>OY829537.1:68923923-70408891 GCA_963691705.1 Viola odorata | reverse complement strand
AATTGAGCGAAGAAAGTGAGGAAAAGAAGCAAACTGAATTTGTGGGAGATATTGATCCAATGAGCGTGCCTTTGTGCAATGAGGATCAATTAGCTCCTTCTAACCTTGACAATTCTTTTCCTACTGTTTGTGTGCCTTTTTTGCAGGAGAATCCTCGGGCTTTTCAGGACAACACAAGCCGGAATGCTCCAAGGAGCGAAGGTGGTTTCAAACCATCAATCCTAGGAGGCGTTGGAAGTGTAATTGCTCAACATTGGTGCTCCCAACGGCAAGGTCTCGAGGTAAACCATTCCCATTTTCCCGCTTTGCCCCAAAGGTGCGTACCAAATCCTTCCTTGAATGTTCTATTGTTTGAGGTTGATCATGTTACTCATCGCTATTCACATGATAAAAATTTGTATGAAAAACCTATAGCATGTGATAGAGAATCATTCTTGCATTTCGTTGAGCATAACTCCTTTGTTCGTGTATTTGAAAACCACTTGGGTACGAATTTTATTACATGCACCAAAAATCTTGTCGTACCCCTTGTCAAGCATGAATCTTCTTGGTTTGAGCATGAAAATTACTTGAATGAAAATTTTGTGGTATGTGTTAAGACTCCTCATTTGCATTTCATCAAGTATGACCCTTTCTTGCTCAAACGTGCTAATTTTTGTAATTTTTTGGATAGTATGTATAAATTATTTGTATGTTGTTTAGACTTAGAATCTATGATTAATTTGCATGAAACATGGAAACAATTCTTTTGCTTCAACTTGTCGAAATTTTCTTGGTCAAAATGTTGCAATGAATTGCTTTTCCTTTTATGCCAATTATCTATGATTCCGATGTGTGGTATGCGGGCGTGTGAAGCCCAATTCTCTTGGCTAATTATCATTAGCCGAATTAACAAGGAAAAACCATCCTTGTCCAGACATGAAAATTTGTGCCTCTGTTTATAACCTACATGAAGTTTTTATGTATGACATGTCTTGGAATACCATGAATATGTTGTATGTTGAGAGACAACAAATTTTTGAACTAGATTTGCCCAGGTCTAATTGGTTCAATTCTTATGAAAATTTGTGTTATCTCTTGCTGAACTTGTTTGGTATTTCCAAGTGTATTGAGCCTTCTTGTACCACACAATTTTCTTGGCCTAAGTGTCGCGAGGAATTGTATTCCTTTTTGTGTCGATTATTAGGCATTCTACAACATTTTGTGCATGGGCGTGTGGCCCAATTTTCTTGGCTGGTCCTTATAGGCCGCTTTGAGAAAATAAACCACCGTCTATGTTGTTTAATAATTTGTGATACTATGTGCATCCTTAACATTGTCTTGAAGACTACTGTGTATAAAGATGAAATGGATGTGCATGTTTTTGAATTGGATGAATTGTGCTTCATCAATTGTAGCCTACATGACTTACTAGTGGATGACATGCACTTAAATACCATGAATATGTTGTGTATTAAAGGAACACAAATTTTTGAGCCGAATTTGTCAAGAATTAATTGGTTTAATTCTTACAAAAATTTGTGTTTCCTCTTTGGAAATTTGTTTGGTAATTTCAAGTGCATTGTGCTTGTGTGTAGTGATCAATTCCCTTGGCTTAACATTGTGAACCGAATAGAGAAGGATATTCATCCTATCGGTTGTTCTACTATTTGCGATGCCATCCGCATGTTACATGACATTTTAAGGAACGATGGGCATCAATGTGCTATTAATGTTGTTGACTCTTCCTTGGTCCAACCTACGCATAAGCATGTGCGATTGCGCCTCTTGTGTATCTCACATTTGTTTTCAAGTGTTTTTGAGTGTGTACGTGAGACGATTGAGGTAATGGATTCGAGGACGAATCCTTTTGAAGAGGGAGAGATTGATGCGATCACGGACCCCTTAGAATTAGAACAACTTGACACATTGCCAAGAGGATCGGTCACGGGCAGCCGAGCCTTGCAAATGCGCGTAAATCATGCCCAAGGTCGAGGATCGAGTGCTAAATCTTCGCAATCCCTAGGCCTAGACACGCGGAACTCCCAAGACGGCCGAGAAAGCCATGAAGTAGAGGCGCGTCTAACCCAAGCACGTCACCAGGCCACGCTCATCCATCCCAAGGCCTTGACATCAAAAGCTCCATCCAAGAGGTCCTATGCAAGTCAAAATTGCGTCGCATATTTGCCACCAGAATATGGACAAGCAAATGGCCTCCGATTTACGAGCACCGAAGCTTGATGGAAACTTCAAGATGTTAGCTTTCATTTGGGACAAGTTTCAGGTCAATCGGACGGTTGGATCAAAAGTTATGCTCGTCGACATTTTAGCGCGCAGTGTGAGCGAGCCTAGCGACATACCGCCAGGAATGCCATGTCTGGGGCGGCATTCCGCCAGGAATCAGCATTTTTGGCATTTTGAGAGCCGAGGCTAGCGGTATACCTCCAGCCCTCAACCCTCCCAGGTGGTATACCGCCAGACATGAGGAAAAATGCCATTTTTGGGCTTTTCAAGCCCATCTTTTGTACGAACTATAAATAGCTCTTGTCCTTCTTTCTTAAGGGAGCTTAGACATTTGGTTGATGTTTGTGAAGTGAGATTACTCCTTTCTCTTGTCAACTAAGCTATGAGCTCAACACTTTAATTTCCTTGAGAGGGATCGCTTGAGTTTGAGATTACTCCTCCTGATCTCTCTCCGGGAAATCCATGTTTGTATTGGTTGTGACGATTTGTGTGAATGAAATATATGTTTTCTTGGTTGATCTTCCATAGAAACGAGTCTCAATCTTGGCCCTCGAAGTATATCTTGATCAAGCAATCGTTCGTGTGATTTTTGCTACTTCGTGAGTGCTCATCTCCGCCCCTTCCATCCATCTTCTAAATCCCGGTAACTCCCATCTTTCCATCGCTCTTTTATGTATTTTCTCCGCTGCAACTAGTAAATCTTGTGTTTTTCTTCTTTTGGTCATGGTTTTCGTTAGTTAATTCGCTTGGCTAGATCCTTCTTAAGCTCCATATGTTATCCGGCTTACTCACCCTAGGCAGGATCACATCAAGATCCGTCATTGTACGCATGTTGATAAGATTCAATGTCAATCTTGTGAGATTCTGCGTCGTGTGCGATCGGAACGGTGGTGAATGGCGGCGAGTGTACCTGCAAGGCGCCGGAGGGGGAGCTCCGGCGTAGACACTCCGATGCTTAAGTTAGTTCGGGTTTTAAGAGTAGTAGAGGTTTCTCTAGGTGAGCTTGACCTTACCCTCATTGTGAAAAATGGTGGGGTATTTATAGATCTGGACAGCGATACCTGGCGATATCAAAGAGGGCGCTGTTTGATGATGATGTCACAGGCGATATCAGTGGATGACGTCACGGGCGATGTCTGATGGGGCTGCCGGGAGCGATAACCTTGTGGGTCCCTAGGATGGGATGACGCCGTGCGTATAGAATTGCGTGAGTCCCCCCCCTCCCCCGCTGAAGTCGACCATCCTAGGAATCCTTCGCTGATCCTTAGGCGATACAGGGATATCCTTATGGAACTCAGGGGGATCCGTTCCGATAAGAACCGTTTATGCAGTAGGACCGTTAGGACTATCTCAATTGTTATCATAAGCCCAACTGAAAACGAGCCCGAGTGTTTACCAAGGGCTGTCATCTTGAATGAAGGTTTTTGTCGCGCGGTGATAAGTTCGCAGAGTCTCCGAGCTTCTTAGATTATTCAACGTCGATAAGACTCAAGTGATGAGCTGGAGATTGAGCCTGAGGCTACTGGGCAAGCTGACTCCGACCTTCGTTCTTATCTAAAGATTCGTCCTGGAGAGATGCCCCTATCACCCTTGCAGTTGCGAGGTCATTACTCTCCGCCTGGCGGTATTACTCTGATTGGCCCCTCGGGGGGGACTTAAGAAGCCTCAGCTTATTCGAGTTGTGAAAGAGTTGTTGTCGGGTCACCGATAATATTGTCCAGGATATTCGACCAAGTCATACCGGGGACTGGCACATATTCCAGGTCCATTGTCCTTCCAAGTGTTCTGCAAACATAGGAAGGAGATAGATTCGTATATAAAGGTCAGTAAACTTTTATACTTACAGAGGTTTGAGGTTAATACGAGCCCAATCTTTCTTTTACGCTCAAGGAAACAGCGGTATCAACGCGGCTTTACGCCATCAGCTGCCTATGATTAACGCGGCTTTATACCACCAGATGCCTGCGATGCCAGCGCAGTTTAACGCATCTAGGGCTACCTGCGACATCAACGCGGCCTTACACTGTGGATACCGGTAACCATATGGCCTTTACGTGATGGCCACCCGTGATATCATGTCTTTCGGCGTTTTTCCAGACCTTGTCTCGCATTCCTGCCGATATCTGTATTGCGGACAGCATACGAACATTGCCCTTTCCTTCCACTTTGGGCTCATCAGCCCTTGCGGTTATCCGGTCGGCTCGTCTTTTGAGGACCCCATTGTTCTTTCCTCCGAAACCTCCCTCTTGGAGCCTATAAATCAGGGAGTTTTTTCCACCCACGTTCTTCTCATCTTTTCCAACACGCATCATAGATCATCTGACCAAGAATTTTCTCCTTTCCAAGGGCCATTCTCTCAAGAACCTTAATGATGGTGACATCGGATTCCTAGAGAACATGCTGGTCAAGACTTCTGAGGACATCCTGGAGTTACAAGGGATGCTGACCCCGTTTCACTCTAGGCTGGGGGTCACCTCTCTGGAGGATTTCAGTCCTTTGGAGAGCGTATCGATACTGTCTGCCTCCATCGCTCGGATCCAAGTGGTGATCGCCATGCTGCAGCAGCGCAAAGATATGCTGGGGTGCTGCCTGAAGGGAATGAGAGCCACTTCCCATGATCTGCTCCTGGTCATGGATTCCTTGAGGGACCTTCCCGAAGTGCCTGAGGATGCTGGCTCTAATGCCTGATAGCGGTGGCTCCCTTTGTACCCTTTTCTTTTCCCTCTTGTTCATGTACCTTCCGGCCATTAGGCCATAATGAATAAACAGTTCTTATCATGTCGTCTTGCGATTGTTCTTCTTCTTCTTCTTTATTGCTCTCTTTGTCATTTTCCAATGAAGATATTCTCAGCCCAACTGAAAACGGTTCAGCCACTGGGTTTTTATTATTTGGCTACTCTGCATTAAATCCAAGCCGCTGTTGCCCTGGCAACTGATTGGGCAAATTTGCGATTTTCCTCGATCAGGGGAAAATCTCAACAGGCGTGACTGCAAATCCACCTTTGTATTTCAGGATGTACACGTGTCTTTTCTCAAGAGTCGGGTTGGAAGATTAAAAGATCCTTTTTTCCTCCGTTTCCTGGCTATTTAAAAGGGGATCTTCCTTCCTTCATTATCATTTATCTTCTCGTCGTTTTTCTTTCCCACCAGTGTTAATCTCATGGCCGATTCTCATTTCTTAGATACGTTTGCATGGGATTCTCCACCAACTCTCCCGACCTCTCCTGATTCGGATGCTCCTCCTCCATCGCCCCCCTGGAGGCCGCCCGTTCACCGACGGTGCCGCAAGAAGTGGAGGAAGGAGGCTGCGAAGGCTTCTAAATCATTCTATGACGCTCTGGCCACTTTTTCTTCGAAGGTGAGGATGAGGATGATGTGGTCTACTGCTACGGCATCTCCTGGTCTGATGGGGAATAGATGGGCGTAGCGAGCCTTTTTTGTAGATGTCGCATGGCTTCTTAAAATAATAAAGCTTTTATTTTCTTTCGTTCTTCCGCCGCTTTCCTTTTTTGTGTTTCCAGGATTATCGCGGGAGTAAGCCTTTCGCTAGGGCGCAACCGCTTTTTGGTTTTCGGTCAGCAACTGTCTTCTTCCAAAAGGCATTGATGACTGTCCACGCGTCCTTTTTCACTTTGCACGTGTTTTGCTTTCACAGGCTGTTCCTTTTTTAGGTTTTTCTTTTAAAAGGGATTCGCTCTTCTATTTTAACACTTTTCTGCTGATATTTCGAAATTCTTCGTATTTCCTTTCTTCTGTGCTTCTTTCTTCCCGAGAGATTTTTCTGCAATTGCTCGCCGGTGCCGACGTCCGATTCACTGGTTCTCTACTCCAGGTATTTTGTTCTTCTATTGCCGTAATTTTACTTTTCCAGTCCATTATGTCTTATACTACATCCTCTGCAACCACCGAGAATCCCTTAGATCCCGAGGTTAGGAAAGCTCGTAGTATCTTTGATTGTAATGAAGTTTTGCGGGCTGAGTTAGAGGAACATGGTATCACTTTTCCTACGGGATATCGCCCCTTTATCTCTCTGAAGGATACCCGGGTTACGGATGCCATGTGGGGGACGTTCCGGCTGGTTTATTTCAAGATGTTTACCTACGGTTTTCGTCTTCCACTTCATACTTCTCTAATGAAGCTGCTCAATCATCATGATCTTAATCCCGTTCAAATAACTCCCCCCTCCTGGTGTGGGCTTTACGCCTTTCTTCGTTCGTGTGAGATGAAGCGTATTTTCGCTCCATCGCTCGATCTGTTTCATACATTTTTTATCTTAAGGTGCCGCGGCTGCTTGATAGATATTACCCCTAGATGGGATGAGGATGTCATTCGGTTCTTCTGGCGGAACTTTCAAGGCTTCGAAGAGAACGTGGCCAACTGGAAAAACGGCTTCTTCACCCTTCACTTACCCTCTCGGTATTGGCGTGGTGGGTTCAACCGAGTGATCACTGGTGCCGCTTGGCAAAAACCAGATGTGTTGTCCAGTATGGATGTATCTAATGTTAACGCTCTAATAGAGATAGAAGGGCCTTTCCGTATTCGAGAATTTGCTCGGTTCAGGCCTCTGTCAGAGTGTGCCGTTGGTGAGTTTTTTTCTTTTATCGCCTTATCGCCCTGACTTTCTTGTTATATTTAAAACATTTTATCGGCAGGTAACGCTGAGGGACGCTCCTTTGGAGAAAACGACGCACCTTTGAACGTAGTGCCGCTTCAGACGTTACCTCCTCTCCTCACCCGGAAGGCTTCAGTCGTTCGCCTATTCCGCCACGAGGAAGGAGAAACAAGACTGTCGTGACACGCAGCGCCTCCACCCGATCTTCTCATTTTTTGGAGAATTGGCTGCCGCCTCGCGGTAAGGGAGCGGCCCCGAATAACCCTGTGGTTGAAGAGGTCGACAGCGATAACGGAAGCATGGATGTCGGTCCCGAGCTGCGTCATGCTACTCTTGCCCAGCGGAGGAGGCTTAGGTCAAGAAAAAATGGTCCTACGGCGGAGTCAGCCGAGGATGATAGCGACGAGATCGCTGCCGAAACCGAGCGTCTCGTGAAGAGAGTTCGCAAAGAGAAGTCTGACCCGCCGATTCCTTCCGCGGAGGAAGTCAACGGGGTTCCCACCGAGGAGGTTAACGCTCTGAGCGTTACGGGTCCTTTGCCGACGACGGAAGTTACCGAGGTGTCCTCTGCCATTCCTCCCAAAGTTCATGAGGCTTCAGCAGCGATGGGGCCATCTCTGGCATCTGGCGGTTCTACTTCTCCAATTCGCTCCTTTATTCCGAATGTGAGTTTACCAGTTCCAAATCCGATTGCTCCTCCTACCCATCCCCCGCAGAAGCCTGAGTTTTTGTATCTTTCTTCGATTTCGGGCGTTGGTAATTCCGTGAAAAATTGTTGTCCCCCTTATATCGCCAATCTGTCCCCTCAAGGCTTTCAAGGCCCTGCCGCATATCAGTTGAACTTGTCTTTCCTTGGCACCGACGGTCTTCGTTCTTTAGGGATATCGGATCCATCCTCAAGAGAAGAGCCAGTGGGCCCGATAGTGGGACAAATGTTCGCTTCTTCAAAAGACAAGGAAGAGTTCTTGCGGCATTCTCCTGACGTACGACATTCACGTCTTCTGACCGACATGTTGGCCTGCTTTCGTGAGCTGAATTACTTTTTCGATGATCAGCGGGATAAGGTTCCCCCTTCTTTTGATTTAAAAGGGGAACTGGATACCGCCTTGATGAAGGTGACGGAGCTATCGCAGCTTCAAGAGCGAACCCTGGCGGAATTGGACGACTGTCGTGCTGAGCTTGCTCGAGAAAAATCAAAGGGGAAGGCTAAGATAAACCTTCTAGAGGCGGAATTGGTGGTGGCTGATAGGAAGAATGTCTTCCTCCGCGAAGAGATAGCGTCTCGCGATGCAGATTTGGCCAAAGTACCCTCGAAGATAAACAAGACCATGGATATCTGCCTCTCCGAGTTTATGAATCTCTATCGCCAGGGAACCGTTAACCTGTCAGTGTTGGCCGATAACGCTTCCAAGAGATTGAAGGATTTGAGGGAAAGTGAGGGAAATCTTTCTTCTTCTATGGAAGGACGAAAGGATGATGACTGCGATGCTTGCAAGGACCCATGATTGATCGGGATTGTTTCATTTAGAAGACTTTCTGTTTATTCATTTCTTTTGTCTTGTAATAACGCCCTGTTATGCGGCGATACATTTGCATTTTATTGCTTTTTTGAACTTCATTCCCCCTTCCGCGTTGATTCAATGCTGCCCTTTTAATTAATGTCTTCTTGCGCTATCTCCTTTCTCGCGATATCATGCTTGTTTTTTCCAAGAGACGGTGCCCGCTTTTCAGAGCATTTAATGCTTGCCCTCCTTTCATAAGAAAATTCGCGATTGTACAGACACACGTGTCCATTTCTTCTGGCGCTACGAGCTAGCGTGCTTGAAAACTTTGCCTAGATCGAGGCGTTGTAGCGCTTTTCTAGGATTGTACTCATTACCTGAGTCTATTCCTTGTGCCGCTTCCACGCAACGACTGTGGCATCCGCCGTTTCGTTTAATTATTAGGGTTATAAAACCCAATATTTATTCTTTTCGTTTTCTTTTACCATCCTTTTTTCCCATATTTTCTTTCAGCCGTCTCATTTTCTCCCCACTATCCAGGGCTCTTCGAAGTGCTTTTCTCTGAAGGTATTTTCTTTCTCCTCCATCGTCTTCTTCGTCTTTTAGCTTTTTAATTCTGCCATGCCTAAGACTCGCCGTTCTGAGTCGAAATCTGCCGATGAAAAAAGGATGGATATTACGGCCAGTGTTATCACCTCTGAGGCCGCTCTTCGTGAGCATTTGGCCGCCCATAATGCTATCATCCCTGATGATTATAAGGCCAGTGTTGCCCCCGAGTCTCTACGTTTGAACAACGTTTTGACGGGCACTCGTAGGGTCATGTATGCGCAGATGTTCCGTTATGGTTTTCACCTTCCCATTGACCCTTTTGTCCAGGAATTGCTTGTTGCCGGCGATCTATCTCCGGCCCAATTGTCCCCAAATGCATATTGTTGTGTTTATGCTTTTTTGGAGCTCTGTAAATACAAAAAGATTACTTCCCCTTCCCTTCTGCTGCTTAAATCTGTTTTTAAGCTGATGAAATGCCGGGGAGTGATAACGATATCGCTCCGCTTCGACGATGACTCTCTTAAGTCCTTTACTTGGAAACTCCTCCATATCGAGTCTTCCATTGATGGCTGGAAAAAGGAGTTTTTTGTGGTAGATATTCCTGAAGATCTTTGTTCCAAGTGGCGATCTGGGTTTAACCAAAACGTGGATGACACCGCTTGGAGCCAGCCAGAGACCCTTCCGTAGCGTGAACAAGGCTGGTTAAACAAATTACTCGAACTGGAAATCAGCGTTCACATTCGCCAAGTGGCTTGTCGAATGGACATTCGTGGTTGTGTTAAATGTGAGTGCTGCGTTACTCCTTTCTTTGTTGTTACTGTTACTAACGCTGACGTTATTTTGTGCTTTCACAGCGACGGATCCCAACTATAAACCCTAGAGCGTAAGGAGACGTTTGAGGAGGGCTCAAGGGAGAGAGGAAAAAGAGAGAGACGCTTCCACGGAAGCAACTGATAATCCCACCGAACTTCCGGCCGCTTCCGCGAGCGTTGTCCAAGTGTCCTCTTCGGCCGACATTCCTTCGGGCGCTCCCCTCGTGACCGTCGCTGCTCCTCCTGCTCAGACTTCTTCTTCTTCCCAGGCCTCTAAGGCCATTGCCAAAGGAAAAAAGAAGAGAAAAACAAGAAGCGTTGCCGCTCTCACACCTTCTCCGGATGCGGCAGGCTCTTCAGAAGCGCCTCCTTCCAACACTGCTGCGGTATGGGTACTTTCTAGCCGTCATAGGCTGCATTTCCATTTCTGTTGTTGTTTAATTTCTTTCTTCTTTTCTTTCTGTATTTTGAATTATATTCTTGGCAGGACACTATCGCTGTTGCTACCTTCGCTCCTCCGTCAGACAACATGGAGTTGAGTTATGCGCTGACCGGTTCCAGGAAGAGACAGCGATTGGGAGACGAGGGTGGAAACCCCTCTTCCTTTACTACCGGGGCAGAGAATAGGTCCATGGATGGGTTTGACTCGACGGCTGCTCCTCAGGGAGAGAATCCTTCAGGATTTTGGGGGAATCTGGGCATTAGCGATACCTTGGAGGCTTCTCCCTATTCTTTCGGTGGTTCCGCTCATGTGTATCCGCCCAATATGGGATACCAGGATGTCTCACGGGATTTCTCCGGCTATCAGCCTCATGGCGTTTACATCGCTTCAGGAGGTTCATCGTCACAGGTCCGCGCTCCTTTTTCCTTGGGTTTTCTTCCTTCGCGTATCCCCATCCGGGACCGTTTTGGTGAAGGAGGAGCCACTTTTAACTGTGTAGTAGATCTCGGTCCGCTGAGTGGGCCCGCTGCGGTGACCCATCAAATTGGATTATTCGATCTCCGGAATACTGCTTTGACTGCGTTAGGGGGTGATGGATCCGATGAGGTTACGGCTTTTCTAGCTTCTCAAGTATTGGCGTCTGCGCCAGAACGGGTAGCTTTTCTTTCGAGGTCTGTGCTGGACAGGGAAAACTCCGTACGCTCTTCTCTTTTTACCAACATGATGTCTTTCCATTACTGGGCGGAGGAAGTGCGAAGTCAAGCCACTTCCCTCTCCTCCGCTTTGAAGGAATTGGAGCGGGAGCGGGATGAGAAGAAAAAGTGGCTGGAGGAGCACACAAATTTATTGTTGGCTCATCGGGAGCAAGAAAAAGAGCAATCTGCCACCTTAGCAGCGGAAAAGGCCAAAGTCATCACTTTGGAGAATGAGAAATTATCCTGGGAGAATGAGAGATCGTCTCTGATCAAGGAGAAAGCTGCCCTAGAGGAAGAGTCAGCCGATAAGAGCATGTGGCATGTCGAACAGACTGTCATCACTTTAGTTGATTGTTTTGAGGAAGTCCACGGGGTCGACGCGTACAAACCTGATGAGGTCTCTGCCGTCTTTAAACGAAGATCAGGGCACATTAACGAGGAAGGCTTTCGCCAGGCTAAAGCGGCAGGCTGGAAAATGAGGAACCCCGAAGGTTGATGCGCTTTGAGGCTTTATCGCTTTTCCCTTAGTGACCAATCATCATTAAGTTTTTGCTATTATTTTGACCATCACTGTTTGTAGCCCCCCTTAAATATTTTGATATGTTCGGACAACTTTATCGCTGACTTTCTTTTTGTCTAGTTGTCTGTTTGCGAACTCCTTTGGCGTTATCTTCGCCATATTTATTCCATGCGCTTTCATTCCCGAACAGACCCTTAGCGTTCTTGTCAAAATTACGGAACTCGGCCTTGGGCTAGCTTTCCCAGTGAGTCTGATGGTATCTCTTCTCATGAGATCCTCACTCTTTCCGCTGCCCGAAAAGTATTCTGCGCATTCTTAATTATAAATCATCAGTAACAAAAACATGTTACGAGAGACAGTAATTACCCGTAGGAGCCTTTCCGCTGCCATCATAGGGCGTTACTCTGGAACCCATGGAGAATCGCTTTCGCTATCAGCTCTATACTTCACCAGGGATTACACATCTGGTTACTAGCCGGGATTTCACGATTCTCCACGTTTCCCTGTTTCCACGATCGGCCCTTAAGTGCCTCATCTTAGTGAGCTGTCGGATCGGGACGGCTATCACAAGGCTAGGGAATTTTCACTTTTGGGCGTTGCCCTCGGGTCTAGAACCATGTCCTTCCTTAATGGCCTGGCTGCATCATCCCAGCCGTTAAGATAGGAGTCTTATTTCTAGACGGAGTTTCTATTTTTTTGGGGCGTGCCTCTTCTTGATAGGCCGTCTCCACGAGAACGGTCCGTACAAGGAAAAGATTTTTCACTCCCAAAGATACCGGGTGGTGCCCTCACTTAATGAGCCGTCTGATCAAGATCGGTCATCACAAGGGTAGGACTTTTCACCCCCGGGGGCGTCTAGGATCTTTCAATCCGATGCTATTCAAGGTATGTTGGGTAGTGCCCTCACTTAGTGGGCCATCTGATCAGGACCGGCCATCACAAGGATAGGACTTTTCACTTCCCCAAGATACCCCCTTTTTATCTGCACAAGAGCAACCACAAAAACCCACGAAAGCTCTCTCATCGAGCGTTAGTCATGGTTAGGGTCGGCATAAATCAAAGGTGCAGATAAAATTAAATTCTAGCATAATATAGCTTCAAGCGAGCGATATTCCAAGAGTTGGATAGGGGTGTACCATCGAGTGTCTCCAGGCGATAGGCTCATTTCCCGACAACGTAGGTGACACGATATGGTCCTTCCCAGTTCGGACTGAGTTTCCCCATTCGTTGTCCTGCCGCTCGCTTGTCTCTGAGCACCAGGTCACCAGCTTTCAACAACCGCTCTTTAATGCGCCTGTTATGATATCGGGCCATCTTTCGTTTATAATGTTGCATTTTCAGAAGGATTTCTTCTCGGACTTCTGGTAAGGCATCCAGGTTAGCTCGTAACCTTTCCCCATTTAGTTCCTCACGAAAGTGGGCCACCCGTAGGCTCATGGTTCCAATTTCTACTGGTGTGACGGCTTCGATCCCGAAGGCCAACGCGAAGGGCGTCTCTCCGGTACTAGTCTTAACGGTCATACGGTATGCCCACATCACGTATGGTAGCTCATCAGCCCATTTCTTTTTAGACCCTTCTAGATTTTTCTTAATACCGCTGAGGATGCTCCGATTGGTCACTTCCGCTTGCCCATTAGTTTGCGGGTGAGCTACGGAGGAAAAGCGTTGCTCGATTCCGAATTCTGAGCATTGGTCTTGAAAGAATTGACTGGTGAACTGCGTCCCATTGTCGCTGACGAGGACACGGGGTACGCCAAATCTCATGATAACTTGATGTTTAAAGAAACGCCAAGCTTTTTCTGCCGTGATTGTGGCGACTGCTTCAGCCTCTGCCCACTTAGTGAAATAGTCCACCGCCACTATCACAAATTTCAGTTGGGACCTTGCCTTTGGGAATGGGCCTAAGATATCGATCCCCCATTTGGCGAAAGGACAAGGGGCGATAATTTCAGATATTTCGGTGGCAGGTCGCCGAGGAATTTTAGCAAACTCCTGGCACTTAGGGCAAGCTCGCACATAATTGTGGCAATCTCTTCGAATGGTGGGCCACCAGAATCCGGACCGGAAGACTTGTGCCACCAGGGTATCGCCTGACACGTGCATACCACACACTCCTTCATGGATTTCGCGCAAGGTGTGAAGACCCTCTTGCCCAGTTATACATTTGGCGGCAGGGTGAGAGAAACATCTTCGAACCAAATCCCCGTCATAGTACGTACAGCGGGCTGCCTGTTTCAGTACCTTCTTCTTTTCAACGGTATCCTCAGGCAGTTCCTCGTGTTTCAAGTATTTGATTACGGAAATTCGCCAGTCCCTATCACGTTCCTCCACACATAAAGACGCTTGCTCCTCCATGAAGGATGGTACCGATAGCTCACGATAATATATGTCCTTGGGTATGAACGCTTCCGGGTTTGCGGCCAATTTCGCTAGGTTGTCTGCTTCAGCGTTTTCCTCCCGGGGAATATGCTCAAAGCTGACTTGCATGCCCTCTTTCTTTATTTCCAACAGTTCTCGCTTTACTTTGGCGAGATATTGAATCATGATGGGTTCTCGGGCCTGAGAGTGCCCCAAGACCTGGTCCATTATTAACTTGGAATCACCACAGATTTTTAGACGCAGGTCTCCTGTTCTTCCAGTATCATGCCTTCCTTTAGAAGAAAGCTCCTTTCCAATTCTGAGCCCGGCTAGCAACGCCTCATACTCTGCCGCGTTATTAGATAACGGCCGTAGGATTCGGATGGCGTATCGTATTTGCATATCATGCGGCCCATTTATAAAGATTCCAGCTCCAGCCAGCTCTTGGTTTTTAGCCCCATCCACATGGACGATCCAAAGATCCGTATAGGTTTCCGGGAATGGGAGATCCATATCGCCCCATTCCGCTTCAGGTACACCTTCTAAAGGATCCTCTGTGAAGGTGCATTCCGCCATGAAATCAGCCAGGATTTGAGCCTTTACAGACGGTCTAGACTGATACCTCAATCCATACTGTTCCAATTCGAGTGCCCAGATCAACATCCTTCCGGAAAATTCAGGCTTTCGAAAGATCCTTTTTAAAGGCTGGTCTGTGAGTACGATGACGGAATAAGACTGAAAGTATCGGTACATTTTGCAGGTGGCTTGTATAAGAGCGAACGCTATCTTTTCGATTCGGGAGTACCGCAATTCCGCATCTTTGAGAACGTGGCTCACAAAATAGACTGGGCGATGAGAGTGGTTGTCGTCGCGAACAAGGACGGCACTGACCACTTCGTCTGCAGCGCCAAGATACAAATATAAGGTATCGCCTGCCTCGGGCCTTGTCAATAATAAATCAGACGACAGATAATCTTTCAGGCCGATAAATGCTTCCTCGCAGTCAGGGGTCCACCCGAACGAAGCTTTTTTCCGTATAACTTTGAAAAAAGGGAGACACTTCTCTCCTTGCTTAGAAATGAATCGTCTAAGGGCGATGACTCGCCCCGTGAGTCTTTGTACTTCTTTAACGGTTCTGGGCGAAATCATGTCTTGTATCGCTTTGATCTTCAAAGGGTTAGGCAGAATACCCTTTTGGCTAACGACGTAGCCCAAGAATTTTCCCGTTTGGAATGCAAACATGCATTTTCGGGGATTCAGCTTCATGCGATACCTTTTCATTACATCGAAGACTTCCTTTAAGTCTCGTAGGTGATCTTGAAAACTAGTGCTTTTTACCAATATATCATCGACGTACGCCTCTACGTTCCTCCCAATTTGTTCTTCAAATATTTTGTTGGCCATTCGTTGGAACGTTGCCCTGGCGTTTTTCAATCCGAACGGCATCGCCGTGTAACAGTATGTGGCCTTTGGAGTGAGAAACGCAGTCTTTTCTTCATCTTCCCGGGCCATGGGAATTTGATGGTATCCGGAGTTGGCATCCAGTGAGCTTAAATAAGCGTATCCAGCAGTCTGATCAACCAACTGATCTATCCGAGGAAGCAGGTAACAATCTTTAGGGCAGGCATCATTTAAATCAGTAAAGTCGATGCACATGCGTCAATCCCCATTGGGCTTAGGAACAAGAACGGGGTTCGCTAGCCAGGTGGGATATTGAACTTCACGAATGAATCCTGCATCGAGGAGCTTCGCTACCTCTTTATCCACGGCCAACGCCTTTTCATTAGAGAACGCGCGCCGTTTTTGCTGTACTGGCCTGGCCTCTGGGTCCACATTGAGCCGATTTTCGGCTATTTCACGCGATATTCCTGGCATATCCGCGGGTTTCCACGCGAAGTCTCCTTGGCATTTATTCAGTAGCCGGGCCAGTTGGAGGTTTTCCGCTGGGCTAAGTTTTTCACTAATCAGGAAACTTGCCTCCTCTATTCCGATCGCTGGAACGGGCACCATCTTGTCCAGAGGTTGGGCACGCTTCTCATCGCTTTGTTCATAGGGGTCTGCCGCTATACACACGTACCTATCGCAGCTTCTCTGGGTCATGAGCGAATAGCATTCAGCTGCTAGTTTTTGATCACCCTTTATGGTTACCACCCCATCCCAGGAGGGGTACTTCATCTTTAGATGCTTCTGAGATATCGCTGCGCCAAAGCGGTTAAGGAAAGGTCGTCCGAGTACGACATTGTAGGGCAAATTCAGATCCACGACAAGGAATAACAAGTTCTCTGATCGCTTGTAGGTGTCTTCTCGGAAATATATAGGCAGGGTAATCACCCCCGTAACAGGGATTGGAACTCCATCAACGCCGACTATAGGTCGTTTACTAGGTGTTAGCTCATGAGGTTGTAGGCTTCCAGCGAAAAGAGATTCACCGCACTCCCATTATCAATGAGAGTTCTTCTGATTCCATGGCTAGCGATGACGGGCGTAACTACCAAAGCATAATTGTGTGGGTAGACGACGCCTTTCTCATCTTCTTCAGAAAAGGACAGTACCATTCGATCTAAAATGCCTATCGCATCTCCTTTTTTCATCGTGCCATCTCGTGCGCGTTTGTCTCCTTTCGGGAATGTCAGCTGCTCTGACTCGTTCATATAGGGAGTTCCTCCCGCAATGATATTAATCATGGGGATATACTCGTCATCAACCGTAAGAGCTTCCCTATCTTTCCCTCCGGGAATATTATCCTTTTGCTGGTCGTGAGGAGGAACGGGTCGTTCATCCGCCATCCTTTTCATGAGATTATTGCGGGCATCTTCTCTTATCTGGGTGGCGAATTCTCCCAAATATCCTTCTTCAACCAATCGTTCTATCGCCGCTTTTAAGTCTCTACACGCCTCCGTGGAATGGCCTCTGGCTTTGTGGAATTTACAATAAGCATTTTCTCTTCTCCCTAAAAATACTCCTGGTTTTGCAGGCGCGGGGTAGCGGATGGGAAGGTTTCGCTGTTCCGCTATCGCTAAAATTTCGGCCCTTGGCACTGAGGGAAGGAAAATCTGGGTCGTACGTTCGATTTTTATAAGAATCCCCGCGCCGCCGAGTGGGGGAGCCACTGGTTTTTCCCTTCAGAAAATTGCCCCTTTGTCTGTCAGAGGTCTTGGGGATATGATCCTTCCGCCTAGCGTAATCATCGATAAAATGGTCATCGGGTAGAGGCTTCGCAGGAGCAGTAGTGATTTGAGATGCCCCCTGCGGCACACTGTATGTTCGATCTCTGTTTTCTTCTTCTTCCATTTTCGCGTAATTGTGGGCTTTAAGTCTCAACGCGTCTAAAGTCAATGGGGGGTCCACCATAAGTGCGTCTTTCAGCTTCCCATAACGGCAATTTCTTTTCAGAGCTTCTATAGCAAAATCGATAGTAACGCCCGGCGTTAAGGACATTTCCAGATCGAAGTGGCTGAGAAAATCCTTCAAGGATTCTTGAGGCATTCGTTGTATGTCAAATAACGCGGCGGCAGATTTTCTGATTGGAATTGCGGTGCTAAATCTGCTCCGAAATTTAGATTCTAACTGTGAGAAATTACTAATGGATCCACCAGGGAGACCTTCAAACCAAAGACGCGCAACGCCCGATAGCGTCATTACAAATATTTGGCATAGCGCCGCATCGTTGTGGGTCTGAAACTGAACAAAATCTTTCACTTTATTGATATGTGAGATGGGATCTTTCGTACCATCATAAGTGTCAGTGGGAAGCTTTACACGTCGACTGACTCGGTGACGCCTTATGCGACGGCTAAATGGGTGGCCCGATGTATCATCAAGAATTTCACGTGCTTGACGCGGGGGAGACATGTCAGCTTGACGCCCTCTATCTCGCGGTTCTGGAGTAAGATGTCGCCTAGGAGATCGACTGCGACTCCTGCGCGAACGACTTTGATACCTTCGGCTACTGGACCTGTCACTGTATTCAGGAGACAAACTTCTGTGGACTCCTTCCCTCTGTCCGTCCCACCGGTTCCTAACCCCCTCAAGTTGCCTGTCTCCTTGTAGGAGGAGACCTTGCGGCATTTGCTGTACATAAGCCTCTACTCTTCCTTGAGCAAGCTGCCCAGCGCTACTCAGAGGATTTCCAGCAGGTAAAGGCATCTGGAGGTTTTCTGAAAACAACGGTGACAAAGGTCGATCAGCGACAATAGATGGAGTAAACATGATGCGAGGAGGGAGACTAGATCCAGAAGCACCGGGAGTGCTTCTTGTGGCCATTTCAGTCAAATATTCCAGCCGAGAACGAAGGGTCGTTATTTCCATTGCAAAAGGATGTTCACGGTTGAGTGTATATTCTCTCGAAAGAGGAGTGGAGAAGTCGGATCCCGCCATCTGAGATGACAAAATGTCTATTTGCGAGGAAACCACTCCTCCAGCAATTCCAGCCGAATGGTCCAGGGGTCCTGAAATAATTGGTTGTGTCGTCATAGAGAGATCAGCAGTAGCAAAGGGAAAAAGCCGCCTGCGGATTTGGAAAGGGATATTAGAGGATGATGATCGGATCGACTCCGATCCTGTGATCATGACCGTTCCAATCTTCCGACTAAACGGAGCTTGGCTACTAAGGACGCTCACTTAATATACCAAAGCTCTCAATGAAAGCACCATTTTATAAGATTCAATGTCATTCTTGTGAGATTCTGCGTCGTGTGCGATCGGAACGGTGGTGAATGGCGGCGAGTGTACCTGCAAGGCGCCGGAGGGGGAGCTCCGGCGTAGACACTCCGATGCTTAAGTTAGTTCGGGTTTTAAGAGTAGTAGAGGTTTCTCTAGGTGAGCTTGACCTTACCCTCATTGTGAAAAATGGTGGGGTATTTATAGATCTGGACAGCGATACCTGGCGATATCAAAGAGGGCGCCGTTTGATGATGATGTCACAGGCGATATCAGTGGATGACGTCACGGGCGATGTCTGATGGGGCTGCCGGGAGCGATAACCTTGTGGGTCCCTAAGATGGGATGATGCCGTGCGTATAGAATTGCGTGAGTCCCCCCCCCCGCTGAAGTCGACCATCCTAGGAATCCTTCGCTGATCCTTAGGCGATACAGGGATATCCTTATGGAGCTCAGGGGGATCCGTTCCGATAAGAACCGTTTGTGCAGTAGGACCGTTAGGACTATCTCAATTGTTATCACATGTAAAGAAAAATTTCAAGTTGCGAGTCATTGTGTTGTGGACAGTTAGTGATTTTTCTGCATTTGTTTATTTATCAGGTTGGTCAACAATGGGCTAGTTAGCTTGTCCTATATGTAACAAGGACACAATATCCTTACGACTACTTGAGTCACGAAAGATTTATTACATGAGACATCGTCGCTTCTTACCCATTTATCACAGTCTGTAGGTGGCATAATGAAGCTACCAAATTTGATGGGAAATTTGATAAAAAGAGGAGACCAAAGTCTTTGCCTGGCTTTGACATACTGAACCAACTGCAAAATTTTCTAAAAGACAAAAATTATATTTTATTTATTTATTTATGAATTTAGTCTCTCAATTCATAAAAGATTAATTTCCAATTAAACTCGTATAAAATTACTTTAGTCTCTGTATAAGAAATAAAAATTCAATTAAACTCCTTAATTATTCAATTAATCTTTATGTTCATCATAAAAGACTTTCAATCAAACTCACACATGATTAATTTATTCTTTTGACATTTTTTCTTTCAACTTTTTATTTATTTATTTATTAAGTTAGTCCCTCATTTCATAAAATATTTTCAATTAAACTCCTATAAATTTACTTTAGTCTTTGTATAAGTAAGAAAATTTTAATTAAACCCCTTAATGATTCATTTAATCCTCGTGTTAATTATAAAAGACTTTAAATCAAACCCATACATGATTGATTTATTCCCTGTCTTAGTAAAAAGAATTCAATTAAATCCTTAATAATTGATTTAGTCCCCATATTTATAAAAAAAATCCAATATAATTTTTTATTTTTTATTTATTTATTAATTTAGCCCCCTATTTCGTAAAATATTTCCAATCAAACCCTTATATAATTACTTTAGTCCTTGTATTAGTAATAAAATTTTAATTAAACCCCTTAATGATTCATTTAATTTTGTGTTCATAAAAGACTTTCAATCGAACTCATACATAAATTATTTATTTTTCATATTCGTAAAAAAAATTAATTAAATCCTTAATAAATGATTGACCTATGTTCATAAAATAATTTCAATAAAATTTAGGCCCGCAATAAGGGCCCGATTTGCTAGTGTTTTATAAATACTAGGTAGTTTAGGCACGTGCGCCAATTTTTTATATGAAATTAAATTATTTAATTTAAATATTATTTATAAATTAATTTTGGTCATTTGAAATAGATCATGTCACTATTTAAATATTCCTCTAAAATAATATAACCGAACATATAAATCATTAAGCATACTAATAATAATTATTAATAGATAATGTAGCTTAATAGTATATAAAAAGGTAATGTTGCATTTTCTCGAAGTGAGGGGTAGACACTGTCAATCAAACGGTTAATGGAGGATTCACAGTTGTCATACTTAATTATCATCTCTTCTGGTGAAGATATCATGTCATCATCTATTGTTGGCTCTTCTCCATTTCTTATTCTGAGTAAAAGTTTGCTAAATTCTAAATCTAAGCTAGCCCTCATAGTTCTAAATAATTTCAGTCTTCTCATATGGTGTCATAAGTATGACCTTACCAAACTTGCTCCCACAGTTTCTGATCTTGTCTTTTTCATTATATTCCTTAAGAATCGACAACCATCTCTATTGCACATCGTTTTGCCATTGGAGCTTCATCCCACAGAATAAGTCTTTACCCTTTTTATTAATTGATCCTTGGGTTCTTGTTTTGAATAGTTGCTTTCACTTGATTCATGAACATCTATAGGGATACCAAATCGTGAATGAGCAGTACAACCTCCTGACATGATTGCAGCAACAACCCCACATGTCGCAGTTGCAAGTCCAATCATCTCACATAATCGAACATTAGCAAGCAATGCTTTGTATAAATATATTTTTCATGTTCCTCCTGGTCCATCAACAAAAAATACCCCACTGGAATTTGAATCAACGTTTTCTATAATTTCCTTAAAAACCTCTTATTGTTCTGGATTTAACTTTGATTGTGTCTCTAGATCTTCCAATGTGACTTTAATGGACAATTCATCTACAATCTCCTTTGGCAATGTCGAATCATGTTCTAAACTTATCTCCTTTAATGTAGGTAAATCATAGTCCTTGACACTTTTCCCCATACTTTCTAAATAAAAATTAATACTCTTGAGTGTTAATGCTAATACCTCCTCTACGCTTGAATTTCGATGGGTTCTTTTATAGTCTTCGGATAATGCATCACAATAGAGATCTCATAACTTCCTTACATCTTCAAGCTGATAATAAATTAAATAAAAAAATATAAACGTTAATAAAAAATGGCTTAAATTAATATAAACATAAACAAAAATATTCAGGGAACAACGCAGTTGGTTTAGAATTGTTACTACGTCTTAATCTTAATATTTATAAATTAAAAAGGCATTTGATAGAATAGAGGCTATACGAAAAAAACGGATTTAAAAGATGTAAAAGTGAGGATAGTAAATTCTACTATTTAGTTTTTTAGTGACTTAATTTGAAAATTACCTGACAATACACCAAAATAGTAGCGAATAGTCTGCGTAACTCCAATGACATTTTAAACATAACTACTTCACTTAGACACGCTAATATACTATCGTCAAATTTAAAAAGTCCTCTCTTTTGTGCTGATTGTTTGAATATTTTGCATATAACTTCATTTACTATCAATAAATCTTCAAAAGACTTTGGCCATCTAACATGATTAAATAATAACCTTAGAAAATACCTTTCTCCTTATTTTGGATTTGCAGTATTTACACGGCCAATCACACCCCTCGTTGATTCTCTTTTTTTCCATGCTTTTTCTTTGGCTTAATGACATAAAACAACCCTGAACTTTAATGTTTTATTTAAGTGCAACCCTGAACTTTTTTTTGTTTAATTACAACCCTGATCTTCACTAATATTGTCATATTACCCCCCTACCGTAATAGAAATCCGATGTGGCACAGTTGACCATTGTTATGTGCCACGTTAGAGTGTCACGTCACTTTTCAGGCCACGTTAGAATGACCAGGGGGGTAATTAAACAAAAAATAACTAAGGGTTGCGATTAATCAAAATATTAGAGTTCAGGGTTGTTTAATGTCATTTTACCTAATTTAATCAATAACCCAAATTCCTCTTTTCTTTTCTTTTTTATATACAATGGTATAATAATAAAAATGAAAATGAAATTGGAATTAATGCTTCATTGCTAGAATTAGAGGTAATTATGATTAATCTGAGAATAAGGTTGCCTACAAAATAACTTAACAATTAGAGGTAATTATGATTAATCTGATTAATTATGATTATTAATAGAAAAGTAACGAAGGTGTAGAGAATCTAGAAAATTCCTATTCGTTTAAATTTCCTGGAAAAAAATTCATCTAGTAGGAATGAATTGAAGAAGGAAAAATAAAAAAGAAACAAAAACAGAAAGTATAATAAAATAAATATGGCAAAAAGTCATAAAATAATCCTGAACTTTAATGTTTTTGTTTAATTACCCCCTGGTAAGCGCGGACGTGGCGAGCTGATGTGGCACATAACGTCGGTCAATGGTGCCACGTTGGAATTCTGTCACGGTAGGAAGGTAATATGACAATATTAGCGAAGACCGAGGTTGTAATTAAACAAAAAAAAAGTTCAGGGTTGCACTTAAATAAAACATTAAAGTTCAGGGTTATTTTATGTCATTAAGCCCTTTTTTCTTTAGATTGCCAGACAAAATGCACAGGAAATTCTTTGTAGTAAAAATATAAGAAATAATTATGTGAAAGATATCATATTGGAATATTAATTAATGTACTATATCTAAAAATATAAATAAATAATATAATATATATACTAATAGTGACATTGGAAAATAAATAAGTAAAGAAATAAAATTTTAAGAATAAAGTTTTTTTCTTGCCTGTATAAATATTGTCTTGCATTTGGATTCTCAGAACATGTTGTAAAGAATTCTGTAAGCATTGTCTTTGATACATGCTCCCAAAGTACCATTTCTTGCAAATTTTGATTCTCTCAATAATAGACAGTCTATTTATTAGGCAAATGTAATTGTAAATTTATCACCGGAGGATTCATTTCATTTAAATTGAATTCATATATCCTCCATGCAACTTCTTATAGAGAGACAAATCTCTCATCTTGAAATTGTTCTATCTCATCAACCAAATTATTCTTATCATTTGATGCAATGTATACAAATATTTTATCATGCCCTTTGTATACGTACTTATAAAGATACTTCACTGATTTAATGTTGGAGCAGATCTCAACATTTATGTGGCAACCATATCTTGTAAGCAAGTAAGAGTTATACGACACTACCCATCGGTTATTAAGCTCTTTGTTCTTCTTAATTATTTTTCACCCATTGTCTCTTCTTTGATATATTGGATAACCATCTTTTTCAGCCACAGTTGTAGAAGAAAAACCTCGTGGATAGTGAAATCTGCATTTTCTATTTTCCATACAACCGCATTTTTTATTACTTTCTCCATATGTACCATGCATCATATGTTTGGTCACTAATTGAAAAGGTAGAGGTTCTTCATCCTTATCTGGTATTTCAGCATAAATAAATTTGTCAAACTGATCAGAACAAATAATTTTGAAACCTTCTTCGAGTATGACTAACATATGAACGTGTGGCATTCCCCTTTTCTGAAATTCAATAACATGAACATGTGCAACTACTTTCCCAAATACTTGTTTCGTAATAACTTGATCTTTGAGATCTTGAACTTTTGCTCGAAAGACCCTTGCAACTAAATCAGGATGGTCTTGTGCAAGTTCCCCTTCTGTAAGCTGATCTTGAATCTCTTTCCAATCTAGATTACATGTCATAGTTATAAACAAATCAGGCTTCCCAAAATGCTGGACCAATGATATCGAATCAAGATATCGTCGTCGCATATCTCATGGCCCTCCAACAAAAGAGGCAGGAAGGATTAACCTTTTTCCCACTTCACTTCCTCTAGTTTCTCCTCACATGACACTATCAGCAATACCTTAGAACAATTTAGATCGTATTTTTATTTGCTGATGACGGAAGAAATCAAGTCTAGTAGTCTCCAATTTAATGTACATGTCTACAACATATTGTTGAAATAGTCTACCAGATAGTAAAAGTATCGATTGTATAAAAGCTCTAATTTGAAGCTTGTAACAATAGTACTCTCTACACGATAGTTTTGATATTGTAGGTCTATGCACACCTATATGTTAAAAAAATCATGTGAAAATTCTAAAAGACACATGAAAAAAATAGAGCTAAAAATTTAAATAATATCGTATTAATTAAAAGCTTACCTTCTGTTTCTTGATCAAAAATATTTTCTGCAGAGGTAAATGTCAGAATAGTTGAAAAGTCTTCTGTAGTTGTTGTATTAGTATTGGAAGACCTTTTGCATTGTTTGAAAATATTCTGATGCCAAAGTAATGTTTAATTCTGTGGCTCTATCCTGAATGTGCATGAACAACTATATCTCTTTCAAATGGAACATTAGAATTATTTCCTTTAATCCATATAGTAGTAACTTGATCAACAGAAGGCGAGTTATAAACTCTTTGATCAATATTAACACTTGTGTTGATAAGGATTTGTAAATCGTCAAGTGAGGAAATATCTTTGAAGCCTTTAAAAAATTTAGCATATGGGTTGTTTTCCAAAACCTTCATCAATTTCTTCATAATGCTTTCATCCAAGTTAGCATTCTCCATAATTCTCATCCTATTGTGTAGCTCATTATCAGTATCATAAAAATAAAGTTGAAAATACACTGGTGTCGCGCCCCACGAAAAATTACGAAAGAAAGTAATTCGCGGATGTGCAATGAAATTTGAGACCTTTGGATGCTCGGCGTAAAAGGACGCCTAGCAGCATGCAATGAAGTCGCCACCCTAATTTGGTTGCTAGGCGTAGGGAACCTTAATCGTCATGGCATAGGAAATATAATAAGTAAAAAAACTAAAGGCACAAAAAAGGGGTCTGGACCCCAGACAAAGGTTCGGGGTCGTATTATGGTCTCGGGAAGGTGTTAGGCACCCGAGTCACATCCGAAAACGGTTACCGGTTGATGAGAGAGGTGTTTAAAAAGGTATTTGGTAAAATGCATTTTGAAAAAGGGGACCTTCAGAGGAATCGTCACTTTAGTCTTTTCTATGATCGTGACCGTTCAGGAATAATAGAAAGATCTTTCGCACGGGGTTACCGTTTATCAAGATCGATTGATTATTCCTGACCGCAACGTAATGGGACTGAATTTTCCGTAAGACTGAATGAGCGCCCTCTTATTTCATCATAGGGCCACGCATGATTAGATTGCTTACTACGTGATCCTACCATGGATTGCTAACAGACTACAAATTTAAATGATAGATTTTTGAAGTGGAAAACTGATGTGGGATCGAAGGTCCCCATGTACATGCAGTCAATATAAGCGAGAATTTAAAATCATATGAACATGGCATTTTAAGCAACTCTTTAAGCACGTTGTTCATGTGGGTTGATTTTAATTCTAGCAGTTCTATATATCATGCGTACGATTGATATTTGCGAAAAGCGTTGAATAAATAAAAAGGAATTGAAAGGCGTACTTTCGAGCGAAGCTTGAAATTAAAACCTACAAAATGAGAGTGTTAGCGATAGCTTGAGAGTGTGAAAATTTAGATGACATATGATTGTATGCGAAAAATGATGAATTTTACGCATACGGGAATTAAATGCTGAGTTGATTGCATGCGAAAAATGATTGATTTGACGCATACGGAATTTAAATACTGAGTTAATTGCATGCGAGAAATGATGGATTTAACGCATACGAAATTTAAATGCTGAATTGATTGGTGTAGAAAAAAATTGATTATAGCTGACGATTCACAAGGGATTTAAAACAGTTGAGGATTTGCAGAAAATAAAACAATTGATATTTGCGGAAAATAAACAATTTGATATTTGAAGAAAATAAACAATTTGATATTTGCAGAAAATAAACAATTTGATATTTGCAGAAAATAAACAATTGATATTTGAAAAAAATAAAACAATTGATATTGCGGAAGAATTTCCAACAGTTTGCGAAAAATTAAAGTAGTTGATATTTACGAGAATTAAAATGCGACCGACCATGTAGGCGGTATATTGAATTTAAATTGCCGAAAGTAAATTGCGAAAAATTAAAGTGCGAATAAGTAAAGTGCGGAAAATTAAAGTGCAGAAAATTAAACAGTTGATAATTTGCGGAAGGATTTCCAGCAGTTTGTGGAAAATTAAAGCAGTTGATATTTACGAGAATTAAAATGCGACCGACCATGTAGGCGGTATATTGAATTTAAATTGCCGAAAGTAAATTGCGAAAAATTAAAGTGCGAATAATTTAAACAGTTGATAGTGCGAAAAATACTCATACGAAGCATACGAATTATTTTACGAAAAAACGTGATCCGAAGTTTTGAAAACCATTGAAAATGGGCTGGGCCCAATTGAAGAATGAAAAGAAAATAGAAATGGGCCAGGAATAGTTCCTGGCCCGAAGGAAAATTTTAAACAGTGATGGGCCAAGCCCATCACCCATGCATTACGTGAACAGTGCCGAAACATGGCACTGTTCATCGTCTTCCTTGGTCATCGGCGCTACTGCCGGCGGCCAAGGTCCGGCCGCCCTTGCCCGTTTCGCACGATCTTCGTACCGAAACGCTCGTCTCCTCGACGGCGTCTCGACCGTAGGAAGGTCGAATTTTAATAAGGATCATACCGAGTTTAATTTTGAAAAAATGATAAAATCGTTAATTATCGAAAACTAACTAATTCGCACAACCTAGCTAACGATTTTCAAAATTGAAAGCATGTATTTAATCTACATCATGTATGTGAATTAATAGCACAAAAATAAGCAATTTATTTGCTTGAGATCAAGCCAAACGAAATTAAAAGGAAAACATGCTTAAAAAACAAAAACGAGCTAGAGAGAGAAAGCTCACTTTAAACTTTGAACTTGGACGATCGATGCTCGATATGAGCTATCAATCAAGGAGAGGGAAGAAAGCAAGCTTCTCTTGCCATTTTGGTGCCCATTTTTCGTTCGATGGCAGTGGCTATTTATAGCCGAAGGATCGCGTGGAGGAGGAGAGCGTGCTGCGCGTGGTGGCCGGCCCATCGTGCTGGCGGAGCTAGGGGGCTAGCCGTGATGATGGCGGAGGGACAGGAAGTGATGGGAGCAGGTGGCTCGAGCAAGGACTTCGCTGCCTTGCTCGTGCGTGCACTGTGCATGTGCACCATGCTAGATAATTCAAGGGTCATTGATCTGGTTGACTTTTCTTGGTTGACCAGATCAATGGCCATGATTAAATGGCCTCTCATCTGATTTAAATGGCCTTGAGCCGGTTCCTGCGTGCAAACGTTCAGACTTTTCGAGCCGAAGGTACCGGCGCGTAGAGAAAAATACGATGGGTTTAACCGTATACAGCGAATAATGAAAATCTTCCGTTTAGCGCGTTTATTTTCCCATTCAAAAGCGTGAAACGCGTGAACGGAAAAATAAAAACATTATGTCAAAAATTACACGAAACGTTGTAGACCGTTGCGAGCAGAAAAAAAGCTAGCAACTAGTTGATGGAAAACATTTTAAGGTCGAGCTATTGTCCGAGCGGACTTACTCGGGTCCAATAAAAGCTCGAATGAAAATAATGATAAAAATACTAAAAAAATGCGCTAAAATATAAAAAATCCTAAAATTCATGTGATGACCTAAAACGAAGAAAAAATTAGCAAACGACTGCCGGATAGTTAAAAATGTGATTTTTAAGGCTAAAAATATTAATGATAATAATAATGAAAATACGTGACGAAAAATTAAAAATGCGATTTCGGAAGCTGACGATGCTAACGACGATGCTAAAACGCAACGAAATACCTAAAAATGCTAGTGCCAGTAAACAAACTGAAAATGACTGTAGATTAACTAAATAACAGAAATGCTAAAATTAATTAAAAATGGCGTCAAAATTCGGGTATCAACAGTGGCCCCCTCTCTACTGTCTTATCGAAGTATTTGATAAGCAATAAAGACAGTTGCCCCTATATATCCGAATTTTGGCGACACAGCGGGTCTTACCTCAAGCTTACAGTGACGATGTCGCTCTGGGGAGAGGTAGTTGATTGGTGTCGTCACTGGGGATAAAAGGTGATTGCTGGATGTCGCTCTGGGAGGAGATAGGTTGTTGATCCTGCAAAGATATAAGCTTAGCTCTATTCGGGTATCGAGAGAAACATAAGTTGCAGAAAATGTAAATGATAACCACTCTACCGGGGACGGAAAGTGATTTTATGAGAATGTAAATGATAGCTCCACTAGGGGGTCTAACATGCAACAGACGTTGCCTAGGGAGGATAACGCGCGATTCACAGAAGTATGAATGATTTTTCCTAATGATGTCACTCTAAGAGGAGGAAATAATTATGCAGAAATGTAGAATTATGTGAAGGATGTCACTCTGGAGGGGAAGAAATGCTACGGCTAAAAAAGGTAAGACTACGCTATATGCTATTACTCTGGGAGGAGAAGAAATACTTGATGCTGAAAACTAAACTATGATGTCACTCTGGGAGAAGGAGAAGTGCTAAGGCTGAAAAATAACTGTTGTCACTCTAGGAGGAGGTGAACGCTAAGGCTGAAAATTTAAACAACGTCGATTCCCGTTAGGAGAAGGCGCTAGATGCGGAAATTAAACTAAGGTCACTCTGGGAGGAGAATAATGCTAAGGCTGAAAACTAAGTGCTGTCACTCTAAGAGGAGAAGAATGCTAAGGCTGAAAACTAAGTGCTGCCACTCTGGGAGGAGAAGAATGCTAAGGCTGAAAACTAAGTGCTGTCACTCTAGGAGGAGAAGAATGCTAAGGCTGAAAACTAAGTGTTGTCACTCTAGGAGGAGAAGAATGCTAATGCTGAAAACTAAGTGTTGTCACTCTAGGAGGAGAAGAATGCTAAGGCTGAAAACTAAGTGTTGTCACTCTAGGAGGAGAAGAATGCTAAGGCTGAAAACTAAGTGCTATCACTCTAGGAGGAGAAGAATGCTAAGGCTGAAAACTAAGTGCTGTCACTCTAGGAGGAGAAGAATGCTAATGCTAGCGGCCTTGATACGAACCTAGAACGTTAATGCTAGCGGCCTTGATACGAACCTAGAATGCTAATGCTAGCGGCCTTGATACGAACCTAGAATGCGTCTGCGTCCTGCTCAGGAGGTAACGACCCCAAGGACAAGACTTTCCCACGATTTGCAGCCGTAAGCAGTCCTCACCTGATATTAGTGTTTGCACTCACGCTCTGAAACAAGGCTAAGTGTTTTACACTCATAAAGATGCAACTAACATGACACATAATTTACAGTTCGCAATGTCAATCCGAGTGAATAGACTTCGAATGAAGATGCACGTGCGTGGGCGTTCTAATAATCGAGGGGACTTTTACGGAAAAGAATAAAAGGACGTGAAATGTCCGGAAAGGAGTTTGTTTTGGAAAAGATTGCTTTGCTTGGGAGTTGGAAGGCTTTTGATAAGTGATGCTTTGCTGATTGGCCCTGATGAGGGTGGGGCGTGCGAGCTCTTTCACTTTTTGCTGGGGATGCTTGCTTGACAGAGTGCGCGAGCTCTGGGATCATTGCTGGGGATGCTTTCCGTGTGGCCAGGGGCCCTTTTCTTGAGTCTTCATTGGGGAGCGTCGTCGCTGTTCCTTTTGTGACTCACTACTTAAGTTAGCCTGGGGCCCCTTTTTCTTCTCGGGTTCTTACTAGGGATGCTTGCTTTGAGGGTCCTCGAGTTGGCCTCGGGCCTTTTTGCTTGACTTCACTAGGGAAGGTTGCTTTGAGATTTCTCGAGTTTGCCTTGGGCCTCTTTACTCAAGTTCACTGGGGAAAGTTTTCTTCGAGATTTCTCGAATTGAGTTGTCCCCGGGCTGTGCTTGCTTTGGCTCTTCGACTGTTTGTATTCTTCGAATGTCTCTGAGCATTTCTTTCTTTTCTTTTCTTTTCCCTTTTCCCCTCTCTCTTTTCTTTTCTTCTTTTTTTCTCTTTTTTTTCTTTCTGCTTCTTTTTTTTTTTTTTTTAATATATTCCCCCCCTTTTTGATTTGGTTTGAAATGCAACAGAGCAGGGCAAGCACAACCTTCGTCTTGATCTCTTACCCTTTTGTCTTGAGGCCTCGACCTTCATCGTTGCTGCTTCTTCGGTGGTAGTCCTTAGCGATCTCCTGGTGACCTTTTTCGTCTCTTTCATTGGGTTCTTGAACCTGACGTGCTTGTACTGTCGGCTGGCAATCTTAGCTGAAACTGCTCTTTGGCTCCCGGGGTATGAGTGATATTGAAGGCTTGGGGAGTGATGACATATATGGTGGAAAGAGGGAAGAAACGAAAAAAGTGGAGAAAATCGTAAAAGTCCCATGTCATTTTATAGCTATCCCATGTCTAATTGCGTATGTACCCTGGATATTATGCGAACTCACCTAGCATCTAGTCAGGCCCTTACACTCATGAAGGATAAGACGCGATGGCTCAAAAATGCTTACCGGGATTTGTCTATGACTGCTTACGTCGGAGCAAACTGCGGATATAAGAGCAAACAGGTAATATCATGCATGGCACGTAATTTGGATAGATGCTGGAGTTAACAGAGGGATTAAATATTCCTAACCTATGCGATGCATAAAAATGCTTATGAGAGTAGTATGCTTTTGTTTGAGCCAGGCTAAAGAGGGATTTTTGATTGATTTTTGATTTTTGACTGATTGGTAGTTCGATTGCTAGACGTTTGATTGCTAGACGTTTGATTGCTAGATGGTTTGATTGCTGGATGTTTGATTGCTAGATGTTTGATTGCTAGATGTTTGATTGCTAGATGTTTGATTGCTAGATGGTTTGATTGCTGGACGTTTGATTGCTAGATGTTTGATTGCTAGATGTGGGGGATGACTTATTTACAAGGGTCTAACGAGAACCTAAGGTTGCCCCCAGTGGGCCAGACGACCGTACTCGACTTAAAGCTAACAAAGCGAGCAAGAATGAAAACAATTTTAAATAAAGGGAAAGAAAGATGGACTCCCCTGAAATGTGCAGCGGGGCTGCAAGGGCGTCTTCCACAAGCTCTACGCGGATGGCAGCGAGATGCTTCCAGTCCCTGTGAGATGCAGAGGGGACAACAGAAAGAAAGGGAAATTAATCTGAAAATGAAAATGAGATAAGTTCAGGGATTCTCCCTTCTTTTAAACTCGGCTTTTCGAGGGTGCCTATGACGTGGTCCCAGCTCCGGAATGCCTTTGCTTAGATGCGCTGATTGGTTTCTTTTTCAGCTGCTTCGCGGGTACCGCCGATCCGAGTCGAAGGGAGGATGAGATCCGCATTTGGTCCATTTACTTACCGGTCCTTGCTAGACCTTCGTTGATGGGCTTCGTGATTGCTCGGGGGTAAAGGGAAAATCCTCTGTCTCCGAGATGTGCAGTGGGGCCGCAAGGGTATATGCTTACCGTTCTTATGCAGGCAACGGATGGGGGTGATCCAGTCCCTGAAAAAGACACGGCGAGAGCTAATGAGGGGTAAATACAAGATGATTTTTAGCAGAAGTAATGTGATTGATAAGTTTTTAAGCTCTCTCTTTTAGACGGGCAATCCGTGGGTCACTGAGTGTGACTTGTGTCGGATGTTGGTTGATGATGGCTTTGTTGTTAGATGCTTTGTCGTAGCTCTTGCCTTGGCGTGGGTGACACTCACAGCCTGGCTGTCCCTCAATTAAAGGATTGATCTTCACCGTGTTGATCATGGTACGGAGGTTGGGAAACTGCTTGAACAAGACCGCATTGAGTATGTTGACGGTAGTTCTAGGGGGACATCTTTCTGTCGTGCTTTTTCCAGGAGTTGTTGCTTGCAAGGGTGTGCTGGGCGACCATGGCGTTTTGGTGATGAGCTCCTCCGAATAGGTGAACGGAGATGGGAGCCGACGTTGCTAGTGTTCCGACAGCTCGGCCGGCGTAGGATGGGCTTTGTGACTTTGGTCCAGCATTTAGTCCTTTGAGATCGGTTGTTTGCGATGCCGGTTGTGCTGGTAGTACTGCGGGGAAAAGAAATTTCACTTTAGATGGTGATGGTTTGTCTTAAAACCTTTCCTGATTATCTCTTGAAGGTGGCCTGCTGCGGCAATTCAACAGCTCCTACGAGCGGAACTCTCTAGTTCTATCGTGATGACGAGCTGAGGTGTGAGACCTTACGTCCCTGCAAAACTGAAGATTGATTAGTGGCGTTAGTCTAAGTGACGCGTCTTACGTCCCGAGCTACTCCTGGGGGGTCATCCATGCCATGCCTCCTTTTGTCATCTCACAAATTTTAAGAAAAAGAAGATGACAACAAAAAAAATTTAAAATAATGAGCATCTCCTGAAAAAACTTGTTTTATTAATTTCAGGACAAATGTTTGTGCTAGATTGTCATGATAAAACCCTATGTCTTTGTCTGACCGGACGCTCTGTTCGCGATGCTTTAGGCGAAGTATCTCTTGACTGCATCGGCATTTACCAGTCTCGGTAGATCGTCTCTATCCATGTTGGTTAGCATTAGGGCACCCCCTGAGAATGCACCTTTGACCAGATACGGGCCCTCGTACCTTGGGGCCTACTTTCCTTGACTGGCCTCCTGATGAGGGAGTATTTTCTTCAACACTAAATCCCCATCCTCGAACTTGCGAGGTCGCACTTTCTTGTTATAAGCGTTGGTCATTCTTTGCTGATATAATTGCGCATGGCAGATAGCGGCCAAGCGTTTTTCAGGAAGGAGGTTTAACTGCTCGTACCTCACTCTTGCCCAATCTGATTCTTCTACTTCACACTCTGCCAGGATTCTGAGAGAAGGGATTTCTACCTCGAGGGGAATTACGGCTTCCATGCCGTAAACTAATGAGTAGGGAGTTGCCCCCTGGGGATGTACGAGTTGCTATCCGGTAAGCATGTAGTGCGAAGGAAGCGTGTCATGCCGATCTTTGTGAGTGACCACCATTATGGACGGTTTTCTTCAAGTTTTTTTTTTTTGCTTGACAGGTTTACCGCAGGCCTCAATGGGATACGATGCTCAACTATCACGGGATCAAGACCTGGCATATCGGCGTATGACCTACGCGACTACGTCCGAGTAGTCTTTGAGGAGGGAAATCAATCTCTCCCTCTGAGTCGTATCCAAGGTAGTTCCGATCTTGACCAACTTCTGACTCTCATTGCTTGCCCCCAAGTTTACTTCGTCCAATTCCTCCTCACGAGGGGTTATTTCCTTTTCTGAACTTTCTAGTAAACGGGCCAGTTCGTTGGAGATTTCGACCTTATCTTCAGTGGTGACAACCATTTCTTCTCCAGTAAAGACATAGGTTTTACCAAGACAATCCGAACTAACACTCATCCTAAAATTAAAAGTGCGAAAAAAGAGATGCGTGAAAATGAAAATTTGCATATATATTGATTTTTTAACAAAAGGGAACATGAGTCCCTACAAAATGGCTTCGTAATAAAACGTGCAAACATATATTTTTTCAAAAGGAGTAATTTCGGAGAGACATCCGGAAGCATGGTGATGGTCCAGCTGCACGCAGACTCCCCTGACTTCTTTACGAAAATGACTGAACCAGGCAACGATTCTTCTTCTCCCGGAGCATCAATACAGGAATCTGAAGCTATACTGACCACGGTATGATTCATATTGACGATTTCGACTGTGAGGGAGAATGTGGCTCCGATGTGGGGATACATTCTGTCTTCCATGTCATGCCCCCAATATCAGCAAATTCACTTGTTACAGGCCCAACTTGAGACATATATTTGTGGGAACAAGAGGTGGGAGGACCGTTACTGACGGTGTCAACTGTCTCTAACTCGCAAGTCTTCTTCTTAACCGTTTCCATCGAAATATCATTCATACCTTCACCACCTGAGGCACGGTTTGGGAGAGGGTCGATGGCCGTGTTAGGTCCTTTTGCCAAGCCCTCGAAGGAGACCCATCCACTCTTGATCAAGCGATTAACTTTTGCTTTGAATGCGAAGCAATTTTCCAGAGTGTGACCTGGGGCTCCAGCGTGATACTCGCACCTTGCGTTGAGATTACACCATTTCAGGTAGGGAGGCATTTGAGGCTGAGCTGGAACTGGTACAATCTGTCCGGCCGCCAAGAGATGTTTGTAGATTTCTCCCGCAGGAAGAGGGAGAGGAGGTAAAGGCTCTCGGTTCCACCGATTTTTTGACGTGTTTTGGTTATTTAGGTCCTTTGGTGGGTTATATGGCTTAGGTTGCATGGGTTGTGTGGGTCTTTCGGCTAAGTCCTCGAAAGAGATCCATCCACATTTGATCAAGTGGTGGACCTTTCCTCTTAGGGCAGAGCAATTTTCTATTGTGTGACCCTGAGCTCCGGCATGGTACTCGCATCTAGCATTATGATCATACCACTTCGGGTAAGGAGGCTGTAAAGGGTGGATTGGGGTGGGTGCAATTTGTTTAGCGGCCAAAAGGTGCTCGTAAATCTCCCCCAAAGGAACGGGAAGTGGAGGCAATGGTCCCCGATCCTAATGGTTATTTTGGTTTCTTGATTCATTTGGTGGTTTACATGGTCTAGGTTGTGTAAGTTGCGATATTTGTGTTGGGGGTGATGGGAAAGGTTGCCTGCCATCCAAAGGAAAAGAAATCCTTGCGGCTAGTTCTTTCCATTTCTGAGCATACATTTTTACTGATTCCTCGGCCCTTTTCTCTAGATTTTACAAGTCAGAACGGTTAGGTGTGATTTCTGCGTCGAGCTTGTATCGTTCAGATGTTTCGTTGTGGTGGATTTTGAGGCGCGTTTTGGGGCGTTCAATCCCCGCGTACCTCTCGGATTGTGGGATCTTGAACTTCCGAGGCATCGTAGTTCCTAGCATCATGCTTTTATCAGCGGGATCCCTAGGGTCATATCTTTCAATAACCCTTAGCTTGTCCTCTCGTGGGATCAATCGATCAACACTGGACCCTTTTGCACTAATGGTGCCAAAACCTATGGCCGGTGAATATTCACGAGAGGACTGTAGCTGTGTCAGATTGCTTCCCGGAAGTTTAGTTTTCGATGGTCCCGAAATTGTGGCTTGGGTAGAACGAACTTGAGATGGGTGGGAACACTGTCTGGTTGTACCTACTGCAGCTGCAGGGTTGGTTGAAAGGTGCTGAAGTGACGGGGAGATCTCTTCACCCGTCTTAACTGGTGGATTTGCAGCGGTGGGTACAGTGAAGGGACTAACCCATCTCCAATGGCCCACGGGGCCAGAAAGTGGCGGGAGTACAGAAGGTCCTGCGACGGCGAGCGAAGAGGAAGGTCCGTTTGTTTGAGGGAGATCAAAACCCGGTGGCACTTCGGTGACAGCTTCATCTCTTTCCTTTTCGGCCCTGGCGGCCCTTTCTGTACTAATCCTAACTTGCTCCTCTAACTCGGCTATTCTAGCCATTAGTGCTTCATCGGTCTTAGCTGGTTCAGTCATTTTTCGCTTTTGAAGTCTAGTAAAAGGGAGCCTGTGCGGAGTAGCTTGCTTCCGAGGAGCTATCGTGAACCTGAAAAAGGGAAAAACACAGAAAAGAGTAAATACAAGTGAGGATATACAAGTGATGTGCAATCCCGAGGCCTCCACGTTGCTCATTCATTTTCCGGCCACACTTTCACTTGATATTTTCAGGGCGGTTGGAGAGGCGAGGAATCCTAGTGGTTGACAAGATACGAAGGAAGCCTCTATACATTCCAACGATATGAAGCAAATCTGAGATGCTAACGGCAAAACCCAAATCAGCAGGGGCAACGAATGCCGCCATGCTAGGAAGATCTCTTTTACGCTATACTTTTGACGATGCAAGGCCTGATGCCTGGTGAACTCAACCGAGGGGAGAGACGACAATCTTTTTATGAACCTGGAGTTTTTTGTGATAAACTAGGAAGACATGGCCATGAGTGAGCGATACTCGGATGTTTTGAATACTTGTTCTGATTTTTCGGAATTTCGGTGAGACGATTGTGTTTTATCCCAGAGGGGTTTTCTCTTTTTGTTTTGCGATGTTTTTTTTTTTTTTTGAGTTTGTATTGGAGGGATAGTTGATATGGAAAAGATGAGGCGATTTAATAAATATCCGAAAGAGTACGACTTTACTAAAAAGTGTTTACAAAATATGGTAAACTTGCCAACTTCCTAAATTCATCAAAAATGGCTAAGATAGATGAAATCAGGGGTCCTAGCTAAAAAGAAAGGATTTGCCGATATACGAGCCTTTCCCTGAAGGTGTCATTCCTGGGCGTCCGAGTCTTCTTGCTTCTGCCAAAGGTACTCCATCGAAGCCAACTCCCATTTCTGCATCTCTAACTCAGCCTCTAAGGCAGTAATTCGGTTTTGCAGTGCTTGGTTTTTCCTATCTCCCAAGTCTGCGCGAGTAGTCAAAACCCTTATCGTTGAATCCTTGTCTTTGACTATGGAACTGGATACTTCTTTCTTGCGGATTTCGTTGTTCAGAGGTTCTTCGAAGTCCCTGAGGGCCACTTTCTATTTTACTGCTTGTACATGGAGAATGTCCTTACTACGCCTTTTTAATTCATTCATCTAGACCTCTAAGCCACATTGACGAGCTTCGGCCATATCCCTTTCCTCTACCATCAGATCTCGTTCTTCTTATGCTGCTCGCATCTGTTCTACCACTTGAGCGTAAGCCATGACATCCATTCCTTCGCTCACTTGAGATTCCCCTTCTTCTTCCATCGGTTTTTGATTTTCTGGGCGAGGTAAGACATTGCCGTTAACTCGTCTCGACCTCCACTGTGGATATTCTGGTTTTGTGGTCGCAGGGGCAGTGCGTCCTTTGAGATAAAAGGGGTGGGCCCAGTCTTGGGCGTACATCTGGATGTTCTGATTTTCCCCGGTGTGTGGCAGATCTGATTTCGTCATGCTGAATGTCACAGGAATTATTTGCGTGATGCAGAACTGTCTGAGGACGAGGGCAGGGCAATAGTGAGTGCATCCCCATGCTCCGATCAAAGGAACCCAAGGTAAGTGTCCACAGCAGACGATGGGATTGGAAGTCTGCAGCCATTTGGCGTGCCAACTGAAGTCTTCTTCTGAGAGGTTCATGAATCGGTCGATCCAGACATCCTTATTTTCCATCTCCTATCTATCTGTGGTCATTGCGTTGATAACCCGGAGTAGAGGGCATGACCTTATGTAGCTTGCGAAGAAAATGGTCTGATTAGGAACCTGTTTGAAGTGGCTGACCAACCATACTGTCAACAACTGGGTGCAACAAGTAAGTCTCCCTTTCCCTTTTCTTCGACAAGAGTCCAAGGAGCGAAAGGTCTCGGCCAGAATGGCTGTTGTAGGATTGATGGCATTTGTCTCCATTTCGTAAAAGATGTTCGTTGCTGCAAAGTCGATGGCATTCCTCATTTTTGGAAAGAGGACAAATCCTACAATGGCGAAAGCCAGAATCCTTAAGCGTTTATTTCCGTTGGACAATCGAAAGTGTGCCTCAATATCTGACCAGCACCAGAAGTAGTCACCTTCTCTGACACGAGTAGTGATTCCTAACAACTTATCGAGCCTTATTTTGACACTCGAGGAGTCGAGTCGAACATTCTGGTATATGACCGATATAGGAGAGGTGAAGCACATCAGAGCTGAGTACTCCTCTAGCGTAGGAGTCAAGTCTACCTCTTTGTCGAAAGAGAAGCACCGATAATAGGGATCCTAGAATTTTAGGGCTGCCCGGATGCAACCCCAATCAGTCTTTACGTCAACTAGGGTCAGTAGCTTTCCATAACTACCCTCAAACTGTGTCTCCTCATCTTCAGTCAGCTCATTTCTCAACATCCGAATCCTAGTTAAGTCGAAGTCCACGACTTCTACTTTGATCTTAGTGGTGATGTCAGGGGCGAACCCACGTTCCAACAGATCTCCTCGAGCAGCTTGATCGTCGAAGCTTCGTCCCCCGAAAATATCAAATGAAAGTAACGTAGGTGCTGCCATAGAGAATGAGCAAAATGGGTCCTATGGGACAAAAATAAAATTTTAAATATAAAGTAACCTGCACGTGTAAGAAATCCGCAGTTCGTATAAAAAAAATCACGTCAATATGCCAACAAGACAAATAGAGCCACGACAAACAGGTATAATCATGATGCACGTGCTGGGGCTCTGATTCCGACACCTCTAACTGGCTTGAATGGTTCCCGGATGATACCATGAAAAGGTCCCTAAAGTGTCGTCCAGTCTCCCGATTTCTTGCGAAATCGTATAACCTTTCGACTGGCTTTAAGGGTTCATCCGAGTTGGGATTGGTGAACACTACCCAGGACATGTGTCCTAGGGTGCCACTACTACCCTCCTAATTTGGTAATTGTCCCCTAGGTGTAGGGCGCTATGAAATGCTATGACAATTGATAAAGCAAATAAATGAATAGACCTGCAATTGATCAAAGCAAATAAATAAACAAACAAAACACCTCTCTAAAAAGATAAAACCGGCTCCGACCCTAACTTCCCCAGTGGAGTCGCCAAACTGTCGCGCCCCACGAAAAATTATGAAAGAAAGTAATTCGCGGATGTGCAACGAAATTTGATACCTTCGGATGCTCGGCGTAAAAGGACGCCTAGCAGAATGCAATGAAGTCGCCACCCTAATTTGGTTGCTAGGCTTAGGGAACCTTAATCGTCATGGCATAGGAAATATAATAAGTAAAAAAACTAAAGGCACAAAAAAGGGGTCTGGACCCCAGACAAAGGTTCGGGGTCGTATTATGGTCTCGGGAAGGTGTTAGGCACCCGAGTCACATCCGAAAACGGTTACCGGTTGATGAGAGAGGTGTTTAAAAAGGTGTTTGGTAAAATGCGTTTTGAAAAAGGGGAACCTCAGAGGAATCGTCACTTTAGTCTTTTCTATGATCGTGACCGTTCAGGAATAATGGAAAGATCTTTCGGACGGGGTTACCGTTTATCAAGATCGATTGATTATTCCTGACCGCAACGTAATGGGACTGAATTTTCCGTAAGACTGAATGAGCGCCCTCTTATTTCATCATCGGGCCATGCATGATTAGATTGCTTACTACGTGATTCTACCATGGATTGCTAACAGAGTACAAATTTAAATGATAGATTTTTGAAGTGGAAAACTGATGTGGGATCGAAAGTCCCCATGAACATGCAGTCAATATAAGCGAGAATTTAAAATCATATGTACATGGCATTTTAAGCAACTCTTTAAGCACGTTGTTCATGTGGGTTGATTTTAATTCTAGCAGTTCTATATATCATGCATACGATTGATATTTGCGAAAAGCGTTGAATAAATAAAAAGGAATTGAAAGGCGTACTTTCGAGCGAAGCTTGAAATTAAAACCTACAAAATGAGAGTGTTAGCGATAGCTTGAGAAATAAATAAGCAATTTTTAGGAGTGTGAAAATTTAGATGACAGTTGATTGTATGCGAAAAATGATGAATTTTACGCATACGGGAATTAAATGCTGAGTTGATTGCATGCGAAAAATGATTGATTTGACGCATACAGAATTTAAATGCTGAGTTAATTGCATGCGAGAAATGATGGATTTAACGCATACGAAATTTAAATGCTGAATTGATTGGTGTAGAAAAAAATTGATTATAGTTGACGATTCACAGGGGATTTAAAACAGTTGAGGATTTGCAGAAAATAAAACAATTGATATTTGCGGAAAATAAACAATTTGATATTTGAAGAAAATAAACAATTTGATATTTGCAGAAAATAAACAATTTGATATTTTCAGAAAATAAACAATTGATATTTGCAGAAAATAAAACAATTGATATTGCGGAAGAATTTCCAGCAGTTTGCGAAAAATTAAAGCAGTTGATATTTACGAGAATTAAAATGCGACCGACCATGTAGGTGGTATATTGAATTTAAATTGCCGAAAGTAAATTGTGAAAAATTAAAGTGCAAATAAGTAAAGCGCGGAAAATTAAAGTGCGGAAAATTAAAGTGCGAAAAAGGAAAGTGCGGAAAATTAAACAGTTGATAATTTGCGGAAGGATTTCCAGCAGTTTGCGGAAAATTAAAGCAGTTGATATTTACGAGAATTAAAATGCGACCGACCATGTAGGCGGTATATTGAATTTAAATTGCCAAAAGTAAATTGCGAAAAATTAAAGTGCGAATAATTTAAACAGCTGATAAGTGCAGAAAATTAAACAGTTGATAGTGCGAAAAATACTCATACGAAGCATACGAATTATTTTACGAAAAAACGTGATCCGAAGTTTTGAAAACCATTGAAAATGGGCTGGGCCCAATTGAAGAATGAAAAGAAAATAGAAATGGGCCAGGAATAGTTCCTAGCCCGAAGGAAAATTTTAAACGGTGATGGGCCAAGCCCATCACCCATGCATTACGTGAGCAGTGCCGAAACATGGCACTGTTCATCGTCTTCCTTGGTCGCCGGCGCTACTGCCGGCGGCCAAGGTCCGGCCGCCCTTGCCCGTTTCGCGCGATCTTCGTACCGAAATGCTCGTCTCCTCGACGGCGTCTCGACCGTACGAAGGTCGAATTTTAATAAGGATCGTACCGAGTTTAATTTTGAAAAAATGATAAAACCGTTAATTATCGAAAACTAACTAATTCGCACAACCTAGCTAACGATTTTCAAAATTGAAAGCATGTATTTAATCTACATCATGTATGTGAATTAATAGCACAAAAACAAGCAATTTATTTGCTTGAGATCAAGCCAAACGAAATTAAAAGGAAAACATGCTTAAAAAATGAAAACGAGCTAGAGAGAGAAAGCTCACTTTAAACTTTGAACTTGGACGATCAATGCTCGATATGAGCTATCAATCAAGGAGAGGGAAGAAAGCAAGCTTCTCTTGCCATTTTGGTGCCCATTTTTCGTTCGATGGCAGTGGCTATTTATAGCCGAAGGATCGCGTGGAGGAAGAGAGCGTGCTGCGCGTGGTGGCCAGCCCATCGTGCTGGCGGAGCTAGGGGGCTAGCCGTGATGATGGCGGAGGGACAGGAAGCGATGGGAGCAGGTGGCTCGAGCGAGGACTTCGCTGCCTTGCTCGTGCGTGCACTGTGCATGTGCACCATGCTAGATAATTCAAGGGCCATTGATCTGGTTGACTTTTCTTGGTTGACCAGATCAATGGCCATGATTAAATGGCCTCTCATCTGATTTAAATGGCCTTGAGCCGGTTCCTGCGAGCAAACGTTCAGACTTTTCGAGCCGAAGGTGCCGGCGCGTAGAGAAAAATACGATGGGTTTAACCGTATACAGCGAATAATGAAAATTTTCCGTTTAGCGCGTTTATTTTCCCATTCAAAAGCGTGAAACGCGTGAACGGAAAAATAAAAACATTACGTCGAAAATTACACGAAACGTTGTAGACCATTGCGAGCAGAAAAAAAGCTAGCAACTAGTTGATGGAAAACATTTTAAAGTCGAGCTATTGTCCCAGCGGACTTACTCGGGTCCAATAAAAGCTCGAATGAAAATAATGATAAAAATACTAAAAAATGCGCTAAAATATAAAAAATCCTAAAATTCATGTGATGACCTAAAACGAAGAAACAATTAGCAAACGACTATCGGATAGTTAACAATGTGATTTTTAAGGCTAAAAATATTAATGATAATAATAATGAAAATACGTGACGAAAAATTAAAAATGCGATTTCGAAAGCTGACGATGCTAACGACGATGCTAAAACGCAACGAAATACCTAAAAATGCTAGCGCCAGTAAACCAATTGAAAATGACCGTAGATTAACTAAATAACTGAAATGCTAAAACTAATTAAAAATGGCGTCAAAATTCGGGTATCAACAACTGGATTATTCTCTGCGAGCACCAATCCGGGAAGGTTGTGGTATACCTGACCTTGAGCTTTAAAGGTATAAACACCTTTCCTTGATTAAGCAAGTTCTTTGTCATACTTTACACCAAATGATGTAAACCCAAATATATTGTTATATTTTCTAATCTTTCTACGAAACTTTTTCGTTTCTTCCAATTGTGACGTATAAAGTTCTAGCAAATCATCATCATAATGTGTCTGCGCCAATTTAACTTGCCCATTTTGACAATAAAATATTGGTGGCTCGAACTGAAATCTTTTTGCACCACAATAGTTACAACTGGAACATCCTTTAATGTATGTAGAGGTGAAAAAGATGGTTCAACTTCTATATGTCCTATATATTAAAACAAATAAATGATTTATTATATAGTTTAGTATTAGTCACTCCGAATTAAAACAAATAAAAGATTTATTATATAGTCTAGTATTAGTCACTCCGAATAATTTTAAACATTGAATCAAATTATTAATTAATCACATAAGCTTTAAACAACCAATTTCGCTCTCTTCTTTTAACATTTGACACCATCAAATCAAACATTGAATCAAATTATTAATTTTAAAATATTAAATAATCACATACCTTGATATTCATAAAGAAATGATTGAGCTTTAAGCAACCAATTTCGTTCTCTTATTTTAACATTTGGCACCATCAAACCATTGGTCGCTTTTCTTTTGTTTGTAGATATTTTCCTACAATTGAAATAAATTTAAAACATGAATTTGCAAGTAAGTGGTAATTTAAGTAATTTATTAAATAGTGTATGAAATTGTATAAATATACATATATGGATCGAACTAAATAAATACAACATGGATCTATTGTGCTTAAAGGAAAAAGTTGAAATAGCTGAAAATACATAAAGGAAATAAATCGACAAAAACACACAACACAAATTTTTAATTAAATATTAAACTTAATTTTTTATTGAGTTTTAATCATTAAAGAAAAAATTATTAGTGGTTGTTTTTTTAAGTAATTTATAAAACTAACTTACTTAATCAAGCTAAAATTGTTTTAATTCTATGGGCTGGGTCAGATGTTTTGATACTTTTTTCGTTGTTTTGTTATTGGGCCAAAGCTGGATCCACAAATTGATGTAGTTTTAAATATTTAATTTAAATTACAAAATGAATCTATCCGAGTGTACTTGTATTCATTAACTGATACATTTAAATTCTATGGGATGGGATGGGATGGGATGGGATGGGTTGGGCTGGAATACAGTTTTTACCATTGCTCTTTTTTTTAAAAGCAAAAATAGAATCCAGCACTAATCTCAGTTTAATGAATCCAGCTAAATTAAAGTAACCCCTCCGGATGGTTGAGAATAAGATTTTAATGTAACTCTCTCCGACTCCGATCATATTCTTATCCCACCCAAATATGATTGTTTTTTGATGATGATTGTTTATGTTCGAAGCAATACTTTTCAATTACTCTTTCACGGAAAAACCATGTTCAAAGCAATTGCAGGACAAAGACAATAGTTCCCTTCGTTTTTCCAATTTCTTGGTCTAATGAATCCCTAAAAATCCACTATGTTGTAGGCAGTGTCATCATCGGAGTCCGTTGATGAATACATCTTTAGCTGCACTAATTATTTAAATTAAATATCTCATACAAAGCATGCCCGCAGTTGCATCCATAACAATTGACAAGATTTATAATTAAAACGATAATTAATGCAGGGAAATTGAAAATACCTGGTAGTTATAGGTCACGTTCAGTTTCGTTCTGTATTTTTTCTTGGGCGGGGAAACATTGATTGATTACTCAGATGAAGTCCCGTTCTAGGCTTTTCTTCTTTGATTAGTGGGGAAAAAATACAAACTCACTCTAAACTTGAAAACGGAAAAAAAATTGATAAAACGAAAAGAAGAGTGAATCTGAACTGAATAAATACAGAGGAGTGGAGTTATTAGTTTTGTAATTTTGTTGGCATATCTAGAAGTCTGGCTCTAAGCTGTGTATGGCTTCTGTTTACTGGGGTTTTTTCTTTTTTAAGAAATTGATCTAGCTGTTGAACCTTGTTGTTTAGACTATTCATTATATTCGCTCTCTGTGAAGCCAGTGTTTCTATAGACTTAGTCTGTTTTTCTGCTTTTTCTCTCTTTTGCTCGAGGAAAGCAATCTGTGTAGCTGTCTGTTGTTGGAGTTGTGCCAACTGTTCTTCTAGCTTTCTGTTTTTATTTTCTAATCTAGCTATGAGCTGACTGTTATCTTCCCTAGCTACTTGTGCATAGGGTCTGACTGTTTCTGGTTCTATGTAGAAGTTTGGGCCGAGTTGGGCCCTTGCTTCTTCTAAGGCCTCAGTAAAACTGTGGTATCCTACATAAATGGGATTTTGACACATTATATAATTTTTTACTGTGTTAAAACTATTAAAGACTCCTGTTTTTAGTCCTCTGTATATGACATAATGTGACAGATTGCTTTCCTCGAGCAAAAGAGAGAAAAAGCAGAAAAACAGACTAAGTCTATAGAAACACTGGCTTCACAGAGAGCGAATATAATGAATAGTCTAAACAACAAGGTTCAACAGCTAGATCAATTTCTTAAAAAAGAAAAAACCCCAGTAAACAGAAGCCATACACAGCTTAGAGCCAGACTTCTAGATATGCCTGCTAGTAGAGTCATATATATATATATATATATATATATATATATATATATATATATATATGTGTGTGTGTGTGTGTGTGTGTGTGTGTGTGTATAATAGTTGAGATACTAACTATTTTGTTAATAAAATAGTTAAAGTTATGTAACTAATTGTTGATACCCGAATTTTGACGCCATTTTTAATTAATTTTAGCATTTCTGTTATTTACTTAATTACTGTCATTTTTAGTTAATTTACTATTGCTAGCATTTCCAAATTTTTCTATTGCATTTTAGCATCATCGTTAGCATCGTCAGCTTTCGAAATCGCGTTTTTAATTTTTCGGCATGTATTATCATTATTATTTTTAGCCTTAAAAGTCATATTTTTTATTATCCGGCAGTCGTTTGCTAGTTTTTTTTCTTCGTTTTAGGTCATCACATGAATTTTAGGATTTTTAATATTTTAGCGCATTTTTTAGTATTTTTATTATTTTATTATTATTTTTATTCGAGCTTTTATTGGACCCGAGTAAGTCCGCTCGGACAATAGCTTGACTTTAAAATGTTTTCCATCAACTAGTTGCTAGATTTTTTTCTGGTCGCAACGGTCTACAGCGATTCGTGTAATTTTTGGCGTAACGTTATTATTTTTCCTTTAAAACGTTTCACGTTTTTGAACGCAAAAATAAACACGTTAAATGAGAAATTCTCGTCATTCGCTGTAGACGGTTAAACTCGTCATATTTTTCTCTACGCGCTGGTACCTTCAGCTCAAAAAGTCGGAACGTTTGCTCGCAGGATTCGGCTCGAGGCCATTTAAATAGGACTTTAAGGGCCTTGATCACAACCGTTGATCTGGTCAACCAAGGAAAGTCAACCAGATCAACGGTTGACAAATTAAATAGCATGGTGCACGTGAACAGTGGCCATGAGCGGCAGTAGAGTCCTTGCCCAAGCCAACCTGCTCCCGTCGCTTCCTAGCTCGAGCCCGTAGCTCCTGTCCCTTGCAGCCATCATCACGTCTCCCCCCTAGTCCCGCCAGCGCACGACTCACGGCCTCCACCCGCAGCTCCTCGTCCGACAAGCCACGCGTTTGAAGGTTATAAATACAGCCCCTCATCGAACGAAAAATGGGCACCAAAATTGCAAGGAGAACTTGCTCTTCCTCCCTCTCTTGATTGATAGCTCATTTAGAGCATCGATTGTCCAGTTCAAGCTTCGCCGGTGAGCTTTCTCTCTCTAGCTCATTTTCGGTTTTTTTTGTGCAAGTTTTTCTTTAAATTCGTTTGGCTCGATCTTGAGCAAATAAATTGTTTTCTTTTATGCCATTAATTCACATACATGATGTAGATTAAATACACACTTTAAATTTTAAAAATCGTTAGCTAGATTGTGCGAATTAATTAGTTTTCGATAATTAACGGTTTTATCATTTTTTCAAAATTAAACTCGGTAGGATTTGTATTAAAAGTCGAGCTTCGTACGGTCGAGACGCCGTCAAGGAGACGAGCATCTCGGTACGAAGATCGCGAGAAATGGACAAGGCTAGCCGGACCTTGGCCGCCGGCAGTAGCGCCGGCGACCAAGGAAGACGATGAACAGTGCCATGTCTCGACATTGTTCACGTATGCATGGGTGATGGGCTTGGCCCATCACCGTTTAATTTTTTTCCTTGGGCCAGGAACTATTCCTGGCCCATTTCACTATTATTTCATTTTTTTCAATTGGGCCCAGCCCATTTTCAATTGTTTTCAAAACTTCGGGTCACGTTTTTTCGTAAAATAATTCGTATGCTTCGTATTATTATTTTTCGCACTATCAACTATTTAATTTTCTGCACTTATCAACTATTTAAATTATTCGCACTTTAATTTTTTGCAATTTACTTTCGGCAATTTAAATTCAATATACCGCCTATATGGTCGGTCGTATTTTAATTCTCGTAAATATTCAACTGCTTTAATTTTTCGCAAACTGCCGGAAATCCTTCCGCAAATTATCAACTGTTTAATTTTCCGCACTTTAATCTTCTGCATTTTACTTTTCCGCACTTTACTTATTTGCACTTTAATTTTTCGCAATTTACTTTCGGCAATTTAAATTCAATATACCGCCTACATGGTCGGTCGCATTTTAATTCTCGTAAATATCAACTGCTTTAATTCTCGCAAACTGCTGGAAATCCTTCTGCAATTTATCAACTGTTTTATTTTCTGCAATACCAACTGCTTTAATTTTCTACCATATCAATTGCTTTAATTTTCTGCAGTATCGATCATTAAAATCATTTTTCGCATGTAATCCACACAACATTTAAATTCTCGTATGCTTAAAATCAATCAGTTTTCGCATGCAATCAACACAGCATTTTCGTATGCTTAAAATCAACCATTTTTCGCATGCAATCAACCTAGCATTTAATTTTCGTATGCTTAAAATCAACCATTTTTCGCATGCAATCAACCCAGCATTTAACTATCGTATGCTTAAAATCAATCATTTTTCGCATGCAATCAACTCAGCATTTAATTATCGTATGCGTAAAATCAATCATTTTTCGCATGCAATCAACTCAGCATTTAAATTCTCGTATGCGAAAAATTCATCATTTCTCGCATGCAAACAACTATCATCATTTATTTTCCTGCACTTATCAAACTCATCATTTAATTTTCGTATGCGTCAAATCCATCATTTTTCGTATGCAATCGACTGTCATTTAAATTTTTGCACTCATAAAATTGTTATTTATTTTTCGAGCTATCACTAACACTCTCGTTTTGTAGGTTTTAATTTCAAGCTTCGCTCGAAAGTACGCCGTTCGTTCCTTTTTATTTATTCAACGCTTTTCGCAAATATCAATCGTACGCATGATATATAGAACTGCTAGAATTAAAATCAACCCCCATGAACAACGTGTTTAAAGAGTTGCTTAAAATGCCATGTTCATATGATTTTAAATTCTCGCTTATATTGACTGCATGTACATGGGGATTTTCGATCCCACACCAGTTTTCCACTTCAAAAATCCATCATTTAAATTTGTACTCTGTTAGCAATCCATGTTAGGATCACGTAGTAATTAATTTAATCATGCATGGCCCGATGATGAAAAAAGAGGGCGCTCATTCAGTCTTACGGAAAATTCAGCCCCATCACGTTGCGGTCGGGAATAATCAATAAATCTTGATAAATGGTAACCCCATCAGAAAGATTTTTTAATTATTCCTGAACGTCACGATCATAAAAAAAGACTAAAGTGACGATTCCTCTGAGGGCCCCCTTTTTCAAAACGCATTTTTCAAACACCTTTTTAAACACCTCTCTCATCAACCGGTAACCGTTTTCGGATGTGACTCGGGTGCCTAACACCTTCCCGAGACCATAATACGACCCCGAACCTTTTGTTTGGGGTCCAGGCCCCTTTTTTGTGCCTTTAGTTTTTTTTACTTATTATATTTCCTATGCCATGACGATTAGGGTTCCCTAAGCCTAGCAACCAAATTAAGGTGGCGACTTCATTGCATGCTGCTAGGCGTCCTTTTACGCCGAGCATCTGAAGGTCTCAAATTTCGTTGCACACTCGCGAATTACTTTTTCGTAATTTTTGTGAGGCGCGACAGTTTGGCAACTTCACTGGGGACTTTAGGGTCGGAGCCGGTTTTATCTTTTTAGAGAGGTGTTTTGTTTGTTTGTTTATTTATTTGCTTTGATCAATTGCTGATCTGTTCATTTATTTGCTTTATCAATTGTCATATGCATTTCATAGCGCCCTACACCCATGGGACAATTACCAAAATAGGAGGGTAGTAGTGACGCCCTAGGACACATGTCCTGGGTAGTGTTCACCAATCCCAACTCGGATGAACCCCTAAAGCCAGTCGAAAGGTTGCACGATTTCGCAAGAAATCGGGACACTGGACGACACTTTAGGGACCTTTTCATGGTATCATCCGGGAACCGTTCAAGCCAGTTAGAGGTGTCGGAATCAGAGCCCCAGCACGTGTATCATGATTATACATGTTTGTTGTGGCTCTATTTGTTTTCCTGGCATATTGATGTGATTTTTCTATTATACGAACTGTAAATTTCTTACACGTGCAGGTTACTTCGTATTTAAAATTTTATTTTTGTCCCATATGACCCATCTTGCTCATTCGACATGTCGGCACCTACACTACTTTCATTTAATATTTTCGGGGGACGAAGCTTCGACGATCAGGCCGCACAAGGAGATCTGTTGGAACGTGGGTTCGCCCCTGACATCACCACTAAGATCAAAGTGGAAGTCGTGGACTTCGACTTTACTAGGATTCGGATGTTGAGAAATGAGCTGACTGAAGACGAAGAGACACAGTTTGAGGGTATTTATGGAAAGCTACTGACCCTAGTTGACGTAAAGACTGATTGGGGTTGCATCCGGGCAGCCCTAAAATTCTGGGATCCCTATTATCGGTGCTTCTCTTTCGACAAAGAGGTAGACTTGACTCCTACGCTAGAGGAGTACTCGGCTCTGATGTGCTTCACCTCTCCTATATCGGCCATATACCAGAATGTTCGACTCGACTCCTCGAGTGTCAAAATAAGGCTCGATAAGTTGTTAGGAATCACTACTCGTGTCAGAGAGGGTGACTACTTCTGGTACTGGTCAGATATTGAGGCACGCTTTCGATTATCCAACGGGAAAAAATGCTTAAGGATTCTGGCTTTCGCCATTGTAGGATTTGTCCTCTTTCCGAAAATGAGGAATGCCATCGACTTTGCAGCAGCTAACATCTTTTACGAGATGGAAACAAATGCCATCAATCCTACAACAGCCATTCTGGCCGAGACCTTTCGCTCCTTGGACTCTTGTCGAAGAAAAGGGAAAGGGAGACTTACCTGTTGCACCCAGTTGTTGACAGTATGGTTGGTCAGCCACTTCAAACAGGTTCCTGATCAGACCCTTTTCTTCGCAAGCTACATAAGATCATGCCCTCTACTCAGAGTTATCAACGCGATGACCACGGATAGATGGGAGATGGAAAATAAGGATGTCTGGGTCGACCGATTCATAAACCTCTCAGAAGAAGACTTCCGTTGGCACGCCAAATGGCTGCAGACTTCCAATCCCATCGTCTGCTGCGGACACTTACCTTGGGTTCCTTTGATCGGAGCATGGGGATGCACTCACTATTGCCCTGCCCTCGTCCTCAGACAGTTCTGCATCATGCAAATAATTCCTGTAACATTCGGCATGACAAGGTCAGACCTGCCACACACTGGAGAAAATCAGAACATTCAGTTGTATGCCCAAGATTGGGCCCACCCTTTTTGCCTCAAAGGACACGGCATCCCTGCAACCACAATACCAGAATATCCACAGAGGAGGTCGAGACGAGTTAATGGCAATGTCTTACCTCGCCCTAAAAATCAAAAACCGATGGAAGAAGAAGGGGAATCTCAAGTGAGCAAAGGAACGGATGTCATGGCTTACGCTCAAGTGGTAGAACAGATGCGAGCAGCACAAGAAGAACGAGATCAGAGCTAAGGGATATGGCCCAAGCACGTCAATGCTACGCAGAAGTCCAGATGAATGAACTGGACAGGCATCACAAGGATTTTGCCCGGGTACAAACAGTACAAAAAAAGGTGGCCCTCAGGGCCTTTAAAGAACGCTTGAGCAGCGAAACCCGCAAGAGAGAAGAATCCAGTGTCATAATCAAAGACAGGGATTCAACGATAAGGGTCTTGACTACTCGCGCGGACCTGGGAGATCGAAAGAACCAAGCACTACAGAGCCGAATTACCGCTTTAGAGGCTGAAATAGAGATGCAGAAAGGAGAGATGGCCTCCATGGAATACCTTTGGCAAGAACAAGAGAAGTCCGATCCCCAGGAGTGACCCCTTCAAGGGAATGCTAGAGTATCGGCAACCCCTTTTTCATGTAACTAGGATCCCTAATTTCATCTAGTCTAGCCATTTTTGATGAATTTAGGTAGCTGGCTAGTTCACTACATCTTGTAAAAAAATTTAATCAAGTCGTACCTTTTTCAGATATTTATTTAATCGCCTCAACTTTCCATGTCAATCGTCCCTCCAATATAAACTCAAAAACCATCGCAAAACAAAAAGAGAAAATCCCTTCGGGATAAAACATAATCGTCTCACCGAAATTCCGAAAATCAGCACAAGTATTCAAAACATCCGAGTATCGCTCACTCGTGGCCATGTCTTCCTAGTTTATCACACACAAAAAACTCCAAGTTCATAAAAAGATTGTTGTCTCTCCCCTCGGTTAAGTTTACCAGGCATCAGGCCTTGCATCGTCAAAAGTATAGCGTAAAAGAGATCTTCCTAGCATGGCGGCATTGGTTGCCCCTGCTGATTTGGGTTTCGCCGTTAGCATCTCAGATTGGCTTCATATCGTTGGAATGTATAGAGGCTTCCTTCGTATCTTGTCAACCGCTGGGATTCCTCGCCTCTCCGACCGCCCTGAAAATATCAAGTGAAAGTATAGCCAGAAAAGTGAATGAGCAATGTGGAGGCCTCGGGATTGCACATCACCTGTATATCCTCACTTGTATTTACTCTTTTCTGTATTTTTCTTTTTTTCAGGTTCACGATAGCTCCTCGGAAGCAAGCTACTCCGCACAGGCTCTCCCTAACTAGACTTCAAAAACGAAAAATGACTGAACCGGCCAAGACCGATGAAGCACTAATGGCTAAAATCGCAGAGTTAGAGGAGCAAGTTAGAATCACTACAGAAAGAGCCACCAGGGCCGAAAAGGAAAGAGATGAAGCTGTCACCGAAGTGCCACCAGGTTTTGATCTCCCTCAAACAAAAGGACCTCCCTCTTCGCTCACCGTCGCAGGACCATCCGTACTCCCACCACTTTCTGGCCATTGGAGATGGGATAATCCCTTCACTGTACCCACCACTGCACATCCTACAGTTAAGGCGGGTGAAGACATCTCCCCGTCGCTTCAGCACCTTTCAATCAATCCTGCTGTGGACCCCAGCAAGAGCCAGGCCCACTATTCCTCCGAGCACAATTCTCGGACCTATGGGAACTCAGCTCCTCACTTTCAACCCAGCACAACCTCAGTTCTCATCAGAACCTATGTTGCCCTTCGGTTCTAACCCCATCGGGGCCGAGAAACCGAAAAGTGACAGACTGAATCTTCTCGAGGAAAGACTCAGAGCAATCGAAGGGGTCGATCCGTTCGATCCCATAGGTCCCGCCGATATGTGCATGGTCCCCGGGATTGTCATACCTCCGAAGTACAAGATCCCCGACTTTGAAAAGTATACGGGGGTAGAGTGCCCAAAGACCCACCTTAGAGCATATTGCAACAAGATGGCAGAGATGATCCACAAAGAACCATTGTTGATCCATCTATTCCGAGAAAGCTTGACCAAGCAAGCCCTAACTTGGTATATGGGGCTGGACAGAGCCAGGATCAGGACGTGGAGAGACCTGTCCGATGCCTTCTACCGACAATATAAATTCAACATGGAGGTGGCTCCTGACAGCGCCGACCTGTAAAATCTGGAAAAGAAAATCGGCGAGTCCGTGAAGACCTATGCTCAGAGATGGAGAGAGTTGGCTTCGAGAATCTCTCCACCCTTAAGCTACAAGGAACTCTTGTCGATTTTCTTGCACACCTTCAAAGCTCCCTACTACACCTACCTGATATCGAACCCCTCAAACAGCTTCTCCGACATGGTCCTAATTGCCGAAAGAGTCGAGCAAGGGATTAAGTCTGGACGAATCACGCATCCAACGCCAGAGTCTGTACCAAAGAAAGCATCAGTCGTGAAAAGGGACGTCGGATTTGTCGCTCCCCAAGCTAATCAGGGGCAGCCGTTTCCACCACCACTGCCTTATTTGTTGCCACCGCCGTATCATCCGCCATCACTATATCAACCCACCTCCTTTCCTTTTACTTCACCACCAATTGCTAATATCCTGCCTCAAAATCCTACACATTTCCCACCACCTCTAGTACAAACATCACAACCTATGCAACCCAGGCCATATAACCCACCAAAAGACCCAAATAACCAAAACACGACAAACAATCGGTGGAACCGAGAACCTCCACCTCCTCTCCCTCTTCCCGCGGGGGAAATCTACAAATATCTCCTGGCAGCCGGGCAGATCGTACCGGTCCCTGCCCAGCCTCAATTGCCTCCTTACCCAAAGTGGTATGATCTCAACGCAAGGTGTGAATATCACGCTGGAGCCCCAGGTCACACTCTGGAAAATTGCTTCGCATTCAAGGCAAAAGTCCATCACTTGATCAAAAGTGGATGGGTATCTTTCGAAGGATTAGCAAAAGGACCCAACACATCCACCAACCCTCTCCCCAATCATTCCCAAGGAAAGGGAGGGGTGAATGCCATCTCGGCAGGAGAAAGCAACGACTGTCTCTCTTTAGCATCAAGTTGGCACAAGAACAGCTTTTCCAGGCCTTAGCTCGAGAGGGATATGTGCCATACGCAGAGAGAAATCCAAGTCAGTGCATGTACTGCAAGGGAAGCGACGGTCATAAGATCCAAGGTTGCGAGTTGTTCGCAGGAAAGGTAAGACAACTCTCAAGTCTCGGAGTAATACAAACCCAGAAAGCGACCGCCGGGGAAGGATCCATCAACACAATCGGAGACGGATTTCCTATCCCGCATAACGCCAATGGAACCCCACTCCAAATCGTCCAGAAGAAAGGATCGACTTCATCGTGCAAGCGCTTCTCCGCGCGCCGCGACGAAGGCGACCGCGAGATTGACACCTTGGGCCAACCTTCCGGGAAGTTCGACTACCTCGTCAGGTATTCGGCACCACCCTCCTATTCTAGCACAGTGCCCTTACTACCCTCTTGGGAATCCTCAAACTCCGAGTCATACCCTTCACCGACATGGTCGCTTCCTCCGTTTCCTTTGAAAGAGATCTACGCAAGCCTCTTGGCAGACGGGCAGATTACACCATCCCCACTCTCGCCTCAATCCCTTCCTTATCCTAGCTAGTATGATCCAAAGTTTGGCTGCGAATATCACGCTGAAACCCGAGGACACTCCTTCGAAAACTGTTACGACTTTAGAGAGAAGGTCGAGCACCTAACCAAAGAAGGACGAATCTCATCCAAAGGTTTAACAAGGGGTCCTGATGTGACAACCAGTCCTCTACCGCACCATAATCTTGGGATGAGCGACATTTCTTCCATTGGAATTGACCTTTCTCACCTGTCAATGGGGGAAGTACCCAATGAAGAATTGTTCTTCGCATTAGCTAACAACGCATATCTACCATTCCCTAGTTAGGCCCGATGCCTATTCTGCCAAGGGGAAAGCAAGCACGACATCCAGGATTGCAGACTTTTTCGGCAAAAAGTCAAGCAACTCACAACATTCGGGATCATTCAAACCAAAGGGAAAACCCAAGGAGCAATCAACGTCATCGAGAATAACCCCCCAGCACCGTATTCCTTCAAATATGTGGCCCAAACAGGGGATGCAGCCCCGACCCCACGCAAAGTAGTGTTCACATTAGCTGTGAATACTCCCAGCCGGGACTTACACGCGGTCCCATTCAACTACGGATACACGGTGGTCACCACCCCTCCTGCCATCCCATCAACAGGACTCGCTATTGGCGAAGCCTCTCATATCGGGGGCATGACCGGCACCGGAAGATGTTACATCTCGGAGGAAGTAGAGAAGCAACACAAGCCAAAGGGAAAAGCCCTGTGATCCGCGAAGAGATGATAGAGGAGACGCAAGGTTTGAGCAAACCTGTAACCGAGGATGAGACAACCGAGTTCCTCAAGATCATGAAACAGAGCGAGTTCAGCATCATCGAACAGCTAAGGAAAACCCTAGCTCGCATCTCCATCATGGAGCTGATCCTTACTTCAGAGCCACATCGCCAAGCTCTCTTAAAAGTCTTGAAGCAAGCTTTCGTGACTAAGGATATCACTACAGAAGGGGTGGAAAACCTTGTCGGAAGGATCCAGGTCTTAAGCAGCATTTCCTTCTCGGAAGGAGAGATCGACCCCTCGGGAAGAGATCACAACAAGGCCCTATACATCACGGTGGAATGTAAGGGACACGTCATAGTAAAGGCCCTAATCGACAATGGGTCCGCACTTAATGTCATGCCCAGGCATGTCCTCGAACAACTGCCGGTCGATTACTCTCTCATGAAACCTAGCGGAATGATGGCTAGGGATTTCGATGGCACCACTCGAGAGATCATCGGGAACATTGAGTTGGATATGGTCATCGGGCCCCACACTTTCACCTTGACATTCCAGATCATGAAAATCCAACCCGCTTACAGCATGCTTCTAGGACAGCCTTGGATCCATTCAGCGGGAGTCGTCCCCTCTTCCCTGCATCAGTGCCTCAAATACGTCAAGGACAATGTCCTCGTCACAATAAAGGCAGAAGAGGCCTTGATCTTGGCCAAGCATGCATCCGTGCCTTACATCGAAACTGCGGAAACCTTGGAGAGTTCCTTCCAAGCCTTTGAAATCGTCAACGCGGATTGGATCGAGGAGGGATCCCCCGTTTGCGAAGCCTCACAATCAAGGATAGCCGAAACAACCACTAAGTCAACACTAGAGGGAAGCTTCCAATTAGGAAAACGGCTCGGGGCCGAGTTACAAGGATCAAAAGGCTGGGCGCCTCCGAAGAGCTTCGGAGACCGATTTGGGTTAGGATACCAACCCAGCAAGGCCGATTTCACCAGGATTGCCCAAGAAAAGAAAGAAAAGCAGTTGGCTAAGCTATTTGGACGTTCTGCGCCAGAGGGCAAAATGTCAATCCCCCATATCAGAACCACGTTCCCCTTCGCCGCTGAAACCATCAATGAAAATCCAATCAGGGTATCAGACCTCCGTATCTGCACTCTAGGAGAAGAAGGATCATCGCCTGGTTCAGTCATTTTCGTTAAGAAGTCAGGGGAGTCTGTGTGCAACTGGACCATCACCATGCTTCCGGATGTCTCTCCGTAATTTCTCATTTTGAAAAATATATATATTTTTGGCCCGTTTTCTTACGAAAACATTTTTGTAGGGACTCCTGTTCCCTTTTGTTAAAAATCAATATATATGCAAATTTTCATTTCACGCATCTCTTTTTTCGCACTTTTAATTTCATGATGAGTTTTGGTTCGGATTGTCTTGATAAAACCTATGTCTTTACTGGCGAAGAAATCATCGCTACGACTGAAGACAAGGCCGAAGTCTCCGACGAACTGGCCCGTTTACTAGAAAGTTCAGAAAAGGAAATAACCCCTCATCGGGAGGAATTGGACGAAGTAAACTTGGGGGCAAGCAACGAGAATCAAAAACTGGTCAAGATCGGAACTACCCTGGATACGACTCAGAGAGAAAGGTTGATTTCTCTCCTCAAAGACTACTCCGATGTATTCGCATGGTCATACGCCGACATGCCAGGTCTTTATCCCGGGATAGTTGAGCATCGTATTCCGTTAAAACCTGAGTTTAAGCCTGTCAAGCAAAAACTTCGGAGGATGCATCCAGACATCCTTCTGAAAATCAAAGAAGAAGTTACCAAGCAACTAGACGCGGGTTTTTTGAGAGTTGCTGAGTACCCAGAATCGATCGCCAACATAGTGCCAGTGCCTAAGAAAGATGGGAAGGTTCGCATGTGTGTGGACTTTCGGGATCTCAATCGAGCTAGCCCTAAGGACGACTTCCCTCTTCCCCATATCGACATCTTGGTAGATAGTGCCGCCAGAAATGACATGTTCTCTTTCATGGACGGATTCTTGGGGTACAATCAGATCAAGATGGCACCCGAGGACAGTGAAAAGATGACCTTCATCACGCCCTGGGGAACCTTCTGCTACAAAGTGATGCCCTTCGGATTAAAAAATGCAGGAGCCACGTACCAACGTGCTGCCGTCACCCTTTTCCATGACATGATGCATAAAGAATTGGAAATATATGTCGACGACATGATAGCCAAATCTCACGGCACGTAAGATCATGTAGACATCCTGAGAAAGGTGTTCGAAAGGTTGAGGCAATTTTGGCTACGGCTAAACCCAGCTAAGTGTACCTTCGGAGTGACTTCCGGGAAGTTGTTGGGATTCATCGTCAGCAACAAAGGCATAGAAGTGGATGCTGATAAGATAAAAGCAATTCAAGAGTTGCCCGCTCCCATCACCGAAACAGAAGTGTGAAGCTTCTTAGGACACATCAACTACATCGCTCGCTTTATCAGCCAGTTAACGCTTACTTGTGAGCCAATGTTCAAAATGCTAAGGAAGCACGGAGATGCAGAATGGGACGAAGACTGCCAGGAAGCCTTCGAGAAAATCAAGACATATCTGCAAAACCCACCGGTACTAGTTCCTCCGACGCCAGGACGTCCCTTGCTCATGTACATGACAGTCACGGCTAGCGCCATGGGTTGCGTTTTGGGACAGCACGACGAGTCCGGAAGGCGTGAACAAGCCATCTATTACCTCAGCAAAAAATTCAACGAATGTGAGATGCGTTACTCTATGTTGGAACGAACTTGTTGCGCCCTAGCATGGTGCGCCCGAAGGCTCCGGCAGTACATGTTGTATTACACGACTTGGCTAATCTCTCGCATGGATCTCTTGAAATACATCTTCGAAAAGCCGTACCTGTCAAGTCGCATTTGTAGATGGCAAGTCTTATTAGCTGAGCACGAGATCATCTATATGACTCGGAAAGCGGTTAAAGCAAGCGCCCTCGCCGATCACTTGGCTGATCATGCCTCGGGCGAGTATGAGTCGTTGAGCTTCGACTTCCCCGATGAGGACATCATAATGATTGAAGATGAGATCACAGAAGATCTCCGAGAAGATGATTGGTGGACCATGTTCTTCGACGGTGCGGTGAACCTCTCGGGCAAGGGAGTGGGAGCCGTGGTCATAGCCCCAAATGGCCGTCAATTCCCCATAACATGCAAATTGAACTTCCCATGCACCAATAACGTCGCCGAGTATGAGGCATGCATCAGCGGTCTGACAGCAGCCATCGACTTAAAAGTAAAGAAGCTCCGAATCTTCAGCGATTCAGCACTCGTCATCTATCAAGCCCAAGATCTATGGTAGACACGGGATTCCAAGCTCATCCCTTATCAAAGGCTACTCACCCAACTCACACGGGAATTCGAGGAAACCGAATTCGACCGAGTCGATAGAGAAAAGAACCGCTTCGCAGACGCATTAGCCACGTTGGCCTCAATGTTTAAGTTAGAATGCAGAGTAATGCTTCAACCATTGAGAGTGGAAGTAAAGGAAACTCCGGCATGTTGTGTCGCCTTAGAAGAGGAACCTGACGGCAAGCCGTGGTTCTACGACTTAGTACAGTTTATCAGAAACCGGGAGTACCCACCGGGGGCAAGCCGGGTTAGCAAGAAGACCCTCCAGCGCTTAGCACTAGACCTCTACCTTGACGGCGAGGTTCTATATAAAAGGAGAGCTGATGGAGCTTTGCTTCGCTGCGTCACCATGGCCGAGGCAAAGAGAATCATAGCAGAGATCCACGAAGGGGTCTGTTCCACACACGCAAGTGGGCATATGATGGCCAGACAAATAATGAGGCAAGGGTATTTTTGGCTCACCATCGAACGAGATTGCATCAGCTACTTCCGGAAGTGCCACAAATGTCAAATCTACGCGGACCATCTCCATGTCCCTCCAGCCCCTCTCTTCAGCATGACATCGCCTTGGCCTTTCGCGATGTGGGGAATCGACATCATCGGCCAAATTCATCCAACAGCCTCTAATGGCCATCGCTTCATCCTCGTAGCAATCGACTACTTCACCAAATGGGTAAAGGCCGCCTCTTACTCCAACATCACTCAGAAAATGACCATGCGATTCATTGAGAGAAATATCATTTGCCGTCACGGGGTCCCAGAGACCATCATCACAGACAACGGCACCAATCTCAATGGAAAAATGATCGGCGATCTTTGCCAACGTTGGAAGGTGAAGCACCGGAACTCGTCACCATATCGACCAAAGATGAATGGCGCAGTCGAAGCAGCAAACAAGAACCTGAAGAGGATCATCCAAAAGATGGTAATCACGCACAAAGATTGGCATGACATGCTTCCCTTTGCACTACATGATTACCGGATAGCAACCCGTACATCCACAGGGGCAACTCCCTACTCATTAGTTTACGGCATGGAAGCCGTAATTCCCCTTGAGGTAGAAATCCCTTCTCTCAGAATCCTGGCAGAGTCTGAAGTAGAAGAATCAGATTGGGCAAGAGTGAGGTACGAGCAGTTGAACCTCCTTCCCAAAAAGCGCTTGGCCGCTATCTGCCATGCGCAATTATATCAGCAAAGAATGGCCAACGCTTATAACAAGAAAGTGCGACCTCGCAAGTTCGAGGCTGGGGATTTAGTGCTGAAGAAAATTCTCCCTCATCAGGTGGCCAGTCAAGGAAAGTGGGCCCCAAGGTACGAGGGCCCGTATCTGGTCAAAAGTGCATTTTCAGGGGGTGCCCTAATGCTAACCAACATGGACGGAGACGATCTCCCAAGATCGGTAAATGCCGATGCAGTCAAGAGATACTTCGCCTAAAGCCTCGCGAACAGAGCGTTCGGTCAGACCAGAGACATAGGGTTTTATCATGACAATCTAGCACAAACATTTGTCCTGAAATTAATAAAACAAGTTTTTTCAGGAGATGCTCGTTATTTTAAAAAAAAATTGTCCCCTTCTTTTTCTTAAAATTTTTGAGATGGCAAAAGGAGGCATGGCATAGATGGCTCCCCAGGAGTATCTCGGGACGTAAGACGCATCACTTGGACTAACGCCACTAATCAATCTTCAGTTTTGCAGGGACGTAAGGTCTCACACCTCAGCTCGTCATCACGATAGAACCAGAGAGTTCCGCTCGTAGGAGCTATTGAATTGCCGCAGCAGGCCACCTTCAAGAGCGAATCAGGAAAGATTTTAAGACAAATCATCGCCATCTAAAGCGAAATTTCTTTTCCTCGCAGTGCTACCAACACATCTAGCATCGCGAGCAACCTGTCTCAAAGGACTGAATGCTGGACCAAAGTCACAAAGCTCATCCTATGGAGGCCAAACTGTCGGAACATTAGCAACATCGTCTCCCATCTCCGTTCACCTATTCGGAGGAGCTCATCACCAAAACGCCATGGTCGCCCGGCACACCCTTGCAACTCCTGGAAAAAGCACGGCAAAAAGCTGTCCTCCTAGGACCATCATCAACATACTTAATGCGGTCTTGTTCAAGGAGTCTTCCCAACATCTGCACCATGATCAACACGGTGAAGATCAACCCTTTAGTTGAGGGACAGTCAGGCTGCAAGAATCACCCAAACCAAAGCAGGAGCTGCGGCAAAGCATCTAACAACAAAGCCATCGTCAACCAACATCCGACACAAGTCACACTCAGTGACCCACGGATTGCCCGTCCAAAAGGGAGAGCTTAAAACTTATCAATCACATTACTTTTGCTAAAAATTGTCTTGCATTTACTCCTCATTTGTGCTTGCCATATCTTTTTCAGGGACTGGGTCACCCCCATTTGTTGCCTGCAGAAGAACGGTAAGCATACGCCCTTGCAGCCCCGCTGCACATCACGGGGACAGAGGGTTATCCCCTTTATCCCCGAGCAATCACGAAGCCAATCAGCGAAGGTCCAGCAAGACCGGCAAGCAAATAAACAGACTGCGGATCTCGTCCTTACTACGACCTGGATCGGCGGTTCCAGCGAAGCAGCTAAAAAAGAAACCAATCAACGCATCTAAGCAAGGCATTCCGGAGCTAGGACCACGTCATAGGCACCCTCGAAAAGCCAAGTTAAAGGAAGGGAGAGTCCCTAAACTTATCTCATTTTCGTTTTCAAAATAACTTCCCTTTCTGTTGTCCCTTCTGCACCTCACAGGGACTGGAAGCATCTCGCTGTCGTCCGCGTGGAGCTTGTGGAAGACTCCCTTGTAGCCCCGCTGCACAGTTCAGGGGAGTCCCTCTTTCTTTTCCCCTTATTAAAATTTGCTTTCATTCTTGCTCGCTTTGTTAGCTTTAAGTCGAGTACGGTCGTCTGGCCCACTGGGGGGCAACCTTAGGTTCTCGTTAGAATGTTGCAAATAAGTCGTCCCCCACATTCTAGCAATCAAATGTCTATCAATCAAACCATCTATCAATCAAACCATCTAGCAATCAAACATCTAGCAATCAAACGTCTAGCAATCAAATGTCTATCAATCAAATCATCTAGCAATCAAACCATCTAGCAATCAAACGTCTAGCAATCAAACCCCCTAGCAATCAAACCACCCGTCAATCAAAATCAAAAATCAATCAAAATCCCTCTTTAGCCCGGCTAAAACAAAAGCATACTACTCTCATAAGCATTTTCATGCACCGCATAGGTCAGAAATATTTAATCCCTCTATTAACTCCAGCATCTATCCCAATTACATGCCGTGCATGATGTTACCTATTTGCTCTTATATCCACGGTTTGCTCCGACGTAAGCAGTCACAAACAAATCCCGGTAAGCATTTTTGAGCCATCGCGGCGTATCCTTCATGAGTGTAAGAGCCTGACTAGGTACTAGTTGAGTTCGCATAATATCCAGGGTACATGCGCCATTAGACATGGGATAGCTATAAAATGACGTGGGACTTTTACGATGTTCTCCCCTTTTTTTCGTTTCTTCACCCTTTCCACTACATATGCCATCACTCCTACCCAAAACCTCCATTATCACTCATACCCCGGGAGCCAGGAAGCAGTCTCCGCTAAGGTTGCCAACCGGAAGCATGAGCACGTTAAGTCCAAGAACACGATGAAGGAGACGGAACAGGTCACCAGGAGATCGCTAAAGACTATCACCGAAGAAGCAGCAACGACGAAGGCCGAGGCCTCAAGACAAAAGGGGAAGAAATCAAGACAAAGGTTGTGCTTGCTCAGCTCTGTTGCATTTCAAATCAAATCAAAAAAGGGAGGGATATAAAAAATAAAAAAATAAAAAAAATAAAGAGAGAGAGAGAGAAAAAGAAAGAAAAATGAGAGGAAAAAGAAAAAGAAAAGGAGAGAGGGGAAAAAGGGAAAAGAAAACAAAAGAGAGAAATGCTCAGAGACATTCGAAGAATACAAATAGTCGAAGAGCCAAAACAAGCACAGCCCGGAGACAACTCAATTCGAGAAATCTCAAAGAACACTTTCCCCAGTGAACTCGAGCAAACAAGGCCCAAGGCCAAACTCGAGAAGTCTCAAAGCAACCTTCCCCAGTGAAGTCAAGCAAAAGAGACCCAAGGCCAACTCGAGAAATCTCAAAGCAAGCATCCCTAGTAAGAACACGAGAAGAAAAAGGGCCCAAGGCCAACTCAAGTAGTGAGTCGCAAAAAGAACAGCGACGACACTCCCCAGTGAAGACTCAAGAAAAGGGCCCCTGGCCGAGCGAAAAGCACCCCCAGCAAGGATCCCAGAGCTCGCGCACTCTGTCAAGCAAGCATCCCCAGCAAAAAGCGAAAGAACTCGCGTACCTCGCCCTCATCCGGGCCAATCAGCAAAGCATCATTCATCAAAAAACCTTCCAGCAAAGCAATCTTTTCCAAAACAAACTCCTTTCCGTACTTTTCATGTCCTTCCATTCTTTTCCGTAAAAGTCCCATCGATTATTAGAACGCTCATGCATGTGCATCTTCATCCGAAGTTTATTCACTCGGATTGACATTGCGAACTGTAAATTATGTATCATGTTAGTTGCATCTTTCTGAGTGTAAAACACTTAGCCTTGTTTCGGAGCGTGAGTGCAAACACTAATATCAGGTGAGGACTGCTTACGGCTGCAAATCGTGGGAAAGTCTTGTCCTTGGGGTCGTTACCTCCTGAGCAGGACGCAGACGCATTCTAGGTTCGTATCAAGGCCGCTAGCATTAGCATTCTAGGTTCGTATCAAGGCCGCTAGCATTAGCACTCTCCTCCTCCCAGAGAGACAGCACTTAGTTTTCAGCCTTAGCATTCTTCTCCTCCCAGAGTGACAGCACTTAGTTTTCAGCCTTAGCATTCTTCTCCTCCCAGAGCGACAACATTTAGTTTTCAGCCTTAGCATTCTCCTCCTCCTAGAGCGACAGCATTTAGTTTTCAGCCTTAGCATTCTTCTCCTCCCAGAGTGACCTTAGTTTAATTTCCGCATCTCGCGCCTTTTCCTACGGGAATCGACGTTGTTTAAGATTTCTGCATTAGCATTCTTCTCCTCCTAGAGTGACAGCACTTAGTTTTCAGCCTTAGCATTCTTCTCCTCCCAGAGTGACAGCATTTAGTTTTCAGCCTTAGCTTTCTCCTCCTCCTAGAGTGACATCATAGTTTAGTTTTCAGCGTCAAGCATTTCTTCTCCTCCCAGAATAATAGCATAGCGTAGTTTTACCCTCTTTAGCCTTAGCATTACTTCCCCTCCCAGAGTGACATCATTCACAATTCTACATTTCTGCATAATTATTTCCTCCTCCTAGAGTGACATCGTTAGGACAAATCATTCATACTTCTGTGAATCGCGCATTATCCTTCCAAAGCAACTTCAGTCACCTGTCAAATGCCTATCCCCCTAGTGGAGCTGTCGTTTATATTTTCATAAAACTATCTTTCATTCCGGGTAGAGTAGCTGTCATTGACGTTTTCTGTAAAGTATGTTTATATCAATACCCGAGCAGATCTAAGTTTACATCTTTGCAGGATCAACAACCTATCTCCTCCCAGAGTGACATCAAGCAAGCACCTTGTATCCCCAGTGACAGCATCAATCAATCTCCTCCTCCCAGAGCGACATCAATCAACTACCTCCTCCCAGAGTGACATCATCACTGTAAGCTTGAGGTAAGACCTGCGGTGTCGCCAAAATTCGGATATCTAGGGGCAACTGTCTTTACTGCTTATCAAATACTTCGATAAGCCAGTAAAGAGGGGGCAACTGTTGATACCCGAATTTTGACGCCATTTTTAATTAATTTTAGCATTTCTGTTATTTACTTAATTACTGTCATTTTTAGTTAATTTACTATTGCTAGCATTTCTAAATTTTTCCATTGCATTTTAGCATCATCGTTAGCATCGTCAGCTTTCGAAATCGCGTTTTTAATTTTTCGGCATGTATTTTCATTATTATTATCATTATTATTTTTAGCCTTAAAAGTCACATTTTTTATTATCCGGCAGTCGTTTGCTAGTTTTTTTTCTTCGTTTTAGGTCATCACATGAATTTTAGGATTTTTAATATTTTAGCGCATTTTTTAGTATTTTTATTATTTTATTATTATTTTTATTCGAGCTTTTATTGGACCCGAGTAAGTCCGCTCGGACAATAGCTTGACTTTAAAATGTTTTCCATCAACTAGTTGCTAGATTTTTTTCTGGTCGCAACGGTCTACAGCGGTTCGTGTAATTTTCGGCGTAACGTTATTATTTTTCCGTTCAAACGTTTCACGTTTTTGAACGCGAAAATAAACACGTTAAACGAGAAATTTTCATCATTCGCTGTAGACGGTTAAACCCGTCATATTTTTCTCTACGCGCCGGTACCTTCGGCTCGAAAAGTCAGAACGTTTGCTCGCAGGATTCGGCTCGAGGCCATTTAAATAGGACTTTAAGGGCCCTTGATCACAATCGTTGATCTGGTCAAATAAGGAAAGTCAACCAGATCAACGGTTGACAAATTAAATAGCATGGTGCACGTGAACAGTGGCCATGAGCGGCAGCAGAGTCCTTGCCCAAGCCAACCTGCTCCCCTCGCTTCCTAGCTCGAGCCCGTAGCTCCTGTCCCTTGCAGCCATCATCACGTCTCCCCCCTAGCCCCGCCAGCGCACGACTCACGACCTCCACGCGCAGCTCCTCGTCCGGCAAGCCACGCGTTTGAAGGCTATAAATACAGCCCCTCATCGAACGAAAAATGGGCACCAAAATTGCAAGGAGAACATGCTCTTCCTCCCTCTCTTGATTGATAGCTCATTTAGAGCATCGATTGTCCAGTTCAAGCTTCGCCGGTGAGCTTTCTCTCTCTAGCTCATTTTCGGTTTTTTTTGTGCAAGTTTTTCTTTAAATTCGTTTGGCTCGATCTTGAGCAAATAAATTGTTTTCTTTTATGCCATTAATTCACATACATGATGTAGATTAAATACACACTTTAAATTTTAAAAATCGTTAGCTAGATTGTGCGAATTAATTAGTTTTTGATAATTAACGGTTTATCATTTTTGTGAAATTAAACTCGGTAGGATTTGTATTAAAAGTCGAGCTTCGTACGGTCGAGACGCCGTCAAGGAGACGAGCGTCTCGGTATGAAGATCGTGAGAAATGGACAAGGCTAGCCGGACCTTGGCCGCCGGCAGTAGCGCCGGCGACCAAGGAAGACGATGAACAGTGCCATGTCTCGGCACTGTTCACGTATGCATGGGTGATGGGCTTGGCCCATCACCGTTTAATTTTTTTCCTTGGGCCAGGAACTATTCCTGGCCCATTTCACTATTCTTTCATTTTTTTTCAATTGGGCCCAGCCCATTTTCAATTGTTTTCAAAACTTCGGGTCACGTTTTTTCATAAAATAATTCGTATGCTTCATATGATTATTTTTCGCACTATCAACTGTTTAATTTTCTGCACTTATCAACTGTTTAAATTATTCGCACTTTAATTTTTCGCAATTTACTTTCGGTAATTTAAATTCAATATACCGCCTATATGGTCGGTCGCATTTTAATTCTCGTAAATATTCAACTGCTTTAATTTTTCGCAAACTGCTGGAAATCCTTCCGCAAATTATCAACTGTTTAATTTTCCGCACTTTAATCTTCTGCATTTTACTTTTTCGCAGTTTACTTATTCGCACTTTAATTTTTCGCAATTTACTTTCGGCAATTTAAATTCAATATACCGCCTACATGGTCGGTCGCATTTTAATTCTCGTAAATATCAACTGCTTTAATTCTCGCAAACTGCTGGAAATCCTTCCGCAATTTATCAACTGTTTTATTTTCTGCAATACCAACTGCTTTAATTTTCTGCCATATCAATTGCTTTAATTTTCTGCAGTATCGATCATTAAAATCATTTTTCGCATGTAATCAACACAGCGTTTAAATTCTCGTATGCTTAAAATCAATCAGTTTTCGCATGCAATCAACACAGCATTTTCGTATGCTTAAAATCAACCATTTTTCGCATGCAATCAACCTAGCATTTAATTTTCGTATGCTTAAAATCAACCATTTTTCGCATGCAATCAACCCAGCATTTAATTATCGTATGCTTAAAATCAATCATTTTTCGCATGCAATCAACTCAGCATTTAATTATCGTATGCGTAAAATCAATCATTTTTCGCATGCAATCAACTCAGCATCTAAATTCTCGTATGCGAAAAATTCATCATTTCTCGCATGCAATCAACTGTCATCATTTATTTTCCTGCACTTATCAAACTCAGCATTTAATTTTCGTATGCGTCAAATCCATCATTTTTCGTATGCAATCGACTGTCATTTAAATTTTTGCACTCATAAAATTGTTATTTATTTTTCGAGCTATCACTAACACTCTCGTTTTGTAGGTTTTAATTTCAAGCTTCGCTCGAAAGTTCGCCTTTCGTTCCTTTTTATTTATTCAACGCTTTTCGCAAATATCAATCGTACGCATGATATATAGAACTGCTAGAATTAAAATCAACCCCTATGAACAACGTGTTTAAAGAGTTGCTTAAAATGCCATGTTCATATGATTTTAAATTCTCGCTTATATTGACTGCATGTACATGGGGATTTTCGATCCCACACCAGTTTTCCACTTCAAAAATCCATCATTTAAATTTGTACTCTGTTAGCAATCCATGTTAGGATCACGTAGTAATTAATTTAATCATGCATGGCCCGATGATGAAAAAAGAGGGCGCTCATTCAGTCTCACGGAAAATTCAGCCCCATCACGTTGCGGTCGGGAATAATCAATCAATCTTGATAAACGGTAACCCCGTCAGAAAGATTTTTTAATTATTCCTGAACGTCACGATCATAAAAAAAGACTAAAGTGACGATTCCTCTGAGGGCCCCCTTTTTCAAAACGTATTTTTCAAACACCTTTTTAAACACCTCTCTCATCAACCGGTAACCGTTTTCGGATGTGACTCGGGTGCCTAACACCTTCCTGAGACCATAATACGACCCCGAACCTTTTGTCTGGGGTCCAGACCCCTTTTTTGTGCCTTTAGGTTTTTTTACTTATTATATTTCCTATGCCATGACGATTAGGGTTCCCTAAGCCTAGCAACCAAATTAGGGTGGCGACTTCATTGCATGCTGCTAGGCGTCCTTTTACGCCGAGCATCTGAAGGTCTCAAATTTTGTTGCACACTCGCGAATTACTTTTTCGTAATTTTCGTGGGGCGCGACACTAATCAATGTACATAACTTTATAATTTTATTCATAAAATAGTTAGTATCTCAACTGTTATTCTAATACTCTCAATTAATTAAAGGTCAATATTTTTAATAACTCTAATTTACTAATCATTTTATTCCGGGATGTGGTCGACATCAGAGAGGGGGGCCCTACCCGGTACCTAATCTGGAATGACACTTATCCCACACCCGATACATCCTACCATCTGGTACCTATCCATCCGGAATCACTTTGTTACTACCTATAAATAGCCTCAAAGGCAAAGGCAAGAGAACAAGCTCACATACAAACACACTCACACAGATAGCAGGATCACCCTCTCAGTCTACTCTCTCACTTTACTCTCTACTCCTCTACTCCTTTAAATCACTTACTTTACCCTCATAATTAGTGCACTGACTTAAGCATCAGAGTGACTGTGTCGGGGATCCCCTCCGGCGTTGTGTAGGTACAGTAGCAGCGTGGATCAACCATCTAGAAGGTCAAGATTACATAATTATTTTTTCCCCTGGTTCAAGGATTATCACATATCAACTATTTTATTACATATTACTGGAAATTACTCTATTTCCTTTAGTATTTTAGTCAATACTTCCACGTATTATTGGAAATCCAAATCTGAACTTGGCTTTCAGTTTGAAGCAGGATAGATATGAGGAGGCAGGCGCGGGCTAGCAAATAAAGTCAAAGGTTTAGCCAAAACAAGCTTATCTCTAGCCTCAGTGAGATCAATTGATGAAGAATTATTTGGAGGGCTCCAAGAAAAACACTGAAGCAGTCTAGCAAACAACATCGTTGTCATGCAAGTTCCAAGCAAAGACCCAGGGTAACCACCCCTGCCCGTGCTGAAGGATATGAATCTCAAATCATGCTCAGTTAGGACAACTTGATTCCCATCTCTTATGTGACGATCCGGATCCGGATACTAACTATTTTATTATTAAATTATAAAGTTATGTAACTGATCGATGTACATAACTTTATAATTTTATTCATAAAATAGTTAGTATCTCAACTGTTATTCTAACAATCCCAATTAATTAAAGGTTAATATTCTCAATAACTCTAATTAACTAATCTTTTTTGCCGAAATTTGTCCATTAATTGTCAAATAATTAAAAACTAAAAATTACCTTATACATATATATACACGTCGATTAGTTACATAACTTTATAATTTTATTCATAAAATAGTTAGTATCTCAACTGTTATTCTAATACTCCCAATTAATTAAAAGTCAATATTTTTAATAACTCTAATTTACTAATCAATTTTACCAAAATTTGTCCATTAATTGTCAATTAATTAAAAACTAAAAATTACCTTATACATATATATACTATATATACTATTAATTAAATATATATATATAGTAATAATAGTTGAGATACTAACTATTTTATTATTAAATTATAAAGTTAGGTAACTAATCGATGTAGTAGTTGAAGCCTGTTATAATCAATCTTAGCAAACTTGAGTAAAGTTTCATTTCGAGTTTCTTCATTTTCGTAGAAGTCGATGTATTTCCTTACTTCCCATCTCTGTATACTTCTATACATTGGCACTCTCAAGGCATTGATTGTATGGCTACGCAAGTGAGGTTGAATATGAAGATCATGATCGTCAAGGTCCGCTAATGCCTGGATCATATATACATATACATATATATATATATCGATTGGTTACATAACTTTATAATTTTATTAATTAAAAAGTTAGTATCTCAACTATTATTATTATTATTATTATTATTATTATTATTATTATTATTATTATTATTATTATTATTATTATTATTATTATTATTATTATTATATATATATATATATATATATATATATGAATATATATATATAGTAATAATAGTTGAGATATATATATACATCGATTAGTTACATAACTTTATAATTTTATTCATAAAATAGTTAGTATCTCAACTGTTATTCTAACACTCCCAATTAATTAAAGGTTAATATATATATATACAAATTCAAAATATTTAATTACAAATTATATTAATTCCTCTCTATTATTTCTCCTTTTTCTCGCATAAATATGATCTCACTTTTTTCTTAGAATTTTAGTCTCATATTCCAACAAAGTCATTCATGTCATCAAATTAACTAAAGTTTTATTTGTTGTCAATAACGTGAGCTTAAATTATTCTAAAATAAATTTAATTTTATTAATAGGTTTATTAATAAATAAAATTATTGATTATGTATTATCCTCTTATTTTTTAAGAAAAAATAAATACATGTCAAAATAATTTAATACTACATTATAAACATGAAAATGAACTTCAAATTATTTTCAATAACTGTAAGTTATATATATTTTTAATATATATTCACTTGCATTGATTTTTTGTGTTTATTTACTACAATAATTTATCAGTTTTTATTTTTATTTTGTACTAAAAAAATGAAATAGCCAAGTCCGTCTGTATATTTTTGTTCTTAATTAATTAAGATTATTAAACTGTGATAAATTAAGTCTTTCCAAGTTTTTTTATGTTGCCAATTTTTTAGTTTTTTCAAAAATTAAGGTCATTATTAGTTATTAATTATGCAGTAATTATATTTAAAATTTTCAGCCAACTAAATTGCAACTTTTTTTTTACCAAGAAATGACTATCATTTTTAAAATTTTCAGTCAACCAAATATCAATGTTTTTTTCTATCAAATATAGAGCAATCAAGGATCTCCCGCAATTGTTAAGATTTTTAATGCTCTCACAAAAAAAAAATTAATTATTTCTTCAAGGAATTGAGAACAACACCTTCTGCTTTAAGTAAATTGGCTGAATTATTTTTTTCTCAAATTTAAAAGAGACAATTATTATTGGATAAATTTTTTAATAGATTTATAAAAACTTAAAAGAAAATTAAGAGTGTAATAGATTTTTATATAATAACTTATAGGTACAATAGACTTTTAAAGAATAAGGCCCTTCGTGCTTCTGAACTATTTTTTTCCCAAATTTAAAAGCGACAATTATTATTGGATAGGTTTTTAATAGATCTATAAAAACTTTAAAAAAATTAAGGGTGTAATAGATTTTTAAACAATAACTTATAGGTATAATAGACTTTTAAAAAATAAGGCTTTTCGTGCTTTTTATATAGATATATAGATATTATATTTTAATATTTTTAAATAAATTCCGCATGTGAAATGGCTCTGGGCTTTTCTCCTTTGATCAGTGGGGAAAAAACACTAACTCACTCTAAACTTGAAAACAATTTTTTTTTTTGATAAAACGAAAAGAATTAGTGAATCTGAACTGAATAAATACAGAAGAGTGGAGTTATTAGTTTTGTAATTTTGTTGGCGATACTTTGTAGTTTAGGATTTAATATGTAGGTTAATCAATTAAATAATCAATGGATTTAATAAGTAGATTAATTAATTAAATAAGTGATTGAGCAATAGATTTATTCAATTTTAATAATAGGTTGAATAATAGATATATTGTAGGTAATTTTATAAAAAATTAAAAGTCTATTACACTCTTAATTTTTTAATAATTTAAGGGTATAATAGTAATTTAAGGAAATAAACCCTTTCGTGCTTTTTATATAGTATAGATAGATTATTAACTTTGTAGGTTAATATCTATTCAATTTACATTTTTTTTAATATATTGATTGATTTATCGAGGACAACATACAAAGGACTTAAGGACACTACTATGAGCACCGTTAAAAAAGAATAAGGAATGAGGTTACAAGCAAGATTTTCAAAATTGAGATTTTAAGTAAAATCGTAAGAGTTTATAAACTGCTATAATTTTAGTAATAGTATATATACTTTGCTCATTTTCTATATAATTTGACTAATAATAATTTCTAAATTTTACAAAAATAATTATTTTTAATTGTACAATAAAATATAACACATAATAAATAAATCAAATCAAAAGAAAGAAAAAAAAGATAAGTTTCTTTTCTTAATTATTAAAAATGGAAACTAGTTGTTCGAAAGTGGCGTATTTTATACAAAGTTTAAGCATACAAATGATGTTTCATTTGTTGCAATAGAACGGAAAATGTTGACTGCCACATCTTATGAAAAGTAGTGTTTTTTTACTTCTACAATGTATTTAATCTAAAGTCAATTGACATGTAGCTTACAAGTACTTCACATAATATTTAACTTTTATTTTATTAAGGTTAAGGTTATACTACAATATTTGAGACCATGGGATTCTTGGAACTATGGGCCTTGAAGTAGTTTGAGCGTGGACTTTATAGAAATACCATCATTTTTAAATAGTATAAAAGTATTAGCTATATATAATTATATATGTGATTTTAAAATTATAAATAAAAAAATTGTGGGGGTCGCAACCCTTCGGGGCCCTACTTAGCATTCATCAATGCTTTAGCCTCTAAGTATGATTTGGTAAGGATGGGTATTCGTTCTGAGCTACATCCAAGAAAAGTTGGGATGTTGTTTGCACTTCAGTGACACGATACATCCTTACAAACAACGAGAAGACCATTCTATGCCATATGTTGAAAACATTACGAACTCTAGATGACTTTCTCTTTAACATAAGCAGATGTGCCGATGAAAAAGATCGGAGGCTGATGGGAATGAAGAGTCATGATTGTTAAGGTTTTTTTTGCAACGCCTATTACTATCGCCCATAAGAAGAATTTTGCCAAAGGATGCTCGAGAGCCCGTTGATTGATCTAAGTGCATTCTTTCGTGATTGAATCTCCAAGACATTAACGACTCGTGCTCTTGATCATTGGAAGAAAAAAATTGTCTATCACTCTTTGCAAGTTTGAAATGGTATTTCCTCCATCGTTCTTTGATGTCATGGTGGATTGGTTAGTCCATCTTCTTGAGGAGGTAAAACTGGCAGGTCCTTTGAATACAACAAAAACTCACAATACAATAGGACAAAGTAATAATAATAAACAATACAAAAGACAATGAAAAATGGCTTTGTAGAATAGATAGTGTAGTGGTTATCGGGGAAAAAAAGATTACATAGAGTAGATAAGGATTAATGCCAGACATATATTAACACATTGTAAAACGTTACAAACATACTCCTTTGATTTAAAGAAACATCACTATTGTTCCGAGCAACCACTACAGCTTAAAAGAAACAAAAGGGACCCAAATCATGAACCTTAAATTCATTATCTAAAGTCAAAATAGACCAGAAAATAGATCACTAATTTGCTAAGTAATGTCAACTATGAACTCACAAAACCATACCTGATCAAGATGATCCAATGCGTATATCCTACGCATGTTATTTTTCCTTCCCTTTCTTGAAGAACACAAATATGGAAGAAGAAAAATTGAGATTTTCTGCATTTTCACCCTATTGGTTGCTCTTTCTCATAAGTAATGTTATTTTTTTTAATTTCCTTTTTTGTGATTAAATCTTTTAGAATAAAAAATAAGTAAAAAAATTGGATGTCAGGTGATATGCGAAGCTCTTCCCGTCGAAATTCCATCACACATTTTTCTAATTCCAATCGTCAATCAATAAGTTTGTTACAGGGTTTGGATATTAGGGAGGGTATTTGGTATAAAATGGAGTAGGTTGTTGCAGCAGGGTGAGAGAAAGGAGAAAGAAGACGAGAAAGATAGACGTTGGGAGAAGAAAAGAGAATTAATTGTTGTATCCTTCCATACACGTACGATTATAACGGAGGCCACATCACCACACCTGTATCCATCAGCGCAACGCCGTTTTAAGGAGAACAGCCTAACAACATGGGCTTAAGTATTACTCCACATAATTAGTATAAAGAGACTAGGCCTAAACCGGATGATCTTACTAGAAAGTATCACAGCAAAGTTCTATTATTTTTCTATTTTTTTTATAAAAAAAACTATATGAAGAAGCAGGTTTGGATGCTTTTTTACTCCAATGTTGTATTTGGGTTTTGAGGTTTAATTTTATTATATTAGATACGTTTAGTTATGTTTTGATTCCTCTTTTTGGTTTGATAAGAACTCTAATGAGATTTCCATGGTGGCTTTTCTATCCTACCTAAACAAGAAAAATCTACAAAATAATACATGGTATTTAGGCAGTAGACTCTTCCATCACAAGCTATTCACTGTACATTGGACATCAAGTACGTGATAACACATGAGGAAATTACGAGGATAGTAAGGTCTTTTGTGCAAAGGCTGACTGGTCGTATGGCTATGTAGGCAGGTCAATATGGGTTGACTGACTAGTACCGGTACCTGTGAACGTATATGAAACGGGTTGGAAACCGTTACTTGTGAGAGGTAACGGTTATGAGTTGGCACCTTACTGGAGGTGTCCCGATCTGTAAGAAGGGGCATTAACAGTAAGCAAGTACCGGTAATCATAATGACATCAGTAAATGACTCGTAACTGTTCTGAGGTAACCGTTACGCACGTTGCAAACTATGTTAATGGCTCCATTAAAGACATTGATTGTCTTCATTCAATGCATGTGTAACGGTCATCAGGATGGCTTATAAATAGCAGGGTAAGGGAAGGTAAAACACACGTGCACACACACACAAGCTGTTATTATCCTTGCACTCTTGCTATTTGCATACTGACTTGATCGTCGGAGAGTCTACGCTAGAGACTTCCTCCGGCGCATTGCAGGTTACACGGAGTCAACTTGAAGGGTATACAGCAGACGTAATTACTCAAAAGGGCCAACCTCTACTCATATAATATCATTTGGTGCTTTCGTTGAGAGCGTTGGATTGTTAAGTGAGATTTCCTTGATAATCCTAGCTCTTCTTTCTACATATTTGAAAGAATTTTCTTACACTTGCTAAAAATGACTTATGAACCACAAGTTACTGTATCCACAAATGTTCCTGTGGGGTCGATTCAGGAAATCCCTGGACAGGCTCTGTTGATGACTCCAACCAATGCAGGGAACAATCAACTTTTTCGGCACTTGGATTTTCTTCGCACCTCGGGGAATAGTTCGATTATGCCCAACGCCTCTTTTGCTGGACCCAGTTTGTCAGCAGCGCCGTTGCAACCAACAGCAGAATCCGTTGTTGTGTTACATCGCAGGATGGATGAGATGGTGTCACTATTGTCAAACCTGGCTGGTCAGCCAGTGATGTATCCCCGCACATTGCCGATTTTTACGGCGCCCCTAGTCACATCTCAGTCGTTACCCTAGGTAACAGCACCGATTCCGCTTCCATCGTTTGTTCCAGAAGTGGGTGGAAGTCAACCCATTCCTCGAAGGTTACCATCGATAGTGGTCCCACCAAGGGAGGAGAAAGGATACTTGGAAAATTCTGATAGGGAGAGTGACCAAAGGGTATGGTGCAGCCCTCCTCGAAGCCGGTCACACAGAAGAGATAGAGGATCAGATAGCAGACGGGGTCGGGATAGATCACCGACTGAAGGTCGTTCAGTGCAAAATCAGCCTAATGACCGTAGGAGAGAACCACGCAGGGACTAGCATCTTCAAGATGGATGCAGTGGGTGCACAGGGTTGGAGACAATCCTTTGATATCAGCAATGGTCCAGCCAATGACCCGTTTGAACTCCTTCAGGAGGGTGATTAGTTCATGTTCCTCTTCCGTGTCAAGCTTGCTTGATATAATAAATGGGAGTGAATCGTTATTGCCGAGGTATGCATATTTGAGGTGCAATGGCAAGGTCTTCAAATCCAAATTAGGTGCCTACACAACAGAAGGGGGAAGTTTAGCGTGCTCATAGGAAGAGGCGAAATAATAAGATTAGAAGGGATAAGAGAATGCTCTTCCAAAGCAGCAACAATTTCATGTAACTCGGGTGGAGTCACGAATTTAGAAATCAAGTCGTCCACAATTGCAGGTGTAATTCCTCTGTCTAGGGCAAGCTGCAGAGGGTCAACATAGTATAAGTCCGATATTTCTTCAAAATCAGGGTCAATTATATCAATGAATTTAATGCTGGAAAATTCAGAAGGGTAACGCATAGCATCAAGCATGCTAAATTTTATGATTTCCCCATCGAATTCAAGAGTGATAGAGGCGTCATGAACGTCTATCTTGGCCCTAGCAGTTCGAAGAAATGGTCTGCCCAAAAGTATGTCAGAGGGCTTGGTGGACTCTTCGTCCTCCATACTGATCACATAAAAGTCGGCCGGGTATAGGAACCCTCCAACCTATACCAAAACATCCTCGATAACACCCTTAGGGTATACAACAGAGCGGTCGACCAACTGGATGACAACTCGGGTTGGTTTGAGTGGACCTAGGCCTAGGCTGTTGTATATCATGAAGGGCATTACGTTGATACCTGCACCAAGATCACACATGGCTTTGCCAATATCAGTGGTACCAATCTTACAAGGGATGATGAACATCCCTTGATCTTTACATTTTGGTGGGATCTTCCTTTGGATGACGCCAGAGACGTTAACTCCCACACTAATCTTATTCACTCCTACCAATTTATATTTGTTAGTGCATAAAGACTTCAAGAATTTGGCATAGTGAGGAACATTTTTAATAGTCTGTAGAAGAGAGATGTTAACATGTACTTTACTAAACATGTCATAAATCTCCCGATCCTCTTTGTCTTTTTTAGTTTTGACTAACCTTTCAGGGAACGGAGGTTCTAGTACCTTCATGATGAATTCGTCGGTGAATTCTGGGTTTGCCTCTACCTTTCTTGGGGAGTCGTGTCGTTTGGCGTGGTGAACACGCTTCTCTTGTTCCACGTCTACTTTGGCTTCTTTTGGATCGGGCACGGGTTCATGCAGTTCAACATCTAGGCCTGGCGGCTCGCAGGATGGTATTTGCGTACCGCTGCGAAGTTACATGGCGCACGCTCCATGTTTTAGATTGGCTTCTGGTTGGGGCGGCAGTCTGCCACCATTCTTTAATTCCTTCATCTCTACGGTTAAGACACTCAGTTATTTTTGAATATCAAGCATAAAGTTTTTTACCTCATCGAACGGTGGTGCCAGAGGAGTTGGTTCTTGAGGAGCTTGGTGTTGATACTACTGGTTATTGGGGTAGCTCGATCTTGGCTTGAAGTTCTGTAAGTTAAATGGCGGTTGTTGCTGATTCTGGAAAGAGTGTTGTGGTTGTTGTTGACTAGGCCCATACGCTTAAGAATTGTTACCATAGCTGAGGTTTAGGTGTCGCCAACCATTGTTATAGTTCTGGGTATATGGCTCGAACTTTCTTAGACCACCATTATAGTTTCCTACTACATTAACTTATATCTCATCCGAGATATAAGGGCAAGCATCAGTTGGGTGGTCGGTGAAATTGTAGATGTCGCATGCTTTGATCTGCACGGGTTGTCCCGAGGCCAAGTTCTGGATCATTCCAGTGATAGTGGCTAATTGATTCTCCATAGCGGCCGAGTGTACATCCTGAACACTTATGTTTCCTCTCTCTATAGTGACGACATTTTTAGCCATAAGTTCCAAAATGTTCTTTGTTGCAGCCGTAGTAAGGGCAACTAGGGAACCACCACTAGCGGCGTCTACCAAGGCTTTGTCTCGCCCTTGCAGTCCCTCATAGAAGTATTGAAGGAATACGTGGTCTTCTAGATTATGAGAGGGGTAAAGGGCTTGCATCTTCTTGAAGCGGTCGTAGTATTGCCCTATATTCTCATTGTCCTTCTGCATAATGGACATCAATTGCTTCCTGGTCACACTGGCCATAGAACCGGGATAGTATTTATCGGTAAAGGCCTTGAACATGTCGCCCCAGCAGGTGATGGATAGAGGGGGAGGGTCATAGAACTAACTTCGAGCATCATCTTCGAGGGACCACATAAAGACCCTCAATTTGGCGTAGTTGATGTCAATATTGGCCGGTTGCATGGCCTCATAGATAGAGTGCAGCTACTGAAGGTGTCGAATCGTACTCTCCTTGGGGATGCCATGGAACTTGGGCAGGCTGGGTGCGATTATCTTCTGTGTTGGTAGAAGACTGCTTGGCTAGCTTCCTGGCTAATCTCTCTATCCTTCGAATTTCAGGGTCGAAAGGCAAACGATTCGATTTGGAAGATCTGGTCATACAAAACAAATAAAGAATAAGTACCGCAAGTCTTCTAAGGAAGATTGGACTAGCGAAATAGTAACAATGGGGGAGGTTTTGGGAAAGTTGTTTGATTAATGACTAAGAAGCAGTAATAAAATAAAATAAAAGTGAATATGAAATCAATAGCCCTAATTACTCGTTTAACCTAGTCAGATTGGACCAACGACCTGATGACTCTGATCTAGTTATCTATTTTACCCTACAGCCTCACGTTAGTTATTACTACAGAGATGACTTTAATCGCCTAGGCCTAGTTACTAGTTGATCAGGCTTGTAAACAACCCTAGGTGAATTGGCAAGCAATCGTTAAACAAATAAATACAAACCAAAAATGTTTTAAACTCAATTAGACCTCACGTCTTCCCTTAGCAACCTTCGATGATTCCTACCAAGAACAAGAGATTTAGCTACTCATACTAAAAGTAAAACAAATAAAATAAATAAATTGCATAAAGGAAGAAGAAGAGGAATAGAAAAACCCCTCATTATTATCGGCCGGAGTAAAACTCCAGTTTATTGAAATAGAGACAGAAAATGTCAGAGGTGGAAGTATGGTGACAGAGTTTCAATAGGGAAAATGTCTCCCAAAAATAAAGATGATTCAAACCCTAAAAGGTCTTATAAGAGAAATTACAAAGAAGGAAACTCCAAAGATAATAAAAGGGAAATCCTAGATTTAATAGGAGTAGATTCCCAAATCGTCTTCTTGCTAAAATCAAAGGATATCTGGAGTAACTGAGCAGATCTTTTGATTTCCTTCATTCGAGGGCTTTCCTTTTTTGCGCTGGACTGCACTACTGCCGTGAACATGCAGCTGCAAGGCCTAACTGATCAAATCCGTCTGCAATCTAGTGAATAATGCATCTTTTTTATATTTCCTCTCCAAAAGCCAAGATTTGCAAATAGTAAGGAAACAAGGGCAAATTAGTAGCATCAAGATCTAAAAGGGGCTAGGAAGGGAAGGGAAAACACGCACAAAATGCATCATGTCAACCAACACGCTGCTCCAAGAGTTCATGGGAGACCTGAATGCCCTACTCCAATCCCTGACCCTCCACAACAAGTTTGATGTTCCCGTCCTGCCTAAGTCACCTCCACCAAACTAATTGCCCCAGGTTGTACTTTTCTTTTTCTTTTTCTTTTAACCCTTTTAGTTTAATTTTTAGTTTTTCTTTTCTTTTGTTATTTCACTCACACATTGAGGACAATGTGTCTTTCAAGTGTGGGGGTGGATAATTGTATGGACACGTGTCATAAATATGTATTTTGTTGTATATTTGTTGTATTATATACATGTTCTAACCTACCTAAAAAAAAAATCTCATTTTTTAGTTTATTTTTTTGCATGATTTTTTTTTTTTAGTGTCTTGGCCAAGCCGAAGACCAAGACACTCTAGGATTATTTTATTTTATAGGATTAGAACGAGTCTTATGCATAATTTTCTGTTTTGATTTTTTGTGTGTTTTTAGATAGACTGTATGTTATGTGTTTTCAAAAATCAAAAATCATCTTGTATTTAAAGATTTTCCTCACCACATAGAAAATAAAGGATACTTGATTACATTACTCCATGTTATGCTACCAAGGTATTCTAAATGGGTTAACATTTCCAATACCTGTAAGAGCATGTTTCCTTATGCTTTTTAAATATTCTTCATATGTATAGTTTCATGATACTAGTGCTTAACACTAGGGTTTACAAGAGGAACATTTAAAATTGTTTTTTCACGACCTTAATCAAACAATATCCCTTAATACATATGACTGCCAGTTTTTAATTATTGCACTGCATATTGAGTCCTTGATTTTTTTTGTATGATTGCTTGTGATGTGAAAATACAATTACTCTGGTACTCTTGCATCGGCAAGCAAAAGTATCCAAAGAACTACTAAAGAAAAATAAAATTAAAATTAAAAGAGCAATAAAGAAAGCAATCTGTCTTGATGTTCTTGCCTCGACAAGCGAGAGCACCCAGGAAACTATGCAATGAATCAAAAGATTCAAAGAAACAAGTGCAGAAAAGAAAAGTACAAAATTGTGCTCAAAGCCCAAAACAGTGGCAAAAGTAGAAAGAAAGGATGAATTGTATGGTTTAAATTTTCGCCTCTATTTGATTGCATGTTTTGTGCTTGAGAGTCAGCAGTCCATGTATCTAGGGAATTATGGGAGGACAATTAAATCTGTAATAAACTATTTTGTTCGGATTGCATTACTCTACCGTTAAGCACCTAATCATGCCACTACATGGATGTAGAATGTTTGGGGTATTGGTTAGGCCATGGTAATATGGGATGGAGTTGTGGACTGAAGTATCGAAGCATTCTATGTGATGAGCCTGATTTTTAAAGAACGACGCTTTCTAATTTTTTGTGTTTTTGTTTTGTTTTTGAGTATGTATGCTTGAGGGAAATCATAGTTTAAGTGTGGGGGAATTTGATTGAGCATTTATTTCTCATATTTTTACTATGTAAATTCTTGTAAATTGGATAGTAAAGTTATTGATTTCTATGAATTCTCCCCACTTTTGCAAGAAACACTTGGAGACTAGGAAAAAGGTAAAAAGTCACTTCTGAAGCATAAATCAGACATTCAAAGCTGTCTTGGCTGCGAGCTTGGCCAAGCCGTAGGCCAAGACAGCCAAGCTAGAGACGGGTTATGCCAGGAATCACGAGATTGAACTAAAAGATTGGATTGACAGCTGGAGACAGATGTGGATGATGCGTCATGTGCAAATCAATTGCAAGAGTCCTTAAGTGGATCACTTTCTTTTGAACAAACAAACAATCGGATATTTTATTTTAAATTTCAATTTTAGAATTTAAACAATTTGAATTTTGTAATAAGTAGTTTAAATTAGAATTTTGTAAGAGTTAGAGTTGGAGTAGGAGAACTTAGCAGCTGATGTTATAAGTTGTGGACTCTCGAAGTCTCATCATCTCCCCTCTGTTTGGTTTTTAATTAATTAATAAAACAAGTTTCTTTATCTGATCCAATCTTTCATTCCTAGTAAGAGCTCAAGGATTGTGTTTCTTATGCATCGTGAGATCTAAACTATCTTTATAATTTTTATCTTCGTAATTGTTTATTTTCTGGTTTAAATCGCTTCCTGGTTAAAGTTTAGAACTGACAAATTAGATTTTAGCTTGCAAGTTGCAGAAGTGGATAATATAATTCAGACCCGACTGACAACCGTGAGCCTCGACTGACAACCGAGAGTAAACTTGAGTTAGGCGTTGTCTTCTCCATAGAAGCACTATGGAGATAGAGATGAACATCATTGAATCAGTGATCGAAGCATAAGAACATAGGCCGCTCATGCTCTTACCGGGAATTTTCTCTTAATTGTTTTTATCTTGTCCCCTTGTCCTAGCCAAGCCTTTGGCCAACACATATTTTCCAGTTTTATTTTCTTTTCTTTTGCAGTTTTATTTCCAAAACCCCAAATTTAATGACGAGGAAATCAACCCAACCGATCATTAAAGGAATCCACATCTCACCAATAGAGTCTCTGCGGACGATCCTCTTACCAATCTACAAGTCCATTGACTAGATAACTTTCATCTTCTTCTTTTTTGGACTTTTTACATAATGGCCAACACATATTTTCCAGTTTTATTTTCTTTTCTTTTGTAGTTTTATTTCCAAAACCCCAAATTCAATGACGAGGAAATCAACCCAACCGATCATCAAAGGAATCCACATCTCACCAATAGAGTCTCTGCGGACGATCCTCTTACTAATCTACAAGTCCATTGACTAGATAACTTTCATCTTCTTCTTTTTTGGACTTTTTACATAATACATTTTGAAGTACTATTTTTTTTTATCATTAAATAATTCTTCATATTTTTCCCTAAAAAATATTATCTAAGTGACCCCTAAAAAATTCAACTCCGCCATTGGTTTCAACTTTCAATAGTTGTGTTGGTCAAATTTTTAAAATAAAAATTATCCTACGTAACAATAAATTAGGACTCAAATTATATAAGTGGACATCCTAAAATCTTTTTTTTTACTTTTACGTCTATTGGCTTTCTACGTTTCACCCTTGAACTTTGTAAATAAATAAGATTCTTATCAAATACTATGAGATAAAAGTATACGCTAGGGTAATGTGACGACATTCTAATTACAATATCGGACTGCTTTCAATTATTGGAATTTTTTAATGGTGATTATTGATTACCTATTACTGAACATGTTATATTATTTAATTTTATCAAAATGAGGTATATCGAAATAAACGTTATTAAGTTTTACTAATATTGATGCATTGATGAAATATTATTTATAATATTATTACAATTTTCTCTAAAAAACAAAACATGTAGTTCTCTAAATACGATATTTATATGCAAAAATATGAAATTTAGATAAAAATATGTATTACTTTTAACAAGTACAGACTTGTAAATGAGTTATGTACATTGAGGGTCTTATTTTGTACTTTCTAAAAATAAAAAATGTAGTTTTTAATGTACAAAATGTTATGGAAGAAAATACAAAGTTTAGGTAACAACTTGTATTTTTTTTTTTTAATAAAAACTAATGAGGAACTTTGAAACAAACAACATTAGGTTTTACTAACGTTTATTTAATGATGAAATGTTGTTTATAATTTGATGAAAATTCTCTCATTAAAATACGACATTTACACTATAATTATTTTTGTTAATATATATTATGAGATTTCTAATTCTACCAACAGTATTTATTTTCTTCATGGATGTTTTAAATTGGATAGTTTGCGACAACATGATAATACGTAGAATGCAATAAAGTAAGTTTAGAAATCTAAATTATTAAATTTATGTAAGATAATAATATTTTTCTAAATTTTTTTTTTAGGTTGTCACGTTTAGGGCCTTCATATTTTAGACACAATATTATTTAGCCCGAACATTACGAACGTTTTGTAGCTTAGGCTGAACCATCGTGACTAACAAAATTCCTAAGATTAATGGTCCACTAGTTAAGCTAAAATATAGTAGTGCAAATAAATAAATTAAAAAGAAGATCAATTTTCAACAATAAAGTTAAAATATTGTAGAAATTATAAAAATTCAATTTTATTATAAAAGTGTGATTTAATATTTAGAGTTGCGTAAGAACAAAATCAAAGTTTATTAATAGAAACTCATATCATTTAAAGTGTGAATAGTAAAAAAAAAAAATCAATTATTACTCAATTTGTATAAAAAGAGGTAATGACCTAAATACATCATTATATAAATAGAGGTCAAAATCTTGATGTTAAAGTAAATATAGGTACATGTTAGCTAAAGGATCATTGAACAAGAAACACGTTTATATGTTCAACATATAAAAACTAAATACTCTAATACATATAACATCAATTGTCTATTAAAAGAAGAACCAAAACTAGTAAATTAAAGACATAAGTCCACAATGAACAAAAAAAACTAAGCTCAAGTAAACCAACAAGTGGAGGTACTAATTCTAAAAAAATTGAAAAATATATGAAGCATCTCAAAATATTTTATGTATCACATTATGGATTATAAAAGTATTATCAATTAGATAATTTTGCATAAATGGTTTAACTTAATGAATTTAAATGTACTTCGGTACATAAATATCAAATGAAAATCTTTTTAAGATAAATTAGTAAATCAAAATTTAATAAGACTTATTTTATAAACAAAATAAGCAATGAACTAAATATAAAAGTATAGTATTAACAAGAAGATGTTAACAAGTTAAACAATTGAATGTAATAAGGTATAGGTTATATCAAATCATCACTCAAATAATTATGGTGAAACAAAAATAATTATCGTATATTCAATTCAAAATGAAGCAAACATGATCAACATTTGATAGGTCCAATATATTTTTAAATTTTATAAAATATTGATTAATTTGATAGAACTTATTGAAATGGACAAAATGATTGATTGTAGATGTAATAAGTGGACAAAATGGACAAAATTATTTGGATTATAAAATAGTCTTATTAAATTAATGAAATATAATTAATTGAAAAGGAAAATTTATTTTGTTTATAGAATAGTCCTATTAAATTATTAAAATATAATTGATAGTAGATGTAATCGGTACTTAGTTTTATTTGATATAATGCCGATTATGATATTGAACGATAGTATTTGATGTACTTTTTTTTAACCAATATAATTAGCGAAAATATTAAGGTGAGTTGAACATAAACATCTTATATAATCGGCATTACTAAGAAAATCGACAAATATATTGACTATAAAAGTAATCGACAAAATCAATATTTTTCTGTTTTAATCATTTTGATAATTAAATATAATTGAACATAAACATCTTATATAATCGACACTACTAAGAAAATTGACAAATATACTAACTATAAAAGTAATCGATAAAATAAATATTTTTCTGTTATAATTATTTTGATAATAATTGATTGTAGATGTAATCGGTACTTATGTTTATTTGATATGATGTCGATTATGATATTGAATGACAACACTTGATGTACTATTTTTTTTTAACAATATAAGCGACAATATTAAGGTGAGTTGGACATAAACATCTTATATAATTAGCAATACTAAGAAAATTGACAATAATGCTAATTAGAAAAGTAATCGAGAATGTCAATGTTGCTTTATTATAATTATTTACGATAATTAAACATAACTGATGGTAGAAGTAATCAACGCTTAAGTTTATTTGATATAATGTCGATTATGTTATTAATCTATAATTAATAATATACTATTCCTTTTTAAAATTTAATATTATAGATTAGAAATGTAAGTGATAATATTAACATGAATTGGATGAAATAAATATCCATTAGTATCCCACAACCCATTATAACAAAAAGAATTATCAGACAATTACAACTAAAATAATTATGTTTGATTAATCATTGATTACCAAAGCACTAATTTTGTTTGTATGTGGGTTTTCCTTTCCCTAACTCCTCTCTTCCCATTAAAATTGCCCTCTTTCTCTGGACTTGACCATCTTTATCTCTCCCTCTCTCATTATCACTCCTCTGCCTGCTGCATCTGTATACTGTATACCCTGTCTGCTCACCTCACTCTCCACACCATTATTGCATTTACCAGAGATAAATAGCGGGAAAAAAAAACAGAGATAAGGAGGAAGAAAAGAAAATATCTCTCTTTTGCATTATTATCGTGTTTCATTCCCAATGGCCCAAAACGCCAACTGAATAAAACCACTACCCAACAAAAACACCCCAATGGAAATAGAGAGACCCCATCGCAGCAGCAACAATAATAGTAGTAGCACCACTAGCGAGCTTTTGATTTGCTTCACCTCACGCCTCTCTTCTTCTTCTTCTTCCATGAAGATCTCATCCAAATCCATCCTCAGCCCTGGTCGAGCTAGAGAACCCACCTCTCAAACCTCCCTTTCTACATCTTTGAGCAGACGGTTGAGGAGCAATGGTAGCTTGAAAGGCGGCCAGGCTTCGCCGATGTTTCCGGCTCAAGGTCAGGGCAAGAAGAGGGGCGCGGCGTTTGAGAATCCAGAGCCGTCGTCTCCTAAAGTTACATGTATTGGTCAGGTGAGAGTGAAGACCAAGAAACAGGGGAGGAAGATGCGGACCAGATCTAAGAGGAGGAGCGGCGAGATAAGTTTTAGAAGAGCTGAAAGTGGTAGTAATAGTCATGTTGAGTTGATGAATCAGCCGCCGTCGTCGCAGCAGCAACAGCCGCAGCAGGCGGAGCACAGGAATCAGAGATGGGTGCATTTGCCGATGACGATTTGCGAAGCTTTACGGGCTCTTGGGACGGATTTAAATTGCTTCCTGCCTTGCAGGTCACCGTGTATGGCGGGTAATCAGAAAGAGAAGGAAGAGAAGGTGGCGAGCGGTGGTGGATCGGGTGGAAACAACAATGGTTGTGGGGCGGTGTTTGCGCGGTGGCTAGTGTCGGTGCAGGATGGGGACGGGAAAGGGAGGGAGATAGAGTTGGTGGTGGGAGGAGCGGAGCAGGAGAAAGAAGAAGAGGTAGAAGAGAGGAGGAGGAGTTACAGGAGGCATGTTTTTGAAGAGATTGAGTTTAAGGAAGAGGAGATGATAAAAGAGGAAGCAAGGGAGAGTATTTGTGTACCACCAAAGAACGCTTTGTTGCTCATGAGATGCAGATCTGACCCTGTAAGAATGGCTGCCCTTTCTAATAAGTTTTGGGAACCTCCTCTTGTCCCAAATGAAGCAGAGGAGGAGGAGGAAGCAGAAGAAGAAGAAAACCGAAAAGTTGAGGTAAATGCAGAGCAAGGGAAGGGTAGTGGTACTGCTGTGCAAGAAATTGTTGGGTCATCTACTCAATCAGCTGAGGCAGAAATAGAAGCTGAGCAGAAATTGATTAGGGAAAATAGGATTGAAGAATTTGAGGAGGCGCAAGAAATCGTTACAGCCGAAATGGTTAATTTGGAGGATGTAGATGGAGAAGAAGATATTGTCCAGAAAAGAAACAGTACTGTTGGTTGTGGTGGAGAAGATTTAGTGGAGCAAGAAATTGAACAAGAAAAAGAAATCGAGCAAGAAGATGATAAACCGAAATCAGAAACAGAGCAGGAGGTGGAAGGCAGATTTAGTGGTGGTGATGATGGTACATTTGAGGAGAGTTCAGTGTCTGTTCAAGTCCAAGAAGATGACCAAGAATCAGAATTTCTACCAGCTGGTCAAGATTTGGATGAAAAGGAAGAAGAATTGACAGTAGAACAAGAGTCAAAGGAAGAAATGCAAGAGACGATAGCAGCAGCAAAAGCAGAAGCAGAAACAGAAAAGGAAGAGACAACGACCCATGAAAGATCCGAATTAGATGACCCGAGAAATCAAGAAGGTCAAATGGCTTACAGGATAAAGGAGAGTACAGGAAGTTCTCAGCCCTTGTTGCCGGATTGCTTGCTGCTGATGATGTGCGAGCCCAAGTTGTCAATGGAGGTATCGAAAGAGACCTGGGTTTGCAGTACGGACTTTATCAGATCGTTGCCTCATCACCATTCAAAGCCGGTCAAACAAAAGCAGGCACCGTCAGATGAGCCCAAGAAGAAGAGGAACAGCATTGACTGTGATCCTGCGCCGCACCGGAACAAAACCTTACTCCTACAGCCAGCCAGGTCTTCTTGCTCGTATCCGGCTAGGCCGCCGCGGGCTGGCGGGACGGAGTCGATGTCGAACATGATAGAGAAGAAGCTGGTGGGGGCGAAGGCGGCGGCGGCGGGTTATGAGCCGCTTGTGCTGAAGCGGTGCAAGTCGGAGCCGATGAGGACAGCGGCTAAGCTTGGGGCGGGGGAGCCGTGTTTCTGGAAGAATACGAAGTTGGAGCCGCATCGGCCGGCTACAGTGGGGATCGGCGCGGCTTGGGTTGGGGTGGGGGTTTAAAGCTGCCTGCTTAGCTGGCATGAAAAAGGAATCTCTCTCTGAAAAGTAGTGTGGTGTAGTGGTATGGTGAGGTGTATTGGTAATTGTGTAGTCTTACTTTTTTTTCTTTTTTTAGCTTTTTACGGTGCTTTTGCTAATGTGACATCATTGTAAATTTTGGCTTTTATAATTTTCAACCAAATTACTATTCATGCTCTCATTTTCATTAAAGGTGAGTGAAGCAGTTTATACTGGACAGTTGAGAGACATGGACAAATGGGTAGTAGATTAGAAGTTCAAGTGCTAGTATGCTTAATTATTTTTTGGGTCGCGTGCAATGTACTAATGGATTGATATCCGTTTGTGCATGAACTGTACCTTGTATATAGCTCCTTGTCCAAGAACACGATGAGTTTGGTGGGGCGGGTGACCATTCTCTTGTTGGGGTCTGAATGCGATGAGTCTAATGGTTTTAAGTTTTAACTTATTATTTGAGCCAGACCCGCCTCTCGTGGGTCGAGTTTGAGCTTCGGTCTAAATGCTCGGTCCAGCTTTGCCCTACAAGTATATTATACTCTCTATTCTTAATTAGTTGTTTAAAGTGGATATATACCGATCAAAAAAATTAATAATCACTTTATTCACTACTAATTCACTATCTTGCTTTAAATTAACCAATATGAAAATAAAAAGGTGTTATGGATTATATTAAACTTTAATATATAAGATTAGGAGGGAAAAAAAGTTATATTTTATTATAAAAAATAAAAATCACCCGGTAATATGAAAATAGTAATTACTTTCTCCGATTTGTAATAAATAATATTTTAGAGAGAAATATTTGATCTTAAATAAATGACTATTTATAATTTTTTAAGTAGTTTATGGTTAATTTATTTAATTGTAGAAAGAATAAATGAATTCTAATTAGTTATTTTTTTTAATATAGAAAAAAAAAACAGTAAGATTCTAATCTTAAACAACATGGATAATACCATATGCCCGAAAAAGAAATAGCCTAACTTCAGCATCTGAACAGTTACTTAGAAATATATCAAAAATGATAATTAATTATTATTTTAATTATTGTAAAAGTAGATCGAAAATTATTTTTTCTATCGTATAAAATTTGATGATTTAGGAGTAGCATAGTTGGCTAATGGCTAGTTATGGAATAGCCGAATAGGAGATGGGACAGGCTGTTATTAGATGACGCCAAAGATTGAAGTATCAAGAGTGGATTTGAAACGTATGGAAGAAGCGAAGAAGACTAAAGGAGAGTGCTTAAGTAGTAGTTGGCTGGAGTTGAAATCATTACATTCATTAATTAAACTTAATTATTAAAATATGGAGAATATGCGAGGAACTTTAGAATAAACTTGTTTTTAGCAAACACATCATTGTTACTCCCTCCAGTGCTTATTAAACATCATTTTAGCTTCTTGCACGTAGCTTAAGAAAATGATTGGTTGGAAAAAAACGAGGTATTTTTTGACCATAGTACCCCCAGCCTCCCTAGCTATTTACAACTGGTGGGTAGGTTAATTCTGAGAGCTGCTGGCTTGAAGCTGGGCTTGCCAAGTTGGGTCAAGTGTGCAATCGGCTGGGCTGGGTTTGGTCTTGGCAGAAACGACCGCGTCTTATGAAGGAAGGTAAGCCATCGGCTCCAAATTTCCCATCTCCCCCCATTTCCAATGTTCCCCAAATTCCCAAATGATTGAAAGTTTAAACCATTCCCGCAAAAAATGGGAACGAAATTTTGGCAGAATTTTAATTTCCCACCATTGTGTTGGGATTGTATGTAGGGAAAGCAATTTCTGTTCAAATTTGTAAAGTCCTCAATCCCTACCTCTGTTTGCTCTCTCAAACCCTAAAAATTCTCTCTTTAAAAGAACTTGCATAAATCAATGGAGGTTGGTGATTTTAACCCTTTCTCTGACCTTCGCGGAGACCCTGACATACCTGGTTATCTAGGAAACTTACTCGAGTGCGGCGGCAACCAAGATTACTCAGATGACGGAGAGGAGTTTGTGGAGCTCCGAAATGACGAGGGCGGAGATGACGAGGACATTCCAGACTTAAACATTGAGCCTCAGCCGGAAAGTGAAGGTGAAGGTCATCCATATTTATGTTGATAATTGTTTTTGTGTATGATCATAGATAAATTTTGTTTTCATTTTCCTAAGTATGTTTGTGTGTGTGAGTTGCAGGACAACATTTAGTCAACAGATTGTGCAAAGAATTGCGCGACGATGACAGGGTTGCGGCATATGAGATTCTGTTGCAGAAGAGTAAGAACGGGAAGCTTCTGAAATATTCAACACGTGAGGTCGCTCTAGCCTTCAACATTTCAATTCGATCTGTCCAGAGGTTGTGGAAACGGGCCCGAGAGTCTATGAATCACAACGTTGGCCTCAATAGAGCCAAGAATTGTGGGAGGAGAAGGGTTGAGATTGACTTGCAGCAATTCCGGGAGATTCCTCTGAGGAAGAGGACCACTATGAGGAATCTCGCCACAACACTAAAAGTGTCTAGGAGACGTTTGTCATATGCCTTGAAGAGTAGAGAGATCAGGCGGCATTCTAATGCCATAAAGCCTATTTTGACTGATGCTAATCGACTCAAACGGATTGAGTTCTGCCTCTCAATGCTGGATCCACATTCACCTCCTGCTGACCAGAGTTTCCAAGATATGACCAATGTGGTGCGCATCGACGAGAAGTGGTTTCACATGACAAAGAAGACACAAACATACTACTTGTTGGCAGACGAGGATGATCCAGTAAGGAAACTTAAAAGCACTAATTTCATTCCAAAAATTATGTTTCTAGCAGCTGTATCTAGGCCTAGGTATGCGCCTGATGGTAGATGCACTTTTGATGGAAAATTAGGTATATTTCCTTTGGTAGATGAAGTTTGTGTTGTTAGGTCTAGGGCTGCCCGGTCGGGTCTTCGGAAATTCCGAGACCCGACTTTACAATTTTCGGGTATTCCGAAATTGATATTTTTGCTCCCAACCCCGAACTTCAAAAAAACCCTCCCGAACCCGAATTTCCGAACTCAAAATTTCGGGAAATATCGGGCACCCGAAGTTTTCGAGATTTTTTTAATAACTGTTAAAAAAATCCAAATTAAACATCAAACCTGATATATTTATTGGTTGGGGCATTTTGAAAAACACCTGTTGTGCGTGATGATGCTTAATGGAAGCCACCATCTCATTCTTTCTTAGTAGTTGCCGACAAAAATAAATGTAAACCACATCTCATTATTTGAGCACAAATCAAAATTGGAATCATTATTCGAGCACAAATGTAAGCCACCGTTTTCTTATCAATTACTATACCAATCAGAAGAGAAATAAAAGGAAGAAGCGGTGAAGAATAGAGAACAAAAATGAATTGGAAGAAAAGGGGAAATAATTAAAGATGTACCAGAGAAGGAATTGAAGAAGTGGATCTCCTTATCCAGCTATGGGCGGCGGAAGTAGGCACATTTCGGCTCAGATGAAACCGTCTCCGACTCTCCGCCGCGCACATTCAACAACACCAGGCAACATACCTCGCCGATCCATGTGCCTAAGAGGGAGATCGGCGAGGAAGGGAAGGATAATTTGGGGAAACGAAAGAAATGTGACTGGAGAGTGAGAGAGAAGAGGGAGAGAGCGAGAGGTGAGGTTTGAGGCAGGAAAATAGAATAGCCTTTTTTAATTGTAAGTTCGGGTAATTTCGAAAATACGGGTACCCGAACTTACCATTTTCCATCCCGATCCCGACCCGAAATAAATTTCGGGTATCGATACCCGATACCCGAACTTTCCGAACCGAAATTGCAAAATTTCGGGTCGGAAAAATCAGAAATTCGGGTATCGGGATTTTTGTACAGCCCTAGTTAGGTCTAGTGTAAACAGACCGGCAGGTAGGGCTGTCAACCAGTCCCGAGACCCGAAGACCCGGGCCAAGTCCTGAGATTTTTTCCAGGACCGGGACTAGGTTTTCGGTCCCGAATTATGTCCGGGTCGGGTCCAGACCCGGCCCGTGTAAGGTCGGGTCTGATCCGGTAGGTCTCGGGTCTGTCCCGAGACCCGGTTACTTTACCCTAAAATTATTTTCATTCCTCATTTCATTTCAATTCAATCTCTCAGTCTCACCGCCGCTCCTTTCCCTTCTCATCGCTACCACCTCTCGCGCAGTCAAGAGACCGCCGCTCCCATCTCTTCCACCACCCACACTGACCACTCACCACCACCACCATATGTCCACGACATCACTCTCTCCCTTCCCTTCCCTTCTCATCTCCTCCACCGTGAGTCCGTGACATCGTCTCTTCCGCCACCAGACTCGCTGTTTCACCAATCTCACTCTCCAATCGCCAATCTCCCTCGGCCAATTCAATCTTCCGCCACCAGAATCGCTGTCTCTTCTGTTCTTCTTTTCGCCGCCACTGACCAGGTTTGTTTCTTCTTACCTTCTAATGTCTAATTGATGTGCTATAGGGTTTTAATTTGGCTGGTAATCGGTGGATTGAATTTGTTCAATTTGTGGAATTTTTGTGAAGAAATGCTTGAATTGAATATTTGAATTTGAGGATAATAATTTTGGCCTTTACTCGCTCAATGTTTTTATCGAAGGATTTTATTGTTTCTTTTGTTCACATTTGCAAGGAGATATGATGATAATTACCCAACCCATATTCTGTATTTGAATGATGATTGGTATTACATGCATCACCATCTGATCTCCATGCAATTATGGATTTTTATTTCAATCCTTATTTTAATTTTCTGTAGTAATCTATGATTCAAATGTTTTGAGTTATTTTCTGCAACCAATGATGCAAATCTTTTCCATTATGTCTGATTTTCAGTGATGATCACAAATAATCACCATCTTTCGACTGAGGTTGTAATCCAGTGTTTATTAATAATCATTTTTGTTTTCATTTTGAAATGTCGTTTATGTTTTCATATATAGATAGTCATTTTGCCCATGTATCTGATGTACAGATTTTATTTGTATATGGACATTTCATTTTTTGGGCAAAAACTAAATTCTTACAGGTCTTGCGACACAGTTAGCTGGCTTTAATGAGCTTTCTGTTACATTTTCCCTGTTTACATTTCCTGCAGATAACAGTGTATGTTCTTGTTTTTCCTGTGTTCTTTTGTTTGCAGTTCTAAGGACATTATTGACTGATCATTTTGTATATGTTGGTTACAGGAAAGCTGGCGCAGACCTAAGGGTATTGACTCTCGGGTCAGGAGGAAGTTCAAGGGTGTCACTCTTATGCCCAATATTGGATATAGTTCTGACAAGAAAATCCGACACTACCTTCCCAATGGATTCAAGAAATTTGTTGTCCACAATACCAAGGATCATGAGCTTCTTATGATGCATAACAGGATTTACTGTGCTGAGATTGATGATGATGGATATAAGGTATTGTTGTTGCTGCTGGTTGTGAATTGTTGTGGTATTTTTGGTATTATTGTTGCTGCTATGATTTTAATGGTGGGTTGCTTGTCATTCTGTCATTTTGGAGTTTGGTGACAGCAACATTGGATAATTTGGATTGTTACTGCTTTATTTGTTGTTTGGTGGCAGCAACATTGGATAATTTGGATTGTTACTGCTTTGTATTTGTGCCAATTTTGGAATTTGTAATTAATTAGGTGGTTTTTGGTGTGCTATTTCTTGTATTTGTGCCCAATTAATTAGGTGACAACAACATTGAATTGTTACAGCAGAATGAATGAATGATAAACTAAATTAATTATTTTTTTTTAAAAATAAATATATATATATATATCCGGGTCCGGGTCTGGTCCCAGACCCGGAGCAGACCTACCGGGCCGGGACCGGGACTGGGAATCTAGACCTGTATTTTGTCGGGTCGGGTCTGGTCCCGGTCCCGAATTCTTCGGGTTTGGCCGGGTCTGGACCCGCAGACCCGTTTTGACAGCCCTACCGACAGGGTCAATGGAATTGAAGCCAATTGAAAAGATAGATAAGGATGTCATTAGGAAATTCATGATTGATAAGGTTTTGCCTTCAATTAGGGCTAAGTGGCCTGTAGAGAACATTGGAGATCGAATCATTATCCAACAGGATAATGCCAAGACTCATATCCTGCCGAATGATGAAGAATTCTTTTTAGCTGCTAGCTCTCTGGGATTGAATGTTATACTGTCATGTCAACCCCCTAATTCTCCTAATCTTAATGTCCATGATCTTGGGTTCTTTAGGGCTATACAATCTCTCCAAGAACAAGAATGTGCTAGGTCTGTGGCTGAATTGGTTGCAGCCGTACATAAGAGTTTTAATGAGTTTTCTGATATCAAGTGTAATTATATATTTCTCACTCTTCAGTCCTGTATTGTTGAAATTTTGAAACTTCTTGGGGATAACACTTATAAAATCCCTCACATGAGTAAGGAGTCTTTAGAAAGGCAAGGGTTGCTCCCTCTAGTCCTATCATGTGACTCCTTAATCATTGCAAATGCAAGAGCTCATCTACTCCCATAGCCTGTAAGTAATCTTACTTAATCATTTTGTTTTTGTTATTTGTGTGGTTATGGATCTGGTGTGATTAATTTTCTATTACATGCTTGCAGGAATACATGAGGATTTCAGCATGTACTGTGGTAGACAGTGGAATGGGATTTTAGGTTGTGCATGAGAAGTACTTATATAAGTGATCCATATTTTGGGTAATGATGATGATCACAGTATCCATCAATCTAAGTGTTTGAATTTGCAGTCAGCAGTAAATAGCAACTTTTTGGGTTGTAGATAGGTTGTATAGGTGGTATACCATGATGCAATGATTAGTAAAGATCATTTACTTGGGCAGTAGTTGATGTATAGGTGAACACTGTCATAGTCTAGACCTGTATCATGGATTTTGTTAATTGGGAAATACTACTACAATGCATTTTCTGGGTTTACAATGCATTTTCTGAGCAGTGGTTGAATGGATAATTTATACATTGTATGATGATGATAATGATTATATAGACCAAATTTTTCTAAGATTGGTTGCAGATGATGATAATATATGAAATATATTTTGTTATATGATGATGATGATCATCATCATCATCATATAGCTCAATTTTAGGTAAGTTTTTTGCAGGTTTACATGATAATGATTTACCTCAGCATTCTAACATCAACCCCATTATGCTTCAGTATTTTCTCTCACTTTCCCAAAAGACTCAACGGTTGAGATTGTTTAAACTGTTTGCTTCATTTTCTTTCAGAGTCCACCCCAATGAATCCAGCTGAAAGGCAAGAGGCTAATGATCGTCTGCTTGATGGCCAGGTTGTGCCTGAGGAGGATGGTTGCCGAGGAGTAGATCTATCCATGTTGTCGTTGGTTATTTATTTACCTTGTGTAATGTATTGTTATCTTCATGAGCTAGGCCATGAGCTTGGCCTAGCTCTGTCGCTTAAGCCTTAATTCAGGGTTTGACCCCGAGCCTGGCCTAGGGCTTGGCCAAGACTGAAGCTCCCAATCGAATAAATAAACAATCTTTAATACCACTATTTGGGCTTTCACTCTTCTCCTCTGTACAGTTGTTATTCCCTGATCCACAAAGATTCATAACCAGCCCCACTTATTGGTTATGCACTTGGGGTGTTCAATCGGTGTCATTCGGTCAACAATCTATGTAAAGCTGACTGGATTCCATCTTCATCAAACAGAGGTGGTTGACGGAGCAATTCTCGGTGGACACGTCTCACGATTTCAAATTCGAATAGAGGTTTTTGCTTCCCAATACACCACAGAAAATCAATTCTTCCCCCCTACCATAACCGACACCAATTGAACGTCGTCTGACCCGTAACAGTCATTACAAAGTTGGGAATTTCTAGTTATTTAAATCGTATACTTTTCCATTACCGGTGCATCCATCATATCCACCTTTCTCATTATCCTTCCTCCTCTGCTCTTCATTTTCCCTTTTGTTTAGGTTGTTACGTTTCTTGTCGCCGCCTATCAACAATGAATCGTGACGACAAAAGAACGTTGTTAGAAGCATACGACGTCATCAGCAGAACCCTCCAACGTGACACTGGGTTGTTGGACAGCAATCTCATCTCGACGGACACCGAAATTGAGCGGATTGAGGACAGGATTGAGGATCACAAACATCGCAAGGATCAACTCTTTGCGGATGACTACATGACGTTCGAGGCTGTAAGTGCAATGTCTGACTGCATTACGCATCTCTCTCTTACTGCTACACAACTGGAGCAGAAGGCCTCTGCACTGCGGATGGTGCGAGAAGCTGTGAACGAGGTCGTGACTGAGATGAATAGGTTTGCCAATGTCGTGCCTGGGATTCTCACTAATGAGTAGATTGTGTTGCTTTGATACTCCTATATTGTTGTATTGTTTCTTAATCTTCAATCTAGTGTTCTTTAACTTTTTAATATGTAATTTATTTTCCGCGAAGTATTGGGTTTTTTTGTGAAAAAGGTTGTATGGTTCATGGCTTTTGATTTAATCCTTATTCCCCATATCTCTAAGTCATGCGAAGATCCAATATAGTTCACACTTAATCTCTAACTCTGGCTAGGCCTAGCCCGTGGCCTAGCCACGTTCAGAATAAACACTTTCATACGAAGATCCAATAAATTGCAATTATCTACATTCATACAGCCTCTAACAATGCTGCGCACAAAATATTTATCAACACAACATATAGAGAATAATTCGGTCATCATTTGTATGTTGGAGCTTAAAAGAGCAAAGAAGATCAAAAGAAAGAAAGAAATAAATGAAGAAGTCATGTGCAATATAAAAAAAGATACATCCTGGGTGGTTTAGCTTTCCTTATCAAGGGGTGGTGGGCATGATGAGGTGGGAGCTGCCTTATCGGGGGGGGGGGGGGGGGGATGATGAGGTGGATGCTGCTTCATTCAACATATGCTTTAGGATTTCTGAGATGACTTTGTCAAGGCTTTTGATATTGTCAGTGATATTCCACAAGCACCCGGTTGCATTTTTATAGCAACCTGCTAGCTCTTGGAGGCACTTCTTCAACTCTTGGAGCACATTTTGATGAGAGAGATGTTGCTACAAGAGCTGGTCCTGGTAGCCGTGGATGCTCTACTGCATGTTTAGCTGGCTTTCCATGATGGTGCGTGCCCAGGATGGTGGAGAGCTTGAGAAGGATGGTTGCTCAGTGCTGCCACCAACGCCTCTGGAAATATCTTGGGCTTGCCCTCCGACTTGGTCTCTGGCGTGGCCGATCCCATCCTCTGGTATTTCATCATTAACGATTGATCTGATGAAGTGTCTGCCATCATACTTCTTCCCTCAAATGTGCTCCTCCACATCTGTGAATCCAACATTGTAATGAACATAACCATCTACCAAATGGAAGTACCCCATTTGGTCGAAGGCTCTCATATCAAGTACTTTAACATCACAGTATTTATGGAGATTAGTAGTCTCAAGATGTAAGCTTCTAGAAGTCACAACTATCTTGGTTATCAAGGATCCCAAAATCATCTTAGCCCCTTGATGGCATGCATGCAGTTGCCTAGCTAGCCAATATACTAGGTTGACCCTCTTTTTTATGCACCATGCACCACAACAATAATAGCTCAATTCTGGACATATTCCCAGACATAGTAGTTTTCCCAGCGAGGTTAAAGGCCAGTGCTCTATGGATCATCCTAAGGGTTGGGCCTCTAATTTGGTGTGCATTGGAGTGAAACACAGCCGTAGGGTCTCCAATCAACTCTTGATATGCGGCAGTAAAATCCCAATCTTTGGGATAATTAGACAATGCATTCAAATGGTCAGGGGATAGCAATTCATCCGTATTCACAAATCCAAGCAACAAATTGAACTCATTTATTGAGAAATGGTTCCATACATCACACAACTTGAAGTTAACAACGTCAGGAGCATCAAAATCCAGTCTATTTTTTCCCCTAATGGACAGACTCTTATGATCGAACTAAAAAGTAGTATGGAATTCTAAACAAAGCTCAGAATAAGCAGCATCCAAAACCAGCAGTAGGCATTCCCAACCAATATTTTGCATATAAGTTTTAATTCTGTCACCAACTCCTAAGGGGTCTAGAGAAGCAAAATCAAACGTTGCATATGGAGTGATATCAGAACTAAGTTTTTGCACCAGCTTGGCTTTGAGGTCTAATGTATCAAACCTCAACCAACCTCTCAAATATTCAAGTGGGGGTACCTTGGTGGGCTTAGCTGTTAGATTGCCCAATACTTCATCCTCTACATCCTCAGTCAAATCTTCTATGTCAGCATAGGGTTCGACCTCTTTATGCTTCAGTGGCCGCTCTCCTTGTGATTTGGTGGAGGCTTTTGAGCTTTTCCCTTTCTTCATAGCAACCTGCTTAACCCTAGAGGGTTGCTTATTTCGAGGAGTTCCGGTGGCCTCGCATTGTGATTTGGTCGAGGTTTTAGAGCTTTGCAGTGTCGTGCGTTTATCGACCGCCCCTGCTGCCTCCGCAATCTCTGCCTCCGTCACAAGCTTCCTAGGGTTTGGCCTCACGACTTTCTTAATAGCAACCTACTTCACCCGAGAGGATTTATTCACTCGTGGGGGTGCCTTGGCGGGCTTAGCCGTTGGGTTGGCCGAGAATGCAGAACGAATGGCTACATTGCCATCGCAATTCCCATTAGTTTTTCTTCTGGTCCTCCTCTTTGTTCTGTCATCAACTTCTGGTACTGGTCTCTTCACTTTCGTATTTGTCCCGTCACCCGCGTCTGTGTCGCTCAACTCAATCGCCCTGTCTTTCCCCTTGACGCTCTCCTCTGACCTAGAGTTTTCTTCTCCTGCAACCTCAGCCTTATTGAAGTTGACCGTCTGTTCAGCATCTATTTCTCTGACGACTGCATCAATCATTTGTTTAACCCGTCCTTGTTCTGACGGGCCTGCCGAAACTGGTTCGGTCGCAGACGGCGGCGTGGCATGAGGGTCGTTTGAGTTGTTGCCTATGGGATTAGGGTTTGTTTGAGAAGTGAACGGTAAAAGTGGAAGTAATGGGAAGTTCTAAGGGGTTTAGAGTGGAAGTAATGGGTTAACAAGATGAAGTGGGTTTTGGCCCTTTTGGGAGTAGTATTTGGCAAAACATAATTTACTTGAATCATAAATGAAGTAAAAACATGAAATGACTGGGTCGCTTCTGGCTAAGCCACCGGCTCGGCCTGGCAAATTCCATAATTTCACACATTGAATAATTGCACACATTGAAAATTCCATATGCCCATCTTCTTCACTGGCAGTAGATGGTTGGTGGATGATTATTGTGATGAATGTTGCATTTCATCCATGTTTTTGGTTTAATGCTTCTCTAGATAATGACCATCTTAGATGAGGTTTACTCTGTTTTAATGATCATTGTTTCAATTCTTTGTACTTATCAGTAGTTGGTGTTTTAGTTACACTGAACTTCTACAATGCTTGCCGGATAATGCACTGGAAATTATACACATAAAAAAGTGAAGAATTATGTGACATGAAAAAGAAACAGAGTGCTTTTATTTATTTTTAACAACCCAAAGACATACCACTTGGGTGTATTACAGACACCCTAACTAGTCAGACCCAGATTCATCATCGATCGTTGGGATGCCTGGAATGGCATTAGCAAAGAGATTCAATTCAGCATAAGCAAGCCTTGCACTATTAAGAGCCAGGTTGAACCCCTCTCTCTTTTGGTTCATGTGAGCAATGGAGAAGTTAAGATGGTTGATAGCCTCGCTGTATGACTTGATTGCAGTCAGTGCCCGCCCCTCATGCTCAGCATCTTCGTATACCTCATCCTTCCTAGCCTTCATGTCCTCCATCAACTCATTAAACTCTTCCATGTCCTGGTTGGTCTGAAGAATCTTGTTCTCCAACTGCACGATGTCCATGTCTAGATGAGATGAGAAGCGGCCTGCAACATCGTGGATCTCTACCTTCCTCTTAAGATCCATTATTCTCTACCTAAACAGAGAAAGCTTAAAAGAGTAAAGGAGATAAGCAGCAAACAACAGAAGAGAAGAGGCAGTTTGAGGATGAAAAAAATTAGGTTAAAGGAGGCTGGTATTTATAGGGGGTTCAGTTGGGTTACCTGAGGTTATGTGATAAGGTGTATTATAGGAAAGGAGGGTGTCAACCAAACAGTTGATATGGCCAAAGTGTCACGCAACACACAAACAAACCATTGCATCCAAACCAAACCAGTTATCAAAGATACACACAAACTGCACTATACCATTACTCTAAACATTGCATCACTTTAAGAATCTAAAAGGCTGACTCCATTAGTAAATGGGAATCCAACTACAAGTCTACAATGTTCAGAGTTATCTAGGGCAAGCCCCTGCACTAGCTCATTTATAGATCATTGAATGGTCAAATTGCCAACAGGGTTTGGGGGACTGTTATCGAAAATACATTAATTCGCAACAATTATTTCCAATTTGTAATCCATCAATAGGCATTCATAATTATCATTCCAGGTGCCTATCTTTGCACCATCCAAGCATTCAAAGCACATGAAATGCAGGTTTATGAACAAGGAATAGCAAGTATTGCAAACCAGTGATGCACCACAGAGCAAATGAAACAGAGTTCGCTCTCAATATAGTTGTTTCTGCTCATGCAATTCCATATGCAAACCAAACCAACAATGCCGAACTCATAAAAGTGGAACAGATAAAAAGAACAGGGCATCAATGCAACTGGATTAAACAGGCTAAAATAGGGACCATTCAAGAAAAACATACACTTTAAACACCCTAAACACCCGACTACATTGAAGAAGCTGGCCATCCTAAATCCACCATCCTACTACTACCATAAACACCCGACTACATTGAAGAAAGTGGCCATCCAAATAGAAAACAACATTCAGTCTACCAGAAACACTAATATAGCAAAAACTGGCCATCCAAAAGTCAACACCATTATGTCTACAACCAACATCCTAATATATTCAGTAGTAATCAGGGAGAAGAATACGCAACATTTGGATGAAGCTCTCTTCATAGAGTGGGTCATCTTTAGGGCGAAACAAACCTCGGATTGGCAACTTATTGAGATCAAAATCCATATCCACCTTCACTTCTGATGTATGCATTAAATCCTCAGTGGTAGGTAGATTTAAATCAGGGATTTTATACTTCTTTGGACGCCCATGATTGAAGCCGAGATGCCCATCTTCTTCACTGGCAAGAGAGCACGAAACCTCCTCCGCTTCCAAAACAGTCACACGGGCCGCCATTTCTTCCTCGGACACAGCCACCATCTCTTCAAACACGACGTCGTCTTCACTTTCGTAGGTATCTAGCACAATGACATCCATATCACAGATTGCATCCGCCACAACAGCCACCATCTCTTCAAACACGACGTCGTCTTCACTTTCGTAGGTATCTGCAACAATGGCATCCATATCACAGATTACATCCGCCGCAACAGCCACCGCGCTGACATCATCTCCAACCCCACCTCCGCGACTGCATCACCTTCGACCTCCGCGACTGCATCACCTTCGACCTCCGCCACTGCAGCGACATCATCCCCAACCCCAGGGACTCCAATTGAATCCGGTACGAACATACCCATAAGCGGATGAAATTGCACGCAACTATCATTCTGGGAATCATCCCAGAAATCAACACCCTCCATTTAGAAAAGTAGAAATTAAAAGTGCAGATTTGCAATGAAATTAAAACTGAAATTGAAGATGGAATTTTGTGATTCTGACCTCATTCGTGCTTCGGGTATTAATAGGGAAAAGCTTCCGTTCCCCCGCAAATTTCAGATTCAAACACAAAAAGATGGGAATCGATGTCAGTAGTCGAAGCCGTCGTCGTCGTCACCAGCGCAGGCAGGGGCAGTCTCGTCTTCTCCAGCCTGGGGAACCGAGAACGACGTTTAATTCAGCACCTGCTTTTGGGAGCCAAAACGACATATATTAAGCACCAGAGGGAGTATAATACTATCCAATATTATTTATAACGTTATATGGAAAATGACAAGAAAACTTTAATGTAACAAAAATTTAAATAAATAACATTAGTATATTTCAAGCAATAAATTATAAATTATTGATTTTTTAAAGTAAAATAATTAATTATTAATTTTATCTTATCCCTTAACATACCGACCAATTATCGATAATGATCTAATCAATATTTTCATAATTGGTTCGTATGATCATTACCTTGTTAATCCTTCTTTCATTGGACCACACTTAAATTTTAATTTTTTAAAACTTTTCTTTCTTCGGGTCAATCTAATAATTTAAAAGATACCAAAATGACATGGCATACGTCCTCTCACAGACGTGGCCAGTTCACAGAAATGTACAAAGAGAAAGAAAGCAAGCAAGCAAGCAATTAGATAACGTACTTGGTGTTTTGAAATGTCACCATCTCCCCTTCTCCCTCTCTCGTGTGCTCTTCTTGCTTGCGTCTTATTTTAAAAATCTAATAATTCCCCAAAGAAATGAAAAGATGACGAGGCCATTTACTACTTCAAAAGTAGCCGTTATTTTAGGTAAATGGGATTTGATATTAATTGGTAATGATAAGGGCTTTTCTGTTGGAGGAAATCACATGCTGCCTGGTGTCAACAACATCAGGAACTGAAGAATCCAAGGTGGCACGTGATCACGGTCCACCAAGACAATCAAAGTTCAGTTATCTTTTCTTGTCTGTTTGGAGTTTGGACCCACGCGCGCAACTCCACTACTGCCACGTCACTTCTCTCTTTATTTGTTGACCCCACATTGACTAACTACGTTGCTGCTTTTTCTCTTTTTGGAAACACCATGCACGGAGTAGCCTAACAAAAGGTCGCTTTAACAAGATACTTTCAACCTGAGTTTATAAAGGATTTCACTCAAACTTGAATGAACTTAATTAGACGAATTTATAGGATGAATTTTACCAAATCAAATTCAATTTTACTTATCTGTCTTGGAATTTAATTAATGGTACAATAATTTTTTTATAAACTGATTTCAACTTCTGCTTTTTTTTAAAGATCCTAAATTTTTTGGCATTGAATCAATCAAAAAGTGGTTTAAATGATGTATTGTTTGATTAGTTAATGTGGAGAACTTAAAGCATTTATGATTAAAAATTGGCTAAATATTCATTTTAGTCCCTATATTTGTCTAAAATTTTAAAATTAGTTCTTACATTTATGTTTGGTTGAAATTAATCCTCATATTTGTATAATTGACTGAAATCAATCCAATTGATTTAATTTAATTAATTTTAATTTTAAAAAAAAATCTAAAAAAATATTATTCTTTTATTAAAATCTTACATTCAATTAATAACAAAGATAAGAAAAAACTATTTTTTTTATTATTTTGATCATGTTATTATGTCATGTAAAGAAATATACTTTCTGAAATTTCTTAAAAAAAAGTTAATTTAATTAAATCAATTAGACTGATTTCAGTAAATTATATAAACATAGGAAACAATTTCGGTCAAAAATAAACGTGAGGACTAAAAATTTAAGACAAACTTAGGACTAAAATAAGCATTTAGTTTTAGAATTTTTGATGTCATAGTGTAAAAAAAAAAAAAACCATTCACATTGAAGTAACCTACTTTATCTTGAAATTATTGAATTATATATGAACCACCGTACGTGTTTAGTTCATCAAAGATTTAAAAGTATCATAATTTTTAATTTTAATACTGTACTAATGCATTGGGGTGCTTATCGGTATTATCGAACTTCCGAATTTCTAAAGTTCGGTAATACCGAACTTTTTAAAAATCATACTGAACCGAATTCCAAATAACTCATACTGAACTCGAATTTCCGAATTGAAATTTCGATCCAAAATTATTTCCAAGTCAGAATCAAGTTTAATTGCACCAAGATTCACACAATTCATCATATATTTGATTTCATTTCTTTCTTCTTTCTCCTAATCTGAAAAATAACAACAATTCAAGAATCCCTTATCAACCCAATTACAATTAATTTCATACCTTCTTGTTTAATTCTACGATCAAAATTACCCATCATACATTTTCAACAACAAGATTTTCAAAATTACCCATCAAACAAAATCCGTTATGCAAGGTTCATTTTCAACCACAAGAACCACCAGAACGCATATAACACACACGTTCATCAAATTTCAGATTAAACCCAATACAAGCAAAACCCTAGAAAGAATAAATCATGAAAAAAATAACAGGACCCAACTAAAAGAGAAGCTAAATTACTCACTTGGCAGTCGCGGAGGATTGGTGAAGGCGAGTGGCGTTGGCGGTGGCGGTCGGACTAGCGAGTGGAGGTGGCGATCGGGATTTGAGAGAGAAGAGAGAGTCGATGAAGACAACGCGATTTGAGAGAGAGAGAAAGGTGAGTCATCGATGGAGGCAAGTGGCGATCGACGAGTGGAGGACCGGAGGTGGCGAATCTGGCGATCGGGATTTGAGAGAGAAGAGAGAGAGAGCGAGAGAGGTGAGGTTTTTGTGTGTGTGTGAGTCGTCGTGTAAGAATACAGATGGGCATGGGACAAGACTTGGTGTAAGACACAGACATGGGCCAAGGCCTAATGGCCCTAATCCCTTGGGTCAAAATTTTGGAAAGTTCGGGTATCGTCTACCGATACCAAAATTGCAAAAATAACGCGATTTGAGAGAGAGAGAAAGGTGAGTCGTCGATGGAGGCGAGTGATGATCGGCGAGTGGAGGACCAGAGGTGGCAAATCTAGCGATTGGGATTTAAGAGAGAAGAGAGAGAGAGCGAGAGAGGTGAGGTTTTTCTGTGTGTGTGAGTCGTCATGTAAGAATGCATATGGGCATGGGCCAAGACTTGGTGTAAGACACAAACATGGGCCAAGGCCTAATGACCCTAATCCCTTGGGTCAAAATTTCAGAAAGTTCGGGTATCGTCTACCGATATCGAAATTGCAAAAAATTCTGGTCGGAAAATTAGAATTTTGGGATTCGGTAATTTTGCACACCCATGCATGCACTCAATTTTTTGGGTGGAAGAGACAATTTTACCCATAATTTATTATAAGTTCTTTTTTGCATTTTTCTTAAATTGGAATATGCTTAAAATTTTAGATATGATTAAAATAAAAATATAACATATCAATAATTATTTTTTACAAAATATAATTTTTGTTAAAAAATAATTTTTTTATTTTTTTATTTTTTTTCATGAGTGATTAAAGTATTGAATGTATGTTCATTACTTAATTTTTTTCAGAGGTGATTTAAGTTATTAATGTATCTTATAACTACAAGAATAAAAGAAAAATATTTTATGATTGAGTACATGGCTTTTTTTTCCAAACCACGAACCCAGTCATAAATACTCATTGGATAAAAAAGTAAACAAAAACAAAGTTGTCATAAGTGAGGTCATGACTTTCTTACTCAAGCCATGACAAAGTACCGCAAAAAAAAGCTTGTATTTTTTAGAGTGGAAATAAAGGCATAATTGGAAAGGAAAAAAAACCCATCTTTTACCTCCATTTTCCTCTCTATTTTTTGTTCATTGTTGGACAGAAAAAAACTGTGGGTCCCACCATTTTTTTGTTTCTATTTCCCTTCCTCAACAAAACAGTGGAAAATATTAACGGTTGTTTACGAACGAAAAAATTCTTATTTTAAAAAAGATAGAGATATTTATAAAATCGTATTTCAGTAACTACTTTTTTCAAAATGAAAAAATATCAGAAAAATCTATCTCCAGTTTTTTATTTTTTCTAAATTAACACTGAAAATTAGAAACTCCCAAAATAGAGTTTTCCAATTTTTACAAAACCATTTTTCTATATATATATTTTTTTTTTTTTTACTCCTGCTCAACCAGCTCATCTTGTTAATCTAAAAAATAAATAATTGGAAGAAAAATATACAATGGAAAAAAATTCCAACCATTTCTCCCTTTCTCCCTTTCTCTTTCAATAGATCTGACTATTCTCTTAAAATAATGCACAACTTTCTCTTTTAATCTGTATGTCGCCATCTCCGCTACCTCCGCCTCTATCGTCGCCGCTGCCTCCTCCATGTTCATGCGTGCATATCTCCAAATAAGCAAGTACCATATATTATTGGTAGGAAAGGTGTACCAACCCAAAATGTGATGGTTGCATGTAGCTTCAACATGCAATTCACATTTGTATGCGCTGGTTGGGAAGGTACTGCTCACGATAAGCGTATATTCTTTGAGACGACAAACAATCCACTATTAGAATTTCCTAAACCACCAACAAATAAAGTAATATATGATAAATCATTTCTTATTAATTTCATGAACAAAAAAGTCCTTATTGAAACTTGTTATTTTCCAAATTGAAGGAAAATATTATTTGGTGGATACGGGTACCCAAATGAATATGGATACTTAGGTCCTTATAAAGGAGAAAGATATCATCTTCTAGATTTTCAATGAGTCGGAAGGCCAAAAGATCGGGACGAGATTTTTAACCGAGCTCACTCCTCTCTACGTTGTGTCATTGAGCGAACATTTGAAGTGTGAAAAAAAAAGTGGAAAATTCTACAAAAGATGCCTCAATACCCATACAAAACACAAGTAAAACTTGTTGTGGCATTCATGACAATGCATAATTATATTCGGAGTATGTCAACTAGTGATTATGCATTTTCTCAATTTGAAGAACATCTTGAGTTTGTTAACTAAATGAATGTATCAATCAATTAGATTTTTTCAAAATATGACACATGAAAATGAATATATCAATCAATTAGATTTTTTCAAAATATGACATTTGAATTTAATTTAATAAGATTTTTTCCATTATCATTATACATTTTTTAAGAAAAAAAAACATAAAACAACCCTAGATTTTGAATTTTTTGGCAGATAAAATCAAATCTCATTGTATAGCAAAAGTATATACAATCACATCGAATTTAGTACTAGGCTTACACATAAAATACATCGTGATTTGATGATTTTCGTGATCGTACAAATCAAAGTCCTTGGTTTCTTATGCTTCTACACATTTTTTGTTAAAAATAATTCAAGGGAAAGTTCATATTTTTTTGATTGTGATACATACAAAATTTGTCTAACAACACACATTACACAAAATTCGTACTAAATAACAATCCAAATTTTTTGAACTTTCCCTTGGATTTCTTCCAACGAGGAATGTAGACATTGTTGCTTCAAGAAATCAAGAATATTTTTAAGAAAAAAAGACATATTGGCACCCAATATTTACTAACAAAGATAATTTGGCACCTACTTTTGCAATCGACCAATTTGGCCACCCACGATTTTTCCGTTATACAAATTAACCACCCATGTTTTCACCGTTAGACAATTTTGCCATAGTGACCGTCAATTTTAACTAACGGTGTTAAATAATTGCCACGTGACCGTTATCTCATGACGTGGCAGTTATCTTTATTATTTTTTATTAAATAATATGCCATGTCATCATTTTAGAAAATACAAAAATTATAAAAATAGGGAGAAATTTTTAAAAATTTTAAAAAAAATTCAGAAAATAAAAAAAAAATCAGAAAAAATATACAGTTTTTTTAGGGAAAAAGACATATTGGCACCCAACATTTACTAACAAAGACAATTTGGCACCCACTTTTGCAATTGACCAATTTGGCCACCCACGATTTTTCCGTTAGACAAAGTAACCACCCATGTTTTCGCCGTTAGACAATTTTACCACAGTGACCGTCAATTTTAACTAACGGTGTTAAATAATTGCCACGTAACCGTTATCTCATGACGTGGCAGTTATCTTTATTATTTTTTATTAAATAGTAAAAATTGAGAAAAATCAAAAAAAATATAAAAATCGAGAAAAATAAAATAAAAATCAGAAAAATATACATTTTTTTAAAATAAAAAAATTCAGAAAAAATATACTTTTTTTACAAAATTATAAAAAAATCCAGAAAATATGGAAAAAATTAAAAGAGGAAAATAATATAAAAAATTCAAACCACTATTATTTTTTAAAAATAGACAAAGTCTTTATCCTTTCTTCTCCAATCCCTTTAACAAACTCACTATCCTAAAAGAGACTAAAAAAATGAGGTGTGAAGTGGTGAAGTGAGCATTTCTAGCCACTTTAAGGAGTGCGTTTTTTTTTAATGTTTTTATATTTTTAAAGTATTTTATTTTTAAATATAAATTATAATAAAATAGTTGAAAAGAATTTATTTTTACACTCTACGGAGTGTCCAATTTTTATTTTTCTGAATTTTTATCATTTTTAAAAACGTATATTTTTCTGATTTTTTGTATTTTTCTGGATTTTTATATTTTTTTAAAAATGTATATTTTTCTGGATTTTTTTAATTTAAAAAAACTTATATTTTTTCTGAATTTTTTGTTATTTTTCTGGATTTTTATAATCGTTAAAAAAATGAATATTTTTTCAGATTTTTTTTTATTTTTCTGGATTTTTTGTAAAAATTTTAAAAATTTCCCCCTATTTTTATAATTTTTGTATTTTCTAAAATGATGACATGGCATATTATTTAATAAAAAATAATAAAGATAACTGCCACGTCATGAGATAACAGTTACATGGCAATTATTTAACACCGTTAGTTAAAATTGACGGTCACTGTGGCAAAATTGTCTAACGGCGAAAATATGGGTGGTTAATTTGTCTAACGGAAAAATCGTGGGTGGCCAAATTATCTTTGTTAGTAAATGTTGGATGCCAATATATCTTTTTTCCTATTTTTAATGCATTTTTAAAGATATAAATCTTTTAATGTTCTATCGTTATACAATATAAAGGTAAATTACATACTCCTTCCCTCACCTAAAAAAACTTGGCTAGAGTCAAGATCCCATCTCAATTAAAATACCAATATATTCTTGAAAATGACATGTGTACTATCATTTGATTCCATCTAATAGTTTAAAATTTTAAATAGTAAAATAGTAATAGTAATTGTTTTGTTGCTTGCGTTGTATAAGGTGGATTAGGGTTTGGTATCAAGTATCACTGTATCAACTCAACCTGCCCCAATATAAATCACGATAGTGTAACTTGAAGACAAAGGAATATGAATGTCTAGGTTAGGAGAGTGGGTCCGGCCCCGGGCCGGGGGGGCATGGGGATAGAAATTGCAACCTAAGTCCAAGGCGGCAAGGCCACTCCCTCCCTGCCAGCTCATTGTCAATCAATAAAAAAAAACATGTCCGAAATGAGAATATAGGAAACGTGGGCAAATAGCTCTTCACTTGTAGACATTGACCCAGATTTGTTTGATTCCTTTCATATTTCAATTTTTGAAAAATAAATGAATATTCCAAAATTAACAAAACAAATTACTAAATGCTCATCATTATTAGTAGTAATATAAACTGATTAGGATAGGAATAGAAATAGTCAGTAGTATTGTGGTGCACACTTGTGCTTGCCTTGCGTGCCTGTTTAAAACAGTGAAATGATCAAATGTATAAAACCCTGCAAGCTCAAGCAACCTCTTACGTCTTGACTTTTCCCTTAATTAACAGGAAATATCTGTTTTAAATAATTTCTAATTACATTATTATTATTTATTTATTCTATACTACTAGCAGTAGTAGTAGTAGCGTGCTTTGTTCTGCTACTTTTCTGAGTTTTCCAGACGCTGTGAGACATTTTAAAATAAAAATAAAGCTTAAAACTTTAAGCAGAGGGAGATAAAAAGAGAGGTGGGTTCTTTATCTTTTCTTTCTCTCTTTTTGGAGCTGAAATAAGTAATTGGTTGATTTGTGCGTTGCGGAATTGATGATTGTTTCAACTGCAAATCCTTCCCTCGCCCTCTGGAAGGATGCAGCCGGAATCGCAGGTACTCTTTCTTCTTCCTCCTTTGTCCTTTCTATCACTCTTTATAATTACAGACATGTCGCATTGCCACCCTTTTTTTTCCATTCATTTTCATGGGAACTTGGTTGTTTGGGGACAAGAAACGAGCTTGAGAATGAGAAAAAAATGATCCATATTAGAAGAGAAAAAGAAGAAGCAAAATTTGGTTGGGATGAACTTGTTGTATGGCTATAGTTAAGGAATCATCTTTTGTCCTACATGCTAATATTGGATAATCTGTTGTTGCAGGAAATATCTTTGCTTTCGGGCTGTTTGTGTCACCCATGTAAGTTCTACTCCCTAGACTTTTGTTGTCTTATGGCAATAATGCTGCAAGAAGGGCAGTTTCAATAGAGCTTACTCTAACTTGATCATTTGAGAATGAGTGGAGTTTTTCGCTTTTTGTGTAACTTCCAGACCCACATTTAGGAGAATTATCAGGAGCCAATCAACAGAACAGTTCTCGGGGTTGCCTTACATATACACGCTCTTGAACTGCTTGATCTGCACATGGTATGGCACACCCGTTGTATCTGCAGATAACCTATTGCTTATGACAGTCAATTCGTCTGGCGCTATTTTCCAATTTGCCTACATAAGCCTCTTCTTAGTGTATACTGACACAGACAAGAAGGTCCTTTCCCCCTTTTAAGTTTTTGCACTTGTAATTGTGGATGTCTTATTGTTGGTCTGCTTGTTGTTATTATACAACCATAATTTGTTTTTGCCTTCAATGTTGTTTACAGGTGAGGATGCTGGTATGGCTTCTGCTAGTTATCATTATATTTGCAATCATAGTGTTTGGAAGCCTGCAAATTGCAGATCAAATGGTGCGGTGGATTGCTGTTGGGACAATAAGTGGCATTTCTCTCATATCAATGTTTGCTTCCCCATTGTTCATAATTGTCAGTTAAGCAAATGCATCAGTCTTACTATTTCCTTCCCTGGCAATGTTTACTTCGATTGCTTCATCACTGACAGACTTATCTTTTATGAATATTTCCAGAATTTGGTGATTCGAACAAGGAGTGTTGAGTTCATGCCCTTTTATCTATCGCTTTCCACTTTCTTGATGAGCACTTGTTTCTTGCTCTATGGAATCTTGAATTTTGATGCCTTTGTATATGTAAGCTTCTACGCCAGTCACTTTTAATCTTCATGTAGTTTTTATCTGTACACATACTGGCTATATTTTTACTAATCAAATGTGACTTCTGTTTCTAAATTTCAGGTCCCAAATGGCATCGGAACTATTCTGGGAGTTACACAATTAGTGTTGTACTTCCACTATGGAAAGAAATCCAGAGAAAGCTCCAGGGAGCCATTGTTAGTATCATATGCATGAACAGGCATGGTGTGAAAAGAAGCAAGGAAGTAGCTTTCTCTATTCAATTGTTAGTACATTGCTCCTGTTGCAGTAGTGTGTGTGTTGTGAGGCGATTTCCCCCCTACACTGGTAGAGTGTCTGTTGCTGGTGTGTTCACTGATTGGCGTAGCTGTTAGTTTGAGTGTATTTTCCTGAGATGATAATATTCAAAACATAATATGTAAATAGAAACTTGGAATTTCTCATTCCGAGAAGAATACGAGGTAACTGAATGACTTGCTTCTCTAACAGCTGGTGGCAGTGTATAATAGTTTTCTTCTGTTTGTTTATCAATGAAAATTGATTCTACTGCGTTTAAGAAGTCTAATTGCCTTTTCTTGACAATGCTCATTATCAGCATCATATCGGTGTCACTGACCTGGGACTGTAAACAGAATAAATAGTTGGAAACCAAATTAGGGCTAAATGTACAGGAAGTAGTGCGAATTGATGGCCATTAGCACCAGTAGGTTGATAAAAGTCACATCTAGAGAAGAGTAAGCATCACACCTTCAAAAGTTTTGAATGGCTGGCTCAAACAAGAACAACAACCTTATTTGTCAAGGTATGTCAAGAACATAACATGATCCCTTTGGATCTCGTCCTTCAGAGTCATATATAGTAGTTATACTAAGTCATTTAAGATTTTGAGTCTCTGTTTGTGTGAGGTCAGATATTTTTGCTGCCTGTACTACCATCGCCTTCCAGCAACTTCTTACCTAGTTCTTATGCACTTAACATGCCTAATTGTTCAATCCAACATTGTTAGTGGATTTACTTTTTGATAACGGCATCGTACTCGTCAAACATTGAGTAGAGTTGTCCGAAATTAGAAACAATGAAGTGGCCTCTAGAATCTGTCTTAAGAAGGTTGGATTGAAAATGATTCATGGCACCCAGTTTATGTAATTTGGATTCTTAAGATTTATGGCTCCAAGTACTCTGCTGGGCGCTCTTTTGTCTCGGTTCATTCATTCTTGCATGTGATTATCTTTGAGGATGATGAGAATGAGAGTTTGTGTTGAAACTACTTAGGTGATGACTACTTGGGACTTCTGTTAGAATCTTATGTTAGGATAGAAAGGCACATGTTCTTACTTGTTGTCCTAGGTTCTCCCAGGATATCCTAAAAGACCATTGTGACTGCAAAACCGCCGATAACGACTTGGCGTTATGGCATGTGCTTAACATGGTCACATATGCTTAGTGTTGGAACCTGTTTTCTTTTGCTGGTGTTCTTTTTTCCAAAATGTTACTCTCTGTAGTGCAAAGAGACTAGCAATAGGGGTTTCTGAGAGGGTGATCACTGGAAAACTGATAAACTGTAGAACTTGGAGCTACATTTCTGCTGGATAATAAAAGCTTCATACCTAAGGGAAAACTGGTCTTTCATCAATTTGTATGATTCCTTTCAGGTTCTTGCCTTTTGTTTTGCAGTTCCTATTTTATTTGTTGTAGCGATTCATAGTATGATGAATAAGGTCTTGAACACATAAGAACAAGTCTTATGGACAAACCAGTCTATTAAGAAAGTTGATGCATTTTTGTTTCTGATAGGCTTGTTTTACATTGAATTTGACCAGCAGCTTCCATCAATACCTAAATAGTAACTAGTGTGTGGCTTGGTATGTTGTCCATAGTTACCCAGATTCACACTTCTTCACAAGGACCCCGTAAGTAGAAAAAAACTATAATCAATTCACTGAGTTGTACTTCTTGCCAAGTATGAAGGGTTTGACCTTTGATTTCGAGTTCGAGTCCTCTAATTTATAATTCTTATCTATCAAAAAAAAAATACTAAGAATAATGCTAACTCATGTTCTAATTGCTCCAGGGGATTGAATTGAAATCATAGAATATTCAAGGATATCATTTTTATTTTCTTCTTTTTCATTTGTGAGAAGATAGATAATAGTATTGCAAATGGAAATCTTGGGTGGGTACTTATCTCTGAATTGGCAATTGCTAATTGTTAAATAATGCTGGAATTGAAGGGAATTCAATTCTTGAAAAGGAAACCCCATTGCCTTTGGAAAAGTCTCTGCGCATACATTTTCAATTACAGCAAATCCTGAAGGGTGGTTCTCATAACAGCAGGAGCTGGCTTTTCCTACACATAAAAAACAACCAAATACTGTCAAACTGAAACCCTTGGTCTCTCTACATAAATCAGAGAATTATAAACAAAAGTAGAATTCTTTTTAATTACCTGATTAATGTCATGGCTGCATGATGTAGGACTAGGAAGTGATTCCGGAAGTGGTTTGCCCTTATCATCATAAAGAATCAGCCCACTAAATCTTGGCAGCTCACATTTATCCCCCATCAGGATAGGCCTCTGCCACACAGCCGCTACTGAATTATGGCTCTGCCTCCCCACACTCGACTCGCACCTCTCCGATATTAACCGCCGCGGCACCACCTCCTCCTCCGCCCAATTCATCGGCCCACTCCACCTCATTGAACTCATCAGAACACCCTTTATGGTGAACCAATTCAGGGATTCATCACACCTCCTCCTCATCAGCTCATCACCACCATTATCTTCACATTGGGCCGGGCTGATGTCTTTGGTGTGCACCATCTTGAGCTTTCTGGATTGAGCTTTTCTTCTGAGAATTGCAGCAGCGCAGAGCCCGATTAGCAAGCTAGCAGTGCATACCAACAAGAGAAGCGCTTCTAGTGTTGTAATCTTCCAACTATCCTCCAATTTCCAAAGCGCTCCCATTTAACACCACCTTCTATTTCCTTATACGACCAAACCAGAGCTTAAGCAAGCGAAGAACTTTACTGATATATACAGAAGCTGGGGTCTCACGTGAGGTCACCGCCCACAAGGTTGCCATATATATCCATCCATCCCACCGGTTTATTATATAATGCTCAGAAGAGGCAGAAGGATTAATTTATTTATACTATAATAAATGCATGTCACGAGATATAAAGGTTCCATAATTAAGTCGGAATGGGAAGAAGTCAGAACCATTTGTTGTTGGGACTAGTAATTTGGTGAAAAAGAAAGGGAAAAGATGGGACATTTATGCGATACAGTTAAGGAAACGACGAACCATTTTTTACAGTCAAACTGTTCGGTTACCCCCTTAATGAATCATAAAAAATAAAAATAGAGACTCATTTTTTAATATTCCGATCGTTGGAGAGAAAGAATGTATATAGACCAGAAATATGAATGAGATTCAAAATATAATTTTATGGCTAGACAATCCTACATATTTTTTTACTATAAAGAAAAAAAATCATAAAATGGTCATGCATTTGTACCAAATATTTAAAAAATACCTTACGTTTGTCAAATTTAATAGATTACACTCTAATTTTAAAATTATCTTGAAACGTGTTTGACTGATGTGAAAAAAATTATTAAAAAATTGACATGAAAATTTTTTCATCTTTTTTTATACTCGATAAACGCTGACATGAAAAAATTAAAAAAAACGAAATTAAATAAAAAATAAACCCCAACACATCTAAAAATGCATATCATGTTAATCTGAACAAAAAATAACGTAACCTTTAAAATTTCATCAAAAGTATAAAAAAAAGACACAAGTTAATTAATTATCTGGATTATATTAAATCGAGTATCAACCATCTTAGAATTTTCAAATAACATCTAAAAATTTCTGGAAAATGAAGTAAAACATAACCAAGTATTAATTAATTATCTGAATTATATTTTCGTTTATTTTTATTATTATTCTGCGTTTATCTGGCGTACGAAGAGAGATGAAAAAACTTTCAATGTCATTTTTTTATAAATTAATTTCTACGTAAACTAAATCTAAGGTAATTTTTTAAAAGAGTCAAACAAATTTTAAGATAATTTTGAAATTAGGGTGTGATATGTTAAAATTGGCAAACATGGTGTTATATTTGACTCATTTACAAACATATGGTATTTTTCGGACATTTGGTACAAACATGGCGAGTGATTTTATGATTTTTTTCTATTATAAATACTTTTTTTGTTTTTTAAAATCACAATTTATTACTTATTTATCACTTGTAGTGTCCTAACTTGAACCTGACTTCCTTTTCCTTTTTTAATAATTCAATTAGCCTTTTTTTTTTAAATAATTCAATTAGTCTTTTGAAGAAAAGATTTGGTGCTTCATTATAAACGTTACTAATTACTTTAATCCATGAGAAGCTTTTTTCTTGATTTTTTTCCGATAAACTTCATTAATTTATAATTAATTGTTAAATAAAATACTTAATGATTTTTAAATAGTATTTTATTAACATTTCATGTGAAATTTAATATTTATATTTTATTCAATAAATTTATATATAAATTATCAAATAATATAATCAATGACTTTTATTATTAAATATATTTAATAATGACTTTGTAAAAATAAAGGTAAAATAAAAGTTTACATGTTTATTCTCATTGTTTACCATTCATACCAAACAAAGGTAATGTTCATTCAACTTTTTGATTCTCATTTCTGGTGGTAGGTACTAAACACTTTAATGGACATACTCTTTTATTTGCATTCTTACTCATTCTCATTTTCTACCTCTATTATCATTTCTTATGATTCATTATAGGTAATCAAACAGACCGTAAGTATTAGAATTTGAAGCCGTATATAAAAAAAATGGTAGAGAAGAGCGCTTCACTTTATAATTTTTTTCATTTTCTCAATACTTCAGCTTGATAGGGAACTATCTAAATTTTTTAAATAATCCTACGTATCTCAATTAATATAACTTACCAAACCTAATATTTTAGTAATTCCAAATGACATAATATTAGAATATGTTTAAGTGGGTTTATAAATCAAATTTTATTTTTTCATTTTTTTATATTTTAATTGTGTTTATGAATCAAATAAAATTAAAATTTTATAGCTATATAATTACTGAATTTTCATGGCTAAACGTCTATTTTAGTCTCTACGTTTGTTCAATTCCGAAATCAGTTCCCACGTCTACCTTTGATTGAAATTAATCCTCATGTTTATTTAATTGGCTAAAAAAAATTAATAATTTAATTAAATAAATTTTTATTTTATAGAAATTCTAGAAAATATTCTTTTTATTAATATCCTACATTTCACCATTCACCCAAAAAATAAAAAACTATCCAACATGTCATGTAACAACACTAGCCCTACCACCGGTCCACCACCACCAACTGCATCCCCCATGGGTGTTGCTTTTGTGAATTCTTGTGGTGTTGCTTTTGCTAGAAATTTGTTGTGCTTCCGATCCCATGTATGGATAAAAAATAGTAACAATTGCAAGAAAATTATAAAAAATTGAGAAAAAAATTATAACAAATATGATATACCTACAATAATGGAAAAATAGTTTAGAATTTATTTGTTTCCTATAATATTTTCATTTTACTCATTCATTTTTCATTTTTTATCATTAATTTTTCATTTTTTATCTATTTTATTCCAAGATGAGACATAACATCTTATTTTTACTCCTCAATTACGTGGTTATTTCTTGAATAATGTCATGGACCAATTGTAGGGAATTTGTTTTTGTTTCTTTACATAGTATTTTAATTTTTTTCATATATCTTGTCATTTTTTTTGTTAAGATTAAAGAGCTTAAACGAGTTCAATACGTGATATTTTTCTGTATTTTTTACAATTAGAGTCTTATAAATTTTGTGTTTTTTATTTTTTGCATAATTTGTTGCGTGAAACCTCCATTAATGATAGAAAGTTGTTTTCAACTCTCTAAATTGTTCTCACAAGTTTTTCATATGTTACTATTGTAACAAATGCAAAGTTTGTCCCTTGTTCTCACAAATTTTTCTCTAACTGCATAACAAGACATGAATTCAAAACCTCACCTCCCACCCATAAACCCCGCAGTCCCTTGCATTCCTTGTTCATTGGTCATGTCTCTTGATTGTCATGGCAACATTTTGTTGTTGGTTTGTTAGGGTGACCAATATGTTAATATTGCAAGTTGACTTGATCTTTTTGATATTAGATAAGACAAGACCTTGAATTTCTAGAACTCGATCCTGCTACAATCTTCCTTGTGAAATTTAGAGATCGTATATATTTTGCACACAAAGGTTGGTAAAAATCAACCAATAATCAAAACTCCCAAAGACAAATACGATGTAGACGACATGTTTAAAAATGAAAAAATACACCCCAGAGTTCCTAACATTTTATAAGAAATTCGATTGGGTCTCTAACGTATTCTTAAGTTTAATAAAATTCCTAACGTTATATTTTTTGATTCCTTTTTTTTTTAATAGGCTGAATTTTATTAAAGAGAAAAAGAGTCATGAAGCACATGACGGAACAAGCATCCTGGCACTTAACCAACCCAGGAAAGAAATCAGAAGCAGCGCAAGCCACTGCACAGCAGCAGACACAACACACAACAACGAGACCAGACAGACACGAATTGGGCAAGAAAATCCCAGGACACAAAAACAACAGAAGGGGCTAGACATCAGCAGAAAGCAGACATCTGCTCCACCGCATCCCGCTACTGCCAACACGCAGCAACACGAACCCGACGCAGACCCAAGCCTATCTCTCTACACCACGCCCTCAAACCCGCAGCCAAGACGAAGAGAGAAGCATTTGCGTTGAGGAGTATGGGAAGGCATGATCCCGGCTTCAGAGCCACTGATGCCAAGTGGCAAAAATGATGTTAAGTGTACGAAACTCGCGGAAGGCACTGTTGTTAAAGATGACGTTGTTGCGTTGGTTCCAAACCGACCACAGTATTGCATAGGCCAGCGTTTTCCACATTGGTTTGGTCTGAGGAGACAAGGAACCAAGCAGGTCGCCCCAGCAAGACCATAGGATAGCCAAGGAGCCAGGAGTCACCCACGTCACACCCGCCCAATTCAAGACAAAGTCCCAAATACGCCCTGTAACCCGACAGTGGAGAAGCAAGTGGTCTGAACTTTCCTCCCGATCCAAGCATAAGGGGCACAGACTGTCCGCCACCGCTAGTATATTCCTCTTCCGAAGGAAGCCCCGAGTGGTCAGCCTGTCTTGCAAAGCCAACCAGACCATGATCTCAACCCGATGCGGAGCCAACCTGCTCCAAATCGAATAGAGCACAGCATTACTGCGATCACTAAAATGATTAAGCTCTAAATCTCTGCACAGCGATCTCACGGTGTAATTACCTGTGGGATCTGATTTCCAAACCAAGGTGTCACGCCCACCTCCAGCTAAAGGGTTCGGCAACAGCCTCGTTAAGGTGGCTAAATCCTCAACCTCCCAATCAAACAATCCTCTCCTCCATTCCCATTTCCAGGCCCAACGATTCCCAACCCAGGTCCCAAACTCAGCTATCGCCCCAAGCTGGTTTAAAGATAGAGAGTACAGACAGGGGAACCTACAAGCGAGAGGGACATGATCAGCCTAGGGATCCCACCAGAACTTAAAGACTTATCCGCTGCCAATCTTTAAGGATGTGTTTGCGGTCCACACCCCGAAAATGTCACCCCTTCTGCTGCAAACCGACACGATATCCCCCCATCCTCTCGAGTAGTTCCTGCACTCATCTCGCCAAAGGTCGCCTGACGACCTGAACTTATATTCTTTGCGGATGATCTCAGCCCATAGTTTATTCTCTCCGCAAAATAGGTTCCACACCCATTTAAGCATAAGAGCTTCATTCCTGGTTTTCATACAACCAATACCCAATCGGCCAAGATTGAGGGGACGTTTAACGATGTCCCACTTGACTTTAAGAAGACCATTCTTGTGATCGTCACCGCTCCAAAGGAAAAGCTCTCACACTTAGTAATGATTGTTTTAGGCATTTGGAATAAGGGCATATTATAAATCGGTAAACTAGCCAGAGCCGATTTGATGAGGGTAACACGCCCTCCTACAGACAGCAGAGCTCCCTTCCAGCTGGCGAGCTTCCTCCTCATAGCTTGGACTAGGAAAACCCAGCTAGAAATTCACCTAGGATTCATCTCGACATAAGAGCCTAGATAGCGAAAAGGGAGCATCTCAAATTTGCAGCCAGCACGACGGGTCATTTCCTCCCCCAGGGAGCGGTAGACGTTGACTCCAACCAAGGTACTCTTATGATAATTGACTCGCAACCCAGAGAAAGCATCAAACCAACGCAACAGCCCCTTGACACATTGAATTTCCACTTCGTCATTGCGGACAAAAACCAGCGTATCATCTGCAAATTGAAGGTGCGTAAGTTTCCAATCAAGGTACTCATTACCGATTCCCCTTACCAACCCGCAACCTTGAGCTCTTCTGAGAAGATGATGCAACCCTTCGGCGGCTATGTTGAACAAAAATGGAGACATAGAACAGCCTTGGCATAACCCTCGACCCACCATGATTTCCGCCGAAGGAGACCCGTTAATCAAAATGGATATCCGAGTTGTGCTTAAGCATTGGTGAATCCAACCTCGCCACTTAGGACTGAACCCCATATGGTTCATCACCTCATCCAGATAACCCCAGTCGACCGAGTCATATGCCTTTTCGAAGTCCAGCTTAAAAAGGAAGCCCTGTTGATGAGTTCTCTTCAAGTAGCTCGTGACTTCATTAGCTGTTAATACACAGTCAAGAGTCTGACGCCCTTTAACAAACCCATACTGTCTATCACTAATGATAGAACTAATTACGGTACTCAAACGATTGGCCAGAAGTTTGGAAACACTCTTATAAAAACAACTAACAAGGCTAATAGGACGGAATTCGTTGAACCTCTTAGCCGAAGCCACTTTGGGAATAAGGGTGAGGAAAGAAGTGTTGGCCCCTCTCGAAAATCTCCCTGTACTGAGGAAAGATCTCACCATTTGGCAAAAATCAGGGTCAATGATGTCCCAGGCTCTCTACAGGAACCACATAGATAACCCATCGGGACCAGGGGCTTTATCACCCCCACAACTTTTGACCGCCTCCCAGATTTCCTCCTCCGTTGCCTCTCTGTCCAGGCCATCCACCTCACTGGCGCTCAGCTTAGAAAACCCGATATCTGGAATTCTAGGTCTATCCCATTTGTCTGCCTGAAAGAATCAGGAATAGTGACTCACCGCTTCCTTTTTAACCTCTTCTGGAGTTGTAGCATGCCCCTGATCGTGCATAATTTCCGTAATTTCATTCTTCCTACTCTGAAATTTGGCCATAACATGATAAAACTTAGTGTTGCGATCACCCTGGAGATCCCACTTGCAGTGGGATTTTTGTTGCCACAGTTTACATGCATGACCCTGTTGACCCCACAAGGCCGAGATGTCTCCCAATTTTTCTGAGCATTCAGCTTCTCCTAACTCCCTTTCGTCCTCTATCTTGTCCCACTCCTCTACTTTATCCTGCAGATCGCAAAGGCGACCCTCCACGTTACCAAAGTGGTCTCGGTTCCAGCTCTTGAGTCTCCCCTTTAGCCATCTCAGTTTGAGCACGACCATGTGACTCCCCGGATATTCTACTTCAGCTTCCGCCCAAAGATCCTTCACCAACTCTTTGAACTCGGGAACATCCCACCAGGACCCAAGATCGCGGAACGGCTTAGGACCCAAATTCAGCCTTTAAACATGACCGAATACTCATCTTTTATCTGATTCACTATTATTCCTACTCACCTTTAATCTTACTAACAATAATTTTGTTTTCATAATCAACATTAATAGAAAAATATGCAATCCCTTGTAAGTTTAATTTTCTATCCGAATTGTATTCTTTTTTATGGAAATAATTTCATTATAAAAACCCAAAATACCTTGATGTTCATCATTGAGTATAACGATATTCCATCTCTTCCATATAAACCAATAACCCACACCAAAGGATAACTACAAGTTTTTCAAAACCCAAGAATATAAACCAGTTTTATCAAAAAAAATTAAGAATTAAATGACATAGGAACCAAATCCTAAATAAATACTATTTGATTTATTTGATTGTTAATTGAATTGCTTTATATACACAGAGAAAAAGAGAGCAAGTGTTGACCCTAAATTAAAAGACGATAATCTTAAACAATTGAATATAAAATATACTGAGATTTTAAAATTATGGCAAAGAAAATACTCCCTCCGGTCGCGTAAGAATGTCGTTTAAGACATTCTTCCGCAGTCGGCAAACAATGTCGTTCTCCGTTTCCAAGAAATGTTTCCCCAAATTCTGACCTTTTAACCCTCGCTCTCTCTCCTCTCCATTCCGCGCTGGATGCAAGGCAAATCTTTCAACATTCCTTTTCAATTTCGGAGGGAAATTGAAATTGATTTTGGGTGGGAAATGGAAAATTCGGGCGTCAATCATTTCCGACCTCCTATATATTGTGAGTATTTCAATTCAATTTCCAGTTTCTTCGTCCCCTCCTTCGAATTTAGGGTTCTTCACGACTTGGGGAGCTTGGGTCATGGAAAGTCTTGCTTCTTTGGAGGATTCTCAGATGGAATCCATAGCTCTGTTTGATGATTCCATGAACATGGTAGTTCCAGATTCCATTGGCGATGGTGGAGATGCCACCGATGCTGCTGTTCAGATTGTGGAGGACTCGGGCGACGAGGCAAATGCCACTGTTGAAGCCATTGTTGATTTCAGGGGTTTCAAGAGGCATTTGCGTACAACACCCTTGAAGGTTATTCATGATTTTGACTTGAACGAGCCATCTGTTGAGGAGAGGTTGTTGGCAGCGAAGTATAAAGGGGAAAGGGATTTCGACCTCAACAAGCTCCCAATTGATGGTACGTTTACCTTGACTGATCCTACTTGGGATGTTTGCTTCATTGAAATGGTGAGGCTGTTACTTCCCTCTTACTATTGAACCAGCCATAGATGTTGTTAGGTTGCGTTGTTGATGACCATTAGGTTATGTGGTTGTAAATATACATTTTGGGCTTCTATTATGCAGGTTGTAAACAAGATCTTTGTAAATTAGCACCACAGTGGTGGTTCATTTTGGATTTTGGGATGAAGAAGTAATGTGTACTTCTCAGAAATTGAGATTCGGACTAATACGTCCATCTCTTCAGTCTGTTTGTTGATAGCCTGATATAAGCAATGGATCATGCGTTTGTTTGATCTTACTCACTGTTTGTGATAGAATGGATTCTGCAATAGTGGATAACCAGGATTGAAATTGTTTTATGTTTTGCTTTCAATGATGTTAGGTCTGCCTCTGCCTTTGATCCAATCACATAGAGGTTGTAATTCATCTTTTTTGGAAATTATGTAGGCTTGGATTTCAAATGCCATTTTGTCTTGCTTTGAATGTAGTTAGGCTTGGTCATTCCTTGGATTTCAGTTTGTTTAATTGGTGGAAATATATTATCTTTCAGTTTGGTTTGGAATTTATTTAGGCTTGGATTTCAAATGCCATTTTGTCTTGCTTTGAATGTAGTTAGGCTTGGTCATTCCTTGGATTTCAGTTTCTTTAATTGCTAGAAATATAGTTACTCTTCACACTTCCTTGGTTTGCAAATGCCATTCTGTTTTGCTTTGAATGTAGTTAGGCTTGCCACTTCAGTGGATTCCAAATGCCAACCTTTATTGGTTTTGATTTATGTTGCCCTTGCACTGCTTTGGATGTCAGCTTGGATTTGTGACTGTTTTGCTTTCAATTTATTAAGGGTTTGACACTGCCTTTGATTGCATTTAGGTTAGAGGTTGGAATTCAACTTTGTTTATTGTTGATTCTGACTGGCAAAGTGTAAAAGAACAGGGGAATTACCAAGCCTCACAAACAAAAACTGCATTATTCTTATTTATTCCATTCCAATTACATAGAGGTTGGAATTGTTGGAGCACATAGAGGAAGGAAGGATGATATATTCGACACAAACCCTAACTCTAATCAGAATCAGAAGCATTAGAGATGGTTGGGATTCCGGCAATGGAATTTCCAAAGAGGTTCAGTTCCTGAGCAGCAGCCCTCACGCTCCCAAGTGCCAGATTAATAACATCTCTCTTCTGCTTCAAATGAGTAATTGCCACTGTCAGATTGTTGATAGCCCTCCCATATGACTCCATGATACTCAGTGCCAGCCCCTCGTGCTCCGGATCTTCCAGTATAGCATCCATCCTTGCCTGCAAGTCCTCAAGTGTCTCCTCAAGCTCGTCGATATCGGCTCTGGTTTGGAGATCCCTATTCTCCATCTGGACTGTGTCTGTCTCCAGGTGATTTGAGATGAGGCTTGAAAGATCTAAGATATCCTGCTTCTTGTCCCGATCCATTGTCACACACCTGCAGAGAGAGATCAACAAAGCAAGAGAGATGAGCAGATAGCAGAGAGTAAGGAGGAGAGTAGAATTGTTGGTGTAATTGGAGAGGCAATAGAGGGTGGTATATATAGGAATTAATTAGGGTTACCAAGGGGTACCAAGGGGTTACCAAGGGTTATGAGAAGTTAATAAAGGAAACAATGCAATTAGGGTTGGGAATGTAAACAGGTATTGGGAATCAACAATTAGTTGCCTTGTTGCAGTTGGAAACATCTCTTCCCTTTGTGTGTTGCAGTTGCAATACAATGCCTCTTCTCAGCGGGTCAAACAAAGCCGTGTCTCTTCAATGCATCTGTTACTGTTCAATGTTTCAATTCAAAGTAAACACTGTATGTTTGCCTATACCTCTTCCCTATACGTCTCTGTTTTTTATTTTAAATGTCTGGCATTGTGTTTTCGTTTACACAAACATAAAGGAGAGATGAAGAAGCAACCCATAATTGCCAATGCTTATACAAAAAAATAGAGAGGAAGCAAGTTTGAATTTCAGATGCATTATTTCAATGCATTATACACAAAACATCCACAATGAGATCAAGGAAGGAAATCAGAATTTCAATGCATTATACACAAAACATCCACAATGACATCAAGGATCCATAGTGACATCAAGGAAGCAAATCAGAATTTCAATGCATTATACACAAAACATCCACAGTGACATCAAGGAAGGAAATCAGAATTACCAATGCATTTTACACACAAACATCCACAATCAAATCAAGGAAGCAAATCAGAATAACCAATGCATTACAGACAAACGTGAAGGATGAGTTAAAGTTGCTTCAAACACAGTTGCAATGTATACACAAACGTTAACTATGTAACCAAACTGCACACCAGTTATCACAGCCAATAGTAATGTAGAGCAATATTAGTTTGCCTAATGACAGTTAGTAATGTGACATCACTCACCTTCACTAACAGTAGCAAACAGAAACTTCTACCAAAATTTACAGTGGCTACTAACTAAATACTTCAATGAGAAGTTAGATTGCTAGAGTTACTTCCTAAACTAACAAACTACATATATGGATATGTCCAAAAACTAACCATAGCCAACTGTCGTCCATTGTAAAAAGCCATCAACCACCCAAATTCCTGCAAAATAATTTACAAAATTACATGTCAATATACATTTTCATCACATTTGTTGACTTGCACAAAAGCGCATCTTACTTACAAGGTAATGGTGGAAGATTTGCTTCGGCAGTTGCTAGCAGAACAGGATCACATGACAGGCTAGAAGGAAACAATCCTTGCCTAACCAACTGTTCTTTCTTTAAATGCGGGATTCTGTAGGCATTGGATCCCATAACTTTCAAAATTTCTATCATGCACGACTGTAAAGTGATGAAAATGTTGTTTGCCTTCACCTCTGAGAATTCCAAATAAGCTTTCTTCACTGCTTCCACTAATTGGTTTAGGTTATTTGCACATTTCTTCTCTTGCAACGATTGAATAGCTCTAAAGAAACCTAAGTCAAGTGCATTTAAATCTGGGGAATTGGGTGGCTGACATAACAGTGTAATGTTCAACCCTACACTCTCAACTGCAGTAAGGAAATCAACATCATCTTCTTGAATATGTGTTTTAGCATTATCTTGCTGGATGAAAATCTGCTGCATGAGGCTATCCCTCGGCCATTTTCCCTTAATGGCTGGTAATATTTGTTCAATCATATATTCTCTAATCACTTGCCTATCTATCCTTTCAATGGGCCTAACTTCAAATGTTCCAGCAATCCTATTTGCGCTGGACCTAATAGTAGCAACCTCGTGTACAAGAGGAAACACTCCTATCTTACCATCAAAAGTACAATTCCCATCACAATCAAATCTAGGCCTAGCAACAGCAGCAAGAAATATAATTTTAAGAATGAAATTGGTACTCTTAATGACTCTTACTGGTTCATCTTCATCAGCCAATAGGTAGTAGGTCTGCACCTTCCTTGTGGTTTGAAACCATTTCTCATCAATGTGGACCACATTATGCATCTTAGAGAAACTGTTTCCAGCTGGAGTAGAGTCTGAATCAATCATTGAAAGACAGTGACGAACCCTTTGCATACGGTTTGCCTCTGTTAATGTTGGCTTGATGGTGTTGCTGTGGCGCCTCAACTCTCCAGATTTCAACTTCGAAATCAAATAAGTCTTCGAGACACCCAACTCAGTTGCAAGAGACTTAAGTGTTGTTCTATCCCTTAAAGGGATATCTCTAATCCTTTGGAAGTCAAATTCGACCCTCTTTTTGCCACAATTCTTGACTCTCTTCATTGAAACATTGTGGTTATCGGACTCCCTGCCCCTTTTCCACAGTCGCTGGATTGAACGGATATTAACATCGAAAATTTCAGCAACCTCAGTTGTTGTGTGCTTGCGTAGCTTTCCATTCACACTCCTTTGAAGAAGCATATTGTAGGCTGCAATTCTGTCTTCTTCAGAGAGCTCTTTTCTTTTCAATTTGGCACCTACAATTACCACAACATAGATAAATTGCAAAATCACCAACGTTTAACAAGTTCCACATTATTCAGGAAGTTGGGAGTAGACTTAACTTGGAACCTCAACGTCAGGTGTTGGGTCTTCATTTTCCTGAGGCAAATCTCCATTGTTGTCGTCCACATTTAGGAAAGCTTCGGGCCAACCTTCTTCGTCATATACGTCGGCAGCCTCCTCAATTGGAGGGTTATGCGAAACTGGTGAATCATTACTCTGATTTAGCTCTGAACTTAGAAATGGGTTTAGGCCAAACAAATGGATAGGATCGAAATCGTTAGAATCCATTTCTTTTTACGCTTCACAAATCGAAACATAAATGTTTCAGCTTTAGAATCGGGGGAGGATATTTGGGAAGTAGAACATTGGCAATTGGGGAGGCAATTGGAAAGGGAATTGGCAAAACAAATGGGGTAAGAGCCCATTGTGAACTGATACCAACGAAGCAAGGGGGGAAATCTAAAATTTTGGACCGGATGAATTCAAAATTTAGGAGGGATTAGTGTTTAGAAATAAAATTGGGTGAAACTTTGGGAGGGAATTGGGAAATCTCCATCGTTGCTTGCGTTGAATATTGGAGAGAGCAAGCGGCACTGTAGCGGATCTTCACGCGTTAGCTGAAGGGCAGGCTGGTAATAGCACACCCAGGAACAGTGGTTCCTTAATCTATGTGCCTGGTCGCGAAACGACATTGTTTCGCGACCGGAGGGAGTATAAATTTTAAAAAAAAATATACCAAGATATTTATAGACATAAAAAGACTTCTCTCTCAAATTCCATAAAAACGTTTTGAAAACTTGACGTGACCGTCCGGTTCAACAGGTAAATTTGTGGATCAAACAAATTTTTGATCCGTTTTTCACCTAAAAATTGAAGTTTGGTTGAATTTGTAAAAACTCATTCACGTAATCGATTTAACCAGTGAACCGGGTCTAGTTTTACGGTTCAATAGATTTGGTTTTGTTAAAAAAAAAATTTTTACTTCAAATTTTAAATAGACATAACATTTCATTCAACCATTTGATCAATCTTAAATATCATGGGCAAATTCGTGATAAAATTGAACAAACATCAATTATTCGGATTGGGCAAAAACGTCTTTAAGTGGCTTCAAAATCGGGTCATAAATTTTATATATATTGTTTTCAAAATTTCTATATTTTTTTAATTAAAAATTATGTATTCCTAGTTTTTTTATTTTGTATTGAGGTTACACATTTTTTTACTATGTTTGTGAAATGTTAAATTAATTTTTATGTTTAAGTACTAAAATCCAAAATTAATAATTTCTTACTAAGTTAAATAAAAATTTACATTTTTAGGAAAATAATATGACCTCGATTGAACTTTTAAATTTTGAACTTTTTTCCTCTCAAGTTTATTCTCTCGGTGCGGTTTTTTAAACCTTGAAAATAATAATATCTCTTTTATGAAATGTAAATGACTTTTTCCTTATAAAAATACTCATTTAAGTGTAAGTACTTAGAAAAATAGTTTCGTATCTTTATCGCGCACATATCGAACATTGATATGTCTGACACTTTTAGGCTAATTTTAGACTAAATCCAGTTTTCAATTGCAATTTTAAAATATGGTAAGGCGTGCCATCTGCCAGTTGAGCTGGAACACAAGGCGTATTGGGCCATCAGGCACATCAATACAGACATGGAAGCTTTCGGAGAAAAGAGGAAGTTAGAAATCCAAGAGCTGGAGGAATTGAGAAATCAAGCCTATGAGAATTCGGAAATCTTCAAAGCTAAGACTAAGGCCTATCACGACAAAAGAATTACAAAGAAGAAATTCTTCATTGGGCAAAAAGTTTTGCTTTATGATTCAAGATTTAGAATCTTTGCTGGAAAGTTAAAAACCAAATGGAATGGCCCCTTTATGATTACAGATATTTTTTCTTCATGGTGCAGTGAAGATCAAGAACCCTAAGACAGGTTGAATTCAAAGTTAACGGGCAAAGACTGAAGCCCTTTTTGGAGAAATTACGCCTCCACGTCGTGGAAAAAGAAATGGTGGAAGAACCTCCACCAAATGAAGATTAACAAGCCAAGGAATTTCTGTGTCTAGCCTAGGACAATAACTAAAGGTACTACTTGGGAGGCAACCCATGTTTTGAATTTATTTTGATTGTTTTCTTTTCTGTTCTCTTACATTTGATTAATTTGAGTGTTTTTGTCAGGAGACTAGGATGCCTGACTTGGTAAAAAACGCAATGTTCTTGACCAAGAGGAACGGTTTTTGGACGCGTGTCCTGCAGAAACTATAAAAGGAGAGAGAAGCGAAGCACAGACACAACTGCTCCCACAAGTGCCACAACTTCCAAACCCTTAAACTTCCTCTACAACCTCTCGTCTCCCACTACTCCTAAATCCTCTCCTTTCGCTATGGCACGATCAAACTCCTAGTCTTCCACCCCTTCCTCTCACGGTTCTAGTCCACTAACCTCACTAGAAACAATAGCTCGCAACAACTTCAGTTCCACCGATGAACTTTAAAATTGACACAGAGATATATATTAGATTGTAACCTTTACAATAGTTTATGAATAGTAAAAGTTCATTACTTTAGCTTTATCTTTCTTTGTTTTTACTTTTCATACTGCACGTTTGAAGAAAACATAAAATTGAATTATCTATTTTAGATGTTCTTTTTAGTTTACAAATTAACAATATAATGTCTTCATAGTCTGTAGTATACTCCTGTACTTTTTTAATGGATGTTTGAAAGGAAGTCATAAGTTTTAAGAAGGGAACAAATTCTAAAAAAATGTTGTCAATTTGGTCCATTTTTAAAATTTTATATGACTTATAATTTTTCTCAATTTTTATATTCATATTCTAACTCATCATAAAATAACTTTTACTTACAAGTGGAACTCAAAATATCTTGATTGGACCAAAACGTCCATTAAAAATGGACAAAATTTTGAACTTCAAACGTCGATTAAAAAAAGACGGAGGAAGAATTTGTTTGCGCATGGCTATTATTTTAAAAATTAACATCTACAAAATATTTTATTTATAATAGCATGAAATATTATTTCATAACTACTAAAAAGATTCTAAAATATAAAGAATTTATGTAAATCAGATATTAAAAATATATAAATTGAAATATCCTTAGCCGTATCGTGTTATAGATTTTAGAAATTATCGTATAAGAATATCGCGTGTCCCATGTTGGTATATATAGGGGTGTTCAAAAATCGGACTGACCCACATTTATTGAACAGAAATTAATTGAAATTTCTAACCGGGTTGATTGCATTCAAGCAGGCCAGCAAGTACAGGTACAGCAGGTGCACCCTTCGGATCAGTGCATCCTGATCGCTAGAACCACCGAGGAGGTGAACGCCGCAATGCAGTACCAGCAGCAGTACGAGAAATACCCACCCCATAAACCTCGATTCAATCCCAATCAGTACAACAACAATCCGAGATAGAGAGAGAACCAAAAAATTGAAAATAAATTCTAAAAAATGTATATAAAATAATCTAAATGAAAACATCTCACATTAATTAACCAAAATGCATCAATTAAAAATCCATAAACAACTTTTCCAATTCTGGTTCTAATGCAGACACTAATATGCAAGTATTAAAAGTTTAGGGACTAAGTTTTTTCACCTTCGTAAGCATAGAGACTAATCTGTACATAATTTTCTGCAATTTTCCACAATTCCAGAATTGGGAAGAAACACACCGGAATCTGTTAATTAATTCATCATTTAATATTACAATATCCCAAATTTTCTATAATCTTTTCCCAAACTATCAATTTTTAATTTCCAATCAAACAATTAATTGGCATGCTTCATTCAACGTACAGGAAATCAAACTAAGTTGAATTTCATCATCAATTTCCCTTAAATTTTCTTTATTAATTTACCAATTGTCATTCCAATTACTAAACTAAATATACATAAAATGGTTTGCATAATCTTTCACAGCTTGATTGGCGGACACATGTGCTACCTGATGAAGTCGAACTCACATACTATAGTCCTTCTCACGTTGCGGAAATAAAAATAAAAACAATAATACACATATAATTCTTCATTATAGTAAATTTAAAATTCCATAAAACGCCAACAAGAATATTTATACGAGAATATTATAGCGTCATCAACATTAAAGCGTGACTTAAATATTATTACGGTAATGCAATTGCTTAAATCATTACACTGAAAAAAAAATTAATTGTACATAAGCAACATAGCATAATTCTTTTTCCAATTCATGTTTTAATAATTTCATTGTTTCTTGAACATAATAAGAATTTGTTATAGTTCATGGTATGATACAACAACTCATGAACTGGACCATGATAACTGTAATTGAAAATAATAACAGCATAAACGAAAGGCTTCATGGGTACATTAATAGCCATATATCTGCCCGTGACACGCTGTTGGAAATTTCATATCATTATCAACACATCTATTTGTGTTTTTTTCACCCAAATTTTCATAAAAAATCTACAATAAACACAATTATTCTTATGTTTTTCAACATGAATGTGTTTTCTTTTATTTTTAATTCAAGAAAATTATGTTATTTAATATGATACACTCACAAATTGATGCAAAATCTGTAATGAACACACCCTTACTTTTGTTCTTTCACAATCCAAGTAACCACCCACCACCCCCGACTCCTTCTTTCCCTAACACAACACTGCAACCTACACCAAACCTCTTCATCATCTCTTCTCCATAACCACCATTGCACACCAGTCACCAGTCACCATCCTCCTTCATCGCCCGTTCCCGATCCTTTCCCTGTTGGAATCCAAACGCCGGCGTTCTCTTCACCCTCTACCTGCGCCAATCACGACGTTGTTGTCGCATAATAAAAACCTAAACTTGATTTCGCACAAAGTTTCAGTCGTTAACACCCTTTTCCTCTGTTCTCGGGGTGCCTGTCTTCGTCTCCACCAGACACCAAAGCCGCTCTCATCCCTCTCTACCCTTCGCCGATCAGTAAGTCGTCCTCCACTTTATTTCAATTTTTCTTGTATTTTATGTAAATTTGTTTAACGTTCTTTTTTTTAAATTTTCCTTAAAAAATAATCACATTTACATTTTTTTCCTATTTATATAAATTTTATGATTTTCCTGATTTTTATTATTTTATTAATTTTTTCATTTTTTCTCTCTTTTTCTCACAATTTAAAATTTCCTTTTCAATTTTAAAAAATTTAATTTAATTTAATTATTTTTCAATTTCTTTTGGATTACTTATATTTTTCTTTCTTTTTAAATTTTATTTTATTTCTCTAATTTTTTTTTTCAAAATTATTGACGCTTATGCCACTTAAAAAAAGATTATAACGGTTGGAATTGGAAGTTTTCCAAATATATGTTAATAGAGCAATATATGTGTAACCACGGTGAATTGGGCCATGTACATTTTATAATTTGTATGTATTTGTATCCATAATTACAATTCTACCAATCCAACAGAGTGGAGGATTTTGTTGTTTCTGTTCCTGATTTACTTAATTTAATGGGTTAAACACAAAATTGGCACCTGTACTTGTATTGATTGAGACATTTGGCACCTCCATTTGTAAAACGATTTAAAAGGCACCTGAAGTTGAAACATATGACACATTTGGCACCTCCCACTAACACCGTTTGCCGTCCACCGTTAAGTGCTGACGTGGCATGCCACGTGGAATGACACGTCACCCACATGATGACGTGGCATGCCATGTCAGCTGACCCGACCCGAATGTCACTGTTCGCGGGTCTTGAATGAGGTTGGCGAACGACGCGTCTTTCGCGCAGGCGACACGTCGTTCGTTTATCTTGTCATACACAATAGACGACACGTCGTCTATTGTGTATGACATGCGTAGGAGTCAAGCGCCTGCGTGACGCGTCGCCCGTTGGTTTAGTGAGCGACGCGTCACGCACAATGTATGTTTTCTCCATCCCTGCATCACGATACCTCTGATTCTCAAAACAACCAAAATCAATTATTCTTCCTCTCACTCCCGCTCGACCAAACCCTAAAATCAATTCCACCAAAATCATCTTCCCTCTCTCTCCCACGCTGACCAAACCCTAAAATCGATTCCGCCAAAATCATCCTCCCTCTCTTCTCTTCCCTCTAGTCGCTCGATATCCGCTTATTTTGGTGATTCTTCTCTCTTTGGCTCGCGTGCTCTCTCTTCTCATTCAATCTCCTACCCGCGGTCTCTCGTGCCCTAACTTAACTCCCACCACGCCCTCTCCTTTCCTTCCTCCTTCATCATCAACAAAACGCGCTTTCTTGGGTGCTTCACTAGCTCCCTGTCGAGGTCTTATAGGCTCAATCAACGCTCCTGGTACGTATGGTCCTTTTTGCTCCACTGTTCTTGAATTTCCTTTTTCTCCTTTTGAGCTTGTTGTTTTCATCTAATTACTCCTGATAAATTGATTGATGTTGTTTCTATGTCTGTTGCTTTCTCATTCTATATTTCGTTTCATTTATTTGTTTATATGAGTTGATTGATTGTTTCTATATGAGGTACTAATTTAGTTGGTGGGATTTCAAATAGTTTGTATAAGGTAGAAAGGAACGCTACTGCTTGAATAATTCTAACTCTGTTTGAAATTTTGTTTAGAGTTTAGGGATTTTAAATAGTTGATTGATTAGTTGATTCATTCTACCTCTGTTTGAAATTTTGTTTAGAGTTTATGGATTTTAAATAGTTGTATAAGGTAGAAAGGAATGCTACTGCTTTTGGCTTTATTTTGATTTTGTGTTGAGGACAGTTGTCATTCAAGAGTCTATTGAAAAGTTTTGAGTAGGATTGTTGTTGGTTCTATTTCTTTCTATGTTTCCTGACATAGGTGTTATCATTTCGGCGTAAAAGTACATGGTCAGTTCTTTAGTTACCAGATGGTGGTCAATTTATGTAGAAACAGATAGATTGAAATATTTTTATTGATAGATAAAATATTTGCGATGCATTTTGTATTAGGGATTTTGGTGAAACAATATTGTACCACTCTAATGGTGATTGCAGAAGACGGGATTGAGAGGTTTAGCCCGGTGTTGAAGCAGAGGCCAAACTACGATTACAAGCCAGATATTTACTGTAGGTGCGGACAGAAAACACCTAGATGGATTTCATGGACGAAGAAGAATCCGGGACTTCGATTCAACAAATGCAGAAAGAGCGTCGAAGAAGGTGGATGTGGATTTTTTCTATTTGTTGATGATCCTTTTCCGGATAGAGCAAGTGTAATTATCAGAGGGCTATGTGAAAGTGAGAAGGAACAAGCGAAGAGGATTGATAATTTGCTGGCTGAAATCAAAGAACTGAAGATGCGGGACATGGTTTTCAATGGAATGGTGGACGAGTTGTTAAGTTTGAAGGATGAAAATCAGATTGTGACAAGGAGGGTTAAGAAATTGAGGTTTACGTTAGTAATTTATTATTTTGTTGTTGTTTTGATTGCAATGTTTATTTTTTTCAATTAAGATGCTTTTGGCACTAAATTGTAATGAAGATGATTTGCTCTTGTTGTGTAATGTACATAAGCCTTTGAACAATGAGATTAGTATTCCCATTATCTATTGGAAATGTGTGTGGATCAATTAGGATTTACTCATTAGTTTTAGAATCAAATAAAACTATGTCGTCAAATTTAATGTAATTTTTAAATTTTCCTTCCATTTTCCAAGAAATTAATTAAATTTAACAAAATAAAATTATCTTAACAAAATAAATGAAATTAGCTTAACAAAATTAATTTAAATAACAAAATTAAATTATCTTATTTAATTAAACTAAATAAATAAACTTAAACTAAATAATTTTAATTACCATGCCATTCTTAATTAAAATAATTTAACAAAATTAAATTATCTTATTTAATTAAACTAAATAAATAAACTTAAACTAAATATTTTAAATAACAAAATTAATTTATCTTATTTCATTAAACTAATTAAACTAAACTTAAACTAAATAATTTTAATTACCATGCCATTCTTAATTAAACTAACTTAACAAAATTAAATTATCTTATTTAATTAAACTTGTTAAGTTAGTTTAAGTTAGTTTTGTTAAGAATGTTTAATTAAGAATGGTAATTAAATTTATTTTGTTAAGTTTGTTTAATTAAGAATGGTAATTAAAATTATTTAGTTTAAGTTTGTTTATTTAGTTTAATTAAATAAGATAATTTAATTTTGTTAGATAAATTAATTTTGTTATTTAATTTAATTTTGTTAGATAATTTAATTTTGTTAAGTTAGTTTAATTAAGAATGGTAATTAAAATTATTTAGTTTAAGTTTATTTATTTAGTTTAATTAAATAAGATAATTTAATTTTGTTAATTTAGTTTAATTAAGAATGGTAATTAAAATTATTTAGTTTAAGTTTATTTATTTAGTTTAATTAAATAAGATAATTTAATTTTGTTATTTAAATTTATTTTGTTAAGTTTGTTTAATTAAGAATGGTAATTAAAATTATTTATTTTAAGTTTAGTTTATTTAGTTTAATTAAATAAGATAATTTAATTTTGTTATTTAAATTTATTTTGTTAAGTTTGTTTAATTAAGAATGGTAATTAAAATTATTTAGTTTAAGTTTGTTTATTTAGTTTAATTAAATAAGATAATTTAATTTTGTTAGATAAATTAATTTTGTTAAGTTAGTTTAATTAAGAATGGTAATTAAAATTATTTAGTTTAAGTTTAGTTTATTTAGTTTAATTAAATAAGATAATTTAATTTTGTTATTTAAATTTATTTTGTTAAGTTTGTTTAATTAAGAATGGTAATTAAAATTATTTAGTTTAAGTTTAGTTTATTTAGTTTAATTAAATAAGATAATTTAATTTTGTTAGATAAATTAATTTTGTTAAGTTAGTTTAATTAAGAATGGTAATTAAAATTATTTAGTTTAAGTTTAGTTTATTTAGTTTAATTAAATAAGATAATTTAATTTTGTTATTTAAATTTATTTTGTTAAGTTTGTTTAATTAAGAATGGTAATTAAAATTATTTAGTTTAAGTTTGTTTATTTAGTTTAATTAAATAAGATAATTTAATTTTGTTAGATAAATTAATTTTGTTATTTAATTTAATTTTGTTAGATAATTTAATTTTGTTAGATAAATTAATTTTGTTATTTAAATTTATTTTGTTAAGTTTGTTTAATTAAGAATGGTAATTAAAATTATTTAGTTTAAGTTTGTTTATTTAGTTTAATTAAATAAGATAATTTAATTTTGTTAGATAATTTAATTTTGTTAGATAAATTAATTTTGTTATTTAAATTTATTTTGTTAAGTTTGTTTAATTAAGAATGGTAATTAAAATTATTTAGTTTAAGTTTGTTTATATAGTTTAATTAAATAAGATAATTTAATTTTGTTAGATAATTTAATTTTGTTAGATAATTTAATTTTGTTAGATAATTTAATTTTGTTAGATAAATTAATTTTGTTAAGTTAGTTTAATTAAGAATGGTAATTAATATTATTTAGTTTAAGTTTGTTTATTTAGTTTAATTAAATAAGATAATTTAATTTTGTTAGATAAATTAATTTTGTTATTTAATTTAATTTTGTTAGCTAATTTAATTTTATTTATTTTGTTAAGATAATTTTATTTTAGGAATTTTAATTAATTTCTTGGAAAAGTAATTCCCATCCAAAGTCCAAAACCACACTCCAATCATAGCCATAGGCAAGAGTTAGGAACGCAGCTTCTTTTGACTCTGCGCAAGTTCTGCTCCTGGATGCCCATAATCATATACATGCACCACGAAAATGCACTCAAAGGATTATGCACTCAAATATAAGGCAATAAATAAATCCTAATATCCACACATCCAATTTAATTGTACAGACATTGAGAATCCCATAAATCCTAATTTACCATAAAAGAAAATCCAAACAGTTTTACTAGCCATTTCTATCAACAATCTTCTCAAAGAAAAACAACATTTCTATCCGCAAAAACCTCATCTTCTGGCCTGCATATCAACCACATTAGTTAGCTTAAAGTATGGCCTAAAAAACAACAATTTACCAAACACACATTAAAACCAAACTTCGAGTTTAATATACCTATTTTCCTGAAGAACCAGATCCATCATATTGAACCCAATGGCTACCCATCAATGGTGTCATTCTTTTGTCTGGGACATCAATAACCTTTTGATGTGGAGTTTTAGGCTACAATTACATTACATGACAAATGTGTATCACTATATATGTTTAAGCAAATAAAAGTTAAATGCACTACAAATAATAAAAACTAGTACACTCACATTAACACAAGTCCACCCGGATTCTGCAACGAAACAACCATATCCAGCTGGAAGCTTCCCTTTCTTTTTTGCATTCTTCTTTTTCCTCCCTACTGTAGGTTGAGCAGTTCCGCATGATTCTCTAAGCGCTTGCAACAATCTTTCTGTTCTGTCATGTTCTTGTGAGGCAGATACCTGTGAAGCTTGCACTTGTGAAGTACACACTTGTGAAGATTGTGTCATTTGGGTGGTCGATGGGTTAATAAAACGTTGTCACGGGGGGGAAGAAATTAGAACATGACAGAATGTTATTATATGACCAAAATACCTTAAAACACTACATTACCTTGCTTGCAGGATTAGATACACACACGTCTCTCCTATGGCCTTCCAGTTTACAATAGGAACATGAGGTCTTCCTTCGCTTGATGGTGGTCTCTTCATGTGGCTCAGCTGCAGCAGGGATCGGTTCAGTTTCAGCAGCCACAACAGGTGGTATAACGTCTCCACCAACCTGCATTAATGACCAATCAAGTAAATTAATTAGCAAGTAGGTTTACAAAATGACCATTCCACTTTAATTAAATATGTTACCTGTTTTACTGGTTTGTCAGGACAGATTTTGGCTGTGTGCCCAGATTTCTTGCACACACCACAGGACATCTTCCGTCCTTTATGACTCATTTTAGTACCACCTTTTGCTGGCTCCCAACCTTCCCTCCTCCTCAACTTCTTTGGTCTCCCCGGAAACTTGACAAAGGAAGGTGGCTTGATCTGTGGAACTGATACTCTTGGCCAAAACTTCTTGCATTGCACAGGCTTAATAGGGGTCTTATATGCCAATTCAAACATTTCCCTACTAAACCACTTGGACACAAAATATGTGACATCTAAACCGTTACCCTCATTAGCAATGACACTCATGGCATGTGCGCAAGGTATCCCAGTCAATTCCCACATCCTACAAGTGCAAGTTGATTTATCTAAACTCACCACCCAACTAGTGTCCTCATCTAGGTGCACTTCATATCCATCATCCCCATTACTATCCACATAAAAGTTGCCACTCTCTTCCATGTTATGATTAATCTTTTTCCAGATTTTGGGACCCAAACCATCCTTAAACTTGGACAAAAATAACTTTCTTTCTCTAAACCTCTTGAACACAAATTTACGAATGGACTCAAACAATTTGACAATAGATTTGTACATAGCCTCTATTATCAAGCTATTAAAGGTCTCACTCATGTTATTATCAACAACATCAGAACAGCAAGAGGTATTTTGGAAGGCTTTGCACCAATGAACTGGAGAGACCTCTAAAAAATCAGACATGGCAGCACTGGACATACCTCTTAGAACCTCTAATTCATCAAGAAATTCTGAGTTAGTGGAAGCCTTGCAGGTAGCCCAGAACTGCATGTGCAAATCCTCACTTTTGTGATTCTTTCTCCACTTCGCGAAGATGTGTCTGGCACATCTCCTACTGACAGCTGAGGGCATTAGTTCATGTATCGCAGAAAGCAATCCCTACACAAAAAGTCAGTTAAAGTTAAGTATTCTCTCAAACGATGGTTATTCAAGTAAAAAGTTAAAAACATTACTAACAATACCTTTTGCTGATCAGATATGAACGTGAAACCATCCCCTCGAGCCATAGCAGGAGCCCCATCAGCAGCATAAACGAAGTTGCCTCCAGCAACATCCAAATCCAACATAAGCAACTCCAAAAACCACTTCCATGTATCTTTACACTCATAGCTCACAACAGCCCAACAAATGGGGTAGATTTGGTCATTGGCATCCCTACCTATTGCAGCTAGAATCTCACCCTTGAATGGACCCTTAAGAAAACACCCATCTAGCCCAATAATCTTCCTACAACCAGCATTAAACCCTTTCTTAACACCATCAAAACACACATACATCCTGGTGAAGACTCCATCTTCTGTCTCCAAGACTATCGTACTACCCGGATTACTCCTCTTAAGCTCCTCGACATAATCTTCTAATCTAGCAAATTCCTTAAGAGGATCACCAATATAATGCTCAACAATCTTTTGCCTAGCATGCATGCATTGCCCCCTTGAAACTTTGATCTTCGTTTGCCCATTAAAATGATCTCTCATTTCAGCAACAGTTAGTTTCAAGGTTAGCTTCTTCAAATCATGCATAAACCACTCTGCAATAGACTTATAACTAAGGCAAGAGATGTGGAATTGCCTTTGACAAGTGTGAACACCTACATAGGTTTTAACCATCCATTGACCGGTCCTACCATCAATGGAACACAAAATTTTCCAATCACAGTCACTATTGGCACATACAACCCTACACTTTGTTTTCTCATTACTAACGACATGCAAATCTCTCCTAGATTGTATTGCATGTCTCTCCACAGCTTTCTTAAACTCTCTTTTGTTGGGAAAAACCATACAAACAGCAAAGTAAGAGTTTTGCTCACCTTTTCGGAACCGTGGCCTTCTAAAGGGAATTCTCCTTCCTTGTTCGGGCTCACTGTCACAGCTGGTTGTCAAAAAGCTTCCCTCAGAGTCACTGTCAGAAGCCAGCTCATTGTTCTCCTCACTCCCTGCATCAATACTAATATGACGTGTTCCTCTCCTCCTCATTTCCCTTCTTATCTCATCCACCAACTCCTCTGGTCCACTAACCCCATGACCACTCACCCCAGTAGGGCCTACACACTCTGCTGGACCACTCACCCCAGTAGGACCTACACCCTCTGCTGGACCGACACCCTCTGTTTTTTTCTCTACCTTTTTTTTCTTCTCACCCCTCTTTTTGAATCTCTCTTTCTTCTCCCGAGCGATCATTAACTCCTCATCATCTTCAGCTGACAAATAATTACAATCCATCCAATATTCATCTCCTGTACGGTCATTATCGAGCTGATTTTCATAATCACTCGCACCATGCTCACTATAGTATCCATCAAATTGGTATTCATCAGAGTCATCGTCAACCACTACACCTTTGCCCCTATCCACCCTATGTCCATGTTCTGAAATCCCTAATTTATCACACATGGTCTTAGGGTTCTGGTCCACAAAATAAGAATGCATCACCTCACCATGCTCTACATAAATATCAACCCGATTATGCTCAAATACATAATTAATAAACCCACCAAACCTGCTGTCACCATCGAGTACTTTTAAAGATTCTCTCAAACCCAAACTATCACACTGTTCAACATACCACAACTTGCTAATATTTTTATACCCATACTCACCACACTTGTCTAATATTGTAAAAAAAGATACCACATCTGCATCAATTGTGTCCTCAGCAGTGGTCCCCCCTGTATACTTCCACTCACTTACTGTCCTTATAAACCTTCCACCGATATAAAATGTAAAGCATGTCATTTTAATAGCATTGATTCCCTGGGCATAGATAAATAAATAATGAGTTTTCGAAAATTTAAAGCAGCACATGAATGAGCAATAAGATACACCTATGTCAGGAAACATACAAAGAAATAGAACCAACAACAGTAGCATTCCAGAAATAAAAGTTTTCAATAAACTCTTGAATGACAATTGCCCTCAACACAAAATCAAGATAAAGCCAAAAAGCAGTAGCATTCCTTTCTACCTTATACAACAATTTAAAATCCCTAAACACTGAACAAAATTTCAAACAGAGTAAACAAACGCCACAATAATCAAATAAAACTAATAGAAACGAAACAATAAGCACAAACCTGATTAATGTCGAGGAAATTGGTCGATTTTGCTAGACAAGACAGATTTCGACCAAGAGGGAAAGGGGAAAATTCGTGGGTTGAATTCGCACAACGTAGGGAGAAGAATCACGAGAGGGAAAGGGTGGATATCGAGCGACTAGAGGGAAGAGAAGAGAGGGAGGATGATTTTGGCGGAATCGATTTTAGGGTTTGGTCAGCGTGGGAGAGAGAGGGAAGATGATTTTGGTGGAATTGATTTTAGGGTTTGGTCGAGCGGGAGTGAGAGGAAGAATAATTGATTTTGGTTGTTTTGAGAATCAGAGGTATCGTGATGCAGGGATGGAGAAAACATACATTGTGCGTGACGCGTCGCTCACTAAACCAACGGGCGACGCGTCACGCAGGCGCTTGACTCCTACGCATGTCATACACAATAGACGACGTGTCGTCTATTGTGTATGACAAGATAAACGAACGACGTGTCGCCTGCGCGAAAGACGCGTCGTTCGCCAACCTCATTCAAGACCCGCGAACAGTGACATTCGGGTCGGGTCAGCTGACGTGGCATGCCACGTCATCATGTGGGTGACGTGGCATGCCACGTCAGCACTTAACGGTGGACGGCAAACGGTGTTAGTGGGAGGTGCCAAATGTGTCATATGTTTCAACTTCAGGTGCCTTTTAAATCGTTTTACAAATGGAGGTGCCAAATGTCTCAATCAATACAAGTACAGGTGCCAATTTTGTGTTTAACCCTAATTTAATACCAACTTAATTAACAATAAAGGTTAATAAATATAGCTGTTTTTTATTTTTATTTTTATTATTTATTTATTGTATTTACAAGGAATCCAGCTGTTCCCTTCTAGGATTAAAGGGGATCTTTTCGAATATTGTTGACTTCCCCTTCTGGTAATTGTTTTACTAAAATAATAAAATAAAATAACAGATAAGTCTTTAGCTATTATCGTCAATTGTGGAAAGCGTAGGATCATCAATCTCGATTCCCATAGCGAGAAAAAGGGTGTGCAGTTATAGAGTTGGAGACGAAAGGAGTGTCACCTCCTTATTAAATCTTCGTTTTCTCCTCCTCCTCCGTCCCCCGTCCTCCGCCGACTCGATTCTCTCTTTACAGGTTCGACCTTTCCGTTCTTTGATCATCTTGTACTATGGAGCTTGTATTAATAATTGTTAGCTTTACTGATTCTCTAATTTAGCATCTACGAATCTATTAATGGTGTCTCTGAATTGAAGTTTTGGTTTCATTTTGCTTTCCTTTCTCAGCGAATATGGCTGTTACTATGAAACTCACCTCTCTTCTGGTGGCGACACTCGGTGTACTCTCCTTCATCTTGGGGATAATCGCCGAAAACAAGAAGGTTTTTCATTGTTTTCCACTAATTTTTTCCCCCTTTCTTTTCTTTCCCATGTGTGAGATTGATTTTTCTGAATCTGTTTCTGGGTATATATATGTAGCCTGCTGCTGGGACTCCAATTATTGGAAAAGGTGTTGTGATTTGCAAGTATCCATCTGATCCCACCGTGTTGTTGGGCTATTTGTCTTTTGGTTTCCTTTTGGCTTCTACGGTGATTGGGTATTTCTCTCTGTTTTATCCCTACAAAGGAAAATCTGTTCCCCAGTCGGTTCTGTATCAGAGCACCAGCTTCTCTGTGTTCTTCACCATTGCTTGGTTGGTTTACTTGATTGCTTTCTCTTTTTTTCTGTTTTGTTCTGTTGTTCTTGAGGCCCTTTAGGTGCTATTGTTTCCATAACATGTGAGACTGAAGTTGACAATTAATCAATCGACAAACCTTGTTGTTTTCGTTTTCTGTGGAATTAAACTCCAGCTAGTTAACTCCTTAATCGATTGTGGTTGGCTTTGAATTTGAAACCTATTGTCATTCACGAAACTGGCTGCTTGAGCTGCTGCTTGTGGCATCGATTTAATGTTGGTCAAACAGTTTAGTTTTGAAAAGAATCAATCAATAAACCTTGTTTTTGTTCTTGTTCAATCTATCAGCTCTGCAAATTGAACTCCAGTTTGTTAACTCCTTAATCAACTATGGTTAGCTTTGAATATGAAACCTATTGACATTCACAAAAGCAGCGGTTTGAGTTGTTTGTGGCATCAATGTTGCTCCAACAGTCCAACTTGGTATCATAGCATCAACTTATTTTGTGAGTCAAATAAACAGTTGTGGCTCTATCTTCTGTACTTGCAGGAACTGCTTTCTCACAGCCCACACATATAACTAGTAGCCATGTTATGCCCTTTTTGTTTGGTGCTTTGGCTGCCTAACTTTATAATGTTATGCTCATTCTGTGTTTATGCTCGTCGAGTTAATTTCAGGATGACAGCAGGATTAGCTGCATCGTTGATCTTATGGCCTACAGTTACAGAGCAACTTCACTTGATTCGCAATGTACATCGTAATCTTGAGACAAGTTGCCCTACTGCCAAGACAGGTCTCCTTGGTGGTGGTGCTTTTGTTTCTCTTGATTCAGCTCTCTTCTGGCTGGTCGCACTCATGTTAGCTGACAATGCTCGTAAGGATTACTTTCACGAAGTGGAAAAAGATGGCAAGGTTCCTTCTGATGGTTATGATGGCCCTGCACATCTCAAGGGTACCGCCTAAGGCTAGATTTTCACCTAAACCTCAAGGAGTGAAATCAGGATATTTTTATAAATAAATAACTACAAGGTGATGTAAATGGAATATTGTTTTTATGGATTTTAGTGATGTCACATTCTATCCAAATGTATAGATGTTCAAGAAATTTCTACTTGAGAAATGGGAGAAATTCTTATTAATGACACCTCATAAAAACTTAGACCAATTTAATTTAATAAAATAAACAATTCATAATTTAACGCTCATATAAACTAAAAATTGAGATTGCTAAGGAAAAAAAGGATTGTTTCCAAGATCGATCTTACACATTCCTATTAATTGATGATAAACAGTTTCTTTGAATCTCTCACATTTTGTGCTGTTAAAGTGGAAAATTATTTTACACACGTCAATCGAGATCGTGAATCTCAAAAGTTTTTAATAATAACAAAATAATTTTCTTTTATATTTGTTATTAATTCCACTTAAGATTTTAATAAATCATTTTTTTTTTAAAAAGATTAATTAAATTAAATTAGTTGAACTGATTTCAGTCAATTATACAAACATAGGGATCAATTTCATCCAATTATATAAATATGAGGATCAATTTTAGCCAAAGATAATGTAAGGACTAATTCTAAAATTTTAGACAAATACAAGGACTAAAATGAGTGTTTAGCTTTTATTTTATTGAAAATTGGTAAGCTTTTATGAGGTGTCATTTTTTCTAAACATGTCTCACATTACTATTGATCTAATCCACTATCTTACGTGGTGGACTAAATTTATCTAAGAATTTTTCGACAATTTATGTCAAATTTAAAATCATCTCAATGCTTTAATTGTGTTTGTTTCTAGAATTGCAACGTTTCCTAATTTTCAGATTTCTTGCGAGTATCTACATAACTATAAAAAGATTATCAACATCTCTTATGTGGTAACTTCAACGTTGTAAAACTCGACTCAATTATAAATTCAGCCACAAGTAAAAGTTAAAGGTCATAGGTTCAATCGGGAATAATATTAATAAATTAGTAAATAAAATTTAGTATTTGTGTAAAGTATAGGAAATTTTAAAAATAAATGAAAATTTTATTTTATATTTATTTTATATGTTTTAATATAGTATCACAATCATAGTGTTAGTGTAGTGGTTAGGCTTTTGTTGGCTAACATGTTGAACATGGTTTGAATATCATGTTTAGCACTTCTTCAATTTTTGACTGATCCCAGGGTTTTCCAGCTAGGCGAGCTAAGTTTGACTACCTTGAGTAACTTTAAAAGATAAAATAAACCACTTTTATCAAATCCATTATCAAAAGAACCATGATTGGGTTAAGGCTAATCTTATATCAGCGAGTTTCATAGAGAAAAAAAGTCAATTTAAATATGAATATTTTGACTCGAGAACTTTTTATGTGTCATCTTTTGAGTTCTTATCATGTTTTCTAATTCAAAAGATTTGAAGAGTTTTTTCTCTATCAATATATGATTAATTTACAATTTTATTTTACCAATAACAAAAAGTTATTTTTAATAAAAAATTATGTTTTCTTATCTATAGAATTTGAAGAGATATGAGTTACGGAACTTATAAAGTCCCATATTAGTTGAAATTTTCAAATATTTGAGATTTTTCATCAACCATTTCATCTTCTAAATTGAAACAGTTATATCCATAGATGAAAAAACCATTGCATTTTAATACTTTATGTTACAAAAAGGGATAAACACAAAATTGGCACCTGTACTTGTATTGATTGAGACATTTGACACCTCCATTTGTAAAACGATTTAAAAGGCACCTGAACTTGAAACATATGACACATTTGGCACCTCTCATTAACACCGTTCACCGTTAAGTGCTGATGTGGCATGCCACGTGGAATGACACGTCACCAATACGATGACGTGGCATGCCACGTCATCTAACCCGACCCGAATCCCGGTGTTCACGGATCTTGAATGTGGTTGGCGAACGACGCGTCGTTCGCTGCAGGAGACGCGTCGTTCGTGTGGCTTGACAAACACAATAGACGACACGTCGCCCGTTGGTTTAGTGAGCGACGCGTCACACACAATGTATGTCTTCTCCATCCCTGCATCACGCACGATACCTCTGATTCTCAAAACAACCAAAATCAATTATTCTTCCAAACCCTAAAATCAATTCCACCAAAATCATCTTCCCTCTCGCTCCCACGCTTGACCAAACCCTAAAATCGATTCCGCCAAAATCATCCTCCCTCTCTTCTCTTCCCTCTAGTCTGCTCTGCTCCGCTTATTCTCGTGATTCTTCTCTCTCTAGCTCGCGTTCTCTCTCGTGCACTTGCTCTATGTTTTCTCTTTTTCTTTTGTTTATTTCCTGATTCTTGTGATTGGTTGACCATTAATCTCCCATGATTGACCATTGTTCTTCTTGATTTTGTGTTGATTTTTCATTTTGAGTCTTTGGTTGATGTTTTTGTCGAGCAGAGGTTACTACAAGTGTAGTAGTGTGAGAGGTTGCCCAGCACGCAAGCATGTGGAAAGGGCATTAGATGATCCGTCAATGCTAATTGTGACCTACGAAGGAGAGCACAACCACACCATTTCTGTTGCAGAAACAAGCAGTCTCATCCTTGAATCCTCATAGAGGATTATTAACAAACACTTGGTGTGCAAGTGATGGTAGGTGTAGAGACGGCTGTAAGTCATTAGAGCTGTGGAATCTAAGGAAAACCCAGATCATTAAATCTCGAAGGAGATTTAGTTGTACCTGTAAAATAGTATGAGATCATTAATTTTTAATTTCTTGTTGATTTAAAAGACAACCCACCAAAGAAATGAAAAGAAAGGGGTGATGGTTGATTTGGTATTTTTCAGATTTCAATCTCAAATCAAAAGAAAGTAAGCAGTGCTAGTGATCTTTGGATTATTTTATTGTTTGCTTGCTTTTGATTAATTAATTTTTGTTTTCTTTGATCTTGGTTGGATGCCTACTTCCTTACTGTTTTTCATGCATCATTGTTTGGATTAAAATAGTGAAAATGGAGAGAAAGAGGAACACCAAGTCAAAGAATAGGTAAAGGGAAAGAAAAAGAAAAAAGAAGAGAGAGTGCAGGAACATGTCGTGTATTGGAAGGTTGACCATAAGAAAGAGGTGACGCGTCACGCAGACGCTACTCTTATGCATGTCACACACAATAGACGACGTGTCGTCTATTGTATTTGCCAAGCCACATGAACGACGCGTCGTTCGCCAACCACATTCAAGATCCGTGAACACCGGGATTCGGGTCGGGTCAGATGATGTGGCATGCCACGTCATCGTGTTGGTGACGCGTCATTCCACGTGGCATGCCACGTCAGCACTTAATGGTGGACGGTGAACGGTGTTAGTGAGAGGTGCCAAATGTGTCATATGTTTTAAGTTCAGGTGCCTTTTAAATCGTTTTACAAATGGAGGTGCCAAATATCTCAATCAATATAAGTACAGGTGCCAATTTTGTGTTTATCCCCTACAAAAAAGCACACGTATCATTATATATTATTTTACTAAAAAATATGTTTTTTGATATTGAGCCATTTGTACGCTTTTTTCAAACTCTTTAAGTAAAAATTCCTTTAATTTAATATTTTATGATAATTTATTTTACTAAAATGAAATTTTTTTTTTTGTAAAATACAATGCGCATTAATCAATAAAATCCCAAAAAATGGGAAATTATTTTATACGTCTTTGTGCATCAAGCAATCACTTTTTGCAGGAGTCAGGTGTGTGAGACTTTGTTTCTTGTGAAATTCTCATCCTCAAGTAACCACAAAAGATTCCTTTCTCCCCTTATTCCCCAAATTCACAATCTTTTCGGGCCTTCAGTCAATCCCAATTAGGGTTTTCTAAAATCCCAAATTATGTCCGGCAGAAATCGCGGCGCCCCTCCTCCTCATTCAATCAAAGGCGTACATTTGCCTATGCCTCCTGCTGCAATTCATGAGCCTCACTATGGCATGGCGATGGCTGTGCCTCCTCCTCATCCTCATCCCGCTTTACTTGATGAGATAAGAGAATCTCACCCTTTTGGGATGGACCCCAGGCAGCGCTTGCCCCCTCATCATCATCACCATCACCATCATCATGCGGCTATTCTTGAGGAGAATTTGGCTGCCCAACACCAGGATATCCAAGCTTTATTGGCTGACAATCAGCGCCTCGCTGCCACTCATGTCGCGCTTAAGCAGGAATTGGAGCTCGCTCAGCATGAGCTGCAACGGTTGGGTCACGTGGCGGATTCCTTTCACGTGGAGAAAGATGTTCAAGTGAGAGAGTTGCAGGAGAAGTGTATGAGGTTGGAGATGGATGTTCGTGGTGTGGAAGCCATGCGAAATGAGCTCAGTCGTGTTAGTTCTGATGTTAAGGAACTTAGTGAAGTTAGGAAAGATCTTAACGGAAAAGTACAGGGCATGAATCAAGATTTGGCTAGGTATAATGCGGATTTGCAACAAGTGCCCATGTTGAAGGCTGAAATAGATAATATGAAGCAGGAATTGCAGCGTGCAAGGTATCAGTTCTTATGCTTTGTTTCGTTTTGCCTGCATTGTTTGTGGAACATGATTTAAGGAAGCTAATGAACTTTTCTTCATTGCTCTTTTTGTTTGTAGAGCTGCTATTGAGTATGAGAAGAAAGGGTATGCAGAGAACTACGAACATGGTTTGGTGATGGAGAAGAAATTGATTGCAATGGCCCGAGAGTTGGAAAAGCTTCGTGCTGAGATTGCAAATGCAGAGAAGAGAGCTCGTGCTGCTGCTGTTGTAGGAAATCCAGGTATCTTGCTTCTTTTATTCAGTGGTAAAGGCACATTTAATAGGGAAGACTTTTAGATAAGAATTAGAGGAATCCTTTGAGGCATGGGTAGCACCATTCTAGACAAAAGCACTACCTGTCAAGTAAAGAGTTCATTAAGAGTGTAACTCTCTCCACGCTTTGCGATACTCAACTGAAGCTTAAAGAACTCTCTGCCTTTAACTTCACCAGTGCAATCATTGTTCTTGCTGTTGTTTCTTGATTTTTGATTTATAGTGTTTCTTTCTCTTAGGTTTTTTTACCCTTGTATTATTGGTTTTCATTATTGAGTGATTTATTATGTGCCCTTTAGATTGTTGAAACTGATTGGTCTGTTCAAGCTTGGCTACTTGAGGTTCAACCATGCCAGTGTGCGAACTTCATTTGTTTCTACTATGTAATAGCTTAAGCACTATTATGGTGGAAACTAATTTGATCTGGTTAATGCACTAGCTAGTTTCACTAAATTTTAACTTATATGCAGGATCTGGTTAGTGCCCTTTAGATCCTATCAGTGTTTTCTTTTGATTGTAGCTCTTATCTTTCTGATCCCACAAATACATGATGCTTTGTACCCTTAAGCTTTTTCCTCCATGGTTCTGTATTTTTCACTTGTCTGATATTTGATGTTTATCTTCCCGTTTTCTAATACCACCTTTCTCGAACAGGTGCAACTTATAATGTAAGTTATGGAAATCCTGAAGCTGGATATGGAGGGAACCCATATCCTACTGGCTATGGAATGAATCCTGTAAGTTGGTTATTGAAATCATATATAATCTCTGCCTGTTTTTATTTTTTTTGTATGTTTAAACTTTCCACATGCATATTTAGATTGTGTGGTGGGAGTCCTGTCTATCATTTTGGCATACTCACACTGTTCAAGTTTTTTCAGGGGCAAGCTAATGCTGAAAGTTTTCCTCAGTATGTGGCCGGACCTGGTTCCTGGGGTGGATATGATATGCAGCGAGCTCAAGGGCACAGATAAACTGGTTCAATGGCAACAAAAGATTTCTCATCCAAACGGTATCATGGGCTGCAACTTTTTAGATACTTTGTTTTGGGTTGAACTGTTATCTTATTTATGGTAGTTATTTCATATTTGGAAGGCTTGCTTGTCTATTTGGTTTAGTGACTCTGTACTTGAAAATAATGAATGTGGGTTCATATTATCCTTGTGATGCATCATCTTATTTCTATTTTGGTGCCTTTTGATGCAACTACTACATGAGTTCCTCTTTCTCTTTTAGTGCCTTTTGGCATATGTATTTTTCATCTTTAATTCAAGTCACGAATTCTGACCTTGCCATTTAACTTAAAAGTTTAACATGCACTTGTTGTGTCTGTAACTGAGTGTGTATAATATATGCCTCAGTTGTGAGCTATTTGGTTGTAAAGACAAGTCTTGGAACTTCTAGCTTTCTTAAGGATTGAGTGATATTGTGCTTATAGTTCTTGGGTTGATGTTCTAACATCAAGCTGTGGTGTGTGATAAGCTATTAGAACCCTGGTATACTGTTGCGACTAATATTCATAGCCCCTATACCAGCTGTAATTCTTTTGATTTGATTTCTTTACCTTGTTTCTTTATTTTTCCTAACCATTTACCCTCCTGTCGTAATATATATCCATTAACATTAATATGAAAACCTGACAGTAGTTGTTCTCCCATTTAAAAGTCCAGTGCCAACTTTTGTGGTCTGTTTGTTGGTTCTGGAGTGAGGCTGTCCTTCATCGAGGCATGCTTGGGGTGTGAGGAATCAATATTGCAGCAAATATTATAATTTTTTTTCACATTATGAATAAATTGGTTTTCATGGATCATATAGATATTGATATGTCTGGAGCTTTCTTCCATTTATGGATTATTGAACGTCACAGTGAGTAGAATTTGTCTACCAATATGTACTGTGATTGGTTTTCCATTTGGTTGTCGTTGCCATATATCACAACAATTGTTATGAGGTTAGACCTAGTTGTTTAAGATGCTGTGTTCTCTTTTTTTTTTTCTTTTTTTTTTCTTTCCCTTTTCTCTTTTGAAGATGAATTGACCTTTCATAAGAAGTTATGAGAATATCAAGAAAAAGAGAGAAAAAATAACCAATGAAATATGTTTTATAAATGACCTACCTAGCAAATAGTTTCCTTATTCTACCTTATGAGAGTGAACATGTTACAATACCACCAGCAACTGATCCGTGATTAACAAACTCCTTAGTTTTAGCGATTTTGTATTTTGTTTGTTTGCCATGTCCCTTAGTTTTAGGATGTTATACCTCCACTTTCTTTCCCATGTTTTTTTATCATTCAAGTTGTGGGGATTCCACCCAGCTGCTGGGCATATATATATATATATATATATATATATATATATATGCAAGCAAAAAAGAACAAAAATCAGATGGGAAATTCCAAAAAGTTTGTGAGTAATTTGAAACTCAAGAGATCTTTGGGTTCTCTCTAATGAACCCGTAACCTAGCAGCATCCATAGGTAGAAGAAAGAAAACCCCATCTAAGCAAGCCCATGCATTCTCAAATTCCACCTGAGATCATCATTTGCAGACCTTTAACCTGGGACTCTAACTTAACACTCCTTTTGTATCATTCAGGGGGGCATCTCATAGGAGTTCTTTCTTTTTGTGGTAATCTAACTGTGCTGGACATCTTTGACCAAGTGTTCATTACTGTGTAGAGATTCCCTTAGGATGGGGTTACTATACACTCCATAGTTCTTTAACTGGTATGGTAGTACATTTATAGTTAGGACATCAATTTTGTTATTTCTCTGCATGTTTTCTTCTGATTATAATAGTCTTTGCAGTATCTAATTTAACCAACAGAAAGTTGATTATGGAAATTCGCATAGAGACGGGTTCAGTGGTAGAATTATGTGGTTCTGAGTGAATTAGTTTACATCTTGCATGTCCTCAAAGACCTTCCTCAGCTGTCCTGCATTTTGGAAGTTTAGCTAAAAATTGGGAAGTATATCATTAGGGTCTTGAATGGTAAAAAATGATCAACCTGTGTGGTTTGAGTGATGTTTGATTTTGGTCTTAAAATGAAAATAATGACTAGAAGGCTGCTGCAAATCTTAGATCCGTGCTGGATTTGAAAGGGATAACGGATCAGGCTCTAGACATGCATTTCGTTTGAAAACAGGAGCTCAGTCAATAGCTGGGCTGGGGCAGGCAGCTACTCTAGGTTTTCCACTGGTATTCTTGAAGTTCCAACTGTGCTTCTTTTACAGTTTGGTTGTGGGTTGAGGGTTTAGAAGTAAAAAATGAAAAAAGGAACTGCTTTTTCGTTATTATAGAGCATTCTCAGTAGCAAAGCATTACAGAACTAGTTTGAACAGAATCTGAAGAAAAACATAAAAAACAAACTTAATTGCTCAGTTTCTATGCTGTAAAAACTGAAACCATACATCTGTTATCGAAGACATAGGAACAGACTTGATACTTTGGGGCACCTCTATAATACTTGAGATTCAAGCCAATCTCAAAAGTCAAAATGCCATTCTGCACAGGTTATTAAATCATTTATGATCAAGATCAAGTTCAATGGTTTTTGGAACAAGTGACTCAAGTATATATATTTTTTTAATTCTTAGGTTGTGTACAAGTATGATTTGGCCAAGAAACTGTCAATGTTTGGTTCATTTTACCAAGATGGTAGCATAGTTTCTCCCCTGAATGTTGCAATATATTTTTATTGTTATTTTACATTGGAGCTAAATTTCCCTTTTTGTGGTCATCATGTTTGATAATGCTACATGAAATCTCTAAACCTGGCCGACCAGTTTAAGAAGTTTTTAATTGTTGTACATCTGCAGTTCACTTTATAATCTTTCTACAACTTATTTACCATATCAGGGCTTAGAGCAGTGCTTTAGGTTAGATCTTGAGTTCTAGTTGAAGTTTGTTGCTTCTTTGAGAAAGAGATCAGTTTTTTCTTCATCCACCCACCTTCGCATCACACACACGGCCACAATCCTACTGCAGGATTTTAGTGTCTGCCATGGCTGGCTTTGGAAGGAGCTCATATCTGCTATTTTGTGTAGCAAAATGTTTCAGTAATAAGGGAATTTTCCTGTCTCTCTTGTGAAACGAGAGATGCCTCTGCTTGCAATCAATTACTATCCGTCCTGGAGTCTACTAGAGTGATTTTGCTCAGTACAAGCTCATCTCTTTGTTTATTATCCTGGCCTATGGCAACACACAAGCAGTGGAAATATGGGAACATCTTTTTATAGTTTTACTGAAAATGCCTGGCTTGTTGTGTGGGGTTGGCTTTGGCGCAATTTTCTCCCCCCTTTGCAAGGGGCTCTACATCTTTGTTCTCCATTTGGAAGACAGATGCACAGCGTTGGCAGAAGCTTATCCATTGGTTGAGTTGTGTTCATTTGACAAGACAAGGTCAGCAGTGAATCTACAAGATGAGTGTCATGGTCAAGTAAGTTATGTAATTTTCTGTGAATATAACTTTTCTATTTGAATTTGTTCTGCAGAAGAAGTCTTTTTTTCTGGTTTTACAATGTCATAATTAGATTCGTCCGCTCTTTTATTATGTCTTGGCAGGAACCTTTGTAATCCAAGTGTTGATTGTTTGAAATGATGAAAAAGCATAGTATGACCTATCTTTAGTTGCAACATTCTGGCTGTTTGGATCAAGTCCCAAACCATGCCTCTCCCTGCCCTTTAGTTTGTTTCTACTGTACGATAAATTTCTTTGAGCAGATTGGATAGCAATTTGCATTTTGTTCTTCATATTCACCTCTGTTTTTAATTTGAGGTTTAAGGAAAACTTTTTATCATTTGAAGCATAGAAGGTCTATCATTTGTAATTCTATGTGCTTGTGTGGAGCAATTTGGACCTGCAACGCTTCCTACTCCTCACCTCAACACTATTGAGGATGGGATAGTCTCCGACCGGGCTACTTCAGACTGGCAATTGGAGAAACAATTAAGTGAAGGGAGGTGGAATAAAGATTTGATGTTGGCTTTTGATACTGAAGGCATAACGTAAGTGGAAAGTGCTATAAGCAGCTACATTGCAGAAGTGTAGTTGTGATGCATGGTTCGTGCTGTTATGCACTTAGAATCTCTGATGGGAATAAGTAGGGGGGGTGAGAGTTTTGTGGTGTTAGGCCTGGTGAGATACAGAAGTTGTTGACTTCAATGACCCTAAGTCTAAAGGGCTAAAGAAAAGCACAAACTCTTGGCTGGAAGTCTTCGTCAGTTTTAATTTAGCTATACATCAGTAGTGAATCTATGATTTCCCCATAGGTAAAGATAAAATTTTATTGCAGTCTTATGCCAATAAGTCTTTTTTGTCCAAGTCATCTTTTACGTTGCTAAACTAAAGCTGGTGCTGCTGACTGTCCCTTGCACACTAGTATTTTGGTGAATTGCTTGTGTAGTTTTGTTGTATGTTCTTTTCCATTGAGCTCGATGTGGATTTGTTTTAAGGTGAACAATAGAAGATAATTTGACTACTAGCTATTGATAGTTCCAAATAGTTTTCTTATGCTACTATATTGAGCTAGAGGTGGATGTGGTTTTGGAAGATCCAATACTTCATGCGTGCATGGCTATGATATCTATACAGCTAGCTCCATGTTGAAGCATTATACGTAAACTTGTGTATTTCTTAGACTTTGTTCCTTTTACTGTAGTATAGGTTTATCAAACTTCCCTTTTGTCATGTTTTATTGTTATTTGTTTTTAGTTGGATACTCCTACAATTGTCTGTATTTGTAGGTATATAGGTATATAGCAATGCTTGGAGAATTAAATTTGTACATGGTATCATGTGTACTAAGTGCACCAATGAAATAAATCCTTTTCTAAAATCTGAGTCAGCCAAAGTGATTTACGGACCCAATATTGAGTTAAATTTTTGTTAACTTTTAAAATATCGAATATTCTTTGCTTCTGAAGCCGCGTGTCACATGATGCATTTAGTTCAATTTAGCATATATATAGTTTGCAATAGTGGCTTAAGTTAGTTGGGGTTTTAATTTATTAGCCTATAGGTTCAAAGCTGCGATTTCCACTCTTGCTCTTCCAAGTAAATTGTGGTATGGGCTATTCTTTAAGCTTGTGAATCAAGCTGGTGTGGCCAGCTTCAAGCAACAGCAGACTTGATCTCAGTTGAGTGTTAGCTAGCTTGTAAGGATATCCTACAGTTTGTGAATGTTAAAAAATAGAATATAGAAATGAAGTAGAAGTCTAGTAAAGGATTTATTTAAATTATTGATTAAATAATGCATATGAAGATGTGGTTCCATATAATTCTGTTGATAGCAGTTAGTTTGTGCCTCTTATACAGGCAATTGTACTACTTTTTAGTAAGAAATTTTGTGGCGGAGCATGTTGTATGTTTTGACAGAAATCATATGGCTGCAGATTTCTATTATCATTTAATTAACGCAGTCAACGGCCATTGTTTTTATTTGTTTAGGATTTGTAGAAGGTTGACCATTATCCCTTTAAAATAAGTTAACAAATTCTCTTGTTTGCAACGTGTGTGTTCATTTCTAGTTTATCATGTGTTTCAAAAACCATGTTCTTTCCCAAAGCATTAGAAACCAACTTACTTCCTCTCTGATATCATCTTGTGTTTTTGACATTTTTGTATCTGTTTTTAGGTTCACTGCTCAATGCCCTTTAACCCTGTGAAGCTGCTTTTGCCGTGACAGTGGTTGTCTTAAGGTATGTCAATTCTTACTCTATTTGTTGCTCTGTTCAAGTTTTCTATACTATTGCAGTTTTGTTTTTACCCTCAAGAAAAAAAATGCATAAGGTGACAAAGTTAATGTTGTTTGATGTGTGAAAAATAAAATTCTGTGGTCCATTGGAGCGTGACAACACCTGATGAAGGGGATTAGGTTGGGTGGGTGGGTTGATGAGAAGAGATGTCTGGTATGTGTAGTTTAAATGGTAGGATACTGCTGCTTGGTCCAGTTATGCTAGTGTACTACCTGGTATCATCTGTTCACTTTTTAATATGTCATGTTTTAGGGTAGAATGGTATGATGATTGCTTCAGGTGGGTGATAGAGAAACCTAAGGGATGCTGACTATGGTTTAACTGGAACTACTTTTTCTTGTTTTGGTGATTTTGGGGCGGGGTTGGGCATTAGTAGGGTAATTTTGACTTTGAGGTTTAGTAGGTTATGGATCTCTTTATATTTCTCTTATTGTCAGAAGTAGGAAAGACTTGGTTGACTATACCTGGAGAAACTTTAGGTACTTAACTGAGCTAAAAAAGAAAGATCTTGGGAAACTTCAAATTAATTGTTCAACCAGTTGTGGGTGGTACAATTTTTGTCCCAAAACACTTTTGCTCATGTCAGGACATTGCCAACTATTTTCAATTAAATCCCTGACATCAATTGTCACATGTTCTAGGCTATGCTTGGCATTGCTGTGCGCTTGGGGAAAGCTGATTTTGAAGAATCAAAAGCTAAAAATATTGTTTGGTTACCATTCTTGAAACCAGTGTTTGTTAAAAGCAGACCCTCAAAACCATGGTTTTGGAGAAGCTACTCTGGTTTGCTACTTGAAATCAAGATCTTTTCTTCAGTCTAAAATAGTCTCCAGTTGAAGGAGTGGTTACAAAGTTCAAGATAACTATGTACTTTCTCCATCCTTGTTTGCACAGCAACCACAATTTTTAAGGGAAGTGGCTTCGAGGTAAGCTAATTACTTTGTTTGTTTCATAAGGTGTTGGGTTTTAGAGTTCCATATCAAATTCGATTTGAAATTACGATTTGTGGGTGAAATCCATTTAATTTTTTTATTCATTTGGTTAGTTTCAAATTCTGCAGGATGGAAAGAACAAAAATTTCCCAAAAGTGAATTTCTTATACTACATTTGTTTGCTTCTTTATTTTAAAAAATGATAATGAATTGACTTGTGTGGGCTGAGTTTTTGCATTGTTGGTGTTGGAAGGTTTTATCCGTGCATGCCATGTTTCTTGAACTTAAACTGATCTCTTGAAAATCAGTCCTTGCAACTACCAGTTGGTGGTTGTTATTGACTTATTTTTTTTGGAACAATAGTTCATATTTACTGGATAAGTTGCCAATAACGCATTTGCTATTAACTTGTTTGCTTATGGTCACAACTGGTTGGACATGATGTTTAGAATGAAAAAAAATGCCAGTAGATACCCGGTTAGTTACAAGACAACATTGGCATGTTCAACAAGCATTGACAACTAATCAGATAGTTGCAACTGCTTGATGTCCAATTGGCGTGCCTCCTGTAAAAATTATGATTTTAGAAGAGTATCACTTGATATATATACTATACTGAAAATCGCTACTAGTTCAGGAGCTCTAATATGTGAACTGTTATGACAGCCAGGATATATTTTTGGTGTCTTTGCATGATACATCAAATTGCACTTATCATTTCAGACGTAGTTGATTTTCAATTCTCAATACCTGTATATCCACTCTTAATTTCTTTCTTTTTCTTGCTGTAATCAGGAGCAGATCTGCACTTCTGAGAATGTCAACGAGTTACTTGATTCTATTTGACGGATTATGTCCAAGCATCCGTTGGTATAAGCAGCAAGGGTATACCTTTGGTTCAAAAGCTGCTTGTGCTGTTTTGCCAAGGGCTTTGTGGATGACATGTTGTTAGCTGTTACTTGAGTGGATATGCCAATTCCTTACCCCAGAACTAGCCACCTTGGTTCTGGAAGCTTCTGCTTTCTCTTGTTGTTTGAATGGAGGAAAATTTAGCGGTACAGCTAGCATTGAACCTTACTTCAAAGACCGGAAGCTTACAACAAAGGGAATAGAGCGAAGCCTTAGGCGGTATAAACAGATTGAAGGCCCTTTCGGTCAAAAAGTCTGAGGGGAGAGACATAATGTGACTGCATTGATCACAGTAGCTACACCCACAGAATTTAATGAACCCAAAGGTGCATGGGTCATATATTCCCAAGGTAATTGTCCCAGGTGTAATGCCATACGGCTATTGAGTTGCGTCGAACTTTTGGTTACTTGAAACTGCTGCAGGCCAATGTTATGAGATCAAAGCTGCCTGCACTGATCATCACAGAATACAATTCCTAATGGATGCGAATTTCCTGGATATGTTAAACTAAGTTGAGTCCTTTTATTTTGTGGGTTTGAACAAATTGATCCAATGATCACCGTTTGTTTTGTAAAACTATGTAGATTTTGTTTCTTTGAATATTTTAGTCTTGAGAATAATATATTGTATTCCCATTGGCATTTGTTATTGTTGAGTAGTGTAGAATTCTTTTTTCTTCTTTTGATTAAAATGGCACAATCATTAATAAAGATGAGAATGGATGTCAATTAGTAAGTGACTGGCAGTCAATACAATATTTTATACGAAAGACATTGTCTTGACATTTTTATGTTGATTAATTTGCAGTGTTATTTAATAGTTATAATATACTGTAAGAAGTATTGACTCTTATATTTAAATTATTATAAGTTGATACAAAGTAATATTGACACATAATATTTGATTAATCAATTAATTGATTTATTTAATAAAATACTTAAATGTTACTTTTATTTATGGTTGTCAATGGATTAAATTTTATTCCAATTTGAATTCAAATTAAGTGAATATGGATCAATTATTGCTCTCCCTTAATCAAAATAGAGTCTCAACATGTTTATCCATTTCCTTAACAAATCAAATATGAATTTATGTAAATTCAATAAGATAACGCAAGCGGGTCCTTAATCTTAATATTTTTATTTTAGTTAATTTCAAAAAAAATTCGATTCAAACCGGTCCCTCATGGAGAGTGAGGTGTGTCATGCGGCTCCCGCGTCCCTGACAACTTTAACCCAAAAAATAATAAAATAATAGTAACTAATGGACGTTTGTCTCTGTTAGTTGTTTTTCTCACGATGAGAATTAAATTGAATGGACGGATATAATGTGAGGAATCGGTTTGAATCAATTTTTTTTAAAAAATTGACTAAAATTAGGAACCGAATGCGTTATTCCTAAATCCAATCCGATTAAAATCCATCCGAAATAATAATAATATTAATTTATTCTTTCCAACTTTGCTAAAAATAAGTAGTAACTTTTTGGAGTTGTGACTAAGACCATCGGGAAATTGCAAAAATTGGTACCTGTACATGAATTTAATGAAATGTTTCATACCTCATCTATAAATTGCTTTTAAAAGATACCTGTACAATACGAAAACGTCACATTTGGTACCTCAACCTTACGCCGTCCAACAATCACCGTTAACTGTCCTACGTGGCACGCCACGTCGGATGCCACGTGGGATACGGCTGACGTGGCATGCCACGTAATCACATCCGACATGTGTCTTTCTCCACTTGTGAAACGACGTCGTTTCACACCAGGCATGAACTACGAGTAGTTCATGGTCAAAATGAACGACGCGTCGTTCACATGCTAGCATTTATCATTCTCCAAGTAAGGGAAATCCAAGATTCGAACCCTGGACCACTGGTAGCACAAGGAAGAATCTTACCACTAGACCAAATGCTCTTGATGTGCTATCATTGATCACAACCGATATTTATTACTCCAAAACTGTTTCCTTAGTTCTCAACCCCAGACCGCCCCACCTTTCTCTGCCTCTCTCACTTCTCTCCGATTTGGTGAATAGCTTTCGATGTTCATCTTTTAAAATTTTCAAAAAATGTAAAAATTTCAACAATAATTTAATTAATCTAAAAATTCAGAAAAAATGTAAAAATTCTAAAAAATTCCAAAAAAGTTTTAATTAATCTAAAAATCCAAAAAAAAAATACTAATTCTAAAAAAAAATGTTAAAAATTCACAAAAATAATTTAATTAATTAATCTAAAAATCCAGAAAAACTTGTAAAATTCCAAAATAAATGTTAAAATTCCAAAAAAAAATAAAAATTCCAAAAAATGTACAAATTCCAAAAAAAATGTTAAAATTTCAAAAAAAATGAAAAAAATCTATATAAAATTATAAAATCCTGAAATTAATCTAAATTATTAATTAATTTTTTTTTGGATTTTTTTACAATTTTTAGAATTTTTATATTTTTCTGAATTTTTAGAATAATTAAATTATTTTTGGAGCTTTTACAATTATTTTTAGAATTTTAACATTTTTTTTAAAATTTGTATATTTTTTTTGGAATTTTTACATTTTTTTGGATTTTTAGATTAATTAAATTATTTTTGAATTTTTTTAGAATTTTTACATTTTTTCTGAATTTTTAGATTAATTAAATTATTGTTGAAATTTTTACATTTTTTGAAATTTTTAAAAGATGAACATCGAAAGCTATTCACCAAATCGGAGAGAAGTGAGAGAGGCAGAGAAAGGTGGGGCGGTCAAGGGTTGAGAACTAAGGAAACGGTTTTGGAGTAATAAATATCGATTGTGATCAATGATAGTACATGAAGAGCATTTGGTGTAGTGGTAAGATTCTTGCTTGTGCTACCAGTGGTCCAGGGTTCGAATCTTGGATTTCCCTTATTTGGAGAATGATAAATGCTAGCATGTGAACGACGCGTCGTTCATTTTTAACCATGAACTACGAGTAGTTCATGCCTGATGTGAAACGACGTCGTTTCACACGTGGAGAAAGACACATGTCAGATGTGATGACGTGGCAGCCGTATCCCACGTGGCATCCGCCGTGGCGTGCCACGTAGGACAGTTAACGGTGATTGTTGGACGGCGTGAGGTTGAGGTACCAAATGTGACGTTTTCGTATTGTACAGGTATCTTTTAAAAGCAATTTACAGATGAGGTATGAAACATTTCATTAAATTCATGTACAGGTACCAATTTTTGCAATTTCCCAAGACCATCCACAGCAGCGGGTGTTAAATTTAACACTTCTCTCCTGGCACATCAGCTTAACACCCAACCAAATCATCAAATAACACCCACTTTTCTTTTAACTTCACAGCAGAGTATTTTTCAGGGTGTTATTCACTCTCTCTCCCTTCCACATCATTTAATCATATACCCCACCATATTTTTTATTTCTTTTTCTGATTAAATTTATAATTACTATAATAATTATTTTTTATAATATAATAAATAATAAATAATATTTTTTAATATAAATTAATGGGGTAATAGTACGATGACCCCCTGAACAATTGCGAAAAACAGACTCCTCCCCCCTGGCATTTGAAAAGTTAATTCCGCCTCCCTTGTACTTATGGTCAGAGGCAGTTGTGTAGGCTCCGTTAGTCAACTTTTGACTCCGTTGGAAATGACTGGTTACTACCTGTCTCCAATTTTTTTCTTTACCAATTGCAACTTCTTTTCTATTCTCACCTTCCCTGTTTTTTTTCTTTCTTTCTTTCTTTCTTCTTCTGCTTCTTCTTCTTCATGCTTCTTCTTCTTCTTCTCCTTCTTCTTCTTCATGCTTCTTCTTCTTCTCCTGCTTCTTCTCCTCCTTCTTCTTCTTCTTCTCCTTCTTCTTCTCCTTCTCCTTCTTCTCCTTCTCCTTCTCCTCCTTCTTCTCCTCCTTCTTCTTCTCCTCCTTCTTCTCCTCCTCCTTCTTCTGCTTCTCCTCCTTCTTCTTCTCCTTCTTCTCCTTCTTCTCCTTCTTCTTCTCCTTCTCCTCCTCCTCCTCCTCCTCCTCCTCCTCCTCCTCCTCCTCCTCCTCCTCCTCCTCCTCCTCCTTCTTCTTCTTCTTCCAGGGATTCATATCTCCACCTCTCTCACTTTTAAAAAGTTTAGCATCAGTCTTAAGTTCTCACACCACTGTGTCGTCCATCATCCCTTCAATACAAACCCATCCTTCTTCCAATAAATCAATAAATCACTGTCCAATCACTTTTTCTCCTCCTTCCTTCCATAACTCCCATCTTCTCTACAAAATCCAAGCTACTGCACCCTTCAATCTCTCTTCCAAAACATCGTGGATACACTCCTTCCCTTCCTCTCGTACAGATATGAAATTTTCCCCTGAAATCCGTCACTTTTCTTTTATTAAAAAATCGCTTAACTCTTTCTCTTTAGATCCAAACCCATGTCATGTTTTCACTCAAAGATTAAACCTTTTTTTTTCTTCCCTCACTTGCAGATCCAACTTCTGATCGTGCAGAAACCAGATCCTTCCTGCGTGGGATCGACGTGAACCGCCTCCCGCCGTCGTCCACCTCCGACTGCGACAAGGAAACTGGTGTTTCCTCCCCAAACAACACCATATCGAGCGTCAACGGGAAGAGAAGTGAGAGAGACTTAGGAAATTGAGACGAGCTTGAGATGGAGAGAGCTTCCTCTCAAGGAATCTACTACGAGGAAGATGTTGCGCCGCCGCCGCCGACTTGTTTTGAAACTTTCTTGTTCTATTCTTGTGTTTGGATTATTTGATTTTTGTTCTGTTCTTTTAATTGATGAACGATGTGGTGGATTCCTATCTCCAGAAATGCTGGCAAAGAAAATTTGTTAATGGATCTGGAAATTTTTAATTTAGATGTCTTTTAATTTCGTTACCGATTTTTTTCACTTCTATTTTTCCTTTAATTTGGATTATTGATGCTAGAAATTTTTAATTTGTTAAGAGGAAGAAGAAGAAGAAAGAAAGAAAGAAAAGAAAAAAAATAGGGGAGGTGAAAATAGAAAAGAAGTTGCAACCGGTAAAGAAAAAAATCGGAGACAGGTAGTAACCAGTCATTTCCAACGGAGCCTACACAACTGCCTTTGACCATAAGTACAAGAGAGGCGGAATTAACTTTTCAAATGCTAGGGGAGGAGTCTGTTTTTCGCGATTGTTCTGGGGGTCATCGTACTATTACCCCTAAATTAATTAAATTTCATAATTTCTTTTCAGATTTCAAAAAATCTATACTTTTTTAATACAATAAATAATATAATATTTATTAAGAGTAACATACAATACTCCCTCCGTCTAAATTTAATAGACGTTGGGAGGCATATCACACAGTTTTAGGCAACTGTGTGTATGCTGTGGAAAGACTGGCTTTGTGCCAGTGCTGTCTATGGGCCAAGGCTTGGAAACAAATTTTTTTGGATTAAAAAATTCCAAACACAACATCTTGCTTATTTTTCTCTCCCTCTCTCCTACAACCATCTTTAACCTCGTTGCTTCTGTAAGATGAAAGAGTTAGGCGCGAAAATTTTGGTCAATTTTCAAATCTCAAATCTGGATTAAAATAAAATTTTCCCACTTTTCAAATCTCAAATTAATTCCCTTCTCCCGCATACCTGAAATTTTTGAAGGATGTTGTATTCCTTTAATTTTATCATCTCTAATTTAATCCAAAATTCCCAAAATTTTGTTCATCTCCGACATGGCTTCTTCTCCAGCAAACACTAATGGAGACCAACCTTAATCTCCTCTGTCCAATTCTCCTGGGCTTGACGATATTGATTCGACTAGTACTTGCTTCTTTGGAAACCATGTCCAACAAGCTATCTCCAGTGAGGTAGTGAACGCCGCAATCGCAATTCCTGATCTTAACCAACGACTAGGACGAGGTAATTACAGAGATTTCATCAGAAATTGTTATCCTGAATATTCCGACTATATTTTGTTGAACGTGTGAATTTTTATCATGCTTAGAGCCTAGAAAAGAGCTCACCGAAATTGAACGTCGAGCTGTATATGAAATATTGTTGGCCAAGAGTGTTAATGGTGTTTTGAAGAGACATGTGATGAAGGAAGTAGCTGACTGTTTTGGTGTGGGAATTAGAACAATCCAAAGACTATGGAAACGTGCTAAAGATTCAGACAACCAAAATTATTCAAGTGTTAGAGTGAGGCATTGTGGCCGAAAGAGAGTGGATTTCGATTTGGAGAGGATCAAAACCATTCCCTTGAATAAGAGGACAATGTTGAGATCTCTTCCATTTGCCCTGGGTGTATCTAGGTCATATCTGCATACTAAATTGAAGGAAGGAGTAATCAGGCGGCATACCAATGCCATTAAGCCAACGCTGACAGCAGATAATCAGACTGCAAGAATCAATTTTTGTCTATCAAGTTTAGACCCAGCAACACTACCACATGATCCAACATTCAACAATATGGACAACACGGTGCATATCGATGAGAAGTGGTTCTACCTAACGAAGAAATCATAGACCTATTACCTCATGCACGATGAGGCTGACCCAGTAAGAACAATTAAAAGCTCTCATTTTATTCCTAAAGTCATGTTTTTAGCTGCTGTTGCGAGGCCAAGATATGACTGTAACGGCATGTGTACGTTTGATGGGAAAATTGGGGTTTTCCCGCTTGTTCAAACAGTTGCTGCTATTCGATCTAGTCAGAATCGACCTCGTGGTACGCTCGAAGTTAAACCCATTGCTAACATAACCAGAGCTGTCATTAGAGAGTTTATGATTGCTAAAGTGATTCCTACCATAGCATCCAAGTGGCCTAGGCAGAGTATTACAGATGAGATTTTTATTCAGCAAGACAATGCCAAAACCCATATACACACTGATGACGTTGACTTCTTGTATGCAGTTCAGGAAAGTGGCATGAATCTCACTCTGTTTTGCCAACCACCAAATTCTCCAGATTTGAATGTATTAGACCTTGGTTTTTTTAGATCAATTCAATCACTGCAGTCTCAGAATTGTGCAAAATCCATCTTTGATTTGATCGCGGCAGTCGATGAGGCTTTTGAAGGATTTTCAATCAAGAAGAGCAATCGATTTTTTTTAACGCTGCAATCTTGTATGATTAAAATTCTTCAATGTGATGGCTCCAACCACTACAAGATTCCTCATATGAAGAAAAAATAGCTTGAGAATGATGGGACTTTACCATCGATGTTGCGTTGCTGTCAAGAGCTTTATACCCATGCCGTGAATCATGTTAATGGGATGACAATTGGGTAGATGTTTTTTGTGTATGGTAGGAATAGAGCATGTTAACGGGATGACAATTGGGTACATTTTATTGGCGTTCAATGTGGTCGTCTTGAACATGTTAATGGTTTTTGTAAATGAAGAATTTGCTCTCTGCAATTCTATGCTTTCCTGATCTAGTAAAGGTTTTTGTAAATTAAGAACAAGCTCTCTGCAATTGTATTTATATATGATCTACTAATGGATTTTGTAAGTGTAGAATTTGCTTTCTGCAATTCTATGTATGCCTGATCTAGTAAAGGTTTTTCTAAATTAAGAATTTGCTCTCTGCAATTGTATTTATATATGATTTAGTAATGGTTTTTGTAAGTGAAGAATTTTCTCTCTGCAATTCTATTTATACCTGATTTAGTATTTATTTTTGTAAATGTAGGATTTGCTCCCTGCAATTGTATTAATATCTTCATCTGGTTTGATATCAATTTGATTTTCGTCTTGTTGCCATTTGTTATGTAATTGCCCTGTTTAATATCGCATAATTCATTGTAAATATTTTCTACAGTTTGATTACTCATCAATCCAAGCACACTTTTTTCCATTTGTTTGTAATTGCCCTGATTAAGTATGCCGGAAATCAAAACATGACAATGTGAAGAGGCAGCAAACGGACACTATACAGTTTGATTATTCATCAATCCAAGCACACTTGTTTCCTTTTGTTTGTGATTGACGTGATGAAGTATGCCGAAAAACAAAACAGAACAATGAGAAGAGGCAATAAACAAACACAATTTCCATTTTATTTATCAATCCAAGCACACTTGTTTCCATTTATTTGTGATTAACCTGATGAAGTATGCCGAAAAGCAAAACAGAACAATGAGAAGAGGCAGTAAAGGAACACGATTTCCATTTTATTTATTCATCAATCCAAGCACAATTGAGAGACAAAGTACATCAGCGTTGGAAATCAACGCAACTCTTGCTTGCGGCAGTTACCATACAAACTGTTACTCTGAATTTGGGAATAACACTTGTAGTAGACTCCTTATCTCTTGCTTGACAGATGTGGTAAGATAAACATAATATTATCCAGCAATACACATAATCAGAGCAACACAGATATGCAGAATACACTAACCATTAGAAACAAAGAGTCAAAACAAACCTGCAATTTCAGACATAGCACAATTTTCATAACATTGATTCAACGGTTCAAGTCCCAATCCCTAAAACCCATCATTTTCAAATTCCGACATCTTCCATTCCCAATCCATGAAACCTAAAACCCTAAATTCATAAAACCCTAATCCAAAACAAACACAAAATCCAGACAAATTGAGAGAACCCTAAACCCAAACACAAAATCCAGACAAATTGAGAGAACCCTAAACCCATTCAATAATCAAATTTAGGACGAACATTCTCATTCCTCGCAGCCAAAACTCTCTTCTGCCAAGCCTTCACACTCACAATAAATTAGTCCTCTTCAATGTTGGACTCTGTAACACCAGAGACTTATTTCCTAGAGCAATCGCTATCCACAACGACACTCTTCTCTGACTCCACATCGCAGGGAATGGAGCCCTCAACGAACATACAACCAGATTCATCAAACTGGATGCAGCTATCGGGCTCAGCATTTTCAGAAAATTCTTTGATATACATCTCGTTAGAATCGTTAACCTCACTGTAGGAATCTGGCTGACTATCTTCTACATAAACCCCCTCCATTTTTTGCTAATCGATCAGAGTAATTTTTTGAGAGAAAGTTGAGAGGAAGTTCTATGAAAGATGAAGAGAAGGAGAGAAGGTAAAGGCGTAAGGCGAGTGGCAGAGGGTGTTATCGCCTTGCAATTGCCTTTCTCACATTTGCCACCGTCTGACACGACGTTTAACAAGCAAACTAAACTTAGTTCAAAGGGCAATGTAGTAAAAACGCAAATAAACATGGTAATGGCGTCAGTTAATGGTGAACGCCAAATCGCACCTAAAACGTCTATTAAATTTAGACGGAGGGAGTATTATTTATCACACAGTAAATCAAACATATATAGATTATTGCAAACGAACAAGAAAATACACATGGAAGAAAATGAATTTTTTTTGTAAAAAATGCATTTAAAAAAGAAGAAAATGAAAAAAAAAATGTAAAAAACTCTCAAAAAATTAAAAATAATTTTATATTTTTTATAAAAATATTTTTAGTATTTATTATAAAAAAACCCATTTAAAAAATGAGGGGGAAAAAGAAGAAAAAGGACATGGACCAATGACAGCCCGCCACGCGTGCGCGCACCGGGCTGTCATTGGTCCATATCCTTTTTTTTTTTTTTAAAAAGAAAACTCACAGTGGCGGGTCCCACTGTCAAAAAAATGAATTAAATATTATATAAAAAGTGTTACAAAAGAATGAAAAGTAAATTACAAGATCGATTTGAATAGTGAAGATTAGCAACCTCTAAAGTGTCTAAATACTTTGAGTATCCAATAACTATGGTACTTAAATTTAATTGAACTATATAATATACTGATGAGATCCACTCTTTTATGATTTCATTTTATTAAAATTTTGATCTCTCTAAATTAAGTACGTTATAGTATAAAGATAAAGAAAAAAAGGTTTTTAAGTGAATTTTTTAAAATATATATTTTTTTAAACTAATGGATATATTCGATAAATACGATAAGTACTCTGAATCTACTAGGAACTGGATATGGATTTAAATTTAAATTTTTTGATGGATAAGTAGATAGATGGAACCGGTATTTTTCTAAGAAAATTGGATATAAATTTATAGTAATCCGATTCGAATCCGGTTCGTTGACAATCATACTCTTATCATTAGTTAATGTTTATTCTATTCATTTTCACATTTATAATGTTAAATAATTTATTTTAATAAAATAAAATAAATACTAAAAAACTCTATTCATTTTAATTAATTAATAAATAAAACTAAATAATGATTAGAATATAATATATAGTGACTAATGGATATCAATAAAGGTGTAACTATTAACAAAGTTTATTTATCTTGTACTTAGATATTATTAGTAAAGTATACTTTATTTTATAAGAATTTATATGATTAAAAAAATACGAATGATAAGTTCTTTTTCTTATTCCACATAGTTTAACTAGGGTCGTTTATTTTGGGGAAATAAAGCGTAAAAGGACGCCTCGCAACATGCAATGAAGTCGCCACCCTAATTTTTTTGTCTCTAGGCTTAGGGAACCTAATCGTCATGGTATAAAAAATAAAATAAATAAAAAACTAAAGGAACAAAAAAAGGGTCTAAACCTAAGACAAAGGTTCGGGGTCGTATTATGGACTCGGGAAGGTGTTAGGCATCCGAGTCACATCCGAAAATGGTTACCGGTTGATAAGAGAGGTGTTTAAAAGAGGTTTGATAAAAATGCGTTTTAAAAGGGGGTCCTCAGAGGAATCGTCACTTTAGTCTTTTCCATGATCGGGACCGTTCAGGAATAATTAATCGTTGTATGGGGTTACCATTTTAAAAATCTTTTCGGACGGGGTTACCGTTTTCAAGACTGAACTATTATTCCTGACCGTAGCGTGATGGGATTGAATTTTCTGTAAGACTAAATGAGCGCCCTCTATTTCATCATCGGACTTATGCATGATTAAATTAATTACTATGTGATTCTATCATGGATAGCTTAGTAGAGTACAAATTAAATGAGAGGTTTTGAAATGATAAACTGATGTGGGATCGAAGCCACCACGTACATGTAGTCAATATAAGTGGAAATTTAAAATCAAACGAACGTGGCATTTTAAGCAAGTCTTTAAACAAGTTGTTCATGTGGGTTGATTTTAATTCTAGCAATTCTATATATCATGCCTGCGATTAATATTTACGGAAAAGCGTTGAATAAAAAAAGGGAACGAAAGGCGTACTTTCGAGCGAAGCTTGAATTTTAATCCTACAAAATGAGAGTGTTAGTGATAGCTCAAAAAATAAATAAGCAGTTTATGAATGCGAGAATTTAAATAAATAGTTGATATTTATCGAAAAAATTAAATAATGATTTTTACGAGTACGAAGATAAAATGGTGATTTGACACATACGAAAATTTAAATGATGATTTGATGAGTACAGGAAAATTTAAATGATGTTTTGCATGCGAGAAATTGATATGATGACAGTTGATAAGTGCAAGAAATTTAAATGATGATTTGATGCGTACGAAAATTTAAATGATGATTTGATGTATGCGAGAAATTAAATGATGATTTGATAAGTGTGAAAATTTAAATGATGACAGTTGATAAGTGCAAAAATTTAAATGATGATCTGATGCATACGAAAATTTAAATGCTGATTTGATGCGTGCAGAATTTAAATGATGATTTGACGCATACGAAATCAAAGGTTTGATACTTGCAGAAAATTAAGCAGTTGACGATTTGCAGAAAATTAAATGATGATTTGCAGAAAATTAAACAGTTGATGATTTGCAGAAAGTAAAATGATGATTTGCAGAAAATTAAATAGTTGATATTGCAGAAAATTAAACAGGTGATATTGCAAAAAATTAAACAATTGATGATTTGCAGGAAAATTAATGATTTGCAGAAAATGAAAGCAGTTGACATTTGCGAGAATTAAAAATGCGACCGACCATATAGGCGGTAAATTAAACGACTGAATTTAAATTGCAGAAAGTAAATTGCAAAAAATTAAAGTGTGAAGAATTTAAATAGTTGATAGGTACAGAATTTTAATGCAACAGTACGAAAAAATAGTCATACGAAACATGCGAGTATTTTACAAAAAAAAGCGATCCGAGGTCTCGGAAAATGAAAAAGGGCTGGGCCCAATTTGAAAAATCAAAGAAATGGGCTAGGAATTGTTCCTGGCCCAAGGAAATAAAAAAGAATCCCATCACCTTTCTTCCTTCTTCACGCGTAGGCCAATCCCATTATGGCACTCTTCATCATCACTTTCCTAGGTCACTGGTGCCACTGCCGGCGGCCAAGCTCCGACCACCCGTGGCCGAAATGAAAAACCTTCGTACCGAGATGCTCGTCTCCTTCGACGGTTTCCCGACCGTGCCAACCTCGAATCTCGGTTTAAACCGTACCGAGTTTAATTTCAAAAAAATGACAAAAATGATAATTACCGAAAACTAATTAATTCGCAAGATTTATCTAAGGATTTAGCAAATTAAAATCATGTATTTAATCTACAGCATGTATATGAATTATTGGCATAAATATAAGTAATTAACTTAAGCAAAAACACAATCAAAAAAATTAAAGAAAGAAAGGCAGTAAACCGCCAAAAAATGCTTACGAACGAAAGCTTGAACTGTGGCGATTATTGCTCGAAATGAGCAATCTATCAGAGGGAGAAGAAGCAAGGCTTGCTCTAGGGTGAATTCGTGTCTGATTTCGGTCGAAGGCAGTGGCCTTTTATAGGCTTGCGATCGCGTGGAGAGAGGACGCGAGTGCTGCGCGTGGAGGCCGTGACCATCGTGCTGGCGGAGCTAGACGTCGAGGTGGCGAGGCTAGGCAGCGGAGGTGATGGCTTGAAGGGACAGGAAGCGACAGGAGCAAGCAGCTTGGTGGCTTGCTCCGCTGCCCCATCGCTTCCACGGTGCATGTGCACCATGCACCTTAATTTGTGAACCGTTGATCTGGTTGACTTTCCTTGGTCAACCAGATCAATGGTGATGATCAAATGCCCCTTTAATTCTATTTAAATGGCCTCGAGCCATTTTTGCGAACAAACGTTCTGAATTTTTGAGCCGAAAGTGCTAGCGTGTAGGGAAAAATAAGACGAGTTTAAAAGTCTACAACGAATGACGAGAATTTTTCGTTTAACGTGTTTATTTTCTCGTTCGGAAACATGAAATGTTCGGACGAAAAATAAATGACGTTATGATGAAAATTATGCGAAACGCTGTGGGTCAGCGTGAATGAAAAAAAGAGTAGGTAATAGTTGATGGAAAACATTACGCGTTTGAGGTATTGTCCGAGCGAACTTTCTCGGGTCCAATAAAAGCTCGAACAAAAATAATAATAAAAAAATAAAATGCTAAAAAATGTGATAAATACTAAAAATCCTAAATTTCATGCGATGACCTAAAACGAAGAAATAACTAGCAAATGACTAATGGTAATTAAAAATGTGATTTTTAAGGCTGAAAATATTAATGATAATAATAATGAAAATACATGACGAAAAATTAAAAATGCGATTTGGAACGCTGACGATGACAATGACGATGATAAAATGCGATGAGAATTTTAAAAATACTAACGACAGTAAATTAATTAAAAATGACTGTAAGTTGAGTGGAAAAACAAAAATGCTAAATTTAATTAAAATGGCGTCAAAATTCGGGTATCAATAGTTGCCCCCTCTTTACTGTCTTATCAAAGCATTTGATAAGCTGTAAAGACGGTTGCCCCCATATATCCGAATTTTGGCGACACAACAGGTCTTACCTCAATCTCACCGTGATGATGTCACTCTAGGAGGAGGTAAGTTTGTTGATGTCACTCTGGGAGGAGATATTGTTGATGTCACCCTGGGAGGAGATATGCTTTGCTGTCACTCTAGGAGGAGGTAAATGCATGATGTCAATCTGAGAGGAGATATATTTTGATGATGTTACTCTAGGAGGAGATAAGTCGTAGCTGTCACTCTAGGAGGAGGTATGCTTTTGATGTCACTCTGGGAGGAGATAGATTCGTTGCTATCACTCTGGGAGGAGATAGATTCGTTGCTGTCACTCTGGGAGGAGAAAGGTTTCGATCGGATGTCCTGCAAATATGTAAACTTAGATCTACTCGGATATTGAGAGGAACATAAGTTGCAAAAAATGTAAATGACGACTACTTTGACAGGAATGGAAGGTAATTTTACGAAAATGTAAATGACGGCCCCACTGGGGGGTATAAGCGTTTGACATGTAACTGACGTTGCTTCAGGAGGATAATGCGCGATCCGCAGAAATACGAATGATCTGTCCTAATGATGTTCCTCTGGGAGGGGGAAAATGCAAATGATGTCGCTCTAGGAGGAGGAAAATGCATGATGTCACTCTAGGAGGAGCAAATATGAATGATGTCACTCTAGGAGGAGGAAATATATGTTGTCACTCTAGGAGGAGGTAAATTCAAATGATGTCACTCTAGGAGGAGGAAATACAACTGATGTCACTTTAGGAGGAGATAATAATTATGCAGAAATGTAGAATTATGTAAAGACATAGTCGCTCAAGGAGGAGGAAATACATGCTGTCACTCTAGGAGGAGGAAAATGCATGATGTTGTCACTCTAGGAGGAGGAAAATGCATGATGCTGTCACTCTGGGAGGAGGAAATGCAGTACAGAAATGTAAACAACATCAATCCCGTAGGGGAAGATGCAAAATGCGGAAATTAAACTACGGTCACTCTAGGAGGAGGAAATGCGAATGATGTCACTCTGGGAGGAGAAAAATGCATGATGTCACTCTAGGAGGAGGAAATATAAAGCTGCCACTCTGGGAGGAGGAAATGTAAAATGCGGAAATTTAAATGACGTTAATCCCGTAGGAGAAGACGCGAGGTGCAGAAATAAACTAATCGTCACTTTAGGAGGACGAAACGTAGATGCTATCACTCTGGGAGGAGGGAACGTCTGATGTCACTCTAGGAGGAGATGAATGCAAATGATCACTCTGGGAGGAGATAATGTATGATGTCACTCTAGGAGGAGAAAAATTCAAATGATCACTCTGGGATGAGAGAAATGCTCTTTTGTTACCAGCGGCCTTGATAAGAACCTAGAATGCATCTGCATCCTGTTCAGGAGGTAACGACCACAAGGACAAGACTTTCCCACAACTTGCAGTCGTAAGCAATCCTCACCTGATATTAGTGTTTGCACTCATGCTCTGAAACAAGGTTAAGTGTTTTATGCTCATAGAGATGCAACTAACATGGTACATAATTTTCAATTTGCAATGTCAATCCGAGTGAATAAACTTCAAATGAAGATGCACACGCATGGGCATTCTAATAATCGTTGGGACTTTCATGGAAAATAATGAAAGGACATGAAATGTCCGGAAAGAAGCTTGTTTTAGTAAAGATGTGCTTTTCTGATGAGTTGGAAGGTTTTTGATGAGTGACGCTTGTCGATTGGCCCTGATGAGGGCGAGGCACGTAAGTTCTTCTGTTTTTTGCTGGGGATGCTTTCTTGACAGAGTGTATGAGTTCTTGGATCCTTGCCGGGAATGCTGTTTTTTTGTTGGCCAGGGGCCCTTCCCACGAGTCTTTACTGGAGAATGTTTCCTTCGAGATTCCTTGAGTTGGCTCTGGGCCCTTTTCTTCTCGAGTTCTCACTAGGGAGTGTTGTCGCTGTTCTTTTCGAGATTTACTACTCGAGCTGGCCTTGGGCCCTTTTCTTCTCGAGTTCTCACTAGGGGATGTTTTCCTCGAGATTTCTTGAGTTTAGTTGTCCCTGGGCTGTGCTTGCTTCGGTTTTTCGATTGTTTGTGTTCTTTGAATGTCTCTAAGCATTTCTCTCTTTTTTTTTCTCTTTTTTCTTTCTTTTTTTTTTTCTTTTTTTTTTCTTTTTTTTTTTTTTTTTTGATTTGAAATGCATCAGAGGAGAGCGAGCACAACCTTTGTCTCGATCTCTTCCCGTTCTGGCTTAAGGCCTCGACCTTCATCTTTGGGTTTTTGGTCTCTCTTCGGTGATAGTTCTTAGCGATCCTTCGGTGACCTTTTCCGTCTCCTTCGTCGTAAACTTGAACTCGGCGTGCTTTTTACTTCCGGCTAGCAATCTTAGCTGAAACTGCTCCTTGGCTCCCGGGTGTTGCTACCCGAATTTTGACTTACGTCACAATTTTTTCATTTTATTGCATGTCGCATTAATAGCCTGTTTACGTCAAATTTCAATCGATTTTTGATCATGGACTATTTGTTTTAATATTTCACACCATTTCACGTCTTTTGAATTTTTTGTATTTTTCTCGTATTTTCGACTAAATCGTATTTTTCGCTTTTCGTCAACGCATTCACTTATTTTTACGTTTACCACATTTAATAGCTCGTTTAGGTCAAATTTCTGTCGATTCTTGTTCATAGGCTAATTTGTTTAATATTCCATGTCATTTCGGGTCTTTTTAGTTTTTTCGTATTTTTCGACTGTCTTCACGCGAACTTTTCTCGGTCCCGAGTAAGTTTTCTCGGACCGTAGCTCGAACGCGTAATCTCTTTAATTGATAATTACGTTCTATTTTTCTCTTTCCCTCCACCACGTTCAGTTTCGTTCAATTTTTGTCGTAAGGACATTTATTTTGCGTTCAAACATTTTGACGTTTCCGAAAGAGAAAATAAATACGTTAACTCAAACTTCTCATTTCTTTACTGTACACTAGTTTTCTTGTCTTATTTTTCTACACGTCGTAGTGGTTTTTGTTCGGATTTATTATCGATTTTCGTAAAACCCCTATTTAGTCCCGAACGAGCTTTTTAGGCTCAAAATAAAATATTTCCATTTCGGGAGTTGAGTTTGAATTTTCATTCGCGTCATTTTGTTCCTTGCATTTTATTACACGACGTAGTGGGTTTCCTTCACATTTATTATTAGTTATTACGTACTGATGGTTCGAACCAATTAATTAAACATGAAAAATTATAAATATCTCCCTTCATCACAGCTGTTGGATCAAAATCATTGACTCTTGTATGATCATCCAATGGCCGTGAGACATTTTCATCATCACATCTCCTTCATTTTCCTCATGAATTAAACGCAAGCACGGGCACACTCTACCTCGAGCCATAGCCTTTCCAATCAAGAGAAGCTTCCCTTTCTTCCCAGCCACAGGACACAAGACTTGCTGACCACTCTGGACTGCTCCTTTTCCACTCGCCGTTGAAGCCCGAGCCCACGCCGACGCGCATCAAATTCACCACATACTCCTCCGAGCCTTTGCCTATAAATAGGGAGCTGTTCACCACCATTCGGGGACGAGTTGGATACACTGATTCTCTCCTTCCAAAACAGTAAGCACAAGCCCAACCACATGCTTTAATTTATTTATTCCATTTCCATTTTTACTGCATGATTTTCGTTTTAATTGTTTCTTGCCTTCGTTTGCAAATTGTTTGTTTGTTTTAATGCCATGATTTTATGCTCGATCTTAAGATAATTCGCAAGCTTTCAATTTAATTATTTGCTCACTGTTTGGATCGAATCAAATTGCTCATTTCATGTAAAAAATGCAGCTTACATTTGTTGATTTTACTTGTTTTTCTCTCACTGTTTTCGTTGGGTTTTATGGCCGTGGGGTAGAAGGATTTATTAGGCTTGTTTTGGGGCTGAAATCTGGCCATTTGGCCGGATTAGAGCTTCCTTGGTCGCCGACCATGGCGCCGACGACGCAAGGAAGGAGATGAATGCATACTATTTTGGGCGCGCGGGAATGGAGAAAGCCAAAGGTGATGGGCTTGGTTTCATCTCAAGCCCATCCCACTTAAAATAAATTGCTGGGCTTGATTTTATCACAAGCCCAACCGCTGCTTTTAATTAATTACACGGGCTTGGCCCATTAATTTTAATCGAACCTCCATGTTTAATGAATCGTAAATTATTCGTGTTGCTCACATGATATTTTATTTGCCTTATACCATGTTTTAATATGAAATGTTTGCATGTTCATAAAAAATAAATGGTTTACTTGTTTGCATGCTTATATAATTACTTGCTTAATAAATGTGTGCATGTGCTTTTATTATTCGTTATTCTCGAATGATTACTAACACTCTCACTTTGTAGGTTAAACTTTGAACCTTCAACCGAAAAGTACGTGTTACCGTTCTTTTATTTAATTTAAATGATTTCCGTAAAAGATATTCGCATGCATATTTGTCCAAATTTAGGAATCCGAGTATGGGCCTAGCCCAGCCCATTAGAATTGTAGACCTTATTTTCCATGCATTCGTATGTGATAATCAATTCTCCACTACTTTTAATTACATGTATGTGGTAATAATTAATTGCTAAACTTGTTGTAATAATTAATTGCTTATTTTCACTTGTTATAATAAGTAATTACTCATTGTCAACTTGTTGTAATTAATTAGTTATTTCACTTGTTGTAATAATTAGCTTAGATAGTTATTCCGACCTCCAATTTGTAATAATGAGATAAGTGGTTATTTTGAATTGTGGTTTGTAATAATTAGCTAAGTAGTTAAAAATCGTGTATGCTTGTATATACCTAAGTATTTATGTCAATTGTCAAAAATTGTGGTTCATCCGAAGGGTAAGCTTATCTTAAAACATTTCCTTGAATGTTTATTTAAATGTCAAAGCCGAATCGAATGCATGACCACTTAGAATGCGCTAGAACCACCAAATCGTATGCATGATATATAGAATTGCTAATAAGTAAAATCAACCCACATGCCTACATGCTTACGTCACTCGCGTTTAATTACCATGAGATTAATCGTTTTCTTGTTAAGTGATATGCATGATGGCTCCAAAGGCCATACCAACCATATGTACATTCATAAAAATGTACGATGCTAGTCTTGCCATGATAGATCACTTAGTAACTAGATAATCATGCATGGTCCAATGATAAGGGGGGAACGTCCGCTCTAGCATCGAGACAAAATGGTAACCCCATCCCTCGAACCCAAACGGAAATAACAAGTCCCAAATGCTAAGATGTAACGTCACCTTTAAGGGCTCCAAATTACATGTTAAAACGTTTTCAAAAACACCTCGCATACCGGTAACCTTTTTAGGATGTGACTTGGGTGCCTAACACCTTCCCAAGTCCATAAATACGACCTCGAACCATCGTTCTTTGGTTTAGACCATTGTGCCTTAGTTTGTTTATTTTAATGCCATGACGATTAGGTTCCCTAAACCTTAGAAAATTAGGGTGACGACTTCATTTTTCATGATGTTAAGACAAGTCCAACGCTTGTCTCGCATTATGGACCGTCCCAAACCTTTACTCGTTTTCAACGAAAAAGGGGGTGCGACAGTTTGGCGACTTCACTGGGGACTAGTAGGGTCGAAGCCGGTTTTATGGTGTTTGCTTTTTATTATTTACTTGCTTTGAAATAAATTGTTTTCGTGATTGTTATATGTATTGGCTTTAATAAATTGTTCATACGCATCTCATGCATAAATGCCTATCGCCGGCCATAACACCAAATAGGATTAGGATTGGTAGTAGTGAAGTCCTGGGGCCCACGCCTTGGTAAGCTTTCATGAACCCTAACTCGGATGTTGAACCCTTAAATGGATTGGGCGCACAGAATCCTTGTCATGATTCGGTCAACGCTCTCGTATCCGTTTATAGGGGACCCCTTTTAGGGTAACATTCGGGAATTTTTTCAGCCAATTAGAAATAGTTGGAGTCACCCCAGCATATGCATCATGTTCGTGCACTTATTTTCATGTTTATGTATTGCGGTTTTACTTTATACTTGTTTGTTCCTCATGTAGTATTTTTTTTGCTAACGCAATGATTTTTTCGTTTCTCGTAAAACAGCCCCACCTTACTTATTCACTCAAATGGCAACACCAACGATGATTTCAAGCTACAACGATCAGTTAGAATAGGGTGACATGCTAAAGACCGATTTCGTTCCTGATATCACCACTTGGGCCAGACTAGAGGTAACGGAGTTTGACATGACTAGAACCAGGGAACTAAGGAACAACTTGACTGCAGAAGAAGAATCACAATTTGGGTGCATTTATGGGAGAATTCTGACACTAGTGGATATAAAGATTGATTGGGGTTGCATCCGGGTAGCCCTGAAATTCTAGGACCCCTACTACCGATGTTTCTCTTTCGGCCAAGGTTTAGAGTTGACTCCCACACTGGAAGAATACGCCGCGTTAATGTGCTTTACTCCTCCAATATCGGCCATATACCGGAATGTCCGTTGTGAGTCTCCTAGCGTCAAGATAAGACTCGATAAATGGCTAGGGATCACAACTCGCTTGAAAGACGAAGAACACATTTGGTGCTGGCCGGACATCGCAAAGAAATTTTTCTCATCTCAAGGGGATAGACGTTTGAGAATCTTGGCTTTTGTCGTAGTGGGGTTCATCTTGTTCCCTAAGGCGAAAGACTACATCGACTTCGAAGCAGCAAACATCTTCTACGAGATGGACACAAATGCCATCAATCCCACAACGGCCATTCTCGCAGAGACCTTCCTTTCCTTAGATTCTTGCAGAAGGAAAGGGAAGGGAAAGCTTACTTGCTGCGCACAACTGCTAATAGTTTGGTTGATGAGTCACTTTAAGGAGACACCAGATCAATCCTTATTCTCTCCAAAATACTTAGGGTCGAACCCTTTGGTCAAAGTTATCAGAGCAATGGCCGAGAACCGATGGAAGATGGAAGATAAGGACGTTTGAGTTGGTAGGTTTTTGGACCTTTCTGAAGAAGATTTCAGCCGACATGCTAAGTGGTTGCGAGCTGCCAACCCTATAGTAAGCTGCGGAGGTTTATTGTGGGTCCCTTTGATTGGGGCGCGAGGGTGCGTGCCTTATTGTCCCGCTCTTATCTTAGGATAATTTTGCATCATACAAATAATTCCCGCCACCTTCGGCATGATGGAATCCGAGCTACCACACACGTCAGAATCTCGGACTTCTAGTCAAGCGACGCTCGAATGGGAGAGGCCCTTTTGCCTCGAAGGACATGTTATCCCCACCCAACCAAGCCGGGAATATCTACAGTGGAGGAGCAACCGAATTAATGGCATGATCTTGCCTCATCCAGTGAATAGAAGACCCATAGAGGCAGAAGGCGAATCTCACATTGGGGGTGAGGTCAGCTATGTGGTGCACGCCCAATTGTTGGAACAATTGCGGATGGTAAGGGAAGAACGGGATCAAGTGGCGCAAGAAAGAGAGAATTTTGTAGCCAAGCAGATGGACCTAGAGCTTGAGGTGCACGGGCTAGAAAGGCGCAACAGAGATGACCTCCGCATGCACAGGGCAAGTCAGAAGTTGGCATTCGATGACTTCAAGGATCGCTTGGATAGCGAAACCCGCAAGAAGGAGGTGTCGAGCGCCATAATCAAGGAAAAAGATTCGGTGATGAAGATTTTGACCACTCACGCCAATAAGAAAGACAAGGAAAATTGAGCATTATGAGCACGAGTGGCAGCTTTGGAAGCTAAAGTAATGATGCAAAAGGGAGAGCTCGCGTCGTGGAACTTTTTTTGTAACGAGCAAGTGGATCCGGACTTTCAAGGTTGATGCCTCTGAAAGAAAGAGCATGCGCCAGACACTCCAAAGTTTTGCTTTTTGACCAATATAATCCCTAAACTTTGTCTGCTTGTTTTTAGATGAATCTAGATAGTTGATCCAACATATATTAGTTGTGTTCTTTTTGAAAAATCAGCAATGACAAAGCTTGTAAGTTATTCGGATAAATTAGAGGAGTTTTATTTATTTATTTTATTACAAAGGATATCAAAAGACCACTACTCCCGAAGGTATGACTCTCCTCAAAATGAAACCCCAAAGCCCAAAGACACAACGTGAAAGACTAAAAACACACGGTCACAAAAAAAATTCGGAACGCAAGAGGTAGTTATTTTGGCTTCAGCTGCACACTCTTTTGTCTCGGCCAATATGAATGCGTTTGGCCCCAAATTTTCACTCAACCAAAACACGGAAAATGTTCATAACACATAAGACTCCACCCTTACCAAATTTCATAATTTTAGGAACAGCACATCTCTCACAAAAAAAAACATTTCGAAGCACAAGGACAGCTGCTACCCGGTCCCAGTTGCGCGATCTTTTGTCTTTGCCAAAACAGGGATGATTTACTCGGAATTTCCACTTAGCCAAAAGATGAAAGACGTTCATAACACATGGAAACTTACCCCTGAAAAATTTCAGGAAGTTCTGGGCAGCCAATCCTTCGCAAAAAAAATTCGAAGCGCAAGGACAGTCGCCCTCCTCGGTCCCAGTTGCGCGATCTTTTGTCATGACCGAAATGAAAATAAATTACTCAAAATTTCCACTCAGCCAAAACACGAAAGTTGTTCATAACACATTACAGTTCTCCCATACCAAATTTCAGATTTTTAGGGGCAGTGCATCACTCCCATAAATATGATCACGCTGCGAAAATAGAAGGTTGGGTGTTCACTGTTCATCTTAATGCCAAGAGATGAGTGTGATCACATCAAAGATCGCTGCTCTTCTAGAACTCAGCTGCACGTTCTTTTGTTTTGGCCAATATCGACATGAGTGGGTCAGATTTTTTATTCGGACAAAACATGAAAGTTTTTCGCAACACATTGAAGTATTCCCACACCAAATCTTAGAAAGTTCTAATTTGCCAATCTCCCGTAAAAGTTTTTTTACGCAAGAGTAGCCGCTCCCTCTCGGCCTTAGCTGCACGATCTTTTGTCATGACCAAAATGAAAGTGATTTACTCCGAATTATCAATCGGCCAAAACATGAAAGTTGTTCAAAACACGTTAAGGGTCACCCCCAACAAATTTCAGAAAGTTCAGAGCTGTCAATCTCCCACACAATTGTTGTTACGCAAGAGCAGTTGCTCCCTTTCGGTCTCAGTTGCGCGATCTTTTGTCATGACCGAAATGAAAATAAATTACTCAAAATTTCGGCTCAGCCAAAACACGAAAGTTGTTCATAACACATTAAAGTTCTCCCATACCAAATTTCAGATTTTTCAGGGCAGCACATCACTTCCATAAATATGATCACGCCGCGAAAATAGAAGGTTGGGTGTTCACTGTTCATGCTTAATGCCAAGAGATGAGTGTGATCACATCAAAGATCGCTGCTCTTCTCGAGCTCAGCTGCGCGTTCTTTTGTTTTGGCCAATATCAACAAGAGTGGCTCATATTTTCCGTTCGGCCAAAACACAAAAGTTGTTCGTAACCCATTAAAGTATTCCCATGCCAAATTTCATAACGTTCTGGGTGACACATCTCTCAATAATAATTTAAACGTGAAGATAGCTGCTCTACTCGGTCTCAGCTGCCCATTCTTTTGTTTTAGCTAATGTCAACACGCTCGGCCCGGAATTCCTACTTGTCCAAAGCACAAAAGACGTTGGTAACGGATTGAAGTACGTCCTCACCAAATTTAAGAATTTTCTAGATAGCACATCTTCTACAGAAATTTTAAATACAAGGCATTGGCTCCTTCTCGGTTTCAGCTGTGCAATCTCATGCCTCGGCCAAAATAGACACGATGGGCTCATAATTTCCACTCGGCCAAGACACGAAAGATATTGATAACGGATTGAACTATTCTCATGCCAAAAATCAATTTTTTTTGGGCAACAAATTTAGAGATTTTCCGAGCATGATAACATTAGCTACTCGCGCCATTTTGCTTCAAGGGTTTCCGTTGGTAGCATCCAAGATCGCGTCGCGTCGTTGGAATGAATAAAAGCTTCCTTTATATCTTCACCAAAGTATCATCTTCTCGTCCATCCTCAAAGTATCAAAGTGAAAGTGTGGCCGGAAGAGTGAATAAGCAGTGTGGAGGCCTCGGGATCGCATCACTGATACTAACCTTTTTATTGCCCTTTTTTCCTTTTTTTCAGGTTAACGATAGCTCCTCGAAGAAAAACTACTCCCCCTAGGCTCCCCGTGACTAGACTTCAAGTACGAAAAATGGCTGAACAAGCAAAGACAGAAGAGATATTGGTGGCTAGAATAGCGGAGTTAGAAGAGTAAGTCAGGGTTACTACAGAGAGGGCCACTCAGGCTGAAAACGAGCGAGATGAAGCCACCTCAGAGTTCCCACCCGGTTTTGATCCTACTCAGATGATGGGACCTTCTTCATCCACCATAGCTGGACCTTCGGTACCCCAGTCATTCTCAGGGCCCACGGGTCAATGGCAGTGGATTAATCCGTTCGTCAGACCCATCACCACAAATCCTGTAGTCAACACAAGTGAAGAAGCTACTGCAGCTCTGCAGCATTCCTTAGTCAACCTCACTTTGAACCCTGGCAAAACTCAGATTCATCAGGAATCCCAAAGCCGTTGCCCTCCTCAGGGCCACTACACTCAAGGCATGATCCCCGATCCTACGGGAATTCGTCCTCCTTTCGTCAATCCGACGCAACCACCATTCACATCAGAACCCCTACTACCCCTTGGTCCTAGCTTGGTCATCATGGAGAGGCCAAATATCGATAGATTAAGCCTACTGGAAGAAAGGCTCAGAGCCATTGAAGGAACGAACCCCTTTGACCCTACAGGCCCAGTAGACATGTGCATGGTCCCAGGGATTGTGATGCCTCCTAAGTACAAAGTTCCGGATTTCGAGAAGTACACTAGGGTCGAGTGCCCAAAGACTCACCTTAAGGCCTATTGCAATAAGATGGCCGAAATGATACACAATGAGCCTCTTCTGATCCATCTGTTCAGAGAGAGTTTGGCCAAGCATGCTTTGACTTGGTACATGGGTTTAGACCGAGCTAAGATTAAGACTTGGAGGGATCTATCTGATGCTTTCTTCAAGCAGTACAAGTTCAACATGGAGGTGGCACCAGACCGCTTCGATCTTCAGGATCTAGAAAAGAAAGTTGGCGAAACAGTGAAGACCTACGCTCAAAGATGGAGGGAGCTAGCGGCTAGGATTTCTCCACCACTAAGCGACAACAAGCTCATAGCCATCTTTGTGAACACCTTCAGAGCCCCTTACTACACGTACCTCATCTCTAATCCGTCGAACAGTTTTTCTGACATGGTCCTGATAGCAGAAAGAGTTGAGCAGGGGATCAAGACAGGGAGAATCGTCTCTCCCGAAGCAATGCCCAAGAAAGTACCTCTTATGAAAAAGGAGATCGGCTTTGTATCTCACCAGCCCAACTATCGGCAACCCTTTGCACCACCACCATACCATGCACCATCACCATATCAATCACCATTTTTCCCTCCACCAATGCCCATTGCTAATGTGGCTCCGCAATACCCTACGCCATTCCCACCTTATCCATATCCCACGCCACAAATGCCACAACCCACACAACCTAGACCATATAACCCACCAAAGAACCCTAGCAACCAAACAGCTCAAGCTAACCATTTCTAGCGGGAACCACCACCACCCCTTCCTCTTCCCGCAGGGGAAATTTACAAACACCTCTTAGCCGCTGGACAAATTGTGCCAATTCCTCCCCAACCCGTACTACCTCCTTACTCCAAATGGTATGACCCCAGCGCAAAGTGCGAATACCATGCAGGGGCTCCAGGTCACACAATGGATAATTGCTATGCCTTCAAGATGAAGGTGCAACAACTACTCAAAAGTGGATGGGTCTCCTTCGAAGGATTGGCCAAAGGACCTAACATCACCACCAACCCTCTCCCAAACCACGCCCAAGGAAGCGGAGGGGTGAGCGTCATCTCCTTGGAAAAGGCTAAAGATCCCTTCCCTCTCATCTTGGAGTTGCCTCGGGAAAGGCTCTTCACCGCACTAGTCAAAAGTGGTTACATACCGCGCTCGCAGGAGGGTTTGAGCATTTGTTTGTTTTGTCATCAAGCAAGAGACCATGAAATCAATGATTGCGGTCTTTTTGTGGAAAAATTAAAACAACTTGTGGATTTTGGGGTTATTCAAGTTGGAAGGAAAGCACTCGAGGTAGAGGAAATCGGTGTCGTTGGGGATGGACCTCCCTTCCCATATACTTTCAAATGCATAGCTCAGGCCGAGGCACCTGTTGCAATGCCCTTCAAGCTAGTCTTCAAGTTTGCTCAGAACACTCCTAGCCAAGACTTGCACGCCGTCCCATTTGACTACGGGTACACAGTCGTCGCCACTCCTCCCTTCGCTACATCAGCGGCCAAAACCTTTAACATTGGGGGCATGACTCGCACCGGGAGATGCTACATTTCAGAAGAAGTTGAGAAGCAAAGGCTAGCCAAAGGGAAAGGCCCATTGATTCCCGAGGAAATAGTAGAAAAAGAGCAAGGGGTGAACGAACCCGTGACCGAAGGAGATGCAGCTGAATTCCTGAAGATCATGAAAAGAAGCGAGTTCAATGTCATTGAACAATTAAAGAAGACTCCGACTCGCATCTCCATAATGGAACTGATCCTCACCTCTGAACCTCATCGCCGATCCCTTTTGAAAGTCTTGAATGAAGCTTTCGTGACTAAAGACATCACCGTGGAAGGAGTGGGAAACCTCGTAGGGAGAATCCAAGCTCTAAGTACCATCACCTTCTCCGAAGAGGAAATTGACCCCGAGGGGATGAATCACAACAAGGCCCTCTACATAACGGTGGAATGTAAGGGCCACGTCATAGCCAAGGCTTTAATTGATAATGGGTCCGCACTGAACGTCATGCCCAAACATGTCCTCGCACAGTTACCAATAGACATGGCTCTTCTGAAGCCTAGTGGAATGATGGCCCGCGCATTCGACGGAACCATCCGAGAGATTATCGGGAACCTTGATTTGGATATGGTAATAGGGCCCAACACGTTTACCTTGATGTTCCAAATCATGGAAATCGAACCCGTATACAACATGCTCTTAGGGCGACCTTGGATCCACACGGCAGGGGCCGTTCCCTCGTCCTTACATCAATGCCTTAAGTATGTAAAGGATGGCGTCCTCATTACCATAAGAGCAGAAGAGGCTTTGATTCTAGCAAAACATTCATCCGTGCCTTACATCGAGGCTACCGAAACCATGGAGAGCTCATTCCAAGCTTTCAAAATAGTTAACGCAGAATGGATAGAGGAGGGATCGCCCATCGTCAAAACCCAAGTTCCCAAGGAGGCCATGATAGTTACCCATGTGACGTCGAAAGACAACTCTCAGCTAGGGAAAAGGCTAGGAGCCATGCTACAGGGAGCAAAGGGCCTAGCGCCGCCTAAGAAGTTCGGGGACCGCTTCGGGTTGGGGTATCAACCAACCAAGGCTGATTTCATGAGGGTCTCTGAGGAAAAGAAAGAGAAGCAGCTAGCCAAGCTCTTTGGGCGTCCTACACCTTCTTATAGCATGAGTATCCCGCACCTTAGAACCACTTTCCCTTTTGCAGCTGAAATTGTCAACTCGAATTCAACCACAGTCAGTGTGGCTTCGGATTTCCATGTTTGCACACTCGGAGAAGAAGCGTCGTCTCAAGGCTTGGCCATTTTCGTGAAGAAGTCTGGGGGGCCCGTGCACAATTGGACCGCCATCACACTTCCTAATGTCCACGTGTAATTATATATGCATGTTTTGTTGCCTTTTATAGGAACTTGCGTTCCCCTTCGGTTAAAAAAAAAAACAAACAAAATATATATGTATGCACATTTTGTTGTCTTTTATAGGAACTTGCGTTCCCCTTCGGTTTAAAAATAAATAAATATATTTAACCTTTTTTCCAAATGTCTTTTACTGTTCGCGTTTTATTTTTCAGGATAAATGTTAAATCGATTGGTCTTGATACGCCCTATGTCTTTACCGATGAAGAAATTTTTGCCGCAACCAAAGACGAAGGTGAGGTTCCGCGCGAGTTGGCCCATTTAGTCGAGAGTTCAGAGAAAGAAATAATTCCTCATTAGGAGGAGTTGGAAGAAGTAAACTTGGGGGCAAGCGAAGAAAGTCAAAAAATCATCAAGATCGGAACGAATTTAAACTCTACTCAGAAAGAAAGGATGATCTCCCTCCTCAAGGAATACTCGAACGTATTCGCTTGGTCTTATGACGATATGCCCGGTCTCGATCCTAGCATAGTCGAACACCACATACCTTTAAAACCAGAGTTCAAACCCATAAAGCAAAAACTCCGAAGAATGCATCCAGACCTCCTTTTAAAAATAAAAGAGGAAGTTACTAAACAACTAGAGGCGAGTTTTTTAAAGGTCACCGAATATCCAGAATGGGTCGCCAATATCGTACCCGTGCCAAAGAAAGACGGGAAGGTCCACATGTGTGTGGACTTTAGAGACCTCAATCGAGCAAGCCCCAAAGATGACTTCCTACTCCCTCACATCGATATCCTAGTGGACAGCGCCGCTCACAGTGACATGTTCTCCTTCATGGATGGGTTTTCAGGATACAATCAAATCAAGATGGCTCCGGAAGATAGCGAGAAAATGACCTTCATCACACTGTGGGGGACCTTTTGCTACAAACTGATGCCTTTTGGATTAAAAAATACGGGTGCCACTTACCAACGTGACGCTGTCACTCTTTTTCATGACATGATGCATAAAGAGGTCGAAATTTATGTCGATGATATGATTGCCAAGTCTCGCGGAGAACAAGATCATGTAGACATCCTAAAGAAGGTTTTCGAAAGATTACGACAATTTCGTTTACGTTTGAACCCCGCCAAGTGTAACTTCGGAGTAACATCCGGAAAATTGCTAGGGTTCATTGTTAGCAACAGAGGCATAGAGGTAGACCCAGATAAAGTGAAAGTCATTCAAGAGCTACCTTCTCCCAGGACGGAAAAAGAGGTGCGGAGCTTCTTAGGGCGCATTAACTACATCGCTCGCTTTATCAGCCAGTTGACACTCACTTGTGAGCCAATGTTCAAAATGTTGAGAGAAAAATGGAGAGGCTGAATGGGATGAAGATTGTTAGAGGGCCTTCGAGAAAATCAAGACATATCTACAAAAACCACCAGTGTTGGTCCCTCCTACTCCAGGATGCCACTTGTTCATCTATTTAACAGTCACAACCAGCGCCATGGGGTGTGTCTTAGGGCAACACGATGACTCCGGAAGACGTGAGCAAGCCATCTACTACTTAGGTAAGAAGTTTAACGAATGTGAAATGCGTTATTCTGCTTTGGAACAAACCTGTTGCGCTTTAGCATGGAGTGCCCGAAGACTTAGACAATACATGTTGTATCACACGACGTGGCTGATTTCTCGCATGGACCCTTTGAAATACATCTTCGAGAAGGCATACTTATCAAGTCGGATTTGTAGATGGCAAGTTTTGTTGGCCGAATACGAGATCATATATGTGACGCGAAAGGCGGTCAAGGCAAGCGCTCTCGCTGACCACTTAGCTGATAATGCCATGGACGAGTACGAGCCTATAAAGTTTGACTTCCCCGATGAGGATATCATGGTAATCAACGATGAGACCACGGAAGATTTAGAAGAAGATGATTGGTGGACCATGTTCTTCGATGGCGTGGTGAACCTCTTAGGAAAAGGGGTAGGTGCGGTGGTCATAGCCCCAGATGGTCGGCAATTCCCCGTGGCATGCAAATTGAATTTTCCGTGCACCAACAATGTCGCCGAATATGAGGCATGTGTTAGCGGCTTGATGGCAGCCATTGACCTAAAGGTGAAAAAGTTGAAAATTTTTGGAGACTCGGCCCTCGTCATCTATCAAGCTCAAGATTTATGGAAAACTTAAGATTCCAAGCTAATACCTTATCAAAGGTTGCTCACCCAACTCATGGGGGAATTTGAAGAAACCAAGTTCGACCGAATCGATCGGGACAAGAACCGCTTCGCGGATGCATTAGCCACTTTGGCCTCAATGTTCAAATTAGAATGCGGGATAATACTGCAACCATTGAGGGTGGAAGTAAAAGAAACACCGGCCTGCTGTGCCACGTTGGAAGATGAGCCCGACGGGAATCCGTGGTTCCACAATTTGGTTCGGTTCATCAATTATCGAGAGTATCCGCCGGGGACGAGTCAAAGTAGTAAGAAAACCCTTCAACGTTTGGCTTTGGACTTCTACCTTGATGGCAAAGTGTTGTACAAGAGAAGGGCGGATGGGGCCTTACTTCGTTGCGTCACTGTTCTCGAATCTAAGAAAATCATGACTGAAATTCACGAAGGGGTTTGCTCCACGCATGCTAGTGGGCATATGATGGCAAGGCAAATCATGAGGCAAGGTTATTTTTGGCTCACCATCGAAAGAGATTGCATTGATTATTTTCGGAAATACCACAAGTGCCAAGTCTACGCGGACCACCTTCACGTCCCTCCAGCTCTCCTTTTTAGCATGACATCGCCTTGGCCTTTCGCAATGTGGGGAATTGATATCATCGGTCAGATTCATCCGAAAGCCTCCAATGGTCATCACTTCATCCTTGTGGCGATCGATTACTTCACCAAATGGGTAGAAGCCGCTTCTTACTCAAGCATTACTCAAAAGACGACCATGCGGTTCATCGAGAAGAACATCATTTGCCGCTATGGAGTCCCCGAAATGATCATTACCGATAACGATACCAATCTAAATGGAAAGATGATCAATGATCTATGCCAACAATGGAAGATAAAACACCGCAACTCCTCGCCTTACCGACCAAAGATGAATGGCGCAGTCGAAGTCGCAAACAAGAATTTAAAGAAAATCATTCAGAAAATGGTAGTCACACACAAAGATTGGCATGACATGCTTCCTTTCGCCTTACACGCCTATAGGATCGCAATTCACACTTCTACGGGAGCAACCCCTTACTCTTTGGTCTACGACATGGAGGCAGTGATACCACTTGAGGTGGAGATTCCCTCCCTCAGAGTCTTGGCTGAATCGGGAGTAGCAGAATCAGATTGGGCGAAAGTGAGATATGAGCAATCTCATCTCATCTCGGAGAAACGCTTGGCCGCTATGTGCCATGCCCAGTTATATCAAAAGAGAATGGTTAACGCTTACAACAAGAAAGTGCGGCCATGCGAGTTCAAGATCGGGGATTTAGTATTGAAGAAAATTCTTCCTCATCAGGAGGAGAGTCAAGGAAAGTGGGCCCCAAAGTACGAAGGTCCATACGTTGTCAAGAGCGCATTCTCAGGAGGGGCCCTGTTGCTCACCAAAATAGATGGGGATGATCTACCAAGACCCGTGAACGCGGATGCCGTCCGGATGTATTTTGCGTAGAAATCTGTAGGCCGTATCTCGTCAACTGAAAGGACATAGGGTTCTTCTCGACCAAACCACTTAATATTTGTTCTAAATCAATAAAATGAGAGCTTTCTCTTCTTAAAATCTGCGTGTTAAATCTCTTGAGTTAAATAAAGGAAGTGTGGTGTCGGCAGCGCCAGGGAGTAGTTAGAGTCACAAAACCCGCGGTTGAACTAACCCCCACTAATCAAATGCTAAGTTTTATAGGTGCATGATGGATGGATGTATGCTTTCATACGTGGTTTAACGTGTAGTGCTTTCTTCGTACCCGCAAACGACGGCGATGAGGAGGCCATTTACATCCAGAACGCTATTCAAGAACTTAATGGCTAGCCTTCAAGTGCAACGAGACTTGTAAACTCGGGGGCAAGCGAATGAAGTAACGACAAAATGAAGGCATTGAAAAATGTCCAAGCTCATTTTTCAGGGAAGTTGTCCTTTTATATTTTTGCAATTTTCGTTTTCGCAATTTACGTTTCCGTAATTTATGATTTTGCAATTTACATTTTCGCAATTTTAAATTCCCGCTCTTTACATTGTTGCAAGAGTGCGTGCGTAATGTTGGCTAAAATCCTTAGTTTTCGCAAAATTTTCCCTTTATGCATGTGCAACTTGGGCAAAAAAAACAAGAAGAGAAAAAGAGGGGAAAACAAAAATCCCACGTTTTGAACATTGTGAATCAAGCACATCCATCATCTTTAACTTGTGAGTTCATTAAAAATTACGTAAACATACATGATCTTGTCCGTTAACTCTTATATCTATGGCATGTTTAGATGCAAGCAATCACAAACATATCCCTGTGAGTATTTTGGGCCTTCACGCCTGGTTTCTTTCACGAGTGTAAATGCTAAACTAGGTGCTAGTTAGATTTGCATAATATCCAGGGTACATGAACTATCAGACATGGGATAACGGTAAGATGACAGGGGACTTTGCTTTGCTCTTCTTCCACATTTTCATTTTTAATCTTTTTACCCCCAAAAACACAGATCTTGTACACCATGTATAACTCTATCAAACACTCAAAAGCCTTTTAACCAAGTGAGTTAGTGCTCGGCTGGGACCGCCGAATTGGAGTTACACGTCAAACAAGGGAATGACAAGGGAGCCCTTAGAGGATCACTGACAAATCAACATCGAAAGAAGGTCGAATAAAACAAGAGATGGAGGCCTATGCCAAAGACAGAGAGGAGGATAGACCAAACAAAAAATTGCACTTGCTTCACATGCTATTAGTACCTACAAGAAATAAAGAGGGGAAACGAAAGAGACAAAACCAAAAGAAAAAAGAGAAGAAAATAAAAAGAGAGAGGGGGAAATAAGAAAAAAGAAAAAATTGAAAAAGAAAAAAAAAAGGAAAAAAAACAGAGGAAAAAAAAACAAAAGAAAAAAAAACAAATAAGAGTGAAGAACCCAACTAAACCAATAAAAATGGAAGCAAGTGCAAAAAAAAGGGGGGAAAGAAAGGGAGAGAGAAGTCAATCAAGATCGGAAGGATGGCCATGAAGAAGAACGCCTCAACAAAAGAAGAAAAAATCATATACTTTGCTCTTCGCCACAATCAGTCGTCGAGCACGAAACTCATGAAACTTTCTTCAAAAAAAACATAATACCTTGCTACAAATTCCTTTTTTTCTCCCTCGCAAAGTCCTTTTGATTATTAGTAGACCCATGCATGCGCATCTTCATTTGAGGTCTATTCACTCGGATTGACATTGCAAATTTAATTTTTGTGCTATGTTTATTGCATTTTTAGGAGTGTAAACACATAGCCTTGCTTTCTGAGCGTGAGCGCAAACACTAATATCTGGTGAGGATGGCTTACGACTGTATATCATGGGAAAGTCTTGTTCTTGAGGTCGTTATTTCCTGAACAAGACACAGACGTTATCTAGACTTGAATCAATCATGTTCATATAACGAAAATTGGACGAACGTTTTATCCAAAAAGAATGCTTGAATTTATTTTCTTAAAACAAAGAAGTCATTTTTATTCCAAACAAAAAACTTGGGGGCAAGCCATGGGTAAATGTAGGAATATTTTGATATTTCTCACATAAGTCGTTTGCTCTCCCCTTTTTCTATATGTTGCTGCTTTGTATTTGCTTCCTTCCTATTTTGCAGGATACAGATACGCTTAGATGGAATCACATCAACCATGGGTCTTCGATGAAACGTCGTTGTAATGCCCTCGCCTCGGATTTTGTCAAACGAATCCAATCAAATTGAGAAGAGTGGAATGGCCGTCCAAGACAACCATTCGTGAATTCACATTGAGTCGTCAGAAGGCTCGAGCCAAGGTAAGTTGCCTTGAATCAAAGGTACGTTCCAACCATCATTTACTTTTTTGTCAAAAACATATGAAGTGCGAGTGCTGCCCTCACTTTACATAATTCTACATTTCTGCATAATTATTACTCCTCCGTGATCGACTACTTTCCTGTCTTACATTCCTGTCTATCTAAAATACTCCTCCTTGAGCGACTACTTTCCTGCATACTATATCTAAAATACTCCTCCTTGAGCGACTACTTTCCTGTCTTAAATTCTTGTCTATCTAAAATACTCCTCCTTGAGCGACTACTTTTCTGTATATTATATCTAAACTGCTCCTCCTTGAGCGACTACTTTTTCTGCATAATTATTACTCCTCCCTGAGCGACTATATCTTTCAATTCATGCACAAGTCCCACATTTCCACGGGTCAGGATGTATTCAAAATATGGTAAAGACTTGGGGCAACTGTCTTTACTGCTTATCAAAATTTTTAGTTACACTGTATTTTTTATCAGACAGTAAAGAGGGGGCAACTGTTGCTACCCGAATTTTGACTTACGTCACAATTTTTTTGTTTTATTGCATGTCTCATTAATAGCCTGTTTACGTCAAATTTCAATCGATTTTTGATCATGGACTATTTTTTTTAATATTCACACCATTTCACGTCTTTTCAATTTTTCGTATTTTTCTCGTATTTTCAACTAAATCGTATTTTTCGGTTTTCGTCAACGCATTCACGTATTTTTACGTTTACCACATTTAATAGCTCGTCTAGGTCAAATTTCTGTCGATTCTTGGTCATAGGCTAATTTGTTTAATATTCCATGTCATTTTGGGTCTTTTTAGTTTTTTCGTATTTTTCGACTGTCTTCACGCGAACTTTTCTCGGTCCCGAGTAAGTTTTCTCGGACCGTAGCTCGAACGCATAATCTCTTTAATTGATAATTATGTGCTATTTTTCTCTTTCCCTCCACCTCGTTCACTTTCGTTCAATTTTTGTCGTAAGGACATTTATTTTGCGTTGAAACGTTTTGACGTTTCCGAAAGAGAAAATAAATACGTTAACTCAAACTTCTCATTTATTTACTGTACACTAGTTTTCTTGTCTTATTTTTCTACACGTCGTAGTGGTTTTTGTTCGGATTTATTATCAATTTTCGTAAAACCCCTATTTAGTCCCGAACGAGCTTTTTAGGCTCAAAATAAAATATTTCCATTTCGGGAGTTGAGTTTGAATTTTCGTTCGCGTCATTTTGTTCCTTGCATTTTATTACACAACGTAGTGGGTTTCCTTCAAATTTATTATTAGTTATTACGTACTGATGGTTCGAACCAATTAATTAAACATGGAAAATTATAAATATCTCCCTTCATCACAGCCGTTGGATCAAAATCATTGACTCTTGTATTATCATCCAACGACCGTGAGACATTTTCATCATCACATCTCCTTCATTTTCCTCATGCATTAAACGCAAGCACGGGCACACTCTACCTCGAGCCATAGCCTTTCCAATCAAGAGAAGCTTCCCTTTCTTCCCAGCCACAGGACACAAGACTTGCTGACCACTCCGGACTGCTCCTTTTCCACTCGCCGTTGAAGCCCGAGCCCACGCCGACGCGCATCAAATTCACCATATACTCCTCCGAGCCTTTGCCTATAAATAGGGAGCTGTTCACCACCATTCGGGGACGAGTTGGATACACTGATTCTCTCCTTCCAAAACAGTAAGCACAAGCCCAACCACATGCTTTAATTTATTTATTCCATTTCCATTTTTACTGCATGATTTTCGTTTTAATTGTTTCTTGCCTTTGTTTGCAAATTGTTTGTTTGTTTTAATGCCATGATTTTATGCTCGATCTTAAGATAATTCGCAAGCTTTCAATTTAATTATTTGCTCACTGTTTGGATCGAATCAAATTGCTCATTTCATGTAAAAAATGCAGCTTACGTTTGTTGATTTTACTTGTTTTTCTCTCACTATTTTCGTTGGGTTTTATGGCCGTGGGGTAGAGGGATTTATTAGGCTTGTTTTGGGGCTGAAATCTGGCCATTTGGCCAGATTGGAGCTTCCTTGGTCGCCGGCCATGGCGTCGGTGACGCAAAGAAGGAGATGAATGCATACTGTTTTGGGCGCGCGGGAATGGAGAAAGCCAAAGGTGATGGGCTTGGTTTCATCTCAAGCCCATCCCACTTAAAATAAATTGCTGGGCTTGATTTTATCACAAGCCCAGCCGCTGCTTTTAATTAATTACACGGGCTTGGCCCATTAATTTTAATCGAACCTCCGTGTTTAATGAATCGTAAATTATTCGTGTTGCTCACATGATATTTTATTTGCCTTATACCATGTTTTAATATGAAATGTTTGCATGTTCATAAAAAATAAATGGTTTACTTGTTTGCATGCTTATATAATTACTTGCTTAATAAATGTGTGCATGTGCTTTTATTATTCGTTATTCTCGAATGATTACTAACACTCTCACTTTGTAGGTTAAACTTTGAACCTTCAACCGAAAAGTACGTGTTACCGTTCTTTTATTTAATTTAAATGATTTCCGTAAAAGATATTCGCATGTATATTTGTCCAAATTTAGGAATCCGAGTATGGGCCTAGCCCGGCCCATTAGAATTGTGGACCTTATTTTCCATGCATTCGTATGTGATAATCAATTGTTCACTACTTTTAATTGCATGTATGTGGTAATAATTAATTGCTAAACTTGTTGTAATAATTAATTGCTTATTTTCACTTGTTATAATAAGTAATTATTCATTGTCAACTTGTTGTAATTAATTAGTTATTTCACTTGTTGTAATAATTAGCTTAGATAGTTATTCCGACCTCCAATTTGTAATAATGAGATAAGTGGTTATTGATAACAATCCGCCTATCGGCAAGGGCATTTTCGTCTTACACCTTGAGAAGAGGGTACAACCACTGTTCCTACCGCAAAGACAGCATCGGGGCTATCGCCTCCCTCTATGAGACCAACGCTGGGATGGTTGACATCAGCGGGGGGGTCTTACACTCAACACTGTTATGACAGACGACGTTATCCCATCCCAGTCCAAGACAAGCTTCCCGTTTGGGGGTGTAGGCATTGCCTCACATAGGTAACACCTACCCCGATAGCTCACTCCACCAATGGGGAATTCTAACCCCCTCCAACGGGAGTGTTAGCCCTTTATGATCCAGATCCCTCAGAAACGCTCCATTTTCATCTATAAGTACTTCCCCCACAAAGGAGGAAGGTAAGTACGAATTACTGGCCCAAGCTCTGCCAAATTCACGACACATACTGACTTAAGCATCGGAGTGTTTCCGCCGGAGACCCCCTCCGGCGTATTGCAGGTACTGCGGACCGCAGTGGGCACTGATCTGAGAGGACCAATTTCTCCATATATCCTTTGGCAGAAGACAAATTCTTATCAAATTGGTTCTTTCATTGAGAGTGTTGGTTCTATTAAGTGAGCATCCTTAATAACCAAGCTCCTTCCTCCCCGAAGCTAGAAGGGTTATGGCCTCGGAGTCAGATCCCGCGCTGTCCCAATCCTCCAGCATCCCCTACAACACCCGCCGATGACTTTTGCTTTCGCTACCTCTGATATCTCTACCCCAGTGCAAGATGTCACTGCAGGAGAATCAGATCCTCCTCCTGGGCAAAGTAACGAAGAAATTACATTCCAGATTTGTTCCCCTTTTCCCCACATAGCGGGAACCAGTCATTCTACCCCCCAAGCAAGTAGATCCGCGATAGGCGAAGCAAACAACCCTTTCGCAAGCTCAATAGCAGCTCTCCAAGCCCAATTAGATCAGTTGACAGAGATGTGATACGATCCTAGTTGCGTAGGATGCGTAACGAATAATTCCTGATCTAGTTCTAGGCTTGGATTTCGATGCGGAAGAATGATAACTCAATACGACTGTTTAACCCTGCTAATATCTGTGTATTAGCCAACCTAAACTTATCGAATGAGGTTCTTGAAACGATCTCTAACCCTGCTAATATCCTGTATTAGCCAAACTAGAGCTACGATTCAATGGGGTGGATGTTCGGGTTTTACTTGCTATCCTAATCGAGTATCCGGACTCAATGAGGGACAAGGTTCGCGAAGAACAATTGAGAAAAATCTCTGATTTTTATTTCAAGATTACGTAAAGAAAATAATGAAGAAGGTGGCTCCTTTAAAAAGGAGAAACCCTAAATCCTTACAATGGGAAACCTTCCTTTAATAGAACTCCTAATTAATTAAGTAAAATAAATTCAGACTAATTTAATTAATTAATAAAAATAGCTAAATAAATAATGGAAGGTCCGAATTTGCAGTCACTAGAGTCGTTGACGCTAAGGCACAGAGTCATTAGCGTCAACGACGCCAACCTCTGTCTAAGAGAGCCCTTCAAAACAGTCACTAGAGTCGTTGACACTAAGCTTAGAGTCAATGACGCTAACCACTGTTTCTTCAAGATTTGCTCTGGCTTTCGACGACAAGACAACTCACTAGACGTGGGTTCTTCTCGCGCAACACAGCTTCCTCGATGAGTGTCTCACACTGTAACTCCTTGTAGATAAGCTGAGAGAGCCTCGCTTGCAACTCCTTGCTCCTCGCTCGAGTCATTGGTCCATTCGGTGGTAAAGGCAGGCCTGGATTCGTATCATTCCCTCCCCCTTGGAAAGGATTCGCCCTCGAATCCGGACCAGCATCAGCCGCAACATCAGCATCCTCAGCATCATCGCCAACATCAAACAACGTTAAGTCAGAAACGTTGAAAGTGGCACTCACGGTACCATACTCACCTGGCAAGTCAAGTTTGTAGGCATTGTTGTTGATCTTCTCGACGATCTGGAATGGACCGTCGCCCCTATTAGACATCTTGCCACGACGTTGGGCTGGAAACCGTTCCCGGCGTAAGTGGAGCCACACCCAATCACCAACATTGAAGGAGGCGGTCTTCCTTCCATCATTCCTCTTGTTTGCCAACTTCTCATTCATTCGTTCAATATTTTGTTTCGCCTTCTCGTGTAGCTTCTTCACTACTTCTGCCTTCTTGGCTCCATCTAAGCTAGACACATCACTTAAAGGTAAAGGAATCAAATCCAATGGTGTCATAGGATTAAAACCATACACGAGTTCAAATGGTGAATAATGAGTAGTAGAATGAATAGAACGGTTGTAAGCAAATTCAATAAATGGTAGGCACTCTACCCATGTGGACACATGCTTACGGACCAATGTACGCAATAGAGAACCCAAGGTTCGGTTCACTACCTCTGTTTGACCGTCAGTTTGTGGATGATAAGAAGTAGAATAAAGCAATTTTGTACCAAGTCTCTTCCACGAAACACGCCAAAAATGACTCAGAAATTTACTATCCCTATCACTGACAATAGATAACGGTATACCATGCAAATGCACAACTTCTTTAAAGAACAAATTGCAATAGTAGTAGCATCATGAGTAGTAGCACATGGAATAAAATGGGCCATCTTAGAAAATCTATCCACGACTACAAAAATACTATCCTTCCCATGCCTAGATTTAGGTAATCCTACAACAAAGTCCATGGACAGATCGGTCCAAGGATGGGAAGGGACAGGTAATGGCATGTATTCGCCATGACTGGCCACTTTAGATTTGTCCTTTCGGCACACTAAACATCTAGCAACTATGCGGACCACGTCGCGTTTCATATGGGGCCAATAAAAGTGGTCTTTAAGCACATCAAGAGTCTTGGTCACACCAAAGTGACCCATCAAACCACCACAATGTGACTCTTGCACAAACAATTCTCGTAATGAGCATGCAGGCACACACAAACGCTTGTGTTTGAATAAGTAACCCTCATGTCTATAAAATTCAGATTCGGCTCTAGTCATGCATGTATTATATATGTCACCGAAATCAACATCAGCAGGGTACAGTTCAATAATGTGCGCAAACCCAAGCAACTTAGCACTAAGAGAAGAAAGAAGTACATACCTCCGTGATAGTGCATCAGCCACTACATTTTCCTTACCTTGCTTGTATTGGATATGATATGGGAAGGGCTCGATGAATTCCATCCATGTCGCATGGCGTCGGTTCAGTTTCCCTTGCCCCTTGAGGTACTTCAAGCTTAGGTGATCCGTGTGGACAATGAACTCTCGCAGCATTAGGTAATGCTGCCAAACTTCAAGTGCCCGCACAAGAGCATAGAGCTCCTTGTCATAAGTCGGGTACCGGAGTTGGGCATCCTTTAGCTTCTCACTGAAATAGGCTATTGGGCGTTTCTCCTGCATCAGTACAGCACCAATCCCGATCCCACTCGCATCGCATTCCACTTCAAATGCTTTGTCAAAGTCTGGTAGGGCCAAGACGGGCGCCGAAGATAAGCGGTCCTTAAGTGTCCGAAATGCATCCTCCTGCGATTGCTCCCACCTGAAAGGAACACTCTTTTTAGTTAGCTCATTTAAAGGTACAACTATAGTACTGAAATCTTTAACAAACCGCCTGTAAAAACTCGCAAGGCCGTGAAACGAGCGCACGTCACTTGCATTCTCCGGAGTTGGCCACTCTTTGATCGCCTTGATCTTCTCCTCGTCAACCTTCACACCTTCGACACTAACAATGAAACCAAGAAAACTAACTTGTTCCAAAGCAAAGGAACACTTAGTGAGTTTAGCATATAATTGTTGTTCACGCAGTGTAACAAAAACAGTTCTAAGATGCGAAACATGTTCATCAATGGATTTGCTGTAAATTAATATGTCATCAAAATAAACCACAACAAATTTACCAATAAAATGCCTAAGAACATGATTCATTAGTCTCATGAAAGTACTAGGTGCGTTGGTCAGTCCAAAAGGCATGACCATCCACTCATAAAGACCATACTTTGTTTTAAAAGCTGTTTTCCATTCATCACCCTCTTTCATGCGAATCTGATGATAGCCACTCATTAAATCAATCTTAGAGAATACTTGACTACCAGTTAGTTCATCTAACATATCATCTAAACGAGGTATAGGGTGTCGATATTTTACAGTGATTTTATTGATGGCGCGACAGTCAACACACATGCGCCAAGTCCCATCCTTCTTTGGTACTAAGATCACTGGAACAGCGCATGGGGATAGGCTTTCTCTCATATAGCCACGGCTCAATAACTCATCAACTTGTCTCTATAACTCCTTGGTCTCCTCGGGATTGCTCTTATATGCTGGTCTGTTTGGGATAGTTGATCCGGGCACGAAATCAATTTGGTGCTCGATTCCGCGAATAGGTGGTAGCCCTGGAGGCATCTCATCAGGTATGACATCCTTGAATTCCTGCAAAAGATTAGCAATACCAATATGCATAGAACTCATAGGGTTATGATTAGAAGAATTTAAGCAAAACAATTTAAAACGAAGAAGAATCAGTGGGTGGCTTACGCCAAAACTAGATTTTTGTAACAGCAAAGCTTGCCTCACTTCTCTCCCTTTGGCGAATATATTTAATTTCTTTTTCTCACTTTTGCCCACTCTCGCATGCTCTCTGTTTTCATGCAGGCTGTTTTGCTCACTTGCACTCTTCCCATGCTCTCTGTTTTCATAGGGGCTGTTTTTCTCACGTTTTCCCTCCACATGCTCTCTATATTCATGTGAGTTGTTTTTCTCTCGTTTACTCTCTTTCTTTTCAACACTCAGCCCTCCTCTCTCTCTCTCTATTTTTTTTGTAATCTCAAATTCAGCACAAGACTTGATCAACCATTGTTGATCCTCAAAAACTTCCATCGGTGTCAATGGAGCAAGAGTGAACTTCTTCCCATCTTTGACCAATTTGTATCGATTAGTTTTCCCTTCATGATTGACCTCTCTGTCAAACTGCCATGGTCATCCAAGTAATACATGGCTCGACTGCATAGGGACAACATCACAAAGGATCTCATCCTCGTACTTCCCAATAGTGAATGAAACTAATACTTGCGCTGTCACTTTTAACTCACTACCATCATTCATCCACTGCAACGAGTAAGGCTTCGGATGCTTCATAGTGGTCAATCCCAACTTATGAACCAACAAGGTACTAGCACAATTAGTACAACTCCTATTATCAATGATCAGGGAACATACCTTTTTATTGATCCAACAGCGAGCGTGAAAAAGATTCTCTCGTTGTTCTTCCTCACATACCTCGATCTTGGGTTGAGCGCTGAGATTGCGCCTAACCACGAGATTGACATTATGGCTCTCAACCTTCTGCTCACCATCATCCGAGCTGTCTCCCTCAAATTCTCCTCCCACACAATCAGAATCACCACACTCCAAATCATCGTCTGAATATAGATCTCCATTATCGCGTATAAGCAAAATTCGCTTATTAGGACAATCAGCTTGCCTATGCCCCTTTCTTGACACTTGAAACAGATTATATCCCTAGTAGGAACCTTGTTGGTTGCAGTAGAAGAGTTATTACCATTGTTCCGAGAAGGTGGTGGGGTGTTTGTCGTACCCTTGGACACATAGTGGGGCGGTGCTCCCTTTCGTGCTTCCTGCGCAACCTTACTACCCTTCTCCCATGGCTTCCATGGTGTAGTCTTCCCGCTAGTTGTAGAGGAACTAGTCAAAGAAGACTTCGCCTTGTTCCGCTGTTTCTCAATCTTGATAGCCATGTGTAACATCTCTCGAAGATTGGTGTAATATGTCAGCTCTAAGGCATCGGCGATCCCCTGATTAAGACCACTCAAAAATCTGGCCATTCTTGCCTCAACACTTTCAACCACTTGCGGTCTAGCCAGTGCTATTTCCATCTCGTTGAAGTATTCACTGACACTCCTACTCCCTTGAGTCATAGACTGTATTCTCTGATGGAGGTCACGCTGAAAATATGCGGGTACAAATCGTTCCTTCATCAATGCCTTCATATCCTCCCAAGTAGCCACGGGACCAGCTCTAAGTCGGATACGGTCTTGATTAATTTGATCCCACCAATGGACCGCATAATCACTGAACTCAACCGCTGCCAACTTCACTTTCTTATCCTCTGAATAGTTGTGGCAAAGGAAAATAGCTTCCACCTTTCGCTCCCACTTAAGGTAGGCATCGGCGTCATCCTTTCCGTCGAATGGTGGAATTCTCAGTTTAATACCGTTGAGATTGGAGTCGATTTGTTCTTCATTCCTAGGCTGCTGCTCATGAGCTCGTGCACGCCTATCATAATCATGTCCATCAACCTCACGCTCATCGTGCCACTGATCATGGAATGCTTGGTGCTCCTCTAAATTAGCATTCCTTTGTGGATTGCGCAAAGGTACACGCCTACGCTCCACATTGTTCAGTATGGGACCAGTAACAAACCGAGTATCATCATCTTCCCCTCCACCAACAAACCCATCCGGTAGGCTGATCGTCACTCAAATGATGATTTATAGTGCCTGAAAATGGGTGTGCACAATAGATAATGTGTACAGTGGTAGTCAGGGTCGAACACGGGGATTGTGAGAGATTGATTTATGGTCTTGAATGAAATCACAGGATATAAGCATGAAAAGTAACAATCAGGGGGGTTTGCTTGGCTGAAACAAGTCAGTCAAGAGAGATTCGGGAGCTAACAGTTTTAGCTAAGAAAACAGTAATGCGAGACTTTGAGTTGTCAATTCGGGGTCCCAAATAGTGGAAGCAAGTAGATTAATGAACAAGTCAAGATTAATAAAGCAGAGAGTGTAATAGGTACGGAAAATCAGAGAGAGAGATGATCTTAGCAATAGGTGTCCTTGGGTTGCATTCGGGGATCCGATTATCATCAGCACAAAATTATTCTATTCGAGACGTTATAGAAGTGACATGGAGACCAGATTTCTCGGATATCTCCTACTTTTCTCTTAAGAGAAACTACCCCCCGTTTCCACATATGAGGTAGTCTTGACACTTTGCCATCCCTCCAGGCACGAATGCGGGAGGGCAATACTCAAATTGTCCATAAAGATAAGAAAAGACACAACTGGTCCTAAAGGTCCCTCAGTTTGTCAGGCTCGTGACCTCGAACCAATCAACTACTCACCCTATCAATTCAAGACTACTTCAACGCAATCAAGACTAAATAGGTGCCTACTAGTTCATGTAATTTTCCTTCCGTATTCATCACAAAGATGGCATCATTCACACAAAACATAAATCAGTTGATCAAGCCTTTAAACATTCCATGTGAAATAATAATTAAAATGATAAGTAATTAAATATATCATCAAGAATATATTAAACACATTTAGACCTCAAATATGCCCTTGCAACCCTTGAATCACCCCTTGCTAAGAGTTAAAGATTTAGCTACTCATGCTCGAACGAAAATAAACAATATTCATAATAAGCATAATAATTAAATTACAAGATTTAAAGGAAGAACACTTGTTTACAAAATCGGATCTGTTCAAGATCAGCGGCAAGGAGTGAGGAGCTAACAATAACTAAAGAGAGGGAAAGCTAGAGAGAAGTCTAAGAAAAACTATCTAAGAAAATATCCTTTCTATGGAAAATTTCCTAAAAAAACTTGACCTAAAATTATTGTCTTCCTTCCTTTTAAAGCAAGGATACCGACCAACTTCCTCCTCCTTTCCTCGAACGACAAAAGAGAATATCTTCAGCCAAGGAGAAGAGGGGACACGAAGTTGGGAAGACGGGAAAGTTGAGCACTAAGGAATACAAGTGGAGCACTAAGGATTACAAGTAGAGCACTAAGGATTAAACTAATCTAATTCATTACTTTATGGAGTCTTCAAGATATTCCTTGAGTCAACCAACGGAGGGAACATGGTGGAAAGAAGGGAAAGCTGTCTTGCACGCCTAGGGGACAATAAGAGCACCGAGAATTAAATAATATTTAACGCGCGGATTCATGGCGGACTGCCCAGGAATTGCTCAGCATGTCTTCGGGGGCCCGAATCGGATTCGGGACCTCGGCCGTTTGTGCCCCATCGGCATGGTGCTGTTTCGGATCTCTGGGGCCTTGCTGAATCGGATCGGCAAAGGGCTACTTCGTCTGAATCGGACAAGACCGTTTGTGTCAAATCGGTCAAGAGCCGTTTGTGCCAAATCGGACAGGAGCTGATTGTGCCAAATCGGTTAAGAGCCGATTGTGCCAAATCGGTCAGGAGCTGATTGTGCCAAATCGGACAGGAGCTGATTGTGCCAAATCGGACAGGAGCCGATTGTCCAAATCGTTCAAGAGCCGTTTTGTACTCGGGTTCGGGACCTTGAAGCTCAAATCTGCACAAAATGCTCCAAAAATGCATGTTTTTGCATAAACTCCCTTTTTAGGCCTAAATCTGCAATAGTAATGAAAACAAGGGTAAATTAGCAGAATCATGCCCTAGATCAATGGAATAATGGAGGAAAAATCATGCAAAAATACACTCTATCAAATATCCCCACACTGCCCAATGCTCGGCCTCGAGCATTCACAAAATACATAGAAAAACATGCTTAAAATGCATTCGGGAGTCCCGAATGAAGACAGATTCTGCCTGAATACACCTGCATCAAATCAAAAGGATAACGACCCTTGAGAAAAGACTCTTCCACATCAGCCTATTAACTAGTAGTCCTCAAATGAATCAGTGTTTGCACTCACACTCGTGGGCAGGGTGTTTACACTCAAAATACATAAAACATAGCACAAAACTGAGTTTGCATATCGATCCGAGTACATTAGACACACGCATAGGCAATCTAGCAATCAAAAGACCTCGCATCAGGGGCAAGAAGGAAAAGCAGGGAAAGGAAATGATAAGATGGAACACAATGAGAAGAAATAAAATGGAGAAGGGGGAGAGAAAGGAAATGAAATGAGGAGGTTGTTAACCAACTCAAACCTGGAATGCTCCCTTGGCAGGAAAGAATCAAGATGGTGAGACAATGTTGCTAAGGGCGAAAGCTAGAGTAGATTCTTCCTCTTCAAGGGGGATCTTTGTTTACTGCGCTCGGGACCTTGAATGGGTGCTGGCTGCTGATTTCCTCTTCTTCTATCTTAGATTTTGTTCTCTTCTCTCTCTCTTTTATTTATATTTCTGTTTATCTCTTCTTTTTTTTTTTTTTTTTTAAATGAGAGAGAGAGAAGGATTGTTTGAGGATTGAAACCTTGTCCTTCGGGGGCTGACTTCACTTCCCCACACTTGTTTTGCTGTGGATGGGAAGTGATCGTTTTGCTTTGCCCTAGGTTTTTGTATAAGCATTCGGGGTCTTTTTGGGGGATCCCCTCACTTAGCTTTTGTTGCTTCATTTTTCTAGTCTAGCCCTCGATGGTGCTCTTAACAACACTGCTCACCTGCCAAGAGAAAGATCAGAGAAAATTCAAATGGTTAGAATGGAGGGAAAAGAGGGGATTCGGGGGCTCGAATGAAACAGAACATAAAAAAATAAAGAGAACAATTTGATGCGAAGACTAAATCTTTTTGCTGCTTTCCTATGTCTTATAATGTCTATACCCATGGATATCATGCAAAATCAGCTAGTACCAAGTCATGCATTCACTCAAAATGCTCACAAGGTGTAATTTATTGACTACTGGTTTCAAGGTCTTGAAGCAGAAAAAAGGCATAGCAGGCATAAAATGAATCATTCGAGACCTTGAATACAGACAGCATATCATTCTATGTGCACAAAGTCAGGTGTGTGTCCAACATGGGTAGTTAAGGGTAGGACAGTGCTTGACGATAAAAGGCAGAAAGGAAAAGAAATGAAAACAAATCAGACTAAATAAATAAAGCTAAAAGGATGATAATAATGCTAATTAAAAATAACAAAGCACTTAAAAACCCTCCCCACACTTAGGCTACACATTGCCCTCAATGTGAGAAAGGAGCAGTTCAAAAGCAGTTCAAACTAAGATAATTAAAACAATTGTCTTAAAGGAATTTAAAAGAGATAGTTTCATTCAGCCCACGCAGGGGCGATTGGGTGAAACTGCTCGGGATCAAGTTGGAGGATGGCGCTGAGCAACCGCGAGAGTGAGAGCTTGAAGTTCCTTTAGGATGGCACGGTTGGTGTCGAGGATGGCAGTGAGTAGGCTCGGGACATCTCCAGCAGGAGGTATCTGCTCGGGAGCAGCAGGGGTAGTCGCCTGGGCAGAAGATTCGGGGGCACGAGTCTGGGCAGAAGATTCGGGAGGGCGAGTCTGGACTCGGGGCCTCGAAAGATCTGGATAGCTGAATTTCCCCTCAATCTTCCCTTTATTATCTGCATGAAAACTCAAGATTCCATCAATTGCACAAAAGAAACCCATGGAATCCAAGGATTTGAGACCGAGGACTTTGAAGGATTCAGGATGTGGGTGTAAGCCGACGTCTTGAGGCGCGGCGGAGCAAATCCAAAGGAAGAGATCTGTGATGAGAGACCCGAGGACAGGAGAACGACCCTGGGGGGCACTCGAGACATTATGCGCGGAGGAGGCTATCCAGTAGCCTAGGTTGACTCTGATGTTCTTGCTCATAGCCCATAAAAGGAAAAGTTCAATCTGAGCTAGCTGACCAGATGTCCCGAACTTCCCAGCAAAAGTGATGGAGAGGAAACGCTGCATGATTCTCAGCGCGGGGTCCCGAATTTCGTGGGCCTTTGTCTGGCGAGAATCAAACTTTGCATTGGGGTTGCCTGATAGCTCTTGAAGGGCCTTGTGGTTATCAAAGTCAGCCGGAACAACTGTCAAGGCTTGCTGGTACTGATCTCCTTCTATCTCATCACGGCGGACAAAACGGAGGAACACATTGAAGTCGTTGATTGATGGGTGATGCCATTTTCCAGCCAACCGAAAGTTGATACACTTTTCGGCAGCAAGATCGGGACCCTGCTTTCCCTTGGGTTTGAACAGATCGGGATTATACCAAAAACTTGTGAAGAACTCAAGGGTTAGCTCATAATAAATAGTCTGTGACATTAAAAACAGGCTCTCCCAACCAATTCCTCTAAACAACTCCCGAATCCTAGATCCAACTCCCATTTTATCATAAAAATCCAAATCTAACCTAGCACATTGGGCTACTCCCTTTTCATTCAACAGTTTAACCCTATCCACTGAAAACTTATCAGGAAACTGAATAAAATCATTAAGGGTACTGAGGATAGTGGATACCCGTTGGTGACTTCGGGGTCCCGAAGCGGATGCGGGAGAGGGGGTCTCAAGAGATTCCTCAGAATCAGCTCTCTGAGATTTTCGGGGGGTCTCCTCTTTTTCCTTGCCTTTTGAGGTCGCTGGGGTTTTTCTCTTCTTAGAAGCAGGGGTCTTCGCCGGAGCTTTAGAGGCCGTTTTCGCAGGTGTCTTTGCCGGTGTTTTGGAAGCCGACTTGCCTTTGCCTTTCTTAGGGCTGGGCTGCTTAGGGGCAACAACTTCTACGACTTCTTCATCTTCTTTCCCAACCTCTTCTTTCTCCTGCTCAACAGCAGCATCTACACTCTCCTCCTCCTCAGACTGTTCAGCGTTAGAGTCAAATGGGAATTCAGTTTCATTTACCTTCTCAACTCGCCGGGCCTCTTGGAGACTTGAACTAGTCTCACCTTCATCCATCCTCTCCTCTTCGGACTCCGGTGGATCTTGATATTCTGGCCTTGCATCTCCCGGGCGAGGTCCATAAGCAAGCGGCTCTGCCTCAAGGGGTGTTTCGTTGATGGGAACTTTGGCTGGAGGAGTCTTCTTCTTCTTACTGCCGGCAGTGGTGGTCGGAGATTTGCGAGAGACCTTGCCGGATCTGGTCATTGTGGGTCGTGATGATGGACTCTCAGATTCCGAGCCAAAGAGAGCAGATGCGGTCGGAGATGGTGGTGGATGGTCGGTTGTTTGTGGAGGGTGAGACGGCTGGGATTTGGTAGAGTGAGGGGTAGATGAGTGAGAAGTGGCTGGTTTGTTGTTTAGGTTTATGTTTAGGTTTGTGGGTGCCATGAGAGAGAAGAGGAGAGATGGAATTAATTTGAAAAAAAAGGAATTATTTGAATTGATTTTTTCGGATGGAAGTTGAAAGGGGAACGGTTGTGGGTGAGTGAAACGGCTGTAGGTGGCGTGGGATAGTGGGAGTAATGGTGAAAATGGAAACATGGAGAGAAAAGGGGAATTGATTTATTATTATTTTTATTTTTATTTTTTGGAATTTTAAAATTAGCCCTTGACTGCCACGTGGCACGTTGGAAGAGGTTGTAAAGACCCATGCAAACGCACGCCTGCGGAAAAGAAGGGAAGAGGTGAGTTATTGCTAGTATTTAATAAAACAAAAGGGAATAAATGCAAAAGGAATTAATTGGGGGAATAAAAAGGAGGAGACAAGAATTTAAAAGAAAGGGAAAGTAGAAAAAGCAATTAAATAAAGAAAGAGGCAAAGGGGACAAGACAAATTTTAAAACGCACCTAGGTAACACAAAAAGCAGGAAAAAGCAATTTAAAAAGCTGAGTGGACTAGGAATCCGCAATCTGAAGGAAATAAAATAAAGTAAGGGATAAGGAGTGGTTTTGAGAAACCGTGGGTTTTCCCCACACTAAGCCTTGAATTAATGTCTAGGCCTAGACAACACTTCTAGATTCTAGGTCCCGAGTGCAGGGTCCTCGACCCTTATCTCTTCGTTGGTCGAGGGCTTGAATCCTTCATAAAAGGGTTTCAGCCTGTGACCATTGACCTTGAATGGCTCGTCATCGAGCATATTCTGAATTTCAATTGCTCCATGGTTAAAAACGGCGGTGATCTTGTATGGTCCCGTCCATTTAGACTTTAATTTTCCTGAAAAAATACGCAAACGGGAGTTATACAATAAGACTTTCTGTCCTACAGTAAAGGTCTTGATGATGAGATGCTTGTCGTGTTGGGCCTTGGTTTTGTTTTTATAAATCGTGGAATTTTCGTAAGCATCCCCCCGAAGCTCTTCAAGCTCCTGAATCTGATGGTGGCGGTCTTTGGCTGCCAAGTTCAGGTCCAAATTGACTTTCTTAATGGCCCAAAACGCCTTGTGTTCGATCTCTACTGGGAGATGGCAAGGTTTGCCATAAACTAGTCGATATGGTGTCATACCAATCGGGGTCTTGAATGCTGTTCGATAGGCCCATAATGCATCTCCTAACTTGAGACTCCAATCCTTTCTTGACTGATTGACGGTCTTCTCCAAGATGGCTTTAATTTCCCTATTCGAGACCTCTGCTTGGCCATTAGTTTGGGGGTGATAAGCCGTGGATACTCGATGAGTCACTCCATATTTCTTAAGTAAAGAGGAGACCATTCGGTTGCAGAAATGTGTCCCTCGATCGCTGATAAGAGCTCTCGGGGTCCCGAATCGGTTGAAAATATTTGTCCGGAGGAAGTCAGCCACTACTCTAGAATCGTCCGTCTTGGTGGCCTTTGCTTCAATCCATTTGGAAACATAATCTACTGCAAGTAGGATATATGTGTTCCCGAATGAATTTGGGAAGGGACCCATGAAGTCAATACCCCAAATATCAAAAATTTCGCAAGCTAGGATGTTGTTCAAGGGCATTTGATTCCTTGCCCCTATGTTTCCCGTGGCTTGGCATCGAGGGCAAGCAGCACAAAACAGATAACTGTCTTTGAAGATGGATGGCCAAAATAGACCGGCATTCAAGACCTTGAGTGCGGTCTTCTTCGCAGCAAAATGCCCTCCTTCGGTGGTGGAATGACAGAACTTAAGGATTGACGGAACTTCCTCCATCGAGACACAACGTCTAAGGATCTGATCAGAACAAGATTTCCACAAGTAGGGGCTGTCCCAAACATAGAACCTTGCTTGCCTCCGGATTCTGTTTTGCTGGGCACTCGAGGCCTCGAATGGATAGACACCGGTGGCACAAAAATTGGCAATGTCCGTGAACCATGGGAAACTTGCTGATTCTGCTAGGCATAGATATTCATCTGGAAAATTTTCACGGATGGTCACTCGGGAGTCATCTTCTTGATTCGGGAGTCTACTCAAGTGATCTGCAACACAATTCTCCGTTTCCTTCTTGTCTTTGATGGCTAGATTAAATTCTTGGAGTAAGAGGATCCAACGAATAAGTCTAGGCTTGGCATCCGCTTTCTTGAGTAGGCATCGAAGGGCTGAATGGTCTGAATAAACTATCACTTGAGTACCCAAGAGGTACTGCCTAAACTTGTCAAGGGCATAGACAACGGCCAAAAGCTCTTTCTCCGTCGTGGTGTAGTTTTGTTGTGCGGGATCTAGCAACTTAGATGCATAATAGATGACGTAAGTCTCCTTATCTTTCTTCTGCCCTAGAACAGCTCCTAATGCTTGGTTGCTAGCATCACACATGATTTCAAAGGGGAGAGTCCAGTCGGGGGCTCGAATGATAGGGGCAGAAATAAGCTTGGCTTTCAAGGTCTCGAATGCCATTTTGCACTCTTCGCCAAAGATGAACTCTACATCATTGTGCAGTAGCCGACACATAGGTTGGGCTATCTTGGAGAAATCCTTGATAAACCTCCTGTAAAAACCTGCATGGCCAAGGAAAGAACGCACATCTCGAATATTCGAGGTGTAAGGCAAGGTCTCGATAACCTGGATTTTTGCTTTGTCAACTTCAATGCCCTTTTTGGACACAATATGGCCTAAAATAAGACCTTGATCAACCATGAAATGACATTTTTCAAAATTAAGCACAAGGTTAGTGTCCACACATCTTTGCAAGATTTTTTTCAAATTAGAGAGGCATTGGGAAAAAGAGTTACCATAGACCGTGAAGTCATCCATGAATACCTCGATGCACTCTTCTACAAATTCTGAAAAGATGCTGACCATACACCTTTGGAATGTGGTAGGGGCATTGCACAGCCCAAAAGGCATGCGTCTGTAGGCAAAGGTCCCAAATGGGCACGTGAAAGTAGTCTTTTCCTGGTCTTCGAGGGCTACTGGAATTTGGTGGAAGCCCGAATACCCATCCAAACAACAATAATGCGTCTTGCCCGCGAGACGCTCTAACATTTGATCAATGAAGGGCAGTGGGAAATGGTCTTTTCGGGTGGCCTCATTCAAACGCCTATAATCAATGCATACACGCCAACCATTCTGGACTCGGGAGGGGATTGGCAGACCTTCGGGACCTGGAATGATTGTGATGCCTGTTTTCTTCGGGACCACTTGAACGGGACTGACCCATAGGGAATCCGAAATAGGGTAGATAATTCCGGCATCAAGCAATTTTAGGACCTCTTTCTTGACTACTTCCATCATAGGAGGGTTCAAACTCCTTTGAGGCTGTCGGATGGTCTTGCTATCCTCTTCTAGATGGATTCGGTGGGTGCAGAGGGATGGGGACAGACCCTTGATGTCTGCAATTGTCCATCCAATGGCTCCTTTAAAATTCTTGAGAAGCTCCACTAATTCAAGCTCTTGAACTTCCTCTAATTTATTGGAGATGATAACCGGGAGGGGGTGAGTTGAACATGATCAGCACATTCGGGAGCCTCATTCGGGGGCTCGACTGTGAGGAAAGGATTTTCCTTCAAGGCTGCTACTACTGAACTTAATTCAGCCGGGATGTTAATGGATGAAACCATTTCTTCTAGTGTTTCGGTGGTCAGACTCCGGTCGAGAGCCAGCTTCAAGGGCTCGACAAAATATAGCTCATTAAAATTTTCAACTAAGGGATTAATGACATCAACAAAATTCACACTTGATAGTTCAGAAGGATACTTCATTGAGTCCAGCATGTTGAAGCGGATAATTTCCCCATCAAATTCAAGGGAGATGGAGGCTTCATAGACATCGATCTTGGCGCGTGCAGTGGTCAAGAATGGACGTCCCAAGAGTAAATCCGAAGTTTTAGTGGTTGATGGATTTTCCATTGAAAGTACATAGAAGTCTGCTGGAAAAAGGAATTCTCCTACTTGGACCAGTACGTCAACGATTATTCCTTCGGGATAGACAACAGAACGGTCCGCGAGTTGAATAACCAAGTTGGTTTCCTTCAAGGGCCCGAGTCCAAGGCTGTTATAAATATTCAAGGGCATAACATTGATTCCAGCCCCCAAATCACACATAGCCTTCCCAATATTGATGGTTCCAATTGTGCAAGGGACCGTGAACATGCCTTGATCCTTGCATTTGATCGGGATTTTGCGCTGGATATGGGCGGTCAAGTTAGCTCCCACACTTATCCTATTTACTTCGGTGAATTTGTTCTTGTTGGTGCAAAGTTGTTTGAGGAACCTTGCATATCGAGGCATGTTTTTGATGGCCTTGAGGAGAGGAATATTGATAATGACCTTACTGAAAGTGTCAAAGATGTCTCGATCCTCTTCTTCCTTTTTCTTCTTGAGTAACCGTTGGGGAAACGGGGGCTCGAATACCTTGGTAATGAATTCTCGAGAGAATTCTTCTTCTATGGGCTTCTGTTTCTTCTTACATCGATCCTTAGTGCTAGTGAAGAAGTGGTCAAGAACTGGGTCATTGAATCGAGACTTCTTTGGTTGTTCAGTGGGCTGAACTGGAGGTGGTTGTACACTGCTGCTACATTCGGGGCCTTGAATAACATTATCGGATTCGGGACCTGGAATGGTCTGTGCTGATTCGGGACCTGGATGAGCTTGAGAAGGTATCTCAAGACCACTTTGGAGGTTCATTGCACATGCTTCATGTTTCGGGTTAGGTTCCGTCTGCCCTGGAAATCTTCCTCCATTTTTTATCTCCTTCATTTCGGCCATGAGGGTCCGAATCAGCTTTTCCATTTCTGTTATCTTTTTCTTGTCGGGAGAGGTCTCCTCATTCGGGGGTACAACGAAATTCTGGTCTTGAGGTGGCTGCCTCTGATATTGATAATTCTGAAAATTCGGTCTAGGCTTGAAGTTTTGCATATTGAGAGGAGGGGGGTGGTTTCCATATGGATTTTGTCCATATTGGTGGCTAGGTCCGGCCTGCTGGTTGTTATTCCATCCAGTGTTGGGTTGTTTCCAGCCTTGATTGTTGTTCTAACCATACGAGACCTGGTATCCTCCAGCGGCATTTACGGTCATTTCTTCAGGAATAAATGGGCAAGCATCGGTGGGATGGTCTGAAAACTAGCAGATTTGGCAGGCCTTGACCTGGACTGGATGTCCCGAAGCCAAGTTCTGCAGCATACCAGTGATGGCTGCTAGTTGGTTCTCCACAGCGGCTGCTCGGGCGTCTTGAACTCTGTTAGAGTTGTTAAGCTGGAGGTTATTCTTGGCCATGAGCTCGATGGTGTTCTTGGCGGCAGCTGGGGTAAGTCTAGTAATGGATCCATTGGCAGCAACGTTTAGCAAGGCTTTGTCCTCGCCTTTGAATCCTTCACAAAAATATTGCATGAGGGCATGCTCGGACAGATTATGCGAGGGGCATAAGGCTTGCATCTTTTTGAAGCGCTCATAGTATTGCTCAAGATCTTCCGTGCTTTTCTGGAGGATAGACACTAGCTGTTTTCGTGTCACCATGGCAATGGAAACTGGATAGTATTTATCTGTAAAAGCCTTGGACATTTCTGACCATGAGCTGATGGATTGCGGCTGTAGGTCATAGAATCAATCAAGAGCATCGTCCTTGAGGGACCACATAAAGGCTCGGAGTTTGGCATGCTCAACAGTGACGTTGTGGGGCTTCATTGCGTCACAAATAGAATGTAATTGCTGGAGATGACGGTGGGGATTCTCCTTGGTCAGCCCTCGAAAAAGGGGCAGATGATGCATGGTGGCAGATTTGAGTTCCCAGTCATTCGGGACCATTGGCCAGATAATACAACTAGTCGGGGCCTCAGGGGCAGCATTGAACTCGTCAATGGTTTGGATTACTGGTGGGATTGGTGGAATATTATCCCCTTCAAGACCGTGGTGGTCCATATTGGGTACTTCTGGGTGGACAGGTGGTAAGTCCTCGAGGTCTGGATTGTTGTCAAGAGCAAAAAGGCGTTCGAGGTCCTGAATACAAGGATTGGAATTTGATCCTTCTGCTAGTCGTCGAAGTCTTCCTTCTGTTCTAGTGAGCTCGAGATCAAGGGGCAGTAGTACTGGTGCCGATCTCCTGTCATACAAACAAAAGAAAATAAATCAGTCTTGAAATAATCCCCGGCAACGGCGCCAATTTGATCGTCACTCAAATGATGATTTATAGTGCCTGAAAATGGGTGTGCACAATAGATAATGTGTACAGTGGTAGTCAGGGTCGAACACGGGGATTGTGAGAGATTGATTTATGGTCTTGAATGAAATCACAAGATATAAGCATGAAAAGTAACAATCAGGGGGGGTTTGCTTGGCTGAAACAAGTCAGTCAAGAGAGATTCGGGAGCTAACAGTTTTAGCTAAGAAAACAGTAATGCGAGACTTTGAGTTGTCAATTCGGGGTCCCAAATAGTGGAAGAAAGCAGATTAATGAACAAGTCAAGATTAATAAAGCAGAGAGTGTAATAGGTACGGAAAATCAGAGAGAGAGATGATCTTAGCAATAGGTGTCCTTGGGTTGCATTCGGGGACCCGATTATCATCAGCACAAAATTATTCTATTCGAGACGTTATAGAAGTGACATGGAGACCAGATTTCTCGGATATCTCCTACTTTTCTCTTAAGAGAAACTACCCCCCGTTTCCACATATGAGGTAGTCTTGACACTTTGCCATCCCTCCAGGCATGAATGCGGGAGGGCAATACTCAAATTGTCCATAAAGATAAGAAAAGACACAGCTGGTCCTAAAGGTCCCTCGGTTTGTCAGGCTCGTGACCTCGAACCAATCAACTACTCACCCTATCAATTCAAGACTACTTCAACGCAATCAAGACTAAATAGGTGCCTACTAGTTCATGTAATTTTCCTTCCGTATTCATCACAAAGATGGCATCATTCACACAAAACATAAATCAGTTGATCAAGCCTTTAAACATTCCATGTGAAATAATAATTAAAATGATAAGTAATTAAATATATCATCAAGAATATATTAAACACATTTAGACCTCAAATATGCCCTTGCAACCCTTGAATCACCCCTTGCTAAGAGTTAAAGATTTAGCTACTCATGCTCGAACGAAAATAAACAATATTCATAATAAGCATAATAATTAAATTACAAGATTTAAAGGAAGAACACTTGTTTACAAAACCGGATCTGTTCAAGATCAGCGGCAAGGAGTGAGGAGCTAACAATAACTAAAGAGAGGGAAAGCTAGAGAGAAGTCTAAGAAAAACTATCTAAGAAAATATCCTTTCTATGGAAAATTTCCTAAAAAAACTTGACCTAAAATTATTGTCTTCCTTCCTTTTAAAGCAAGGATACCGACCAGCTTCCTCCTCCTTTCCTCGAACGACAAAAGAGAATATCTTCAGCCAAGGAGAAGAGGGGACACGAAGTTAGGAAGACGGGAAAGTTGAGCACTAAGGAATACAAGTGGAGCACTAAGGATTACAAGTGGAGCACTAAGGATTAAACTAATCTAATTCATTACTTTATGGAGTCTTCAAGATATTCCTTGAGTCAACCAACGAAGGGAACATGGTGGAAAGAAGGGAAAGCTGTCTTGCACGCCTAGGGGACAATAAGAGCACCGAGAATTAAATAATATTTGGCGCGCGGATTCATGGCGGACTGCCCAGGAATTGCTCAGCATGTCTTCGGGGGCCCGAATCGGATTCGGGACCTCGGCCGTTTGTGCCCCATCGGCATGGTGCTGTTTCGGATCTCTGGGGCCTTGCTGAATCGGATCGGCAAAGGGCTACTTCGTCTGAATCGGACAAGACCGTTTGTGTCAAATCGGTCAAGAGCCGTTTGTGCCAAATCGGACAGGAGCTGATTGTGCCAAATCGGTCAGGAGCCGATTGTGCCAAATCGGTCAGGAGCTGATTGTGCCAAATCGGACAGGAGCTGATTGTGCCAAATCGGACAGGAGCCGATTGTCCAAATCGGTCAAGAGCCGTTTTGTACTCGGGACCTCGGTTCGGGACCTCGGTTCGGGACCTTGAAGCTCAAATCTGCACAAAATGCTCCAAAAACGCATATTTTTGCATAAACTCCCTTTTTAGGCCTAAATCTGCAATAGTAATGAAAACAAGGGTAAATTAGCAGAATCATGCCCTAGATCAATGGAATAATTGAGGAAAAATCATGCAAAAATACACTCTATCATAGGCCTCCAAACAAACCCCGGTTGTTCCCTCCTGTCCGAGGTATATCATACATATGCCCTGCATTTTCCGGATTGAGGCTTTGAGTATAATGTGGGGTAGACACTTCTTCTTTCTTGCTTGAAGATTCATTCACCTTAGTCTCCAAAGCAGCAAACCTCGCCGTAAGGTCCTTGAGAACAGTGAGAATATCCGTGTTCTCAACTCCCTCCGTACCTCCTGACATCCTGAAACTCACAACACGAACAACAACGTAAAATTGAACTAACCTAGCACTCCCTCACGTGTTTACTCTCGTGTTCACCAAAATTCACTCAAATAGCTGCTCAATTGTTCCTGCACAAACGTTAGTTGACTCAAGAATTTCAAAGAACAAGCTTTCAAGAAGACTCTCAACGACAACTAGCTTCGAAACAATTTTGGATGTAAAATAATTGAATAGCTGCAACAAGCAATCAACTAGAAAAAGTATCTTACTGGAGTAGTAATTAATGAACAGGAATCAAAGGAAAGCTCAATTATCGCGGAATGGACTCAAGTAATTCCAAATCGTGAATGAATTGTGCGCACGATTTTAAAGATTACAACCTGCAACTTCAATAACTTCCAATTCTAACCACCAAATTCAATGATTCTTTTGCAATAACTTCACAATATTTGTAGTACTTCTTTTCCTTTCTTTTCTCTGTGAATTTTTTTTTTTGATTTTTGATTCTAGCAACAAACGAAATTAACAAGCAAATAGTGCAAAATTCCTCTTTTTTTTTTTTTTTTTTTTTGTCAGAGCGTTACGACACACAAAACAAACTAACACAAGGGACGCAAGGAGATTGATTTTAGATTAGAGTAGAAAGAGAATCAATCTCAACAAGGAAAACTGTAAATATAACGATGGATACCAAACCTGAGAACGCCTTTGCTCCGCTACCAACTGATACGATCCTAGTTGCGTAGGATGCGTAACGAATAATTCCTGATCTAGTTCTAGGCTTGGATTTCGATGCGGAAGAATGATAACTCAATACGACTGTTTAACCCTGCTAATATCTGTGTATTAGCCAACCTAAACTTATCAAATGAGGTTCTTGAAACGATCTCTAACCCTGCTAATATCCTGTATTAGCCAAACTAGAGCTACGATTCAATGGGGTGGATGTTCGGGTTTTACTTGCTCTCCTAATCGAGTATCTGGACTCAATGAGGGACAAGGTTCGCGAAGAACAATTGAGAAAAATCTCTGATTTTTATTTCAAGATAACGTAAAGAAAATAATGAAGAAGGTGGCTCCTTTAAAAAGGAGAAACCCTAAATCCTTACAATGGGAAACCTTCCCTTAATAGAACTCCTAATTAATTAAGTAAAATAAATTCAGACTAATTTAATTAATTAATAAAAATAGCTAAATAAATAATGGAAGGTCCGAATTTGCAGTCACTAGAGTCGTTGACGCTAAGGCACAGAGTCATTAGCGTCAACAACGCCAACCTCTGTCTAAGAGAGCCCTTCAAAATAGTCACTAGAGTCATTGACACTAAGCTTAGAGTCAATGACGCTAACCACTGTTTCTTCAAGATTTGCTCTGGCTTTCGACGACAAGACAACTCACTAGACGTGGGTTCTTCTCGCGCAACACAGCTTCCTCGATGAGTGTCTCACACTGTAACTCCTTGTAGATAAGCTGAGAGAGCCTCACTTGAAACTCCTTGCTCCTCGCTCAAGTCATTGGTCCATTCGGTGGTAAAGGCAGGCCTGGATTCGTATCATTCCCTCCCCCTTGGAAAGGATTCGCCCTCGAATCCGGACCAGCATCAGCCGCAACATCAGCATCCTCAGCATCATCGCCTACATCAAACAACGTTAAGTCAGAAACGTTGAAAGTGGCACTCACGGTACCATACTCACCTAGCAAGTCAAGTTTGTAGGCATTGTTGTTGATCTTCTCGACGATCTGGAATGGACCGTCGCCCCTATTAGACATCTTGCCACGACGTTGGGCTGGAAACCGTTCCCGGCGTAAGTGGAGCCACACCCAATCACCAACATTGAAGGAGGCGGTCTTCCTTTCGTCATTCCTCTTGTTTGCCAACTTCTCATTCATTCGTTCAATATTTTGTTTCGCCTTCTCGTGTAGCTTCTTCACTACTTCTGCCTTCTTGGCTCCATCTAAGCTAGACACATCACTTAAAGGTAAAGGAATCAAATCCAATGGTGTCATAGGATTAAAACCATACACGAGTTCAAATGGTGAATAATGAGTAGTAGAATGAATAGAACGGTTGTACAGTGAGAGATCTAGCAGCAGAGGTCGACGAGCTCGAACTCCAAGAAGCCGCAGCCGATCTCCCAAGCGGCATCAAGAATATGACCCTCAGAATCCCAGATATGATGTTGAAATTCCACACCCGCATCAGCCTCGTGGGGTCCCTGATATTAACGCTGGCCATCCGTTCAACTACCGTGTCAGGCACCACAGGGTCCATCGGCATGTGAAACTCCCTTTAGAATCATATGATGACACGAAAGATCCCATTTCTCACCTCCATAAGGTGAAAGACTTTGTGCAATTCCAAACCCGCAGTGATGCTGCATTATGTCAGATCTTCGTAATGACGCTGTCAGGAGTGGCACGTCTTTGGTTTGAGGGACTCCCGGCTGGGTCTATTGATAATTTTTCTCAACTGGAAGAAAAATTCAAAAGTCGGTTTAGCACGGCTATTCCTATCAGGAAGTCAGCAGCTGCACTATTCGATATTCATCGAAAACCGCAGGAATCATTGAACAACTTTTTAGGTCGATTTGATCTTGAGATGTCCCTAACGCCAGGGGTCACTATTGATTTTGTGGTTGAGGCCCTGAAATGCAATTTTCGATACGGGAAATTGAGAGACACGTTAACGGTGGACCCGCCGCTAACCCTGGATGCGTTGAGGCTAAAAGCGCATAATTATGCGAGGATGGAAGAGGAGGAAAATAGGGAATGGATCCAAAACATGCCAACGGACCCATACTTAGCCCTTAACGCCCCGCATAGCAGCGCCCCTGACACGCGACCCACTGAGGATCATGGACAACGAAAAGAGCATACTGCCAAGGCCTCTAAAGGAAGACCCGGAGGGTCCCCCACTCGGAAACAAGCAGATCCGCCAAAAGGCCGGATATATGATCCTGACCTTCCATCTCTTATACTCCCAAGGGCGAAAATCCTAACGATAGTCCAACAACGAAATCTGCCCATTAGATACCCAGCTCCTGTGAAACCAGGAGTGATCATGGGAGGAAGGGAAAACGCGTATTGGAAGTTCCACAAGGTCAAGGGACATTCGACAGATGTATGCAGAGAACTGAAATTGGCCATAGAACGATTGGTCGAAGAGGGCTACCTCGGAGAATTTGCCACCAAGGCAAGAGAAGAGGCCAGGAACAACCCAACTGGAATGACAACTGATCAGAGGCAAACGCCTTCACACGCCACGGGGGCTAGCGCAATTCCCCTTGGACAAAATAGAGAAGCTCTCGTTGTTCATAGGGATCAGATGCCTATGATTAATATCATCGCCGGGGGAACACCCTACTTCGAGGAGGCCATACCACAAACGCCCAATCCTGGAGAAAAGCGCAAGCGAGAGAACGCGCAGGTAAAAATTGAGGCGATCAGTGCCTTAGACAGAATGTTATTGTCCTTCTAAGAAGAAGATGAAAAAGGCATTGTTTTCCCGCATAACGACGTGTTGGTAGTAACACCCGTCATTGGAAGTCACGGGGTGAGAAGAACCCTTGTTGACAATGGGAGCGCAGTAAATCTATTTTCATTGGAAGCATACAATTTGATGAAACGCCCCGACGGCGAGCTAGCGCCATGCATGAGACCAATTGTTGGGATTGATGGGGTACCGATTTCGGTAGCCGGAATAATATCCTTGCCAGTGTACTTTCGAGAAGACACCTCCAAGCGATCTGAAGAGCTATTATTCCTGGTCGTGGACCTAACGTTACCATATAACGCCATACTGGGGCGACCGTTCCTCAATCGTTTCGAGGCAGCTATATCCCAAAAACACCTGCGGATGAAATACCCCTCGTGGGACGGCGTGGTCTCAATCAAAGGAGACCAGAAACTGGCAACTGAGTGTTATTCACTTATGACTCAAAGGAGTTGTGACCGCTACGTTTGCGTGGCAGACGATCCTTTCGATGATAAAGAAAAAAAACGCACTCAGCCGCTAGATCAGATGATGTCAGTACCTATCGGTGGGGGCAGTGAAGCGAATCTCTTGGTCAGTGAGAAACTAAGCCCTGAAGAGAACGTGCAGCTAATCCGACTGTTAAGAAAATGCAAGGGAGAATTCGCATGGAAACCAGCGGACATGCCAGGAATCTCGCGAGAAATTGCGGAATATCGACTAAACGTTAGCCCTGATGCCAAGCCTATTCAGCAGAAACGACGCGCTTTTTCAGCAGGGAAAGTAGCAGCTATCGAGAAAGAGTTACTGAAACTCATGGATGCGGGGTTCATCCGATAAGTCCAATACCCAACCTGGCTAGCTAACCTAGTGTTAGTTCCAAAGCCTAACGGAGATTGGCGCATGTGCATCGATTTCACCGATCTAAACAATGTTTGTCCCAAAGATTGCTATCCCCTTTCTCGAATTGATCAACTGGTCGACCAAACTGCTGGATACGCTTATTTAAGCTCCCTAGATGCCAGCTCCGGGTATCACCAAATCCCTATGGCCATAGAAGACGAAGAAAAAACTGCCTTTATCACCCCTAGGGCTACATATTGCTACACCGCAATGCCGTTTGGGCTGAAGAACGCCGGGGCAACGTTCCAGCGCATGGCGAATACGGTTTTCGAAAAGCAAATCGGGAAAAATGTAGAGGTTTACGTGGACGATATCCTGATTAAAAGTCGAAGCTTCAAAGACCACCTTGCTGACTTGGAAGAAGTTTTCAATGTGATGAAAAAGTACAAAATGAAACTGAATCCACGAAAGTGTATGTTCGCATTCCAAACGGGTAAATTCTTGGGCTACGTGGTCAGCCGGAAGGGTATCCAACCCAACCCTTCAAAGATAAAGGCCATTCAGGACATGATATCCCCTCGGACCGTCAAAGAAATACAGAAGCTCACCGGCCGCATCATCGCGTTAGGACGGTTCAGATCTAAGCAAGGCGAGAGATGCTTGCCTTTTTTCAAGGTCATTCGAAACAAGGCCCCATTCGGGTGGACAGAGGAATGCGAAAATACGTTTGCAGGGCTGAAAGCTTACTTGTCATCCGATCTAGTGCTAACGAGGCCTGAGTCCGCCGATGAGCTATATCTATACTTGGGAATAGCTGACGAGGTAGTCAGCGCCGTCCTTGTGCGAAGCGAAGGGCATGTATACCGCCCTGTATTTTTTGTGAGTCACATATTGAAAAATGCTGAGCTGCGATACGCTCGCATCGAGAAGATAGGGCTTGCCCTAGTACAGGCAACGCGAAAGATGGACCGATACTTCCAAGCCCACCCTGTCACTGTGCTCACTGATCAACCACTGAGAAAAATCTTTAGAAAGCCTGAGTCTTCAGGGAGGATGTTGATTTGGGCAATCGAGCTCGAATAATACGTGCTACAGTACAAAGCCAGACCGGCGATTAAAGCCCAAGCATTAGCAGACTTCATAGCGGAATGCACATTCACCAAAGATGCGTCAGCAGACCTGTCAGAGGAAGAACCAGAAAATTCATGCCTACCGTACCCGGAAACGTTAGTGGACTCATGGGTTATTCATGTGGACGGGGCAAAAAATCAAGAGCTAGCAGGTGCAGGTATTTTCCTGGTGGGACCAGACGGCATGGAATTGCGATACGCCATCAGAATCCTACAGCCGTTATCCAACAATGCCGCTGAATACGAAGCGCTGCTGGCAGGGCTCAGAATTGGAAACAGCTTCTCCGTCGAAGCCTCTACCGTTGCGGAGGAGGAATGCGGCTTGCGCCTAAAAATACGAGGAGACTCTAAATTGATAATAGATCAAGTCCTAGGAAACTCCCAAGCCCGAGAACCCATCATGATTCAATACTTGGCCAAAGTAAAGCGTGAGCTATCGGAGATGCAGAAAAAAGGCACTCGGGTCACCTTTGAACATATCCCCAGAGAAAATAATGAAGAGGTTGATAGCCTCGCCAAGATGGCAGCCAACGTGGAAGCCTTCATACCCAACGAAGTGCACTACGGGGAGTTATCCACACCCTCCTTCATGGAAGAGCAAGCATCGTTTTGTGTGGAGGAAATAGAAAGTGACTGGAGAATCCCAGTGGTAGAGTATCTGAAACATGATAAGCTACCGGAAGAAATCACGGAAAGAAGGAAAGTACTGAAACGGGCATCGCGATGTACATATTACAATGGAGAGTTAATACGGAGGTGCTTCTCCCACCCAGCCGCTAAATGCATAACAGAACAAGAAGGTTTGCATGTGTTGCGAGAAATTCACGAAGGGATATGCGGCATGCACATCGCCAGCGATACACTGGCAGCCCAAATCTTTCGGTCGGGATTCTACTGGCCCACCATACGAGGAGATTGCCATAACTTCGTGAAAACCTGTCAGAAATGTCAGGAATATGCTAGGATTCCTTGAAAACCGGCCGTGCAAATTTCAGAAATAATCGCTCCATGCCCGTTTGCCAAATGGGGCATTGACATTTTAGGCCCGTTTCCAAAGGCTAGATCTCAGTTGAAATTCGTGATCGTGGCGGTAGACTACTTCACAAAATGGGCCGAAGCCGAGGCGTTAGCCACCATCACCACTGAAAAAATTTGGCATTTTTTCAAACACCAAGTCATTATGCGATTCGGGGTGCCGCGCATACTGATTAGCGACAATGGAACGCAGTTCAAAAGCCAATTCTTCAGGGATCAGTGTGCGGAATTTTGGATCGAACAAAGGTTATCTTCCATGGCGCACCCTCAAACCAATGGCCAGACAGAAGTAACCAACCGCAGCATCCTTAGTGGCATCAAAAGAAACCTGGAAGGTTCCAAAAAGAAATGTCCAGACGAACTGCCATACGTACTATGGGCCTATCGCATGACTGTCAAGGTCGGCACTAGAGAGACCCCGTTTGCGTTAGCATTCGGAACCGAAGCTGTCACACCTGTTGAGATCGGAACGATGAGCCTTCGGGTGGCTCATTTCAAAGAAGAAAATAATGAGGAAAGGTTACGTGCTAACCTTGACGCCCTACCGGAAACACATGAGGAAACTCTCCTGAAAACTATGCACTACAAAAGAAAAATGGCACAATACCACAACCGGCAAGTGAGAGAGCGATTGCTCAAAGCTAGAGATTTAGTGCTTAGAGATAGACGAGCGGTAGGGCAACGCATGGGAAAACTCAGCCCAAGCTGGGATGGACCGTATCGCGTCACCCGTGTTGTGGGAAGAGGAGCTTACCACTTGGAAACGCTCGAGGGAAGGCCCCTGCAGAACTCTTGGAATATAGCTCGGCTGAAGCTATACCACGCCAGGAACTAGCCCATCCTATCTGATAATATCAATGCTATTCTAACAAGATATATTTTCCTGTGCGTTTGCTGTTGATAAAATGCAGATAGTGAAGAATGCCAGGAGTGAAAATCCTATCCTTGTGATGGCTAGTCCTGATCAGACAGCTCACTAAGACGAGGCACGCCCTGGCATGGCTAAGCGTTGGGAGTGAAAATCCTATCCTTGTGGCAACCGTGCTCCCATAGACGGCCCATTAAGACGAGGCACGACCCCAAACGCCCCCGAGAGTGAAAATCCTATCCTTGTGGCAACCGTGCTCACATAGACGGCCCATTAAGGCGAGGCACGACCCCAAGGAGAGACCAACTCCGTCCTGGAAGTGAAAATCCTATCCTTGTGGTAACCGTGCTCACATAGACGGCCCATTGAGACGAGGCACATTCCAGGGACGCGAGGTTTCAACGCTTGGGAGTGAAAATCCTATCCTTGTGATGGCTGGTCCTGATCAGACAGCTCACTAAGACGAGGCACTCCCCAAGCCAATCTTCGACGAAAGGAAGGAAAGGATACCCCAGCTAGTAACTGAGTGGTCGATACCCGGTGAAGTAAGGCTGGAAAGGCATCCATACTGCAACAACACCATCGCAGCAGGCCTAACGGGGCAAGAAAGCTTCCCCTAACAACAGAGAGCGGCATGAACGTGAGCAACGCCGATTCATTCTTGGAAATGCTATCAGAAGGCAATGGTAAGGCCATCAAAAAGGCGGCTGAGAAACCTGTACGAAAAGACATGCGAGAGTAAAATGGGCATATCTACTGAAACGCGGCAGCAAATGCCACGGGTGAATAATCGCGCAAGCAGTATTATGAAACAAAGCAGACAAGGAAATTTCGTTCAAAAGGCGTGGCCTAACCAAAGCAAGGAGCGATATTGTCAATATTACAAAATAAGGAAGGGCTCATCAGCCGCAAAAAATCAGAATACATCTAAACTCAAAAGCCTAAGGAGCGGGCGGTGCATTGATTCCTCCTTGCTGTTGCGATTTCCATTGATAGAAGCCGTCATCAGTAACAGTGGGGATTCTCCTATCAAAATACACAGAGAGATCATCAATACGGAGTTTTTCTACCCCATAATGATGCATCAAAGCCTCCGACATGAGCCCTCCGCCTTCCTTCAAGTACCACTGGTTCTTCTCAGCGTTTAGAGTAAGATCGGCAGTCAACTCGGCATTCCTCTGCCTCTCCTGACGCAACTCATTCTCCTCCCGAGAAAGGTGTTCGGTCATATTGGCACTCCTCTGTTTCTCCTCCTCCAGAGCGAGCTTGACAGCCTCCAACTCTTGCTCAACAGTCGTCACCTCCTGTCGGACAGTCTCTGTTTCTTAGTTGGCAACGTTAAGGGCATTCATAAAACTCTGCCGCTCGTTCAGCAACCTGTTTATCTCTCCCTGACCGTTTGCTACGACCCTAGCATTCTCCTCGTCCAGGTAATGGAGATGGCAGAATACAGATAATGCTTGGGAGCGAAGAAAGTTTATACGCTCCTGCTCGCTCCTAGCCACGAAGGCATCCCTCTCCCTTGGAAGAGACATAATTTCGGCTGCCAGATAAGAGGTAGACGCGAGGATAGTATCGAGATCAGCCTCGGCAGGAAACTGCAAAATGTTGTCCCTGAAGGAGCGCAAACTCAAGGCGGGGAGGACTATAATGAGAAACACCGGCTATCAAGGCGGGAGCAGGGCCACCTCTCGCGATAGAGGGAGGAGACATCGGGACAAAGAATAGAGCGGTAGAAGAAGGAGGTCGACTGCTGGAACCTCTCGTGTTAGGCACAGGGGACCCGTCTCCCCCAAGTGCTTCAAGATTATGGGCACTCGGGTTATAGCCTGTCATGGTGGAGAAGATTGAGGAACCACCTAAAATGTGAGGACCACCACCGAAATCAATACCATGCTATTGGTCAACAGGAATACGCTCGCCCTCAGGGATATTCAGAGAAGGATTAGCAGCAGAAGAAGAGGGGTTGTGCTGAAGCTCATAGCGAGCCCTCTTCTGACGCTCTCGAAGGATCTCAGCGACAGACATGTCACCTTGAGAGGTTGACTGAGCAGAAACAGTGGCAGCTTCCTAGAAAACGCAGAGTATATGATAAGAGAATCATGCGGAATAGAAGAAAACTGTAGAAAGAAATGAATGCATACCTGGGTGACTGAAGAAACTAGAGGTACTCCGATAGGAATGGGATCAGCTGTCGCCTCTGAAGAAACAACAGTCTGGGAGGAAACGGGTTGCGTGGCATGTGTTTTCTTCGCCCTTTTCTTCCTTGCAATAAGGGTGCGAGGAGGCAGCGATTGGGTAGTGCCCGTAGCGATAGCGGTCGCGGTAGCAGTGTTTTCCCCTTCCGCAACAGCAGCAGCAGCCCTAGCTTCGGCTGCAGCTTTCTTCCTTTGTTCCTGTTTCCTTTTCCTCCGGAAATACTCAAGCTCCCAACCAGGCGGAGGCACTGCACAGATACAGAAATGTTAGCGTTAGTACCTCTTGGCAATATAAAAGAAAAAGGTCAAACGCTCACCCTTCTTGCACTGTTCCATATCCAAACCGTTAGCCACTTTTCGGGCATCAACGCTGAAATCCAGTTGAAGTAGCGTCTTCAACCAGCCATCTTCTGGATCAGAAAGGGATTTCCGATGGCCCCAAGCCCCATCTTTAATTTTCTCATTGAAGCCGACCCTCCATAACGGCTCGGGCAAATCAATAATAAAAAATTCTTCTTTCCAATGAGGAACAGAAGACTCGATGCCCATAAGCTTCCGGGTAAAGGGCTTCAATGAGTCATCTTCATAACGAGGGGATATTGATATCACCCCCTTACGAGAATACAACTGGAAAATGTCATGAAGCAAGGCCAAAGTGGGAGACTCGATCCCCTTGAAACGGCACAGTGCGGCAAAGGCACTAACAACGCAAATCGCGTTAGGGCTCAACTGAGCCGGAGCCAAATCAGAATCAGCCAACAGCAACTTGACAAGCGGGTCAAGAGGAAGACAAAACCCATGATCAAACAGCTTAGCATACAATATTATACTGTTACCGGGTAGAACGTTGTTCAGGCGAAGTGATTCAGAAGCAGCGCGCACGGGATATTCTTTGGGAAATCGCGCATTGCACTCAGCAAGCTTGCGATTAACTAAGGGCAGAGTATAGAGAGAAGTGGGGGTAATATTAATTTTTTCTTCCCCGGCGGACCCCTGAGGATCCCCTTCCTCGGAAGACTTCTTAGTTATAGCCATGCCTAATAAAAGAGAAGTGACGAGGAAAGAAAGGGTGTGTACCTTCGCAAAGAGAACACCAGGAGTCTTAGACCAGAAAAAGAGAGCGGCGCGAGCTATTTGTCCAAAAGGCAGCAGCGTGCGAGAGAGGAGATTAAAAAAGAAAAAGGAGGAGGAGAAAACATCATATAAAACCCTGAAAGGGCGTGACCAATCAACAATGGACACATGGCAAAGCAGCGCGTCGGGAAATAGGGCACGCGCAAGAAGGTACAAGTTTAAAAGCAATAATGAAACGCTTCAGTGTTCGTGTCTCCCTAGAAGACGCTTGCTTCAAACGGCTCTTTGAGGAAAGACACGTGTCTTTTTCCATCATTACTTTTCAATGTGCATTAAATGGAGGAACTGCGGCATTTAATGACCTAAAAAGCAGCGCTGGCCTCGCCAAACGGCGCGACGACACAAGGAAGATAGGGAAGAAATAACGGTAGCGTCACAATGATTCACGCAAGTGCGATAAAAGCTACGTAGCGTCAGCATTATTACAGAAGGAATAGTGTCAAATGGTTTTCAGGAAAAAAATAAAAGGAGACAGAAAACAACAAGAATAACAAGGGAGGGTCCAAAGACCCATTGTGGCACTTCTCGAAAAGCAAAGCGGCGCCCCAATCGTTGATGTTAGCCCCTTTCCCCTTCTGGAGCAGAAGGACCAATCCCGCCTTTGCTAACCTCATCCATCACGGTAGAAATATAATCAGCAACCTGGGCAGGGTCAGAAGAATTACCCTTGAAACGAGTCGTGAATCCCGAAACGATGACTTCCAAGACCCTCTTCTTCCACCATTCCTCCTTTAATGATGCCCTAGCGGATTCCTCGTCTCGAACAGATATCTCTTCGCGAAGAAGGAGATTTTTCTTCTTCTCCAGCGCAAACTCTGCCTCCAGAACTTCCATCTTTGCTTTCCCGACAGACCTCTCTATTCAATTCTTTCTGCGACTTGTCGCGGAAATGTGTTAGCAATCTTGTCTGGTCTACCGCTTTTTCAAGCTGCACTTTCTTAACGCACATCGCGTTGGAGAAATTGCGTGACTCGCGATCATGAATCTCGAACAGATAGTTCAGGTGACGGAAGAAATCCAGAGAATCATTCATCACATGGCGGAGACGTGCCGTTGGAGGAAGCTGAAGAAATTTCTCCTTCTCCTTCTGGGAGCCCAGCATCTCCCCTATCAAAGGCGCAGTAAACTCGTCTCTGGAAAAAGGTTGGGAAACCCCGACAGCGCGAAGACCATCAAAGCAGAATCCCTTCAAATTCATACGATAGGACGGGGTCTCGTTAGGTCCGCCATAAGAAAGATTGATTGAGGGAGCCGGAGAAGAACTCGGGGAAAAAACATTCATGATAGGAGAAAAGAACAGTTGTGGAAGAGGTTTAGGCGGTAGCCCAGCAGCTGAATCTGCAACAGAAGACATGGCCACTACGTCAGGAATGCAATGAGAAATCGGAGAATCGGGAGCGTCAACTGTAGGAAGAGGACATGACGTCGGTGGGACCTCCGCCTCGGTAGAGCGAGTGGCAACCGACGCCTCAGTAGCTTTCACCGGTTGGGAGGCACTCATCTCGGGCGAAACGGCAGGGATAGGAGCAGTTGCTGCATCTACAAAAGATATCCCGGTGGCCTGTTCGTTCGTGGCCAATCAAGGTTTTTTCCGGCGCAAGGAAGAAGCGTGACAAAGGTCCAATTCGACATCCACATCCTCATCATCACTACCAATCACCCTCGTTGCGGTTGGGCTGGAGTTCGTCCTATTACGACGATCTGGTAGCCAATCTTCCACAAAGCGAGAAGCTCGGGCAGAGCTGACGGGCCTCCGCCCTCCCCGAGCACACTCAAAGACAAAAGCAAAGAGAGTGCGAAAGAGGCAGACTCACCCATAGCACACTCCTCTAGAGGCTTGAACAAAGCAAAGTCGCGGATGCGGTAGTGAGTATCTTCGTCTAATAGGGCGTTAGCCTGCTCTAACTCAGCCCTGGTCAAAATCGAGGGATTCGACCAAATGGGGCCTATCAGTTCCTGGTTGAAATTAAGACGCCATAAACGGGACGGTAGCTCCAGAACAAAGAAACTGCTTTTCCAATCAGCTACACCCTTCTTAAAGCCGTGAAAACGCTGCCAGAACGACTGCACGAAAGAATTTCGATTAAACAATTATGGCAATTCATACTAAAGAATTTGCGAAATAAATTGAGAGATGGGGTAGAAATGTTCTTCAACTCGCAAGCGCGAAGAAAAGCATAAACCGCACACCAGGAAGAGGGAGTTATCTGGGCAGGATTAAGGTTATACTCCCGCAGCAGCGTTAGTATCGATTCATGAACAGGAAAGCAGAAACCGTAAAGGAACATCTTAAAGTAAAGAAGCCTACTGTGACTCCACGCCGGATTATGGAGCCGCATATCACTTCCAGGGGCAAAAGGCTCATACCCAGGAGGAAAGGTAATACCATGTTCCTCTAGTTCGACTTTCAGAACCACATCGCATGTAAAAATACTGGGTGATTGCGCGACCTCTAGATCCATGGGTTTCCAGATAACCTGGCGAGATCTATTTCTAGCCATAATAAACCAGCAAAAAGGAAATCTGAGAAGGATTGAATTGGTACCTTGAAAGGGAAGATTTATAGAGGAATCGGCGGGCGATGACAGGCGGCCGGAAAGATATTCGAGGAAGAAGACGAAGGAAGATAAGAGGAAAAATTCGAAGCAAGGGCAAAAGTTGTGAAAAAAGAAAATGGCCCTTCTTAAAGGATTAAAATGCCACCGCATTAATTGAGCCACCAGTCGCGCGGAGACGCGTGTAACAAGAAGTTGGCCACATGGAAGTGCATTAAAGAAAGTTGAAAAAGAGAAGTTATTCGTCGTGATTCCCCAAAAGGGCGACAGAGTTGACCCAGTCAAACTAACTACGAAACGATTGCCTCGACAGGGCCCACCGCTTGCGTTGGCTGTCAACAAGACCAGCAGGCTAATGGAAAATAACGACAAAAGAAAAAGGCAAGAAACATCATCTCATTCATAAAATGACAACAGGCATATACAACACAAAAGCGTTAATCCTCATCAGCCCAATCCGCGTCATAGCAGTAATCATAGTCCTCCGGGGACGATGGTAATCCACTGTTGTAGGAAAGGGAATACTCGGCAGGTTTAGGCACAAGCTTTGTCGCGTGGGCTACCATCTTGTCATAATAGGCACGAGAACTCTCCCCAATAGCAGAAGCCGCTGGCCTCAAATCAGTGCCATGAGTAAGAGCCTCTTTCTCGGAAGGAGGAGGAAGGGCAGACGGTGATGACTCATCACCTTTCGGTAGCATCAGGTAGTGGGGCACAAAGCCGGCAAAGAAGGACTCAAAGGTTTGCTTCTTCACTTTCACTGGCTTCTTGCGACCCTAGCGTCTGGCAAGACACTTGGTAGGTCTCCACGGTGGTGTCAGAGGAGAATCATCTGAATCCGGTGAAGTCGGAGGAGTTGGCAAGGAATCACGCCTGTAAAAACCGGCCATTCCAACCTGCAAAAAAGCAGAGAGAAGGAAAGGATAAAGATGAACAGGGAAAGGGGAAAGCACTTCCCTTAAATAGTCGAGGAAACGCTCCGATCCTCGGGCGGATCCTGAGAGATCAATTAAATGCCTGGGAAAAATAACCGCAATAGCAGAATCTGATCCGACACCAGCATGCCTGCTCACTAAATGCTCCAGTCAAAAGGCACCAAATAACCACCCAACCACTTACCCCTGGAGAGGCGGCTCTGGAAACAGTTGAGTCAAAACATTCATTGCTAATTCCCGGAGCACGACCACTGAAATGGTACATATCGAGGAAGACTCATTTTCAGTTGGGCTTGCCACCAACATATTTAGCCAATGCAGCCAGAGAATAAACGAGGAAAAAAGAAGACTGGGAAAAGTAAAAACAGCCATTTATTTATGACCTGAGCGGCCTTAGCATTCAGATATGTACATGGAAGCATAAGAGAGAAGCAACAAGAGGAAACAAAGGCAGCGGTCAGGCATTGGACCCAACATCATCTTCCCCTGGCACGACGGGAATATCCCTCAAAGCGTCAGCAACGGAGGTCAGCTCAGTAGAGCAGGCCCTCATGCCCTTCAGGCAGCAGGATAGTAAGTCCTTCTTCTGCTGCAGCATCGAGGCAACCACATCAAGGTGAGCAGTAGTGGTGGCCAGCTTCGCCAAACTCTCCAGAGGGCTAAAGTCCTCCAGAGATACCCCCAGCTGTTTAGACAAGATAGGGGTCGGTATCCCCTGCAGTTCCAGGACATCCTCTGAGGTCTTGGTGATCATCCTCTCCAGGAAGCCGATGTCCCCTTCAGTAAGGTTTTTCAAGGTCAAAGTTTTGGAGATCAGGAAATTTCGGGTCAGCTCATCCATGGAGAAATATGAAAAAGAAAGGGACGAGAAAATGCGAAGAAACTTACGCAGAAGAAACTTCAATTTATAGGCTCTGACAAAAACCGTCCGAACTACCTTCTAAGGAGGAAACGCTCCGATATACAGAAGAGCACCTAGTGGGAAGAGGGCGTTAGCCCTTGGTAAACACTCGGGCTCATTTTCAGTTGGGCTTATGATAACAATACGCCTATCGGCAAGGGAATTTTCATCTTACACCTTGAGAAGAGGGTACAACCACTGTTCCTACCGCAAAGACAGCATCGAGGCTATCACCTCCCTCTATGAGACCAACGCTGGGATGGTCGACATCAGCGGGGGGGTCTTACACTCAACACTGTTATGACAGACGACGCTATCCCATCCCAGTCCAAGACAAGCTTCCCGTTTGGGGGTGTAGGCATTGCCTCACATAGGTAACACCTACCTCGATAGCTCACTCCACCAACGGGGAATTCTAACCCCCTCCAACGGGAGCGTTAGCCCTTTATGATCCAGATCCCTCAAAAACGCTCCATTTTCATTTATAAGTACTGCCCCCACAAAGGAGGAAGGTAAGTACGAATTACTGGCCCAAGCTCTGCCAAATTCACGACACATACTGACTTAAGCATCGGAGTGTTTTCGCCGGAGACCCCCTCCGGCGTATTGCAGGTACTGCGGACCGCCGTGGGCACTGATCTAAGAGGACCAATTTCTCCATATATCCTTCGGCAGAAGACAAATTCTTATCAGTTATTATTTTGAATTGTTGTTTGTAATAATTAGCTAAGTAGTTAAAAATCGTGTATGCTTGTATATACCTAAGTATTTATGTCAATTGTCGAAAATCGTGGTTCATCCGAAGGGTAAGCTTATCTTAAAACATTTCCTTGAATGTTTATTTAAATGCCAAAGCCGAATCGAATGCATGACCACTTAGAATGCGCTAGAACCACCAAATCGTATGCATGATATATAGAATTACTAATAAGTAAAATCAACCCACATGCCTATATGCTTACGTCACTCGCGTTTAATTACCACGAGATTAATCATTTTCTTGTTAAGTGATATGCATGATGGCTCCAAAGGCCATACCAACCATATGTATATTCATAAAAATGTACGATGCTAGTCTTGCCATGATAGATCACTTAGTAACTAGATAATCATGCATGGTCCAATGATAAGGGGGGGACGTCCGCTCTAGCATCGAGACAAAATGGTAACCCCATCCCTCGAACCCAAACGGAAATAACAAGTCCCAAATGCTAAGATGTAACGTCACCTTTAAGGGCTCCAAATTACATGTTAAAACGTTTTCAAAAAACACCTCACATACCGGTAACCTTTTTAGGATGTGACTTGGGTGCCTAACACCTTCCCAAGTCCATAAATACGACCTCGAACCATCGTTCTTTGGTTTAGACCATTGTGCCTTAGTTTGTTTATTTTAATGCCATGACGATTAGGTTCCCTAAACCTTAGAAAATTAGGGTGGCGACTTCATTTTTCATGATGTTAAGACAAGTCCAACGCTTGTCTCGCATTATGGCCCGTCCCAAACCTTTACTCGTTTTCAACGAAAAAGGGGGTGCGACACCGGGGTATGAGTGATAGTGAAGGGTTTTTAGGAGTGATGACATATGTGGTGGAAAGGGGGAAGAAATGAAAAATGGAGAAGGTCGTAAAAGTCCCACGTCATTTTATTGCTATCCCATGTCTAATTGCACATGTACCCTGGATATTATGCGAATTCAACTAGTACCTAGTCAGGCACTTACACTCATCAAGGATAAGGCGCGATGGCTCGATAATGCTTACCGGGATTTGTCTGTGACTGCTTACGTCTGAGCAAATCGTGGATATAAGAGCAAACAAGTAAGATCATGTATGACATGTAATTTTGATGGATGCTTTATTTAACAGAGGGATTGAACATCCCCGACCTATGAAATGCATGAATATGCTATGAGAGTAGTATGGATTTTTGTTTTAGCCGGGCTAAAAAGGAATTTTTTTGATTGATTGATAGTTTGAAGCTAGAACGCGGGGGACGACCTATTTGCAAGAGTCCAACGAGAATATAAAGGGTTGCCCCCAGTGGGCTAGACGACCGCACGCAAATTTAAGATAACAAAGTGAGCAGGAATGAAAAATGACTTTTAATAAAGGGGGAAGAAAGTTGGACTCCCCTGAAATGTGCAGCGGGGTTGCGAGGGCGTTTTCCACGAGCTTTATACGGAGGACAATGGGATGATTCAAGTCCCTGCGAAATGGAGAGGGGACAACAGAGTAGAAAAGAAAAACCGATTTGAAAGCGAAAATGACATAAGTTTAGGGATTCTCCATTTCCTTAGCCTGACTTTTCGAGGGCGCCTAGGGCGTGGTCCCAATTCAGGAATGCTTTGCTTAGATACTGATTGATTGGTTTCTTTTTTAGATGTTTTGCGGGAACCGCCGATCCAGGTCGAAGTGAGGATGAGATCCGTATTTTTTGTTCATTTACTTACTGGCCATTGCCAGACCTTCGCTGATTTGCTCCGTGATTGCTCTGGGATAAGGGGAAAATCTTCTGTCCTCGAAATGTGCAGCGGGGCTGCGAGGGCGTCTGCTTACCAGTCTCACGCAGGCAATAATGGGGGCGACCCAGTTCCTGAAAAAGATAAGGCGAGAAGAATGAGGAGTAAATGAAAGACAATTTTTAGAAAAAGTAAAGCGATTGACAAGTTTTAAGTTCTCCCTTTTGGACGGGCCATCCGTGGGTCACTGCGGTGTGACTTGCATCGGATGTTGGTTGGTGATGGCTTTGCTTTAGATGTTTTGCCGCAATTCCCGTCTGGGCGCGGGTGATACTTACAGTCCAGTTGTTCCTCTTCAGAGAGGAGTTCTGACGCCTTTTACAGCAAGGGATTTTGGATAAAATAAGTGAATGCGATCACCGTCAGTCAGCAGTTAGTGGCCTATAAATTAAAGGATCGATCTTCATCGTGTTGATCATGGTGCGGACATTGAGAAACTTCTTGAACGAGACAGCATTAAGTATGTTGATTGTGGTCCGGGGAGGACAACTTTTCGTCGTGCTTCTTCTCCAGGAGTTCTGCATGCAAAGGGCGCTTGGCGACCTGTGACGTCTTGATGGTGAACTCCTCCGAATAGGCGAATGGAGAGGGGAACCTATGCCACTAGCATTCCGACAGCTCGGCCGACATGGGATGGGCTTTGTGACTTTGGTCCAGCATTCAGTCCTTACTCAAACTCGATAATAGTATTGCTGTGAAATTCTGACGGTGGATAGTCTTTAAGTTTTTGAATAGTGTTACAGGCTCAGACAATCCTCCCGATGATCGAATGATAGCTTCGTGGGGTGATCCCCTTTGATGCGTTCGGTCCTTTAAGACTGGTTGCAGGTTGTGCTGGTAGTACTGCGAGGAAAAAGAATTTTTTTAAATTTAGATGGTGACTGGTTTTTAAAATCTTTCCTGATTCGCTCTTTATGGCGACCTGCTGCGGCAATTCAGGAGTTGCTACGAGGGGGGAATTCCTTGGCCCTATCACGATGATGAGATGAGGTGTGAGACATTATGTTCCTGCAAAACTTAAGATTGATTAGTGGCGTTAGTCTAAGTGTTGTGTCTTATGTCTCGAATTACTCATATGGAGCCACCGATGCCATGCCTCCTTTTGTCATCTCACAAGTTTAAGAAAAAGGAAAGGAAAGTTTTTAAAATAACAAGCATCTCCTGAAAAAACTCATTTTATTAATCTCAAGGTAAACATTTGAGCGATATTGTCATGATAAAACCCTATGTCTTTGATTCGGCAAGATGCACGGTCCGCGACACTTTAGGCGAAGTATATCTTGACGGCATCGGCATTTACCGGTCTTGGTAGATCATCTCCATCCATGTTGGTTAGCATTAGGGCACCCCTCGAGAATGCACTTTTAACTAAATACGGGCCCTCGTACTTTGGGGCCCACTTTCCTTTACTAGCCTCCTAATGAGGGAGAATCTTCTTCAACACTAAATCCCCAGTCTTGAACTTGCGAGGTCGCACTTTCTTGTTATAAGCGTTGGCCATCCTTTGCTGATACAATTTTGCATGGCAGATAGCGGCGAAGCGCTTCTCGGGAAGGAGGTTTAACTGCTCGTACCTCACTCTTGCCCAATCCGATTCTTCCACTTCTGATTCTACTAGGATTCTGAGTGAAGGGATTTCTACCTCAAGAGGAATTACGGCTTCCATGTCGTAGACTAATGAGTAGGGAGTTGCCCCTGTGGATGTACGAGTTACTATCCGGTAAGCATGTAGTGCGAACGGAAGCATGTCATGCCAATCTCTGTGAGTGACCACTATTTTTTGGATGATTTTCTTCAAGTTTTTGTTTGCCGCTTCGACTGGGCCATTCATTTTTGGACGACATGGGAATGAGTTTCGGTGCTTCACCTTTCAACGTTGGCAAAGACTGTCGATCATCCTTCCATTTAGATTAGTGCCGTTGTCCGTGATGATCATTTCCGGGACCCCATGACAGCAAATGATGTTCCTCTCAATGAATCGCATGGTTGTTTTCTGAGTGATGTTGGAGTAAGAGGCGGCTTCCACCCACTTGGTGAAGTAATCGATTGCCACGAGAATGAAGCGATGGCCATTAGAGGCTTTCGGATGAATTTGGGCGATGATGTCGATTCCCCACATTGAATCTAGGCTTGGTAGATGATGAGGGCCGAATCGCCGAAGATTTTGAGCTTTTTTTACTTTTAAGTCGATTGCTGCCGTCAGACCGCCGATGTATACCTCATACTCGGCGATGTTGTTGGTGCATGGGAAGTTTAACTTGCACGCTATGGGGAATTGATGACCATCTAGGGCTATGACCACGACTCATACTCCCTTGCCTGAGAGGTTCACCGCACCGTTGAAGAACATAGTCCACCAATCATCTTCTCGAAGATCTTCTGTGATCTCGTCATCAATCAATATGATGTCCTCATCAGGGAAGTCAAAGCTCAATGACTCATATTCGTCCAAGGCGTGATCAGCGAGGGCGCTTGCCTTAACTGCCTTCCGTGTTACATATATGATCTCGTGCTCGGCCAATAAGACTTGTCATCTACAAATGCGGCTTGTCAGATACGACTTCTCAAAGATGTACTTCAGGGGATCCATGTGGGAGATTAGCCATGTTGTGTAATACAACATGTATTGCTGGAGCCTTCGGGCGCACCATGTTAGGGCGCAACAAGTTCGTTCCAACATGGAGTAGCGCATTTTGCATTCGTTGAATTTTTTGCTGAGGTAGTAGATGGTTTGTTCACGTCTTCCTGACTCATCGTGCTGCCCCAAAATACAGCCCGTGGCGCTAGCCGTGATTGTCATATACATGAGCAAGGGACGTCCTGGCGTCGGAGGAACTAGTACCGGTGGACTTTGCAGATATGTCTTGATTTTCTCAAAGGCTTTCTGGCAATCTTCATTCCATTCTGCATCTCTGTGCTTCCTTAACATTTTGAACATCGACTCGCAGGTAAGTGTTAATTGCCTGATAAAGCGAGCGATGTAGTTGATGCGTCCTAAGAAGCTTCGTACTTCTCTTTCGGTGCTGGGAGCGGGTAGCTCTTGAATTTCCTTTATCTTATCAAGGTCCACTTCTCTGCCTTTGTTGCTGACGATGAATCCTAATAGCTTTTCGGAGGTCACTCCAAAGGTACACTTAGCTGGGTTTAGCCGTAGCTGAAATTGCCTCAACCTTTCGAATACCTTCTTCAGGATGTCTACATGATCTTGCGTCCCACGAGATTTGGCTATCATGTCGTCGACATATATTTCCAATTCTTTGTGCATCATGTAATGGAAAAGGGTGACGGCAACACTTTGGTAAGTGGCTCCTGCGTTCTTTAATCCGAAGGGCATTACTTTGTAGCAGAAGGTTCCCCAGGGTGTGATGAAGGTTGTCTTCTCACTGTCTTCGGGTGCCATTTTGATTTGATTGTATCCTGAAAATCCGTCCATAAAGGAGAACATGTCATTACTGGTGGCACTATCCACCAAGATGTCGATATGGGGAAGCGGGAAGTCATCCTTAGGGCTGGCTCGATTAAGATCCCGAAAGTCTACACACATGCGGACCTTCCCATCTTTCTTAGGCATTGGCACTATATTGGCGATCCATTCAGGGTACTCGGCAACTCTTAAGAAACCCGCATCTAGTTGCTTGGTAACTTCTTCTTTGATTTTCAAAAGGATGTATGGATGCATTCTTCGGAGTTTTTGTTTGACAGGTTTAAACTTAGGCTTCAACGGGATACAATGCTCAACTATCCCGGGATCAAGACCTGGCATATCGGCGTATGACCATGCAAATACGTCCGAGTAGTCTTTGAGGAGAGAAATCAACCTTTCCCTCTGAGTCATGTCCAGGGTAGTTCCGATCTTAACCAGCTTCTGATTCTCATTCATTGCCCCCAAATTTACTTCGTCCAATTCCTCCCGATGAGGGGTTATTTCCTTTTCTGAACTTTCCAGTAAACGGGCCAATTCGCCCGGGATTTCGGCCTTGTCTTCGGTTGTGACGAAAATTTTCTTTGCTAGTAAAGTCATAAGTTTTATCAAGACAATCCGAACTAATATTCATCCTGAAATTTAAAATGTGAAAAGAAGAGATGCGTAAAATGAAAATTGCATGTATCTTGATTTTTAACAAAGGGGAACGTGAGTTCCTACAAAAAAAAATTCGTAAGAAAATGTGCAAACATATTTTTTTTTTTCAAAAGGAGTAATTACGGAGAGACATCCGGAAGCATGGTGATGGCCCAGTTGCACACAGACTCCCTGACTTCTTTACGAAAATGACTGAACCAGGCGACGATTCTTCTTCTCCCAGAGTGCAAATACGGAGGTCCGATACCCCGATCGAACTTTCATTGATGGTTTCAGCTACGAAGGGGAACGTGGTTCTGATATGGGGGATATGTATTTTTCCACTTGGCGTAAAATTCCAAATAGCTTAGCCAGCTGCTTTTCTTTCTTTTCTTGGGCAATTTTGGCAAAGTCGACCTCGCTGGGTTGGTACCCTAAACCAAAGCGGTCTCCGAAGCTCTTTGGAAGTGCCCAACCTTTTGATCCTTGTAACTAGGCCCCGAGGCATTTTCCCAGTTGGAAATTTCCCTCTGGTATTAACTTATCGGCTGTTTCAGCCATTTCAGAATTCGAGGTTTTGAAAATGGGGGGTCTCTCTTCGATCTAATCTGCGTTGACGATTTCGAAGGCTTGAAAAGAGCCCTCTAAGGTTTCAACAGTTTCGATGTAAGGCACGGGCGAATGTTTGGCCAAGATTAAGGCTTCTTCTGCCTTTATCGTGACGAGGGCATTGTCTTTAACGTACTTGAGGCACTGATGTAGGGAAGAGGGGACGACTCCTGCCGAATGGATCCATGGCCATCCTAGAAGCATGTTGTAGGCGGGTTGGATTTCCATGATCTGAAATGTCAAGGTGAAAGTGTGGGGCCCAATGATAATATCCAACTCAAAATTCCCGATGATCTCTCGAGTAGTGCCATCGAAAGCCCTAGCCATCATTCCGCTAGGTTTCATATGAGAAAAATCAACCGGTAGTTGTTGGAGGACATGCCTGGGCATGACATTTAATGCGGACCCATTGTCGATCAGGGCCTTTGCTATGACGTGTCCCTTGTATTCTACCATGATATATAGGGCCTTGTTGTGATCTCTTCCCGCGGGGTCGATCTCTCCTTCGGAGAAGGAAATGCTGCTTAAGGCTTGAATTCTTCCGACGAGGTTTTCCACCCCTTCCGTGGTGATATCCTTAGTTACGAAGGCTTGCTTCAAGACTTTTAAGAGAGCTTGGCGATGAGGCTCTAAAGTAAGGATTAGCTCCATGATGGAAATGCGAGGTTTTCTTTAGCCGTTCGATGATGCTGAACTCGCTCTGTTTCATGATCTTGAGGAACTTAGCTATCTCGTCCTCAGTTACAGGTTTGTTCAACCCTTGCGTCTCTTCTACTGTCTCTTCGTGGATCAAAGGATTTTTTCCTTTGGCCTGTCGTTGTTTCTTTACTTCTTCCGATATGTAGCACCTTCTGGTGCGGGTCATGCCCCCGATATGAGAGGTTTCGCCGATAGTGAGCCCTGCAGGAGGGGTGGTGACCACCGTGTATCCGTAGTTGAATGGGACTGCGTGTAAGTCTCGGCTAGGAGTATTCACAGCGAATGTGAATACCACTTTGCATGGGGTTGTGGTCGTATCCCCTATTTAGGCCACATACTCGAAGGAATAGGGTTCTGGAGAATTATCCTCAATGGCGTTGATTGCTCCTCGGGTTTTCCCTTCGGTCTGAATGATCCCAAATGTTGTGAGTTGCTTGACTTTCTGCCAAAAAAGTCTGCAATCCTGGATTTTGTGCTTGCTTTCCCCTTGGCAGAATAGGCATTGGGCCTGATTATTCACTGGGTATAGCAGGTGTCCATTTTTAGCTAATGTGAAGAACAGTTCTTCGTTAGGTTTGGTCGATTCCTCCGGAAAGAATGCCGTCAACCCCGGTATTATGATGCGGCAGAGGATTGGTCGTCACGTCATGACCCTTTGCTAAACCTTCGAAAGAGATTCGTCCGCGTTTGGTCAAATGATCGACCTTTTCTCTAAAGGTGTAACAGTCTTCCAGGGAGTGTCCTCGGGTTCCGGCGTGATATTCGCAGATAACCTTTGGATCATACCAACTAGGGTAAGGAGTTGGTTGAGGCGAGAGCGGGGATGGCGTAATATGCCCTTCTGCCAGGAGGCTCGCGTAGATTTCCTTCAAAGGAAATGGAGGAGGTGACCAAGTCGGTGAAGGGTATGATTCGGAATCCGGGGTTTCCCAAGAGGATGGTAATAACGCTGCACTAGAGTGAGAGGGTGGTGCAGAGTACCTGACAAGATAGTCAAATTTCCTGGAAGGCTGGCCCAGGGTGTCAATCTCACGGTCGCCCTCATCGTGGCGCGTGGAGAACCGTTTGTATGACGAAGTTGACTTTTTCTTTTCAATGATTTGGAGTGGGGTTCCATTAGAGTTATGCGGGATAGGAAATCCTTCTCCGATGGCGTTGATGGACCCTTTCCCGTGGGTTGCTTTCTGGGTTTGTATTACTTCGAAACCTGAGAGTTGTCTCACCTTTCCTGCGAACAACTCGCAGCCTTGGATCTTATGACCGTTGTTTCCCTTGCAGTACATGCAGTGACTTGGATTACTTTTCGAGTATGATATATATCCTCCTCGAGCTAAGGCCAGGAAAAGTTGTTCTTGTGGCCAACTCGATAAAGAAAGAGGGTCGTTGCTTTCTCCTGCCGAGATGGCATTCACCCCTCCATTTCCTCGAGAATGAGTAGGGAGAGGGTTGGTATATTGTGTCCTTTTGCTAACCCTTCGAAAGATACCCATCCACTTTTGATCAAGTGATGAACCTTTGCTTTGAAGGCGAAACAGTTTTCTAGAGTGTGACCCGGGGCTCCAGCGTGGTATTCGCATCTTATGTTGAGATCATACCATTTCGGGTAAGTAGGCAATTGAGGCTGAGCTGGAATTGGTACGATCTGTCCGATTGCCAAGAGATGTTTGTAGATTTCTCCCGCGGGAAGAGGAAGAGGAGGCAATGGCTCTCGGTTCCACCGATTGTTTGATGTGTTTTGGTTATTTGGGTCCTTTGGTGGGTTATATGGCTTAGGTTGCATGGGTTGTAATGTTTGTGCTGGAGGTGGTAGGAAATGTGTAGGATTTTGAGGAGCGATATTAGCAACGAGTGGTGAGGAAAAAGGAAAGAAGGTGGGTTGATATAGTGATGGCAGAGGATAGGGCGGTGGCGATAAATAAGGCGGAGGTGGTGGAAATGATTGCCCGTGATTAGCTTGGGGAGTGAAAAATCCAACATCTCTTTTCACAACAGATGCTTTCTTTGGTGCAGACTCTGGTGCCGAAGTTATGATTCGTCCGGACTTAATCCCCTGCTCGACTTTTTCGGCAATTAGGATCATGTCGGAAAAACTGTTTGAAGGATTCGAGATCAGGTAGGTGTAGTAGGAAGCTTTGAAGGTGTGCAAGAAAATCGACAGAAGTTCCTTGTCACTTAAAAGAGGAGAGATTCTGGAAGCCAACTCTCTCCATCTCTGAGCATAGGTTTTCACGGACTCGCCGATTTTCTTTTCCAAATCTTGCAGGTCGGCGCGGTCGGGAGCTACCTCTATGTTGAACTTATATTTTCTGAAGAAGGCATCAGACAGGTCTCTCCACGTCCTGATCCTGGCTCTGTCTAGACCCATGTACCAAGTTAGGGCGTGCTTGGTTAAGCTTTCTCGAAATAGATGAATCAACAATGGCTCGTTGTGGATCATTTCTGCTATCTTATTGCAATATGCTCTGAGGTGGGTCTTTGGGCACTCGACCCTAGTATACTTTTCAAAGTCGGGGATCTTATACTTCGGTGGTATAACGATCCCGGGGACCATGCACATATCGGCGGGACCAGTAAGGTCAAACGGATCAGCCCCTTCGATCGCTCTGAGTCTTTCTTCGAGCAGTTTCAGTCTGTCACTTTTCAGCTTCTCGGCCATAGTGGGGTTAGAACCGAAGGGTAGATTGGTTCTGACGAGAACTGAGGTTGTGCTGGGTTGAAAGCAGGAGGCTGAATTCCCACAGGTCCCGGAACTGTGCTTGGAAGAAGTGGAGGGAGATACGAGGTTTCTAGGTGGGCTTGACTTTTGCCGGAGTCCACGACAGGGTTGGTTGAAAGGCGCTGAAGTGATGTAGGCATTTCTTCACCCGTATTAATCATAGGATTTGCTGTTGTGGGTACAGTGAAGGGACTAATCCATCTCCACTGGCCCTTAGGGCCAGAAAGTGGGTGAGGTACTGAAGGTCCTACGACGGCGAGCGAAGATGGAGGTCCTACTGTTTGAGTGGGATAAAAACCCAGTGGGAATTCAGTGGTAGCTTCATCTCTTTCCTTTTCGGCCCTGGCGGCCCTTTCTGTAGTAATCCTAACTTGTTCCTCTAACTCTGCGATTCTGGCTGTTAGTACTTCCTCGGCCTTAGCCTGTTCAGTCATTTTTTGTTTTTGAAGTCTAGTTACGGGGAGCCTGTGTGAAGTAGCTTACTTTCGAGGAGCTATCGTGAACCTGAAAAAAAGAAAATACAAAAAAAGTAAGTACAGGTGATGATATGCAGGCGATGTGCAATCCCGAGGCCTCCACGTTGCTCATTCGCTTTTCCGGCTACACTTTCACTTGATATTTTCAGGGCGGTCGGAGAGGCGAGATATCCTGGTTGTTGACAAGATACGAAGGAAGCCTCTATTCATTCCAACGATATGAAGCAATTTGAGATGCTATCTACGAAACCCAAATCAGCAGGGGCAACCAATGCCGCCATGCGAGGAAGATCTCTTTTACACTATGCTTTCAAACAATGCAGGGCCTGATGCCTAGTGAACCCATCCGAGGAGAGGGACGATGATCTATACCATGAATTTGAAGTTTTGTGATAAGCAAGGAGAACATTGGCTAAGAGTAATATTCGGATGTTTTGAGTATTTGGTAGGAATGTTTTCGAAATTTTGGTGAGACGATTGTGTTTATCCCGAAGGGATTTTCTCTTTTCTTTTTGCGATGGTCTTTTGAGTTATATTGGACAATTGATATAGAAAGTAGAGGCGTTTTAATAAACATCCAAAAAAGTACAACTTTATTAAAAGGGTGTTTACAAAATATGGTAAACTTGCCAACTACCTAAATTCATAAAAAATGGCTAAGTAGATGAAATCAGGGATCCTAGTTACACGAAAAAAGAAAGGGTTGCCAACATTCGAGTCTTCTTATGAAGGTGTCAACCCTAGAAGTCAAAATTCTCTTGCTCTTGCCAAAGGTATTCCATCGAGGCCATCTCCCCTTTCTGCATTTCTATCTTGGCCTCTAAAGCTGTAATCTAGCTTTGCAGTGCCTGGCTCTTCCTGTCCCCCACGTCTGCGCTAGTAGTCAAGATCCTTATCACTGAATTTTTATCTTCAATTATGGTACTGGATGCTTCTTTCTTGCGAATTTCGCTGTTCAAACGTTCCTTAAAGTCCCCGAGGGCCACTTTCTGTTTTACTGCTTATATGCGGAGAATGTCCTTACTACGTCTTTCCAACTCATTCATCTGGACTTCTACGTAGCATTGATGGGCTTTGGCATCATCCCTTTCCTCTGTCATCTGATCCCGTTCTTCTTGCGCTACTCGCATCTGTTCCACTACTTGAGCGTACGCCATGACATTCATTCCTTCGCTCACTTGAGATTCCCCTTCTTCTTCCATTAGTTTCTGATTTTTCGAGCGGGCTAAGACATTGCCGTTAACTCGTCTTAACCTCCACTATGGATATTCCGGTATCGTCGCTGCAGGGGCGACGTGTCCCTTGAGACAAAAGGGGTGAGTCCAGTCTTGGGCGTACAGCTGAATGTTTTGATTTTCCCCGGTGTATGGTAGGTTTGACCTTGTCATGCTGAATGTCACGGGGATTACTTGCGTGATGCAAAATTATCTGAGGACGAGGGTGGGGCAATAGTGTGCGCACCCCCATGCTCCGATCAAAGGAACCCAAGGTAAGGGTCTACAACAGACGATGGGATCGGAAGTCTGCAGCCATTTGGCATGCCAACTGAAGTCTTCTCCCGAGAGGTTTATGAATCTGTCGACCCAGACATCTTTATTCTCCATCTCCCATTTATCTGTGGTCATTGCGTTGATAACTCTGAGTAAAGGGCACGATCTTATATAGTTTGCAAAGAAAATGGACTGATCTGGAGTCTGTTTGAAGTAGCTGACCAACCATATTGTCAACAACTGGGTGCAACAGGTAAGTCTTCCTTTCCCTTTTCTTCGATAAAAGTCCAAAGAGCGAAAAGTTTCGGCCAAGATGGTTGTCGTAGGATTGATGGCGTTTGCCTCCATCTCGTAAAAGACATTGGTTGCTGCAAAATCGATGGCGTTCTTCATTTTAGGAAAAAGGACGAATCCTACGATGGCGAAAGCCAGAATCCTTAAGCGTTTTCCCCTTTGGACAACTGAAATCGTGCGTCAATATCTGACCAACACCAGAAGTAGTCACCTTCTCTTACACGAGTAGTGATTCCTAAAAACTTATCAAGCCTTATTTTGACACTCGAGGAGTCGAGTCAAACATTCTAGTATATGGCCGATATAGGGGATGTGAAGCACATCAGAGCTGAATATTCCTCTAGTGTGCGAGTCAAGTCTACCCCTTTGTCGAAATAGAAGCACCGATAATAGGGATCCCAGAATTTTAGGGCTGCCCGGATGCAACCCCAATCAGTCTTCACATCAACCAGGGTCAGTAGCTTTCCGTGACTACATTCAAACTGCGTCTCCTTATCTTGAGTTAACTCATTTCTTAGCTTCTGAATCCTAGTTAAGTCAAAATCTACGACTTCTACTTTGACCTTAGTGGTGATGTCAGGTGTGAACCTAGGTTCCAATAGGTCTCCTCGCATGGCCTGATCGTCGAAACTTCGTCTCCCGAAAATATCAAGTGAAAGTAGTGTAGGTGCCGACATATCGAATGAGCGAAAATGGGTCCTGTGGGACAAAAATAAAATTTTAAATGCAAAGTAACCTGTATGTGTAAGAAATTTACAGTTCGTATAACAGAAAATTTATGAAAAATGGAAATCATGGCAATAAGATAAATAGAGCCACGACAAAGCAGATATAATCATGATGCACGTGTTGGGGTTCTGATTCTGACTTTTCTAACTGGCTTGAACGGTTCCCGGATGATACCATGAAAAGGTCCCTAAAGTGTCGTCCAGTGTCCCGATTCCTTGCGAAATCGTGTAACCTTTCGACTATCTTTAGGGGTTCATCCGAGTTGGGATTGGTGAACACTACCCAGGACATGTGTCCTAGGGCGTCACTACTACCCTCCTAATTTGGTAATTGTCCCCGGGGTGTAGGGCACTATGAAATGCATATGACAATTGATATCAAAGCGAATAAATAAACAAATCAACAATTTATCAAAGTGGATAAATAGACAAATAAACACCTCTTAAAAGATAAAACTGGCTCCAACCCTAAACGTCCCCAGTGAAGTCGCCAAACTGTCGCGCCCCGAAAATTTAATGGAAAAAATTCGCGAGTGTACGACGAATTTGAGACCTTACGATGCTCGGTGTAAAAGGACGCCTCGCAACATGCAATGAAGTCGCCACCCTAATTTTTTTTATCTCTAGGCTTAGGGAACCTAATCGTCATGGCATAAAAAATAAAATAAATAAAAAACTAAATGCACAAAAAAAGGGTCTAAACCTAAGACAAAGGTTCGGGGTCATATTATGGACTCGGGAAGGTGTTAGGCACCCGAGTCACATCTGAAAACGGTTACCGGTTGATAAGAGAGGTGTTTAAAAGAGGTTTGATAAAAATGCATTTTAAAAAGGGGTCCTCAGAGGAATCGTCACTTTAGTCTTTTTCATGATCGGGACCGTTCCGGAATAATTAATCGTTGGACGGGATTACTGTTTTAAAAATCTTTTCGGACGAGGTTATCGTTTTCAAGACCGATCGATTATTCCTGACCGTAGCGTGATGGGACTGAATTTTTCGTCAGACTAAATGAGTGCCCTCTATTTCATCATCAGACTTATGCATGATTAAATTAATTACTATGTGATTCTATCATGGATAGCTTAACAGAGTACAAATTAAATGAGAGGTTTTGAAATGATAAACTGATGTGGGATCGAAGCCACCACGTACATGCAGTCAATATCAGTGGAAATTTAAAATCAAATGAACGTGGCATTTTAAGCAAGTCTTTAAACAAGTTGTTCATGTGGGTTGATTTTAATTCTAGCAATTCTATATATCATGCCTGCGATTAATATTTACGAAAAAGCGTTGAATAAATAAAAGGGAACGAAAGGCGTACTTTCGAGCGAAGCTTGAATTTTAATCCTACAAAATGAGAGTGTTAGTGATAGCTCGAAAAATAAATAAGCAGTTTATGAATGCGAGAATTTAAATAAATAGTTGATATTTATCAAAAAAATTAAATAATGATTTTTACGAGTACGAAGATAAAATGGTGATTTGACACATACGAAAATTTAAATGATGATTTGATGAGTACAGGAAATTTTAAATGATGTTTTGCATGCGAGAAATTTATATGATGACAGTTGATAAGCGCGAGAAATTTAAATGATGATTTGATACGTATGAAAATTTAAATGATGATTCGATGTATGCGAGAAATTAAATGATGATTTGATAAGTGCGAAAATTTAAATGATGACAGTTGAAAAGTGCGAAAATTTAAATGATGATCTGATGCATACGAGAATTTAAATGCTGATTTGATGGGTGCAGAATTTAAATGATGATTTGACGTATATGAAATCAAAGGTTTGATACTTGCAGAAAATTAAGCAGTTGACGATTTGCAGAAAATTAAATAGTCGATGTTTTGCAGAAAATTAAATAGTTGATATTGCAGAAAAATAAATAGTTGATATTGCAGAAAATTAAACAGGTGATATTGCAGAAAATTAAACAATTGATGATTTGCAGGAAAATTAATGATTTGCAGAAAATGAAAGCGGTTGATATTTGCGAGAATTAAAAATGCGATCGACCATATAGGCGGTAAATTAAACGACTAAATTTAAATTGCAGAAAGTAAATTGTGAAAAATTAAAGTGAGAAGAATTTAAATAGTTGATAGGTACAGAATTTGAAAGCAACAGTATGAAAAAATAGTCATACGAAACATGCGAGTATTTTACGAAAAATGCGATCCGAGGTCTCGTAAAATGAAAATGGGCTGGGCCCAATTTGAAAAATCAAAGAAATGGGCCAGGAATAGTTCCTAGCCCAAGGAAATAAAAAAGAATGGCGATGGGCTAAGCCCATCACCTTTCTTCCTTCTTCACGCGTGGGCCAAGCCCATTATGACACTATTCATCATCACTTTCCTTGGTCGCCGACGCCACTGCCGGCGGCCAAGCTCCGGCCACCCGTGGCCGAAATGAAAAACCTTCGTACCGAGATGCTCATCTCCTCGACGGCTTCCCGACCGTACGAACCTCGAATCTCCAGCAAATTAATTTTGAAAAAATGACAAAAATGATAATTACCGAAAACTAATTAATTCACAAGATTTATCTAACGATTTAGCAAATTAAAAGCATGTATTTAATCTACAGCACGTATATGAATTATTGGCATAAATATAAGCAATTAACTTGAGCAAAAACGCAATCAAAAAAATTAAAGAAAGAAAGGCAGTAAACCGCCGAAAAATGCTTACGAACGAAAGCTTGAACTGTGGTGATTATTGCTCGAAATGAGCAATCTATCAGAGGGAGAAGAAGCAAGGCTTGCTCTTGGGTGAATTCGTGTATGATTTCGGTCGAAGGTGGCCTTTTATAGGCTTGCGATCGCGTGGAGGGAGGACTAGAGTGTTGCGCGTGGAGGCCGTGACTGTCGTGCTGGCAGAGCTAGGCGTCGAGGTGGCAAGGCTAGGCGGCGGAGGTGATGGCTTGAAGGGACAGGAAGCGACGGGAGCAAGCAGCTCGGTGGCTTGCTCCGCTGCCCCGTTGCTTCCACGGTGCATGTGCACCATGCACCTTAATTTGTGAACCGTTGATCTGGTTGACTTTCCTTGGTCAACCAGATCAATGGTGATGATCAAATGCCCATTTAATTCTATTTAAATTGCCTCGAGCCATTTTCGCGAACAAACGTTCTGAATTTTCGAGCCGAAAGTGCCAGCTCGTAGGGAAAAATAAGACGAGTTTAAAAGTCTACAGCGAATGACGAGAATTTTTTATTTAACGTGTTTATTTTCTCGTTTGGAAACATGAAATGTTCGGATGAAAAATAAATGACATTATGACGAAAATTACGCGAAACGTTGTTGGTCGACGTGAATGAAAAAAGAGTAGGTAATAGTTGATGGAAAATATTACGCGTTCGAGCTATTGTCCGAGCGAACTTTCTCGGGTCCATTAAAAGCTCGAACAAAAAAATAATAAAAAAATAAAATGTGATAAAATACTAAAAATCCTAAATTTCATGCGATGACCTAAAACGAAGAAATAACTAGCAAATAACTAACGGATAATTAAAAATGTGATTTTTAAGGTTGAAAATATTAATGATAATAATAATGAAAATACATGACGAAAAATTAAAAATGCGATTTTCGAATGCTGACGATGATAAAATGCGATGAGAATTTTAAAAATACTAACGACAGTAAATTAATTAAAAATGACAGTAAGTTGAGTGAAAAAATGGAAATGCTAAATTTAATTAAAATGGCGTCAAAATTCGGGTATCAACAGATAGTAATGACTTTGAGAGAGGTGATGAGACTGTTGATGCAAATGAAGTGAATAGTTCTAGCTATGAAGTTATTGAGGTGGCAGGGTTTAGACTTGATGAGAGTTGCTGAAGTGGATACATAATGAGTCAAAAAGTAAGGGTTGTAGTTGGTGAAATGAAAAGGAGTGGCAATGAAAATGCTGGTGATAGTAGTGATTTTTTGTATAATGATGATGAATGGGTAGAAGGTAATGAAAATACTATTGAGGAGGTAGAGGGTTAGTTCCTAGAAGAATTAATGGAGGATATAGGACTCAATGACTTAAACGTGAAGATTGGAGTCAATGATGTGGTAAATGTGGACATTGATGATGAAAGCAATTTTATGGTAACAACTGATGGTGAACATGGAACTCGAAGGATTTCAAGATCTACGTTTTACAAACCTGAAGACAAAGTTCCTCGGATTCTTATTGGTATTAAATTCTTATACAAGTGGCAATTCAAGAAAGCTGTAGAGAAACTATCTCTCCACCAACGTAGAGACATCAAGTATGTGAAAGATGAGTCATATCAAGTCAGAGTTGAATGTAAAGATGAAGACTGTCAGTGGAGGATACTATGCAACATAGATCACAAAAGTGGAGACCGAAAAGTGAGGACTTGTCAACCAAATCATTATGTAGTGTCAAGAAGTGTTAAGGAGTTCTAGGTTAACTTACAGGGTGAAATGTACACATATATGATAATGTTATATTGGTGTACTTCAATGGGGTTTAGAAATGAACACAGTCTTTATTTTAAACTCTCTAACTCATTTTCAATATTTGAGACTTCTAATGATGGGACTACAATGCCCCCAGTTAACAATTTATTCTCTGGTGGTGAAGGTATTATCTATGTGGAACATGGTGATAAGTTTCACCCTTTGTTGTCTACTAATAACCCTAAGGTGATTGTATAAGACTTGGTTTAGTAGATGAGGAAGAAAAGTACAGGGATAGTAATGACTTTGAGAGAGGTGATGAGACTGTTGATGCAAATGAAGTGAATAGTTCTAGCTATGAAGTTATTGAGGTGGCAAGGTTTAGAGTTGATGAGAGTTGCTGCAGTGGATACATAATGAGTCAAAAAGTAAGGGTTGTAGTTGGTGAAATGAAAAGGAGTGGCAATGAAAATGCTGGTGATAGTAGTGATTTTTTTGTATAATGAAGATGATGAATGGGTAGAAGGTAATGAAAATACTATTGAGGAGGTAGAGGGTTAGTTCCTAGAAGAATTAATGGAGGATATAGGACTCAATGACTTAAACGTGAAGATTGGAGTCAATGATGTGGTAAACATGGACATTGATGATGAAAGCACTTTTATGGTAACAACTGATGGTGAACATGGAACTCAAAGGATTTCAAGATCTACATTTTACAAACCTAAAGACAAAATTCCTCGGATTCTTATTGGTCTTAAATTCTTATACAAGTGGCAATTCAAGAAAGCTGTAGAGAAACTATCTCTCCACCAACATAGAGACATCAAGTATGTGAAAGATGAGTCATATCAAGTCAGAGTTGAATGTAAAGATGAAGACTGTCAATGGAGGATACTATGCAACATAGATCACAAAAGTGGAGACCGAAAAGTGAGGACTTGTCAACCAAATCATTCTGTAGTGTGTCAAGAAGTGTTAAGGAATTCTAGGTTAATTTACAGGGTGATGTCTGAATATTTCATCAAGAAAAGAGGTTTTTCAGCCTTAACAATTACCCAACAAGATATAATGGATGGTGTATATGCAAAATGGATCGTGGAGCTTTTAATGACTCAGTGTTGGTGGGCTAAGAAGAAGATTGTCTCAATGTTGCAAGGGAATGTGGACTTGGAATTTGAGAGATTAGAAGGCTATGTTGAAGAACTAAGAAGGAGTAACAAAGGTAGCACCATTTCTTTGGACACTGAGAAAGTTAATGGAAAAAAAGGTTTTCAAAGGCTTATAATTTTTTTTTTGCTACAATGAAGAGAGGTTTCAGGAATGGTTGCAGACCCATCATAGGTGTATATGAGGCATTTCTTAAGGGACCTCTTAAGGGAGAACTACTGGCACTAGTTGTGATGCGAGCTTGGTTCTGATTTGGAGGATCGAAACCGAAGACTCAAGGCAAGGCAGATCTAGCCCTCTTATGAGAAGTTGATGATGAAAATTAGCAAGAACACTTGATGTAAAGTGAAGAGAGGTCTTGCTCTTTGATAGATGAAACAAGCAAGTATTAAACCATTTACTTTGACAAACCCTCCTAAGAACAAGCTTAGGAAACCTTGCCAAAATAGTAAAATGATCTCTTTTCCGAGGTTGACCCTCTCAAGGAAAGATCTTGAGCAACCCAACCATTTGGAGAAAATGACTACAAGTTCCAGAATCCACACCTATGGTGTATTGGTCTTTGAAAGGATTTTACTCACAAAATTCAAGACAAGAGGAAATTAAGCCTATCTCTAGCTATTTATACTTAGGTCTATTTACATGGGAAAAACCCCCCCAAAATACCCCTCATACATAAGGGCATTGTAGCTCCTTCCTTAGTTGTGCACGAGTTGCTTATGGTGGGCGCTTGGTCTAGGGTTCGCATGCGTGGCGTGCACGCGGGCTAGGGTTGGCCTGTGTGTCGGTGCCGAGGTAGGCCACAAAATTAGGGTTTCCTCGCGCTCCTGCGTCAAGGTCTGTGCGCGTGTGTGCGTTGGCGTGCACACAGGTAGCCCATTGTTCCCGACCTTCCCAGCTATCCTCTTCGATTCTAAGGGTATTCATGAGTAATGCTACCATTCCTTTGCTTCTTGTGCAGTAGCAATTGGCTCCCGAGCTCGTATCAAGTTGGTAAGGATGCCAACAATCAAATGTACCCATTGGCGTGGGCAGTGGGTAATGGTCAAAGGCGTAGCGAGAGGTGGGTTAAGGTGGACCCAAACTCGCCCAACTCCTGGCTCAATTTTTTTTTAAATATATACCTATTAATTTTTTTTATATATATTTGTATTTTTATTAATAATTAATTAATTAGTAATGAAAGTTAAGAGATTCAAAATTTAAATCTACAAAAATAGTAAGAAAATATTGGTATATATCTTAACAAGTATACTTTTACTAATAAAAAATATTACTACATTTAGTATATATACTTATTTGGTACAATTAGAATTTTAGGAAAGTCAAAATTTCAATATTTAGATCAAATGAAAATTTGAAGTTTTATTTTAAAACTTTAAGGTGATCTTACGAGTATTTCATTCCCAAGAACCGTGTTGGTGTAGTTGCCTTGTTATTTCTTCCATTTTGATATAAAAATATATTAGTATACATGTATAATTATTAAATATTTTGTTAATTAATTAAAGAATATTATATATATTATAATATTTTTTGTATATTGATGTTAGCCCACCTAAGAAAAAAATTCTAGCCCCACCTCCGACAGTGGTTGAGAAAAAAGATATGAAGACATAGAAGTGGTTCTTACTGTTGTTGATGAAAGATATGAAGATTACTGGTGGGGCTGGTGGTGGAAGGGCAAACTGCAGTGCCAACAAAAGGTATGTATCTAATAGTTCAATAAGTAGTGTCATTCATATAATGTTTTGCATGAAATATTTCTATCATACTATAACTTTGGAATCAAGTAATGTTATATTTTACTCATAGACTTTTGCACAATTCTCAATTAAATATCAAGTATTATAGTTACATGTAATATTACTATTATATTAACCTAACCTAACCTAACATAAATATCATGTATTATTTTTTCATATACTATAACACAATTCTCAATTAAATATCAACTTTTGATAAAGTCTTGTAAATGTCTTTTCAGGGACGTATGAGAGCTATACATGACTTAATGTCACATGTAGAACATAAAAGGCGCGCAAGACATATCTTTGCAAAATGGAGGAAGAAGAATAGTGGTAGGGAGTTACAAAAATAGTTTTGGGGAACCTATAAAGCTACCACCAGGCAAGGCTATGAGAAGAAATTTGAAAAATTGGGGGAACTTGGAACTGAGGCAAAGATAAATTTTGAGAAAGCCAATCTAAAACTCTAGTGTAAGTCTTTGTTCAGAAATACCCTTTATTGGTCTGATGTTGTTGACAACAACATGTTTGAAACTTTCAATGGTTTTACCTTGCCAGCTAAGTTCAAGTCAATAGTAAGTCTTTTGAAAAAGATTAGGCTCATGGTTATAAAGAGGAATAATGACAGAAGGAAGTTTATGGATACGTTTAAGCGTGATTTTAGGGGCAGAATTTGGTCAAAGATTGAGGTTAATAGAGATATAAGTAGAGAATTCAGGATCATCCATGCTTGCTCAACTGGCTATGAGGTTGCGAGGTGCAGTGACATAAATGACAAGTACCTTGTCAATTTGAAAAAATCATACGTATAGTTGTAGACTTTAAAACTTGACTGATATACCTTGTGGCCATGCGCTTTGTGCAATAAGGCACAAAAAAGAAATTATGGAGCAATATATTAGTCCATACTACACAAAGGCCATGTTTGAGAAGTCATACAAGTATTAGACTTGTGAATGACCCTAAATTTTGGCCAGTGACTGACGTTCATGCACCAAAACTGGCAAAGACATGGGGAAGACCAAAGAAGCAAAGAATTTTGGAAGATTGAGAGGAAGCTATAGGTGGAGGCATAAAATTGTTAAGGAAAGGGACGGTGATTACTTGTGAAAAATGCTACAGGCATGGACATAACAGGGCGGTTGCCCTGGACAGGTTAGTTGCCAATATTCTTTTCATTTTGATAATGTGTTCAAGCTTTAATTTTTAGTTGAATTGATCTTTTAGTTTTTTCATTTGCTTTATAGGAACCAGTTGAGGCCCCAATTGCACCAGATGCAACACCAGTTGATGCCTCAATTGCACCAGATGCAGCACAATAAGCTCAACCAACTGACATCCCAATTGCATATGTTGAACAATTTATTGTACTAATATTATCTCAGCCACCAATAACTGCAGAGGAAGATCCTAATAGAAGACTCTGCAAACTCAACTGAATGTGCACCATTCCTTGTCTAGTAACCTGTTCCTTTTGTCCAGTCGGTTGCTCCACTAGAACCAACTCAAGCACAAAAAAAGATAAGAGGCAGGCCTGTAAAGAAACCACAAGCTCCTCTCACTCCTCAAAACCAAATCAATCCAGCTGCAAATCCAATTCATGAGATATTTACATTCCCGCAACAATAAAAAAAAAGAGGCAGACTACCAAAGAAACCTCAAGGAACATACTCAAATACACCAGCATCATCTAAAAAAAGAAATAGACCACCTAAGGAGATGTTTGTGGGAGATGGAGTTCATTTCTACCTAAATGGTGTGATGATATATAATGTGAGCACTCAACTTTATTATTTGACACTGCATTTTTCAGTATAAAATGACATTTTTTTGTATCTTTGTATCTAACCTTAAACATTTGATATATGCACAACCTGGTCGGGTATCTCAAAGAATTATGAAAGTATCATTGAGGTATCAAGATGGAGTTGAGACTACTATGGGGGGTGGAATAAAATAAAAGAGTGAAGGAAACCAAAGTACTGTAGTTACTTTTTGTGAAGACTAATACATTTTGCAGCTTCTTTTGACATCTATCTTGTGCCGCTTTAAGACAATATTACACAAGCTGCAACAAACTTTTTAGGGTTACTTTTTGTGACGTCTAATAGCAACTTCAATTGACATCTATTTTCAGTAATTTAGGACAACTTATGATGTTATTTGCCACAACTATTGAAGAACTTTTCTAGCAATTTGTGGTCTAATATAATCATTTTTTATGTACTATTTGAGACATCTGCTCCTTAAATGGTTAGTGAATGAAGTACTTTGAACATCATCTTAAAATTTTCATGGTTATTGTCTAAATTTTACTAAATTGGTTTGCAAACCACAATTGTTTGTGTTGGTTTTATGCACTTAATTGTGCACATATTAATAGATAATCATACACCATTCTATACATAAGCACCAGAATGATGACAAGTACAATGACCCATAAACTATTACATAACTAGTTCATTAACAACTTATAATGCTAGCAGAACATTCAAAACAATAAGTACATGAAAGCACAGATGGTCCAACAAAATACCATAAACCACATTCTTCTTTGCAGTTTCTGACCGTAACTTGTTTAGTTTATAACTACCAGCTTTAATCTTTCACTCTCCTCTTTCAAATTTGTTGCATCAACCTTCCATACCATTACGATAGAGTCTAGTCTAGCCTCCTTCTACCTCAATCTTCGTTGTCATCAGCTAATAAATCCATAGGTGCCACTAGTTCTTTGTTCCTATTCCTCAGTCAAATAATTACTTCTTTGGCCCGATCTTGCATCTCGTCATCTACACATTTGTGAAAATTACATCGGTTGAAAAAGGCACATGTGAAAAATCTCCTGCCTAGATTGACATCAATCTAAGAAGCCCAGAGTGGAGCCTTCTTTCCACAATAACACTTGATGTCTGGGCCTCCATAATCTGACACTAGTCTTTGCCTAATCGTTGAGATTGTGTAGGTCTGGCGGTGATTCATGTTACACGTAGTTGATGAATGTGACACGACTTTGGAGCACGAGGATCGTGAGGAAGAGGATGGAGAGTGCTTCATTGTTTCTTCCAGCAACGAGATAAGATGAAGTAGAAAAGAGGAAAAATGAGAGAAAAAATTAGGGTTCTATAGAATTTGTGTCGAGGAAGGAAAGGAGAGGAGAATTTTAAAAGAAAGTGGCGGGGCCACCTCATTTTTCCCTCTTTCTTTTCCCCAAGGGCGAAAATCTGACATGGCATTTTTTCGCTGACGTGGTGATTTTTTAACCGGAGGAGATGACACATAAGCTATATTTAGCGGTCGGGGGGAGGGGGGTGGGGTTGGTTAATTAAACAAAAGAACAAAAGTATACAAATCTAGGGGATCATTAAAGAAATAAATAGTTCAGGTGGGTGATTAATTAAAAAATTAAAGTCCAGAGGGATTTTTAGCTTTTTACAAATTCAATTATAAACCTGAGGTAAAAACTGATTTTATTAATGTTAAGAACTCTTCACCTCTCACATTATAATAGATTGTTGCAGCTATTGAGTTAAGGTAGGTCTGAGCCTCTTTTTTATTTGTAACAAAGCTAGGTTTGATTAGGGTTGTCAACCAGACCCGGGACCCGAAGACCTGGCCCGAGACACGGGATTTTTTCCGGGATCAGGATCAAGTTTTTGGTCCCGAATTGTGTCCGGGTCGGGTCTAGTCCCGACCCATTTAATGTCTGGTCTGACCGGGTCAGACCAGACCCGAGACTCGGTCAAACCCTAAAAAACCCTAGTCACGGCTCGATACATCTCATTCTCATTCTCATCTCATTGACAGTTCGACACAAACAAAACATCTACCCTCAACTCATCTCATTGTCATTCTCAGACTACCATTCTCTTCTCCATTCTCCTCGCAGGCTTGCCCTGGGTCGGCTACTCCGTCTTCTTATTTGCTGCTCCTTCTCCGTTGTCGGTGAGTCTCATCTTCACTTAGTTATCTTTGGTATATATGTTGAATGGTAATCTGAATGAATTGGGTGCAACAAATGCGAATTAATTTGAATAAATTGGGTGCAATAAATGCGAATTAATTTGTTATTATTTTGTGGGTATGAGTCAAGGGATTGCTGGTGCTGATTGTTTGTGTGCAACATATGTTTTAATTTCAATTTGACAATTTCTCTTAAATTCTTTTTAGTTTTGTTGTTTGTTTGGTCGGAGGAGTTGCAGGGTTTGGTTGGAGGTTGAAGATGAAGGTTGTTGCTGGAGCTGGGTTGCTGCTGGTGCTGGAGTTGGGCTTGGGCCGGGTAGGGTTGTTACATTTTTGGTCTCTATGTTATCAGAATTTCATTAAACATTGTGGGCTTGGATACATTTGAATGTGAAGTATAGATGAAAAATATAATAAAATTAAACAAAAGGGGTATTTTGGTTTTGGAAAAAAAACAAAAATCGGGTCGGGTAGGGTCTAGTCCCGGACCCTGGCACTTAGTCGGGAATCCATAAACCCAGACCCCTTAACCTCCCGACCTGATTATCTTCGGGTCTAGTCGGGTCCGGCCCGTAGACCCAAATTGACACCCCTAGGTTTGATTGATCAATTGTAAAGAAACTAATTTTGTTGTTTGTTAGGAATTGACTTTTTTTTTTTAAATTTTATTGAAAACTTAAGTTATAAACTATTATGATTTGTCTATTTTAAATGATGTGACTTTTTTTAAAAAAATATGTGTCAAATTATTATTGGCTTAATCCACCATCTTTGAATTAAATTCACCTAAGAATTTTTCCAAAAGCGTTCTTGCCATACAAAAAAATTTCAAAAAAATAAGAAAATGAATTTAAATTTGTTTACCTTGTAGTAGACTTTTTTATTATTTACTCTAAGTTATTTGGATTAAAATGATGGAGAGAATTATGTTTCGTTTGTGTTAATTTTTCGTAATGGAAAGAGATGCAAAAAGTGATACACAAAGATGAATTTTTTTTCTTCTAAAAAATGATGAGAGATTTTCTCGGAAATAACTCATACATTTGTGTTTGACTTAGAAATGATTTCCCTTTGCCTGAAATTTATTTCCAACTATAAATACAAGAAAATAAAGGACAATGTTTTCTAATAACAAAAGAAGCCAAGGTAACGAGTTTTTTTAACCAAAGTAGGGTAGTTAATATTTTTTTTATAGCCAAGGTCTCCAATATTTTACAAAAGGTTTGATTGGGTCCTTAACATATTCTGATGTTTAATAAAATTCTTAACGTTTGTGTATAAGGTTCGATTGGGTCATTTCATGACAAAATCCTACGTGTCATGGAATATTGCGTTAGTGTGTATTTTTTAATATTTTTCGTCAAAAAGTAGGGCCCTTGCAGGTTTTTTTATTTATTTTTTCCTACCTTTTTCTTTTCTTTCCTTTTCTTTTTTGTTCGTTTTCTTTTATTATTTTATAATGATATATTTTTTTAACTTATTGTTTTAATATTTTGGATCCACTTATTAGATAACATAATGAGCTATCACGTTGGATTTTTTACACGGCTCGGATCTTAATGAACAAAAAATATAACATTAGCAGAAAATAGCTTAATTTTGCATTTTAGGAAGACTATCTAATTTTTCGGAAAGGAAGAATTTATTGATCCTAAGAATACGTTAGGGACCTAATCAATTTTTTTGTAAAATGTTGGGGACCTGCCCCTCAATTATATGATGAAAAGCGCAAGGGTTTCATACATTTCTCCTTAAAGAATTAATGTAAATTATGTTCTTGTGATAGGATGAAGATTTTTTCAATCTAATGACTTCTTTGATGGCTTTTCTTGATTAAAACAACATACTCACAATCTAAAGATTAAAAGGAATGCTCATTAAACAATCTTTTGGTGTAGCTCAGGTAACTTTAAGTGCCTTTTTTCTAGCTATATTGGTGTAGTAGACTCGAATTTTGCAGAAGTGGTGGCAATAAGAAAGGCATTGGAAATATCTACATCAAATCCGGATGTAAATTGCAAACAAATCATTATTGAGTTTGTTTCCGCAAACTCCGTTAGATGGTTGACTAGTAGGATTGATCGACCTTGGCTTTTAATCCATGAGTTTAGAAAAATTGATGAGATTTTTACTCAGCTTGAGAAGGTCCAAATAACTCATATCCTTCCTGAAGCCAACTCGGTGTCAGACTCGCTTGCGAAATATGGTCAGAACAAGAGTGGTGAATTCTTAGCTTGGTTATAATAATTGTGTTCTGTTGCGTCTTTAAACCCTTCATCTTCTGTCTGATTTTTCTGTTATTATTTACAGTTATTATCTGTTTGCCTTTTAAGGCTATTAATAAGTTGCGTATAAAAAAAATTCAAAAGAGAAGTTTGAAGAGTAGAAAGTGTTATTATGCGTGGTTAAGTTATTCAATTTATAAGACTTCATTTCTCTCTTACGCATCTTTGCAAAATGGGTGTGTCAAAGATATCGTAGCTACTTGATGCCAGATTAATTGGAGAGAATGTTAGGACTTTTGGTTAGCTACGTTGAAATGTTTAACTTGTTAATTTGCTAGATATTAGCCACGAATGATGGTTATTTATATCTATAGTTTTCTACTACTACTAAGACTACTTTATGAATAAGTGATTATTGAACCTTAAGTTATTCAATTTATTTTGACCTAACAAATAAAATTTAAATGTTGAGATATAGATCCTACATGTCACAAACTAGCCCACTTTAATAAATAAGTTTAAAAGTACTATATTTTGAGAAAAAATGATTAACTACTCTACTTTGGTAAAAAAAAATCCCTAGGTAACTCTTTGTTTTAGCAAACACAAAGAAAGTGTGTTCTCATTTGTTCCTTCGCTTTCTTTGTTCTTACTGAAAGGAAACAAAATTCTCCCCTCCTTTTTAGGTATTTCTTTCCTAGAATCTTTAAAACTTGCCAAAGCTTACACAAAAGATATCTAAAGAGATAAAAAATAGAGTAAACAACCTTTTATCGGTAAAAATGTTTTTTCATATTTTTGAGCACTTTTTCCAATGTGCTACCATTCACAAATAACTAATTCGATGTTGGATCAAATCTTAAATTTTAACCATCTTATCTTATTAGATCAAATGTCTACCTCAATTTTTTTTACTTTGTCAATTTTAAAAATGAGCATTCCACCTTATATAAATAAATGGGGCATGCTCACAACGAGAATAAAATCAGTATTTTGAAGTGAGTTATATTGTCATTACCTCTTAGAGTTTGTGTATGCCTTTTCTTTTATACGATATATAGAAATTATTGCATTGCTTTTGTGTGGTCTATTTTTAAGTCTTCTTCCTTTAAGGATATCATATATGTCTCAGTGTTTATTTATAGATGAATTAGAGAATATATGTTTATTCTAAAATATATTGAAATAATGCAAATTAGAATAAAATTTTGAGACGAGCACGATCATTATGTTTTACCGTTATATTGAATACTTGGCCTTCTTCGTTTTCGATGAAAAATCCCCGCGATTATTACCGTCTTCTGTTACACTAGTCGTTACTGTTATTCAATACTATAACTGTGGGTGGATCCATTTGGTTGTACTGCGCGGAGATACCATTGCTATTGCCGATACTACGTCGTCGCAAAGAATGTTGATTGTTTAAACTCATGGAGCTATTGAGATTGCTAACCTGCTAGCATTGAAGAAAGATAGGTGGGTGGGAATATCATCACGTGGTGCTTTGCTAGTAGGGGTGGCAAATGGGTGGGTATGGGTATCATACCTATTTATTACCCATATAATTTTTTAAATGGGTACCCATATCTATTACACCCAATTAACCCATACTCACCCATTAACCCATTTAAATATAGTTAGTTATTAAAAAGACTAATAGTATCATATTTGACCAAGTTTGACAAAAAAAATTAATTTTTGATCGTTTGACCATTTAAACTCGATTTCACTAAGTGACTCGGTTTTGACCACATCAGATCGGTTTTGACCATTTACACTCAAGTTTGACCATTAAGGGTTGAGTTTTACCATTTAGGCTCGGGTTTGGCTGTTTAAGCACGAGTTTGGCCGTTTAGGCACGAGTTTGGCCATTTAGCCTCGGGTTTGGCCGTTTAGGCACGGGTTTGGCCGTTTAGGCTCGGGTTTGGCCGTCTAGACTCGGGTTTGGACGTTTAGGCTCGGGTTTGGCCGTTTAGGCACGAGTTTGACCGTTTAGGCATGAGTTTGACCATGTAGGCTTGGGTTTGACCATTTACCCTTAGTTTTGACCATGTAGATTTAATTTCACCATTTAAGCTAAGTTTTTCATCATGTAGACCCGAATTTGACCATTCATGCTTGGTTTTGACCATTTAAGGTCAATATTTACCATATAGGTCTACTCGAGCCTATATGGTCAAACCCATGTCTACATGGTCAAACTCGGGACTAAACAGTCAACCTTGAATCTACACGGTCAAAACTGAGCCTAAACTATCAAACCTGAATCTTAACAGCCAAAATTGAGCCTAAACGGTCAAACTCGAGCCTACACGGTCAAAGTCAAGGTTAAACGGTCAAACCCGAGGCTAAATGGTCAAAGTCGAGGGTAAACGGTCAAACCCTAGGCTAAACGGTCAAACTTGAGCCTAGACGGTCAAACTCGAGCCTACACGGTCAAACCCGAGTCTACATGCTCAAACCCGAGCCTAAACGGTCAAACCTGAGTCTACATAGTCAAACTCGAGCCTACAAGGTAAAAGTTGAGGCTAAACGGTCAAACCCGAAGCTAAACGCTCAAACTTGAGCCTAAATGGTCAAATTCGAGCCTAAACGGTCAAACCCGAGCCTACACGGTCAAACTCAAGTCTACATGGTCAAACCCGAGCCTAAATGGTCAAACCCAAGCCTAAAGGGCTAATCTCTTGCCTAAATGGTCAAACTCGAGCCTATATAGTCAATCCCGAGTCTAAATGGTCAAACTTAAGCCTAATTGGTCAAATGTTTTTATTTGTAGTCAAAATAATAATATTTGCGGAGGTTGAGTCGGCATCACATTTGTTGTTGTCTTGCCCTTTTGCGCTTGGGGTGTGGGTGAAGTTTGACTTATGGGATAGAGTTTTGGGGATTCAAGGAGACAACTGGGTGGAGTGGCTGGTCGAGACCAGGGCGTCCCTGGACGAATCGAATCTTGAACAATTGATCTCAATCCTATGGTCTTTATGAACTTCGAGGAATAATAAGATTTTTCGCCAAGTTGCAGAACCAATCCAAGAGGTGGCTATTAGAGTCGGGAAATTGTTGTCAGATTTTAAGGAGGCCTAACTGCCGAAGCAAATGCCTCCTACTCCTATGGGCCACCCTCTTGATCAGAAATGGCAACCCCCACGATAGGGGTAGTCAAGGTCAACATGGACGTGACGGTAAGGGCTTCGGGAATTGGTCTGGGGTTCATCGCACGAGACGCTAGGGGTGAGCTGGTTTTCTCGGGGGCCATCTTCCTCCCTCATACGACTGAGGCGCAAACAGCGGAAGCCCTGGTGCTAAGAGACGCCATTACACAGACTCGACAATGGGGGTGTGAAAAGATTATCGTTGAGTCGGACTGTTTGCAGAATATCTTAGCCCTAACTAATGGATGGATACTTCCCGCTGAAAAAACATAAAAGATGTGAAAAGTGATTACATTTGTACGTGTAAAATACCAAAAAAGCAGGGACGAAACCAATTTTTTTCTTCTAGTGGGTCATTATATAACATTTTTTATTATGTCAAAAAGTAATTTATACACTTGAATCAGTATATTAAAGAAAATAAATAATATATATTTATTATAAATAATAAAAGTTAATATTTTTATATTTAATTATAGTTTTTAAGGCTAATTTGAACTTTGATTTCTTATAAAATCTTCAAGCTCTTTACTGTTAGACCAATTTAAAATAAAAATAAAACCAATATATATATTTAAAAAATTAAAATTCCAATGGAGTCAATGGTTGTGACTTGTTCCCGAAAAAAATCATTTAATTTGAAAAAAAATATATATTCCAACTATTCATATACAATACCATAAATCTTAAAATTATTAAAATTAGACAAATTGAAATATTTATTTGGAATCAAATTTGTTAGCTTTTTTTTCTTTTTTTTAATTTGTATATATGTAGCTTTTGTTGATGTTTTTTTTTTAAATATGTAGAGTTTTATACCGAGAATAAACTCTTGAAACAAAAATGTTGTCGTCTCCTACATTTATCACACTTGTTTGAACTTCATTGGAACATATTTCTGTAATTTATATTTTTTAAAATTATACTAAAAAATATAAAAAATTTATATTTATGTAAGTCATATATTTTAAATTTTTTATAAATTTTTTATAAATAATAATATAAAATGTGCATAATAATCATATTAAAAAAATAAAGTATCAAATATATTACTATTTTTTTTTATATACAAATATTAAATCTTTCCTGGTGACCCAAACTTATTAACATTACTTCAATGGTGGAATTGCAAATTCTTTTATTTTGAAACAAACTGCGCCCGTAGCAAGTAATGCAGACATCAGTTTCAGTTTCAGTTTCAGTTTCATGTTCTTGTGATGGATCAAAAACATTCTTCAGATTCAAACCAAAAATATGTCTCATCTCAGGATATCCAGCAAGAGTACAACCCTCTCACCTCGTCTTCAATCCCTTCACTAATGATCCTTTCGCGCTTAAATCTCAGTGCCGATCAAACCTGCAAGCCACACCAACACCGAACAAACCCAGTTGGTCTTTGCCAAAACTCTCCGCAAAATCACCAACCACACTTCAGTGCGGCAATTTATCGAACATTTTCAGTACTAGCAGTGCGAGTAGTGTTTGGGATTGGGTTGAAGCGGGTAGCGATGCGATATCTACAGCATTTCCGATCTGGATATCTCTGGGATGTGCGTTGGGTCTCTTAAGACCAGCAACTTTCAATTGGGTCACCCCCAAATTGACCATTCTTCTTCTTAGCATCACGATGCTTGGAATGGGCATGACACTTACCCTCGATGATCTTCGCACTGCTTTTGCCATGCCTAAACAGCTGTTCTCTGGTTTTCTGCTTCAGTACTCGGTCTGTGCCATTCTTTCTTGTTCTTATTTTTTTGTTCTGTTCATTTATTTGGAACTTCACTTTCACCACAGATTGCTTTCTCTGACTTGGTTGAAAAATATCAAATTCAAATTCCAGAATCTTAACTTGGCATTGTAGTAAAGGCAGATTTTGTCATAGGAAACTCATGCTCAGGAAACAGATTTAGGCTTTAATGAACTCGGTCTTGGATATTCTAGTCTGCGTATTCTAGATACAATCAAACATCTGTAACAATGATGCAGTATTATATGACTGTTCATTTTTGAAGTCAGACCCATAACATAAACAGAGTGCTGCGTCATCCTACAGTACGAAGAATGTAGCTAGCTGTTAGAGATATTCTCAGATGTATGTCGTGTTCTATTCTTAAATGGATCACTTGTTGCAGGTGATGCCAATTTCAGGGTTTCTGGTGAGCAAGCTATTGAACCTTCCATCCTACTATGCAGCTGGTCTAATATTGGTTGGCTGCTGTCCTGGCGGTATGCATCTCCGTTAGTCTGTGCAAAGGTTGCTCTTCTGCTTGTTCTGATCTTAAATTAATTGGTTGCAGGAACAGCAAGCAACATCATCACTTATATTGCACGGTATGCAGATTTGTGCTGCTGGAACAATAACTAATTCTCTTACATAGTTTCCCTGCCTAGAATGAAGCTCTAATATATGACCTATTTGTCTTTTCAGTGGAAATGTGGCACTCTCAGTTTTGATGACAGCAGCAAGCACTTTAACTGCTGTGGTTGGTTTGTCCTACATTCTCCCCTTTTGTACTTCCATGTAAACTCAATTCAACACGAGTCATACGAATAGCGTCCTTATAATATCTCGCCATACAATAAATTCTTTTCCATTGGCTGGCCAAAAATGCATGGCAAAGGGATTTCTATTTTATGGAATCAATAGATGTTCTCTGTTCAGTGCTCCTATGTTATGCTTTGTGTTTATGTAGATGAGTTTTGCTGTTGGTCCCATCAACTACATAATTTTGTAGACATTTATTAATTGAGTTTGTAAGATGCACATCCAGCCAGTTGCGTGAAGAGTTTTTAATACCTTCAATTTACAGGTGATGACTCCATTGCTGACAGCCAAACTAGCTGGTCAATATGTTGCAGTGGATGCAGCTGGTCTACTAATGTCAACCCTGCAGGTAAGTTGTCCTGTCTAGTTGCGGTTTCGTGCTTACTGATAGTTAACATCAATCGCAATTCGGTGACTGCCTATAGTATGAATACAGGTGGTGCTTCTTCCCGTACTTGGTGGTGCATTTCTTAATCAGTATTTTCAGAGCCTGGTGAAATTCATTGCTCCCTTAATGGCACCCATTGCGGTGGGAACTGTTGCTATCCTTTGTGGAACAGCAATTTCACAGAGTGCTTCCGCAATTCTTATGTCTGGTAAACAAGTGGTGCTGGCTTCGTGTCTTCTTCATATATTAGGTTTTTTCTTTGGATATGGACTTTCAAGGATACTTGGACTTGATATGGCTTCCTCACGAACCATCTCTATTGAGGTCGGCATGCAGGTATGCATTACTTTAGCTGATGTCCTTGGTGAGATATATTTTTCGTGTGTGAAATGGCTTGCACGAATTTGTTTACGTCATTGATAGTGGCATTGTGATTAAAAGATAGCAATGTGCTGAGGATGTTAAGTGAGCGGTAGGTTTGAAAAATATAAAAGAGACGATATGTTGACCCCCAGTGTTTGAATAGCAGGGAAAATATTATTTAGATTCAGTGTCATTGAATTTTCAAGGTGGTTTGCACTTTCCATATTAATCACTGTTTCACTTTCATGCGTTGAATTTCAGAACTCGATGCTCGGAGTAGTTCTTGCAACTCAGCACTTTGGAAATCCGCTGACTGCTGTACCAAGTGCAGTTTCGAGCTTCTGTCAGTCAATCATCGGTAGTATCGTAGCTGGAATTTGGAGGCTAAGTGTACCTGCTGAGAATCAGGATTAAGAGTATTCATTTGCGATTGTCATTTTCTATCTAGCAATTGGTGTCAGAAATTCAGATTTCATGGAATTTCAGGCCCACATCGTTACCTAGTTATGATCTAAACGGCAAAAAGACATTAGGGGTCCCTGGACTCTGGAGTTTTATTTAATGGGAACCTCCAACTATTTTTTTATTTAATCACCCCCCGACCTCTTTACGTTTTGTTTAATAACAACCCTACCGTCACAGAATGCTGATGTGTCACCGTTATGTGCTTCGTCACGTGCTGACTGGACGCCACGTCATCAAGACATGTCAGCAACTTGCCACGTAAGCTTGCCACGTGTAAGTGGGCCCCACGGCAGCCTAATCTCACCTTATCTACTTCATTGCATCTTCATTTGTCAAACGGCAACCCTAACCCTAACCTTCATCTCTTCTCTGCACCTTCTACTTCTCCAACTTCCAAACCCAATCAAACAACTCACCTTCATCTCTTCTCTACATCTTCTACTTCTCCTACTTCCAAACCCAATCAAACACCTCACCTTCCTATCTTCCCTCTCTTTCTTTTTTCCTTCCTCAATACCCTAACCTCCACAATGAAACGCTCGCCATCCTCATCCTCACGGTCCTCATGCTCCAACGCCGAGTCGCATTCCCGCAACGTGAATCACCGTCAAGTTTACAAGATCTCGACGATTGGGCAAAAACCTGTGTTGGATTTAGAAGGGCCACTTATTAGGTGTTTTTGTGGAAAAAAAGCTCCGCTCTGGGTTTCTTGGACCGATGTGAATCCAGGTAGGAGATTTGTAACATGTGCCTATTTCAACCGGTGTAATTTCCACAAGTGGGTAGATGAGGAGATGCAAGATCGGGCCAAAGAGGTCATTATTGGACTGAGGAACAGGGAGAAAGAATTGGTGGCAGGCATGGATTTGTTAGCTGATGACATAGAAGAACTGAGGCAGAAGGAGGTTAGGCTAGATGGTATAGTTACGATCTTGAAGAATGATGCATTGAAGTTGAAAGAGGAGAATGAGAGCTTGAAGTTGGATATTGAGAAGAAGCTGCGTAGAAAAAACCGGTCCTTTGTTTTGGTTTTGCTCTTGTGCATTTTTATTATTTGGTTTGAATGTTCTACTAGATAAACTACCAAACTGGTTTGAGAGCTTTGGTTGTTGAGTTCTTGTAACCATGTAAATTTAGTCAAATTAATAATATTTGAATGTTGAGTTTGAATCTGTTGCACCAAAAAAATTTACACGAAATGTTGTGTTTAAATATTTTACGACAAAGAAATTTACACTAAACATTATAACGAAGAAATTTACACGAAATATTATAACGAAATAATTTACACGAAATATTAGAAGGAAATAATTAACACGAAATATTATAACGAAACATACATGCCTATATTATAACGAAATCATTTACACGAAATATTAGAACGAAATAATTTACACGAAATATTATAACAGAGTCATTAATAATTATCTAACGCGAATAACAACGCGAATACACTGTCTTAATAATATAAGGTCTAATCCAAACACTTAACATCAAAGCTGTCACTACATATTCATCCTCTAGCTGCCTTCCAAAATTACAACATTTGGGCATAAATTACAGAAGATATATGTCAAAAAGAAGCTGCAACATGAATAACCTTCACTAAATACTGCAGTCTTCACAAAATTAATGTAGAACAACCAAAATCTTTCAGTCTTTAATTTCCCTTCACACCACCAGTCCCACCAGCTCCATCTTCAAACCTCTTTGGTACTTTCAGAATTTTCTTAGACACCCTCCCAGGTTGTGCACACATCACATCACAAGTTTAATGTTAGATACTTAAGATTTAAAATCTGCCATGTCCAGTCAAACAATTATAGTGAATACTCACATTATATATCATCACACCATTGGGGCAAAAGTGAATTCCTTCTCCCACAAATTTCTCCTTAGGTGGTCTACCTCTCTTTTTAGGTGGGTGTGGAGGTAACGCATTAGGATTCCTTGCAGGCCTGCCTCTTTTTGGTGCATCAATTGGTTCTGGTGGAGCAACTGGCTGGACAAAGCTTGATGCACCTCCACTTGAGTCATCACTCCCTCCTGTTAAGTCCTCTGCAGTTAGTGGAGGTTGTGACAATAATGGTACGTCAAATGCCATTGCTGCTTCTGGTTCAACTGGATCATCGGGCCTTGCTTCTTCTGCAACTGGGGCCTCTGCCCGTGCTTCTGGTGCATCTGGGGCCTCTGCCCGTGCTTCTGGTGCAACTGGGGCCTCTGCCCTTGCTTCTTGTGCAACTGGGGCCTCTGCCCGTGCTTCTGGTGCAACTGGGGCCTCTGCCCGTGCTTCTGGTGCAACCCTCGTCTACAAAGAAATAAAAGGCAAGTTAACTTGTATGGCAATAGCAAGATGGATACGGAATAAAATGTACGGCAATGAAAATAACTCACCTTCCTAGGGCAAGTTAACCTGTTATGTCCACGCCTAAAGCAGATCCCACAAGTCATCACAATCCCCTTCCTTGACATTCTTATGCCCCCACCTACAGCATCCTCCCAGTCTTCCAAAAATCTTCTTTTCTTGGGTCTTCCCCTTGTTGCAGTCATCTTTGGTGGTTGAATTGGCCCTTTGCCAGTCTGTGGCCAAAACTTTGGACCATTCACAGGTCTAATAGTGAACTTGTACGACTTCTGATACATGGCCTTCGTGTAGTAATTGCCAATATATTGTTCCACTGTCTCCTTATTGAACCTTATTGCACACATTGCATGCCCACATGGTATCCCTGTCAAGTCCCATAATCTGCAACTACATGTACGTTTTCTCAAATTGACAATGTACTTGTCATTCGTGTCACTAAGCCGACCCATCTCAATGCCAGAAGAGCAGGCATGAAGAATTCTGAATTCCCTGCTTATGTCTCTATTAACCTCAATCTTAGACCATATCCTACCCCCATAATCACCCTTAAAAGTTTCCATAAATTTTCTCCTATCATTAGTCCTCCTTATAACCATAAGCCTAACCTTTTCTAGAAGAGACACTATTGACTTGAACCGAGCTGGCAAGATGAAACTATTAAAAGTTTCACACATATTATTATCAACAACATCTGACATGCAGTGAGTATTTGTGAAAAAGGCCTTACACCAAAGTTGTGGATTAGCTTTCTCAAAATCTGCCTTTGCATCACTTCCAAGATCCCCCAATTTGGACAGCTGCATCTCATAATCTTGCCGTGTGGTAGCTTTACAGGTTGCCCAGAATTGCCTTTGCAATGCAGAACCACAATTGTTTTTCCTCCATTTGGCAAAAATATGTCTTGCGTACCTTCTGTGTTCTGCACGTGGCATTAGGTCATGTATAGCTTTGACAAGTCCCTGAAAAAGACAAATAAAAGAATTTATTGCATATAATGAAAAGGACAAGACAATAGCAATAGATCATTACATAAAGTACAAGCAAAAGGACAATACAGTAGCAATACCTTTTGTTGATCACTGCAAAATGTCCACCCACCATCTGTCCCCCCAGCAATATTCAGATCTCTCATCAACAATAAGAAGAACCACTTCCAGGTCTTCATATTTTCTTTCTCCACCACTGCCCATGCCAAAGGGTACATTTGATTGTTGGCATCCCTACCAACTGCTGCCAATAGTTCTCCCTTAAAGGGTCCTTTCAGGAATGCCCTATCTACCCCTAGGATAGGCCTGCAACCCATCTTGAACCCTTTCTTCATTGCAGCTAAACAAACATACATGCCTCTAAACACCTTGCACCCATCAACTTCTTCAGTCTCCAAAACAATAGTGCTACCCTTGTTACTCCTTCGTAGTTCTTCAGCATAGTCTTCTAATCTATCAAATTCCAAATCCACATTCCCTTGTAACAGTGACATAATCCGATGCTTAGCCCACCTGCATTGAGTCATTGAAGACTCAATGGTCCACTTAGCATATACACCATCCCAGATCTCCTGTTGTGTCATTGCTAAGGCTGACAAACCTCTTTTCCTGATGAAATATTCAGCCATCACCTTGAAAGTTAACCTTGAGCTCTTCAACACTTCTTGACACAAATGAGAATGGTTTGGTTGGCAAGTCTTCACCTTCCAGTCGGAACTCCTGCGATCCATACTGCATAGAACCCTCCAATCGCAGTCTTCATCTTTACATTCTGCTCTGCAACGATGCCCTTCATCTTTCACATACTTAACATCTCTACGTTGGTGGAGGGCTAATTTGTCTACAACCTGCTTGAATTGGGCCTTGCTTAAAAATTTGAGTCCAACATAAATAACAGGAACTTTAGATTCAGGTTTGTAAAAGTGCCTCTGCCTGACATGATCACCATCCTTTCTAAACCTGCCCCCATCCTCATTATGCTCTCCTTCATCAAACAAGTTTTTTAACTCTTCAGACTCCATGACAGCTGCAACCTGCCCCACATGTCGTTTTAATTTTCTTGATTTCTCCAATAGTCCTTTCAATAAACGCCTCCCTTCATGCAACTCTTCGTCTTCATTATCAGTTAAATCCTCAACCTCCACTAAGTATTCTTCAGGGACCCGGAAACCATTAGCCTTGTTCCCCCGCATAGCTACCTCAATATCATTATCACCTATTCACAGCAAACACCAAGGAATTAAAAAATAGAATACACATGTTATTTGTTTAATATGTTGCAACTATTATGTTTTCTTTTAAGTAGAATACCATGGGCCCCACTAGCAGACATAAAGAGAAAAAGAATTTTAATATTACCTCCAAACTGATCACCATCAACATCTTCATCATGCTGCTCATCATCATCACCTTCTTCCTCATGCTGCTGATCACCATTACCTTCTTCCTCATGCTGCTGATCACCATCACCTTCTTCCTCATGTTGCTGATCACCATTACCTTCTTCTTCACCAAGTTGATCACCATCAACTCCTTCCTCAAGCTGCTGTTGATCATTACCTTCTTCCTCACCAAACTGATCACCATCAACTTCTTCCTCAAGCTGCTGTTGATCTCCATCATCCACTCCAGTCTCCACATTTAACTCATTCAGTCCTATATCCTCCATTAAATCTACCAAGAATTGCCCCTCTACTGTTGCCTCCTCAATAGTATCCTCATCATCCCCTCCCAAACCTTCACCCTCATCCTGGACATAACCATCACTAACAACATCACCATCAACATTACGCATAATTCCAGTTGCAACCCTAACTTTTTGGCTCATTACGTTTCCACTGCAACAACTCTCATCAATTCTAAACCCACCCACTTCATTTGCTCCACTGTTGATTTCATTCGCAGCAACACTCTCATCACCAGACTCATCACCAGAAAACAACTCATTACTCTCCATGTACTTCTTTTCCTCATTTACTAAACCAAGTCTTATACCCGTCAACATAGGGTTATCAGTAGACAACAAAGGGTGCATTTTATCACCATGTTCCACATAAATAATACCCTCACCACCAGTCTCAAAATGCCTAAGAAGTGGCATAATGCTAGCATCATCAGATATCTCAAAAATAGAAAACGAGTCTGGGCGTTTAAAATATAGACAATTTACGTTTATAAACCCCATTGAAGCACACCAATTTAACAATAACAGGTATGTCATCGTGTCAGGATCAAAACTTTTTTCATCAACGAAACCCCCCACATATCTCAGTTTATTACCCTTCCACAATAACACCCCACCAATATATAATTGTAGTTTGCCCATATAGACAACACTACAGAAACCCTAATCTATCGACAGGACCACAATGAAAGCAACGTTACCAAGAAAACGTACCCCACTATGAAAGATTCCAACAAAATAACGTACCAACAGATGCTCCTATACAACCCTCGTTCTAAGCAAAGCAGTAACGCACGCGCGCGTTGTCTTCACCGCCTCGAAAATCAATCGCCCTCTTCAAACTGACTCCCTCAACACCACAGTGCATTTCTCTCAATCCCAATTGACGCTGGGTAAGGAGGATTGAAAGATGTTAGGGCTTTGTTTGTTTTACAGGATGCGAAGGAAGATTTGGGAATGGAAAATACAAAGGTTAGGGTTTCTATTGGAAATTGATTTCGGGAGAGGAAAGAGACGACTTTGAGCAAACGACAAGCCGACCGAATAAAGGTGAGGTTAGGCTGTCGTGGGGCCCACTTACACGTGGCAAGCTTATACACGTGGACGGACCTACGTGGCAAGTTGCTGACATGTCTTGATGACGTGGCGTCCAGTCAGCACATGACGAAGCACATAACGGTGACTCATCAGCATTCTGTGACGGTAGGGTTGTTATTAAACAAAACGTAAAGAGGTCGGGGGGTGATTAAATAAAAAAATAGTTGGGGGTTCCCATTAAATAAAACTCCAGAGTCCAGGGACCCCTAATGTCTTTTTGCCTGATCTAAACTGATGTTACCTGCATTTTGCCAAGGTTGTATGGATAGATTTGGCAATATTTCTATATAATAAGTCGTAGTAATCTACTTTTCAGAATTGGCTACCACATCGTTTTTAGCTCAGGCTTGATAATAGTACGATCGGACTTCCGGCTGAATATCCAAGCCCCACTTGGCTCAGGCCATGCCTTGTCAAAGTTGATCCCGTGGCAAGGCCTAGGCCAAGGTCTAGCGACAAATGACTGCTTATTGCTACCATATTGCATCTCATGTGCGACTAGCCTCGCAGATTTCCATGTCATTTGAAACTGCAGAAAACTAACAATGACGCACTTGGCATAGAAATGGCTTTCCAGTTTCTTTAATCCTCTACTCCTTTGAAATAGAAGACTATGTTTCGCAGCATAGTTTTCCAACTTTTTTCCACGCCAGTGTCTCAAGCATTCTAATAGGAGCCATAAACTTTACAAACCTTAATCTGGATGCTTTGATAGTTACCAAATTCTAATGATACGTTTTATACAGTTAATTTCCATTTTGAACAACTCAAGCGAAGATGATTTGAGGGCTGCACTCTTTACTCATCAATTGCCATATGAAGGCTAGCAGCAGATTTTATATGGGTCTTTTAGTTTTAAGTTTTAACCCCTAAACATTGAATCTTATGCCACAACTGAAAGCATTCATAACAGAGCAAAACAACTACCAGTTTTACCCAATAATTTCTCCAGGGCACAAGATAATCAGTTTCATAGGTTAGATAATGTGCAAAACCCCGACCTTGTTCAACTGAAATCATCCATTCTTTTTCGTATTATCCACAACAAAAATGGAGGAAGTCATGGAACAGGCATCAACACGGGTTAAAGTACTTGTCGCCTCAAACCCATTCAAAACTCATTCTCATACACACATCAGACAACTAAGACTGGTGTCAAGAAGCTCAAGGTTCTAACCAATCAATCACACAAACACAAGTTTGCAGGAAGAACGGAAAGTCAAAACTATATAAACGGCACTAAAAGAAACATGCAATGAAGAGGGAAGCAACTTAAAGGGACCATACATGTACAGTTCATCAAAACAGCCATCAACTGGCAGGTAGTTCATGATACCAAGTTCAAGCTGCTAAACTGATTGCAGAAAGTAACTAATCCAAGGCAAATACAAAGAAAGACTATTTACCGTTAAAAACTTTTAAAAAATCCTTATATCCCATTCCACGCTACTGAAACAGATGGGATTGATTTGAGTACCATGTACTTACTGCCTCACCAACTCTTGGATTCGTCTTATTATCATCCCTGCAAGACCAAACAATTAAAAGTTAGGTATCTGTGGAACAATATGAGGAGGAACGATATCTTTTTAACACAGTTCAAAATTTTGTCCAAGATCTACACAATAGAGACTATTAAATCTGAGAATGGTTTGGATATGAAAGTGTAGCAATTAGAAGAAGGAATCTAAGATCCATTATCTGGCCATCTAGAAAACTATAACACTGTTTCATGTTAGCCTGACGAGGAAATGGAAAGGTTGCAAAAGCAAATGACACTGTTCTCGAGTCAAACAAAAAACAAGTCAGGCATGCTTTGTTAAAGGCTCAACAAAGCCATTTTTTGTTTCTCAGGCTTAGGGAACTACAGTGTGTACTCCAGAAAGAGGTACCAGTTAGTTAATTAGTACCCTTACTTAGTCAAACTCTGTCAATCCTATCTGCCGGAACTCCAAAGCTCCCTTGCTATCCTTGCACACTCCTTTGATCCATCTGACTGAAACTTTGAGCTTGGCTTGGATGGCCTTCTCTATACCCTGCATTATCAGCTTGCCCATGGGATCCAGGTTGATTGGCCATATGGTTCCTGTTAGCTCCCCATGGCTCTCTGTCTAGATCCATTGAAACCCCAATCTCCTTGTTCAGCGCCCCTCTGGTGTTGGGGAGTATGGTTCTCTTGCTGCCCTCTGTTGTAATTGCCTGGATTTCCTTGCTGGCCATCGTTGAAATAGTCATGATGTTGTTGCTGGCCCTGATTGTAATATCCCTGTCCGGGCTCCCCCTGGTTGACATAGCCCTGATTTCCTGGCTGGCCCTGGTTGCAATTGCCTTGATAAGTAGGCCCAGCATTGGTTCTATTTGAGTAACCATCACTCCCTCTAGGGGCATGACCCCTATTGGTTACTGGGCTACTTTCATCTTGTCCTGGAGGACCATGCTGTTGCTGTTGTCCTGGAAGACCTCCTTGTGTAGATCTTTGCTGACTATATTGAGGACCTCCTTGCTGACCATATTGAGGGCCGCCTTGCTGACCATACTGAGGACTGCCTTGCTGACCATATTGAGGACCGCCCTGCTGACCATACTGAGGACTACCTTGCTGACCATATTGAGGACCACCCTGCTGACCATATTGAGGACTGCCTTGTTGATTTTGCATTGGACCCCCTTGCTGGTCATATCTTGGTTCATAGTTCCTATTCCGTTCACGATTTCTATCCCCCCCTCTTCTTCCCTGTTGATAATGAGCTAGAGGTGGTCTATGTGTGATAACTCCATTTTCATATTTGTCTCCTGTCAAGTACAGTACTATTCAGCTCTATATTTTAGAGACAATATATATTACTTGTTAACTAAGGAACAAAAAACAAAAGGAGAGATGACCAATTTGATGCTTAGTATAAAAATTTAGACAAACTTAATAAGGAATCATGTTCAATTATGTTGTTTAAACTAAATAGAAGTAGCCTCTACTTAAAGCCAGACTATGGAGAAGAACTTCACCTCCATACTCCTTGTTGACTGGATCAATGTATGAATCCGGCAACACAAAAACAACTCCAGGTAGATCTGTTTTGTGCACAGAAAGCAAGTTAGCATCCAAAACACTTAGATCAAATAAAAGATTCCTACATAATATAGTGGGCAACAACAGAAAGATATATGTTTGCACACACACATATGTAGATAGAGACACTGACCACTAAACTTCTCAGACTCCTCTTCAGTCATCACAGCCTGAAAGCCATCATAAGTTGTGGTGCTACAGGCATACATTCTTTTTTTTGCCTCCTCAATACTGGCATGAACAAATTACTCAAAATCAGACATTTAAAGCACTGAAATCCATGCACCAATGCTACATATAGCACCAACTGCAGTCGAAGAGAAAAAAAGAAATAGCAATTTTCTAATATAGCCAACAAGCACATACTAGTTTCAAATAAAATCATCAAAACTAATCATCTGTTTCATCTTCTCGCATTATTTGGTCCATGCAATTGATTTTTTTTATTTTTACTACGACAGAATTCTCAGCAGGGGAAAAATCTCTGGACTTTCTAAACAAATGAAACCATTTTTTATTGGGCGACAGCCATCTTGACAAGAAAAAGTAAGGCTAGCACTATGTCAAGCAAAGCCAACTATTATAGAATAATCCATCAACTGATACGGCTTCCTAAGTCTCCCTCCTGGGCAACCACTCCCCTAAACATTTCCGAAGTATGACGTACTAAAGGCTAACAAGCAGGTAGGGAGTAGGTACAAGGCCATGTGAAGGTTGGACCATAGAGTTTCAATACGCATAACAAATATTCTCTCTTATATGCAATTAAAAAAGAAAACAAAATCTGACTGTTGTGAAACAGAAATGAATGGTCTCGCAAAATAATGTGCATAAAGAGCATTATATGTCCCACAAACAAGAACACAATTGTAACACCAACAAGTTTTTTCAAAAAAAATATCTTGAAGAACCAGTATTCATTAAACACGGAGAGTTGAAACTCATTTTTTGTTCAAGAAAGTGAAATTTCACAAAGAACTACAGCACCACCAGGTCCACCACCATTGGAAAACAACTCCAGAAAGAACAATACACAATCACCTGAAGCAAAAAACAGAAAAAACCAATCCATCCACTACTGTTACTCAAACTTTGCCTATCGATCTTCTCTGAAGGCAAGGTCCAATATCTTCAAAACAATAACGTGACAAACAAAGAGACATTCAATTGAGGACAAAAAGTAAATGAAAGAGGCGGAAGCAGACTGATTAATTCAAAAACCTTAATAACCTGAACTTCTGATATCCATTCACGAAAAGGAGGGAACCAATTCAACACCAACCAATCAAACAAAGTCAATAACTTAAAAAAGAAGAAACATCACCAGACGGATCAAATAAACACAAACAATACATCAACAAATATTTCAATAGATAAAAAAGAAACTCCATTTCTATACCATCAACCAACGCAAGTATTCAGGCACATAAATTCGTATATATAGATACCTAATGTTGAGTCCTTTAGCACAGGTTTGTTCATAAACGGCAACCATTTCTTCAGGGGAAGGTTTGGGATTAGTGAAGTTCATAGTGATGAGCCAATGATTTAAGTCACAACCTTCGAAGAGGACTACGTCTTCAGTGATTTCGTCTCCTTCTTTGTACACCTTGTACTCTCTTTTCCCAGCTTCCATGAGCAGAGACCGTGAGGTCACGAATGTGCGGGACTGGAGGAAGGAAAAAGAGGGAGAGGTGGAAGAAGGAGGATGAGCAGTTTGGAGAGGGACAAGAGGAGAAATGGGTGCGGGTGTAATGATGGAAAGGGAGCGATGGAGAGTGGACAGAGCGGATAAGGATCGACGGAGGCGGATGGATCGGAGGGCCATGGCTTAGCAGCTCTGGAGGTGGAGGTGGAGGTGGAGGTGGGGGGATGATCAGTTAGGGTTTTATGGGGTTTAGGATTTGCGTTTCTGGTAGAGTGGAATAGAAATGAAAGTTTTTGCATACCAGACATTACTATTATTATCCATTAAATGAATAAAACAAATACCAAAAAATCAAGTGAGGTGTACATTAACATTCAGTAGAAAAATAACATATCAATTGTCAGAAAAAGAATAATTACTAATTAGATAAATACTAAAAGAATAAAATTATGTCAGGATGTTTATGATTTAAATTTAGGGTATTAATATTTCAATATCATTATTTACTAGGATAATAGCATAAAGCCTCCTGTACTATCACGAAAAACAGACTCTACTCCTATACTTTAAAAAGTTATAAACTCCCCTCTATACTATTAGTCAATGGCAAAAGGGCTTTTTTTGTTAGTTAAACTAACAGACCATGAGTTTTGATCCTTTTCTACTGGTTGCAAGGTTTTTCCTTCCTAGTTACCTCCTCTAACACCCTTCACCTTCCTTTCTTCATTTTTGATATGATTTGACATTTTTTTTACTTTCAACATTTTCATTTTTCTTTCTTTTCTTTCTTTCGTTTTCTTTCTTTTCTTTCTTTCGTTTTTCAACCTGTGACAACCTCTTCTTTCTTTCATTTGCTTTTTTATTTTCCTTTTCCCTTTTTTCCTTCCCTTCATCATCCTCTCTTCTTTTCTTTATTTCTTTTTTCTTTCTTTTTTATTTCTTTTCTTATCATCAACCACCTCCATTTCTTTCTCCTCTGCTCCATCCAACATTTCCTTCATCATTTTTTTACCTTATTTTAGATAAAGATAAAGATTTAGATTTAGATCTATATCTAAATCTAAATATATGGATCGATCTAGCCTGCCACAATGGTCATCGTCTCCGTCCGAGACGGAAGAGGGAGATGATGAAGCCTCGCCGGCCATGCGTTGCAGTCTCGAGTTCTTCGGTGAGGGAGTGAATGATTTTAATCGAAAATGAGTGGAAGTGAAAGCGAGTGCAAGGGAGAGTAGCGAGGATAAAGATTTGCAGAGTAAAACTCGGCTTCTGCTCCCCATTTTCTTTTTTCTTTTTGAGTTATTTCCTTTCTCTTTTTCTTTTTTCATTTTTTATACGAATATTTTTTTATCGATAGTTGAGAATATACTGATGATGGATGGGTTTTAAAATTCTAGTTGGAACCTATGTATTGTTTGTGTTATTGTAATTTTCAATTTAGAGTTATGGGAAATTGTGTTTTGCTGCATTTTGTTGTTGTTTGAATTGAATTTGGGGATTAAGATTTGTCTAGGCTTTTTAAGCATGTGGGCAGGAGACTAAATCAAGAAAAGAAAAAGAAAGAAAGAAAGAAATTAAGAAATGGAAAATGCTGGAAATGAAAGAATTTAAGGATAAGAAAATAAGAAATAAGAAAGAAAAATGAAAGAAAGAAACGAAAGAAAATGAAAATGCTAAAAGTAAAAAAAATGTCAAATCATGTTAGAAATGAAGAAAGGAAGGCAGAGGGTGTCAGAGGAGGTAACCGGGAAGGAAAAACCTTGCAACCGGTAGAAAAGGGCCAAAATGGTGTGTGCGGCAGTGAAGTGTTGCCGTTTGGTAGATGTTATAGGCTCATAATAAGATCACGGGAAAAAAAGCTATTGTATTTATCGTATCATAATCGAACCAGACAACGAACTGGAAATGAAAATTTAATGGTTCAACTGGGTTTGACCGGATTGACCAATTGGACCGTTTTGAACCGTTCACACATCGAACCGTTCAATCTTAGATAATTTAACCAGATTGAACCGGTAAATTTTCATATTCTGATATGGGCCGACCCATCAAAATTTCCATATTCTCATTAAAAAAAATTCCAATACCAAAACGACGTCGTTTCCTTTTCCTTAAACGACGCCGTTTTGATGGTGGCATTGACCCAGTCGGTTTGATAGTGAACCGGCCAGGTCGATCGATTTTTTCCAGTTCGTATGCATATCCAGTTAGATAGCTTAATCGAACCGGAAACCTCTTTGTGTCGTAGTTTTATCGGTCCGACCGTCGGGTCGGTCCGGTTCTGATAACTATAGTATTTATCGAGCCCGTCTTATTCACCCTACAATCCTAACCGTCACTTTCCAAAATCCCACTAAATCTTGACCTTTTATTTCAAGAAAACCTCAACCCACTCTTCTCTTCCATGTTTTATTGATTCAAGATTCAAATCATTGGCTTTGATTCTCTCCTCTTCCGCCTCCCTACTTGTCTTTGTTTCTTGGTTTGATAAATAGTTTGGGTTATTTTTTTGTTTTTTTGTTTTTGTTTTAAAGAGAGCCAAACTCAATTAGATAACTCACTCAGAACATCATGCACTATCGTCTCGGGGCATACGTCTAACCAAACTTTTTCCAAACCGGAAATAATAGCCTCTTTAGCAAGCTTATGTGTTGGAACATTTGCATTCCTACGAATGTGCCTAAAAGAGAAATATCGAAATCTAGCAGGTTGAAGTAGGACGTCTTGTAAGATCAGCCCCGTATATCCTAGAGGGAGAGACCTCTACTGGAGGGCCAACACCACTTCCAAACAGTCTGATTCTACAATCACATCCCGGATCCCTTATTGTGATCCATATCGTAGGGTCGTCCGGATGGCCATGGCCTTCGCCGTTGCTACCCCCGTTGGGTAAGAGACATGAGTAATATCCAGGGTACATGAACTATCAGACATGGGATAGTGATAGGATGACATTGGACTTTGCTTTTGCTCTTCTTCCACATTTTCATTTTTACCTTTTTCCCCTCAAAACGCATATTTTGTACACAATGTACAACTCTACCAAACACCCAAAAGCGTTTTGACCAAGTGAGTCGAGTGCTCGACTGGGACCGCTCAATTGGAGTTACACGTCAAGCAAGGGAATGACAAGGAAGCCCTTAGAGGATCGCTGACAAAACAATGTCAGAAGAAGGCCAAAATAAACCAAGACTTGGAGGCTTCTGCCAAAGACAGAGAAGATGATAGACCAAACAAAAATTGTACATGCTTTGCCTGCTAAAAAAAAAGGAAGAGAAGAACACAAAAAAAAAAAAAACAACAAAACAAAAAAAAACAAACCAAAAAAGTGTTCAATCAACGAAACAATAGTAGAAGCAAACACGTACAACAAATGGTCAAAACATCTCCAGCAAAGATTCAAGGATTTGGGCATGATGCCCTCAAGACAAGCCAGAAGGAACATCTACAGTAAAAGATTCAAGAATTTGTGCACTTTGCTTTCACCACGATCAAATCATCAAGCATCGTTCACCACAATTTGTCTTCATCGCAATCAGTCGTCGAGCACAAAACTCATTAAAACCTTTCGTCGAGAAAACACAATCCTTTCTTCTACAAATTCCTCCTTTCTTCCCCCCTCGCAAAGTCCTTTCGATTATTAGCAGACCCATGCATGTGCATCTTCATTTGAAGTCTATTCACTCGGATTGACATTGCAAATTTAACTTTTGTGCTATGTTTATTGCATTTTTAGGAGTGTAAACACATTGCCCTGTTTCTGAGCGTGAGCGTAAACACTAATCTTTGGCGAGGATTGCTTACGGCTAAGTGTCATGAGAAAGCCTTGTTCTTGAGGTCGTTATTTCCTGAACAAGACGTAGACGTTATCTAGACTTGAATCAACCATGTTCATATAACGAAAATTGGACAAACATTTTAGCAAAAAAAAAAATGCTTGAATTTATTTTCTTAAACAAAGAAATCATTTTCATTCTAAACAAAAAAACTTGGGGGGCAAGCCATGGGTTAAATGTAGGAATATTTGATATTTCTCACATTATCAATTGCTCTCTCTTTTTTTCTATCTGTTGCTGCTTCGTGTTTGCTTCCTTCCTATTTTACAGGATACAGATAAGCTTCAGCAAATTGGGTCTTCGATGCAACATCGTTGTAATGCCCTCACCTTGGATTTTCATTAAAATCCAATCAACAATCGAATGGAGAACGTTACCACTCCTCAACCATGGGTCTTCGATAAAGAAATCGTTGTAAAACCCTCGTCGTCTTGGATTTTCGGCAAAATCCAATCAACAATACCACTCCCAAATAACTTCGTGCGACGCATCACGCTCCCTCACGGTCAACTCGACAACGCAGCGACTTTCAACCACTCGACAAACGCATTGGCTTTCAACCACTCAACAATGCATTGGCTTTCAACCACTCGACAAACGTAGCGACTTTCAACCACTCGACAACGCATTGGCTTTCAACCACTCGACAACGCATTGGCTTTCAACCACTCGACAAACGCAGTGGCTTTCAACCACTCGACAAACGCAGCGGCTTTCAACCACTCGACAACGCAGCGGCTTTCAACCACTCGACAACGCAGCGGCTTTCAACCACTCGACAAATGCATTGGCTTTCAACCACTCGACAACGCATTGGCTTTCAACCACTCCACAACGCAGCGACTTTCAACCACTCGACAAACCCAGGGATTTCAACCACTCAACAACGCATTGGCTTTCAACCACTCGACAATGCATTGGCTTTCAACCACTCGACAAACGCAGCGACTTTCAACCACTCGACAACGCATTGGCTTTCAACCACTCGGCAACGCAGCGGCTTCCAACCAATCGCCATCTTCCTTGCTTTTTGTAACACTTCCTTCAATATCCGATCGAAGGTACGTTGCTTTGAACCAAAGGTATGTTCCAACTCTCATTTACTTTTCTGTCAAAACGTATGGAGTGTGAGTGTTACCCTCACCTTGCATAATTCTACATTTCTGCATAATTACTACTCCTCCTTGAGCGACTATATCTTTCAATTCATGTCTTTAAATTCATGTCTAATTACTACTCCTCCTTGAGAGACTATATCTTTCAATTCATGTCTTTAAATTCACGTCTAATTACTACTCCTCCTTGAGCGACTATATCTTTAAGATTCATGTCTAATTACTACTCCTCCTTGAGCGACTATATCCTTAAAATTCATGTCTAATTATTACTCCTCCTTGAGCGACCATGTCTTTACATAATTCTACATTTCTGCATAATTATTACTTGAACGATTACCTTTAAATTCATGCATAATCCCACACCTCAACCAGTTATGATGTAATTCAAAACATGGTAAAAAACCGGGGCAACCGTCTTTACTGCTAATCAAAAATCTCAGTTACACTGTATTTTTTTTCAGAATACAGTGTTGCTATCTGAATTTTGACTTGCGTCGCAAGCTTTTTTGCACTTTTAATTCATTTATCACGTTTAATAGCTTGTCTAGGTCAAATCTCTGTCGATCCTTGGTCCTAGGCTAGTTTGTTTAATATTCCGTGTCAATTCGAGTCTTTTTAGTTTTTCGTAGTTTCGACTGTCTTAACGCGAACTTCTTTCGATCCCGAGTAAGTTTCCCGGGACCGAGGGTCGAACACACTATTTCTTTGTTTGATAATTACGTGCTAATTTTCTCTTTCACGCCACCGCGTTCAGTTTCGTTCAATTTTTGTCGTAAGGATATTTATTTTGCGCGCGAACATTTTGACACTTTCGAAAGAGAAAATAAATACGTTAAATCAACTTTCGCATTTCTTCCACTGTATATTAGTTTTCTTGCCTTATTTTTCTACACATAGTTGTACCCTTGGCTCGGATTAATTTTCACTTTCGTACGATTTCGCTCGTACCAAAAATATCTCGTTCGTGCCCAAAAATAGGATAAATGCCACATAAATGCCATTTAATTCAATCTTACCTTCCAGTACCACTCCAGCTCGCCTAGATCAGCACCAAGTCCCATCCGATCAACCAAGGCCACAAGCTTCCCTCCCCTAGCTCACTATTCCGGCCTAGAGCTCATCATCACCCAAGATTTTTCTTCCCCGTCGGTTTGCAACCACATGTGCAAACTGACTCCACCTTGATCTTTCTTCTATAAATAGCTGGCTTCTATCAACAAGAAAGGGGGACCAAAATCTCCTCTTAACCACCATTTCTAGCACTACCTTCTTGGATAATTTGCTCTCCCGGAACAAGTAAGCTCTCTCTCTCTAGTTTCCTTTAATTTTTGTTTTTGTTTATAATGCATGTATAAATTGACAAAACTTGCTTCACATGCTTAGTTTTCATGTTAGTTAGGCTCTCCTTGCCTCAATTTAATTGTATAATGCTTTAGCTAATTAATAGCCATATATGCATGTTAAATAGCTTGAACTTTCCATGTGAATTTGCCACTGTTTTGCTTCACCTTTGCTTGTTGTTTTTGGTGCTTTAAGTTACTGTTTTAATACCATAAATATTGGAGCCATTTTGGGTAAGAATGGTGGAAGTGTTGGAGCTTGGTCTTTGACTATGGTGCTAGGCGGGTTGGAGAAGAAGAAGAAAAAGAAGAAGAAGAAGAGGTGAGCGGGAAAGAGGAGAGGAAGAAAGGTGATGGCCTTAGGCCCATTTTTGTTTTAAATTAAAATTTGGGCTTGGCTTGTGCCAAGCCCATTTTTTAATGCCCAAAATTCTAACGTGGGGCCTACCCCATTTATTTTTCGTCAAATTAATTAAAATGTTCATATGTTTTTATAACATGGTAAATTGCATAAAACATTCGCATGCTTTTATTTTTTGTGTTTAAATGATACTAAAATGTTCGTATGTTATATGATATGTTTAAATCGTAGGAATAGTTTGCATACTTTAGGTATTATTTAAATCCTATGGAATGCTCGTATGCTCACATAATAATAGTGTGTTTATGCCATATTTAAATTATTATGAGATTTTAATATGCTTGCATGTTATAAATGAGGGCAATATTAGTTATGCCATGTCTAAGTTGTTATACATAGTTCATATGAAATAAATGAATTAATTGATTACTCATTTGCCATGTCTAAATTAATTATTTACTTGTTTCCTATGTCTTGTTAATTATTTATTTATTTGGCATGAAATAAATTTTTTATTCCTTCATCATGTTTATTTAAATATTTATTCGTCATAATAAATATTGCATGTGCTCTTTATTATTTATTTATTTTCGAAACGTTGCTAACGCTCTTAATTTGCAAGGAAGATCAAGATCACGCAACGCAAGTACGCTCTCTATAGCCTCTTTTATTTATTTAATGTTTTTATTGCAAATATTATTTGTATACATGATATTTAAAAATGCTAAAAAACTCATATTTATGTGCATGATAAAATCAATCCATATGCTTACGTGTTTAAATCACTCGCTTTATATGCCATGAAATTAATTGCTATATATTGATACTTGAGCATGGTGGCTTCGATTCCACACGGTTATTTGCATTCTTTAAATTAACATTGTGCTAGTATTTATCCATGTTAGGATCACATAGTAATTAATCAATTAATCATGCATGGCCCGATGATAAAAAGGGGGGAACGTCCGCTCTAGCATAACGAACAAACGGTAACCCCGTCCTTCGTGTCCCGATCGGAAATAACATATCCCGACGAATATGCTAAGATGTAACGCCACCTTTGAGGGCCAATTTACATGCTAAAACATTTTCAAACACCTTTTACCGGTAACCTTTTTAAGGAAGTGACTTGGGTGCCTAACACCTTCCCAAGTCCATAATACGACCTCGAACCTTCGTTCTTTGGTTTAGACCACATGTGCCTTAGTTTTTTTATTTTATGCCATGACATTAGGTTCCCTAAACCTTAGAAAATAGGGTGGCGACTTCATTGCATTATGCGAAGCATCCATTTATGCTTAGCATCCGTCCCGAACCTTAAACTCATTTTCAACGAAAAAGGGGGTGCGACAGCCATCCGCCTCTAATCATGACCTCTTGGGGTAACTCTACAGTAAACCGAAATAGCTTGTTATTCCTTGAAGACCACAACTACAACATCACTGAAACTATTTGTTCGAATTCCCCCGAGGCGAGGGAATCACTAGCCTTTGCTAACCACTCTCGTATCGTCATTATAGACATAGTAGTAATTCTCCCCCAACTGGGACCAAACCTGAATCGCAAATGAGCAGCAAGTGAGTAGGTGATGTGCCAGCTCATCCGCCAGTGTACAACACGGGCATCCTCTATCAACTTGCATCCCGCGCTGCCTTAAGTTCTCCCTAGTGGGCAACGAGCCATAGGTCAGCCGCCATAGAAAAATTTTCAGCTTCGGAGGAATTTGCAACGCTCACAAGAATTTCTACTACCCTTTCTCCACCACTGTCCTTAGAACTAGAGCAACATGTAATTCTTTATTCCCCATGAATGTCGATTAAGGCGTAGACACTCGGAGACTTCTTGATAGAGAGTACTTTTGTGGATAAAGTGGAGGGGGTGAATGACGAGTTAGAAGGCCTCGAGATTGATGAGGAAGAAGACTTGAGTGAGACATGGATGATTTATATTAATGGAGCGAACAATCAAAGTCGAGTAGGAGTATGAATCATACTAAAAGGGTCAGGTCAAAACTCTAAGATATGTTGTAAAGATCAAGAAAGTTATGACGAACAAATGTCACTGAGTATAAAGCTCTCCTAGCAGGATTGAGACTAGGCGAAAGCCTTAAGCCAAAAAAAAAAAATTCACTTCACGAGGTCAATTTCTAGATAGATGGAATGGAAATAAAAGGGAGATTCCAAGCTAATCATCAATCAAGCCAAGTGAGCTTATCAAGCTCGAGATCCTACAATATAGTGATACCCAAATAAAGTGAACAAACAACTGAAAGGAATGACTAACAAGAGCATCAAGATCGGTATCGAGCATATCCCTAGAGAAAAAATATAGAGGCTGATGAGAGAGTTAAGATAGTGACTGAAGAAGATGTCTTGACACCAGACAATCTCACCAGCCGAATAAACCATTGTCTATCCAATTTCGAACCAATGACAATACCACTCCAGCCAACATTCAAGCAGATGGAGAACATAGTACATATTGACGAGAAGTGGTTTTATTTGAGCAAGAGATCACAGACTTATTATCTTCTGCCAGGAGAAAATGATCCAGTAAGAACCTCCAAAAACTCTAATTTCATTCCTAAAGTCATGTTCTTAGCTGCTATTGCGAGGCCAAGGTATGACTCCAATGGTATCTGTACTTTTGATGGAAAAATTGGGGTATTCCCACTAGTTGAACATGTTGCTGCTCTAAGATCGAGTCAAAACAAGCCTTGTGGAACAATTGAGGTTAAACCAATTGCAGCCATCACAAGGCAAATAATTAGGGGTTTTATGATTAGGAAAGTATTACCAGCTATAACCAATAAGTGGCCTAGGGGGAGTATTATGGATGAGATATTTATTCAACAAGACAATGCGAAGACACATATTCATGCTGATGATGTTGAATTCTTATATGCAGTTCACGAAAGTGGATTGAAAGAGTGTTTAGTTAGTCAGCCACCTAACTCTCCTAATTTGAATGTCTTGGACCTTGGATTCTTCAGAGCAATTCAGTCACTGTAGAGCAAAGAGTGTGCAAAATTAGTTATTGAATTGGTTGCTCATGTTGAGGATGCATACCTGAATTTTTAAGTAGAGAAAAGCAATCGCATCTTCTTGATATTGCAGTCATGCATGATTGAAGTGTTGAAGTGTCTTGGTTCAAACTGCTACAAGATTCCTTACATGAAGAAGGATGCACTTGCAAGAACAGAGTCTTTACCATCAACATTGCATTGTTGTCCAGACATTTATGCTAATGCGTTAGCTCAAGTCTCTCCATGATGTCTACCAAGTGATTGTTCTCCTTGTGTTTTTGATTTCCATTTACTATGGCAACTGATGTCTGAGATGATTAATTTGCTTGTATTTGCCATGGTAGGGATAGGGAAAGACAAGTTAGGACTGTGAAGAATTTGATGGCAATTTATATATGTATATGGGTTATTGTAAACACCTCCGCTAGCAAGTAGTGTTCTTTGTTTAGGCTATAATATTGGTTGACCTGGCTTTTTTGTATGTAGTAAAATTTGTGCTACTTTTGATGGATTGTAGCATCTTTTTGAAATTGTATGTAGCATCTTTTTATGTACAGATTGCATAGAGTAGTACAGATTGCATAGAGTAGTGCAGATTATGCAAATGTTATGTAGAAGACGAATATGCTCAATGGAGTTGTAAGATAAATGTATTACACTAATTGTGAATGAATATGGTTCATTTGTTTACATTGGTTGTGCAAGAATTTGGCTAATTTTGTTTGCTCTATTTACATTGGTTGTGCAAGACTTTGGCCAATTGTGTTTCCTCTGTTTACATTTTTGGATTGCAAAGATAGTGGATTGAAATCTGTTTCCTCTGTTTACGTTTTATGATTTTGGATGGCACAGATTTTGCACAATTATGATACATACGTGTAGTGTTTAGGATTGCACAGATCTTGGCAAATTAGGTTTCCTCTGTTTACCATTTTCGATTGCACATATTTTGGCTATTTAGGTTTCCTCTTTTTACAATTTTTGCAAGCACATATTTTGGCAAATTTTGTTTCCTCTGTTTACCATTTTGGCAAGCACAATCAAATATTTTGAATAAATCATTAAAAGTAAATGGAAATTGAATAAACACTATACTGAAATTTGAATAAACTCAATCCATGAACTAGTGAAAGTGAAATTCAAACTCCATTTATTGAAATAAGCCAGACATTACAAAGAAAGGGATGTCATGGGTTGTCTGCTCAACCCTGGAATCTACATGCTCTATCTCCTAGTCTAAATGACCACCAACAACCCCTGCACCTGCAAGAAAACTTTCAGCCTCCCTGGCATCCATGGAAGAAAATAGGTTATTGCAAAACTAATGCAAGGAAACAGATGGAGGAAGCGAGATGAGAAATAACAGAGGTGTAGCGACGAAATGAAATGGATGCAGAAATAGAGGATGCAAGGTTGGTTAAATAGAAAAAGATGTGGAGGTGTCATTACTATTCTCAACTGCTGCTTTGGAAGTTTCAGTTTGACTGGAATTGAAAGGGTCCAAGTACTCCTTGGAACGCTGCAACTATGAACCGCTGCAAGAGGAAACTCAGAGGACTTGCAATACGTGGAGGATTCTCTGCATTTTCAAACCGTTGAATATGCAGGGAATCCCTATTAATAAGACAATGAAACCTGCAACCTGTTAAGTAGGTAAGGAATCCGGCAGGCTTTATTGTTCTCCTATTCGAGAAACATAAACAGGGTAATTTCTAGAAACAATGAAAAAGAACAACCATTGTTTTGCAACTAACCACAAGTTAGATTTCAACATAAAACACAACAAAAATGTACACATATTCACAATTTGTAAATTCCGGCAACATAAATCCAGAATTACAACCAACCTAAATTAGACTTCTAAACCAAAACCTAAATTCAAGCAACATAAATCCAGAATTACATCCCAAAAAATCAAAACCTAAATTCCGGCAACATAAATATGGAATCACAACCCACAAAAATAAAACAGTGAACCAAAATCAGAGTCACATCATCTCACTGAATGACTCATCCAAAGTAAGCAGAACAACAACAAACAATTGACAAAAAATAAACGATTATCAACAACATCATTGGCCAACTCTTATGCCTCTGATTGCCTGTCCACATTGGGGGAAATGACTTCATCATCCTCCAATTGCCTGGCCACTTTGGGGTCACCGTTCGCTGCCACAACCATTGCGTCATCCTCCATGAAATCATTGGAAACAACGATGCTATCTCTCTAGGAGTTGTCCCAATAATCAACACCCTCCATAGTTGAAAATTAAAAATGACAAGAGAAGATGGAGAAAAAAAATCAATTTGGTTGAGAGAAGGAGAAGCGAGAGATTTTTCTGTGTGTCAGATGCTCTAAACTCGTGTTTTCCAAAGCAACCTCAAATTTTCAACTCCCGCCCGAATCACTCCCACTTTTAATTTCATTTCCCTTCTATCCCATGTGTGACACGCCGTTCCACGCCGAATGACAAGTCGCTTGAGGGATAAAAGTATAAAAATACAAAGTAAGTGGACACAATTATCCAGGACGACATATAATTCCAGGCAGCGAAAATTGGGCTAAAACGACATATATTTCGGATGGAGGAAGTAGTTATTTATTTTAGTCAATCAAAAGAAAAGAAAAGAAGAAGAAAAAAAATAAAAAAGCAAAAAAAGAAATAAAGTCTATATATATATATATATATATACTTTCTTTCTTTTTTATTTTTTATTTTTTCTTCTTATATATGCGTGCGGTGATTGTAGGTAGAGCCAGAAGCTCAATTTTTCATTGATAGTTGAGAGGTTGGATGGAGTATTTCCAGCCATGTTTACAAGTTTGTCTTTACCCTCATCAAGTTCACAATCAACCTTCAGAATAACTTTTTCAAATAAAGTTGATTTTCTTTATGAAATCAATTATTAATCAGAAAAAGAAATAAAACTCAACCTAGAAACTTCATCAAACATGTCCAACTAAATATACTCTTTATCCACCCAAGCTTCCCCTAAATTAGTCATTCATTCCTGACTATACAACCTTCATCCTTTCACAAACGGATACGTCATGGGTAATGATATGGTCTTGTTTAGTAACCTGTTCGCCCAACGATGAGAACTATTATTCCTATTAAACGAAAGGTGCATGGTTAGCAACATGGTATTCTTCTGCAAACCATGTCTAACCTCTTACTACTCAAGAAGTTCAACCTAGTAAGAAAGGTAGCTAAAGAGCGCCGACTTGCACTGGTGCTAGAAGGCCATAAAGTGCTCTTAGGTGCATACTTGCTATTTTCTTGGTAGCCACTGCACGTGCACATAATTAAAACGGTGTAGACTTGGTTGTGTGATAGTGAAGTCAGAGTCGAGTTCAACTAGTTCAAGCCTCCATCAAACGTTGATTTTTGTGCTGTTGATACCCGAATTTTGATGCCATTTTTAATTAAATTTAGCATTTCCATCATTTTATTTAACTTACTGTCATTTTTAGTTAATTTGCTGTCATTAGTATTTTTAAATTCTCATCGCATATTTATCATCGTCAGCGTTCGAAACGCTTTTAATTTTTCGTCATGTATTTTCATTATTATTATCATTAATATTTTCAGCCTTAAAAATTACATTTTTAATTATCCGTTACTCATTTGCTAGTTATTTCTTCGTTTTAGGTCATCGCATGAAATTTAGGATTTTTAGTATTTTATCACTTTTTTTAGCTTTTTTATTTTTTATTAATTGTTCGAGCTTTTATTGGACCCGAGTAAGTTCGCTCGGACAATAGCTCGAAGGCGAAATGTTTTCCATCAACTAGTACCTACTCTTTTTTTCATTCACGCCGACCAACAACGTTTCGCGTAATTTTCGTCATAACGTCATTTATTTTTCGTCCGAACATTTCATGCTTTCGAGCGAGAAAATAAACACATTAAATGAAAAATTCTCTTCATTCGCTGTAGACGGTTAAACTCGCCTTATTTTTCTCTACGCGCTGGCACTTTCGGCTCGAAAATTCAGAACATTTGTTCGCGACAATGGCTCGAGGCCATTTAAATAGGATTAAAAGGGGACTTGATCATCACCATTGATCTGGTTGACCAAGGAAAGTCAACCAGATCAACGGTTGACAATTTAAAGGTGCATGGTGCACATGCACCGTGGACGTGGAGCAGCAGCGAAGCAGGCCATCGAGCTGCCTGCTCCCGTCGCTTCCTGTCACTTCCAACCACTCACCTCAGCCGCCTAGCTCCGCCAGCACCGCACCCTAGCTCCGCCAACACGACCGTCCGGCCACCACGCGCAGCACTCGCGCTTTAACCCCACGCGACCTTCGGCCTATAAAAGGCCACTCCCTCCAACGATTTAAACCACGAATTCACACTCTAAGAATCTTGCTTCTTCTCCCTCTTAATCGATAGCTCATATAGGGCATCGATTGCCACAGTTCAAACGTTTCCAGTAAGTAATTTTTTTCAAGCTTTTTCCTTCATTTTCATGCGCTTTCTTTCCTTTAATTATTTAAATACGTTTTTGATCAAATAAATTGATTGTTTTTATGCCAATAATTCACATGCATGCTGTAGATTAAATACATGCTTTTAATTTTCTAAATCGTTAGATAAATCATGAGAATTAATTAGTTTTCGGTAATTACCATTTTTGTCATTTTTTTAAAATTAAACTCGGTACGATTTAAACTGAAATTTGAGGTTCGTATGGTCGAGAAGCCGTCGAGGAGACGAGCATCTCGGTATGAAGATTTTTTGAAACGGTCACCCATGGCCGGAGCTTGGTCGCCGGCGACCAAGGAAGAAGAAGGTGAATAGTGGCATGCGTGGGCTTAGCCCACGCGCAAGAAGGAGGAAAGGTGATGGGCTTGGCCCATCACCATTCTTTTTTATTTCCTTGGGCCAGACACTATTCTTGGCCCATTTCTTTGATTTTTCAAATTGGGCCCAACCCATTGTCATTTTTCCGAGACCTCGGATCGTGTTTTTCGTAAAATATTCGTGTATTTAGCATGACTGTTTTTTTTTGTATTGTCACTTTAATTTTCTGTACCTATCAACTGTTTAAATTCTTCGCACTTTAATTTTTTCGCAGTTTACTTTCGGCAATTTAAATTCAATTTACCGCCTACATGGTCGGTCGCAAATATCAACTGTTTAATTTTCTGCAAATTATCAGCTGTTTAATTTTCTGCAAATTATCAACTGTTTAATTTCTGCAATTATCAACCGTTTAATTTTTGCAATTATCAACTGTTTAATTTCTGCAAATTATCAACTGCTTTAAATTTCTGCAAATCATCAACTGCTTTAATTTTCTGCAAATCGTCAACTGCTTTAATTTTCCGCAAATCGTCAACTGCTAAATTTCGGCAAATCATCAATCATTTAATTTTTCCTGCAAATATCACCTGTTTGATTTTTCGTCAAAATCATCATTTAATTTTTCGTCGAATCATCATTTAAATTTTCGCACTTATCAACTGTCATCATATAAATTTCTCGCATGCAAAACATCATTTAAATTTTTGTATGTGTCAAATCATCATTTAATTTCTCGCACTCGGCAAATCATCATTTAAATTTTCGTATGTATCAAGTCATTATTTAAATTTTCGCATTCATAAATTGCTTATTTATTTTTCGAGCTATCACTAACACTCTCACTTTGTAAGTTTTAAATTCAAGCTTTGCTCGAAAGTACGCCTTTCGCTCCCTTTTATTTATTCAATGCTTTTCTGTAAATAGTAATTGTACGAATTAAAATCAACCCATATGAACAACTTGTTTAAAGACTTGCTTACAATGCCATGTTCGTTTGATTTTAAATTCCGCTTATATTGACTGCATGTACTTGGTGGCTTTGATCCCACATCAGTTTTATCACTTCAAAACCTCTCATTTAAATTTGTACTCTGTTAAGCTATCCATAATAGAATCACGTAGTAATTAATTTAATCATGCTGATATGATGCATTTTGTACTAATTTCCCATTCCTTTCCTAGCCCTTTTTGGGCATGTTGCTACTGATCTCCTTCTGTTTTCCTACTATTTTATAGATCAGAGCTTATGGAAAGGAAATATCAAAAAGATGCATTTTCATGGATTCTGGACGGACTTGAGCAGCTAGGCCTAGCAGCAGTTGGCAGACAGCATACAGGCAGCGGCTTGCCCCTGCATTTATGTGCAGACAGCGACAGCTGGCCAAGAACGAACAAGGAAACTTCTTTTTAAAGAAGGAAATCCGCTGATTCTCTCCAATTAATCCAGATCTCTCCCATTTTGGCAAGAAAATATTCCAAGATCAACTCCAATTAAATTAGGATTTTCCCTTTTAATTAATTTCCATTTTAGGATTTTCCCTTTTTGTAATTTTCTTTTATAAACCCTTTTAGCTTTAGGGTTTGGGGGGGATCTTTCATCTTCCACTTTTGGAGTTGGCAGCCACGACCATAACTCTCTATTTTCCATTCAATAAACCGGAGCTTTGCTCCGGCCGGCAATAATAAAGAGTTTTCTCATTCCCTTCTCCTTCTTTGATGCAATTTATTTATTTTATTTGTTTTAATTTTATTATGAGTAGCTAAACTCATTTGTTCTTGGTAGGATCATCAAAGGTTGCTTAAGAAGGCTGTGAGGTCGAAGTGAAATTAATATATCCCTGTTTGGTATTTATTTATTTAACGATTTCTTGTTAATTCTACTAGGACTACTACTAGCCTGATCAACTAGCTGTTTGCCCTAGGCGATTAAAGTCATCACTGTGGTTATAACTAACGCGAAGCTGCAGGGTAAAGTAGACGACCAATCCGAGTTATCAGGTCGCTGGTTTCATTTGATTGGGTTAAGTAAGTAATCAGGGTAGAGCCTCGAATGTACTAAGTGTCTCGCCCTGGACGCGTCTTCCTTCATCTTCATGGGCCTTTGAGTATTGCTCTCATAAACGTACCTTGGGAGACGACAAAGTGTCAAGACTACTCCATAAACGTACCTTGGAGTGGTTTCTCGTACGAAAGGAAGTAGGAGACCTAAACGTACCTGGTCCCTATAGCGCGTCTATCAGCGAGGGCTAGAAGATCATTGCACCAATGACCAACCGACTTTGAAAGCAACCCGAGATAGATTCCTACTGGGAACTCCCTTCTCTATTGATTCATTACTCATTTTATTACTGTCTGTTACTGCTTTCTTAGAAATTAATCAACCAACTCTTGAAATCCCCCCCGTTCCTTGTTACTGTTCTGATCTGATTGCCTTTGCCGCACAACACAAGATAGTGTCACCTTAGTCCTTGTGGATCGACCCTGTATCACTATACACAATTTATTTGTGCACTAGTCTGCAGGTTTTATTATTAATTTTGAGGTGTCTCGACAGCACGTCACATGCATAAGTCCGATGATGAAATAGAGGGCGCTCATTCGATCTTACGGAAAATTCAGTCCCATCACGCTACGATCAGGAATAATCAATCGGTCTTGAAAACGGTAACCCCGTTCGAAAAGATTTTTAAAACGGTAGCCCCATACAACGATTAATTATTCCTGAACGGTCCCGATCATGGAAAAGACCAAAGTGACGATTCCTCTAAGGATCCCCTTTCAAAACGCATTTTATCAAACACCTTTTAAACACCTCTCTTATCAACCGGTAACCATTTTCGGATGTGACTTGGGTGCCTAACACCTTCCCAATACCATAATACGACCCCGAACCTTTGTCTGGGGTTCAGACCCTTTTTTTATGCCTTTAGTTTTTTAGTTTTTATTTTATTTTATTTTTATGCCATGACGATTAAGGTTCCCTAAACCTAGAGACAAACTTAGGGTGGCGACTTCATTGCATGTTGCGAGGCGTCCTTTTACGCCGAGCATCGTAAGGTCTCAGATTCGTTGCACACTCGCGGATACATTTTTTGTTATTTTCGGGGCGCGACAGTTTGGTGACTTCACTAGGGAATTTAGGGTCGGAGCCGGTTTCATTTTTTAGAGGTGTTTATTTGTCTATTTACCCGCTTTGATAAATTGTTGATCTGTTTATTTATTCGCTTTGATATCAATTGTCATATGCATTTCATAGTGCCCTACACCCCGGGGACAATTACCAAATTAGGAGGGTAGTAGTGACGCCCTAGGACATATGTCCTGGGTAGTGTTCACCAATCCCAACTCGGATGAACCCCTAAAGATAGTCAAAAGGTTACACGATTTCGCAAGGAATCGGGACACTGGACGACACTTTAGGGACCTTTTCATGGTATCATCCGGGAACCGTTCAAGCCAGTTAGAAAAGTCAGAATCAGAACCCCAGCACGTGCATCATGATTATATCTGCTTTGTCGTGGCTCTATCTATCTTGTTGCCATGATCTCCATTTTTCGTAAATTTTCTGTTATACGAACTGCAAATTTCTTACACGTACAAGTTACTTGGCACTTAAAATTTTATTTTCCCCACAGGACCCATTTTTGCTCATTCGATATGTCGGCACCTACACTACTTTCACTTGATATTTTTTGGGGACGAAGTTTCGACGATCAGGCTACACGAGGAGACTTGTTGGAACATGGGTTCATCCCTGAGATCACCACTAAGGTTAAAGTAGAAGTCGTAGACTTCGACTTAACTAGGATTCGAAAGTTGAGAAATGAGCTGACTGAAGACGAGGAGACACAGTTTGAGGGTAGTTATGGAAAGCTACTGACCCTGGTTGACGTGAAGACTGATTGGGGTTGCATCCGGGCAGCCCTAAAATTCTAGGATCCCTATTATCGGTGCTTCTCTTTCGACAAAGGGGTAGACTTGACTCCCACACTAGAGGAGTACTCAGCTCTGATGTGCTTCACATCTACTATATCGGCCATATACTAGAATGTTCGACTCGACTCCTCGAGTGTCAAAATAAGACTTGATAAGTTGTTAGGAATCACTACTCGTGTCAGAGAAGGTGACTACTTCTGGTGTTGGTAAGATATTGAGGCGCGATTTTAGTTGTCCAACGGGAAAAAACGCTTAAGGATTCTGGCTTTCGCCATCGTAGGATTTGTCCTTTTCCGAAAATGAGGAACGCCATCGACTTTGCAGCAGCCAATGTCTTTTACGAGATGGAGGCAAATGCCATCAATCCTACAACAACCATCTTGGCCGAGACCTTTCGCTCTTTGGACTCTTGCCGAAGGAAAGAGAGAGGAAGACTTACCTGTTGCACCTAGTTGTTGACAGTATGGTTGGTCAGCCACTTCAAACAGACTCCAGATCAATCCATATTCTTCGTAAGCTACATAAGATCGTGCCCTCTACTCAGAGTTATCAACGCAACGACCACCGATAAATGGGAGATGGAGAATAAAGATATCTGGGTCGACCTATTCATAAACCTCTCGGGAGAATACTGCAGTTGGTACACCAAATGGCTGCAGACCTCTGATCCCATCGTCTGCTACGGACCCTTACCTTGGGTTCCTTTGATCGGAGCATGGGGGTGCGCTCACTATTGTCCCACCCTCGTCCTCAAACAGTTTTGCATCACACAAGTAATCCCCATGACATTCGGCATGACAAGGTCAAACCTGCCACACACCGGGGAAAATCAGAACATTCAGCTATACGCCCAAGACTGGGCCCACCCCTTTTGTCTCAAAGGACGCGTCGCCCCTGCAGCAACGATACCGGAATATCCATAGTGGAGGTTAAGACGAGTTAATGGTAATGTCTTACCTCGTCCAGAAAATCAGAAGCCAATGGAAGAAGAAGGGGAATCTCAGGTGAGCAAAGGAATGGATGTCATGGATTACTCTCAAGTGGTAGAACAGATGCGAGCAACGCAAAAAGAATGGGATCAGATGGTAGAGGAAAGGGATGATGCCGAAGCCCATCAATGTGGCCTAAAGGTTCAGATGAATGAGTTGGAAAGACGTAGCAAGGACGTTATCCGCATACAAGCATTAAAACAGAAAGTGGCCCTTAGGGACTTTAAGGAACGTTTGAACAGCGAAATCCGCAAGAAAGAAGCATCCAGTACCATAATTGAAGACAAAGAGTCAGTGATAAGGATCTTGACTACTCGCGCAGACTTGGGGGATAGGAAGAGCCAGGCACTAAAAGTCGGATTACAACTTTAGAGGCCGAGATAGAAATACAGAAAGGGGAGATGGCCTCGATGGAATACCTTTGGCAGGAGCAAGAGAATTCCGACTTCCAGGGTTGACACCTTCATTGGAAGACTCGAATATCGGCAGCCCCTTTTCTTTTTCATGTAACTAGGATCCCTGATTTCATCTACTTAGCCATTTTTTGATGAATTTAGGTAGTTGGCAAGTTTACCATATTTTGTAAACACTTTTTAATAAAGTCGTACTCTTTCGGATATTTATTAAATTGCCTCAACTTTCCATATCAATTGCCCATCCAAATACAACTCAAAAGACCATCGCAAAAAGAAATGAGAAAATCCCTCTGGGATAAACACAATCATCTCACCAAAATTTCAAAAAAAATCCTACCGAATACTCGAAACATTCGAGCGTTTCTCACTCATAGCCATGTCTTCCTTACTTATCACAAAACTCCAAATTCATGGTATAGATCATCGTCCCTCCCCTCGAATGGGTTCATCAGGCATCAGACCCTGCGTCGTTTGAAAGCATAGTGTAAAAGAGATCTTCCTAGCATGGCAGTATTGGTTGCCTCTGCTGATTTGGGTTTCGCAGATAGCATCTCAGATTGTTCACATTTTTGGAATGAATAGAGGCTTCCTTCGTATCTTGTCAATAATCGGGATATCTCGCCTCTCCAACCGCCCTGAAAATATCAAGTGAAAGTGTAGTCGAGAAAGCGAATGAGCAACGTGGAGGCCTCGGGATCGCACATCACCTGGATATCCTCACTTGTACTTACTCATTTTTATATTTTTCCTTTTTTCAGGTTCATGATAGCTCCTTAAAAGCAAGCTACTTCGCACAGGCTCCCCGTAACTAGACTTCAAAAATGAAAAATGACTGAACAGGCTAAGGCCGATGAAGTACTAACAGCCAGAATCGCAGAGTTAGAGGAACAAGTTAGGATTACTACAGAAAGGGCCGCCAGGGCCAAAAAGGAGAGAGATGAAGCTACCACCGAATTCCCACCAGGTTTTTATCCCACTCAAACAGTAGGACAACCCTCTTCGCTCGCCGTCGCAGGACCTTCAGTACCTCAGCCACTTTCTGGCCCCGAGGGCCAGTGGAGATGGATTAGTCCCTTCACTGTACCCACAACAGCAAATACTATGGTTAATACAGGTGAAGAAATTGCTACGTCACTTCAGCACCTTTCAACCAACCCTGTCGTGGACTCCGACAAAAGTCAAGCCCACCTAGAATCCTCGTGTCTTCCTCCAAGCACAGTTCCCGGACCTGTGGGAATTCAGCCTCCTGCTTTCAACCCGGTGCAACCTCAGTTCTCGTCGGAACTTCTACTACCCTTCGGTTCTAACCCCATTATGGTCGAGAAACCGAAAAGTGACAGACTGAATCTGCTCGAAGAAAGACTCAGAGCGATTGAAGGGGCTGATCCGTTCGACCCTACTGGTCCCGCCAATATGTGCATGGTCCCCGGGATTGTTATACCACCGAAGTACAAGATCCCCAACTTTGAAAAGTATACTGGGGTCGAGTGCCCAAAGACCCACCTCAGAGCATATTGCAATAAGATGGCAGAGATGATCTACAATGAGTCGTTGTTGATTCATCTGTTTCGAGAAAGCTTAACCAAGCACGCCCTAACTTGGTACATGGGTCTAGACAGAGCCAGGATCAGGACGTAGAGAGACCTGTCCGATGCCTTCTACAGACAATATAAATTCAACATGGAGGTAGCTCCCGACCGCGCCGACCTGTAAGATTTGGAAAAGAAAATTGGCGAGTCTGTGAAAACCTATGCTCAGAGATGGAGAGAATTGGCTTCCAGAATCTCTCCTCCTTTAAGTGACAAGGAACTCTTGTCGATTTTCTTGCACACCTTCAAAGCTCCCTACTACACCTACCTGATCTCGAATCCTTCAAACAGTTTCTCCGACATGGTCCTAATTGCCAAAGAGTCGAGCAAGGGATTAAGTCCGGACGAATCATACCTTCGGCACCAGAGTCTGCGCCAAAGAAAGCGTCCGCCGTGAAAAGAGATGTTGGATTTGTCACTCCCCAAGCTAATCACGGGTAATCATTTCCACCACCTCCGCCTTATTTATCGCCACCGCCCTATCCTTTACCATCACTATATCAACCCACTTTCTTTCCTTTTACCTCACCACCCGTTGCTAATATCGTGCCTCAAAATCCTACATATTTCCCACCACCTACAGCACAAACATTACAACCCATGCAACCTAAGCCATATAGCCCACCAAAGGACCCAAATAACCAAAACACGTCAAACAATCGGTGGAACCGAGGGCCTTTGCCTCCTCTTTCTCTTCCTGCGGGAGAAATCTACAAACATCTCTTGGCAGCCGGACAGATCGTACCAGTTCCAGCTCACCCTCAGTTGCCTCCTTACCCAAAATGGTATGATCTCAACGTAAGATGCGAATACCACGCTGGAGCCCCGGGTCACACTTTGGAAAACTGCTTCACCTTCAAAGCAAAAGTTCATCACTTGATCAAAAGTGGGTGGGTATCTTTCGAAGGATTAGCTAAAGGACCCAACACATCCACCAACCCTCTCCCTAATCATTCCCAAGGAAAGGGAAGGGTGAACGCCATCTCAGCAAGAGAAAGTGACGACCCTTTTTCTTTGATATCGAGTTGGCCACAAGAACAACTTTCCTGGCCTTAGCTCGAGGAGGATATATACCATACTAGGAAAGCAATCCAAGTCACTGCATGTACTGCAAAGGAAACAATGGTCATAAAATCCAAGGTTGCGAGTTGTTCGCAGGAAAGGTGAGACAACTCTCGGGTTTCGGAGTAATACAAACCTATAAAGTGACCCACGAGGAAGGATCCATTAACGCCATCGGAGAAGGATTTCCTAGCCCGCATAACTCCAAAGGAATCCCACTCTAAATTGTCCAAAAGAAAAAGTCAACTTCATCATACAAACGGTTCTCCACGCGCCGCGACAAGGGCGACCGTGAGATTGACACCCTGGGCCAGTCTTCCGGGAAATTTGACTACCTTGTCAGGTATTCTACACTACCCTCCCACTCTAGCGTAGCGTTATCACCATCCTCTTGGGAATCCCCGGATTCCGAATCATACCCTTCATCAACGTGGTCACTACCTCCGTTTCCTTTAAAGGAAATCTACGCAAGCCTCCTGGCAGAAGGGCAGATTACACCATCCCCGCTCTCGCCTCAACCAACCTTACCCTAGTTGGTATGATCCAATGGTTAGCTGCGAATATCATGCCGGAACCCGAGGACACTCCCTAGAAGACTGTTACTCCTTTAGAGAAAAGGTCGATCATTTGACCAAACACGGACGAATCTCTTCCAAAGGTTTAGCAAAGGGTCATGATGTAGCAACCAGTCTTCTGCAGCACCATAATCCTGGGGTGAATGGAATTCTTTCCGAAGGAATCGACGATTCTCACCTTTCAGTGAAGGAAGCGCCCAATGAAGAACTGTTCTTCGCATTAGCTAAAAATGGACACCTACCACACCCAGAGAATAATCAGGCCCAGTGCTTATTCTGCCAAGGGGAAAGCAAGCACGAAATCTAGGATTGCAGACTTTTTCAGCAGAAAGTCAAGCAACTCACAACATTCGGGATCATTCAGACCGAAGGAAAAGTCGAAGGAGCCATCAACGCCATCGAGGATAATTCTCCAGCACCGTATTCCTTCGAAAATGTGGCCCAAACCAGGAGTACAACCACAACCCCATACAAAGTAGTGTTCACATTTGCTGCGAATACTCCTAGCCGAGACTTACACGCGGTCCCATTCAACTACGGACACACGGTGGTCACTACCCCTCCTGCAGTCACACTGATAGGACTCGCTATCAGTGAAACCTCTCATATCGGAGGCATGACCCGCACCGGAAGGTGCTACATATCAGAGGAAGTAGAGAAACAACGACAGGCCAAAGGAAAAAATCCTTTGATCCACGAAGAGACAGTAGAAGAGACGCAAGGGTTGAACAAACCTGTAACCGAGGACGAGACAGCTGAGTTCCTCAAGATCATGAAATAGAGCGAGTTCAGCATCATCGAACAGCTAAAGAAAACCCCAGCTCGCATTTCCATCATGGAGCTGTCGCACCGTCGCGAGCGAAATTCGGGACGCAATGAAAAACACATACAATGAAGTCGCCACCCTATTTTTCTAAGGTTTAGGGAAACCTAAAAGTCTGAAAAAGAAGAAAATAAAACAAAAACTAAGGCACAAATAAAAAGGGTCTAAACCCGAGAACAACGGTTCGGGGTCGTTTTATGGACTCGGGAAGGTGTTAGGCACCCGAGTCTCATCCTTAAAAAGGTTACCGGTTCTAAAAAAAGGTGTTTAAAAATCATGTTGAAAACAAGTAATTTGGCCCTCAGAGGGGGTATCGTCGCTTTAGTTCTTAAGTTTGTGAGATTGATTTTATCCTAACTGTTGTCGAGTTGTTTAATAACATTTTTTTTTTATCCTCTAAAAGATAAAAAGGTTGGTTGGATACCTATTCCGGTTATATTTAGCCGAGTTCAAAATTAGTCCGATTACATGCAAAATTGGTGAGATTACTACCGTTTTATTAATTTTTACCAAAGCGACGCCAGTTTCATCACCGGGCCAATGCACGTGATTAATCCTATTTACTAGGTGATTCTACACATGCATAGACTAGCAAAGTACCATTTTGAGTGAATGGGAAAACACGTTGAAAAGAGAAAAACCGGGAAGTGGGGTCGAAGCCGCGCACATAACACATTCGTCAAGATAGCATAAATTCGTGGGGACGAAGCCGCACACGAAACAAGCATAATTTAAATGATCATTCAACATCAAAGATTTAAAGCGCATTTTAATAGGGGATCTCTTACAATAAGAGGGATTAAAATATGGAGGTATTTTCTATGAGTTGGGCTTAAGGCCCATTTACTATTTTTTCGCTTTCAAATGATTATTCTCTTTGGTGATTTATTATCCTATAATTTTCGGGTGAACCTAAGTTATTAGAAAATGATTTAAATCCTATGTTTTGGTTACTAATTTGTTTAGTTTTCTTGAATTGATTTTATCCGTTTAGATTTGTGGGGATTTATTGAAGATTTGAGGATTTTAGTAATTAATAATCATACAATTAAATTAAAGCGTGATGTGTAATTACTAGTCCTATTTTATTTCATGCTTTTAATAAAATAAATGTTGAGTGATTACTAAGCCTAGTTCATTCAAGCAAGGGTCGATTTGAGTGAAATTATTAAAGGGAGTTATTGATATAAATTAATTCTCATGCAAACGGATTAATTCGAATTCTAACAATTCTAAATAATCATGCATACGATTAATAATAAATTAAAGTACATTTATCCAAAATAAAAGGGAAAAAGGAAAACATACCTGGACGAGCTTTACCTGCAAATCAATGATTAGTGGCAAGTGATAATAATATAGGTATAAACAAACATGCATAATTTCTAACTAATTACTTAACTAATTATTACAAACAACAATAAAAATGATTTATTCCCTAAGTATTACGACAAGAGGTAGGATATTTATCTAATTATTAAAATAGATTAAAATGATTAACTATAAAATATTTAACTAATTATTACCACAAGTTGATAACAATTAGCAATTGAAACGAAATATTAGTACGAACATTTGCGAGCGTCCATTTGATTTCACCCTACAAAATGAGATTATTAGCGATAGTTCGGAGGAAAATAAATAATAAAGAAACACATAAACATTTATTTTATTTTGATCAAACGAATAGCTAAATTAAACATGCATTTAAAACAAATAAATTATTTATCTTATAGGAGCAATTGATAAATAATTAACATGACAAATAAAATAAACAAATTATTTATCTTATACCAGCAATTGATAAATAATTAACATGAATAAAACAAACCAATTATTTATTGCATACCAACAATTATATCATGCATACGAAAATTTAAATAACGCATACGAAAATAAAAGCAACAAACCCCTCGAAACGATGCCACCTATCGGGCCTCGAAAACCCTTTCTTCCTCTTGATGGGCCAATGAACAGTACCAGGCCCATCCTTCTCTTCTTATTTCCAGCATGGCCAAGCCTCTTTCTTTTCTTACGCTGGGCGAAGACAAAACAAGCCCATAACCAAATTAAATACCCCTATTCATCATCTTCTCCTTTTAATCCAGGTGCAGCACAATAAAGAAAATGGAGCATGGCAGCAAGGAGCAACGCAGCAGCAGCTCGGCGAGGCAAGGCAGCAGCGGTGAGCTCCGGCGACAGCAGCGACTTACAAGGCAACGGCTCCAGCGACAGCACAGCAGGCAAGGCAGCAGCGTTGAGCTCCGGCGACAGCAGCGGCGGTTCAGTAGCTCGGCAGTAGTGTCGTCGTCTTCTTCCTTTCGTCAGCGTCGCCCAGCAGACCAGCAGCGGATCACGGCAGCAGCAACGGAGGATCACGGCAGTAGAGACAGAAACGGCAGCTGCAACAGCGGAGCACAGCAGCAGCTCCCCGGCGACGTCAGCTCCACGTCGACCTCTTTCAGCTCCCGCCGATGGCAGCAGCACAACAACTCCAGCAGCGAGGCGGCGGCAGCTTCTCCGGCGACAAAACAGTAGTCACGGCAAGGAAGCAAATATGCAGAAAAATGGGGAAAGAAATAGAGGGGTGAGGCAGCAAGTAATAAATTAATTAAATGCGTAGAATGAAAGAGATGGGAATTACTTGCCTTGCTTTCTTAGTTTGCCGAGAGTGAGAGAGAATTTGAGAGGGAAAATTGTCAGGGAGAGTGTCAATTTTGGTCCCGTTTTTATGATGGTTTTTTTGAGAAAAATGAGAGGGAGAGTAAACGTATCAGTGTGAGAGGAGTGAGGGGTTCGTTTGAAAAAAATGGAGAGGACAGGATTGTGTCTCCGATCTCCTTTGACAATGGGAGAGGTGAGGTAAGAAAAAGGAATCCAATGTTGGTATCCGTGGAAGAAAAAAATGGAAAGGGAGAGGGTGTAATGATGGTGTTTTTAATAAAATTGAAAGGGAAGAGATGATGATGTGCGGATGGTGGAGAGGAAAAAATGAGTAAAGTAATGTAAAGTAAAGTGAAAGTGAAAAATGGGTATGATTAGTTTTTGTGGTTCCATCCAATGATACGAGAAACTTTATTTAAAATCGATAAAAGTTCGAACGAAAAATATATACAAAATAAAATAAATAACATGAAACAAAAGAAAACAAGATAATAAATAGTAAATAAACGGAAATAACAATACTAAAAATAAGATCAAGAATGAGCCAAAAAATGAACGATTTAAATTATTCGTGTCAAAATTTGGGTATCAACAGGAGCTAATCCTTACTTCAGAACCTCATCGCCAAGCTCTCTTAAAAGTCTTGAAGCAAGCCTTTGTAACTAAGGATATCACCACGGAAGGGGTGGAGAACCTCGTCGGAAGAATTCAAGCCTTAAGCAGCATCTCATTCTCTGAGGGAGAGATCGACCCCGCAGGAAGAGATCACAACAAGGCCCTATACATCACGGTAGAATGCAAGGGACACGTCATAGCAAAGGCCTTGATCGACAACGGGTCCGCACTGAATGTCATGCCCAGGCATGTCCTCAAACAACTACTGGTTGATATTTCTCACATGAAACCTAGCAGAATTATGGCTAGGGCTTTCGATGGCACCACTCGAGAGATCATTGGGAATTTTGAGTTGGATATGGTCATCGGGCCCCACACCTTCACCTTGATATTTCAGATCATGGAAATCCAACCCGCCTACAGTATGCTTCTAGGACGACCATGGATCCATTCGGCAGGAGTCGTCCCCTCCTCCCTACATCAGTGCCTCAAATACGTCAAGGGCAATGCCCTCGTCACAATAAAGGCAGAAGAAGCCTTGATCTTAGCCAAACATTCGTCCGTGCCTTACATCAAGACTGCTGAAACCTTAGAGAGCTCTTTTCAAGCCTTCGAAATCGTCAACGCGGATTGGATCGAGGAAAGATCCCCCATTTTCGAAGCCTCAAACTCTGAAATAGCCGAAGCAACCACTAAGTTAATACCAGAGGGAAATTTCCAACTGGGAAAACGGCTCGGGGCCGAGTTACAAGGGTCAAAAGGCTGGGCATCTCTGAAGAGCTTCGGAGACCGCTTTGGTTTAGGATACCAACCCAGCGAGACCGATTTTGCCAAGATTTCCCAAGAAAAGAAAGAAAAGTAGTTGGCTAAGCTATTTGGACGTTCTGCGCCAAGCGTTAAAATACAAATCCCCCATATCAGAACCACGCTCCCCTTCGCAGCTGGAGCCATCAATGAAAGTCCGATCAGGGTATCGGACCTCCGTATTTGTGCTCTGGGAGAAGGAGAATCGTCGCCTGGTTCAGTCATTTTCGTAAAGAATTCTAGGGAGTCTGTGCGCAACTGGACCATCACCATGCTTCCGGATGTCTCTCCGTAATTACTCCTTTTGAAAAAATATATATGTTTTTGCACGTTTTCTTATGAAAATATGTTTGTAGGGACCCATGTTCCTCTTTGTTAAAAATCAATATATATGCAATTTTCATTTTACGGATCTCTTCTTTTCACATTTTTTTTTCAAGATGAATTTTAGTTCAGATTGTCTTGATAAAACCTATGTCTTTACTGGCGAAGAAATTGTCATCACGACCGAAGACAAGGTCGAAATCTCCGGCGAATTGGCCCGTTTACTGGAAGGTTCGAAAAAAGAAATAACCCCTCATCGGGAGGAATTGGACGAAGTAAATTTGGGGGCAAGCAATGAGAATCAGAAGCTGGTTAAGATCGGAACTACCTTGGACACGACTCATAGAGAAAGGTTGATCTCCCTCCTCAAAGATTACTCGGACGTATTCGCATGGTCATACGCCGATATGCCAGGCCTTGATCCCGAGATAGTTGAGCATCGTATCCCATTGAAGCTTGAGTTTAAGCCTATCAAACAAAAATTTCAGAGGATGCATCCAGACATCCTTTTGAAAATCAAAGAAGAAGTTACCAAGCAACTAGATGCGGGTTTCTTAAGAGTTGCCAAGTACCCAGAATGGATCGCCAACATAGTGCTGGTGCCTAAGAAAGACGGGAAGGTCCACATGTGCGTGGACTTTCGGGATCTTAATCGAGCCAGCCCTAAGGATGACTTCCCGCTTCCCCACATTGACATCTTGGTGGATAGTGCCGCCAGTAACGACATGTTCTCTTTCATGGACGGATTTTCGGGATACAATCAGATCAAGATGGCACCCGAAGACAGTGAAAAGAAGACCTTCATCACGCCCTGGGGAACCTTCTGCTACAAAGTAATGCCCTTCGGATTAAAGAACGCAGGAGCCACTTACTAACATGCTGCTGTCACCCTTTTCCAAGACATGATGCATAAAGAATTGGAAATATATGTCGACGACATGATAGCCAAATCTCGCGGCACGCAAGATCATGTAGACATCCTGAAGAAGGTGTTCAAAAGGTTGAGGCAATTTCAGCTACGGCTAAACCCAGCTAAGTGTACCTTCGGAGTGACTTCCAGAAATTGTTAGGATTCATCGTCAGCAACAAAGGCATAGAAGTGGACCCTTATAAGATAAAAGCAATTCAAGAGCTACCCGCTCCCAGTACCGAAATAGAAGTACGAAGCTTCTTAGGACGCATCAACTACATCACTCGCTTTATCAGCCAGTTAACACATACCTGCGAGCCGATGTTCAAAATCTTAAGGAAGCACAGAGATGCAGAATGGGATGAAGACTGCCAGAAAGCCTTTGAGAAAATCAAGACATATCTGCAAAGCCCACCAGTACTAGTTCCCCTGACGCCAGGACGTCCCTTGCTCATGTATATGACAGTCACGGCTAGCGTCATGGGCTGCATTTTGGGACAACACAATGAGTCAGGAAGGTGTGAACAAGCCATCTACTACCTCAGCAAAAAATTCAACAAATGTGAAATGCGTTACTCCATATTAGAACGAACCTGTTGCGCCCTAGCATGGTGCGCTCGAAGGCTCCGGCAGTACATGTTGTATTACACGACATGGCTAATCTCCCGTATGGATCCCCTGCAGTACATCTTCGAGAAGCCGTATCTGACCAGCCGCATTTGTAGATGGCAAGTCTTATTGGCCGAGCACGATATCATATATGTAACACGGAAGGCGGTTAAGGTAAGCGCCCTCGCCGATCACTTGGTTGATCACGCCTTGGTCGAATATGAGTCGTTGAGCTTCGACTTCCCTGATAAGGACATCATATTGGTTGATGACGAGATCGCAGAAGATCTCCGAGAAGATGATTGGTGGACCATGTTCTTCGACGGTGCGGTAAACCTCTCAGGCAAGAGAGTAGGAGTCGTGGTCATAGTCCCGGATGGCCGTCAATTCCCCATAGCATGCAAGTTTAACTTCCCATGCACCAACAACATCGCCGAATATGAGGCATGCATCAGCGGTCCGACGGCAACAATCGATTTAAAAAAGCTCAAAATCTTCGGTGATTCAGCCCTCGTCATTTACCAAGCCCAGGATCTATGGCAGACACGGGATTCCAAGCTCATCCCTTATCAGAGGTTACTCACCCAACTCACACGGGAATTCGAGGAAACCAAATTCGACCGAGTCGACAGAGAAAAGAACCGCTTCGTAGATGCATTAGCCACGTTGGCATCGATGTTCAAATTAGAATGCAGAGTAATGCTTCAACCATTGAGGGTGGAAGTAAGGAAACTCCGCCATGCTATGTCGCCTTGGAAGAAGAACCTGATGGCAAGCCATGGTTCTACGACTTAGTAAAGCTCATCAGAAACCGGGAGTATCCACCGGGGGCAAACCGAGTTAGCAAAAAGACCCTCAAACGCTTAACTTTAGACCTCTACCTTGACGGCGAGGTTCTGTATAAAAGGAGAGCTGAAGGAGTTTTGCTTCGTTGCATCACCATAGCTGAGGCCAAGAGAATCATATCGGAGATCCACGAAGGGGTTTGTTCCACACACGCAAGTGGACATATGATGGCAAGACAAATAATAAGACAAGGTTATTTTGGCTCACCATCGAACGAGATTGCATCGACTACTTCTGGAAATACCACAAATGTCAGATTTACGCGGACCATCTCCATATCCCTTCAGCCCCTCTCTCCAGCACGACATCGCCTTGGCCTTTTGCGATGTGGGGAATCGACATCATCGGCCAAATTCATCCAATAGCCTCTAATGGTCATCGCTTCATCCTCGTAGCAATCGACTACTTCACCAAGTGGGTGGAAGTCGCCTCTTACTCCAACATCACTCAGAAAATAACCATGCGATTCATTGAGAAGAACATCATTTGCCGTCATGGGGTCCCAGAAACAATCATCACGGACAACGACACTAATCTAAAAGGAAGAATGATCGACGATCTTTGCCAACGTTGGAAGGTGAAGCACCGAAACTCATCCCCATATCATCCAAAAATGAATAGCGCAGTCGAAGCAGCAAACAAAAATTTGAAGAAGATTATCCAAAAAATGGTGGTCACTCACAAAGATTGGCATGACATGCTTCCTTTCGCACTGCATGCTTACCGGATAACAACTCGTATGTCCACAGGGGCAACTCCCTACTCATTAGTCTACGGCATGGAAGTCGTAATTCCTCTTGAGGTAGAAATCCCTTCTCTCAGAATCCTGGCCGAATCAGAAGTAGAAGAATCGGATTGGGCAAGAGTGAGGTACGAGCAGTTAAACCTCCTTCCCGACAAGCGCTTGGCCGCTATCTGCCATGCGCAATTGTATCTGCAAAGGATGGCCAATGCGTATAACAAGAAAGTGCGACCTCGCGAGTTCAAGAATGGGGATTTAGTGTTGAGGAAGATTCTCCCTCATCAGGAGGCTAGTCAAGGAAAGTGGGCCCCAAGGTACGAGGGTCCATATCTAGTTAAAAGTGCATTCTCGGGGGGTACCCTAATGCTAACCAACATGGATAGAGATGATCTACCAAGACCGGTAAATGCCGATGCCGTTAAGATATACTTCGCCTGAAGTGTCGCGGACCGTGCATCTTGCAGAATCAAAGACAAAGGGTTTTATCATGACAATGCCACTAAAATGTTTATCCTGAAATTAATAAAATGAGTTTTTTAAGGAGATGTTTGTTATTTTAAAACTTTTCTTTCCTTTTTTTAAACTTGTGAGATGACAAAAGGAGGCATGGCATCGGTGGCTCTCAAGGAGTAATTCGAGACATAAGACACGACACTTAGACTAACGCCACTAATCAATCTTAAAGTTTTGTAGGAACGTAACGTCTTGCACCTCATCTCATCATCGCGATAGGACTAAGGAGTTCTCCTCGTAGCAGCTCTTGAATTACCGCAGCAAGCCGCCTTAAAAAGCGAATCAGGAAAGATTTTAAAAACTCGTCACCATCTAAATCAAAAAAATTATTTTTCCTCGCAGTACTACCAGCACAGCCTACAACCAGTCTCAAAGGACCGAATGCCTCAAGGGAGATCACCCCGCAAAGCTATCATCCGATCATCGTGAGGATTGCCTGAGCCTGTAACACTATTCAAGAACTTAAAGACTATCCCCCGTCAGAATTTTGCAGCAATACTATTATCCAGTTTGAGCGAGGACTAAATACTGGACCAAAGTCACAAAGCTCATCCTATGCCAGCCGAGCCGTCGGAATGCTAGTGACATAGGCTCCCATCTCCATTCACCTATTCAGAGGAGTTCACCATCAAGGCGTCACGGTCGCCAAGCGCCCTTTGCATGCAGAACTCCTGGAGAAGAAGCGCGATGAAAAGCTGTCCTCCTAGGACCACCATCAACACACTTAAGACGGTCTCGTTCAAGAAGTTTCTCAACGGCCGCACCATGATCAACACGATGAAGATCAATCCTTTAATTTATGGGTCACTAGCCGCTGGCTGACGGTGACCACATTCACTTGTCTTATCCACAATCCCTTGCTATAAAAAGCGTCAGAACTCCTCTCTGAAGAGGGACAGCCGGACTGCAAGTATCACCCGTGCTGAGACGGGAATTGTGACAAAGCATCTAATAGCAAAGCCATCATCAACCAACATCCGATGCAAGTCACACCGCAGTGACCCAAGGATGACCCGTCCAAAAGGGAGAGCTTAAAACTTATCAATCACATTACTTTTTCAAAAAAATCGTCTTTCATTTACTCCTTATTTTTCTCGCCTTATCTTTTTCAGGAACTGGGTCACCCCCATTGTTACCTGCGTAAGACTGGTAAGCAGACGCCCTCGCAGCCCCGCTGCACACTTCGGGGACAGAGATTTCCCCTTATCCTAGAGCAATCACGGAACAAATCAGCAAAGGTCCGGCAATGGCCAGTAAGTAAATAAACAAAATGCGGATCTCATCCTCACTCCGACCTTGATTGGCGGTTCCCGCAAAGCAGTTGAAAAAGAAACCAATCAAAGCATCTAAGCAAAGCGTTCCTGAACGGGGACCACGCCGTAGGCACCCTCGAAAAACTGGGCTAAGGAAAGGGAGAATCCCTAAACTTATGTCATTTTTGTTTTCAAATCGGTTTTCCTTTTCTACTCTATTGTCCCCTCTTCATTTCGAAGGGACTTGAAGCATCCCATTGTCATCCGCATAAAGCTCATGGAAGACGCCCTCGCAGCCCCGCTGCACATTTCAGGGGAGTCCATCTTTCTTCCCCCTTATTTTTTTTTTTTTTTGTTCCTGCTCACTTTGTTAGCTTTAATTTGCGTACGGTCGTCTGGCCTACTGGGGGCAACCCTTTAGGTTCTCGTCGGATTCTTACAAATAAGTCGTCCCTCGCGTCCTAGCTTTAAACTATCAATCAATCAAAAAATCCCTTTTTAGCCCGGCTAAGGCAAAAAATCCATACTACTCTCATAGCATATTCATGCATTTTGTAGATCGGGGATGTTCAATCCCTCTTTTAAATAAGGCATCCGTCAAAATCACATGTCATGCGTGATCTTACTTGCTTGCTCTTATATCCACGATTTGCTCAGACGTAAGCAGTCACAGACAAATCCCGGTAAGCATTATCGAGCCATCGCGCCTTATCCTTCATGAGTGTAAGTGCCTGACTAGGTACTAGTTGAATTCGCATAATATCTAGGGTACATGTGCATTTAGACATGGGATAGCAATAAAATGACATGGGACTTTTACGACCTTCTCCATTTGTTCGTTTACTTCCCTCTTTCCACCACATATGCCATCACTCCTACCAAAACCTTCACTATCACTCATACCCCGGGAGCCAAGGAGCAATCTCAGCTAAGATTGCTAGCCGGAAGTAAAAGCACGCCAAGTTCAAGTTCACGACGAAGGAGAAGGAAAAGCTCACCGAAGGATCACTAAGAGTCGTCACTGAAGAGAGACCGAAAACCCAAAGATAAAGGCCGAGGCCTTAAGCCAGGACTGGGAGAGATTGAGACAAAGGTTGTGCTTGCTCTGCTCTGATGCATTTCAAATCAAAAAGAAAAAAATGGAAGAAAAAAAAAGAAAAAAGAAGAAAGGAAGAAAAAAAAAGCAAAAAAAAAAAAGAAAGAAAAGAAAAAAAGAAAAAAAGGAAAAAAAAAGGAAAAAAGAAAAGAGAGAAATGCTCAGAGACATTCAAAAAATACAAATAATCGAAAAACCGAAGCAAGCACAGCCCGGGGACAACTAAACTCAAGAAATCTCGAGGAAAGCATCCCCCTAGTGAGAACTCGAGAAGAAAAGGGCCCAAGGCCAACTCGAGTAGCAAATCGCGAAAAAGAACAGCGACAACACTCCCCAGTGAAGACTCGAGAAGAAAAAGGGCCTAGAGCCAACTCAAGGAATCTCGAAGGAAACATTCTCCAGTAAAGACTCGAGAAAAAGGCCCCTGGCTGACCGGAAAATGACACTCCTAGCAAGGATCCAAGAACTCATGCACTTTGTCAAGAAAGCATCCCCAGCAAAAAGCGAAAGAACTCGCGCACCTCGCCCTCATCAGGGCCAATCGACAAACGTCACTCATAAAAAAACCTTCAAACTCATCAGAAAAGCACATCTTTACCAAAACAAGCCTCTTTCCGGACATTTCATGTCCTTTCATTATTTTCCATGAAAGTCCCATCGATTATTAGAATGCCCATGCATGTGCATCTTCATTTGAAGTCTATATATTGCGAATTGAAAATTATGTATCATGTTAGTTGCATCTTTATGAGCATAAATCACTTAACCTTATTTCAGAGCGTGAGTGCAAACACTAAAATCAGGTGAGGATTGCTTGTCCTTGGGGTCGTTACCTCCTGAACAGGATGCAGATGCATTCTAGGTTCGTATCAAGGCCGCTGGTAACAAAAGCATCTCTTTCCTCCCAGAGTGATCATTTGCATTTTTTTCCTCCTAGAGTGACATCATAAGTTCCCTCCTCCCAGAGTGATAGCATCTATGTTTCGTCCTCCTAAAGTGACGATTTAGTTTATTTCTGCACCTCGTGTCTTCTCCTACGGGATTAACGTCATTTAAATTTCCACATTTTTTATTTCCTCCTCCTAGAGTGACAACTTTTTATTTCCTCCTCCCAGAGTGACATCATCTGCATTTCCTCCTCCCAGAGTGACAGCATCATGCATTTTCCTCCTCCCAGAGTGACATCATTTGCATTTTCTCCTCCCAGAGTGACAGCATCATGCATTTTCCTCCTCCTAGAGTGACATAATTTGCATTTTCCTCCTCCCAGAGTGACATCATTTGCATTTCCTCCTCCTAGAGTGACATCATTAGGATAGATTATTCGTATTTCTACGGATCGCGCATTATCCTCCCGAAGCAACGTCAGTTGCATGTCCAACGCTTATCCCCCCAGTGGAGCCGTCATTTATATTTTCGTAAAATTACCTTCCATTCCTATCAGAGTAGTTGTTATTTACATTTTCTGCAACTTATGTTTCTCTCAATGTCCGAGTAGATCTAAGTTTATATCTTTGTAGGGCATCCGATCAAAAACTTTCTCCTCCTAGAGTGACAACAACGAATCTATCTCCTCCTAGAGTGACATCAATAGATTACCTCCTCCTAGAGTGACATATGTCGTAGATGTCACTCTAGGAGGAGATATGTCGTAGATGTCAACGAATAACATCATCAAAACTATCTCCTCTCAGAGTGACATCAAATTGTCCCATCAGATTGACATCTACGACATATCTCCTCCTAGAGTGACATCTACGACATATCTCCCCCCAGAGTGACAGCTACGACGTATCTCCTCCCAGAGTGACATCAACCATTATCTCCTCCCAGAGTGACCTCTACGACCTATCTCCTCCCAGAGTGACATCATCAAATTATATCTCCTCCCAGAGTGACATCAAAAGCATACCTCCTCCCAGAGTGACATCAAAAAATATATCTCCTCCCAGAGTGACATCTACAACAATGCCTCCTCCCAGAGTGACGTCAACAAACTTACCTCCTCACAGAGTAACATCATCATGGTGAGATCGAGGTAAGACCTACTGTGTCGCCAAAATTCGGATATGTGGGGGCAACCGTCTTTACTTCTTATCAAATACTTTGATAAGACAGTAAAGAGGGGGCAACTGTTGATACCCGAATTTTGACGCAATTTTTAATTAAATTTAGCATTTCCGTCATTTTATTTAACTTACTGTCATTTTTAGTTAATTTAATGTCGTTACTATTTTTAAATTCTCATCGCATATTTATCATAGTCATTATCATCATCAGCGTTCGAAATCGCGCTTTTAATTTTTCGTCACGTATTTTCATTATTATTATCATTAATATTTTCAACCTTAAAAATGACATTTTTAATTATCCGTTAGTCATTTGCTAGTTATTTCTTCGTTTTAGGTCATCGCATAAAATTTAGGATTTTTAGTATTTTATCACTTTTTTTAGCATTTATTATTATTATTATTATTTTTGTTCGAGCTTTTATTGGACGTGAGTAAGTTTGCTCGGACAATAGCTAGAACGCAAAATGTTTTCCATCAACTAGTACCTACTTTTTTTTCATTAACGCCGACCAACAACATTTCGCGTAATTTTCGTCATAACGTCATTTATTTTTCGTCTGAACATTTCATGTTTTCGAGCGAAAAAATAAACACTTTAAACGAAAAATTCTCGTCATTCGCTGTAGACGGTTAAACTCGCCTTATTTTTCTCTACGCGCTGGCACTTTCGGCTAAAAAATTCAGAACGTTTGTTCGCGAAAATGGCTCGAGGCCATTTAAATAGGATTAAAAGGGGACTTGATCATCACCGTTGATCTGGTTGACCAAGGAAAGTCAACCAGATCAACAATTGACAATTTAAAGGTGCATGGTGCACATGCACCTTGGACGTGGAGCAGCAGCGGAGCAGGCCACCGAGCGGCCTGCTCCCGTCGCTTCCTGTCACTTCCAACCCTCACCTCAGCTGCCTAGCTCCGCCAGCACCGCACCCTAGCTCCGCCAGCACGACCGTCCGGCCACCACGCGCAGCACTCACACTTCAACCCCACGCGACCTCAAGAAGACCTGCTCCGTTATGCACTTTGCGGCTGGATGAGAGAAACATTTTCGAATCAACTCCCCGTTGTAGTATGTGCATCGTGCCGCTTGTTTCAAAACTTTCCTCTTTTCGGTGTTATCTACTGGCAACTCATCATGTTTCAAATATTTCACAACGGGGATTCTCCAATCACTCTCCGCTTCTTCCACACAAAGGGACACTTGTTCTTCCATGAAAGAAGGCACTGGTATCTCACCGTAGTGCACATCTTTGGGTATGGAGGCTTCCGGGTTGGCTACCATTTTAGCAAGATTATCAGCCTCAGCATTATCTTCTTGAGGAATATGCTCGAAGCAGACTTGAATGCCTTTTTCTGTATTTCCGTTAGCTCACGTTTTACTTTTGCAAGATACGGAGTTTCCCAAGACTTGATCTATTATCAGTTTAGAGTCCCCACGTATCTTTAGTTGTGGATCGCGCACTGTTCCTGCGTCGTGTGTAGTTTCAACAGAGAAACTGTTGCCTATCCTGAGTCCTGCCCATAACGCTTCGTACTCAGTCGCGTTGTTGGACAGTGGTTGCAAAATTCTAATGGCATAGTGTATCTGCATGTCATTGGGTCCACTCATGAAAAATCCTGCACCAACTAGCTCTTGATTTTTGGCTTCATCCACGTGGATGATCCATGTGTCATTATATGTGCCTGGGGACGGGAGATCTGAGTCTTTAACTTCTCCTTCCTGTGGGTCCACCGGTGGCTCTTGTGTGAATGTGCATTCTGCTATGAAGTCCGTTAACACTTGGGCTTTGATGGACGGTCTGGCCTTGTAGTGCAACCCATATTGCTCAAGTTCGATCGCCCAAATCAGCATTCTTCCTGAAGACTCAAGTTTCCTAAAAATTTTCCTCAATGGCTGATCAGTGAGTACTACGACAGGATGAACTTGCAAGTACCGATCCATCTTCCGCGTTGCCTGTACTAGGGCAAACGCTATTTTTTCAATGTGAGCGTACCGTAATTTGGCGTCTTTCAGTATGTGACTGACAAAGAATACGGGGCGATGAATATGTCTATCGCTTCGTACGAGGACAGCACTGACCACCTCGTCGGTGACACCCAGAAATAAATATAAGGCGTCGCCTGGTTCAGGTCTCGTCAGTACCAGGTCGGACGAGAGGTAGGCTTTTATGCCGGCAAACACTTCTTCACATTCTTCTGTCCACCCAAAGGGGGCTTTCTTGCGAATGACCTTGAAGAAAGGTAGGCATCTTTTGCCTTGTTTAGAAATAAACCACCCTAACGCAATGATGCATCCTATGAGCTTTTGCACTTCCTTGACGGTTCGAGGAGATATCATATCCTGAATTGCCTTTATTTTCGAAGGGTTAAGCTGGATGCCTTTCTGGCTGACCATGTAGCCTAAGAATTTCCCTGTTTGGAATACAAACATGCATTTATGGGGGTTCAACTTCATCTTGTATTCTCTCATCACGCTGAAAATTTCTTCCAAATCAGCCAAGTGGTCCTCGAAGCTTCGGCTTTTGACAAGTATATCGTCCACGTAGGCCTCCACCTTTTTCCCAATCTACTTCTCAAAAACTTTGTTTGCCATGCGTTGGAATGTTGCCCCAGCGTTTTTCAATCTAAACGGCATCGCTGTATAGCAATAGGTGGCATTTGGAGTGATGAAGGCGGTCTTTTCTTCGTCCTCCATGGCCATGGGGATTTGGTGATATCCCGAGCTAGCGTCTAACGAGCTTAGATAGGCGTACCCGGTGGTTTGGTCGACCAACTTATCGATTCGAGGAAGAGGATAGCAGTTTTTGGGACAGGCGTCGTTCAAATCAGTGAAGTCAATGCACATACGCCAATCTCCGTTAGGTTTTGGGACTAAAACAGGATTAGCCAATCACGTCGGGTATTGGACTTCTCGGATGAAGCCGGCATCCATGAGTTTTGATATCTCTTTCTCAATGGCTACCATCTTTTCTGGAGAGAAAGCTCGCCGCTTTTGCTGAACAGGCTTGGCGTTAGGGTTAACGTTGAGTCGGTGTTTTGCTGTTTCTCACGAAATTCCAGGCATGTCTGATGGTCTCCACGCGAATTCTCCTTTGCATTTATTCAATAATCGAGCTAACTGTGTGCTTTCCTCTGAGTTTAATTTTTCGCTAACTAGAAAATTTACTTCTTTGACCCCGCTAACGGGAATTGACCTCATATTGTCTACTGGCTGAGTGCGTTTTTCCTCTCTATCCTCAAAGGGATCATTCGCTACGCACACGTAACGATCGTAACTCTTTTGGGTCATGAGTAAGTAGCACTCGGCAGCTAACTTCTGGTCTCCTTTGATCGAGACCACCCCGTCCCATGAAGGGTATTTCATCTTTAGATGTTTTTGCGATATTGCAGCTCCAAAACGGTTAAGGTATGGTCGCCCGAGTATAGCGTTGTAAGGCAATGACAGGTCTACAACTAAGAATAACAGTTCCTCTGACCGTTTGGACATATCCTCTCTAAAGTATATTGGTAGCGATGTAACTCCTGCCACCAGGATTGGGACCCCGTCTACTCCAATTATTGGCTTTTTACAAGGCGTTAGCTCACTGTCAGGACGCTTCATTAGGTTGTATACCTCAAGCGAGAACAGATTGACCGCACTCCCATTGTCAACAAGGGTTCTCCTAACTCCATGGTTGCCAATAACGGGTGTGACTACCAGCGCATCGTTGTGTGGATAGACAACGTCTTTCTCATCCTCTTCAGAGAACAATAACACCATTCGATCTAACGCGTTTATCGCTTCACTTTTCACTAACGCGCTTTCTCTCTTACGTTTGTCGCTAGTCGCAGGTGTTGACGTTATGGGTTCGTCGAAATATGGAGTGTCTCCCGCTATAATATTGATCATAGGAACATCATCCTCGCTAACCACAAATGTTTCTCTATTTCTCCCGATAGGGATGGCGTTGGCTCCCATGGCGTAAGAAGGTGCTTGCCTGTCATTAGTCGCCTTATCTGTTGGATTGTTCCTGACCTCCTCCCTTACTTTAGTGGCAAATTTCCCGAGGTAGCCCTCTTCAACTAAGCGCTCTATCGAGAAGTTACCCCTCTGCCGGTTTGAGGTTCTGGGAATGTGGTCTTTTCGTTGTCCATTATCATCGGTTGGTCGCGTATCAGGAGTTGTGCTAACGCGGGCGTTGGGGGCTGGATGCGTATCTTGCGGTATACTCTGAATTCGTTCCCTATTTTCTCCTTCCTCCATTCTCGTATAATTGTGGGCTTTCAGCCTTAACGCATCTAAAGTCAACGGTGGGTCCACCATTAAAGTATCTCGTAATTTCCCATAACGGCAATTACGTTTCAAAGCTTCCACAGTGAAGTCAATGGTAACCCCTGGCATTAGCGACATCTCAAGATCAAAATGACTCAGGAAATCCTTCAAGGATTCTTGTGGCTTTCGATGAATATCGAATAATGCTGCCGCAGATTTTCTAATAGGGACAACCGTGCTAAACCAACTCCAAAATTTAGCTTCCAGTTGGGAAAAATTATCAATGGAACCTACTGGAAGTCCCTCAAACCAGAGACGTGCTACACCTGATAGTGTCATAACAAAAATTTGACATAACGCGGCGTCACTATGGGTTTGAAACTGTACGAAATCTTTCACCTTATTGAGGTGAGAAATAGGATCATTCGTGCCATCATATGATTCTATAGGAAGTTTTACATGCCGATTAACCCTGTGATGCCTCACACGGTGGCTGAACGGGTGACCGGGTTATCATCAGGAATCCCCTGCGGCTGATGAGGAGGAGAAGGCTCGTTAAGCTGCCTTTGAGCTCGAAAATCATACTCACGATGCCGCCTAGGAGATCGACTGCGACTTCTTGGCGTTCGAGTTCGATGTCTCCTGCTACTCGACCTCTCACTGTGCCTAGGAGATGGGTCCCTAAACATCTCATCTCGCCTGTTATCCCAATGATCTCTATATTCACCGTCTCATCGTTCCCCTTCAGGAACAGGAACTTCCCTCCTATGCTGCTCCGACAGTTCAGCGCGTCTATGCGCAAGTTGCATGACATTGACAGGGGCTGATGTCAAAGGTAGGGATAACGGGAAACCTCTAGATTGTCGAGGTGACAATGGTCAGTCAGTGACAATGGATGGAGTAAAGACTATATGAGAAGGCACGCTAGGTCCCGAAACATGAGGCGTAAATCCTGCGGCTAATTCTGTCAGCTGGTCTAGTTGGGCTCGAATGGCCGATATTGAATTCGCGAGAGGATTGCCTGTGCCATCTACCGCAGGTGCCCTCGAATGGGGGATAGAATAGCGGGGTCCTGCTATCTGGGATAAAGGAGTATATGCCTGAGATACAAATGTTCCCGTTGTTTGTTCAAAAGAGGGATCCGACATGCCTGGTGGAACTTCTTGCATCGTGATGGAAGCGGCAGCGGTGGCAAAAGGGAAAAGTCGCCTACGAGTAGAAAATGGGAGGCTAGAAGACTAGGACAGCGCGGGATCTGAGTCGGAAGCCATAATCCTCTAAATTTCAAGAAAACAGAGCTTGGCTATTAAGGATGCTCACTTAATAAAACCAAAGCTCTCAACGAAAGCACCAATTTGATAAGATTCGGCTTCTTTGCTGAAGGGTTGTAGAGGAATATGGTTCTTGGGGTCGGCTGTCCTTGGCGCTCGATGTACCTGCGAAGCGTCGGAGGGGGTCTCCGGCGTAAACACTCCGATGCTTAAGTCAGTAAGAGTTATGGAAATAGTAGAGCTTTTGCCAGCAATCTTAGGCTTACCTTCCTCATTTGTTGCGGAGGTATTTATAGGCAAAAGTGGAGTATTTCTAGGTGATCTTGGTCACAAGGTGCTAACGCGGCCGTCAGGGAGGGGGTTAGAGTTCCCCGTTGATGGAGTGTACTATCGTTGCGTTAGATATATGTATGGGGGTAGGTGTTACCTAGGTAAGGCAATGTCTATGCTTCTCACGGGATGCCTAGTTTGGCCTGGGATGGGATAACGCCCTGTGTCATGATGAAGTGACGTATGGGACACCCTCGCTGATGTCGACCATCCCAGTGTCAGTCACATAGAGAGAGGCGATAGCCTCGATGCTGTCGGAGCGGTAGGAACAACAGCTTTACCCCCACCGCGGGGTATAAGACGAAAATGCCTTTGTCATTAGGAGTATTGTTATCATAAACATTTCAAAAATCTCCATGTCCTCCTTATCCTTCTTGGTCTTTGCAGACCTTGAGGGAAACGGGGGAGGGATTATCTAATTTTCTGTTGGCGCTGGTTGATCTGCAGATTCATCGGCCAAGATTTTTTTCTTGGGCAAGATTGGATTCTTGGCCCAGGCAAGCTCTTTATTAAGAGTGACTTCGATTTCTGGTTCTAGCTCTAGAATTTGTATTTCCTCTTCAAGGGCTGGTGTTGTCCTTCCTGGAAGTTCCTTCCCACATCTCAAACTCATAGACCTGACATTGTGTTTGGGATTATCCACTATTGTTGAGAGCAACTTTCCTTGATTGTCTTGTTACTCTATAGCCAACTATTGGAGTTGTTTTTTTATTTCCACAAAAGTTGATTGCGTGGCTTGCATGAACTTATTGAGAGTATCCTTAATAGGTACTCTAGTGATCTATAGAGGTTGTGGAGGTACAGTGAATTGGAGTGGTGGTTGTTGAGGTAGTTTTTGTTGGTAGTTTTGTGAATTGGTGGGTTGTTGTTGTCCTTGGTTCTGAGGGGGTCTTGGTACAAAATTCTAGAGATTAAATAGTGGTTGCTAGTTTTAATTTGGAAAGGTTTGGGTTGGCTGATTTTGGGTCCAACTGAAGTTTAGGTGATTTTCCAATCTGGATTGTATAGGTTGGAATATAAGTTGTTATTTGAGGTAAACCTTTGTCCTTGATTGTACCCATAGGGTGCATTCACCTCTACTATTTCCACTAGGCTGGTTCATCCGGTCTCATCATGTAGCAATTGGCAATGATGTGATCATGCTGTTGGCAAATTCCACACAAGCTTGCAACCTGTTGTTGAGCACATGTGGATAGATTTTGCATAAAAAGAGAAATATCTGCCAAATATTTTTCCAAAATAATTAAATTAACACCAGCAACAGAATTAGATCTTTCAGATAAAAAACTATCATGAAATTTATCTGCCAAAGTTTGAAACAAGTTCTTTACCCGAGTGGGAGTTAAGTCCTAGAGGGCTCCTCCTACTGTTGAGTCCAATCTCTCATTATCTTTCTGACTCATGTCATCATAAAAATACTGGATCAATGCTTGATCCGTAACACCGTGGGTTGGGCAGATCTCTTGAAGATCTTTAAATCTTTGGTGATATTCCTCAAAGCTTTCATTGCGTCTTTGCTGGACAACCACCAAGTTCTTCCTCGTCGTTCCAGCCTTGCTAGCATTCTAGTATTTTTTTAGGAATGCAGCTGACATTTGTGCCCAAGTTGTGATGGTATTGTGCGGGAGACCGAAGAACCAGCTCTGTACGGAGTCAGCAAGTGACCATGGGAATGCTTTCAGCTTGACCTTTCTATATCAACATTGGGAGGCTTTAAGGTATCACACTCAAAATGGAAGTTTTGAAGGTGAGTGTATAGGTTCTCATTAGAATGCCCGTGGAACTTCCTCAAGTTATGTATGGTATTGATCTTGATGAGCCAATCATGAGCTACCGGTTGGTAATTGATGCAAACGTACGTCGTCTGCTTCGCTCCCTAATTCAACTCCCTGAGAGTTCTCTCCTCAGGTGGCTGTTGTGGTTGTTCTGCTATCTCTGCTTCTGGCTGTAAATCAATTTCTTATGGTAACTACGGGTCAAGAAAATTTTCTTGGTCTAGAAAATTCTCTTAGTGTATAGAAACATGCAAAATCAAAATATACACCCAATCACTTGGTCCCGTATTTTTTACTTGTTGAAGTTTTCCACGTTAAAATTCACGGTGTTATTTTCTTGATTGCGTTTGATTTGTTTGATAGCTAGGGTTTATTGATCCTTGGGATAAGATTGTTACGCTGCACATATCGGTTGTTTGATTGAATTAACCCCAATAAGTGGTAGCAAAGCTTAAGGTTTGAAATATGACTGATAACGTGAAGATTGAGCTTTTTGATGGAGAAAATGATTTTGCAGTATGACAAACAACTGTGATGAATTTGTTGACTATGAAGGATCTCCACGTCGCTTTTGATGATAAGAAGCCAGAAGAAATGAAAGATACTAATTGGGTAACTATTCTGGGAAAAATGAGGAGTCAAATCAGATTAGCACTAGCTCCATCAATAAAGTATGTTGTGATGGGGGAGCAAACACCAAAAGAAATTTGGGAAAAGCTAGAAGGTGTTTATGCTTCCAAGTCCATGACAAACAAACTTAGTCTAAAGCAAGACTTGTATTCATTGAAGATGGATGAAGGTACGAGCATTCTTAAGCACTTGTCGGATTTCAATCGGGTGTTGACAAAAAAAGCTTATTCAGGGGAGAAAGTAGAAGATGAAGAGCAAGCGATACTTCTTCTTTCTTCATTGCCTAAGTCATACAAGTCACTAGTGTAGTCCCTTACAATAGAGAAGACGAGTTTGAAGAAGTAGGATGTGACGACTTTTCTAATAGATAATGAGAAGCTATTAAGAGTTGAGAACAAGAATAGTGGTGATAGATTGTTAGTTGCAGATGGGTCATCAAGTGGATGAGATCAACGTGGGAGAAGAAAAGCAAGATGTGGTATTTCTAGCCATGGAAGAAACATATCTAGTTGAAGACCAAGGGTAGACTATAGTGAGAATGTGTTACTTTGCCAACATAAGGGTCACATAAGAGCATATTGCCAGAACATGATGATTGGTTTAGAAGAACTCTAGAGGAGTAAAGGAAAGAATAAGGTTGATGATGTTGTAACTATTCAGGATAATGATACTAAATTTCCGATGATGCAAAAAGTGAGGATTTGGTAAGAGATTCCTAGATTTTAGATTTTGTATGTTCTTTTCATATTTGTGCTAACAAGGAACTGTTTAGTACATTCGGTACTTGTAATGATAAATTGTCACACTAGCCAATAACAAAAAGTTTGAGGTTGAAGGTATTGGTGATGTGAAGATTAAGATGCAAGATGGGAAGATAAGAACTCTCAGCAGTATGTGGCAAAGTTAAAGAGAAATTTAATCTCTATTGGAAGATTGGATTCTCGTGGGTATGGATACTCAACGATAGATAAATGGATAAGGGTAAGCAAAGGAGCAACTGTAATCATGAAGGGGGGCTTGCTTCTAATAATGTTTACCGGTTGATTAAGGCTACAATCAAGAGTGAGGTATAAGGTACCTATAAGAGATTGAATGATTGTGATGGACAAATAAAGTTATCTAGAAGAAGAGTTAGCTTTGTGGTGTTGACCGGCGAGACAACAAACTCGACTTCTACTCAGATTGTATGAAGATCGGCGATTGCCCCAAATGAGTGTGAGGAGGAGATTTATTGTGGATCCCGCTCATTTGGGCCCACAAGTAGTAGTTATTTATTTTAGTTGATAAAAAGAAAAGAAAAGAAAAAAGAAGAAAAAAGAAAAAAAAGATGGAAAGTTAGTTGTTGTAAACCGCGTTGATATTGAGTTGGGTTTTAAATCTATGACATGTCATATATATATATAAACATATATATATATATATATGTATATGTATGTACATACATATGTATGTACATACATATATGTATGTAAATGTATATACATATACATATACATATGTATGTATGTATTTTTCTCTCTTATTCTCTCATTCTTTTCGACACTCATCTCTCTACTCTCTTTTTCTTTTCCTTTCCTCGTGATTTCATACTCGGCATAAGCCTTCGCAAGCTACTTTTGATCCTCAAAACCTTAGAGAGGTGTCAATGGAGCATGGGTGAACTTTCGTCAATCCTTCACTAGCTTGTAGTGATTACTCTTTCCATCGTGATTCGCTTCTCTATCAAATGCATGTGTGGTGTGATTGTAGGCAGGAGATAAAAAATAATTAATTAGGCTGTCTACAAAATTAAAAAGCTGCAAACTTGGTTGTATGATCCTGAAGTCGGAGTCGAATTCAACTAGTTCAAGCCTCCATTAGACGTTGATTTGTGGTTGTGGGTTTATCTTGACGAGATTGTAGAAAGTTGTTCCTTACTTTGAGTTCTTCGAGGTGAATGGTGTTGACCGTTCCCTAGGTTGTAGTTCATGGTACTTTTCTAAATACACAGTCTCTTATTCTTCTCGGATTCGATTGATTGAACTAGTTGATTGTTAGTATTAGTGATAGTGGTGTATATCGAATAATGCCTATAGTTGAGATAGGGGTTTGATCATCATATAGTGGATTGTTACTGGTTTGATCCATGGTATTTTACTTAATGAGGTTTTACAAATTAAAATTTTCGGTGTTTATTTCTTGATTGCGTTTGATTCGTTTAATAGCTAGGTGTTATTAATCCATTGGGATAAAATTGTTATATTGACTGTTAGATTGAATTAACCCCAATAAAATGGTGGTGGTTTCGGCGGGGACATTGGGGATTGCAGTGATGGTTACGGTGGTGGGTAATGGTGATGATTTCATGAATATATAGTGTTGGGTTACTGTGTTGAGAAAAGAATAAAATAAGGAAAAAGAAGAAGAAAAGAACCAGTTGGCGTCAACTAATTTGTCAAGAGACCATTTTCAACAGTAACACTATTGTTCAAAAACTCTTTTTTTTTATACATATAGATAATAAGTCGTTATATTTGTGTCAAATTGATAAGATTCGGACTTCTGGAGAATCGGGGGTGAGGATTATGGCCGCTCGGAGTTACTGTAATCGTCGTCGGGTACACCTGCAAAGCGCCGGAGAGGGGGCTCCGGCATAGACACTTCGATGCTTAAGTTAGTAAGGCTATTCCAAAATGGCAAAGGTTCGAGTAGCAATCATAGGCTTACCTCTCAACTTGAATTAGGGGGTATTTATAGGCGCCGAGGAGGGCGTTACCTCTATGAGGTAGGCGTTATCTAGAAAGGATAACGCCTAGAGTGACGTCATGGCTGACCTGGGATGGGATAACGCCGTGCGTGTGGGTTAATGACGCATGAGACCTCCCCTCCGTTGATGTCGACCATCCCAGGGTTCCTTGCTGGATAGGGGGCGGCAACCTTGGCGGCAGACGCCCGATAGGAGCTACAGTGTTCCGGTCTTAACGTTGAGGTAGGGACGGAAATACCCCTGAAATTGCCTCTATTGTTATCACAAATATTTATCAAAGAAAACACAACTAAATTGTTATTTTGGTCAAATCTACAACTTCATTTGTTTTATTTATTGACCATAGTCTAATACAATTAAAAATAATTATTTTATGTTTGGTTGTTATAACTTGTTCTTTTCTAAAACTCAAAATAAAAAGTTAGTAAAACTAGTTGTGATTTTTAAGGGAAACTTAAAAATCACAATTAAATTTATATAAAAAAGTTAGTTGACTATTTTTTTTTAAACTAAAGTTTCATATAATATAATTATTCAATTCTAATTGTGACAATTTAGGAGGTGATTCATGAGGTTGAATCATGATAACTAATAAACACAAACTTACTAACAACCTTTAATGAGTTAACTCATGAGTCTAAGGAGTCGAATTTACTTAAGTTCAAGTTTGATTTTTGAAATTGAAGAGCCTTATAAATACGGTTGAACTTGACTCACGAGTCTTATCAAACGAGTTTCAATGAACTTTTTTCAAGTTAAGTCTCAAACGATTCACGACCGAATTGGCTCATTTTTCATAGTAGGAGCCTACCCTCTAAGATTCATAAAGTTTTTGTTAATTAATGACATGGTCGAGTAATTTTTCAAAATTTTATAATGATTAATATATATATTTAAAAAATATCACAGTTATAAAATATAATGACACCTCTTTCGACTAGCTAATTAATGATTTTTTTTTTGTTGTCAAATTCTCGATCCAACACTTACGTGATATTATCTTATCAAAATGAGCCTGATTTGAACAAAACTCTTTTTTTTTGACAAATTGTGATTAAATCACGTTGAAACTTGTGAAATTGATAGAATCGGTAAACCAGGATTGATTTTTGTTTGTTGCTTCAGACATTTAAACTAATTATTTCTACGTTTAAATTTTATATTATTTCAACTATGTATCATAGTTGTTGTGTTTAAATTTTGAATTATGTGATATCAGTTTTTATTTTAAGTTGCTTATAAATTAAATTGTTTTGTGGAAGTCTGTAATAAATTGATGAAATTAATAATTTGTAAAAAAATGTAGGAAGATTTAAAAAAAGAAGTTAAAATTAATACAATATTATAATTTATAAAATTTTATGATTTTATATTCTAATTTTACGTACTTTCTCATTTTTTATATCGAGGTAAATTCTCAAATTTTACAACTTTAACACCAAGTACATTCTAACAACCTAAAAACAACGTAGTCCAATTAGGGTAGGAGGTTAGGGTATGGAATTTAGGGTACAAGATTCAAGGTATATGTGATTTAAGCTAACTAATATGTAATCCTTTATAGAGAATAAACATTATACTATGTAACTTTATTTTTTTTTCTAAATTCAATATATCATCTCCACTCCAAATAATAAATTTGATCAATTTTAATTGCAAAATATATTACTATATAGTTATCCACACAATGAAGTATTATTCTTAATTTTGTAAATTTATGATTTTTAATCTATATTTTTATTAGTTATTTATTTTTAAAAAAGAGTGGAAGCCAAATTAAATAATAAAAAAAAGAGTGGATTTACGAGGGAGGATTTTGTCGCGCTTCCTACGAGCATCAGAAAAAAAAGAATGAGTAGCCCACTCCATTTCCTTGGTCTAAAACCCTAAACCCATCACTGTTTCGCATCTTGCACCCGCTTGTAACTCCAAGGCTCTTAGCTCCCGAATCTAACACAAAAAACCGACAAGCAAAGGTATTGTTTTGATACATTTTCTTCATTCGCATTTACTTACAAATTTTAGATTCTAAGGTCCTTTTCTCTTCTACTCTCCGTACTTTTGCGTGCCAGAATTTTGAGTTGCAGCAATGGTACCTGTCAAGAAAACGGTAACAATTTCTCTCTACACTTTGTTGTATATATTTTGTTCTCATATTTTTGTTATAAGATAGTCATACGGATTGTTTTATGATTTGGGTTTTGTTGTGTATGTAAAAATATATAATTGCAGAAGAAGACCCATGAGAGCATAAACAACAGGTTGGCATTGGTGATGAAGAGTGGGAAGTACAGCCTTGGTTTCAGGACGGTTCTCCGTGGTCTACGCTCCTCTAAAGGTATGCGGTGAGCTTTTACCTTTATTGCCATCGAATTCTGTTTTTTTTCTTATTCTTATGAGTTAGTTTTTGTTGGTGTTTTGTAGCCAAATTGGTAATTATCGGCAACAATTGCCCACCTCTGCGCAAGTCTGAAATCGAGTACTATGCCATGTTGGGCAAAATTGGGATTCACCACTATAATGGAAGTGAGTACTTTTTACTTGGATCATTTTTTTCCCCATAGAGATGATGTATATATATACCTGTCAAGTGTGCTTGGTTGTGTATGTTAGGTAATTGATTTTTCTATAGGATCGGGCTCTTACAATCAAGGCCGTCTATAATGGTAGTCGTGGCCATGCATTTCATTTTCCTGTTTAGCGTTATTTGTCACGGTGGGATAATGTTTTTGAGTTCTTAACAGTAAGAAATTTAATTTTGTGCAGGAAACTATATTTGATCTGTTATCTTAAGAGTTTCCTAGTTATAAAAGAAACACTCTGTATAAAAATCCTGTTCGTGTAGGGTTTGAAACTCATATCATGCTTGTGGTGCAAATCACACAAATTGACACAAGTGTTTATATTTTGGAATCTGAAATTCTGTTGATGACAGTGAAAAACCATGAGCATGGGCAGAAGGGCATTTTGGTTGAATAGGACTTCTTGGATTCGTATGTATATTGCAACTATGATTATATGGAACCTTATGCACTAACTTGCTTGTTGTTAATGGTGTGAGATGAGTAGATCTTCAGGAACATGTGTAAAAAGTTAGGGAACATAATCTGCAGAAGTTGAGGAAAATACTATGTGATTCTGTTGGCACACCACTGTATATCATGATTTTACACTTCTAATGGGTGACCTTAATTATCGTTGTTAAAATGCTTTTGTTTTCCCGAATTTATTGGCCTAGTTTTCTCATCATCAATGAAAATACTGTCATATGAGCTTTATTTAACTACTTGAAGATGTGCATTGCATAAAAGGGTTTCTTTCAGTGCTGTTTTTCCTTTTGTAGATTTTGGCTTGACAAATTTTTTTTTTTTGTCATCTGTGTTTCTAAAGTAGATTATTGAAGTTTTTTTCAATCTCCTTAATATTTTAATGATATCACGGGTAATGTAATCTAAGGATTTATGTTTAATAAGTTTGTTTCTTAATTACTTTGAGAATATATGCAGGTTTTTCTTACAAAACCAGGGACTTTTCAATTGAATGAATGAATGATTCTATAAACATTAGTCTATACGTACCAGCCATATTGAGACCTCAACGTCCTTCTTTGTACTTTCTGGGTTTTCACATCATGTTGTTCACCTTTCATTAATGTAGTTTTCTTGTCTTGTCATAAATAGATTTCCAAAGATAAATAAAGTCCGTGTACATTCGTAGCTTTTCCAGTAGTACGAGGCTAAACAATTTGGTGGGACACCTGTTGCATTCTTCCATTCTTGTGCCTTACCACGGATGGTATTTAATTATTTATAACTAAAAAGTACTCCCTCTAATTTTTATTAACTGACATTCGCACTGTAGATATGCATATCGAGAAGATCGAATGATGTACTATTTGACCTCAAAAAATTTCGAATTTTTTCTCGGATATACGTTAAAGATTTTCGTACGTTCGAAAAAAAGTATGAGATTTTTTGGGGTCAAATAGTGCGTCATTCGGCTTTTTCGATATGCGTATCTACAGTACGGGCGTCAATTAAAAGATTGTGGAGGGAGTACTATTTATTGCCAGATTTAGGAGATTAAATTAAAGTTAAATTGTGCATGAATTTGTTTTGAAAGGAGAATTAGCCACAAGACACCATCAGAATCATGATGAATCTTGGGTTCCGGTAGGTAATTACTAATTCTTAAGTTTACTTTTATTTTATTCAGAATAAAAGACTTTCTCCTGGATATTTTCAAATTATAATGCTTGTTTTGAGGGGGAAAGACAATGCAGGGAAGGCTACTCTATGCGGTGTCGCATTGAGAAATATAGTAAGTAAATAGTTTGGTTAATTAGCTGCAACTAATTAACGAAAATATAATCACATAAGCCCTTGCATGTGTCAAATATTAAGATGCATAAAATGAATTATTTTATGTTTGGTTATTTCAACACGCCTTTATACTGTTGACGCAAAAAATAAAAGGTTGCTGTTGGATGTCGGTTAAGGAGGACACAATCCTAACCAAAACCGGAAAACTTATTAGTCTTGCGCATGTAAGAAATCCAATTTCAAACAGGATTACCCGCTGCCATCCTATAATAAGTACAGACCCTAAACAACAAACGCCGATCCTTTCCATTCTTTCCAAATTTTGATTCTCTACGCAGGAGCAAGTTTTGATTTTCTTCAAAATCATGATCGTCCAGAAGCTGCAGATGGTAGTAGGAGCTTCTCAAAACCTTCCAAAACAGAACAAATCGAAGCCAAGAGGAGACAGACCATCATTGTCTGTGATGGTGTTGGTGGATGTGCATTGAAAGGGATCCATTCCGGGAATTATGCTCGGAAGCTAGTGGAGAATTCTGCCTTTGCATTCAAGAATCAACCAAAATATTATGTCAATCCTAAACAAGTGTTGCTCGCAGCACCACTTTAGAACCACTGAAAAAGGGTCATCTACTGCTTGTGTCATCACTTTGATCGGGAAAAAGTATGTCGGTGATAGCGGATTCATGGTTTTCCGGGATAGCACGAGGTGCGTGTTCCAATCAGAACAACGGCAAAAAAGTTTCAATCATCCTAATCAGCTGCAGAATAGGGATGATAGGGATGATAGGGATGTTTTGAGTTTGGTTAATGAGGGTGAAGTTGATGTGGAGGCTGGGGATCTTGTTGTGGCAGGAACTGACGGGTTGCTGGACAGCATGTTCGTATCGGAGATTTGAGAATATTCTGCAGAAAGCAGAAGGAAGAATGTTATTTCCGGAACAGCGGCATGGAAAATTGCATCAACTGCATATTTTAATTCCATAGATGAGAAATATGAATCTCCCTTTACAAAGGCATCAAAGTTGGCTGGGTTTCAGCGATCAGGGGGCAAATAGAATGACATTACGGTTGTTGTTGCAGAGATAGGATATGCAGAGGAGTACTAAACAACAAAAGATGCAATTGATCGAATCTGAAATATGTAGTCAAAGTTTTGACATTCTTCGATTTATCTGTACAAAAACGTTTACTGATGTAGCAATTTTTTTGAATTTTTTGTTTTTGATATAGCAATTTGTATAGATATGAATGCAGGATAAAAGGTAGTAGTTGAGAAATGTAATTATTCACTGAAGTATGAAAATCTCGATTTGCTAGCTTGTTCTTATGGTTTACACGTGCATGCATGCATTAACTTTTACAAATAGCAAAATCTGTACAAAAACCCACTGCATGGTGCATTGATCAATTAAAGGACTAAGAAGGCTGTATAACAATTTAAAGCTCTAAAAACATCTAAACTTGTTATACAAACAAGTTGAAATCAACAAGGAAAGTAGGAATTCAATGGTTTAAAAAACAAAAAGTTTGTCGAAAGCGTGCCCCTATATACTCAACCCATCCATCGCTATCTTTGGCTTGATGGAAATCTTTGCAATACTTCAAAACAAGATGTGGAGTAAAAGGAACAGCACTTGTAGCCACAATAGTATGCATCATGCGAAATTCCAAGTTTAAATGATCAGGAAATCGGATATATTTAAGGAAAAACAAACCACAAACCTGGCAATGTAGCTTGAGATTTTGATTTCTTGGCATGCACCCAGACGAGAAAATCACCACCTTTCACAAGCTAATGCCTTGAATCTCCAATTGGATCTCAGCCCCTTGAACGGGTAAAAACCCACAGCAAAGAAATTATGTTCTCCATTCAAAACATTTTCCCTCCTTAGTCCCTATAGGTTTTCGGTTATGGTGATCAAGTATAACCTACAAAAAATAGACCAATATAGCATAACTAAAAAAGGAGGAAGAATGTTTGTGCAGAAAAGTAAAACTTGTCAAAAGAAAGGAAAAGAAAAAACAAAGCTTTAGCCTGTTGAATAAACTAGCAAATTTACCACATGCAAATTCTGAAGTTCCATAATGCTTCTGCAAGCCTCCCATTACCCCTATTGTTTGTAGGATGAACCAACATTGCCTAACAATCAATTCCAAAGGACCATAAATCTAAACAACTTTGCCAGTTCAGGGATGGTAGGAAAGTAGCATACATATGCACAACTAAAGAAGCCATGACACAACTTAAACTTGAGAGGAGCGTGTACCACTCCTTTATCAAATAAGGTTCATGTCATGCACATAGGAAGCAAATCTCACTTGTCCGTATCAACTAAATTCACCGACTGTACAAGCTTAGTGCAGCTCTTAGAACTTACTGGAGAATGTCCTGTTAAGCATGTATAAAATGATCAGAACTTGAAGCAATGAAAAGTAAGTTGCCCCAGAACTCAGCCTCTTTTCAGTTGCACAATTTCTATCACCAAACGTACAGCACAGGAAAACTGACGATGTGATGTGGCTATCAGAATCAGGTACTTGCACAAATAAATGGAGTCAATGCAAATACAATAGAGCTGGAGGAGAGAAAGAAGGTAGTGTAATTCCTCCAATAAAAAATTGGGCAACTTTCAACTAGATGCATCTGTGGGTAAAAAAAAACCATGTCTTAACATCCTGTAAGGCATTCTGACTGGTTCTCATTCTTTATAATGGATACATAACAGTAAGGATAACATCAAAACTACTCTAGCATATATATATCAAATGTGGCAACACAACCCCTTTTCATTCCTAATCCTATAAACCTGCAGTTTATTAACTTTGCAAGACTAGGGAAATACAGTAGGATCACGGATAACAATAAAAAATCTAATTGAAAAAATCCTTGGTTTCCAAAGACATTTCATGCAAGAAACTAATACCAGAATTCAGTATGTACCTGTGCTGGAGCAGCTACACTCTACAGAACCATAAGGCGAGAGAGTAAAGAATGTATAGAACTACAGTCTATCCCACAATTGCATGTTGGGGAGATCAAAGAACATTTTGGTGTAAACGAATTGCAGCCTTTACCACAACAATTGCCCCGTCCATGATAAACAAAAATCATTTGATTTTACCAGGATCTTGCAATATGTTGAGATTTCGCAGTTTCCCTCAAAACAGCCCCCACAACTGCTGCCTGCTCAAGACATTCAGCCTTATGCAATGCATCTAAAAGCACGACACATGTTTTGGTATTTATACTGCACCCTTTAAACCGAGCGTTCTCGAAAAGTCTATATGCATCCATTGCTCTATTTGCTAAACTTAATCCTTCCATCAAAGCATTATAACAAATAGAATCAGGGACACCCCCTTTGGACTTAAATCTCTCAAAAAGCCCATTAGCCTCAGCAATGTTCCCAGCCTTTGCAAGTCCTGAGATCATGGTAGTGTAGGTTATCGTATTGGGTGCCAAACCTTTCTTCTGCATCTCTTGCCAATATACAAAAGCCTTGTTAAATTTTCTAACGCTACATAGACCATTTATGAGTATGCTATAAGTTATGTGATTGGGAGTACATTTCAAGTCTTTCATTGATTGAAAGCAGACAATGGCTTCATTAATTTCTTCTGATTTCACCAATGCATCTAGTAAACAATTCCATGTGTATGCATTAGGAGTTAAACCTCTCTGCATCAATTCTTCCATGATCAAATATGCCTCGTCAACTCTACCCACTTTTCCAAACCCATCTATCAAGCTACTGTAGACAACAACATTTAACTCTACACCATTTGACTTTGCTTCCTCAAAAAGCATGTATGCTTCATCAAGCCTATCAATTTTAGATAGTCCATCTATCACAGATCCATAGGTGACGACAGTCGGATGGTGACCCATTGTCTTCATTTCTTCAAGTAGCTGATAAGCTCTATTCACCTTTCCTGATTTGCAGAAACCATCAATAACAGTGTTGTAAGCACGGGTGTCCAAGACGCAGCCTTGCTCCTTCATTGCATGGAAGAACTCATTTGTTTCACGTGCAAAACCAGCTTTCACAAGGCCATGAATTAGGATTGAATAGCTTCTCACATCAGGAAGAAATCCCTGAGACTTTATTTCCTTAAACAAAGCCCTGCCTTTCTCAGTTTCACCAGCTTTGAAAACACAGTCCATGTATGTATTGAGGAGCAAGAGGTCAGGAGAGCATCCCCTGTGGATCATTTCCTTGTACACCTTGTGGCCATCCTCCTTCCTGCCACTCTTGAAGAAGTTTCTAATGAGGGATGTGTAAACAATAGCATTTGGAGTGCGATCAGAGTCTAACATCCGTTCGTAAAGCCTGTAAGCATCATCCACTCTACCTTGTTTGCCCAAACCATCTATAAGTGAGCAAAATGTAATCTCATCTGGGGTGCAAACTTTATGATCCATTCCCTCAAATATAGCACAAGCTTCATCAAGTTTTTGAGCTTTACACAGTCTATCAACCATTATATTCACAGTCGTGACATCAGGAAACAAGCCAGCTTCTGACATGGCATCCTGAACCCTGAAGGCAGCCTCAACATTTCCTGCCCTGCAAAGTATGTCTATCAGAATATTGTAAGTTGGAAGATTTGGTGCAGCATCTTTCTTCATCTCCTCAAATATTCTCAATGCTTCATCTGATTGCCCCTTCTTCCCAAGGCATGTGAGAATGCAGTTATAAGCAATTACACTTGGGATGCACCCTTTTGCCCTTTGCCTCTCAAGTAAGCTGTATGCTTCATCAAACTTTCCAGCTGATCCATAACCCATTATCATGGTGTTATAAGCATAAATGCATGGGACTTTTCTGTTTTGCTCCATATGCTCAAATATTTCAATTGCTTCATCCAGTCTATTAGCTTTGCAGAGCACACCAATCATGGTAGTATAAGTGACGTCATCAGGCAGTAAACCATGCGTTTTTATCTCATGGAAGAATTTCCAAGCCATATCCACCTTTCCCACCTTGCCAAAGCAATCAATACAGACATTATAAAGAACAATGTCGGCATCAAAACAGTTGCTCTTCATCTCATCCAACAAGCAGAGAGCAGCATCAACACGGCCTTCCAAGGCAAATACGCGAATGAGGGTTGTAAATAAGTGCACACTTACTTCATAGCCTAGTTCCTGCATTTGATGAAAGAGAGTAAGCATGAGGTCGGATTCTCGAACTGCAGACAAGGCACCAATCAGAGTGGTGTAAGCCGAAAACGCAGGCCGGAATTTGAACTTCCTCATGGTTTGCATAAGATCAAAGGCTTCTCTGAGCTTCCGCAACTTGACACAGCTCAAAACTAACTCCACGCTAGTGTTATTAGCCGGTCCAATCCCAGCAATACTCATTTCCCCAAGAATTTGTTCGATATTATCAAGCCTTTTAGTTTTCGCCATTACCATGAGAAGTGAATTGTATGCTTCCGGGCACTGCACTCGGTCAGTTTTTCTCTCAGCCCATCTGAAAAAGTTTATAGCTTGATTAACATCCTTCAGCTTCCTTAAGACTCCAATGACTAACTCCTGTTTGGGTTTTTCATCAAGCCTGGATAAAGCACTCTCGACGGAAGGTCCCCATTGACCACTCTCTAAAACACTGCAGACATCATCCACTCCCTGCCTTACACAATCTATTCTTCTCCAGTTTTCCTGATTGAAGGACTGGGATTTCGCGCCCACTTCAGAATAAAACCCATCAGATGGAGATGTGAACTTCTTGGAATTGATTATAAAATGACAGCACCTGAAATCATAGCGGAATACTTTTCCAGCTACTCCAAAAACAGGAGAAGAAAAAAAACAAATAAGCAAATGATCCCAACATCACATATCTATCAACTAAGGAACTATAATGATAGAAGCAAAGTATACCTGGTCTCTTCAACAGCATCTTCACATATGTGGAAAGAGAGGAATGAGAGATGAGAAGGGGAGGGGAAAGAGGAGGAAAATGGGTGCCGGAGTGATGGAGATTGGAAATAGCTGATAACGCTTGACGGAGGCAGAGGAATGGGCAATTGCTTGCTGTGAGGGTGGAGGTGGCAGTGATGAGGTAGGGTTTTGTGGGGTTTAGGAATTATCGAATTAGATTTAGGATCCGTTTTGGTAGTGGAGACTAGAGAGTGAAGAAACGAAAGTGATGGCAGAAGAAAAAATTACAGTTTATTGAGCGCTACTATTTTACGACTTCTTTTCCGTTTGGTAAAATACTAAATAGTTAAGAAGTGCTCTTTTTATTTTTTTTGTTAAGACCTATTAGAGTTATTTTAAAAAACTTTTCATCTATTAATATCGGAACCTCTATCTTATATCGTGTCTACATTAAATTTATTTTCGATATCGATATTTAACGAACACCAATACAGTATGCACCAAATTCAACACTTTTTGTGTCCTATTTTTTGTAGTAATTCTCACAAATTAATGATATAAAATAGATATTTATTGTAAATTATAGTTGTGTAAAAAAAATTATAAAAATAAACTTAGTTTGAAAATGATGGTTCGATTACATTCATGCGAACACATATAATTAAAATTGATCAAGTTTTTTTATTTTTGAATAATAAATTACTAATTATGCTTAACAATTCTATTAATTTTACGTTTATACATAATTTAGAATTTATTTGTATATAGTATATATAAATAAATATGTCATGTTCATATCTGTATTCTGTAATTTATGTTTTTCGTGTAGTAGTATTTATGTTCGTGTCCGTATCCGTATCGATATATGGCATGTGTTAGTGTTAGAAATAAATTTGACGTAAAAAACGGTATAGAGTTAAGTGTTCGTGCTTTATAGATAAAAAGTTTTCTAAATTAACTCTAGCTGGTGCATTAACAAAAATGAAATAAAAGAGCTTTTTTCCTTCTAACTTCACCTAACAACATTAAGGGTAATTAGTTTTTTTTCTTTAAAAAAAATACATCCAGCGGTAATTAACACAACATAAAATGACACAAATCTCGATAAATATCCAACGGTTATGTGGACGGACACACCATAAATAAACCCAAAATAAATTTGGGAGGATTTTAAGTATGTCACAGTTTTTAAGAGATTCTCTACATATGACACATGGGTTTTGTTTTTTAAATCATATTTTCCTTAGAGTATTTAGTTGTGTCAGATATTGTTAGATAACAAAAATATATTTTTACCTTAATTAAATACATTTATTTCTTATCAAAATCTAATTAATATACAATAACTAACTACCGAAATATTTATTAATTAAAGACTTTGATTTCCTTAGGTGACTTTTGGTATTTTCTTACCTCCCGGCCACCATGCAAAAAGGGGATAAGAAAGAACAAAAAGTCTTGTCTAAGGCCGAATGCGAGTGCAAAGAAATGGAATTGGCATAATTAATTCTAAAATTATCATTATTATTCTTTCTTTAATTTGAACTCTTAATCTTTTGTTCGAATTCTTTGAAATATTGTTTCAATTGAGATGTAAATTTCAGTTTAATTGGCTGAAATTATTTTGGCTTGTTGGTTAAAGATCATGTATATAGTATTTTTTTCCGAAAATAATGATAATTGGTAATATATTCATATAAATAAGTTTGAAATTATGAGAAATTAGTAGTGAGTATTTGCCATGAGTTTACGAATACATGATGAATGTCACCTCCTAGTTTTAATGATTTATGATTTAGACGGGAGGAAGAAATGATAGAGAATATGAGGCTAAATGGTCCGACAAAAATGAATTGATATTTTTATCAATATTGTACGAGAGAGTTAAGAAAGATCCAAATGATACTCCTAGTTGTAAAGCTACGGATTGGCAAGACATGGATGAAGAAATGTACATGGACCAATAAAGTTGCAAGGCAAACACAATCGACTGAGTAAAAAGCATCTTATATGTATTTAGTCCTTACGTTTGTTTAAAATTATAGAATCAATCCTTATGTTTATCTTTGACTGAAATTGATCCCCATTGTTGATACCCGAATTTTGACGTCGTTTTAATTAATTTTAGCATTTCTATTATTTAGTTAATTTACTGGCATTTTCAGTTGATTTACTATCACTAGCATTTTTAAGTGTTTCATTGCATTTTAGCATCATCGTTAGCATCGTCAGCTTTCGAAATCGCATTTTTAATTTTTCGTGACGTATTTACATTATTATTATCATTATTATTTTTAGCCTTAAAAATTACTTTTTTGACTATCCGGCAGTCGTTTGCTAGTTTTTTCTTCGTTTTAGGTCATCACATGAATTTTAGGATTTTTAATATTTTAGTGCATTTTTTAGTATTTTTATTATTTTATTATTATTTTCGTTTGAGCTTTTATTGGACCCGAGTAAGTTCGCTCGGACAATAGCTTGACTTTGAAATGTTTTCCATCAACTAGTTGCTAGCTTTTTTTCTGCTCGCAACGGTCTACAGCGTTTCGTGTAATTTTTGGCGTAACGTCTTTATTTTTCCGTTCGAACATTTCACATTTTTGAACGAGAAAATAAATGCGCTAAACGAAAAATTCTCGTCATTCGCTGTAGACGATTAGACTCGTCGTATTTTTCTCTACGCGCAGGTACTGTCGGTTCGAAAAGTCTGAACGATTGCTCGCGGGACTTAGTTCGAGGCCATTTAAATAAGACTAAAAGGGCCTTTGATCTCAACCGTTGATCTGGTCAACCATGAAAAGTCAACCAAATCAACGGTTGACCATTTAAGTGCCTGCAGCAGCGGAGCAGGCCACCAAGCAGCCTACTCCCGTCGCCTCCAAGTCGTTTCCCGTCCCATCCACCATCATCACGGCGACCTAGACCAGCCACCTCACGACCGTAGCTCCTCCACCGCGACAAGCAGCCTCCACGCGCACAGCCGCGTCTCCCTCCTCACGCGACTTCGGGCTATATATACAAGCCCCCTCTCAACGTATTTCGGGCACCAAAATCGCAAGAAAAACTTGCTCTCTCTCCCTCCTTGATCAGCTTGCTCACTTAGAGCGACAATCGCCCAGTTAAAGCTTGAGAGAGTAAGCTTTCTCTCTCTAAGCATTTTCATTTTTCTTAAGCATTTTTCTTCTTTCATTCGTTGGGCTTCGTTTTGAAGAGATTAATTGTTTGTTTCTGTGCCATTAATTCATGTGCATGATGTAGATTAAATACATACTTTCAATTTTAAAAATCGTTAGCTAGATTGTGCGAATTAATTAGTTTTCGATAATTAACAGTTTTGTCATTTTTTTGAAATTAAACTCGGTGTGTTTTGAAATAAAATTCGAGCTTCGTACGGTCGAGACGCCGTCGAGGAGACGAGCGTCTCGGTACGAAGATCGCGAGAAACGGACAAGGCTAGCCGGAGCTTGGCCGCCGGCAGTAGCACCGGCGACCAAGGGAAATGATGATGAACAGTGCCATGCTTCGGCACTGTTCACGTGTGTAAGGGTGATGGGCCAAGCCCATCATCGTTAAAATGTTTTCCTTGGGCCAGGCACTATTCCTGGCCCATTTCCATTGTTTTCTCATTTTTAATTGGGCCCAACCCATTTTCAAATTCTTTCCGAAACTTCGGATCACGTTTTTCCGTAAAAATAATTCGTATGCTTCGTATGATTATTTTTCGTACTATCAACTATTTAATTTTCTGTACTTATCAACTGTTTAAATTATTCGCACTTTAAATTTCCGTAATTTACTTTCGGCAATTTAAATTCAATTATTCATTTTACCGCCTACATGGTCGGTCGCATTTTAATTATCGCAATATCAACTGCTTTAATTTTTCGCAAGCTGCTGGAAATTCTTCCGCAAATATCAACTGTTTTATTTTCTGCAAATATCAATTGTTTTATTTTCTGCAAATATCAATTGTTTTATTTTCAGCAACATCAACTGCTTTAATTTTTCACAAGCTGCTGGAAATTCTTCCGCAACATCAACTGTTTTATTTTCTGCAATATCAATTGTTTTATTTCCTGCAAATATCAAACTGTTTATTTCCTGCAAATACTAAACTGTTTATTTTCTACAAAAATATCAATTGTTTTAAATTCCGCACTTATCATACTGCTGGAAATTCTTCGCAAATATCAACTGTTTATTTTCTGCAAATCCTCAAACTGTTTTAAATCCCCTGTAAATCGTCAATTACAATCAATTTTTCTGCACTTATCAAAACAGCATTTAAATTTCGTATGCGTTAAATCCATCATTTTTCGCATGCAATCAACTCAGCATTTAATTTTCGTATGCTTCAAATCCATCATTTCTCGCATGCAACCATGTCAGCATTTAATTTTCGTATGCGTCAAATAAATCATTTCTCGCATGCCATCATGTCATCATTTAAATCTCGTATGCGTTAAATAAATCATTTCTCGCATGCAATCAACTTAGCATTTAATTCTCATATGCGTAAAATCTATCATTTTTCGCATGCAATCAACTGTCATCATTTATTTTCCTGCACTTATCAAACTCAGCATTTAAATTCTCGTATGCGTGAAATTCATCATTTCTCGCATACAATCAACTGTCACTTAAATTTTCGCACTCATAAAATTGCTTATTTATTTCTCAAGCTATCGCTAACACTCTCACCTTGTAGGTTTTAATTTCAAGCTTTGCTCGAAAGTACGCCTTTCAATTCCTTTTTATTTATTCCACACTTTTCGTAAATATCAATCGTACGCATGATATATAGAACTGCTAGAACTAAAATCAACCCACATGAACAACGTGTTTAAAGAGTTGCTTAAAATGCCATGCTCATGTGATTTTAAATTCTCGCATATATTGACTGCATGTACATGGGGACTTTGGATCCCACATCAGTTTTTCACTTCAAAACCTATCATTTGAATTTGTACTCTGTTAGCAATCCATGATAGGATCACGTAGCAATTAATTTAATCATGCATGGCCCGATGATGACATCGAGGGCGCTCATTCAGTCTTACAGAAAATTCAGTCCCATCACGTTACGTTCAAGAATAATCAATCGGTCTTGATAAACGGTAACCCCGTTCGAAAGACGTTCAAACGGTAACCTCGTTTAACGATTAATTATTTCTGAACGTCACGATCTTTTTAAAGTGACGATTCCTCTGAGGGCCCCCCTTTCAAAATAAAAACACATTTTATCAAACTTCTTTTTAAAACACCTCTCTCATCAACCGGTAACCATTTTCGGATGTGACTCGGGTGCCTAACACCTTCCCGAGACCATAATACGACCCCGAACCTTTGTCTGGGGTCCAGACCCCTTTTTTGTGCCTTTAGTTTTTTACTTATTATATTTCCTATGCCATGACGATTAAGGTTCCCTAAACCTAGTAACCAAATTAGGGTGGCGACTTCATTGCATGTTGTGAGGCGTCTGTTTACGCCGAGCATTGTAAGGTCCCAAATTTCGTTGCACACTCGCGAATTATTTGCACACTAGCAAATAATAAGAGAAGAAATGTTGAAGTAGGGGGGCACAACAATTCAAACATTGGTGCCAAGAGAGGGAGGAGGCAATATGGGGTGGGCAGCAATGCTGGCTAGGCACCTCGAAACCTTGGTTGGTGCGGTGGCCTCTAGGAGTTCAACGGTGAACTCTAGGGTTATCGAGCCTGAAGTTTCTTCCTTGAGAGCCGTTGTTGTTGACATAAAAACCATACCAGGGATCGACATAAACAGTGACCTGTTCATGTTTGCGACAGAATTTCTAGAAGCAAAAGCAAAGAGGGAGGTCTATTTTGAAATCGAATCAGGGGAGCACAAGTTCAATTGGCTCATGTATCATTTCACCCGTAAAGGGCCGTATAAGAGTATGCAGGGTCTGTTTAGTAGTGAATTCCAAAGTTGTGTATTTGTTATCATGTATGAGACGGTAGTGGTTGAATAGTTGAGTAATCAACTTTTAGTATGTATTTTTCGTACAAGTTATTAAAATCATTAGAATATTCGTATTGGCACTCATACAACTTATGATATTTCATATTCTTCTTTTTTGCTCTCCATTATAATTACTTTCTGCAAAACTAATTACAATTAAATTAGGATGTCATGTTTAAAATGACAAAACAACGAGAAAAGTATTCAGGAAATATAATTATTTTTTGCTCTTTTTGCAAATTAAACTTTGCGGAAAAATCGGGTTGTGAAAACAATAGCTTTACAACCTGACGAAATTAAAACCAGTTCAGGATATGGTGTCATGACACCAAAGACTTGGAGTCATGACACAAGATCTAGTAGGGGTCGCACCACACTTGGTGTCATGACATCAAAGCAACCTTTTGCATTTAAACAAAATTAAAAGGTAGTTTTTAAAGGTGTTGTGTAGTATTAATTACATTCCTACCTTTTGCATTTTTAGTCCAACCACTTCCATTAAAACCTAATGAAGGGGTACACCTAACACATGTCCAGCCACAAAGTTTTGTTTTCGTCATTTCCTCAAACCATAAAGGTTAACCTTGTTCTTTTCTCTGCACCCAAAATAACGAAGCTGCACACAAAGGTATTTCTCTCTCTCTTCTTCTTGTTAATTAGTAGCTGTTTGCATCTATTTAATTATTTGTCCTAACTATTTTTACTTATTAATAGTTAACTTGTGATTTCAAGGGTTATATATATATATATATATATATATATATATATATATATATATATATATATATATATATATATATATATATGAATTACTTCTCATTACCTATAAATGAAATTAATTATTTTGGGGGGTTATAAGCTAAATTACCTTAAAAGAACCGGATAAATGCATAGTAATCTTATCCCATATATGGATGAAGAACGTAATATGTTTGAAGAAATTGATGAAAGTAAGGCTTATACTCTTGGGTGTCATTACTTCTTGTCGGTCATGTTTGCATCTAATTTACTTGTAAATGGTTAAGTTGAGTTTTTATATATTATATATATGTGATTTTTTCGTCGATTAAACTGAGAATGACTCTAATCTTTTAATATTGTTATAAATTTAATGTCGGTCATGAATTTATAATATTTTAAGTAATTACGTGGGAATTGATATCGGGATTGGTTGTTGTTAATTTAGCTTAGGAGTTCTGATACATGCATTGTAATTGTCTTCCATAGATGGATGAAGAACGTGAAGTGTTTGAAGAAGATGACGAAGAAGACTATTGGGATTTAGTTTCTGTTACAACTGTAGCTTTGACTACGTATTATTGTCAGTACGTATATAAAGAACAGTGTATGAGGTCATACAAAACGGGAATGAAATGGTTGACTGAGGTGTTGTCTGGTAGGGAATTACGCTCTGTAAATATATTTAGGATGGATAAGGATACATTACTAGAGCTAACGAGTACATTACTGTCATCTTCCAAGTTGGAGTCGTCACGAAGAATGTCCGCTCTTGAGAAAGTTTGTCTCTTTTTATATATTGTCGCCTTAGGTGCTTCAAATAGACACGTTTGTGAATGATTTCAACACTATGGTGAAACGGTTAGTAGAGTTTTTAATGAAGTATTAAATGTTGTGTGGTCGTTATCAGAGCACATCATTCATCCTGGATGTTTCAGAAGTATCCCGATAGAAATTTTTAATGATACAAGATATATGTCACATTTTAAGGTATGGTGGAATAATTTTTTCATTAAAATTTTACTTTTACATATATGTTATGCATATGTAATACGACTAAGAATTGATTACAATTTATTTTAGGATTGTATTGGCGGGATAGACGGAACACATGTATATGCTTGTGTGGCTCAAGAAGATCAAATTAGATACATTGGCAGAAAAGGCATCCCCACTCAAAATTTCATGGCAGCATGTAGTTTTGATATGCAATTCATTTTTGCTTGCGCTGGATGGGAAGGCACAACCCATGATACTCGCATTTTCAATTCTGTAGTCAACAATGTAGAATGGAAATTCCCTAAACCACCTCTAGGTTAACGAAATTCCTTTCATTGCTTCATATTCTTCATTTTTTGGTTTTGACATTTGCGATTACGCTAATTTTGTCCTGAAATTAGGTAAGTATTACGTGGTAGATGCTGGATATCCTGACGTTTATGGGTATTTGAAACCTTACAAGAGTACAAGGTATCACTTACCTGATTTTCAACAAGGGCAACCACTAAGGGGTCGCAAGGAAATCTTTAATTGGGCTCATTCTTCATTACGATGTTGTATAGAATGAACGTTTGGAGTCTGGAAGAGAAGGTGGAAAATATTACGTGACATGCCTTCGTATCCATTTCCAGCGCAAGTTAAAATTGTAATCGCTTCTATGGCTTTGCACAATTTTATACGAAGAAAATCTCTTAATGATCCTGCTTTCACAAGATTGGATGAGAATCCAGATTATGTGCCAAGAGAATTTTTCCCAGATACGGATGGAGTTTCACAAGATACGATGCAAATGGGTGAAGAAAGTATGCAGAGTGAAGGCAATAATAGTGAAATGTCACCTATGATTGTAGTTCGCAACTCAATAACTGATAACTTAATGATGAATAGGTAATAGTGATTTATATATGAAAACTTTAATATAATGTTCCATATTTAACACATTTTTCCTTCTACTAATAAACTTTTTAATATTGTTATAAATAAAATGTTTATTATTTGTTTAGAAAAAAAGATTGATTTAAATAATGTAAATAAATAACACTAAAAATGACTGATGCCCTTTATAGTCATTTTACACTCAAACCATAGTTCCAAAAGTAGTGTTTATCAAACACCAAAAATAACTTCTCGTTTCCCACAACACTTTTAAGAAATGTTTACCAAACAGCACACTGCTTTGCGCAAAAGTGCTGTGTGTTTTTCCCACAATACTTTTACCCACAACACTTTTCGGATCAGAACCGAAACGCCAAACAAGCCCTTAAAATAGTTCCACAACTCCTTTTTGATTTTGGTTTATTATATATATAATTTAAGTAATGCATGAGTATAAAGAATACTCCCTCTCTTTTTTCTCTTTTTCCAAAATAAAAAAAGTCTTAGCCACTATGGGGCGCCCGAGAAATCTTGGCTTGGCAGCGTCTCCCTTCTCTATTGTCATTATTTACCTAATTTTTCTATTTTAATAAATTAATTTTGTGGATTTTGATCTATAATTCTACCTTGTTTAGATGTTATTTCGTGAGGTTTAATCTTTGTTATTCGCAAGGTTTAATCCTTTCAGTGTGAGGTTCAATCTTTTATTTGTGTTCATGTACATCAAACACTTACAATGAGTTGAATCTCTTGATATAGCAAAGCTACTGAAATGCAGCTGGTGATGAAGATGAAGATTCGACGTATCGGTGCAATAATAGAAGGAAAACATTTATATTCTTTTGAATCTTTTTTTTCTTTCAAGAATGAACAAAATTGTTGTGAAAAGCTTATCTTATGGCTACCAAAGATTTTTTTTATGATTGTTTTTCAGTAAATCGACTTTAAATGTATTGTCCTTTATGAGAAGTCATCTTATTATATCATCAATGTAATCATCTTTGTAAAAAAAAACATGAATATAAAGCGGACAAAAGTAATACGAGAGATAGTATATAATTAAGACATGGTATTTAAAATAATTACTAAAAATTGTTTATTAATAATAAATTAATCAATGCATTCAATGAAAATAATTTTTTTTTACATTTTACTAATATCATTAATTACTCATTCTTTATCTATCTTTTATCACCTTTATTTATTTGAAATGATTTTTTTTATTAATAAGATTTTATTAAATACTAATTAAAAGTTTAAGATTATAAACTTCAATTAAAATAATTTTTACTGGTTAATTTCCACTAAAATGCAAATAATCTCTTATTTATCTACACTTCTATTCATATCCTATTTGTTATTTAATTTTTATATTATCATAATTAATTATTTTTCAATTCATACTATATTGCATACATAAAATAAAAGCATTTATGATACACTAAAAAGTAATAAAACTAAAATTTATACTAAAATTCAAATGGGAATGAGATTTGAGTGAAACAAATCCAACAAGTAAACAAGGGATAGTATTCTAGGAAATTTTGATTTTGTTGTTTAGGAGAGTGGACAACTCGCTAGTAGTTATTAGGTTTGGAAAAGAGGAAAAACGCATCTCTTCGGCAAACCTAAAAGTTGAATATGTCCATTCCCTTTAGGATCATCGAACTTGAGTTGAATGGAATGCCCTCCATACGGCCTATGGGAGTATTAGGGGGCTAATAATATGTCGTTATTTTTTGTTGTTATCATCATTATTTAGTTTTTATTTATTTAGAGTATATAGTATCTTGTATTATAAAATTGAAAAATGATGTTTAAACTAAATTAACTTAATTCATACAATCAACATTAATTTATATATGTTGTACAACATGATTTACATGGGATTTGACTCCTCTAATGTTCCTTGTAACATGACTGGTCATGTGTTATGTTACAAGGATCTGAGTCATCCAATAAAATTAGATGGTTCAGATTAAAAGTCTAAATAATTAGATGACATGGCTAACAGATTTTATTAAAACTACCGTTAACTTATTTATGTTAATTAATTTTTTTTCTTAATTATTTGCCCTCCCTCTTCGTCTTCCTCACTCTTCATCTCCTCCTCCTGCTCCACTCTCCTCTCCACGCTCCTTTACAATCTCTTCCTCAACACCTTCACTTCTGACCCCTCCCTTCGATTAATCCAAATCAAAAAACCTCTCTTAAATTCCAATTTTTTCTCTTTAATTTTTTTCCCTAAAAAAACAATGGCTCTCAAAGTTGTTCATGTCTCCTACGTGCCCCATCTCGACCATGTGCCGGAAAACCCCTCTCTTTCCGTCTACTCCTCCTACCTCCCCGCCCAAGGTACAATATCTTTTGAAAAAATTCACATGGGTCATCGTTCTTGGCATTGTTCTTTTCTGGGCGTGATTGGTTTTTTGATTCATGGGTTTTCTTAGGGATGGAAATGAACAAGGGTACATTTAAGGTGCCGAAGTTTATGGTGATTGGGCACAGAAGAAACAACATGAATTTGTTGAATTCGAACGATCCAAGGATGAGATCCAGCGCTGCTGCTAAATTTCCGATTGATTTTGTCGAATTTGATGTTCAAGTAGTAATTTCTTGACTTGTTTTGCATATTTAGGTTTTTTCTATTTTTGCAAGTGTTGATTGATTGATAAATTTCCAAAGTGGGTCTGGGCAAAAAAAAAACGTGTCGGATTTTCAAAAGGAGCGTGGAGAGGAGAGTGGAGCAGGAAGAGGAGATGGAGAGTGAGGAAGACGAAGAGGGAAGGCAAATAATTAAGAAAAAAAATAAATTAACGGTGGTTTTAATGAAATTCGTTAGCCACGTCATCTAATTATTTAGACTTTTAATCTGAACCATCTAATTTTATTGGATGACTCAGTTCCTTGTAACATGACTTGTAACATGACTGGTCATGTTACAAGGAACATTAGAGGAGTCAAGTCCATTTACATGACATCACATCCTAGCAAAAGACAAGTGTGTCGTAGAAAAAGGCGGTTTGGGGTTCCAAAAAATTCATGAATTCAACTTTATACAATGCTTGCCGAACAGAGTTGGCGATTGTGCTATAGACCTCAATCATTAGTAGTGAGAATCCTGAAGGCAAGATACCATCTGAATAAGGAATTTATGCAGGCGCAATCAGGGTACCAATTTAGTTTCACATGGAGAGGTACTAAAAAAAAAAGACTTACTAGATAATAGGTGACGACAGAACTGCTTCAATATGAGGAGATAAATAAATTTCGAAAGCAACACATTTCCCGCTACTCCGAGTTAGAATTTTTTCTCCAATATCAATATATATAAAATATTATAATATACTCCCTCTGTCCATAAATAATGGACGTTTTAGTCAAAAAATGTTGTCCTTTTTTAATTGACGCTATTGGCAATTGTGTCCACTTTGTTTGTATTTTGACAAGAAAATCCTCAAACGACTAGTCGTTTTGTGCACGAGCATCGCGTCATACGAGGCAAAAAAGGGAAATGAAAAAATTAAAGAACCACATTTGAAATTTTTGGGGGACATGGAAAAGAAGATGTCAGAGCAAAAGCTGCAACAATTGTTCTTCTAATCTTTCCTCCTCCGATTTCGAATGAAAAATAAAACAAGTTTGGACGAAATGATCACGAAGGCAACCATAGATTCTTGCTGGAAATGACGAGGCGAGCAGAACACAAGTGATGACGGCCGCATCGGTGACCGGATGCGCCGGCGCGTGGAAGGAGTGGCGGATGCTTCGGCTGAGTTTGGCGGCGCGTGGTTGGTCGGAATGACGTCGTTCCACCTGCTCCCGACTCGAGACGTCCTTCCGCTTCTTTCTGTGGCGGCGGTGAGAACAGGAAACGATGACAGAGGGAGTATTTTTTCGGACAGGGGGAGAAAGAAAGAAAGAAAGAAAAGAGAGAAAAAAGGAAGAAGAAGGTAAGAGAGGAGGACACGTGGTGTGGGGCCATTGACTCACACAGAACTTTCTTAATCTATGTAATTCACTCCCTCGCGTCCATTATTTATGGACGGAGGGAGTATATAATAATGTTTAGCTAATTAACGAAATATTTTAATAATTATACATGTATACTAATATTTTTTTATATCAAAATAAAAGACATAACAAGACAACTACGCCAGCACAATTCTTGTAAATGAAATACCTGTACGATCCCCTTAAAGCTTTAAAAAATTAATTTGATCTAAATATTAAAATTTTTACTTTTCTAAAATTCTAATTGTACCAAATAAATATATATACTAGGTACAGTAATATTTTTTATTAGTAAACGTATAACTTGTTAAGATATATACCAATATTTTATTACTATTTTTGTATATTTAAATTTTAAATCTCTTAACTTTCATTAATAATTAATTAATTATTAATAAAAAATACAAATAAATATAAAAACAATAAAGAAGTATATATAATTTAAAAAATTGGGCCATGGGTTGGGTGGGCTAGGGGCCCACCCTCGGCTATTGTCCCTTAACTCAAACGTATGACCTAATGCGCCAGTTCACGAGTTATTCAATGAAGGAAGCAAATCATGGAACACCATTCTTATTAATAACACTTTTCGTCCCATCAGAAGCCCGCGTCATCTTTCATTCCACTTAGTTCTAGAATTATACTAGGAGCATAGCAGAAGTGGAATATAATCCGTACATTCGAGCTACCGTAGACTCCTCAATATCTCCATTCCGATGATGCACCCAACACCCCACCCGCAGCCATAGATCATTGGTATTCGCAAATGTGGAGCCTAGCCATCCCCCAAAGTTTAAGAATTTCTTTTGGAGAATGATGAAAAACCTACTACCAATGCGCCTGAACCTAAGGAAGAGAGGAGTCACTTTGGACACAACATGTTCACTGTGCAATAATAAAGAAGAGTCTCAAATCCATCTATTCTGAGACTGCCCACTCTCGTACTCATTTTGGTCTAAATGTAACCTCAGCTTTATTGACAAAGAATCTATCCAGGACGAAGCTGCAGCATGGATCGATGTGATACACTTAAAACTCTCCATGACAGAGTTGTCCATATTTGCCATTAACGCTTGGTCCTTATGGTACACTCACCACCAGTGCATCTTTGAACAAAAGTCTTTCTCTGTTATAGATATCACAATGCAAGCAAAAACCATACTAGAGGAATACTTGCGTGCCAATTCAAAGGACACCATTTCAGATAATCGAGCAGCTGCAAAAAAAACAGGCCTGGTGGATTCCTCTTAATCTTAGAAAGCTTAAACTTAATTGTGATGCTGCAGTTTTGGAATCTAGTGTAGGCCTGGGTGTGTTCTAAACAATCAAGGTAATTATGTGTTTTCTGTTGTTCAGTTTTGACCAGGACAGTTTGATGTTGCCATTGTCGAGCTCATGAGAATTAAATATGGTATGCAACTATTACTGCAGCTAGGGTATCATGATGTACTGATATCACAATGCAAGCAAAAACCATACTAGAGGAATACTTGCGTGCCAATTCAAAGGACACCATTTCAGATCATCGAGCAGCTGCAAAAAAAACAGGCCTGGTGGATTCCTCTTAATCTTAGAAAGCTGAAACTTAATTGTGATGCTGCAGTTTTGGAATCTAGTGTAGGCCTGGGTGTGTTCTAAACAATCAAGGTAATTATGTGTTTTCTGTTGTTCAGTTTTGACCAGGACAGTTTGATGTTGCCATTGTCGAGCTCATGAGAATTAAATATGGTATGCAACTATTACTGCAGCTAGGGTATCATGATGTACTGATCTCCTCCGACTGACTAATGGTTGTTAATGAACTTAATCGGACCTGAGCATCTCTAAATCAGCTAGCATTAATTGCTAATGACGTCCGATTGTTAGCCGAATCACTCTCCTCCTGCACTTTCTTGTTTGAACAAAGGGAAACCAATGTCGTAGTACATGCATTTAGTAAACTAGCTCTAGAGCTACGTTGCACTCATTATTGGCTCGAGGCAAGTTATGCCATTATTCAGCCTCTGCAATGTAACACCATTTTATCCATGCGCTAATATATATGAAGCTATATTGATTTATTTAAAAATAAAATAAAAGTATGACATCACATGAATACTCTATTTAATAAAAAACGTGACATATTTATTTTATAATAAAAAATATATTATTTAAATCTTATACATATTTGTAATTAATTACTATTAAGAAGGTTTATGGAATTATGGTTCATATCTTCACTTACGGTTATATGCAAAAATTGAAAACAAAATATTCTAATAAAATTTATCAAGTTCACATTATACCCCACTGAAATTTGCGGGTTGTTTAGTAAACCAAAATCATCTTGATCTTTTTAGAAATAAAATAATATAATAGTTTTCTCCATTGATCAGTATAAACCCAATTTAGAGTGGATTTTTAGAATTGAGTAGTACTAAAGATGTAAATATTTTTATAATTTTTTATACAATAAGTACATTTACTTGATAGTTATTTATTTAAATAAAAATAAAAATATAATTTAATTAGAAAAAGATAAACCCCAATTATATTTTGATACATCGATTTATATAATTTTATTTGTCGAATTTATACGATAGAACTCTCACCCACCATCCCAACCTCACTTCTTAAAATAAAATAAAAATGGCCTTCTAAAGTTAGTTTATAATGTAAAATGGGATGGATTCAACGCACTAATTAGTAACGACTCAAAGGTATATTGATCCTCAGTTTGAGAAAGCAGACTAGTGTGCTTTACTAAGGACCGCTAAAGCCAATCGTTTTAGTTTTCATTTCATCTCAATTCCGAATCAAGAAGGAGAGGCCTGCATAACACCTCACATTCGGCCATACAGAAAACATCAGAGGATACTTTAAATAAGGCTAAACCATAACTGCAAGAATCAAGTCACCATCCTTAAATGTACAACGAGACTTATTAACTAATGAAGTAACCGTCATTAAGTAGCAATCTACTCGTTGGACTATAGACACGCAAAATAAATTCTACCTACATTACGCCAAATTCAGGATGCCTACGCGCCAATGCCAGATGCACCAACCTTGCAAGACAACATCAACGAAAACAAAATAAGCCAATGTCAACATTGAAAGTAAGCAATCCGAAGGATAAAGGATAAAGCATACCATGGAAGACAAACTTGCTTCACCATAATGAACAAGGGCTGAGGCTGAACTGTGCTCTGTTATAGATACGGTAATAGAATCAGTCATGAATGCACACACAAACAGATGTATGTAGAAGTTTTATTCCAGATATAGCGCACATACCTTCTGATTCCACTAGCAACCAATCACGTGAGCATATGAGAGCCTGTCGAGTGTCTGGAGCCAAGGAACTGCGGTAACTGTCAAGCATCCTACTTCCAGCACTAAACGTCAACTCTGGGGCAAAAGTTGACATGGGAGTCCCTAGAATATCTCGAGCCATCATAGACAAAATAGGATATCTTGGTGTGTGGACTTTCCACCAGTTTAGTATATTAAAATCGCAGTTACGAGGAAAGACCGGCTCCTCTAAATATTTGTCCAAATCAGATATCACACTCTGACTTTGAGAAGACTCATGCAGGAATTTGTCAAATCCTCTCAATCTATCCCTACTATCAGTGCTGGTGCTGGGCAAACTGCTTCCAGGGAGAGCCGAACCTTGGTCCACCAAAGTTGAGCAGATTGAGTATGCACTGAAAAGCTCCTTAATACCATCAGAGACTTCCTTGATTCTATCCAAAGCAGTACTACCGTAAATCTGGGAATAATAATATTCCACCAACTTTATCTTGTATCTAGGATCCAAGATAGCTGCTACTGCCAAAGCAAAACTACACTTGCTCCAATATTTATCAAACTTTGCTTTCATTTTCAGCGCCGTGGAACTAATGAAGTCATCTGGGTTCTTGCACCATTCAATTAGTTGGATGTGCAGATGGCAAATCTCAGGAAAATAGATATTTGCTGCTGGAGATTTATCACTAGACAACACATTGGTGATTTCAACAAACGTTCTCAAGTAAACAGTCATAGAACTCGCCCATTCCCACTCTGTCTCGGTTAAAGTTGATGTGTAGAGTGGATCATGCTCTTGAAAGAGACAAAATGCACCTTTGTATTCTAGGGCCGTTTCAAGCATGAGGTATGTTGTGTTCCAACGGATTGGGCAATCAAGAACCAAGTTCTTATGACTACTGATTCCAACTTGCAGGGCAATCTCACTAAACTTCCCATGTACTGCCTGCGAACTTTTAACATATCTAACACTTTCTCGAATCTTCTGAGTCACATCTCGGAGTACTTCCATGGCATCTTGAACAAGCGAATTTAGAATGTGTCCAGCACAGCGAACATCAAATAATTGCCCAGTACTTGAAAGAGGCCTGTTCTGAGAGATTCGGTCTTTAATTCTGAACACAATATCATCATCAGCGGAGCAATCTTCACATGTTAAGGCAAACAACTTGCATTCAACATCCCACTCCATCAAACACTTGATAATTACATCTGAAAGCATATCTTCAGTATGAGAAGAATCCAGAGTCACAAAATTTAGAATCCTCTTCTGTAACTTCCAGTCCTCATCGATATAATGTGCTGTCAAGCACAAGTACTCTGCATTTTCTGGAGAATCCCACATTTCAGTAGAAACATTAATTCTACCATGCAGTCTATTTATCATCTCATACACTTTCTGTTTCTCTCTCCCATAGATTTCCTGGCAAGCCAGCTCAATGGAGTTATTTGGTACAACCTCAAACAAAGGTTGAAGATTCTTCACAAATATTTTGAACCCAACATGCTCAACCATGGACAATGGATAACCATGTAATATAATCATGCGAGCAAGATCCAGTCGACTACGCTCTTGATCGAACCTACTACTTCCAAGGCTTATGATCTCATCTTTTCTCTGCTCAGGCTCAAACTTCAGAATAGTAGGCTTAATGTATTCATCCTTTTTCTGTCCTTCGTCATAATTGACATTAACATTAGTAAGGCTAAGTGAAGTATCTTTTTTCCTTTTTTTCGCAGCAAGTAGCTGTGACACATCATAATTGGATCTTTTCAGACATCGCATCAAGTGATTTCTCAAATGTGTAGTTCCACTGTTACTGGACCCACTTAGTTTCTTGTTGCAATGTACACAGACAGCATAACATACATCCGCCTTTCTAACCCTTTCGAAGTGATTCCATACAACAGATGTCAACCTTTTTGGTTTCTTAATACCTGAATCATTTGAAACTTCCATTGCGTAGGTTTAGATTAACCAAAGCCTGCATATCCCACGAATCAAATGAAAACAGATTAATGCTCCTGTAATCCTATATGCCACCAACCAAATCAAGACGGGGAAATAATATTTAGGTCACCATGTTCAGACAAAAATACTAAATGTCACTAAACAATACAAGCAACAAACATAGAGAATGTAAACCATATCAATGAAAACCAAAACGTTAGCAAAAGCACAAGAAGTCAGAACCCAAGAACAATTATACTATCAGGAAGAGAGCAAACAAGCACCAGAGTTTAGTTGTTATCAAACACTCAAAAGTAAGGCAGGGGAACTATTTCAAGACTCAAAACTTGTGGTATGATGAACAACTATAAACGTTACGGAAGTTTAGCGGAAGTTAAACTATTATTTCTAAGCAGATCACATCTAAGTGTGAACTGTGAGTTAAATCCTCGTAAAAACAAATTTTCATTACTGTATGTAGCACAAAGTTCCTGATGCATCTCGTCTTTTTTCTTTTAACTTTCGAAAAACAAAGAATATGTTGTGAAAAAAATTATTTTGTGAAAAAAATTATTCAACAACCAGCACAACATAACCAGACAAAGGTGATCTGCTCAACGAAAAGGGATTCAAACCACAAAAGGATCTTGTAAAAAATACACATCCTTTCAGCTGTATGAAGCACAAAGTTTCTGATGCATCTCGTTTCTTCTTCTAACTTTAGAAGAATAAAAAAATATGTTCTGAATATTTTTATTCGAAGACTCTTGCTTCTTAATAGCCAGTCATTAAGAAAAACACCAGTTAAATGTGGACGCCATCTCAACCAGCACAACATAATGCAAACAAAGGTGAATCTTCTTGACGAAAAGGGATTCAAACCAGGAAAGGATCTTGTCAAAAATACATATTATCTTGTCATAAAGTGATAAAACAGTCACAAACGAAATGAAAAATCACAACAACACGAGCTAGAACAAAACGAAATTACACAAAATAAAACCCTTGCATCTCATCATTCCAGAATCTCATGATGTAAACTCATGAGCTCCAAATTCCAATCACCTTGACAACCATCAAATAGATTCATATATACACCCTACAATTAGACGCCAGATTGGGTCATCTAAAAATCAAAATTCTCATAAGTACATGTATTACCCTAAATAAATTAATTCCCAATTCAACAATAAAACTAGAAACAAAAAATGGGTCATCACAAAATCCACGGAATTATCACATTAGAATGCATAACAAAGAGTATAGATGAAACATCAGGAAATGGGTCATGATTGGAAGTGAGACTTACTTGGATTGCTGAATAAAGCTCAGTTTCTTTTTGCCTTTCTCGAACTCCACAGGGTCCGATGGGAGGATCCGAGAAGGTCTTGTGGATGGATTTTGGAAAACACGATAAGAAAAAGAAGAGGACCCGATGTGATGTGGTTTGGTGTGGTGGATTTTGGTTGGTGGGTATGACCCGGTGATAAGAAGATAAGACCCAGTTAGGTTAGGTGCCCGAATAAAGAGGATGGCTAATAGGGTTTGGAAGCATATTGGAAATGAATGGCTGGGTCCGGTTATTAGGAGAGAAGTGGTTTGGAGTTTGGATATGGATGGTTAAACAACTTAAACTTCTTCTTTTTTGTTTGTTTTTTTTTTTTTGTAAACGTTCTACTAATTTTTTAGAGTTAGTTCTCATGTTTATTTTTGACCGATTTGTATAATTTGCTGAAATCAGTTAAATTCATTTAATTAAATTAATTTTTATTTTCAAAAAATTCTGAAAAATAATCTTTTTTACTAATATCTTACCTGGCATGATAATATGGACAGAATAATAATTTTTCTCTCTTATATTTGTCATTAATTCCATGTAAGTTTTAATAAAAAATATTTTTTTGAATTTTTTGAAATAAAAATTAAATAAATTTAACTGATTTTAGCAAATTGTACAATAAGGGGATCAATTTCAGCAACAAAAAAAAATGAAATAGTTAATTTCAAAATTTTAGACAAACGTGGAACTAAAATGAACATTGAGTCTTTTTTTTTCTTTGTTAGTGAATGGTTAAACTCAATTACTCAAGTCGCGTCCAGTTTTTTTTTTTTTAATTCACTTAAATTTGTTCAGTTTGAATTGGGGTGTTTATCTATCCGATAGGGATAGGAATTTTAAAAAAAAAATTGGATTGAAATTGATAATACTGAATGTTTTGAGATAGTTGTTGATTTGGATCATATAAATCACATTCACATTATCACTTTCTCTGGAACTAAATTCTCGCTATAAATGAATTTATTTTAAATTTATTAATAGTGATGAAATCACCTCATTATGAATTCTTATGTTTGAGATTCTAAAAATAACTGATTTCATCTCCCTCTTCGGTTTCAGATGGGTCTTCTTCCATGCTTCTGCAGACTAATCCCCCTACGGCTTTGGATGATCATGGGCTGCCTGAGGCTGCTCCTACCATTTGAGTTTTTTCCAGCTTCCTCGATTCCTAGTCCTTTTCTTATGAGTCGTAATTTTGAAGTGTTTGTGTGGACTTACTTATATGGGGAGTGAATGTTGGAAAACATTGTTATATATATAAACAATAAATAATGGATTAGAATACATCAGAATATTAGAATTGATAATGTAAGAAAATGGAATATAGACACATTAATAATTAATATATTCAATCATATTTATAAATAAAATAACAAAAAGATAAAGATAGAAGTAGTCTGATAATTGAATCATGCCACGAGACACTATTTTTTAAAAAAAATACCCCTTATATACAGGGTATTAAAATCGCTTTTTTTCAAAAATACGAGAATTAGTTGAAGTTCTTAGAGAAGAAAATTGATTCCCTTTGGGATTTTAATGTGAGAAGATAAAAACTATGTTCCCGCTAAACATTAAAAGAAAATCATTTTTTTCTAAAATTTGAAATTGTTTAGTGTGAGAAAAAAAAAAAATTGGAAGATGAACGAGGATTATTTGAATCACGAGTAAGCCTAGAATATTAATATACTTAAATAGTATAAGGGTGTGGGATGCTAAATTGCTAATGATCCGTTGATTTGTAAAATATTACCATGTCCGTATATTTGCTACCGTTTAGCAATTAACAATGATTGAGATTATATTGTTGGAAAAATCTGCACAAAAAAGAAAAAAGAAAGTGAAAGATTGAAACGCGATGAAACGTTGTCATAAAGAAATTTATTTCCCCTCAGGATATAATGATCTCTTATAATTTGTAGTTAGGTATCAGAACAAGAAGAACAAAATTGATAGTAACCCAGGAGTAGAATAATCACATTTAGAGTGCGTTTGGTTGGCGGAATCAGGAGGAAAGTGACTCGGGAATCTGAGATTCCGAGCTTTATTGCGTTTGGTTGCGACAAGGAATCACTCTCCCCCGGAATCCAACTTTCCTTGACCGCCTTGACTTTCCCAAAAATGAGGAAAAGTAATTCCTTAGTTAGCGGGTGGGGAGAGTGATTCCCCCTAAAGGGAAAGTTATTTTTTTGTTAAATGACATATTTGTCCAAAACTAATTATAAAAAATAACCTAATAAAGCGTCTTCTTCCTTCTCTGTTTCTAAAACTTCATCTGTTGCTCACCGTCTTCTTCTTCTCTATTCCTAAAATATTGTCAGCCGAATCTTAAGAAAAAGTCAGCACGTCAGCTCTAGAGCGAGTACCGTTACCGAGACCCAGACCGCCATATCTACGAGGTACGCTCTTGTTTGTTTTGTATACTTAATTTTGGGTTTTCTTTGGCCTGGACCTTTATTTGCCTACCTTCTGCTAGAACAATATGTGTTATACTTTGCTATAATTTTCAAGGACTCTAATACGAAAGTTATGTAATTTGTCTTATTCTTTAACCTACAAAAAACTATAGTCATAAAATAAACTCATTTGATATTTTGATTGTTGAAAGATAGATAATTAAATAGAGAGAAAGTCTAACGTGTTTAGAGGAAACTGTGTAGCACAATATATATAGAAAAGAATAATTAGACACCTAACAAGATAACAAAGACACAAATATAGAAAAGGATAAATTAGTCATTTTTCTTACTTTCCTTGAAGATTCTCAAGTACAAAACAAGCACAATAATGTTACTTTCCCGGGAATCTTAAATCCCAACCAAACACAAAAAACTAACATTCACCTCAATCACTCTCCAGGGTATCACTCTCCCGCGAGAGTGATTCCAAGGGGGAAAGTAGCATTCCGTGAACCAAACACTACCTTAGTGTATTAAGATGTCTTTTAAAAAAAAATGATTGCACATATTTATTGGGTTGGAGATATAATGTGGTTTTAAAGATATTTCTGTTAGAGCCATATCTTCCACTTTAAGGGGGATAAGATTTTCGGTTTAAAATATTTAAGGATCTGTTACAAACTGAATTTGAGTGTTTCAAATTCAAAATGGTTGTTTGAATTTAAGGTAAGACCTTAGGGACCAAAATGTAAAACCTTTGTAATATCACATTTTTACAACAATACCCTACATATTACAAAGCTTCAAGATAGGAACTCCTTAGTTATTATAGAGTATAACTTTTCGAATCCGGTATCTTTTAGACTATGAACTAGACCTAGAATAAATAGAATAAAAAAAACTTAAAAAAATATGTCTAGGTAAATATCATATCTCTCTCTCCATCCAAGCTTCCTCTAAATTAGCCTTTCGTTTCTAACTGTGAATGAAGGATCAAGCTTTAGGCTCCGCTACCAATATGCACAGTGGCTACCAAAGAAATGAAAAGTATGCACCTGGGGGGGCACTTTATGGCTCTTCTGGCTCTAGTGCAAGTCGGCGCCTTTTAGCCGGTTTTCTTAGTAGGTTGAACAACTTGAGTAATGAGACCTGACATGGTTTAATGTGTGAAACCATGACGCTAACCATATACCTTTCGTTTGTACAATAATAATTCTCATGGTTGGGGGAATAGGTTGATGAAGCAGACCATATCGTCACCCATGAGACATTCATTTTTGAAAGGATGAAGGTTATATAGTCAGAAATGAAAGGCTAATTTAGATGAAGCTTGGATGGAGAGAGAGGATATTTAGCTAGACATATTTTTGAAGTTTGCAGATTAAGTTTTATTTATTTCTTTGATGGATTGTACAATGGATAGCTCCCTCTATATATAGGGGGAGGGATAAATTGATCCATGTGAAGGACACAGATACAGGACACATAAGACTCACATGAGTTAAGCTTATCTAGCTGCAGACTAGCCTACAAATCTTTAAAAAAAGACAAAACTCCTTAACAGGACAGATTATCATATGATAGGCATATGACAATCACAGGAGCACATACTAACAAGGAAGCTAGCAGGTCATGTGATGAGCTGCTGCAACTTATTACAAAATATACAAACAAACAAACTGCCTAATAACACAAAAACACTACTGTACATGTGAATCTTCAGGTGGAAGTACTTGGTTGTGAAGTTATTTGGTGGTGAAGTCCCTTCTACTGGAAGTACTCGTTTACTTGGAGGGAAAGATAGAGGCAAACTTGTCCTCTCTTGGAATAACAAACTTATCTTCACCTGGGATAAGATATTGTAGATAAGGATCATCTGAATTATCACCGAGGTTGTGTCGCACCCCCTTTTTGGATTTTATTGCACGACGCAGGTTTGGGACGATATGTGAGACGAAACCGGACTCATCTCACATAATGCAACGAAGTCGCCACCCTATTTTTGTTTCTAGGTTTAGGGAACCTAAAGTCATGGCATAAAAAATAAAAAAAGTTAAGGCAAAATGGGTCTGAACCCGAGAACAGCGGTTCAGGTCGTATTATGGACTCGGGAAGGTGTTAGGAACCCGAGTCACATCCAAAAGGTTACCGGATAAAAAAGGTGTTCAATCATGTTTGAAAAAGTTCTAAATTATGTGATCATGCCTAATGAATTAATTCTAACAATTCTATAAATTCATGCATACGAGTACATATACGGAAAAAAACGTGAAATAAATAAAAGGGTAAGAAACGTTTACTTGTGAAGGGTATGAGCGGTTGATTTACCCTACAAAGTTGAGATTATTAGTTCAGGAAAATGATAATCGATAAACAGCTACATATTTAACGATTTATCACAAGCAAATAAAATAATTAATTTTAGCAATAAAATGCGAGTAGAACAATTATTTAAGCACGCAAAAATAATTAGTTAAGTAGTACGAGCATACGAATAATTGTACACAGGTGACATAATTAATTTGACGATTAAACGTGAGCAGAATAATTAAACATGCAAAAGGATACAAAAATAAATAATTAAACATGCAAGCATATGAAAAATAAATAGTACATGTGCGAAAATAAATAAACAGTATAAGTGTATGAAGGCATAAAAAAATGACGGGTCTAAAAATTGGGCTCGACCAAGTGGGCCGAGAGTGGGCCCCACCAGCTGGGCCCAAGCCCAGCCCAGCTGATGGGCTGGTGGGTTTTCTTCATGCGTGGGCTGGCCAACAACCCTTCTCCTCCTCATGCTGGGCCTGAGCAGGACCAGCTTCCTCCTCATTAGGCATGACGCAGCGCCAGGCCTTTCCTTCTCTTCTTGGGCTTGCTTGGTGCGGCCTAGGAACAAATCAAACGCAGCCCATCGTTTGAAATAGAAGCATGACACTGTTCATTATCACCTTCCTTGTGTTGCCGGCGCCATGGCCGACGACCAAGGAGGGAACCAGTCATCCAACCACAATGAAATAGCCAATAACCTAGCCCAGAATAAACCGAACACTAGCAGGAACTTAAACCAGCCAACAACACTTCAAATTAAACCATAAACAGTGATCAACTTTAGGAATTAAAATACAAACGTAATTAAACTAAAATCAAGCTATTAATTAAATAAAATAGTAATCAATTAAATTGTAGCAAGAACCATGAAATTAACTTGAAAATAATGTGATTAGGACAAGTTTAACCAATTAATTGGATAATTAAAGGTGTAAGCGAAAATTAATGAAGAAAACCACTGAAACCTTGCTTTTGGTTGTGATCGCGCGTCGAACACGTCAAATATAAGAGTGAAATATGTATGGAAAAGGGGGTAGAAATACAACTTATCACTGTCCACAAGGGTTTGTAGATTGTGGTAAGAGGGTCGGTCCACAGAGACTTCTAGGGAATTGTAATTCTTGATTGACTTCCTCGTCACTAAATTTGGTTGGTTGAATTTGAAAATAAAGACAAAAACAGAAAGAAATAAAATAGCTCAAAACAGTATTGGCCAAAGGCTTGGCCAAGACAGGGGGTCAAGATTGGAATAAATCAAATAAAAGGGAATTCCAGGTAAGGGCGATATGAGAGCTGCTGTTCTTATGCTTCGATCATAGACTCAAGGGTATTCATCTCTTCGTTCATAGTACTGCTATAGAGTGGAGGTACTCCTGTTCACTCCTGTCTTCCCTCTTCTTCAAATTACCTGGCGGGTGCTCCATTTCCTGATAATCCTAACCAAGGGACACCTTGCTGGTTAAAGGGTTTATCCGTTTGGCTGCTGTCTTGAATGGCTGTTCGCTTCCTCAATGGTATAGGGGAAGACAGTACCTAGCCAAGTTGTCTCCCTATGGAGACCCTAGGTTGTCAATCTGGTCTTGGTCTAGATCACTTATTTCTTCTAGTCTGGCGCGAGACTAGTCACCTACTTTGCCTAGCCGACGGGTGCTCCCTTTCCTTCTAGGCTGGTTGCAACTCTTCTCTACTAGGGTACAAGGATGATCAAATCTTGTCTCTAGTGAGTAAGCGACTAAATAAGCTTAAGAAATAAACGAATACGAATAAAGAGATTATTAAGCATGGTTTGATCTCACGAATGCATAAGAACTAAGCTCATCAACCCTTACCAAGAATAGGTGTTTAGCTACTCATACTCATGGATAGAAAATAAGAATACTTGATTGCATAAATAAATTAAATCCGAGATTCAAAGAATTAAATCCGGAGCAATAGTATAAAGTGGCGGAAGAGAGGAGAAGAAGAAGTAGTGGAGAGGAGAACGAGTTCAGCTATAAGTAAGCTAAAACCCCCCGTCCTTCTCCAACTCAATCTCCTAAATAATCTCCTAAATAATTTATCATGATTTGTTTTGAATAAAAATAGGAATTTAAAATATACAAAGATGGAAGGAGATCCTTAATAGGATTCTTAAATAAATATCTTCTTGATCCTTCTCTTTCTTGCTGGACAACTGTGATTTGCCAGCTCGCAAGGCCCAACGCCGCTGCTCATGATTCCTCTCTCGCGAATCAGTCTTGGCCGAAGTCTTGGCCAAGACGATCTGGTGGTGCGACACGTTGAATGCGAAGGAGTATTGGCCAAGCGCTAGGCCAAGACTCGAGAAAACAACTTCAGTGCTCCACAAGTCATATTCTTCTATAAATTGCCTCCAGACCAGAACTGCTAAGATATGGGAAATACAAGGATAAATCAATAGGTTTACTGCCCAAATAAAAAGTAAATGGATAGTAAAAATATGATGAAATGAAATGTAATCAAATTCCCCACACTTAAACTATGCTTGCCCCCAAGCATACAGACTCAAAGACTCAAAAATAAAACATATAAACACAACAAAACAGAACATACACCAAGTCCCCTAGAGTTCTCCTTTCGGCTGTTCACCCTACCACTGAATTTACCAAGACACTTCCCTAAGCGACCCAATGCTAGACTAACAAGGACAAATCAATACCCTAAACAAACCTCATCCAAATGGTATCAAGACATCCTGCTAGATTTTGTTTATAATGTATAGGGGTCAAAACTCACCACAGATCTGAGTCCCACCGAGTGCTATTCTATCCAAACGTGCCTAAAGACTAGTGTCATTTAAATCATTTTCAGCAGATTTATTCTCTTTATTTTTTCTATGTCCTTTGTATTTTTACAGACATATGCATCATCATTTTTTTTTCTATGCCCTATGTATTTTTACAGGCATATGCATATAGACAGAGCTTGTTCTTTTTGGGCACCCAGAACTTCCACCTTTGCTATATTCTGCTATGACATTCCAGCACCTTTTTATGTCTCACACTAAAACAGATAGAACAGCACACTCAAATCAGGCGCAGTAAGCCTAGGCACCCTAATGTTCGTTAAGTTTTTAAGCTAGACGTCCTTTAGACCATGTGGATAGTGTTTGTTTGGGTGACATTAGATAATATGCCCCTTAGGCATTGATCAAGTTACGCTCATTCGCTTCCTTGTTACTAAAGCATTGTTCCACCTAGACAAGTGTCTATTTGCAATTTTAGTGGTAAACTAAATAGCCTATGTTGAAATCTGGGGTGGGAGGGGGGGTGTACACTCAATCAAGACAGACTCAAACAAGCATAAAAAGAAGAACAAAAAATCATGCAAACAGCAAACTCAAAACTGGACAAACTAATGTAAAAAGAAAAAAGAAAACGCAAAAACTGACTAAAAAAGATCAAAAAATCAATCAATATTCACAACAAACACAAAACAGAAATTAAAACACCCTCCCCACACTTAAAAGACACAATGTCCTCATTGTGTGGAGAGACAAATAAAAGACAGAAAAAATAAAAAGAAAAGAAAGAAACGACCTGGGGGCAAAAGCTGGTCAAGCTGCTGGAGCGGGAGGGTCTTGGCCTGATGTTTGGCCTAGATCCGCAATTGGAGGGGGCTGCTTGGCTGGTTCTGGAAAAATGTCTTGGCCAAGGGCTTGGCCAAGACAATCGCCGAAGCTGAATTTTCCCTCTAATTTGAATGCCTTCCTAGTGCTGCAGCAGCCCTGGAAACAAGAGTAAAGAAGGATAAACGGTTCAACAAAAAATAGAAAAAAGAAAGATGGAAATAAATGAAATAAAAACATGGGTTGCCTCCCATGAAGCGCCCTTATTTATTGTCTTGGGCTCGACATTGCCATGAATTTCTTATCAAGAAACTTTTCCAAATCCTGTCCATGCGCTAAACTTGTCAGGATCTTTGGGTGGCATTCCTTGGACAGCCCCTAAAGGTATAAATTTGAATGGGTCGGTAGGCCGTCCCAGCTCATAATTCTGTTGTCCCTGCATCACAAACGGTGAGTTTTGGCTATTGTGAACAATAGCAAGCAGTTGGAGAAGATTATCAGTCCACCACTCCATGGTTTTGGGGGGGCTAGCTGGCAGAGATGAATCTTGGCCTACGACTTGGCCAAGCTCGAGGCCAAGACTGTTTTCAAGTTCAATTTTTGGTGCCTGCACACTTGAAGGTAGAGGGTTAGGATTAACTTTGGGAAATTCGTGGCTGTTAAAAATATCAAAATCTGGCTCAAAAATATGATTAGAAACAGTGTCCACGAATTCTCCTTCCTTCAACTTTTCACATTCGATTTCTCTGCTAGGAGCATGATCAAAAGAGTTAGTTTCATTTAATTCAGAATCCTCATAAGCAGCATGCCCAATGACGTCCACAAACCTAGGAGGGAAATGCGGGGGAATCTCTATCACTTCCTCTAGTTCTTTGACTTTTTTAACAGGTTTGGCCACAGGTTTGGCCAAGACTGGTTTTGTCTGGATTTCCTCATCGTCTAACTGCTTCTGTGCTATCAGAGTGATTTGTTTCTGCATCTCTACTAGGCTGGACTGGGTCTCCATCATGAATTTTTCGAGTGTCAATTGAGTGATCTGTCTCTGCATATTTATCTGGCTGACCATCTGTTTCTGCATCTCCATTAGGTTGGTCTGGCTCACCATTATGAACTTTAGGAAAGTCTCCTCTATAGGAACACTAGTGGGAAACATTGGTTGAGGTGCAGGTGGAAGCTGTGGCATGGGGACTTGATTTGGAGGGGGTATTGGCACAAAATGCTGGAAGTTTATGGGGTATTGTTGTTGTTGGTAATGTTGTGGCGGATCTTGTTGGACAAAGGGGTGGAAGTTCTGTTGTCCCTGGTTGTACCTTGCAGAGAGGTCATGAACCATGTTAGATAATTCAAATAATTTATGTTCAACATTAAATGTATTCAAATTATGAGGGATAGAATTATGGAACATGATTTCCCGCTTGGCCTACGGTTTGGCCAAGCTCTCGGCCAATACTGCAAAAACCAAAAAACAAAAATAGAACTACAAAACACCGTTAGAAGTCCCCGGCAACAGCGCCAAAATTTGATCGCGCGTCGAACACGTCAAATATAAGAGTGAAATATGTATGGAAAAGGGGGTAGAAATACAACTTATCACTTTCCACAAGGGTTTGTAGATTGTGGTAAGAGGGTCGGTCCACAGAGACTTCTAGAGAATTGTAGTTCTTGATTGACTTCCTCGTCACTGAATTTGGTTGGTTGAATCTGAAAATAAAGACAAAAACAGAAAGAAATAAAATAGCTCAAAACGGTATTGGCCAAAGGCTTGGCCAAGAAAGGGGGTCAAGATTGGAATAAATCAAATAAAAGGGAATTCCAGGTAAGCGCGATATGAGAGCTGCTGTTCTTATGCTTCGATCATAGACTCAAGGGTATTCATCTCTTCGTTCATAGTACTGCTATAGAGTGGAGGTACTCTTGTTCACTCCTGTCTTCCCTCCTCTTCAAATTACCTGGCGGGTGCTCCCTTTCCTGATAATCCTAACCAAGGGACACCTTGCTGGTTAAAGGGTTTATCCGTTTGGCTGCTGTCTTGAATAACTGTTCGCTTCCTCAATGGTATAGGGGAAGACAATACCTAGCCAAGTTGTCTCCCTATGGAGACCCTAGGTTGTCAATCTGGTCTTGGTCTAGATCACTTATTTCTTCTAGTTTGGCGCGAGACTAGTCACCTACTTTGCCTAACCGACGGGTGCTCCCTTTCCTTCTAGGTTGGTTGCAACTCTTCTCTACTAGGGTACAAGGATGATCAAACCTTGTCTCTAGTGAGTAAGCGACTAAATAAGCTTAAAAAATAAACGAATACGAATAAAGAGATTATTAAGCATGGTTTGATCTCACGAATGCATAAGAACTAAGCTCATCAACCCTTACCAAGAATAGGTGTTTAGCTACTCATACTCATGGATAGAAAATAAGAATACTTGATTGCATAAATAAATTAAATCCGAGATTCAAAGAATTAAATCCGGAGCAATAGTATAAAGTGGTGGAAGAAAGGAGAAGAAGAAGTAGTGGAGAGGAGAACGAGTTCAGCTATAAGTAAGCTAAAACCCCCTTGTCCTTCTCCAACTCAATCTCCTAAATAATCTCCTAAATAATTTATCATGATTTGTTTTGAATAAAAATATGAATTTAAAATATACAAAGATGGAAGGAGATCCTTAATAGGATTCTTAAATAAATATCTTCTTGATCCTTCTCTTTCTTGCTGGACAGCTGTGATTTGCCAGCTCGCAAGGCCCAACGCCGCTGCTCATGATTCCTCTCTCGCGAATCAGTCTTGGCCGGAGTCTTGGCCAAGACGATCTGGTGGTGCGACACGTTGAATGCGAAGGAGTCTTAGCCAAGCGCTAGGCCAAGACTTGGGAAAACAGCTTCAGTGCTCCACAAGTCATATTCTTCTATAAATTGCCTCCAGACCAGAACTACTAAGATATGGGAAATACAAGGATAAATCAATAGGTTTACTGCCCAAATAACAAGTAAATGGATAGTAAAAACATGATGAAATGCAATGTAATCAGCTTGCTTGTTGCGGGAGCTGTTTGTTTGCTTACTGAAGCAACTTGTTTGCTTGCTGCTGGAACTACTAGGCACGTGTGAGAGAGTGAGGGTGAACTCTTGTTTTTTTTCTTGCTTCTTTTTCTTGCCTTCCGCTTGGCGTTGATGGCATGGTATTTATAGGGACGAAGGGAGGGAAAATCCGTAGGAAAAGACAAATTACTACAGGGTGTAGATGAAGAGCAGCAACAAAAACACAAAATGGAGTGAGGTGGCGTTAGGAACAGTTGCAAAACGAATATGCATTAAATGCTTGGGCATTGTAGTGACAGGGAAGAGGAGCATGCATGAATCCTCATGCTTAATTGGGGGCCGTTGGATGAGGAGAAAAGATGAGTCAACTTTTGATCAATGGCTAGGATGAGTTGACTTTTGGGAAATGTTTTAATATTTATTTAATTGGTTCGAACTATCAACACGAGGAATCTCGCTTGAAATGAATAAAATCCCGAACTAAAAATACTAAAACATGCAATAAAATGCAACAAAATAAATAGTAATCAGTAAATAAAGAAAAAGTTCGATTTAAGGTCTGAAATTACTCGCTCAAAATCCTTAAAAGTTAGAACGAAAAATAAATGCGATAGCAAAGTAAAATTGAATAAAACAAAATGAGATGACGCGAAAGAAAATAATAGTAGATAATTGTCAATTAAAGAAAGAAGGCGTTCGATCTATGGTCGAGGTATCTTGCTAGGGACCGATAGAAGTTCGAATGAAAAGACAGTAAAAATACAAAAAAATTAAAATGACACGAAATGGTACGAAATATTAAAATAAATAGCCAAAGATCTAAAATTGAAAGAAGTTCAAATTAAATGGGCTAATAATGCGATGAACGATAAAAATACAAAAAATGTGTCAAAAATCGGGTAGCAATAGGTTGAGATATACACGTGTTGGGCTGTCATCGATGTTATCTAATCCTTGAGTAGCTTTCTATGCAGGTGATGTCGTGGAGATCGTCGTATCTTTTTGTAGAGCAAGTGGTGAGATGGATTGGAGTTTGAGAAGTTTGTTATGATAGTATTGTTGGAAGTCGTCTTGATACACTCTTGTGTATTTATGTGGGATAAATTCCCATGGAGCATCGTCTTCCATTGTTGGCCAGATTTCTTCTAGAATCTTGCGATTGAGTTCACTGATTCTTTTTTTATAGAGTCACATGTCTTTTTCTTGAAATTCCATGGATAGCCAAACTCATAATCGCTAGCTGAATAGAGAGTTACTTGAGGAAATGGAACCATGTCTTTTGAAGCTGCATTGGTGATAATGCAGTGTGGACAACAAAAGATGAGAACTATAAATTCATTTGGAGAACCCATTTGAGTAATAGAATGCTTTGGGTGTCTGCTGGTCTTCATCCATGTTTCTCTGCAAATGACTTCCCAATAGGAAAGGGAATGATAACATTGTAGAAATAGTGTTATATGCTCGTCATGCTCAAAGTTTGGCATATGTTGTGCCATTCTGAGTAGACATCATAATTCCTTAATGTTGAACTGAATACCTGCATAATAATTTTGACACATATACTAAAAGAAGTGGAGTACCTCTATAGGTACATAAAATAAATATGTGAGGCGAAAGAGGTGGATGAAAGGATATTTGGGGTGCAGTCCAACAGGTTTGATTATGGTTTCACCATACTTAAGAATGATCTCAGATTGATATCGGAGAATGAGTGTGTATGACTCTTGATCAAGGGTATTCTGACGTAGAAGGTCTGGAATTTCTGGGGGAATATGTTTGGATAATGGATGAGGAAAATAAGATAGTGAGTTGCTGGAAGAAGAGTGACTCATCATGTGAATGGAAGGAAGGTTGGAGGAGTTTAGAGGAGGCTTCGCAAGATAGGGTTGAAAATATTGTTTAAAGCCAATACCATAAGGCAAGATTCTAAACTTGTTGAGTTTAGTAAAGATATCAAAACCAAGAACCAAATCTTTTCCAGGAAGGGCAGAGCCAAGAACCTGAGTTGTAATTAAGCATCCTAGAAAAAACTTGAGTGTAATATTGCGGCTTATAAGATCTGTTGAAAAGACCTCATTATTGGACGTCTGAAAATATTGATGATGTGGTCTCTAGAATTTTGGAGGTAAAATGGAAGGATCCAATATACTTTGACCTGGTCCAATATCAAGAAATGCAGTAAGATGAATGAGCCGATTATATTTTTTCGGAAGGACTGTGACTGGGATTAGCGGTACTGCTTGTGAGCTCATGAGGACTGTCTATGGAAAAACCAGTGTCATCATAGTCTTTCAAGACTAGAAGAGACTGTGGTTTCTGTTCATCATTAACAGAGAAGAGAGACTCAAGATCATCATTGTTGACATCGATGCTAGTGTATGAGTATATTTCTTCCATGAGTTTTGCAGTGGACGTCCATTTTTGCTGACACTATTTTGCAAAATGACCTTTGTTTCCAGAGATGAAGCAACTATCAGATTTCTTCTTCGAGAATTTGCGTCGGAGAAACCGCCATTGTGGTTTCGTAAATGTTTTAAATTGTTTCAACTTCTTGCCTATCTGTGGCAATGGATATGCTTTCTTGTAATATTTCTTCTTCTTATCAGGGAAATGACAAGTCTGTTGAGTTGGACATTTGATTGTCAAGTCCTATCTTTTGTAGGCATTTGTGATAGAAGGACTCTCTTTGAAGAAGTCTTTGATCACCTTTTTAGTTGCATAAAGCTTTTCAAAAGACTTAAGCATAGACTTATATAGTTCTCCCATGGAGGCATCTGTGACTTGTTTGCCTTGTGCTTAAAGCGTCCGGAGAATTTCATCACCAAGTTGTTCTGGAATAGAAGCAAGAAAAGATTGTTTAAGGTTTAGATCTGTCAGGCCACCAACGAGGTAGAATTGTTTCATCATGCGGCGATAATGATAGATTAGATCTCTACAGTCAAAAGAACAACGTTTCATATTGAAAAAATCATCACGCTGGAGATCAAGATGATCTTCATTTCTCCTAAGGAATTCTTGATGGATAGCATAGATGGTTGTTGTAGCTGAAGGAAGTTGAAAGAACTGCAACTGTTGATATTCTCCTAAGGAGAGCCACTAATCATGAAGCATGCCCACAAAATGCGAGATAAAATTATGGAGAATAAGATATAACATAACGCCTAGTTTAGAGCTTTCAACATGAATCCATGCTAGGAATTCATTAAGTCATTCGCGTCATCGTGATGACGGGACATCATCTAAATGAAAAGTAAGTTTAAAGCCGGAAGGAAAAGTTGGGGCTGGATGAGCACCTGAAGTACTTGGTGGGGGATCATCATCATTGAGAACAGCTTCACCATGGGAATCAAGAGGGGGTTCAATGTGATATTTTTGATTCATGAATTGTGCTAGATATGTGTGATTAGAAGTAGCGGATGATTTTGTATCATCGGAAAGATCGATAGTGGATAAATCCTAATCAGAGTTAGAATCTCTAACTGTAAGTGATATTTGTGGCAGCTTAGAACAATGATGAAGGAGATTTTGAGATGTAGATTTGATCATCATTTGTTCTTCATGTTCTGGAATAGGAGATAGGTCTTTTGTGACAATAACCTTTGACTTGTTTGATTCTGTATGAGAATGTTTTTTTAGAGTGATGAAGCTTGTGGATATGTGCTTCATGGGTTCCATAGTATTTGGCTGTTTTAGCTGGGTTAGGTATGTAGAGTGTTTGAGTTGATTGTGGATATAGATGTGTTTTCTCCCATGATTGTAGTGGTGTGGAGGAAAAGAGAGGTATGGATGATGTGGGTGGTGGTTATGAAGTTTTTTCTCCTTTGAGAGTTTGGATTTGAGCTGTAAGAATCGAGATCCCCTTTTCCTTCTATTTAGCTTCAAAACTCAGAGGCATCACAAAGTTAATATCATTCTCAGCTTTGTTTAAGTGAAGTCGAAGTTGCTTTAACAACTGGGTGTTGGCTGTAAAACCTGCCTGTAACTTCTGTTCTATTTTATCAACATTGGTTAATAACTGGGCTAGAGTTGTATTCTGAGCAAGAGTGTTGTCTGTCTGCCAGTTGAGAACAACTTCTACTGCGGAAATATATTGTCAGCCACCTTCTGCATCTCTGGATATTGGTGTAAAGATTTTTGGCATCTGTATGTTTCCACGATCATCTACAGTTTCTTGTAGAGGAGGGAATTCTGTGGGTGAAAACATAAAGAGGTCTTGTGTCACCGAAAGTAGGGGATCCTTTTGAATCTCCTTAAGGGCTGCCTGGTAGCAAGGTAAAGAGGCAAGAGATGAAGGTGAAGGTCTGGACATTAGTGGTTTACAAGAGGATAGATGCGGTGGTGTGATAGGATATGAAGGTGGTGCGGAATATTTGACAACATAATCAATTTTTTCTGAAGGTTGTCCGAGGGTGTCAATCTCGGGGTCGCCTTCGTCGTGGCGTGGGAAGTTGTTTGCAAGGTAAGAATGATTTCTTCTTTTGTTCTGGGATGTCACGAGACCATACAATATCATCATCATCATCAGAGTCGGTTGTGATAGAATTCTAGTAGCAGTCATCACAATGACAAACATCAAAAAATCAATAACAACGTTCATCCTTGAACATGTAGATTGGATTACCGTCAGAGCTAAAATGCAAAATGGGCAGCTCACTTGGGATGACATAACCAGGGGATATCTCCATGATAGGGTCATCTGGAGATATTAGCTCCATCATCATTTGAGTGTGGAAAATAGTAGGTGGTGAATGTTCCTTTTCTCGAACGAACTGGATGGTAACGACACCATCGCTAGACTTTTTGAATCTAGGCTTACTAGATTGGATGGGTCGAGAATTTTCATGAAGTTTCTCATAGTTGGTGACCCATGTATCTGGTAGTAGTTTTATGAGCTCTGATCGAGGTAGCTGATGAGGAACATGGATGCATGTAGGAGTGTTGTTAAGATTTGCTGAAATCAATAAAGCGTCATTGGATGCATTCTGTGCTAAGTCAAGAGCATGATTCTGCACCCGGTAGACCATTTGATAATGAAGAGTAGTAATGACACAAAGATAATAGTGATGTTTAAAACTTCTATAAACCATTAACTCTTTTGCAAGGTAGGGAATCTATATATCATATCGTACTCCCACAATTTCTTTTTGTTAATGTCGTTGTGCGCATTTTGGCTATACGTGTGCCTAGATGTTAATGAATACTTTAGAAATTATATCACAATCTCATAGAAGCGACCTCACTCCACATTCATATAGGTGATTTCATCAAGTGTATCCGCAATCAATACACCACCCATAAGGGATATGAAATCATTAAGAGATTTAACTCATCCTCTTATTCAATGTAGCCTACCACTTCTCACATCATAGGAAGGGAAAAATAGTATAGTGTTAGTAGAATTAACAAGTGACTTGTTATTACCCATATGAATCTTCCTCATAGGATCTCTAATCACAAAGGTTGGGTTCCCATCACTGTTAATTTCACAAATCAGCTCAAGTTCATTCCTTTCAATGTTTAGTTAGAGGATCAACCAATTGCGCTTCTGACATCTCATAGTCAACAAAATAATTCATCATTTAACAATAACTTAACCACATTAATTTTATCATTGCAAGTCTTAGCTTGAAAATCACAATGTATCGATACATAGATGTTACACCCAATAGAATTCTTACATGTTGTAGAATTTCATCCCAAAACTTATTAACATCATTAGTGGACTTTTCTCATCAAATTACATCACTAGTGGATTTTATCTTATTTGAATATAAAATTCAATTATCATCATTGTATTCTGAATATAAAATTCATGGTACCCTCAAGTACGTCATTAAAGAGTACTGAAAAAACTTGACCTCAAAATGCCCAATTCTTGAGATATTTCTCAACACAAAGTTCTTGGAATAACATTATGCTATCACATCTCCTATCAGTTATTTATTTATTTATTTTTGCTCTCATTATCATACTTATTGTGATATCATTGCTGTCATAGACTCACAAAAATATTAGTATGAGTTCATGACATTTTATATATATATATATATATATATATATATATATATATATATATATATATATAAACAATAATTATAATATTCGAACCCCAATATTTGCGAATATTATCCTACTTGTTTATGTGTAAAAATCAATTTTATCAAATAAATATATTTGGTACATACTTAATTCACTTGATTTGGTATAATTTACTTCACCTGCGATTATGCCTCGAAAATATATATGGAATAAAACCATCAATGTGTTCATATATATTTAATCATATACAATGGTAATGTATCTCCTCAGGAAGTTACTCTCCTTTAAATTATATAAAAAATAATTCACAATTTTTTTTTTCTCCTAAACAATAATAATAACATTACTCATAATGAGATAAACATTAATATATTCATACCTCTTGTAGTACCAAATATAATCAAATTACTCATTAATTTGATTGCAAACTTTATAACCGTTGAAATATATTTAAACACATTGATGGTTTTATTGTGTTTGTATTCTTGAAAAATACACTTTGTTCTTACTAGAAGGATTGTGCACTATAATTGATCATCCATTTTAGTCAGCTACTTACCGTCTACAATGCTTCTTTCATCTGCTTCTATCATAAGAATACTCAAAAAAAAATTGCATACAATCACTAAACTGTGCATGAACTCGTACATTAATTATTAGAATAAGCTAAATGCATAAAAGACAACAACTTATTAGAAATATATAGACACATAAATAATTGTATGGAAAATGGACTCTTAATTGTAGATATTATAGTTTACCACAAAAACCATAGAATAGATACTTATCTGATGAGTATAAAATCATGATATAGACTTTCTTTTCTTTACACTCTCAAACGATCCCATCACTGGTAAAATAAATTACTTTAGATTATTGGAAAAATCTGCACAAAAAAGAAAGTGAAAAATCGAGACATAAACGAAATGTTGTCCTAAATTTTTTTATTTCCCCCAGGATATAACAATCTCTTTTAACTTGTAGTTAGGTACCAAAACAACAAGAACAAAATTGATAGTAACCCAGGAGTAGAATGATCACATTTAGTGTATTAAGGTGTCTCTTTGAAAAAATGACTGCACATATTTATAGGCTTGGAGATTTAAGGTGGTTTTAAAGATATTTCTGTTGGAGCAATATCTTCCACTTTAAGGGGGATAAGATTTCCAGTTTAAGATATTTAAGGATCGGTTACAAACTGAATTTGACTGTTTCAAATTCAAAATGGTCGTATGATTTCAAGGTAAGACCTTAGGGACCAAAATGTAAAACCTATGTAATATCACATTTTTACAACATATTGTTAGTAAACTGAATTTTTCAGGTAGTCAAAATCATGTGCACCATTGATAAGGACTAAATACGAAAGCCTACTCGTGTTAAGAGTTTTTGCCAAAGTGAATTTTGTAGATATGTTAGAAGAGACATAGACGAGTGCATGGCATTTCTTTATGAGAAATGATATGTAATTGTTTTTTTTTTTGAAAGGAAATGATATGTAATTGTTGGTATACCATTTTGTGCAAAACATAAATTCATGAGGTATGTTATATTCCTCGACATTTCTATCATGAATACCTTATACAAAAGAGGCGTTTCTTCTCTAAGGATAACGTCTCGTTGCGTGCTTCAATCATCAATATGATATAAATTATTATTGTGTCTATATTAGATTTTCTCCCATTATCAATTCTAATATTCTGGTGTGTTCTAATCCATTATTTATTATTTATATATATATATATCAATATTTTTCAACAGTAAGCCTTAGAGGGTTATTCATTATCGGTTAGACATGCATCGTTTGAACATTTTTTTGGTATTAGTTCTGTTAGAAACTCTCGATTTAGAGCACAGGATTAAGTTGTTGTTGACTGGAGATGCTTGGGAGGTCGAGTTTAAGCATATTTTTCGGCAAGACATTATAGTTACGAATAGTCTTGCAAAATTTGGCATTCTCACAAGAGAATCCTTTTATAACACATCGTGATGTTCCTCTTTGTATGTTGCACAAGGTAGATGGTGTTAGACTAGGGATGTCATGTTTTTCCACCTTGTGGGCTTTAATGAAGAGAATATAATGGTAAACTCTTTTTAGAGAGATGGACGATCAAGGATTGATTATGATTGTTTCGGTGTTGTAGTGATCTTTGACACTACTTATCGCACAAATAAGTATAACTTAATCTGTGCTCCATTTGTGGGAGTTAATCATCACTAGAAAATATAATCTTTGGATGTGCATTTTTGTCCAATGAAAAAGTATCACCAATCGAGTGGTTGTTCCAAACATTTTTTGAGTCAATGGATGGGAAAACACCAAAGAATATAATGATTGATGAAGATCAACTAATGGCGAAAGCAATTAAGTTTGTTTTTTTCTAATACTCGTCATCGGTTATGCTTGGGCACATTTCAAAGAATGCAACTTCGCATTTGGGTTGTTTCAATTCTAATCATGAATTTTGCAAGTTATTTTACAAGTTTTTGGAGGGTTGTGATAGAGAAGTTGAGTTCCAAGAGACATGGGAGAAAATGTTGAACGATTTCAGTGAACTTAAAGAACACCGTTGGTTGAATGACTTATATGGAATTAGAAAAAAATGGTGTACAACTTTAAATAAAGATGCATTTTCGGCTGGAATTATATATTCACAATGAAGTGAAAGTAAAAATCTTGTCTTGAATAAAGTTGCAAATAAAACTACATCTATGATGAAGTTTGTAGTAGAGTTTGAGAAACGAGTTGCAAGTTGGTGTTTGTCTGAAGCTGAAGAGGACTTTCGTTGTAAACAAGGTATTCCTCCTCATATACCAAAACATAGTGGACTTTTAAACCATGCAGCAAAAGTTTACACTTATAAGATCTTCAAAAATTTTGAGAAATAATTACTAGATGTCATTGCAACAACTTATGTTGAGCTTTCACATTTTGAAAATCTTTACATTTTTTAGGTGACCGAGGAGGGGAAATGTTCAAGAGCATACACTGTCCATTTTTTTTGCCTTCAATTTGGATATTAAATACACTTGTAGAAAGTTTGAGTCAGTGGGTTTGTTGTGATCTCATGCATTAAAAGTTCTCGATTTGAAAAATATGACCAAGATTCCTGATCAATATATATTACACAAATAGAGGAAAAGTGAAAAGGAGAGAATGTTTGACAATGAGTATGTTAAGTCGTCTCTTAGGGGAGATGTTTAATAAAAAATTGTGTTCCGTAATAGTATGATGAGATATGCCTACAATATAACCACAAAATGTCAAGGTGATAAAATGACGAGACATTTGCCGATATTGTTTGTTGAAGATGAATGAGAAAGTTGAAAAATAATTATTTAAGCTAAGTGTGGGTGATAGTTGCAGTGCGGATGAGAGGGAATTTAACAAGGGGTAATAGTATTAAAACCACTGAACTTTGTGCGAAAATCACAAACCTCCCCTAGACTATAAAAAATCTATTTGGCCCCCCTGTACAATTGGTCAACACGGTCCAACCCATTTCTGTTAGTCAAACTAACCGTCTGTTAGTTGTGACTCATTGTTGCCAGTTGGTGCAACATGCAACCAACAAAATTAAAAAATATATTAAAAAATTCTAATTGTTCCACTAACCTTAAGAAATCCCCTCCCCATTGTAAAACAGGATTTGTAAATAGACATTGTGTTTTATCAAGAAATATAATTTCACACTCCGATGAATTTCGATCAATTAAAAATAATGAATTTTGACTTTCCTTTAAAATAGGATTTGCAAATTGCTTCTACTGTAAAATAGGATCTGTAAATGTAAATAGCCATTGCTCTTTATCAAGAAATCTAATATGAAGGAAGAAAAGAGGATAATGCAAACGAATGTAAATTCATTCAACATTAATTCAAACTTATTTTCGGACGAACACAAACTTGTGATTATCACCGATCAAAAAGAGTAGCAATGCAAGATCTAGAAACTGACAAAATCAAATAAAAAAATATTAACATAAACCACCACCGGAATACCCTAACAGACCTAATAACTCCTCATACCCAATCCAACAAACAATTCTAATAATCCTAAGTCCTCCAGTTTCCCTTAATGTCGCTGCCACTTGGAGTAACGAGATCCACCATCTCTACCATCGTAACCACGGTCACATCCACCGCCTCCATATCCTCCGCCGCCACCACCGCTGTTGTATCCACCGCCTCCTCCGCTCTTTACATCAAACAAAACCCTAAATCAATAATTAAAATCTATTTTTAAATTCTGACAAAATCCCCTATGGGATACGTGAAACCTTAGATAAAAATCTAAGAGCTAGTGAATTTGGTAACTGCCTTGGTGCCTTCGCCGACAAGATGCCCGCCTTCTTTGAGCTTCTTCTCCGCCGCTGTCGGAGCCTTCTCCGCGAGCTTCTTCTCCACTTTCACATCTAACACACCAAGCACCGTCAAACCCAAATGAATTCAGATCTAAAAATATTATTTATTTTATTAATTTTTCTGTGGGGTAAATAAAGAGATTTTAAGGTTTAGATTATTGTGGGATAAAGAGGTGTAGAACCGGAGGTGGTGGTGATGGATGATATGTTAATGATGGTTATGTTAATTTGGTGAATTGATGATGATGGTGCTAGGAGAGCATGATGAAGGTGGGTTTGACAGAGATGATTAAACTAGTTGTCATAAGTAAATAAATGATTTAATTTTTTTCTTTCATTTTCGATTCCAGGTTACAGCAACCGGTTGTAATAATTCATCATTAACAGACCGTTTGGTTGACTAACGGAAATGGGCTGGACCTCGTTGACTTTTAGTCCAAAGGAGGCGGAATAAAAGTTTTATAGTCAAGGGGAGGTTTCTATTTTTTGCAAAAGTACAGGAGGGCTCAATGTTATTACCCCATTTAATAATGACTTAACAATGTATTAGACCCATTACGTGTAAAGCCAAAAGGTATTTCAAATGCAAGACTTGAGAAGCCAAAGAGAAAAACGACTAAAGTAAAGCCAAATTAAAATGAGTGATTCTTTATTCTTGTCATTACAACTTTGTGCATTTTTATCACTTGATATTGGAAGTATAGTAAATATTCTTGATGTAGGAAAAATGAAGAAGTCAAATATTGGTTCTTCCTCACAAACCATAGTTGATGGATCTTTTTCAAGTCACTCTCTTCCTCCATCAAATACTATTAACATTCCTTAGGTGGAGACGAAAAATATTAATTGTTTATTTTGGATAATATATATTTATAGCATTCATAATCCTATGATTTAATTTATGCAGCACTTTTCTCATGGCTAGCAAATGTCACACTCCCATTTATTATCGCATATGCTATCAACTGAGGTAATTCCTCACAATGTCTACTTTTTTTTAAGTTATGATTTGTTGTGTTTATGATTGAATGCATATTTAAATATTAATTCCTATCATTATAAATATATTTTGGATGTTGATACTGTTAATTAAAGTATTTATTGCTCTTATTTGCAAATAAGGCATGGAAGAGGTGATTTGGTGGAAAGGAAATTATTTGGTTGATTTCAGGATTATTTTCCCTACATCTTTCCTAAGACGCAAAACAGACAGACTGCAAATCAGCGAGATAGAAAGAAAATGCGTTTTCACACCTTATGACGCCTACAAACTCAAGATGTTACTTATTTCGTATCCAGTAAGGAAAGAGATGGCTAGATGAGTCATTTTCGTGTCAAAAAAGGAAAGATATGCCAAAGAGGAGTCCTTCTCTAATTAGAATAAGAATAAAACCCCTAGATGAGTATTTTCTCTACTTTATGGGTTGTCTGGCTAAATCTATTTAAGTGTATTGTTGGGGTTGTTATATAGTTAAGGTATATCCATAAGTGCTTTTTGGACGTGCTTCTCTAAAGAAGTAAAGTAGGAGACCTAAGTGTACCTCATCTCCATAGCTCATCTACAAGTATGGAATTGAATATTATTGAATGTATGATCGGTTGAATTGGAATTATAACCGGATATTCGTCTTTGCTAGGAAGCTTTCTCTTATTTGTTTTCTTATTTATTCTGCAACCAGTATACGTTTTAACTCTCAAACTTAAAACCTTTCTTTGCTTGTTTTATTATTTTATTTGTATCTAGTCTTTGTCTAGTTTACGTCTTGCCTATTCTCTATGGATAGAACCTCTCACCATTGTCCTCAATCTCTTTTGTAGCTAGTGATAAGTTGTAATTATTTTTTGACGGCTTCGATGACCGATTAGTTAACCTCTTGTATGTTTTCATATTGAATAAATGTGCAATAAAGAGATTAATAGCTTAATGTCATTTCAATTGTCACAACAATTGATGATGCCCATGTCTACCCGAGCACTTCAGGTAATTTCATTATTTTAATATTCACCAAAAATAAATCTTTAAACAATTTTAGTTTTGTTGAAATATTTGGCAAATGTGAATTATATTCCTTATGATTATTTTGATTTTTAATGTAATAGGTTTCTCTAACAAGTTAGGTGGGTGACCTAAATCTCTCATTTTCCAACATGTTATCGGGTGCAAATGTGAATCATGTGACACATTTGAGACATGTAAGAACATTTTATTTAACTCAAATATTTTTTGAGGTTCTTTTGTAGATCAAATTACTAATCCGTATTTTTTTGTTTTCAATGAAGGGTTCTGTTCAACAAAATGTGGCGCAAAGCACTCATAATCTTGTAACACCATGAGAATAGTTGGCTCTATTTTACCTCACCTACAATTCATTATGCTATACATATTGTTGTAGAGTAGGAGGAGCATTTAGACATTTTGTTATTCTTTACATTCATTGATTGTGTAAAATCATTTAGGCAAGACCCGTTGGATGCTTGATTGGATAAACATGATCTTAGTTGTTTTTAGTAGAGACCTCTTCCAAGATTGAACAAGCCTTAAGAAATATGTATTTTGCTAACGGTTGTCCCAACAATTATTCCAAAGAAGCTTGAAAATGTAACTTAGTGATATTACTTTAACAAAAGATACCAATTTATACCAATCACAATCAGTTGGCAAGCAATATAAGTTTACAAAATCATACACTAGAGCACAAAAGGAATTGACAGCCAAACATATCATTTCAATAAAAAAAAGGTATTCAGTAACAGTTGAGAAGAGCAACCTGTCTTTTATCCTTTGAACCATAATTACAATTATTATCTCTTATACAACAACAATTTTTAAGAGGTTTGGATTCAATTAGTTACTCCTTCCTTCCTAGTCAACACTCCTTAGTTCTCTTTTAGCTCTTTGTTGTGCTTGAATTTAGCCCATGAGATAACACTACAACACACTATAAAAACTAAGTAAATCAATTCTCAAAATCACAAAAAGAATTATAAGCCCTAGTTCATACACAACTACTTAGCATATGGGGCAAACTTTACTTCAGAAAATTATTTGGAAGTATAGGATACACAGGTAGTAAGTAAATCTCCCAAATGCATGCTCTTGTTGTTCATCTTACATTGAATTCTAGAAACCCAAAAGTGAAAAATTAAAAATTAACCAATTTGATAATGTAATGCAGAAAAACAACACAATTAGTCACATGATTTTGGGAACGACACTAATTCTACCAGAAACTAAACCATCAAAAGAAACAAGGCTATTCTAAACATTAAGGGATTAATCAAAACATTAAAGTCTTTTTGCCATTCTAAACATTTTATAAATCACTCCGATTGGGATTGGCCAAACCAGAAATGCTATACGTAGGGTAGCTGATCGAATTCTGTGACTAAACATTAAGGAATAAAAAATAAAAAAAACATATTTGCACAATCGCTATCATTGGGGAGGGGCAGGTCAAGAAAAATTTCGAGATTTCTCCAGCAAATGCCACCACTTCATTGGCTACCGTGTATTACTCGACAACTTACAGATCTCCCACCGATCTCAATTGAATTGTTTTAGGTATCATCTCATTAGAAGCTCCACCGTGAGTATCCATATCGTGGGGGGCATGAAGAAGGGGATGCTAACTGGATTGGGAGAAAGATTTAAAGGAGGAAATTGGATTGGGAAGACGTGGGCGAGGAAGAAAGACGAGGGTTTTTGTTATGGACGATGATGGGTAGTAGTAAATTAAGATTTTTTAGTTTTCACATATTTCTTAAATTAAAAAAAAAAGTCCACGTTGCTGCAAATTACTAATTGAGTATACCTATATCACAGAATAATTTTCCAAGAAAGAGGGCCGGTGGAGAGAGGGATGGGATGAAAGGAGGTGATAAAAAGACCATAAAGTAATTAATTTGGTTTGATGGTAGAGGCGGAACGTTCGAGGTTTTAAGTTTTTACTTCAGCTTTTTCAAGCATGCAACAATTTTTTTGTTCAAAAGCCATGGTCTCTTGATAATATGGGAAATAGGCCGATTTTAATAAATAGTTTTCATAAAAAAAATTGTGTTATGAAAGAGTTGGAAATCCCACTTTATTTTTTTAATTGTTTTTATATTTTATTGTATGTTGTAATATTTTTTTATGATTTTATTTCTTCTTTTTAAAAGTCTTTCTCTATTTATTATGTTATTTTTCTTATTTTAAAATTTTCACACATTTTTATATCTAATTTTATTTTTCTAGGATTTTTCTAATTATAAAATTTCATCAATAAACTAAAATTGCTCACTTAAGTAATACAATAAAGATAATAAAAAACTATGGTCTTATTTCCTCTCCTATTTAATATTGAAAATTAATGTATATCTACTGCTTTATTTACTCTAATTAATTAGTTTAACTTTTTATTTATTTATTTATTTTAAATGGTAGTATTTTTAAAATATGCATAACAAAACTCGGTCTTGATTTGCTGACCCGATTACTAATATATATATTTATATCATAACGTGCACAAAAATTATAGCACAACCAATTAGTGCATATTTTTTTTATAATATATATCATAGGTTCGAATCATATGCTTTATAATAATAAACAAATAAAATTATCAATTTATCGGACCTACATGTTCATTCCCTCAAATTCAAATTTAATTAAAATATTAGCATGACCGCGTATTATACTTTTTTTATAATAAAAAATCCATACCAAACTTGCTTAATAGTTCACCCTTTAGCATTTGTTTACCCCTTACCACTTCACCTATTAAAACTTAACCTCCTTAAAGGTTAACCTCTTTAAAACTTAATCTCATTTTCCCCCCACAATTCAAAAACACCTGTCGCACACCCTTTTTGTTTCGATGTTGCGAAACATAGGTTTGGGATGGGAATGTGAGATAAGCGTTGGACTCGCCTCAAATCATGCAAAATGAAGTCGCCACCCTATTTTTCTAAAATTTAGGGAACCTAATCGACATAGCATAAAAAATAAAAAGGCAAAGGCAAAAATGGTCTAAACCAAAGAACAACGGTTCGAGGTCGTATTTATAGACTTGGGAAGGTGTTAGGCACCCAAGTCACATCCTTAAAAAAAGGTTACCGGTATGCGAGGTGTTTTGAGAAAAATATTTTAAACATGTAATTTGGGCCCTCCAAGGTGACGTTACATCTTAGCATTTTTCGTTGGGACTTGTTATTTCCGTTCGGGACCGAGGGACGGGGTTACCGTTTGTTCGTATGCTAGAGCGGACGTTTCCCTTTTTATCATCAGGCCATGCATGATTAACCTAAACTAGGTGATTCTATCATCTCAAATCTATCATAGTACATTTTCATGGATGCACATATTCCGTGTGGGATCGAAGCCACCATGCATAGCATTTAACAAAGGGACAATTAATTTCATGGTATGAAAGACAAGTGGCATAAACATGTTGTACATGTGAGATTGATTTTAATTATTTAGCAATTCTATATGTCATGCATACGAATGGGTGGTTCTAACGTCTACTAGGGTGTCATGCATTCGATTCGGTTTTAGCACTTCTAAATAAACATACAAGGAAATGTTTTAAGATAAACATACCTTTTCAACGAGCCCCAATCGATCCATGTCTACAAAACCGTGGTTAGCAACAAGTAATAAATACGTAGGTATAACAAACATACACGATTTTTAACTACTTAACTAATTATTACAAACCAACAGTTGATAATAACTACTTATCTGATTATTACAAATTGGAGGTCGGAATAATTAATCTAGCTAATAATTACAATAAGTGAAAAAATTAAATAAAGCGTCAACTAATTACAACAAGTGAGATAAATTAAGATAATTCATTGCGAGCGAAGACTTGAATTTTATCCTACAAAGTGAGAGTATTAACGATAACTTAAAAAATAAAAAATAAAAAATAATAAAAGCGCATGCAAACATTTATTTAATTTCTAGCAAGCAAGTAATTAAATAAACATGGCAAACAAGTAAACAATTTATGAGCATACGAGAATTCATACAAAAAATTAAACATGGTATAAAGTTACGAAAAATAATTTGTATGCATACGAAACATTATATGAAAATTAAACATGGAAGTTACGAAAAATAAATGGGTCAGGCCCAATATCCTTGCCAAAACAGTTGCTGGGCTTGGGATGAAATCAAGCCGAGCTTTCATTTAAAACCAAGATGGGCTTGTGATGAAATCAAGCCCATCACCTTTCTTTTTTATTTCCCGCACAAACCCAATTTCCTTTCTTCTTCTTCTTCTTCTTCCTTGCGTCGCCGGCGCCATGGCTAGCGACCAAGGAAGCTCCAACCCTGAAACACACCCAAAATAGTCCCAAAAAATGCAGCAACACCATAGTAGCTCAAGCCAACCAACACAGTGATTTATCTCAACCAAAACAGTAGCCGATTTTAACAAGCAAAATACAAGCTAATTAAACTACAATTGGGCTATTAATTAATCAAGACATTATGCAATTAAATTGAAGCAAGGGAAATGAAATTGGCATGAAAACAAAGCATATGAGGCAAGTTTTAGTGATTTATTCATGCATTAAAGACAAACGAAATTATGGAAAAACTAGGTAAAAACTCACTTTGCTTCCTTTGCTACTGGACTAGTTTGAGCTGAATAAAAGGGGGGGGGGGGGGGGGGGGGGGGGGGGCTAGAGCCGGATTGGTCCCCCCTTAATGCCTTTCTTGGAGCTAGGTATTTATAGAAAAACTTGAGTCGGTTTGGAGTGAGCTGCCATGGATGACGAGGCTCGGTGATGATGAAAACGCGTTGAAGTAGGGAGCAAGTTTCCTTTCTGTGGCCAAGGATTCATGGATGTGAGCTTGTAATGATGAATCCAAGTCGGCAAGGCTAGCTAGAGGGAAAGGTGAGGGGATTCGAATAAACATGCATTAATTGGCATTAATGCATAAATTTGGATACGAACGAGATATTTTTGGTATGAGCAAAATCGCTTGAAAATGAAAATAAATCTGAACCGAGGGGAACACGGTGCGCAGAAAAATAAGACGAGAAAACTAGTATATAGTGAAGAAATGTGAAACTCGGTTTAATGTGTTTATTTTCTCTTTCGGAAAGGTTGAAAGTTCGGGCGTAAAATAAATATCTTTACGACGAAAATTGAACAAAACCAAACTCGATGGCGTGAAAGAGAAAAATAGTATGTAATTATCAATTAAAGAAATAACGTGTTCGACCCACGGTCCGAGGAAACATGCTCTGGATCGATAGAATAGAAGTTCGCGTAAAAACAGTCGAAAATACGAAAAACTAAAGAGGCATGAAATGACACAGAATATTAAATAAACTAGCCTAGCACCAAGGATCGACAGGAATTTGACCTAGACGAGCTATTAAATGTGATAAACGTAAAAATACATAAATGTGTTGACGAAAACCGAAAATACGGTTTAGTAAAAAATACAAGAAAAATACGAAAAATTCAAAAGACGTGAAATGACGTGAAATATTAAAACAAATAGTCCATGATAAAAAATCGATTGAAATTTGACGTAAGCGGGCTATTAGCGTGACAAGCAATAAAAATGAAAAAGTTGTGACGTAAGTCAAAATTCGGGTAGCAACAGTTGCCCCCTCTTTACTGTATGATAAAAAATGCAGTGTAACTGAGATTTTTGATTAGCAGTAAAGATGGTTGCCCCAAGTATTTACCGTGTTTTGAATACATCATAACCAGTTAGGATGCGGAATTATGCAAAAAAAGGTAAAATAGTCGCTCAAGGAGGAGTAATAATTATGCAGAAATGTAGTCGCTCAGGGAGGAATATTTAGATAGACAGAAAAGTAGTCGTTCAAAGAGGAATATTTGGTTAGACTTGATTTGGAAAATATAGTCGCTCAAGGAGGAGTATTTAGATATGCAGGAAAGTAGTCGCTCAAGGAGGAGTATTTAGATATGCAGAAAAGTAAGTGAGAGTTGTAACGCACCTTCGCTCGGATGTTGATTGATGATAACGCACCTTCGTTTTGATGTTGATTTGATCGCGGGGGTGGTATGAATCGCTTAGCCTAATTTAAAAGACATGGCGTGGGGACGAACCGCTTACGCAAATTTTAAAAGACATGGCGTGGGGACGAACCGCTTACGCAAATTTAAAAGACAAGGCGTAGGGACGAACCGCTTACGCAAATTTGAATGACAAGGCATGGGGACGAACCGCTTACGTAAATTTAAAAGACATGGCGTGGGGATGAACCGCTTACGCAAATTAAAAAGACAAGGCGTGGGGACGAGCCGCTTACGTAAATTTAAAAGACATGGCGTGGGCACGAACTGCTTACGCAAATTTGAAAGACAAGGCGTGGGGACGAACCGCTTACGCAAATTTAAAAGACAAGGCGTGGGGACGAACCGCTTACGCAAATTTAAAAGACATGGCGAGGGGACGAACCGCTTACGCAAATTTGAAAGACAAGGCGTGGGGACGAACCACTTACGCAAATTTAAAAGACAAGGTGTGGGGATGAACCGCTTACGCAAATTTAAAAGACACGGCATGGGGACGAACTGCTTACGCAATTGGGGGGAGAATGATATTTTTTGTAAAAGGGTATAAAGGGAAAGCAGGTCTTACCTCGAACTTACCGTGCGAACTGAGATGGGGCATGGTTGGAAGCCACCGTATAAAATAAGGTTGATATGAGTGACCAAATCACCGCTCATCATAAAGAGAATGTGGGTGACCAAGTCACCGTACGAAAATAAATGGATGTGAATGACTAAGTCACCGCACAACATAAGTCAAACGGTGGGTAACCAAGTCACCGCACGACAAGAAAGAAAAGTGAATGACCAAATTGTCACCAACGTGGGTGACCAAGTCACCGCACAATCATAGAAAGACAAGTGGACAACCAAGTCGTCACACCAACGTGGGTGACCAAGTCACCGCACAACATACGTTGGTGACCAAGTCACCGCACAACAAAGAAAGAAAAGTGGACGACCAAGTCGTCACACCGATGCGGGTGACCAAGTCACCGCACAACATAGGGAGAAAAGTGGACGACCAAGTCGTCACACCGATGCGGGTGACCAAGTCACCGCACAACATAGGGAGAAAAGTGGACGACCAAGTCGTCACACCGACATGGGTGACCAAGTCACCGCACAACATAGGGAGAAAAGTGGACGACCAAGTCGTCACACCGACGTGGGTGACCAACGCACCGCACAACATAGGGAGAAAAGTGGACAACCAAGTCGTCACACCGACGTGGGTGACCAAGCCACCGCACAACATAGGGAGAAAAGTGGACGACCAAGTCGTCACACAGACGTGGGTGACCAAGTCACCGCACAACATAGAAAGAAAAGTGGACGACTAAGTCGTCATAAAATAAGTTTGGAGGTGAAGTGGTAACGTACCTTCATTCCGATGTTTGATTTGGATTTTTTTTGAAAATCCAAGACGAGGGTATTACGATGATTCCTTCATCGAAGACCTATGGTTGAGGCATGATTCCAATGAAGCATATCTGTGTCCTGCAATCAGAAAGGAAGCAAACACGAAGCAACAACGGATAGAAAAAGAGAGAGCAAATGACCTATGTGAGAAATATCAAATATTCCTACATTTAAACCATAGCTTGCCCCCAAGTTTTTTGTTTGGAATGAAAATGATTTCTTTGTTTAAGAAAATAAATCCAAGCATTTTTTTTTGGATAAAATGTTCATCCAATTTTTGTTATATCAACATGATTGATTCAAGTCTAGATAATGTCTGCGTCTTGTTCAGGAAATAACGACCTCAAAAACAAGACTTTCCCATGACATGCAACTGTAAGCAATCCTCACCAGAGATTAGTGTTTACACTCACGCTCAGAAAACAAGGCTATGTGCTTACACTCCTAAAAATGCATTAAACATAGCACAAAAATTAAATTTGCAATGCCAATCTGAGTGAAAGATGCACATGTATGGGCCTGCTAATAATCAAGAGGACTTTGCGAGGGAGAAAAAAAGAGGAATTTGTAGAAGAAAGGGAAAAGTGTTGTGTTTTTTTGCGGAAGGTTTTAATGAGTTCGTGCTCGACTACTGATTGTGATGAGGTCAAATTGTGGTGAACGATGCTCGACGATTTGATTGTGGCAAGGGCAAAGTGCACAAATTGTTGAATCTTTGCTTGAGATGTTCCTTCTGGATTGTTTTGAGGGCATCGTGCCCGAGTTCTTCAATATTTGCAGGAAATGATCTCTTTTATTTTTGAGATCATTTTGCCATTGATATTTGGCCGTTTTTTTTGTTTTGTACTTGCTTTTGTTGTTGTCTTGTTGATTGAACACTTTTTGTTCTATTTTTTTGTTGTTTTTTTTTGTTTTTTGTTTTTGTGTTCTTCTCTTCTTCTTTTTTGAGCAAGCAAAGCATGTACAATTTTTGTTTGGTCTATCATCCTCTCTGTCTTTGGCAGAAGCCTCCAAGTCTTGATTTATTTTACCCTCTTCTGACGTTGTTTTGTCAGCGATCCTCTAAGGGCTTCCTTGTCATTCCCTTGCTTGATGTGTAACTTCAATTTAGCTGTCCCAGTTGAGCACTACTCACTTGGTTAGGAGAAAATACAAGGCTTTTTGAGTGTTTGATAGAGTCGTACATAGTGTACAAGGTATGTGTTTGAGAGCAAAAAGTTAAAAATGAAAATGTGGAAGAAGAGCAAAAGCAAAGTCCAATGTCATCTTACTATTATCCCATGTCTGATGGTTCATGTACCCTAGATATTATGCAAATCTAACTAGCACCTAGTTTAGCAGTTACACTCATGAAAGAAACAAGGTGTGAAGGCCCAAAATACTCACAGGGATATGTTTTGTGACTGCTTACATCTAAACATGCCATAGACATAAGAGTTAATAGACAAAATCTCATATGTTTACACAACTTCTAATGAACGCACAAGTTTAAAAATGATGAATGCTTGATTTATGGAATGTTTCAAAAAAACGTAGGATTTTTTTATTTTTTATTTTTTAAGCCAAGCAATATGATTTTTTGGCAAAAGCTAAGAAATTTTGCAAACATTACGTATGCACTCTTGCAACAATGTAAACTGCGGGAATTTAAAATTGTGGAAATATAAATTGCGAAAATATAAATTACGGAAACGTAAATTGCGGAAAGGGAAATTGCAAAAGGTAAAGGACAACTTACGTGAAAAATGAGCTTTGACATTTTTCAACACCTTCTTTTGGTCGTCACTTCACTCGCTTGCCCCTAAGTTTACAAATCTCGTTGCACTTGAAATGAAGAGAGAGTCAGATAGTAAATTCATAGGGAAAAGGTATCCCAAGATGTTGAATTTAGAATTAACGAAGAAAATAGAAATATTGAAAAGAACACGTGGGTTGCCTCCCACGAAGCGCCCTTGTTTAAAGTCCTAGGCTCGACTATGGCGAAGCTTCCTTGCGATCAAAATTGGAGAAAGTGGGGGGTGAATCGCCGCACTAATTTTTTTACGAAAAGTGGGGGTGCAAATCGCCACACGATTTTTGAAAGGTGGGGTTTGAACCGCCACACGATTTTTTAAAAGGTGGAGTTTTGAACCGCCACATGATTTTTGTGAAAGGTGGAGTTTAAACCGCCACAAGTTTTTTGAAATGTGGGGTTTTGAACCGCCACATGATTTTTGAATGGTGGGGTTTTGAACCGCCACACGATTTTGACGAAAAGTGGGGGTGTAAACCGCCGCACAAAATTTTGCTGAAAAAGTGGGGGTGTAAACCGCCACACGATTTTTGAAAGGTGGGGTTTGAACCGCCACACGATTTTTGAAAGGTGGGGTTTTGAACCGCCACACAATTTTTGAAAGGGTGGGGTTTGAACTGCCACACAATTTTTTTGAAAGGTGGGGAGTAGCTCGCTTTTTAGGGGCTATCGTCTACCTGAAAAAGGAAAATAGACAAGTGAATAATAGTAAGTATGGGCAACAATATGCATGTGACATGCAATCCCGAGGCCTCCACGCTGCTTATTCACTCTTCCGGCCACACTTTCACTTAATACTTTTAGGACGAATGAGAAGATGACACTTCGGTGAAGATACGAAGGAAGTTTTTATTCATTCCGCTCGACGAGATGTGATCTTGGATGCTATCAATGAAACCCACGGATCGGCGCTACGAGGAAACGTTGGTCATAACAAAAGAGTGCGCAGCTGAAACCGAGAAGAAGTAATTATCCTTGCATTCGGAATTGTTTGTGAGAGATGCTCCACCCAGAAAATTCTGAAATTTGGTGTGGGAAGACTTCAGCCTGTTATCAACATCTTTCGTGTTTTAGCCGAGAGGAAACTACGAGCAAATCTCTTTGATATTGGCCAAGGAAAAAGAGCGCGCAGCTGAAACCGAGAAGGAGCATTATGATTTATTTTTTTTATGCGCCGCCCAGAAAATTCTGAAATTTTGTATGGCATACGTCAGCTCGTTATCAACATCTTTCATGTTTTAGCCGAGAGGAAAATCCGAGCAAATCACATTGATATTGGCCAAGGAAAACAAAGAGCGCGTAACTGAAACCGAGAAGGAGCAACTGTCCTTGCATTATGAATTTTTTTGTGAGATATGCGCCACCCAGAAAATTCTGAAATTTGGTGTGGGAATACTTCGGCCCATTATCAACGTCTTTTGTGTTTTAGCCGAGAGGAAACTACGAGCAAATCGCTTTGATATTGGCCAAGGAAAAATAGCGTGCAACTGAAACCGAGAAGAAACGGTTATCTCTATGTTATCGTCATTTGGTCTATATATTTTTTTGTGTTTTCATTTCAAGGGTTGACTCCTTTTTTGAGCTCTATGTGTGGTTTATTTTGGGGAAGGTTTGTTCGACCGTAGGCGATAGCCGTTTGATGTGCTTTGGATGTGTGAAAGAAAGGACACGTTTCATAATTATCCAAATAATTACAAACATTGTCATTGATTTTTTCGTCAAAAAAGGTTACAACCATTATAAGTTGGATTACCTATCTAGATCTACCCAAAAAGGCTAGTAGATAGAAGTCTAGGAACATGGTTACATGGGGCGAAAAGATGAAAATCTAAGTAGCTGATGCACGATATTTCTTTTAAGGTGGCAACCCTTGAAAGTTGAGATCCGTTTGCTCATACCAAAAATATTCCAACAACGCAATCTCCCCTTTCTGACTCTCCACTTCTTCCATCCCAATCTTGGTCATAATATCGACAATAAAACCGAATTTCAACATGTCACCCTATTCCGACTAATCGTTATAGCTTGAAATCCCGAAAGTATTAAGTGAAAGCATCGTGGGTGTTGCCATTTTGAGTAAACAAGTAAGGCGGGGCCATTTGCGAAATAGAATCATTGTGTTAGCGAAAAAAATACAACATAAGAAAAATACAAGTATAAAGTAAAACCGTAATACATAAACATGAAATAAATGCACGAACATGATGCATATGCTGGGGTGACTCCGACTCTATCTAACTGGCTGAAAAGTTCCCGGATGTTACCCTAAAAGGGGTCCCCCATAAATGGATACGAGAGCGTTGACCGAATCATGACAAGGATTCTGGGCGCTCAATCCATCTAGAGGTTCAACATCCGAGTTAGGGTTCATGAAAGCATACTGGGACACAGGTCCGCAGGGTTTCACTAATACCTTCCTAATCCTATTGGGTATCATGGCCAACGATAAGCATTATGAATGAGATGCATATGAACTATTTATTAAAGCCAATAACATATAACAATCACGAAAATAATTTATTTAAAGCAAGTAAATAATAAAAAAATAAACACCGTAAAACCGGCTTCGACCCTAGACGTCCCTAGTGAAGTCGCCAAACTGTCGCACCCCCTTTTTGTTTCGATGTTGCGAAACATGGGTTTGGGACGGGAATGTAAGACAAGCGTTGGACTCGCCTCACATCATGCAAAATGAAGTCGCCGCCCTATTTTTCTAAGGTTTAGGGATCCTAATCGACATAGCATGAAAAATAAAAAGGCTAAGGCAAAAATGGTCTAAACCAAAGAACAACGATTCGAGATCGTATTTATAGACTTGGGAAGGTGTTAGGCACCCAAGTCACATCCTTAAAAAAAGGTTACCGGTATGCGAGGTGTTTTGAGAAAAACATTTTAAACATGTAATTTGGGCCCTCCAAGGTGATGTTACATCTTAGCATTTTTCGTTAGGACTTGTTATTTCTGTTCGGAACCGAGGGACGGGGTTACCGTTTGTTCGTATGCTAGAATGGATGTTCCCCTTTTCATCATCGGGCCATGCATGATTAACCTAAACTAGGTGATTCTATCATGGCAAATCTAACATAGTACATTTTCATGGATGCACATATTCCGTGTGGGATCGAAGCCACCATGCATAGTATTTAACAAAGGGACAATAAATTTCATGGTATGAAAGACAAGTGGCATAAACATGTTGTACATGTGAGATTGATTTTAATTGTTTAGCAATTCTATATGTCATGCATACGAATGGGTGGTTCTAACGTCTACTAGGGTGTCATGCATTCGATTCGGTTTTAGCACTTCTAAATAAACATACAAGGAAATATTTTAAGATAAACATACCTTTTCGACGAGCCCCAATCGATCCATCTCTTCAAACCCGTGGTTAGAAACAAGTAATAAATACGTAGGTATAAAAAACATACACGATTTTTAACTACTTAACTAATTATTACAAACCAACAGTTGATAATAACTACTTATTTGATTATTACAAATTGGAGGTCGGAATAATTAATCTAGTGATTGCATTGTATTTCATCATGTTTTATTGCCCATTTTCTAGCTATTTTGGACGGTAAAACTACTGATGTTTCCCTTTAATTCCCCATATCTTATCAGGTCTGGTTTGGAGGCTGAATGAGAAGAATTCACGAAGTTTAGAGCTGAAGCTGTTTATTCGAGTCTAGGCCTGGATCTTGGCCTAGACAGATCGTATCTGACGCAGTGCGCTTACCAGAATCGTCTTGGCCTAGACTTCGGCCAAGACTCCTTCGCGATCAGACTGCAGCTTGGAGCGATTGAAGTATTTTTGGAGATGGACTCTCACAGCTGGCACGTAGCAGCTGTCCAGCAATTTTAGAGGGATAGGAAGACTATCTTATGAAGAATCCCGAAGGGGATCTCCCTCTTTTAATTAATTGCGATTTAGTTTCCTTTTTAGAAACAATTAATTGTAATAATCTTTTAGGAGATTATTTAGGAGATTATTTAGGAGATTGAGTTGGAGAAGGACAGAGGAGTTTTAGCTTTCTTATAGCTGATCTCGTCCTCCCCTTTCTCTCACTCTCTCTCTACGCTCTCTTCTTCTTCCCCAATTCGACACTTTTATATTTTTGCTCCGGATTTAATTCTTTAAATCTCGGATTTAATTTATTTATGCAATTAACTATTCTTATTATTCATTCATGAGTCTGAGTAGCTAAAACCCCATTCTTGGTAAGGGTGATGAGCTGAAGTTCTTAATGCAATCGTGAGACACAATCCGTTCTTCACAATCTCTTTCTTTGTATTTATTTATTCTTGAACTTAATCCATCGCTTACTCACTAGAGCCAAGGTTTGATCATCCTTGTTCTCTAGGAGAGAAGAGTTGTAACCAGTCTAGAAGGAGAGGGAGTACCCGCCGGCTAGACGGAGTAGGTGACTAGTCTCGAGCAGACTAGAAGAATAGGTAAAATAGGTAGAGACCAGATTGACAACCTAGGAACTTAGCCTAGGTACTGTCTTCCCCTGTGCCATTGAAGAGGTGAGCAACCATTCAAGACAGCAGTCAAACGGATAAACCCTTTAACCAGCAAGGTGTCCCTTGGCTAGGATTATCAGGAGAGGGAGTACCCGCCAGGTAGTTTGAAGAGGAGGGAAGATAGGAGGGAAAAGGAGTTCCTCCCCTCTATAGCAGTACTATGAAGAAGAGATGAACATATTTCAGTCCATGATCGATGCATAAGAACGCAAGCTCACCCATCGCCCTTACCTGGAATTCCGTATCACAAGACTTATTCCCAATCTAGCCCGCAGTCTTGGCCTAGACTTCGGCCAATACTATTTTATATTTTAAACTGTTTTCATTACTTTTTGTTTTGTCTTTCAGTTTCAGATACCAACCAAACCCACTCTCAGTGACGAGGAAGTCAACTCAAGAACTACATTTCCTAGAGGTCTCTGTGGACGATCCTCTTACCATCATCTACAAGCTATTGTAGACAGTGATAAGTTGTATTTCTACCCCCAATTCCATAACTATTTCACTACTATATTTGACGTGTTCGACGCGCGGTCAAATTTTGGCGCCGTTGCCGGGGATCTCTAACGGTATATGTAGTTTTTGTTTTATTTTGTTTTTGATAGTTGATGACCAGGTCCTCTTGCAGAGAAGAAGATTTGCTACTGTACAATCCGAATCTCACTAAGACCGAAGCACAACTCAGAAAGATAGCTAGAAAGAGGAAAACTCCAGAAGAAAGTGAATCGGAAACCTCTAGTTCCGAAACAGATTTTAGTCTAGACCACAGTCTTGGCCTAGACTCCGGCCAAGACATGGAAGAAAATCGACAAGAACCGACGATGAGGGAGCTAAACAAGACAGCGGAGCAGGAAACCTTCTCCTGTATCGCTTTGCCAACAGTGGCAAATGACTGGTCTATAAAGACCAATATGGTGGCCAACCTTCCTAAGTTCTTTGGCCATTCGAATGAAAACCCATTCAAGCATCTGAGGAACCTACACGTTCAATGTGACATGATGAAACCAGCTGCTGTGAATATGGAAAGAGCAAAGTTGAAAGCTTTTCCATGCTCTCTTGAGGGGGCTGCCCAGAATTGGTTCTACAGCCTACCTCACAACACGGTCAACACTTGGGCCGAGATGTCCACTTTGTTCCTCAACAAGTATTGGAATGCAACAAAAGCAGGGGTAGCTAGAAAGAACATGGCTGCCATCCAACAAAGGGACGATGAGGGTCTAAGTGAATATCATCAACGGTTCAGGGAGTTACAAGAAGTATGCCCTACACACGGAGTTGCGGATCAGACAATGATCCAGTACTTTTATGACGGGATGCTTCCAGCCACCAAAGAAAAAGTTGATTCAGCCGCTGGTGGAGCGTTGCAAGATTTGACTGTCACAAGAGCCAAGATGCTACTTCAGACTATGGCAGATAATTGCCAAAATAATATTTCTTCTGACCGAAACTCTATTCCTTCAAATCTTTGTGCTGTTAATGTTGAACAAAAGTTAACTGAATTAACTGACATGGTCAAAAATCTCTCTATTAACTTTTCAGGTGCAATGCCCACAGGAGTTCAGAATCAAAAGCAGGTAGCCCCAGTGTGTGGGATATGCCAGCAGCAGGATCATCAAACCAGTAATTGTTATATGGTGCAAAACCCTCCAGATGATATGACTCAGGTTAATGCAACATATGCACACACCCAAGGGAGCATGCAGAACTACCCTCAGGGAAGTAACGAGTACTCATGGAGAGGCCACCCAAACTTCAGATGGAGCGATCCAGTCCCTCCACAACAGAATCTAGGCCGAGCTCCTGGCCAAGCCCCAGTACCTCAGCTGCCACCAGCACCTCAACCTTTGCAGATTACAGGTCCATCTATAGAAGACACTCTTAAAAGTTTTATGCAAACAACCCAAACTGGTTTGGTAGAGATGCAGAAAAATTTTATGCAGTCACAGATAGAGATGCAGAAGAGTTTTATGCAATCACAGGCGGAGATGCAGAAGCAAATCAATCAGATGGCTAACCAAGGTAGATTGCCTTCTACCACGGTGAATAATCCAGCGCATAACGTTAGTGCCATGTGCCTAAGGAGTGGAGTTGTGTTACCAGAGAGGGAAGGTGCGAAAACAGACAAGGAATTGAAAAAAATCCAGTCACAAGAGATGGATGAAGATGAGGAAGAAGAGACTGAAACAGAAGCTGTCTTGGCCAAACCTCAGGCTAAACCAGCAGTTATCACGGAACCAGTGAAAGCAGATTCAGTCTTGGCCAAGACTCCGGCCAAGACTGACCAGAAAGAGGAAGAGATCGAAATTCATCCACCTTTTCCTCCTAGATCCTCAAAAGAAAAGAGACAAGATGAAATGAGGGATTTCATGACTGTTTTTGGAAAAATAGCCGTGAATATACCTATGTTGGACTTAATTGCCAAAGTTCCCTACTATGCTAAAATTCTTAAAGAATTTTGCACTAACAAAAAGAAAGTTGCAGGTGTAGAGAGGGTGAATTTAGTTCATACAGTGCAGCAACTTCCAGAGAAGTGCAAGGATCAAGGAACTTTCACCATTCCATGTCAAATAGGAAATAAGACGATCGAAAAGGCCCTTTGTGATTTAGGAGCTGGCATCAACGTCATGTCATTGAGTGAATTCGAGACCTTGAAGATAGGTACAATGAAGGAAACCGATCTGGTGATTCAGCTGGCTGACAGATCATTCATCCGACCCAAGGGAGTCGTGACAGATGTCTTGGTAATGGTAAACGATTTTATATACCCAGTGGATTTTTACATTGTTGAAATGAATGTTCAATTGCCCTCTTGCACCACTGACATCTTATTAGGAAGACCATTTCTAAGGACATCGAAGGCTAAGATTGACTGCTTTGAGGGGAGTATAATCCTAGAATTCTTTGGAAAGACTATGAAATTCAGCATTACAGAAGCATCACAGCATCCTAATGATCCATATTGCGTGAATTTTCTTGATATTTTAGATCCAATAGCAGGATTGGAGGACAGAATAGGAGATCAGAAGGAACTCCCAGAAGTTTTGATCAGTTTTGGCGATCCAGAAAAAATAGACTCAGTCTTGGCCTCGAGCTTGGCCAAGACACAGGCCAAGACTGCCAAAACGAAGAAAAAAACAGTAAGTTGCCAATTCGTGCAGTCTACGGTTCCTAAATTCCTACCTTCTGTTGTGCAGACACCACAACTGGAGTTGAAGGCTTTGCCAGACCCTCCCATTATAGATCCAGCAGCAGCAGCTGATCTTGGCCAAGACACAGGCCAAGACTACGGCCAAGATCCCTTATCCAGTCTCCATCAGAAAACGGACTTCGGCAGCACTGCACTCACTCAACAACAGTCCATCCTGGAACATCCTGGTCAACCGCCAGGCCAAGAACCTCCTATTTCAAGAGATCCGAAACCGAAGGACCCTCCAGCCCCTGATCTAGGCCAAGCTTCTGGCCAAGATCCCCAGACCCCAGCAACATGAGTTGCTTCTGCCCCCAGGTCATTTCTGTCCTTTCTTTTCTTTTTCCGTTGTGTCTTTTATTTTTGTCTCTCCACAATGAGGACATTGTGTCTTTTAAGTGTGGGGAGGGTGTTAGTATGTTTTGTGTTTTTTGTGAATATTGATTGTTTTTTTTTGTTTTTTTTGTGAACATTGAGTCAATTTAGTGTGTTTTAAATTTTTTATTTTTAAAGTCAGTTTGTCCAGCATAGAGTCTGTCAATTGCATGATTTTTAGTGGTATTTTTATGCATGTTTTGAGTCTGTTTTGTGAGTACACATCCGAATCCCTGTTTTCTTGCTTAGATTGTTTAGTCTTTCGGTGGGACTGCATGTAGACACTTTTCTAGGGGATACAATGCTCTAGTAATAGGGATGCACATGAGCGTAAATGATCAATGCCTAAGGGGCATTTAATCTGATGTTTCCCGAACGTTAGCCATCCATATGGTCGTAAGGACACCTAGCTAGGACCTTAATTCTTATTAGGATGATGAGGTTTGCTGCCCGGATTTGAGTGTGTCGTTCTATCTGTTGTAGTGTGAGACAAATAAAGGTGTTGGAATGTCATAGGACAGACATAGCAAAGGTGGAAGTCCCCGCTGAAAAGGACAAGCTCTGTCTATGTGCCGTGTCTATAAAAGAAAAAATTTATCATAGAAAAGACACTTGAATTGTCAGAAGAAAAAAAAATTTGCTAAAGACATAAAAGAAAATAAAAGAAGAAAAATCTTTGTCAAAGTGATTTAAATGGCACCAGTCTTTAGGCACTTTTTGATAGACGACACTTGGTGGGACTCAAATCCTTGGTGAACCTTGTTGCCCTATACTTTATCATCTAATCTAGTAGGGTGTCTTGATACCATGTGGAAGGTGTATGTTTGGGGTATTGATCATTCCTTGTTAGTCTAGCATTGGGTATCCTAGTAAAGTGTCTTGGCAGATCCAGTGAAGGGGTAAGCAATCTGAAATTGAGAAAGTCCGGGGGGTTTATGATGTCTGTTTTGTTTATTGTGTTTTTATTTTTATTTTGTGAGTCTTTGAGTCTGTATGCTTGGGGGCAAGCATTGTTTAAGTGTGGGGAGTTTGATTGCATTGTATTTCATCATGTTTTATTGCCCATTTTCTAGCTATTTTGGACGGTAAAACTACTGATGTTTCCCTTTAATTCCCCATATCTTATCAGGTCTGGTTTGGAGGCTGAATGAGAAGAATTCACGAAGTTTAGAGCTGAAGCTGTTTATTCGAGTCTAGGCCTGGATCTTGGCCTAGACAGATCGTATCTGACGCAGTGCGCTTACCAGAATCGTCTTGGCCTAGACTTCGGCCAAGACTCCTTCGCGATCAGACTGCAGCTTGGAGCGATTGAAGTATTTTTGGAGATGGACTCTCACAGCTGGCACGTAGCAGCTGTCCAGCAATTTTAGAGGGATAGGAAGACTATCTTATGAAGAATCCCGAAGGGGATCTCCCTCTTTTAATTAATTGCGATTTAGTTTCCTTTTTAGAAACAATTAATTGTAATAATCTTTTAGGAGATTATTTAGGAGATTATTTAGGAGATTGAGTTGGAGAAGGACAGAGGAGTTTTAGCTTTCTTATAGCTGATCTCGTCCTCCCCTTTCTCTCACTCTCTCTCTACGCTCTCTTCTTCTTCCCCAATTCGACACTTTTATATTTTTGCTCCGGATTTAATTCTTTAAATCTCGGATTTAATTTATTTATGCAATTAAGTATTCTTATTATTCATTCATGAGTCTGAGTAGCTAAAACCCCATTCTTGGTAAGGGTGATGAGCTGAAGTTCTTAATGCAATCGTGAGACACAATCCGTTCTTCACAATCTCTTTCTTTGTATTTATTTATTCTTGAACTTAATCCATCGCTTACTCACTAGAGCCAAGGTTTGATCATCCTTGTTCTCTAGGAGAGAAGAGTTGTAACCAGTCTAGAAGGAGAGGGAGTACCCGCCGGCTAGACGGAGTAGGTGACTAGTCTCGAGCAGACTAGAAGAATAGGTAAAATAGGTAGAGACCAGATTGACAACCTAGGAACTTAGCCTAGGTACTGTCTTCCCCTGTGCCATTGAAGAGGTGAGCAACCATTCAAGACAGCAGTCAAACGGATAAACCCTTTAACCAGCAAGGTGTCCCTTGGCTAGGATTATCAGGAGAGGGAGTACCCGCCAGGTAGTTTGAAGAGGAGGGAAGATAGGAGGGAAAAGGAGTTCCTCCCCTCTATAGCAGTACTATGAAGAAGAGATGAACATATTTCAGTCCATGATCGATGCATAAGAACGCAAGCTCACCCATCGCCCTTACCTGGAATTCCGTATCACAAGACTTATTCCCAATCTAGCCCGCAGTCTTGGCCTAGACTTCGGCCAATACTATTTTATATTTTAAACTGTTTTCATTACTTTTTGTTTTGTCTTTCAGTTTCAGATACCAACCAAACCCACTCTCAGTGACGAGGAAGTCAACTCAAGAACTACATTTCCTAGAGGTCTCTGTGGACGATCCTCTTACCATCATCTACAAGCTATTGTAGACAGTGATAAGTTGTATTTCTACCCCCAATTCCATAACTATTTCACTACTATATTTGACGTGTTCGACGCGCGGTCATCTAGCTAATTATTACAACAAGTAAAATAATTAATTAAAGTGTCAACTAATTACAACAAGTGAGATAAATTAAGAATTTATTGCGAGCAAAGACTTGAATTTTATCCTACAAAGTGAGAGTATTAACGATAACTCAAAAAATAATAAATAATAAAAGGGCATGCAAACATTTATTTAATTTCTAGCAAGCAAGTAATTAAATAAACATGGAAAACAAGTAAACAATTTACGAGCATACGATAATTCATACGAAAAATTAAACATGGTATAAAGTTACGAAAAATAATCTGTATGCATACGAAACATTATACGAAAATTAAACATGGAAGTTACGAAAATTAAATGGGCCGGGCCCAATATCCTTGCCAAAATAGTAGCTGGGCTTGGGATGAAATCAAGCCCGTCACCTTTCTTTCTTATTTCCCGCACAAACCCAATTTCCTTTGTTCTTCTTCTTCTTCCTTGCGTCGTTGGCGCCATGGCTGGCGACTAAGGAAGCTCCGACCCCGAAACACACCCAAAACAGTCCCAAAAAATGTAGCAACACCACAGTAGCTCAAGCCAACAAACACAGTGATTTATCTCAACCAAAACAGTTGCCGAGTTTAACAAGCAAAATACAAGCTAATTAAACTACAATTGGGCTATTAATTAATCAAGACATTATGCAATTAAATTGAAGCAAGGGAAATGAAATTGGTATGAAAACAAAGCGTATGAGGTAAGTTTTAGCTATTTATTCATGCATTAAAGACATAAACGAAATTATGGAAAAACTAGGTAGAAAAATCACTTTGCTTCCTTTGCTACTGGAGTAGTTTGAGCTGAATAAAAGGGAGGGGGGGGGGACTAGAGCCAGATAGGTCCCCCTTGATGCCTTGCTTGGAGCTGGGTATTTATAGAAAAACTTGAGTCGGTTTGGAGTGAGCTGCCATGGATGACGAGGCTCGGTGATGATGAAAACGCGTTGAAGTAGGAAGCAAGTTTCGTTTGTGTGACCAAGGATTCATGGATGTGAGCTTGTGATGATGAATCCAAGTCGGCAAGGCTAGCTAGGGGGAAAGGTGAGGGGATTCAGATAAACATGCATTAATTGGCATTAGTGCATGAATTTGGATACAAACGGGATATTTTTTGTACGAGCAAAATCGCTTGAAAATGAAAATAAATCCGAACCGAGGGGAACACGGTGTGCAGAAAAATAAGACGAGAAAACTAGTATACAGTGAAGAAATGCGAAACTCGATTTAATGTGTTTATTTTCTCTTTCGGAAAGGTTGAAAGTTCAGACGTAAAATAAATGTATTTTCCACAAAAATTGAACAAAACCAAACTCGATGGCATGAAAGAGAAAAATAGTAGTAATTATCAATTAAAGAAATAACGTGTTCGATCCACGGTCCGAGGAAACTTACTCGGGACCGATAGAAGTTCGCGTAAAGACAGTCGAAAATACAAAAAACTAAAAAGGCATGAAATGACACGGAATATTAAACAAACTATCCTCTTTTGTGGGAATAGATTCAAATTAGCCAAATAATAAGTTTTCGTTGTTGAGACGCTTCCGACCACCGCGTCTGTGACAACTTATGAAACTTTAGCCTCATCAACGACGACATTCAACACGATCACAACCATTGAAATCGCTCAACTCCTCCAAAACGCCTTTGGATAGAAACCGACCTAGCGGCAGAGAAAGCCGATTGTGGGGAGAATGGAAGAAAGATAGAGAAGAGGGTTGATAGTTGAGGGTGGAGGGTACTGCAGTCTTTCAATATTTTTCTTTTTACTTATTGGGGGTAAAAAAATAATTTTTCAGAAATAATTTTTTTCTTTTTTATCAATTTTCAAAAACTCTCACAAAATTTACAGATGAAAAAACTACGAGGGTGTCATTGGAATTTCAAACATAAAGAAACAAGGCTCATGTGAATCCGCCTGTTGCTACCCGATTTTTGACATTTTTACCATAACCTATCCGCTTTTTATATTTTTCGTTCCGTTATCAACTCGGTAGTTTTTATTTAATCTCGATCTATTTTATTATTATTTCAGTCTATTTACTATTTATTTTATGTTTATTTCGTGTCATTTCATTTTATTTAGCTTATTTCGTATTTTTGCATTTTTTCCGTTCAAGCTTTTATCGGTCCCAAACGAGATTTCTCGGAACATAGATCGAACTGAATAATATATGCTCGTCTAACTCACCTTCTCCATTTTTCTTTTCCACGACCTCTGCAAATCTCAGCCTCTCCCTCTCCATTTCTTCCTCCAAGCCATCACCGTCCTTCACTCACCCTCACTGCCGACATTTAATGCCTCACCTTCAATCTCCATCCTTGCACTCCAAGAACCTTCTCCCCTTACCGCATTTAATGCAACCCATTCGTCACTGCCCTCGTTATCACCATCCGTCACTACCCTCGTCATCATCATCACTACCCTCTATAAATACTCCCTTCCTCACAAACCAATTCACAAACGAAATTGCTCTCAAGCTCTCTCTCTAAAGTTGCTCTCTCTACAGTTGCTTACTCAACAAAGGTTGAAGCATATTTTCAAGATTCAAAGTTTCATTTTTTAAGCATTTTTCTGTAATTCTTTTCCAAGAGTTAATCGTTCGTGTTTTGAAGAAATTAATTACTGTTTTGATTTTAAACAATATCTATTACTATTCTAAATTAATTACATTGCTTTACTAAATTGCTGGCCATTTCGAACGAATTTCAAGCTTTCCTTTAATTAATTTAATTTGTGTTTTTGGTGAAATTGATCACAGTTTTGGTTGAATTAAATTGATATGTTTGCATGGTTAAATTACTGTTGTTACGAGGGACATTTTGGCCGGCGTGGTGTCGCTGTTAGTGTGGCCGGTTTCTTCCTTGGTCGCTGGCGAACCAAGGAAGAAGATGAAGTTTGGAGGGAAGGAGAAGCGGTTTTGGGCTCGTTTTAAATCTTTCCTTGGTTTTGGTTGACGGGCCTCGCTTGCCTTGGCCCAAGCGGAAGAGGAGAGTCACCCAATCGATGTCCAAAAAGTTAAAACTTCAACTTACAATATCCTTTTTTTTAAATGATACTCCCTCTGGACCATATTAATTGACTTCCTGAAGCAGTAACATTTAGTAAAGCAAACACTAAAAAGCATAGTTTTAAAAATCGGATCGACCCGACGGTCGGACCGGTAAAACCGTGACCTGAAGAGATTTTCTGTTTGGTTCAGGTGTCTGACCGGACCTGCAGTCGAACCGGAAAAAACCGGTTCTACCCGGCCGATTCTAAAAAAAACGGCGACCCGGTCTACCCGACTGGATCGATGGCAAACCAAAATGATGTCGTTTTGTGTATTTTATATATTTTTTAAATCAATATAAATATGGGTATAAATATCAATATAAATTGATTTTGTGTTCTGAAATCAAAGAAAGATATTGAAAATTTATATATTTTTATATTTTTTCAATATGGAAAATTTGATGGGCCGACCCATAGACACCGGTTCAATCCGGTTCAATTATCTAAGCTTGAACGGTTTGATGTGTGAACGACCCGGAACTATCCAACGGGTCAATTCGGTCGAACTCCAGTTGAACCCGGTTCAAATCGGTCTGACGGGCCACTCCGGTTCAGTTTTTAAAACTATGCTAAAAAGTCAAGTAAAGTGTACAGTAACATTCCGTAGAAAAATAACGATTATTGCGGTCCGGAGGGAGTAGAAACCTAAAGAACTATTATAGAATAATCTATAAAGTTTTAGGACTAAAGGCTCCCTTCTTTTTCTCTTGGGCCTGTTTGGCGTTCCGGTTCTGGTCCGAAATGTGCTGTGGGCAAAAGTGCTGTAAGAAAAGTACTTTTGCGCAAAGCAGTGTGCTGTTTGGTAAACATTTCTTAAAAGTGCTGTGGGAAACGAGAAGTTATTTTTGGTGTTTGGTAAAACTATAAAAATGAAAGAGTTGGAGTATAAAACCCATTTTTAAAAAATTAATAAAAATAGGAAAAGTGATCTAGAATTACTTATTTTGAGATGGAGATTTTATTGTGATAGTTTTTAATTTATTTTATTCATTATAAAAAGTAAAAAAAAAATTAAAATGAAAAAAAAAAGGAGAGAGAGAGTGCCTAACGCACGCTACGTTGGGCTGCTGGAGCAAAATGCTCCCGTGGCTCCCTTGATGACTTTTCAAAGGAGCAAAAAATATTAGCCAAACACTTTCAAAGGCTTTTGGGTTGGGAAAAGTTGGGTTGGGTACCCAACTCCCAACCCCAAACACACACTTTCTCGGAGGGACTGTAGCTAATGTTGAGAACTTTCTAAGAGTGCTACCGGTGCCCAACCCAAACCGTCTGTCTCCGCCAACCGCCAAAAGCTCTGTGCTACTGTTGGCACATACCGAGCACAAGAAGGAGATGGCGAGGAAGAGGCTATTGCTGCTATTGAAGCCGTATGACATGTACCCATTTGGCCAGTCCAACTCAGTCCCCCGTTTCACCAATTGTAAGGTACACACCACCATCAATCTGTTTGCTAAAATGCCTCAATGAGTTAACATTGAGAAAGTTTGTTGGTTAATGAACGATGGGTCTTCATTGCTTAACAATTTGGGTTCGCTTTATTGAAGATGTTTGCTTTATAGACATTACTTTCTTTATCATCTTTGTTATTTTCCTTCCATGGCTTAGACCTGGCAAGGTTGCCAACTAGATTTTTTTACCGTAATGGCTTACCATTGTAGCATAATACATTTACTTACTTTGATCGCTAGCAATTCTGATCCATTTTTTCTGAGACCAAAGGATTAAGATTCACTTTCTTACTCAGTTTTTACTCCATAATTGGTATAATAAACTGTGAATCCTGTTGGTAATGAATAGCCAAAGCCGGTCTGTGTCTTCTGAATTGTTTGTCCATCCTTCATAAAAATAGACAGATTTGTTATTGTGGGGTCCGGTTTGGGTGCTTCTTAGTTGCTGCTTGTTATAGAACCCTTCATGAGAATTTGCATGATATGCCCTCGTAATGAACGTGTTGGTCAAGGATAACAAATTTCGACGAATGGTCAAGAATTGCCTGGATTCTTTTCTGTCTGTCAAACTTTTATACCACATTTATTATTATGTTCCTTGGGCAATGTTGCAGCTATTTCATTACCTGGACAACAGGCATAAGGTTCACAAGGAAGCCATAAGCTTCTGTCAGGATGTTTTACGGAAGAAGTCAGTTGATTGGGAGCCTATTTTATGTACCAACTTATCACATACGATTCGTAATTTTGATTTAGTTGTCACTGTTGGTGGTGATGGGACACTGTTGCAAGCAAGTCATTTTATAGACGATTCAATTCCAGTTCTAGGAGTGAACTCAGACCCTACGTACATTGAAGAGGTTTGTTTATTTGTCAGGTGGAGCTTACATTTTTTCCCCCTGTAGATCCATTTTTTGTAACAATCTTATTTCATTGGGATGTCGATCCTCACTGTAATCTGTACGCTCTTTACTGGTAGGTGGAAGAATTGAGTGATGATTTTGATGCAAATAGAAGTACTGGCTATCTGTGTGCAGCAAATGCCAAAAGTTTTGAACAAGTAAGAATAGCGTACAGATTAATAAATGGGAAATCCATGCATTCGGAACAGCTTGCTTGTAAATGATAGCTACCATAAGATATTCTTGGTTGCCAATATGGATTTATAGTCCATTAATAAAGAATTTTTAATAGCATCTTATATGAAAGTCTCTTCAATACATATTTCTTGTGTGAAATGGTTGCTCTCTTTGCATGTGAATTTTTTTACTCTGCATCTATTATTTTATATCAGAAGAAGGCATATGATTACTTTCATGAAGATATGCACCCCCGCCCCCCTTTAATTCTTTGAGATGCTTCTTTCAGGTGCTAGATGAAATCCTTGAGGGTCAAAAATTTCCTTCCAAATTGTCAAGGTTGTCATTAAATGTAAACTCACAACCCTTGTCAACCTATGCTCTTAATGACATTCTACTAGCTCACCCCTGCCCTGCAACAGTTTCGCGGTTCTCATTCAAGTAAGGGCACTTCCGTTTCAACACCTGTCAATTACCAAGTTCATATGCTCTGAATTTTGTGGTCTGGTTGTTGACAGAATACAGCGAGGCAGTGAATCATGTACCCCATTGGTGAACCGCAGATCAAGTGGTCTGAGAGTCTCCACTGCGGCTGGCTCTACTGCTGCAATGCTCTCAGCAGGTGGATTTCCTATGCCCATTTTATCACAGGAATTCCAATATATTGTGAGAGAACCCATTACACCTCGAGCAGCTTTTACGGGGTTGATGCATGGAGTAGTTAAATCAGATCAGTCCATGGAGGCTACATGGTTTACTGAGAAGGGTTTATTGTTCATCGATGGCTCTCACGTTTTTCAACCTATCCAATATGGGGATACCGTCAAATTGTCTACCGACGCCCCAGTTTTGAGAGTATTCTTACCTCACTATTTGCTGTCAGAGAACCACTGAAAAAGTAGGTACATGGAGAAACCAAGAGCAAAAGAAGTTCTGTAGATATTTATTAGTGAGCTGATACTTTTATGCCTCGTGCTTATCTCGCAAAACCTTCACAGTAGTGTATGTGTAGACCGTAGATATTTATTTGTATGGCTGAGAAGTTTTTCGTGCCGTAATGTTTGCATCAGGTTTATCTGGAAATACTTGGAGCATGAGACTTGCACTGTACAGAGTTGGGACTACAGCTAGAATGTCTGAAACACAAACCAGTTTGTTTATGATCTTATTGTATCGATCTCTTTCAGATTGTCCTGAGCTGGCTCTTAAATCACCTTGTATATACAATTAATCCATTTGTACTTAATAAAGTATGGGAGTGATGCTACATGATTACATTTATTATTCCATCTCAAAATAACTTGTTCGAATTTTGAAAACTCTCACACTATTCAGAACAATAGAGCTTCCGATTAAGAGGTTCTCCTCGCCTCCCTCGTTTGGGTTATTAACGTTTATTCCAATAATACGCATATGAAAAGACAACTAATGTATTGCTACTTAATTATTATATTTTCTTCAACTATAAGTCATAAGAATTATACGAAAATGAGAGTAGAGAAGTATTAAAGTTTATGGTATACACATAAAAAAATTTAAAAGTAGGAGAAAAATATAATAAATATAGTAGGAGTGAAACATATTGAATAATTTAGTGAGAAAAATAAATAAATTTTAAAAGTAAAAAAGTTTTAAATAAATTAGAAAAAATTATATTGATTAGGATATTTGTTACATTTTTCTCCATTTTATATATTATTTTTTCAATTATTTATGAATTTTTTGAATTTTTTAATTACTATAAATGTCAGAGACCATGTGGTTGGAATTGAAAGTTTTATAAGTATGGAAGTAGAAGTGGATTTTTTTAAAGAGAGTATATGATCTTTTATATACCATACCCCGAAGTTTAAAAGAAAATAAATGCTAACATGTAATAGGCATTCTCATTGCTTATTCTTTCTATTTATCCTTCTATGCCATAATTAGACTTCACGATATTATAACGCAGACATGAGATTGGCATTACATGAAAATGAAAATGAACTTTGAAGAAAGATTTAACTTATATGGAAACATATTGAATGACATAAAAATGAGTAATAAAAAAATGAACTCTTTATTAAATGATACTTTTGAAAATTTATTGTTGACTGGTTTGAATTTTATAATCCGAATTACTCCTTTCGAGTGAGGTGAATATTTCGAGCAAATTAAACTATATTTTATTTGCGAAACATTTGCTTCAAACTAATAATGAGTCTGGTTATTATGGGTGCAGAAACACGACTAATACAAATAATTGTTAATATTTTCTTACAAATTGACTTTTATTATTAGAAAAATAAAAGTACTGCATGACAAAAAAAAACTACTAAATGAAACAAGAATGGTTAGCAGTTTTCATTTATTAAAAAGTTAGATTGGTGAATCATTACCTCAACCATACACAAACACCAATAAGCACATTTAATAACTGACATGACCGATGAAGATTATTAGGTGCGGCTAGGGAATTTTACACACGCTGGTCATTATACAACTCGTTTTTTCAGAGGTAATAATTGTACATAATTAGTAAATGCACACGACACATTGTCAAATAGAATAAGAAGTTCTACTTACGCTGAAAATTTGAAAATATTATGCAACTCATTTATCAAAGATATTATTTATACATAATTATTAAATGCACTTAATGCACATGATTTACCTACATGATTTACCTACTCGTATATTTGATTAAAATAAACTATTTTACTTCAAATGAACACACACACTCGGTATATCAAAAACTACTTCAACTAATTATGAAAGTGGGCACACGTTAGTCTAAAACAAAATTCCAAATTTGGCATAACATCTAAGGAATTATATTAGTATTTAACAACTTAATATTCCATAATTTTTTCTTACCAAAAAAATAAATCCATAACAGTTTGCAATATCAAAAGGAAAATAAAGCGCAAAAAGTAGAAATAGGTTGCCGATCTGTCGTCTTCAACAATCGTGCTTAAAGATCTATTTTTCTTCCTCCAGAATCCTCCCCTCTCTTCTGTTTTCTTCCGTCTTTTATTAGCTAGGCCTCGAGTCTTCTACTTCTCTTGGGATTTGTTAGGATCCTTCGGTGTTGATTGGAGTAAGGAACTAGTCTCGATTGTGGATGGTCCGATTGATGAAGGATGAAGGTGTTTTTGACGGACTTGATGATGTTCGAAAATATGCGCAGCGGATAAAGTTGTAATGGAAATATGTAGGATTTTTAGAAATGGTTTTATGGAATTTTGTGACGATTTAATTCAAGATAAATGGTTCTTGAATCGGGAATTTTAGAAGTGAAAGATGGAATTTTAAATGGACAAGTATATTCGAGAAAACCCTCTCGTTAACGAAGAACGAGCAACCTTTCTATATTGAATAACTTAAAAGATCAAACTCAAACTTGCAATGAAAATGCTAGCTTGAACCCGAAATGATTACAAGAATTTTAGGGAAGAAAGCTAGAAATTACAAGGAATAAAATTGACTTTAAGATTGAATAATCAATTGGTAATCAAAAAGTGTCTTCTAAAGGAAACAAAGGCTCCTATTTATAGCTAAAATCCTAAGGGTGAGAATGGTCATTGCCCAATTAATTCGGTTGCAATGTAGAATTACTTGGCTGGATGGGAATTGATTTGGTGGCCACGTGTTGGAGCCAGACGCGTGGGATTGCACCAGCTGGGCACGACTCTGTCATGCGGCAGCAGTTGCGGGCGAGGGGACGCGGTCGTGCATTGAGGGAGGTGCGGCGTTGTCCGGTACATGCGGAGACCGGTTGCTGGTGAGCGCGGCGGTTGTTGCAGGCGCTGCGTGGGATGCGGTCGTGCGCGGAAGGCGCGCGCTGCGTGGACCGAGTCTTGCGGGTGAGGACGAGCAGGCATGGTCCGGGTCTTGCGACTGAGCTGGCGTTGGTTTGACCGCGTCTTGCGGTTGAGGGCGAGGGTGAGGCGGCGTGGCAGCTTGGGGACGACGATCCCAAACGGCGTCATCGCGAGGAGGCTGGCGTTGTGGGTGGGCGACGTCGTTTGGGCCTGGCTGGGCTTGGGCTGGCCTAAGTCCTCCTTTGGTCCTTGGATTTGCAACCACACCCTCCCTTGGTCCTTGAACTTTAGGTGTGCTTCTTCGTAGCATAAATGTCGAAGCATAAGCGCCACGAGATTTTGACGTTGGCTTCGCGTACGCGATGCGATCGGTGCGATCGTATCATCTCCTCCCCCTTCGAGTGGATTCGACCTCGAATCCAAAGATTGCATGTCCTCAGCATCCTCGTCATCGGAATCGGCTACAAAATACGGGGATAAGTCAGTAATCTTAAAAGTGGTAGAGGAAACAGCAAAAGATGTAGGAATGTCCAAAACATAAGCATTATCGTTAATTTTATTAACAATAAGGAAAGGACCAACCCCTTTTTGGCTCAATTTAGACTTCCTGAGGTGCGGGAAGCGCTCTTTGCGTAGGTGCACCCAAACCCAATCTCCAACTTCAAAGGATTTGACTCGTTTGCCGGCATTGCACTTTTCCTCGAGTTTGGCATTCAGGTGTTCCATCCTTTGTTTTGCTTTAGCATGTAATTCCTTGATTGTGGCCGCTCGTTCATCTCCATCTAAGTTGGATACATGAGAAACAGGTAAAGGGAGCAAGTCTATGGGGGTGAGTGGATTGAACCCATAGACGAGCTCGAATGGAGAGGATAAAGTGGCAGAATGCATGACACGATTATATGCAAATTCAACAAACAGAAGACATTGATCCCAATTCTTCGTATACGTTGGTACCATGATTCTAAGTAAATTCCCAAGGGTTCGATTTACTACCTCTGTTTGACCATCTATTTGGGGGTGGTAGGATGTGGAAAACAGGAGTTTAGTCCCCAATTTGGCCCATAAGACACGCCAAAAGTGACTCAAAAATTTTGAGTCTCGATCACTTACAATTGTACGTGGCATGCCGTGGAGGCGGACAATCTCACGGAAAAACAAGTTAGCTACATGAGAAGCATCAGTAGTGGATTTGCAAGGAATAAAATGTGCCATCTTAGAAAATCGATCAACAACAACAAAGATAGCATCTTTTCCATTACTGGTTTTGGGCAATCCTAGTACAAAATCCATGGAAATATCGCACCAAGGGTGCGAAGCAACAGGTAGTGGCATGTAACGACCATGATCATGAGATGTAGATTTAGCACGATGGCATTCAATGCATGCATTAACAATACGAGTTATCATAGGACGCATATGCGGCCAATAAAAATGTTCTTTTAACGTACTCAAAGTTTTGTTAATACCGAAATGACTGCTAAGTCCACCACCGTGAGCTTCTTTAATGAGAAGTTCACGCATGCTACATTTGGGCACACATAATCGACCTTTACAAAACAGGAATCCATCATTCAAAGAATAATTTTCAAAAGGTCCATTCAAGCATGCATCATACACAACATGAAAATCATCATCATTTTCATACAGTTCAATGATATGCAAAAATCCCAATAATTTAGATTGCAAAGACGTAATGAGTGCATACCTTCGGGAAAGGGCGTCGGCGATCGTGTTCTCCTTTCCTTTCAGATACTTGATCATATATGGAAATCGCTCAATGAACTCCAACCAAACAGCATGGCGACGATTCAACTTACTTGTCCTTTGAGGTAGCGAAGGGATAGATAGTTGGTGTGAACAACGAATTCCTTCGGGACGAGGTAGTGCTCCCAAACAGTGAGGGTTCGAATTAAGGCGTACAGTTCCTGATCATACGTGTAATAATTGAGCTGGGCGTCCTTCAATTTCTCACTGAAATAAGCGATCAGTCGCCCTCCTTGTAACAACACTGCTCCAATCCCGATTCCACTTGCATCGCATTGGACCTCGAATGTCTTGTCGAAGTCAGGTAGTGCGAGGACCGGACTGGATACAAGGCGTTCCTTAAGGCTTTTGAAGGCCTCCTCTTGCTCGGGCCCCCATATGAATAGAATGTCCTTCTTGGTGAGTGCGTTGAGGGGCGCAGCAATCGTTGAAAAGTCCTTCACGAAGCACCGATAGAAACCGGCCAAACCATGAAATGAGCGCACCTCGCTCACATTTTGTGGAGTGGACCAATCCGCAATCGCCTTGATCAACCTTGAGTCCATCTGCTCCTACAAGAAAGCCAAGAAAGTGGACTTCGTCCAAACAGAACTCGCACTTCTCGAGTTTAGCATAAAGCTTATGCTCGCGAAGGGTTAGAAATGCAAGTCTTAAATGCTCAAAATGGGAATCATGCGAGGAACTATATATCAAGATGTCATCGAAATAAACAACAACAAATTTTCCAATAAAGTCACGCAACACATGGTTCATTAATCGCTTAAATATGCTAGGAGCATTTGTTAACCCAAAAGGCATAACTAACCATTCATAAAGACCAAATTTAGTTTTGAAAGCAGTTTTCCATTGGTCTCCTTCATGCATACGAATTTGATGATATCCACTAGTTAAATCAATTTTTGAAAATATTGTAGCCTGGCTAAGTTCATCTAGCATATCATCAAGTCTAGGTATGGGGTGCGAGTATTTAATGGTTACCTTATTGACTGCTCGACAGTCCATGCACATGCGCCATGATCCGTCTTTCTTTGGAACAAGGATCACCGGGACGATGCACGGTGAAAGGCTTTCTCGGACGTAGCCTTTGGCGAGGAGGGCCTCGACTTGAATCTCCAACTCTTTGGTTTCCATCAGGTTGCACCGGTAGGCGGGTCGGTTGGGCATAGGTGCGCCAGGAATCAAATCGATCTTGTGCTCGATTCCGCGGATTGGTGGTAGTCCTTCGGGTAACTCGTCTGGAAACACGTCTTGGAATTCTGACATCAAAGACACAGAAGCAGGAGAAGAGGAAACGGGGTTAGTGTTAGATGTTTCCGCGCTCAAGGCACGAAAATGGAGAAAAATGATGGGTTTTTGTGCAAGAAGTGCACGCCTCACATCCCGAGATCTTCCCATGAGACTCACTTTTTTCTCTTCCCTCGTTCCTCTCGGAACCTCGCTAGCTAGCTCATTTTTTTCTAACCGTGTGTTTCCACTCTTTCCTTCATTTTTCTCTTCTCTCTTCGCAAGCTCATTTTTTTCTTGCGGGTTGTTTTTAATGCTCTCACCGCTTACATTTTTCACTCCACTATTTCCCTCTTTTTTATTTAAAGCAATTGAAATATCGAAGACCGCACTCGTTTTTTCAAGCTTGATTTGGTCTTCGTATACCTGGCTAGGTGCAAGTGGTGGAATCATGAACTTTCGGCCGGTGTGAGTGATGCGGTATGTGTTGCGGAATCCATCATGGATGGCATGGCGATCAAACTGCCACGGGCGACCAAGGAGAAGGTGGGTGGCTTGCATGGGGGCGACATCACAAACGCGCTCATCCTGGTACTCCCCAATCTAAAACTTGATCTGCACCTGTTTCACCACTTTGATGGTGCTGTCGTCATTGAACCAGTTCAGAACATAGGGGTGCGGATGCTTGGTGGTCGAGAGCCCAAGTGAGTGGACTAGTAAGGTGCTCGCCACATCTGCACAACTCCCACTGTCAATGATGATCGAGAGGATCATCCCATCAGCTGTTCCCCGGGTATGAAACAAGTTTTCCCTCTGTCTTAGAACCTCATCATCTGCTCGGGCTTGCATACTCAAGGTCCGTCTGATCACTAAACTGCGAGGAATCTCCAAAGGGGTATACTCTCCTTCTTCCTCACTTTCCTCCTCATTTCCCCCAGTGTCTGACTCATCCTCAGAAACTATCTCTCCTCCTTCCCTGATTAGGATGATGCGGCGGTTTGGACACTCTGCCCTCATGTGTCCCTTACCGCCACATTTGAAACATTCAATGGTTCGGCTAGGTGTTCTTTGGGTCGTGGTTGGGTTTGGTGTGTTGGAGGTGTTTTGGGAAGTGTATGGTTTAGGGTCGGATGGTTTGGTGTAGTTTGGCTTGGTTTCGGTTGGTTGAGTGTAGGGTGGCTTAGGTGTTTGGGTCGTGTTTGATTGCCAGGGTCTTTTGGTATTTGTCACAGAGTGTGGAGTAGAAGAAGAAGTAGTATTGACAAAGTTTTTGGGTTTGGAGCTTACTTGGCGTTCTAGCTTAAGAGCTAGATGGTACATTTCCTCGATTGTGTTGTAAGGGAGGAAGTCCAATTGTTGGGAAATATCCTTGCGAAGTCCGCCAAGAAATCGGGCCATGGTTGCCTCACTGCTCTCGCGGACGTCCAACCGTGTCAACATGGAGAGCATTTCATGATAGTACTCCGTGACACTCCGACTCCCTTGATATAATCGTTGGAGTTTCTGATGCAGATCTCGGAGGTAGTAAACCGGCACAAATCGTGATCGCATCTCCTCCACTAGCTCAGCCCAAGTGGTGATTGGTGGTTCATGATCCAACCTCCGATTAATCAAGACTCGCTCCCACCAAATGACACTTCTTTTCTTCTGACTAGTTATAACATGCAAATATCCTTTCCATCTTACTTTCCCATTCATAATACATATCAGGGTTCTCACGGCCCTCAAAAGATGGAATAGTTAACTTGATGTTATTAAAGTTGTCATACCGTCCCTCGAGTGAAGGATTCCTTCGAGCCTCTCGCAGAGGTTCGTGCCGTGTGTGATCATATGGCCGAGGAAGGGTAAGTTCGGTTGCGAATGGGTGGCTTGGTGGCGGTACATAGGAGTTGGCTTGGTGTAGTGGAATATCGGGACCCCGGTTCCGATTGTGTCTGATGGTAAGTTGATTTAGTGGTGGAGATATCGGATTCGTATGGTGAGGTGGTAGGTTGCGGGAGTGACGATCTTCCTCATTATCGCTACTATCGGAACGAGCATAGACTCCTTCGGTGTTACCATAGAAGGAATGACTTCGTGGGTCGGTGGGTCGGGTTCTTTATTGAAAGTGGGGAAATGTAGGGGTCCTTTGTGGTAGTGGTGTTTGGGCTTGTCGAGTTTCGATGGCCTCGAGTCTAGCCATCATTTTCTCCAATATGGAGCTAATGTGGCTCATGTTTGGATCGGGTGGTGGGGGTGGTACTTCCGAATGTTCTTCGGTAATGGTAGGGTCGTTGGACATGATGTGTTCCTGCACAAAGAAAATAAACACAAAGGAGAACTAAAAGGTGTTTGTTAGTACCCTCCCTCACGTGTTTACACTCTTCTCTCTATTGTTCTCACCAAAATCACACAAAAATAAACAAATAAACTTAAAGCCAATTTTAGTTTTTTTATAAAAAAAAATATGACTCAAAGAATGATGAGCACTTTGGTGACACACAATAAAAACTGGGTACGCAAAGAAGGTATGGAAAAATTAAGGTAAATAACACGAACAAAATGAGATTGTGCAATTACCTTAATTTGGAATGGAAGAGAGATGAGAAACAATAATGAAAACTTACAAAGACACGAATGAAGAATGGCGCAAAAGGATTTGTGTTTCGGAAGCTGAAAGAAAACTTGACTCGTCCAATGGTAGTCCACGTCAAGTGTCGAAAAGCTTACCTTGCGATCTTGTCCCTTGCTTTTGACTTGTGTCGATCTTCCTTTCTTTCTTTCTTATTTTTTTTTTATCACAAGTGAAGGGACGCTCGGATCGCAAAGAGATAAGAAAGAAAATAAAATTTGTATTAGTGGAAAAATTTATACAATGGACAAGACGAAGGAGTAATGAATTCGGAAAAATGGAAAAAGGAATTAATTTGCGAATTTAATGTTTACCAACCTTCGAGACAGCCGAGCTCCGCTACCACGTGTTAGGATCCTTCGATGTTGATTGGAGTAAGGAACTAGTCTCGATTGTGGATGGTCCGATTGATGAAGGATGAAGGTGTTTTTGACGGACTTGATGATGTTCGGAAATATGCGCAGCGGATAAAGTTGTAATGGAAATATGTAGGATTTTTAGAAATGGTTTTATGGAATTTTGTGACGATTTAATTCAAGATAAATGGTTCTTGAATCGGGAATTTTAGAAGTGAAAGATGGAATTTTAAATGGACAAGTATATTCGAGAAAACCCTCTCGTTAACGAAGAACGAGCAACCTTTCTATATTGAATAACTTGAAAGATCAAACTCAAACTTGCAATGAAAATGCTAGCTTGAACCCGAAATGATTACAAGAATTTTAGGGAAGAAAGCTAGAAATTACAAGGAATAAAATTGACTTTAAGATTGAATAATCAATTGGTAATCAAAAAGTGTCTTCTAAAGGAAACAAAGGCTCCTATTTATAGCTAAAATCCTAAGGGTGAGAATGGTCATTGCCCAATTAATTCGGTTGCAACGTAGAATTACTTGGCTGGATGAGAATTGATTTGGTGGCCACGTGTTGGAGCCAGACGCGTGGGATTTCACCAGCTGGGCACGACTCGGTCATGCGGCAGCAGTTGCGGGCGAGGGGACGCGGTCGTGCGTTGAGGGAGGTGCGGCGTTGTCCGGTTCATGCGGAGACCGGTTGCTGGTGAGCGCGGCGGTTGTTGCAGGCGCTGCGTGGGACGTAGTCGTGCGCGTTGGGCGCGCGCTGCGTGGACAGAGTCTTGCGGGTGAGGACGAGCAGGCGTGGTCCGGGTCTTGCGGCTGAGCTGGCGCTAGTGTTGACCGTGTCTTGCGGTTGAGGGCGAGGGTGAGGCGGCATGGCAACTTGGGGATGACGATCCCAAACGGCGTCGTCGCGAGGAGGCTGGCGTTGTGGGTGGGCGACGTCGTTTGGGCCTGGCTGGGCTTGGCCTGGCCTAAGTCCTCCTTTGGTCCTTGGATTTGTAACCACACCCTCCCTTGGTCCTTGAACTTTAGGTGTGCTTCTTCGTAGCGTAAATGTCGAAGCATAAGCGCCACGAGATTTTGGCGTTGGCTTCGTGTACGCGATGCGATCGGTGCGATCGTATCAGGATTCTCCTTCTTCTTAGTCATTGAGGTATAGTGGATTTCTATTCCTATGCACGCTTCTGCTAGTTTGAATCTACTGCTCTTTCGACTGGGCTTTGTATGGGCTTTTATGGCACGTTTGGGCTTATCATGGCCTAGATGGAGATAACGTCCTAGGCCTGCTGCAACTCTTGCTCCAATTAGTCCATGAAATGCTCTTTGAGGCCTTTTTTCTTCTAAATGCTTTGAATTGTCCCTTTTTTGCCAAAATGGTAAAAAATAGTGCTTTTCAGTAGCATCATGATATAAAACTACTCGCATTTAGATGAGAAAAAGTGACAAAATAGCAACCAATCAGTGACAAAAATTATAATAATCTTGGGTATACAACTGTGTTAAAACTTACGAGGGAGAGTTTTATCTCCCTTTAGGGTCCTGTTCGGCTCGAATCCAGAGTAATCAGCACCCAATATAATGACTAGATTATCGGATAATCTCTATACACACAAAATAAAAAATTCAAGCAAATTAAAATTGAAACTAACCTTAGCTTCCATTATCATCTATAAACACCATATCTAATGAACATTTATGAACAAAATGAGAGATTTGTGAACACTTATATATAAAATTACATTCATTTTCATATATGTAATATACACTATAAATAATTATTCACAACTAAATATAGTTATAAAGGTAATAAAATAAATAATTATACAACTTAATAAAATAAAAAATGAAACTAACCTTAGCTTTATTGACATATATGAATACTACCCAATGGATATTTATGAACAAATGAGGCTCTTGTGAACTTGTATACACAAAATTTTCTCAAAATAGGAGGAAATTATACGTGTTAAATTACAAATGTTGAATGTATGATAAAGTGATTCTTCTTCTCTTGATTCTTCTGATTAATGAATCGGTCTTCACTCCAAATTTGGGCTTGGATTTTAGTTTGATGGATACCAGACTGGCCTTGAATCAGCTTGTAGTCGGCGGTTGATTTGAGAAGAAACTGGCCTTGAATCAGCTTGTGGCTTCTCATTGATTTGATTCGATTTGAGCTTGAGAGAAAAACTAGCCTTAATTTGGCTTATAGTTTTTCTCTTTCTTTCTTGAGGATGATACGCTTCAGTTCTTGATCTTTGTAGCAATTTGTCTCCAAAAATCTTCTCTCTTCACCTTTTGATGAGGCCTTTATTTATAGGCTCATAAGGATGATTTTGAATTTAAAAAATGACATGTGTCTTCATCTCATTGGTCTAATATGTAAACAAAAATATTTGATTTGGTTTAGATTTGATCTTGATTTCAATTCAAACTTGATTTGTATTTGAATTTGATTTCAGAATTTGAATATTAATTAATTTGATATTTAATCAAATTAATAAATATGAAATGAGTTTTGGCCATTTATGAATTTGTTGATGGGCTTCGACATGAAATCTGACCCCTTTGACCCTTGGGCTTTATGGGCTTCGTGGATCTTCATAGACTGGGCCGAATATTTTTAAGACAAGCTGAAATTTTGATGTCTACAAATGCCCCCTCAAGATTATTTTACCTGATGAAGTAAATTAATCTTGAACTTTTTCTTTCTCGAGTGAACTTAATTTGTGCCAAGGAATGAACTTGAAATCATGTTGGATTGCTGGTCCTAACCAATTTCGATTTTGGAGTAATTTTTTCATCGAATGAAATATTTCTTTAGAATATGTACCAATTGTTCTGCGAAAGAAGCCATGGTCCTTGATTTGTTCTCGCACATCATAGGCTTGAACATGTACCAAGACATTGGGTAGGTCCACCGCACCGACCTTACATTATTTTCCATTTTTTTTCTTTTTGATTTTCTCTGGAGTATAAATCCAATTGGGATTAAATTTGCCACCAACAAATTTCACTTGGACTAGGAGTAGGAATTTGGTTAAGAGATACACTTTAACCCCTTTTAGGATTAAGATAGATTTCTATCTCTTGAAGAATTATCCCTTTCTTGTACATATCTCCTCATATATAATTCTTATAAAACCCTTCATAGTGTAGCCTGCTTGAATTCTTTTGGTTCTTCTCGCCGAATTCTATAGGTACTCTCTTCTTCTTTTATGTCTTGTACACCTTTTTATTTTTTTCACAGAATCAATTGCGCAAGGATCTAATTTGCTTGGATTTGCATCCCTTTTTTTTCTTTTCTTTTGTGTAGAACACCGCAAGCGATCAGGCATCTTTTTCCTTTTTCTTGCAATTTGTGCGCAGGCCTCTGACGCAAACTTTGTAATTCTTTTTTTTTCTTTTTTTCTTTTATTTTTCTTTCTCTGACGCAAAATTTTTGTATTTTTTTTCATACATGCACCAGTACTCTTTTTCCCTCTCTTTTTTTTATTCATTTATTCAACACGTGAGTACCATATCGTTGATGGCTTCGTCTTCGTCACGATCTGCTGGTGTCTCTCCATTGCAACCTTTTGATATAGACTAGATTGGCGAGAGCTCAAGTCCAGGGGAGAAAGGACGATTCCTTTATTTCCCAGACACTGAAGTGAAGCATCGTACACAATCTGGAGGGAGAGGAGAACTGAAGCTCGCCATAGTGAGTCGGTCAATGGAGGATTCCAATGTTAACCTCACCGAGGGTCTGAATCAGTCCTTGTTAAGTACTGTACCTGACCCAACTGATGTAGAAGCTTCAAGATTTCGCTCCGCCAATTCCAATATTAACCTCATCGAGGGTCTAGATCAGCCCTTGTTGAGTACTATATCTGACCCAACCGATGTAGAAGCTTCAAGATTTTGCTCCGCCAATTCTAATATTAACCTCATCGAGGGTCTGGATCAGTCCTTGTTAAGTACTGTATCTGACCCAACCGATGTAGAAGCTTCCAAATTTCGCTCCACCCTACCTATTCCCTCTTTTTGTGGTACAGAAGATTATATTCCGCATCCAGAGATTACCGAGAGAATCAAGGCAAAGCGTTGTAGATGGTGATCACCACTTGTTGCTTGAGGAGAGATCTCTTATCTTAAAGGATTTTGGGAGTGGTCACTTTGGACTCAGAGGCGTCTTCGGAACAAAGGGCTTCATGAACTTTCACAAGCAGTTGGTGTTACGTCATTTGACTACCAGCATCCATCCTCTATTTACAGAGCTTTATGTGAGGTATGGTGTCCTTCTACCAACACCTTTGTGACCATATGGGGAGAAGTCGACATATCACTATGGGATATGAGTGAGATTACAGGACTTTCTATTCTTAGAGACTACTATGAAGAAACAATCCCTACTATTCTTGAATTGTCTGACAATAGTGATGTTTCTCGGTGCTGCACATATTTGTTCAAGGCCTTCAAGGCCCTAGCTGAAAACATGAGTGCATATCGAATTTCCTATACTGATTGGATCTCATTCTGTCTTAAAAGGAGTAGCCGATCATTTGTTAGCAACCCTCAGCTATGTAGCGATTACAAGAAAATATTGCGACAGAGACCAATGATCAGCAATGGGAGGTATATCAGAAAGGTCGTTCTTAGGAGATCTTCCAAATTTCCTATTCCAGATGATACTTATGGGGATCATCCGCGGGATACTCTAGAAACGTTGGACATTTCTTCACCCGAAGGGGTTTCAGTAGAGATTGTAACATATTTGTCTCTCTGGTTGTGTCGCTTTATCTTTCCCAGTAGTCTACCATGATACATAAGTATCAATACGTTCGAGTTGAATGTTGGGGCTAGGTAGTGGAATAGTGAAAGACGTGCCGCTACAGAATTGTGTCAAGGGCAACCAGTAAGAAAGATGAGCATCTGATTCCACTTGGTTCATTAGATAGTATCTATTTTAGATAGTATCTCTATTATTTTTTTGCAGTCTAGTGAAGGTCCAGACTACGAGCTCCTCCCTTTGGCTGAAAGATTGCCTAAGAGCAGTAGTGGATCCAAGGGGAAGACTTCTTTAAAAGATCTCCCGAGGAATGATAATTCCAAGTCCAGAGACTCAGGAAGATATCGTTAAGAGAGAGATGGGTTTGGGTTGAAGGTTTTGAGGAACGACACATCTAAGATGACAGGGCATTGTTAGGAATCGCATGAGTAGAAGGCCAAAGATAACCTCGACTGAGAATATAAATGACAATTAAACAAGACAAGGGATTAATGTTGTGTCGGTTTAGCCACACTCCACAAACCGCACAAATATTATTAATCTCAATATTCGTTAGTTTTACAATTACAAGAGAGTCTATTTATAGGGAAAGGGCCGACCTCCATTCCCTATGCTAGCGATGTGGTATATCAGACTCCACATACCCAATAATCTCCTACTTGGAGACTGAACACAGGTCCACTCTCAGTCATGTAACTGTAGTAAAATCCAACAACATTAATATATGTGCGGAGCCTTCTCAACAATCAGTTCTGAAGGCCAGTTTAAGCTATGCAAAGCTCCAACTTCTCTTTCGTAACTACCTTGGTCAGCATATCTGCTGGATTCCTTGAACTAAGGATTTTCTTCAAGGACAAAGTACCATCACTAATCAACCCCCTAATAAAGTGATATCTCAGCTGGATGTGTTTTGTCCTAACATGAAAAACAGGGTTCTTCACAAGATGAATGACACTCTGACTATCATTGTACAAAGCGTTATCTTCCTGTTTCTTGCCCAACTCCTCAAGAAAGTTCTTGAACCAAATCATTTCCTTGTTGGCTTCTGAAATAGCCATGTACTCTACTTCTGTGGTTGAAAGAGCAATACTCTTTTGAAGTCGAGACATCTAGCTAACTGCTGTGCCACCCAAAGTAAAAATACATCCTGTAGTACTCTTTCTTTATGTCCACACAACCACCTAAATTTGCATAAGAGAATCCTTCCAAGATAACATCTTTCCTACGGAAACATAATACAACCTTAGAGGTACCTTTAAAGTAGCGTAACAACCACTTAACTGCTTCCCAATGCTCTCTCCCCAGATTAGACATGAATCTGCTAACAACTCCCACTGCATGAGCAATGTTTGGCCTCGTGCACACCATAACATATATCAAACTGCCAACAACAGATGCATACGGTACATTAGCCATTTCTTTCTTATCTTCATCCGTCTGAGGTGACTGCTTCTTTGTGAGATTGAAGTGGGCTCCCAAAGGCGTACTTCTAATCTTCGCATCTTGGAGGTTAAACTTATTTAACGCCTTCCCAATGTACTTCTCTTGTGAAAATTTCAGAGTACCTTCACTTCTATCTCTGATGATGCTCATACCAAGTATCTGCTTTGAGGGACCCAAATTCTTCATCTCAAAATCTAGAGACATCTATCTCTTCAACTTGTTGATTTCCCTTATGTCAGATCCTGTGATTAACATGTAATCAACATACAACAACGATATAATATAAGATGAATCAAATTGCTTAACGTAGCATCAATGATCCATAGTACACCTCGTGTACCCACTCCTCATCATAAAGCTGTCAAACTTCAAGTACCACTGTCTTGGTGCTTGCTTCAAACCATACAAGCTCTTTTTCAGCTTGCAAACCATGTCCTCTTTCCCAGCTACCGGAAATCCCTCTGGCTGTATCATGTAGATGTCCTCCTCAATATCACCATGTAAGAACGCGGTCTTCACATCTAGCTGCTCTAGATATAATTCCTCTGCATCCATAATACCTAAAACAAGTCTAATAGTAGTCATCTTGACAACCGGAGAAAAAATATCATTGTAGTCAATGCCCTTTTCCTGCTGAAAACCTTTCACCACTAACCTTGCCTTATATCTCTTGCTGCCATCAAGTTCTTCTTTAATCTTGAACACCTCTTTATTCTATAAAGCCTTCTTTCCTGCTGGTAACTTAGTCAACGACCAAGTCTCATTCTTCCCAAGCGAACTCATCTCCTCGTTCATGGCTAGCTCCCACTGAACTGACTCGTCCATCTGCATTGCCTCTGAATAACTCTCAGGCTCACCATCCTCGGTCAAGAGCAAGTAATAAGTTGAGTGAGAGTGTCTTTGTAGTGGTTGCGAAACTCTATTTGATCTTCTTACTGCAACATCTAGGGCAACTTGGGCTACCTCCTCAGCAACTCTGTTTGCCAAACTCCCACTGTTTCCTGCAAGAATATCCTCTATAATGTCTTCCAACACAATTTGTTCTTTAATTTCTTGTTTCTTTGTAGTTTCAGAATCTACCTCAAGCTTATCCTTATACACTGCATTCTCTTTGAAGGTGACATTTCTGCTTCTAATGACTTTCCTGTTCAACGCATCCCAGAAATGATACCCCATCTCATCTGAACCGTAACCAATAAAAGTAACCTTCTTTGCTTTAGGATCAAGCTTATCCCTATCAGAATCTTTAACCCCCATATAAGAAACACAACCAAAAACTCTCAAGTGTGGGAGATTTACCTCTTTTTCTTGCCACTCTTCCTCAGGAATCTTGAACCCCAAAGGGAGTGAGGGTCCTCTGTTAATGAGATATGTCTCTGTACTAACTGCATCTGCCTAAAACATCTTTGGCAATCCTGCATGTATCCTCATACTCTTGGCCCTCTCATTCAAAGTCTTGTTCATTCGCTCTGCAACTCCATTCTATTGCGGTGTCTTAGGAATAGTCTTTATCATTCTAATTTCGTGTTCTACACAATAGGCTTTGAACTCACCACTGTTGTATTCACCCCCATTATTTGATTTCAAGCTTTTAATCTTCAACCCTGTTTGGTTTTCAACTTCTGCTTTCCATTTCTTAAAGGCTTCAAACACTTCAGATTTATTTTTCAGAAAATAAACCCATACCTTTCTAGTGGAATCATCAATGAAAGTGACATAGTAGCGTGATCCTCCCAATGAGGCAACTGTAGTCGGTCCATACACATTTGTATGAACTAGCTCTAACTTTCCAGACTTGGATGCATTCCCTTATTTTGCAAAAGTAACTCATTTCTGCTTCCCAAACATACATGGTTCATAGAATCCAACTTCCACATTCTTCAATTTTGGAATCTTACCCTTAGAAACTAGCAGCTTCATACCCTTCTTACTCATATGCCCAAGCCTTTGGTGCCAAAGAATCGATGGACCAACATTATCAGTAACTGCATTAACCTCGTCACATGATTGTTCCATAGTATAAAGAGTTCCAACCTTATCACCACGAGTGACAACCAAATTTCCCTTCACAACCTTCCATTGCCTATTTTCAAAGATAACACGATACCCTTCCTCATCCAACTGACCCATAGAGAGCAACGTCCTCTTGAGTCCAGGAACGTATCTAACATCTTTTAACAACCAGATTGTTTCAAAAGAGGTTCTGAGTTTGATGTCTCCAATACCTGTAATGTCCAAAGTCTCGTCATCAGCAAGACGAACTTTGCCAAAATTTCCAGATCTGAAATTTAACATTGAATTTTTGCTTTGATATCGTTCGTCTTTTTATAGTATGCTCTTGTGAGGAAGAACAATCGAAATAATGTTGGGACTACACTTGAGAGACCTTCAAAGATAATGTTATCCAAGAGGAGTACCTCTCAAAAGGATCGTGGACTTGCTAAAGATGGTGGAGCGTCCATCGAAGTCGGGAACAAAGGTATCTACCACTTTTATTCTCCATTTGTTTTAGCTTTTCTCATAATGCTGATGCTTACTTTCTTCCAGCATTTCCTAAAATTTGTGTAGTCGCAAGTGATGCATTGAATAGTTTTGATGAAGATGATGCCGGTGTTTCCATGACTGTTTTAACGACATTGATTTCCCTAGAACCATAGATGGAGGCGTTCTTCCTACAGATGAAGAAGAAGAGGTGGATTCGTTGAAGATAAGGTAGTCTCCTATGAGTGTCGTTACTTTTTCTACTCATTATCCTAGCTTACATCAGTCGGTTGTGAGTGTTCAAAAGTCGATGCCTACAAAATCTGTTTGTCCTAGTCTGCCCATCATTTCCGAAGAACTTACTTTATGCAGATCTTCTGTTGTTCGTGGGCTTTCTGGTTTTCTTAAGAAGGAGTTCTAGGTTGCTCTTAGTGGTGGCTTTTCAAATTTAAAGGCTTGGTGGGAAAGGAAGTCTTCTATTCTTAAGGAGGTCATCAAGGATGTCTTTATGTCTGATGTTGCTCCATTGAAGTTGAAGGTTGGGGACTTTCTAACTCGAGTTAACTCTTACTTCACAAGGAGAGAGAAAGGAACGAGTTGTCTTCCTTCACCTGAGCAAATTGATGGGTTAAAATTCAAGCTTGATGCCTCTCAGATACGAAGTTCTTTCCTTCAGGATGCTTTATTGAGTTCATAAGCAGAAATGAAAGACTTGGACTTAAAGATCAGTCAGTTGCAAGAGGAGAAGGGTAGGTTAGCCTCTAAGATTGACAAGTTGCAAGATGATCTTCAAATTACTGACGAGAACATGCAGAACAGGAAGAATGGAAAAGGAAAGAGACTGTCACTATAGCTGAAGTTGAAGCAATTGATCGTGAGAGAGAAGAACTTAGGCGTGCTTTCCTTCAAATGACAGATTTGGAAGACATAGTGACAACTTTAGTGTAGTCTTTTTTTTTTCCTTTTTTTTGAGAACATATTTATTTTGTTCATTCATTTAGCTGTACACAGTTTATCCTCTTGTAGGCTAGGAGCAATACAATGATTTTTTTGTTTTTTGTTTTAGTCGTGCACAATTTATACTCTTGTGGGCCAGGAGTGATACAATGATGATTTTTTTTCTTTTGGCCGTACACAGTTTATACTCTTGCGGGCCAGGAGTGATACAATGATGAATTTCTTTTTCTTATTTTTTTTTCCATACAGAGTTTATACTCTTGCGGGCCAGGAGTGATACAATAATTTTGTTAGGCGTAAAAGCACTTCAAGAACTTTTTGTTGATGGGTCCTATGCGTAATCCATCCTTGTCCACAATCTTGTATGCACCAATTGTATAAACCTCTTACACGACATATGGCCCATCCAATTTTTGTTGGAATTTTCTTGTCACCTTTCTTGTGATCACCCTGCAAGTACCAAGTCTCCTATTTGGAATGATCTTGGTTGAACCTTTTTGTTGAAAGCTCGAGCCATGCGAACTTGATAGAATTCCAAGCGGTTTTGAGCTTTGAGCCTTTTTTCATCCAAAGCCTCTAGTTCCTGCAATCTCAACTTAGCCTGCTCTTCATTGTTCAATTATTCTTGAATGGCTATCCTTAGTGATGGAATTTGACATTGAAGAGGAAGGTCAGCTTTCACTCCGTACACGAGAGCATAAGGAGTTGCTTGAGTTGGAGTCCGAAAAGTTGTGCGGTAAGCCTATAAAACATCTCCAACTCTTTCATGCCAATCTCTCTTAGTCTTAGATATGACCCTCTTCAGTAAGTTACAAAGAGTCTTATTAAAGGCTTCAGCTAAACCATTTCCTGCCGCATTATACATGGAAGAGTTTCTTTGGATGAAGCCAAATTGCACGCATAGTCTGTCCATATAAGCATTGTAGAAGGGTTTTCCATTATCAGTGATGATATACCGAGATACTTCATATCGATAGATGATGTGAGCGCGAATGAAATCCACCACCGTTTCCTTCTTGACTTCTTTTAGAGGGACAACCTCTGCCTATTTGGAGAAGTAGTCAGCTACAGCAAGAATGTAAGAGTGACCAGTAGATGATTTCAGAGTGATAGGTCCTACCACATCCAATCCCCAAGCTTCAAAGGGCCATGAAGCCACAGTGGGGTGCAAAGGCTCTAGAGGTTGATGAATGTAGTTTGCATGAACTTGACATGCTTCACATTTCTTTGCGTATTCCATGCAATCTTGTACCATAGTTGGCTAGTATTACCCCATTCTCTTAATCCAGAAATTCAACTTAGGACCTGATTGATAAGCACCAAAAACCCCACTATGAGCTTCTTATAGGACTTGGATTAATTCTTCTTTACTCAGACACCTAAGGAACACACCATCGAATGAACGACAGTATAATGTTTTCTTAAAATATATAAATCGGAGAGCTCGCCTTTTCACTTCAGTCTTGTGACGAGGATCATCAGACAACTTCCCATATTAGAGGAAATTAATGAGTGGCTGCCTCCGATCTTCATTCTCTTCTTTGACCACAGTGATGTCGTTTACTTCTTCCTCATCTTTGGGAACTAATAGGGGAATGACCCAGCATTGAGAAACTGATACTAGGATGTTATCTCCTTTTGTCACAGCTAAAACAGTAGCGAGGTTGGCCAAAGAATTTTCTTGGCTATTTCCACTTCTTGGAATGAAGTTGAAACTTATGGAATCAAACTTCTCCAATAGTTTCATTGCATATCGGTGATATGGAACCAAATCTTCTTTTCGGACCTCAAACTCAGACAATGGTTGATTGGCAATCAACTTTGAGTCCCCGTATACCTCCAGTTGGTTGATCTTCATTTCCAATGCTATCTCTAAACTGATCAATAAAGCTTGATACTCTGCGACGTTATTAGAGCAATTTTCCGTCAAGGTGAAAGAGAATGTCAGCACCTTATTGTGGGGAGTAACAAACACTACTCCAGCTCCTGCACCATAACTTCTAGCTGTACCATAAAAAAATAGTTTCCATGATGGCATGAGATCAGTGAAGAAAACTTCCTCATCTGGAAAATCATCAAGAAGTTCCCATTCCGCCGGAATAGGATGATCCGCTAAGAAATCTGCTCGAGCTTGCCCTTTTGTGTCCTTTTGAGGTACACAAATTATCTCAAATTCTAGCAGCAATAATGTCCATTTAGCCAACCTTCCAAAGAGGATCTGCTTATGATATCAAGTGAATGCTATGCGAGAGCATGTGATTGCGTGTCGAGGGCATCAAATTTAGTTGTATAAAATATACGAAATGAGGGGTGGGAATACAACTTATCACTCGTCCACAAGGAACTTGTAAATTGTGGTAAGAAGATCGTCCATAGAGATCTTTCGAGAAATTGTAGTTTTGACTTGACTTCCTCTTCACTGGAGTTGAGGGGTTTTGTTTCTGCAATTAAGATAAACAAAACATAAAAGAGAACAAGCAATAATTAAATAAAAAGGTGCAATCTTAGGCAGAAGGAAATCTTAGCTAAGATTGTAGGTTGAGGTTGGTTGTATACTGTCGTGAGGTAAACTCCTGGGTAAAGGTGAATTCGTGAGCGTATTCCTTGTTTAATCGATCATAGACCTTAGATTTTCTCCTTCTTTCTCATAACTCTACTATAGATTGGGAGGAACCCCTTTCCAATCCTACTTTCCTCCTATTTAAATCACTTGGAGGGAACCCCCTTTCCTAGTGATCCTGGCCAGTGGACACCTTGCTGGTTAAAGGGTTTATCCAATTGGCTGCTGGCTTGAGGCACATGCGTTTTCTCAATGGCGTAGGGAAAGACAGAGTCTAGGCCAAGCTACTCCCAACTCGGAGCCCTAGATTGTCAGTCTAGTTAGGCCTATATCAATCCAAGTCCACTAACCTCCGCGAGGCTAGCTGCCTACTTGCGTCACTCCGGTTTCGCTCGTCCCCTTCGTGACTGGCTACAAATTTATCGTCTTGCCTAAGATTGATCAAGTCTTAGCCTAGACGGGAACCGGTTTATTAAAACAGAACTTGAATTAATTACGAATGAGAGGATAATAAGAACAATTGGTCTCACGAATCACAAGTACGCTCACTCAACCCCTACCAAGAATTAGGTGTTTAGCTACTAGACATAATAAATAAAGAAGAGAAGAAATAATTGATGAACATGAAATAGAATTGAAATGCAATCTTCAAAAGAATTCGCAGCAAAGTGTTTACAAAACAGAAGTTGGAAGAAGGAAGATGCCGTAATTGACAGCCTTCCTTAACCTTTAACAAGGTTAGAGTCCCCGCCCATCACGTTCCTTTCCAATTTCCAAACTCCAAAATAATAGGAGATAACACTAAATCTCCAAAATGTTCAAATTCGAAATAAACTAAAGATAAATACTAAACGTATTATTTTTGTTCAAATCAGATTACATCCGAGAGTCCATCCAAGGGACGTAACAGCCAGCTGGCTTCTTGATCCGAACCCGTCTTCCTTGAATCCATGACCAGCACGCCTCTATCTCTGTAATCTTGGCCAAGCCTGCGTCCAAGATTGCCACTTTGTCGCTCAAGGTATATGTTTCCTTCATTTCTTCTCTTGCCCAAGACTTCCTTCAAAAGAAACCATATTGACGTGAAAGAGATTGTTTTTACCCTAAATAAAGTACTTTAAGATGGTAAAAACACATGGAAATAAATGTCAATCAAACCTCACCACACTTAAACAATGCTTGCCCCCAAGCATACTGGACTCTTAACTAAGAAAAGTGATAACAATCAAGACAACCTTCACGGTGCTACTACACTTGCGACTCCTGCCGGGACGGATTCCTATAAGTCCCGTAGTATATCTTCATATCGCCCAGAAATCAGCGAAGGATTCCTAGGATGGTCGACATCAGCGGAGGGGGGACTCACGCGTCTCTATACGCACGACGCCATCCCATCCTAGGGAACTGCGAGGTTATCGCTCCTGGCAGCCCCGTTAGATACCGCTCATGACGTCACCTACTGGCATCGCTCGTGACGTCATCACCAGACATCACCTGGATTGTTATCGCCAGGTATCGCCATCGAGGCCTATAAATATCCCTACTTTTTCGAACAGAAGGTAAGATCGAGATGACCCAGCAGAACCTCTTGTCACTTTGTATCCCCGAACTGACTTAAGCATCGGAGTGTCTACGCCGGAGCCCCCCCTCCGGCGCTTTGCAGGTACATCCGACGACCGACCGCCGCCGTTCCGATCAGACACAACCTCGAATCTTATCAAAAAGGAAAAGACAGACTCAAAATAGAGGAAACACACAATGGCAAATTTCTGGATAGATTGCCCTTAACCAGTTCCTTTACACCTTCATACCTAAGTCAGTCAGCATACTTCTCAATGGATCCGAACCGTTATGAACAAGGTCTATTCAACACCCCAAACATCCAAATTCCACATGACAATAACATCTTTGCATTCCACAATAGACTCAACAAGACAAGACATCCACCTACTTGGGTATTCTCCCCTTAATTCAACTGCTCAACATCATCATTCAATTACCTTGTCAGAAAATTTTCTATGCCAGAATTGCTACAAGTTTCTTGAATATTAATGCTTAATGAGGCAGAAATATCAAGACAAATACAAATCTTCTTTCTTTCTTTTTTTATCTGATGAAAGTTTCTTGAATATTTCCACTTGGTGAGGCAGAAATATCAAGACATTTTATTTCATCAATTTTTTTTAAGAGCATGCAATTACTAGGCATAAAAGTAGTTCTCTACATTAGAGCAATTCATCACAACACAAGGCAACAAACTCTGTTATCCAGTAGCAGTTGTCCTTAAGGGGATATTAAAAATATTTGGTGGAAGCTTGCCTATTTGTTAAGTCTGTTACACAATGCTAGACCTCATGATCATGTACAATATGGATGCTTAATGTATACTAGGACTCGTACCCTTACTGGTGTTGAATATGTTAACCCATTGACTTACTGTTGCTACCCGAATTTTGACTTACGTCACAACTCTCTCGTTTTATTTCATGTCACATTAATAGCCCGTTTACGTCAAATTTCAATCGATTTTTGATCAAAGACTATTTATTTTAATATTTCATGTCATTTTGCGTCTACACTTACCTTGTTCAAAAGTTACGGGGTCACAAGGTGAAGGATGCTAAAGGTCAAGGTTAAGACATTAGGAAAAATGTCTTAAGCATAGTCCAGATTTTTACCGACACTCACATAAAACACAGAACACACATGCCTAAAAACACACATGAAAACAAAGAAAATCGTGCATCAGACTCTAACTAGACAATCTAGGCCAACTACCTTAGCCAAGATTCACAAACAATTTCATGCAACTAAAGAAAGTCACACAAAAGCACGTCAAAGACATGTATATACAGACACATTACCTAAAAACACCCTCACCACAATTAAAGGACACATTGTCCTCAATGTGTAAATGAGAGTAAAAAGACACAATACTAGGAAAAAGAAAAGAAAGAAAGACATGACCTGGGGGTATTTATTGAGCTGCAGGGGGTGGAGGTGGTTGGTTTGGATCTGGCACAGATGGTACAGAACTATCTCCTTCTTCAGAGGAGTCACTGGAGTCACTGCTGCTGCTGAAATGGTCATCCAGCTTGTCGCGTATGTGCGCAACAACCTTATCCATGGCTTGGATAAATTTGAAGGAAACGTCCAAATGGGCCTGGATTCGTTGGTACTTGACCTCCTGCTGCTCCAAAAACTTATTGAGTTGCTCCTGCTGATCTTTTTCAATGCTCTGGAATAGAGCCTACTGCTGGTCTACAACCTTTTGCAGCTGCTTTTGAGCAGATTCCTGGAATTCATGGAACAACTGCTGGTTGTCAGTGAAGACTATGAGCTGGTCACTAATAAGGCTCAAGAGTTTATCAGCCCATTCTGGAAGCAATGGGTGGTCTGGATCTAAGTCGCATTGGGTTGTCTTTGGCTTTTTGGCATCCTGCCCAAGATTGGGCTCTTTGTCTGCATCATCAAGCTGGATTGGCCGCAGCTTGAAATTGCCATTGATCCTCTTGCCATATAGGTGATCTGCTACTTGTGTGAAACCTGTATTAAAACAAAGAAAGCCTTTTTCCTCGTGGAAATGACCCATCTGGTCAAAAGCCCTAAGATCCATGATCTTAACGGCACAGGATTTATGCATGTTTAAAGTAGATAAGTCAATACCCCTAGCAGTTGCAGTGATATGGGAAATAAGAGTGCCTAGGATCAGCTTAGGGATTGCATCGCATGCCTTGATTTGCCTAACAATCCAGTAGCCTAAATTTACTCTTTTCTTATGCAACATGCACCATAGTAAAAAGGTTTCAAGCTTAGAAATATTGCCCGAGATAGTTGTCTTGCCAGAGAGATTAATAGAGAGGATCCTTTGGAGAATCCTCAAGGTAGGATCTCGGATCTGGTGAGCCTTAGCATTCTTATCGAGTTTCGCATTAGGGTCACCAATTAACTCTCCATAGGCTACTATCTTATCCCAATCAAGGGGATAATCAGTCAGGGCATTCCTATACTAATCAGAATTAAGTCCTTCTTCAGTCACAAATCCAAGCAAGGGATTAAATTCATCATTTGACTTCTCGAATAAACCCAGCCTCAATGATTTTATTCACTTCAGCTTCAATTGATGGAATTAGGTCCAGGCGTAACTTCCTTTGAGGTTGTTTATTAGGTCTTACACCATGCCTCACTGTGAGGTAATGCACTGCAACTTTGGGATCCAATCCAAGCATCTCGTTATAAGACCATGCAAACACATCCCTGAATTCTTTCAAGAGTTTCATATAATTTTCTGCTTCTTCTGGGCTCAATAGAGCACTTAGGAAAGTTGGTCTTGGCTCGTCGATAGTGCCTAAATTTACTTCTTTCAATTCCTCGACTGTCGCTTGCCCCCTCTTCCTCAAATGTTGACGGAGCTGACTCTAGTTCATTTTCATCTGACACTTCCTCAACAGAAGCACAATTAGCATCCTCAACCTCCATGTCTTCAGCAATGTAGAAGAGTTGTCGTCTAACGCTTTTTCTCTTCTGCCTCTGCTTTTTGGACTTTCCCTTTTGGTTTAGGATATTAGGTCCTAACTGTGTTCTTCTGTGGCGGTGCCGAAAGTTCCAGCTCTAAGGAAGCTTTGTCTCCTAACTTGTCAAAAATAGAGACCCTAGCCGCTTCTCCTTGGATACGGCTAAATACGGGGAGCTTCTCCTCTCTTTGTCAACTTCGTATATTTGTATCATAATTGGGTTCGTAGAGGCCTTCTTGACTTTGATCTTAGCTGGAGGACCTTGTATAAAACTGAGCCCAAACCTTTGCCTTTCTGTAGATGATTTTTCACTGGAAAGGACCGCATCCAAGTGTTGATACCCGAATTTTGACGCCATTTTTAATTAAATTTATCATTTCCGTTATTTCACTTAACTTGCTGTCATTTTTAATTAATTTACTGTCGTTAGTATTTTTAAATTCTCATCGTATTTTTATCATCGTCATTGTCATCGTCGGCGTTCGAAATTGCATTTTTAATTTTTCGTCACGTATTTTCATTATTATTATCATTAATATTTTCAGCCTTAAAAATCACATTTTTAATTATCCGTTAGTCATTTGCTAGTTATTTTTTCATTTTAGGTCATCGCATAAAATTTAGGATTTTTAGTACTTTATCACATTTTTTAGCATTTTATTTTTATTATTATTTTTCTTCGAGCTTTTATTGGACCCGAGTAAGTTCGCTCGGACAATAGCTCGAACGCGTAATGTTTTCCATCAACTATTACCTACTTTTTTTTTCATTCACGCCGACCAATATCATTTCGCGTAGTTTTCGTCATAACGTCATTTATTTTTTGTCCGAACATTTCATGTTTTCGAACGAGAAAATAAACACGTTAAACGAAAAATTCTCTTTATTCGGTGTAGACGGTTAAACTCGCCTTATTTTTCTCTACGTGCTGGCACTTTCGGCTCAAAAATTTAGAACATTTGTTCACGAAAATGGCTCGAGGCCATTTAAATAAACTTAAAGAGACTTTTGATCATCACCGTTGATCTGGTTGACCAAGGCAAGTCAACCAGATCAACTATTCACAATTTAATGTGCATGGTGCACATGCACCGTGGAAGCGACGGAGCAGCGGAGCAAGCCACCGAGCTGCTTGCTCCCGTCGCTTCCTGTCCCGTCAACCATCACCTCACAGCCGCCTAGCCTCACCACCTCGACGCCTAGCTCCGCCAGCACAACGGTCACGGCCTCCACGCGCAGCACCCGCGTCCCCTCCTCCATTGGACTTCGGCCTATAAAAGGCCACTTCCTTCCTTCGTTTTCAACCACGAATTCACCCAAGCAATTGCTTCTTCTCCCTCCTTGATAGTTTGCTCATTTCGAGCAACAATCGCTACAGTTCAAGCTTTTGCTCGTAAGCATTTTCTCGGCGGTTCACTGCCTTTCTTTCTTTAATTCTTTTGATTGCGTTTTTGCTCAAATAAATTGCTTGTTTTTATGCCATTAAATCCTATATATGCCATAGATTAAATACATGCTTTTAATTTGCTTAATTGTTAGATAAATCTTGCGAATTAATTAGTTTTCGCTAATTACCATTTTCGTTATTTTTTCAAAATTAAATTAAGTATTGTTTAAACCGAGATTCGAGGTTCATATGGTCGGGAAGTCGTCGAGGAGACGAGCATATCGGTACGAAGGTTTTTTATTTCGGCCACGGATAGCCGGAGCTTGGCCGCCGGCGACCAAGGCTTAGGGATGATGAATTGTCCCATAATGGGCTTGTCATCACCATTCTTTTTTATTTCCTTGGGCCAGGAATAGTTCCTGGCCCATTTCCTTTATTTTTCAAATTGGGCCCAACCCATTTTCATTCTTTCCGGGATCTCGGATCGCGTTTTTGTAAAATATTCGTATGTTTCGTATGACTATTTTTCTTTGTACTGTCACTTTAATATTTTGTACCTATCAACTGTTTAAATTCTTCACACTTTAATTTTTCACAATTTACTTTCCGCAATTTAAATTCAATCATTTAATTTACCGCCTACATGGTCGGTCGCAAACATCAACTGCTTTAATTTTCTGCAATAGTCAACTGTTTTATTTTCTGCAAATTATCAACTATCTAATTTTCTGCAAATCATCAACTGATTAATTTTATGCAAATCATCAACTGCTTTAATTTTCTGCAATCGTCAACTTCTTTAATTTTCTGCAATCATCAACTTCTTTAATTTTCTACAATCATCAACGTTTAATTTTCTGCAAATCGTCAAATCATCATTTAAATTTTTACACGCATCAAATCAGCATTTAAATTCTTGTCAAATCATCATTTAATTTCTCGCACTTGTCAAATTATCATTTAAATTTTCGTATGCAATAAATCATCATTTGAATTTTCGCATGCATCAATTGTCATTTCAATTTTCCTGTACTTATCAAATCATCATCTTAATTTTCGTATGCGTCAAATCGCTGTGTTTATTTTCGTATGCATCAAAATCATTGTTTAATATATCAACTGTTTATTTAAACTCTCGCATTCACAAACTGCTTATTTATTTTTCGAGCTATCACTAACACTCTCATTTTGTAGGTTTAAAATTCAAGCTTCACTCGAAAGTACGCCTTTCTTTCCCTTTTATTTATTCAATGCTTTCCGTAAATATTAATCGCATGCATGACATATAGAATTGCTAGAATTAAAAATCAACCCACATGAACAACTCGTTTAAAGACTTGCTTAAAATGCCATGTTCGTTTCATTTTAAATTTCCGCTTATATTGACTGCATGTATTTGGTGGCTTCAATCCCACATCAGTTTATCATTTCAAAACCTCTCATTTAATCTGTACTCTGTTAAGCTATCCATGATAGAATCACATAGTAATTAATTTAATCATGCATGGCCCGATGATGAAAAGAGGGCGCTCATTTAGTCTTACGGAAAATTCAGTCCCATCATGCTACGGTCAGGAATAATCAATCGGTCTTGAAAACGGTAACCTCGTCCGAAAAGATTTTTAAAACGGTAACCCCGTCCAACGATTAATTATTCCTGAACGGTCCCGATCATGGAAAAGACTAAAGTGACGATTCCTCTGAGGGCCCCCTTTTAAAACGCATTTTTATCAAACATCTTTTAAACACCTCTCATCAACCGGTAACCGTTTTCGGATGTGACTCGGGTGCCTAACACCTTCTCGAGTCCATAATACGACCCCGAACCTTTGTCTTGGGTTTAGACCCTTTTTTTGTGCCTTTAGTTTTTAGTTTTTTGTTTATTTATTTATTTTATTTTATGCCATGACGATTAAGGTTCCCTAAGCCTAGAGATAAAAATCAGGGTGGCGACTTCATTGCATGTTGCGAGTCGTCCTTTTACATCGAGCATCATAAGGTCTCAGATTCGTCGTATACTCGCGAATTTTTAATTATTTTCAAGGCGCGATAGTTTGGCGACTTCACTAGGGAGTGTTGGGTCGGAGCCGGTTTATTTTTTGAGGTGTTTATTTGTTTATTTACCCGCTGTCGCACCCCCTTTTTCGTTGAAAATGAGTTTAAGGTTCGGGACAGATGCTAAGCATAAATGGATGCTTCGCATAATGCAATGAAGTCGCCACCCTATTTTCTAAGGTTTAGGGAACCTAAGCGTCATGGCATAAAAATAAAAAACTAAGGCACAATTGGTCTAAACCAAAGAACGAAGGTTCGAGGTCGTATTATGGATTTGGGAAGGTGTTAGGCACCCAAGTCACATCCTTAAAAAGGTTACCGGTAAAAAGGTGTTTGGAAAACAATTTTTAACATGAAAATGAGTAAGTAACCGGAAAGTGTCGTCTGATCCCGCGCACGGAAGCGCGCCACTTTTCAATCATTTACGAGGTAAACGATAGTAAAGTGTCAATGAAATCCTGTTACGAAGATTGGGCCACCTTCCAGTTGTCCATGGGCTCTCAGAGGTATTCATTGCTTTAGTATTTTTGTTATTTCAAATCGGGACTGATTAATCGTTGGGTCTTTTACTAAAGCGACAACCCTCTTTGTCATCATCGTGCCATGCATGATTAATTAATTACTACGTGATCCTATCATGGATAAATACTAACATCGTACCATTTTTCGTGATTACAAATAACCGAGTGGGATTCGAAGCCACCATGCTCAATTATCAAATAGCAATTAATTTCATGGCATAAACAAAGCAAGCGATTTAAACACATAAGCATATGAGTTGATTTTAATCATGCATACAATTATAAGTTTTTAAACATTTTTAAATAACATATATGAAAATAATATTTGCAAAAAAGACATCAAATAAATAAAAGAGACTATAGAGAACGTACTCATGTTGCGTGATCTTGATCTACCTTGCGAATTGAAAGCATTAGTGATGGCTTTAAAAATAAATAAATAATAAAGAACGCATGCAATATTTATTTAATTTGATAAATGAATAATTAAATAAACATGATGAACAAATAAGCAATTTATTTCATGCCAAACAAATAAATAATTAATTAGACATAGGAAACAAGTAAATAATTAATTAGACATGGCTAATGAGTAATCGATTAATTCATTTCCTTCATATGAGCAATTTATAACAATTTAAGCATGGCATAACTAATAATTAATTTATTTATAACATGCAAGCATATTAAAATTTCACAATAATTTAAACATGGCATAAACAAATTAATTACAACATGCATTTAATTAAATAAACATGGCATAAACAAATTAATTAAAGCATGTAAGCATTCAATTAAATAAACATGGCATAAACAAATTAATTACAACATGTATTTAATTAAATAAACATGGCATAAACAAATTAACAACTCATTTATAACATGCAAGCAATTTAATTAAACACACAAGCATACGAATATTTCATACGATTTAAATAAAGCATTTACACACATGAACGTTTTAACATCATTTAAACACGAAAATAAATAACATTCGAGTATTTAGATTATTTTAAACATGTTATATAAGCATACGAATATTTTTTATCATTTTAACATATTATATAAGCATACGAATATTTTACATAATTTTGACGAAAGATAAAATAAACAGGTCCCACGTTGGAAATTTGGACATTAAAAAATGGGCTTGGCTAATTTTAATTTAAAACAAAGATGGGCCTAAGCCCACCACCTTTTCTTTCTTTCTCACCTTTCCCGCTTCACCTTACCTTCTTCCTCCTTTCTTCTTCACAAAGCCGGCCACCATGGCTAAAGACCGAGCTCAACCAACACCAAAATACTTACCTGAAACATCCCCAATAATTATCATAGCATGACAGTAAATCAAAGCCACCAAAACAGCAACTTTTTTAAACAAAAACAGTGGCACTTTTAACAAAGGAAAAATAAGCTAATTAACATGCATTATGTCTATTAATTACTCAAGGCAACATGTCATTAAATTGAGACAAGGGAAATGAAATTGGCATAAAAACTAAGCATTTGAACCAAGTTTGAGCAATTTATTCATGCATTAAGGAAGAAAACGAAAATTAAACAAAAACTAGACTGAGAAAGCTTACCTCTCTAGGAGAGTTTTGGACCAAGAAGGATGAGCAAGAAATGGTGATTAAGAGGAGGATTTGGTGCCCTTGATTTGTTGCATGAAGCTTGCTATTTATAGAGGAAGAAAAAAAATTCGGAGTCGCTTGTGTGTGTGGCTGGGGTTGGCCAGATCGGTTGTGTGGCCGGGGTTGGTTGTGTGGTTGGGTGATGAGCAAGCTTAATTGTATGGCCAAGAATGATCGGATGGGAGGTTGTAATGATCTAAATAAGTTGGCGAGGAGGTGGAGGATTTACATGCATTTATGTGGTATTTATCCTTTTTTTGGGCACGAACGAGATATTTTTGGTACGAGCGAAATCGCTCGAAAATAAAAATAAATCCAAACCGAGAAAACCACTACGTGCAGAAAAATAAGACAAGAAAAGTAGTATACAACGGAGAAATGCGAAACTCGATTTAACGCATTTATTTTCTCTTTCAGAAATGTTAAAAGTTCAGACGCAAAATAAATGTCCTTACGATAAAAATTGAACGAAACCAAACTCGATGGCGTGAATGAGAAAAATAGTACGTAATTATCAATTAAAGAAAATAGGCATCCGATTCACGGTCCCGGGAAACTTACTCAGGACCGAGAAAAGTTCGCGTGAAGACAGTCAAAAATACGAAAAACTTAAAAAGGCACGAAATGACACGGAATATTAAACAAACTAGCCTAGGACCAAGAATCGATAGGAATTTGACTAGACAAGCTACTAATGCGATAAATGCTAAATGTGCAAAATTGTGACGCGAAAAAATTCAAAATCGGGTAGCAACACCCGCTTTGATAAATTGCTGATTTGTTTATTTATTCGCTTTGATATCAATTGTCATATGCATTTCATAGTGCCCTACACCCCGGGGACAATTACCAAGTTAGGAGGGTAGTAGTGACGCCCTAGGACACATGTCCTGGGTAGTGTTCACCAATCCCAACTCGGATGAACCCTTAAAGATAGTCGAAAGGTTACACGATTCCGCAAGGAATCGGGACACTGGACGACACTTTAGGGACCTTTGATGGTATCATCCAGGAACCGTTCAAGCCAATTAGAAAAGTCGAAATTAGAGCCCCAGCACATGCATCATGATTATATCTGCTTTGTCGTGGCTCTATTTATCTTGTTGCCATGATTTCCATTTTTCGCATTACGAACTTTAAATTTCTTACACGCACAGGTTATTTTGGCACTTAAAATTTCTGTCCCACAGGACCCATTTTGCTCATTCGAAATGTCGGCACCTACACTTCTTTTATGCGTTGTCTTTTCGTCCCCCCCAAAAGTATCAAGTGAAAAAGTGGCTGAAAGATTGAATAAGCAGCGTGGAGGCCTCGGAGTTGCATATCCCATGCATGTTTATCGCTTGTGTTTATTTCTCATTTTTTCCTCTTTTTCCTTTCAGGTTAACAATAGCTCCTCGCAAGCGAATTACTCCGCCAAGGCCCCCCCCCCCCCCCCCATAACTAGACTTCAAGCGCGAAAAATGGCCGAACAAACCAAGACAAAAGAGGCATTGGCTGCTAGAATAACAGAGTTAGAAGAGCAAGTAAGGGTTACTGTAGAAAGGGCCACTCAGGTCGAAAAAGAACGAGATGAAGCAACCACTGAGTTCCCACCCAGTTTTGATCCTAGTCAAATGATGGGACCCTCCTCATCCGCCATCGCTGGATCTTCGGGACCCCAATCGTTTTTGGTTCCTGGGGGTCAATGGAAATGGATTAATCCTTTCGTGGTACCTAGCTCCGCAAATCCTGTAGTAAACACGGGTGAAGAAGTTACTATAGCCTTGCAGCATTCCTTAGTTAACCTCACCTTGGACCCTAGTAAAAATCAGATTCATCAGGAACCTCAGGGCTTCCACCCACCTCAGGGCCATTCCACTCAAGTCGCGATTCCAGTTCCTATGGGAAGTCAGCCTCCTTTTGTCAATCCGACGCAACCACCATTCACGTCAGAACCACTGCCACCCATTGGTCCAAGCGCTGTCATCACAGAGAGACGGGGTATGGATAGATTGAACCTGCTAGAGGAAAGGCTCAGAGCTATCGAAGGAACGGACCCCTTTGAGCCGACATGTGCATGGTCTCGGGGATCATAATGCCTCCGAAATACAAGATTCCAGATTTTGAGAAGTACACTGGGATTGAGTGCACAAAAACTCACCTCAAGGCCTATTGCAACAAAATGGCCGATATGATACACAATGAGCCCCTATTGATCCATCTGTTCAGAGAGAGTTTGGCCAAGCATGCCTTGACCTGGTACATGAGTTTAGATAGGGTTAGGATCAAAACTTGGAGAGCTTTATCAGATGCTTTCTTCAAGCAATGCAAATTCAACTTGGAAGTTGCACCAGACCGTTCTGATCTACAGGATCTAGAGAAGAGGACCGACGAATCGGTAAAGACTTACGCTCAGAGGTGGAGAGGGCTAACATCCAGAATTTCTCCTCCGCTAAATGACAAAGAACTCTTGTCAATTTTTATAAACACTTTCAAGGCTCCCTATTACACCTATCTCGTCTCCAATTCATCTAGTAGCTTCTCCGACATGGTCCTTGATAACAATTGATGAAACACCAAGGGTACATTCATCTTCTCACCCAAAGTCAAGGCCAGATCCCTGTAGACCTTGATTAACGATGGCACCCGGCTGCCGCCCGGGTTAGGCCAAGGATCCTGGGATGGTCGACATCAGCGGGGGGGACCCACAAGGCGTCATCCTATCCCAGGCGGCCCCGACAACATCTAACGGGCGATATCCTATCCTGCTGACGCGTGCTGACATCATCCTAGGCGTTATCTCCCCACGATAACGCCCACCCTCAGGGTAGCATCCTTTCTTTTGCCTATAAATACCACTCATTTCTAGATCAAAGGTAAGATCAAATTCTCTACCAAAATCTCTGCCAAATTTCACAGCCATACTAACTTAAGCATCGGAGTGTCTACGCCGGAGCCCCCCTCCGGCGCTTTGCAGGTACGACGGACCGCCGCAACAGTGATTCCAGACAGCCATAATCCCTACGCCGCTCCCACAGAAAATCAAATCTTATCAAATTGGTGCTTTTATTGAGAGCTTTGGTTCTAATTAAGTGAGCGTCCTTAATAGCCAAGCTCTGTTCTTCTAGGAATTGGAAGATTATAGCTTCTGATTCAGATTCACCGTTGACTCAGTCCTCTAGCCTTTCATTTGATACCCGCAGGTGACTTTTCGCTTTCGCAACTTCTGATGCTTCCACCTCGGTGCAAGAAATTCCTACAGGAATGTCAGATCTTTCCCTTGAACAACAGGAACGTTTGTATCCCAGCCATATACTCCTTTATCCCAAATAGTGGGGTCCAGTCATTTTACTCCTCAGTCAAGGGGATCCGTGATAGATAGCGCAAATAACCCTTTCGTGAGCTCGATTTCAGCCCTTCGTGCCCAATTGGACCACTTAACAGAATTGGCCACTAGATTCATGCCTAGTGTTTCTGGATCAGACACCCCATCTCAGTTCATTTTCACTCCACCCATCATCACAAAACGACCGCTGTCATCCCCATTGCATGCGAACGTCCCTTTGACGATGCCCACATTAAGTGCGTCAGTCAGTCTTGTATAGTTTTTCTCATAGGACAGTGGAGTCGTATGTACCACAAGTGCCCTTACTCCCTATTCCCCAATAGGAACGTCAATGGCGTGACGAGGATAGAGGTCATTGGGATGGTAGAAGGAATGAAAATGATAGAGATATGTCTCCTGGAGGGAGTGAAAGATCCAGCAGTATGAGGCATCGAACTCGCTCACTAAGGAGTCGCAGTCCGACTCCCAGGCGACATCATATTAGAGATCCGTGAGATCGTAGGCGTCATTTGGAGGTATCCCCACCTCGGCATGCGCGTGAAATTCTTGATGATACTTCTGGCCACCCCTTTAGCCTGCGCATAAGGCGTCACAGAGTCAGTAGACATGTAAAGCTCCCCTCAGAATCCTTTGATGGTACCCGAGATCCCATTTCCCACCTTAACAAAGTGAAGGACTTTGTGCAATTTCAAACCCACAATGACGCTGCTTTGTGTCAGATATTTGTAATGACCCTGTCAGGGATCGCGCGCTTATGGTTTAAAGGTCTTCCGGGTGGGTCTATTGACAGCTTCTCGCAGCTGGAATCTAAATTCAGGAGTCGATTTAGTACCGTAATCCCTATCAGGAAGTCTGCTGCTGCCTTGTTCGACCTACACAGAAAACCTCAGGAATCCTTGAGGAGTTTCCTCCATTATTTCAACACCGAGATGTCGCTAACGCCAAGTGTAACGGTTGATTTCGCCATCGAAGCCTTGAAGCGAAACTGTTGCTATGGAAAGCTCAAGGATGCTTTAATGGTGGATCCTCCTCCAACCTTGGATGCGTTAAGGCTGAAAGCCCACAACTATGTGAGGATGGAAGAGGAAGAGAATAGGGACATGATTCGAAACATGCCGCCAACTATGCCTCCAGTTCATAACGCTCTCATTCCTGCTACTTCTGAAGATCAGTTCATCGATGATTACGCTCAGCAAAAGGATCACATTTCCAAGACCTCTAATCGGAGAAGAGGCAACTCCTCAAAAGGAAAGCCTGGTGATACCTCAACACAGCGACAGGGTGATCCCCCTAAAGGGTGAGTTTATGACTCAGACCTTCATTCTTTCATCTTACCCAGGGCAAAAATACTAGCGATAGTGGAACAACGGAATCTACCCATCCGTTATCCAGCCCCTGTGAGGCCGGGGGTAACCTTGGGAAGAAGAGAAAACGCTTACTGCAAATTTCACAAGGCCAAGGGACACTCTACCGAAGTATGTAGAGAGCTTAAATTAGCGATAGAGCGCCTAGTTGAAGAAGGTTATCTGGGAGAATTCGCTGTCAAAACACGAGAAGAGGCTAAGAGTAACTCAGCAAACAAAGTAGCAGACGACAGACCGACACCTTCCCGTGTCCTAGGCAATGACGCTGGTCTTGCAGGAAGAGATAGAGAAACTCTCACGATTGACGACGAAGATGTACCCATCATCAACATCATTGCGGGAGGCACACCTTATCTGGATGAGTCTGCACAGCTGACACCCGCTGATAACAATTAAGGCAATCCTAAGGGCATTGATGTAATTATGATCCCTGCCAAGGGCGGAATCCTATAAGCCTTATCGGACATCTAAGCTATCGCTACCAGACCATGAGGTGTTTTCTGGGATGGTCGACATCAGCGGGGGGGAGGTCTCACGCGTTTCTGGACGCACGACATCATCCCATCCCAGGGGACCCATAGAGTTATCGCCCCTGACATCATCATGGGTATCGCCCCCGGCACCCTCCTCAGAGGCATCGCCCATGACGTCATCCCCAGGTATCGCCCGTAACGTCATCCAGAGCGTTATCTCACCTGGATATCACCTTTTCGCCCAGATGTCGCCTCCAGCGGCTTATAAATACTCTCTCATTTTAAAACATCAAGTAAGCCGAAAATTACCTACTAGAACCTCTGCTATTTTTGAACCGCTTACTGACTTAATCATCGAAGTGTCTATGCCGGAGCCCTCCTCCGGCGCTTTGCAGGTGGGTCCGACGTCAACTATAGCAACTCCGACCAACAGTAGCTATCATCCTGATCGTATCAAAGATCGAATCTTATCAAATTGGTGCTTTCATTGAGAGTCTTGGTACATTAAGTGAGTGTCCTTAATAGCCAAGCTCTGTTTTACCCAGAGATCGGAACGATCATGACTTCTGAGTCGGAGCTAACGCGACCCTCATCCTCTAATGTTCCTTTTTCGATTCGTAGACAGTTATTCCCTTTTGCTACTGTTGATCTTTCTGTGACAGCGCAACAAATCAATTCAGAATCTCCGGATCTTTCGACCAGGTCAGCAGGGGAAGCCCTCTCCTCGCAGACGACCATTTCGTTGTCCCAGATGGCGGGATCTAGCTTCTCTACTCCTCCTCCGAGGGGATTTGTGTTAAACAGGACAGAACACCCTTTTGCGAGTGAAATAGCGGACCTTCGTTCTCGGTTGGACTATTTGACTGAAATAGCTGCCAGAATAACACCTGAGATTTCTAGGTAGAGTGTCCCTCCCCGTGTCATGTTCACGCCATCTATTGTCACCGAGCGGCCCTTGACACCGTTGTTACAGGGAAACCTCCGGTCAACTTTACCTACAACAGATCCCCCGATTAATTTTGTGCAACTCACTCAAGGACGAGTGGAGCCTTATGTGCCGCAGGTGCCCCAAGGTCCCATCCTTTAGGAGGATCGGCACCTGGAGGAGGTCAGAAATGGTTGGGACGGTCGAAGAGAATGAGCGAATAGGGATTTATCTCTTGAGCGCAGTGAAAGATCTAGTAGCAGGAGATATCGAACTCGTTTGCCTAGGAGCCGCAGCTAGTCTCCTAGGCGACATCTCACGCCATGCGCGTGAGATCCTTGATGACACATCGGATCATCCATTTAGCCGTCGTATAAGGCGCCATAAGGTTAGTCGACATGTGAAGCTTCCCACTGAGACTTATGATGGCACTAGAGATCCCATTTCCCACATCAATAAGGTGAAGGATTTTGTTCAATTTCAGACGCACAGTGATGCGGCGTTATGCCAAATATTTATTATGACATTATCAGGAGTCGCGCGTCTCTGGTTCGAGGGCCTTCCTGGCGGATCTATTAGCAATTTTGCACAATTGGAATCCAAGTTCTGGAGCAGATTCAGTACAGCGATTCCAATCAGGAAATCCGCCGCCGCGTTATTTGACATAAGTCGAATGCCTCAAGAAACTTTGAAGGAATTTCTCAGACGATTCGACCTGGAAATGTCACTAACGTCGGGTGTTACTATTGATTTCGCTATAGAAGCCCTGAAAAGGAACTGCCGTTACGGTAAATTGAAAGATGCACTGATAGTGGACCCTCTAGCGACTCTAGATGCATTAAGGCTTAAAGCCCATAATTACGCGAAAATGGAAGAAGAGGAAAATAGAGATAGAACCTATAACATGCCGCCTGAGGCACCTCTGATTCCTAACACTCCTACAATTACCCTTCCTGATGATCGCCTCACCGACGATTATGCTCGGCGGAAAGATCATATTCCCAAAACCTCTAGTGGGCGGAAAGGTAACACTTCGAAGGGAAAGCCTGGTAGTTCCCCTACTCAGCGTCAAGGAGATTCTTCTAAAGGTCGGACGTACGACCCTGATTTCCCTTCCCTTAATCTACCAAGGGCAGAGATTTTAGCGATAGTGGAGCAGCAAAACCTTCCCATCCGTTACCCTACGCCTGTGAAGCCCGGGGTGCTTCTAGGGAGAAGAGAAAATGCTTATTGCAAGTTCTACAAAGCCAGGGGGCATTCTACAGAAGTATGCAGAGACTTAAAATCAGAAATAGAACGTTTGGTGGAAGAGGGTTACTTGGGAGAATTCGCAGCCAAAGTAAGAGAAGACGCCAGAAATAATCCCACGAAAAGGATCGTAGACGACCGACAAGTACCCCCTCGCGCCCCACAGAAGGATAATGCTCCCGGAGGGAGAGGTGAAGAAGCTTTCACAGTAGACGACGAGGACTTCCCTATGATTAACATCATAGAGGGAGGGACTCCTTACATAGACGAATCAGAGCCACTGACGACCGCGTTAGGAGAAAAACGCAAACGAGATGGCGCGATAAAGAAAGGAGAAGCAATAAGCATCCTAGACTGCATGATATTAGCCTTCTCAGAAGATGACAAAAAAGGCATTGTCTATCCGCATAATGACGCATTGGTGGTTACGCCCATCATTGCCAGTCACGGAGTCAGAAGAACTCTTATAGATAACAGGAGTGCAGTGAACCTCTTCTCGTTAGAGGCGTACAATCTCATGAAATGGCCCGACAACGAGTTAATACCTTGCAAGAAACCCATAATTGGGGTGGAGGGGGTCCCAATCCCTGTCACAGGGATAACTACTCTGCCCGTATACTTCAGAGAAGACACCTCCAAGCGATCAGAGGATCTGTTATTCCTTGTTGTGGATTTAAACTTGCCCTACAATGTCATACTCGGACGACCTTTTCTCAACTGCTTTGGAGCGGTGATATCTCAGAAGCATCTGAAGATGAAATACCCCTCCTGGGACGGGGTGGTATCGATAAAGGGCAACCAAAAACTGGCGGCTGAATGTTACCTGCTCATGACTCAAAAGAGTTGCGATAGGTATGTATGTATAACGGCGGACCCATACGAACAGGGTGATGAGAAGCGCGCTCAACCTCTGGACAAAATGGTGCCCGTACCAATAATCGGCATAGAAGAAACAGGCTTCCTAGTCAGCGAAAAGCTTAGTCCAGAGGAAAACCTTCAATTGGCTCGGTTATTGAACAAGTGTCGAGGAGAGTTCGCATGGAAACCCACAGACATGCCGGGTATATCACGCGAAATAGCAGAACACCGGCTCAATGTTGACCCTAGCGTCAAGCCGGTCCAGTAAAAGCGACGCGTATTTTCTATGAAAAAAGCTTTAGCCATTGATAAAGAAGTGACGAAGCTCTTTGATGTCGGGTTCATCCGCGAAGTTCAATACCCTACTTGGCTAGCCAACCCAGTTCTCGTTCCTAAGCCCAACAGAGACTGGCGCATGTGTATCAACTTTACCGATTTAAACGATGCTTGCCCTAAGGATTGCTACCCGCTTCCCCGTATTGACCAATTAGTCGATCAGACTGCCGGGTACGCATATTTGAGTTCACTTGACGCTAACTCCGGATACCACCAAATTCCTATGGCCGTTGAAGATGAAGAAAAGACTGCCTTCATCACTCCTAAGGCCACTTACTGTTATACGGCGATGTCGTTTGGGCTGAAGAACGCAGGGGCGACATTCCAACATATGGCAAACAGTTCGAAGAACAGATAGGAAGGAATGTGGAAGCATACGTTGACGATATATTGGTAAAGAGCACGAACTTTCAAGATCACTTGCAGGATCTAAAGGAAGTCTTTGATGTAATGAAAAGGCACCGGATGAAACTGAACCCCCGAAAATACATGTTCGCGTTTCAGACGGGGAAATTCCTGGGCTACGTAGTCAGCCGAAAAGGAATCCAGCCTAATCCCTCAAAGATTAAAGCCATACAAGACATGATATCTCTAAGAACCGTTAAGGAGGTACAAAGGCTGACGGGGCGCGTTATCGCCTTAAGGCGATTTATTTCCAAACAGGGCGGACCCCTGAATGTGAGGAGGCATTCGTTAGCCTAAAAGATTACCTATCGTTCGACCTACTGCTGACAAGGTCGGAGCCGGGTGATACTTTATATTTATACCTCGGCGCTGCCGATGAAATGGTTAGTGTCGTCCTCGTTCGTTCTGAAAGATGCGGAGCTATATATTTTGTAAGTCACGTTCTAAAAGATGCGGAGCTACGATACGCCCGAATTGAGAAAATAGCATTCGCACTGATACAAGCCACTCGGAAAATGGGCAGATACTTCCAGTCCTACCGCGTTATCGTGCTTACAGACCAACCTCTGAAGAGAATATTTTGAAAGCCTGAGTCCTCAGGAAGAATGTTAATCTGGGCTCTCGAACTCGAGCAATACGGGCTGAGGTATCAGTCCCGGCCATCTGTGAAGGCTCAAATCCTAGCGGATTTTTATAGCGGAATGCACCTTTACAGAAGACCCGTTATCAGATGTACCCGAAGAGGAATGGGGCGATGTGGATCTCCCATTTTTGGAAACTTATACGGACCTCTGGATCATTCATGTAGATGGAGCTAAAAACCAAGAATTGGCTGGAGCAGGAATCTTCATAAATGGGCCGCACGATATGCAAATACAATATGCCATCCGAATCCTGCAGCCATTATCCAATAATGCGGCAGAATACGAGGCGTTACTAGCTGGACTCAGGATAGGGAGAAGCCTTTCTTCCAAAGGTAGGCACGATACCGGAAGAATAGGAGACCTGCGTCTAAATATTTATGGTGACTCTAAACTTGTAATCGACCAGCTCTTGGGGCGCTCTCAGGCTCGGGAGCCCATCATGGTCCAGTACCTCGCCAAGGTAATGCGAGAGTTGTTGGAAATAAAGAAAGAAGGCATGCAAGTCAGCTTTGAGCACATTCCCCGAGAGGACAACGCCGAAGCTAACAATCTTGCCAAGCTGGCTGCAAACCCGGAAGCGTCCATACCCAAAGGTGTGTATTACCGTGAGTTACCTGTACCTTCCTTCATGGAAGAGCAAGTGTCTCTGTGTGTGGAAGAAATCGAGAATGACTGGCAGGTCCCCGTAATCAAATACTTGAAACACGAAGAACTGCCTGCGAATATCGCTGAAAAGAAAAGGGTGCTGAGACAGGCAGCTCACTGTACGTACTATGATGGGGACCTGGTTCGGAGATGCGAAATTCATGAAGGGATGTGAGGTATGCACGTGTCGGGTGGTACCCTGGCCGCACAAGTTTTCAGATCTGGATTCTACTGGCCCACCATCCGGAGAGATTGCCACAACTATGTGCAAACTTGCCCGAAATGTCAGGAATTCTCTAAAATTCCTCGACGTCCCGCCACCGAAATATCTGAGATTATCGCTCCTTGTCCTTTTGCTAAATGGGGGATCGATATCCTAGGCCCGTGTCCGAAGGTAAGGTCCCAACTAAAATTTGTAATAGTGGCAGTGGACTACTTTACGAAGTGGGCGGAAGCTGAAGCGGTCGCCAACATCACAGCGGAAAAAACTTGGCGTTTCTTCAAACACCAAGTTATCATGAGGTTTGGCGTACCCCGTATCCTAGTCAGCGATAACTAGGGCTGTCAAAACGGGTCTGCGGGTCGGACCCGACCCGAGACCCGACAGACCCGACACTATTCGGGACCGGGACCAGACCCGACCTGACGAAATACGGGACCAGATCCCGGTCCCGGTCCCGACCCGGTGGGTCTGGTCCGGATCCGGGACTAGACCCGGACCCGGGTATATATATATATATATATTCATTTTTAAAAAAACATAATTTATTGAAACTCAATGTTGCTGTCACCTAATTAATTGGGCACAAATTAATTATCCAATGTTGCTGTCACCAAACAACAAATAAAGCAGTACAAACCAAATTATCCAAATTATCCAATTTGCATTGGGACCATTTACGATTGTCCTCTTCAGTAGCATCCACAAAATCAAAAAACTCCCACCATTTTGAAGTGAGAGTTTTCTTCCTTTTATTACTTGCTGCAGTTGTTGTTGTTGTCATAGATGGACCATCATCATCATTTTCTTCTACATTTGTACGTGGAAGATCTTCTTGAGGGACACCATCATCATCTCTTTCCGCCTCTGTTAGTATATTTACCCAAGTATCTTCCTCACGCTGATTTTCCATCTACATTTGGAAAAAAAACAAGTTTAATACCAGCCAAATTCAAATATTACCAGCCAAATTATTAAAGACAGATTCAAATATTACCAAACAAATTCAAATATTACTAGTACAAATTCACAAATTGAACAAATTCAATCCACCAAAATCAACACAATCGAACCCATACACCCAAACCCAAATATACAAGGTAAGTCAATCCACCCCACCCCTCCACATCATGATCAGACCCATTAAACTGTCTACACCAATTTGGAAATCAATATAACCCAAAAAGTAAATGGTTACTTCTACAATTCTGCCAAAACCAAGCTAAGATTCATCTAGTGTACAATACTAATCAAGCATTTTATTCAACCATACTTCTACAACACAGCATCCCAACAAAGGCATTAATCAAGCATTTTATTTTATGCAATCAACTGATAAATTAAAGCAACAAATCCACATTTATTAAACAAGTAATACCTTTTTTCGTGATTGTGTGGCTGCCAGATTGGAGGAGAGAGAGCGGTGGCGCTGGTCGGTGATGGTGGTAATAGCAGTGATGGCGATGGTGATGATTGAATGAGAGAGGGAGTGAATTTGACGATGGGATGTAGTGATTGTGACTGATTTGGGCTTGGTTTTGGCAGTGAGGAGGTGTGGCGGTGATGGGTTTTGGTGCGGTTGTTGGGTGAGGACTGAGGAGGCTGGGTGGGTGTGGGGCGGTGTGGTGGTGGTGACTGACTGACTGGTCAGTGTGGTGTGTTTGGGTGGTGGAAGAGATGGATGGGTGGTGGCGCCGATGATTGAGAAGGGAAGGAAGGGTGCGGCGGTGTGTGAGAGTGAGACTCGGACTGAGAGAGGAGATGTAATGAAAAGTTGAAAACGATGAAGGAAAGGAAGGAAACTAATTTTAGGGTTAAACACAAACACTAAAACTACGGGTCTCGGGACAGACCCGAGATCCACCGGGTCCGACCCGGTCCGACCCGGCCTTACACGGGTCGGGTCTAGACCCGACCCGGACATAATATGGGACTGAAAACCTAGTCCCGGTCCCGAAAAAAATTCCGGGACTCGGGTCGGGTCTTCGGGTCCCGGGACTGGTTGACAGCCCTAGCGATAACGGAACACAGTTCACCAGCCAATTCTTCAAAGACCAGTGCTCGGAATTCGAGATTGAGTAGCGATTCTCTTCCGTGGCCCACCCGCAAACCAATGGACAGGCGGAAGTGACCAACCGGAGCATCCTCAGCGGCATTAAGAAAAACCTAGAGGGGTCTAAAATGAAGTGGGCTGACGAGCTGCCATACGTGATGTGGGCGTACCGCATGACCGTTAAAACCAGTACTAGAGAAACACCTTTCGCATTGGCCTTCGGGACCGAGGCTGTTACGCCGGTGGAAATCGGTACCATGAGCATGCGAGTGGCTCACTTTCCGGAGGAGCTGAATGAGGAAAGGTTACGAGCTAACCTTGATGCGTTACCGGAGGTCCGAGAAGAAACCCTCCTGAAAATGCAACATTACAAACGAAAGATGGCCCGTTATCATAACAGGCGCGTCAAAGAACGGTTGCTAAAGGCAGGCGACCTGGTACTTAGAGACAAGCGAGCGGCTGGTCAACGTGTGAGGAAGCTCAGTCCAAACTGGGATGGGCCATATCGCATTACCCGCGTTATCGGAAAAGGAGCCTATCATCTGGAAACACTCGATGGTACTCCCTTATCTAACTCTTGAAACATCGCTCGCTTGAAATTATATTATCCTAGAACTTGATTTTATCTACACCTTTGACTAATGCCAACCCTAACCTTAGCTAACGCTCGGTGAGAGAGTTTTCTTGGGTGTTTGTGGTTGCTTTTGTGCAGATAAAAAAGGGGGATCCTGGGAGTGAAAAGTCCTATCCTTGTGATGGCCGGTCCTGATCAGACGGCTCACTAAGTGAGGGCACGACCCAGCATGCCTTGAACTAGCGTTGGGATTGAAAGATCCCTAGCGCCCCCGAGAGTGAAAAGTCCTATCCTTATGATGGTCGGTCCTGATCAGACGGCTCACTAAGTGAGGGCACTACTCGGTGTCCTTGGGAGTGAAAAGTCATTTTCTTGTACTGACTGTTCTCGTGGAGATGGCACATCAAGACAAGGCACGCCCCAAGGAAATAGTAACTCCGTTCTAGAAACGAAAAGTCCTATCTTAGTGACCGGACTAGTGTAGTCGGTTCATCAAGTGAGGGCATGATTCTAGACGCGAGGACAACGCCTGAAAGTGAAAAGTCCTATCCTTGTGATGGTCTGTCCCTATCCGACGGCTCACTAAGATGAGGCACTTTCCAGGCCGATCGTGGAAAGATGGAAACGCGAAGAATTGTGAAATTCCAGCTAGTAACTAGACGCGTAATCCTTAGTGAAGTATAGAGCCGATAGAAAAAGCGATACTAACGCCCTATGACGGCAGTAGAAAGGCTCCTATGGGTAATTACCGTCTCTTGTAACCCGTTATGCTACTGATGGTTTACAATTAAGAATGTGCAGAATACTTTTCCAGCAGCGGAAAGATTGACGATCGCACAAGTGGCGATATTATGAGGCTCGCCGGGAAAGCCAACCCGATACTGACCTCAGCGATATCTGTTGCTGAAACGATAAGAGTCTGCTCGAGAAAGTAAACACATTATGTTATCAGGGCGACAACGGCGCCAAGGGAGTTTCAAAAGGTGAAAACTAAAGGAAAGGAAAGACAGCGATAAGAATATAAACTGTTTGAACATATGAAAATGCCTTTGAGGGGTCACAAGTTCCAAGGCCAAAACAATAACGCCGCAGAGGCAAAAAACATAAAAGCCTGGTAATTCTCGATAGTTGCGGAAGAGGCGGCGAAGCTTTAGGATACGTCAGCCCTCGGGGTTCCTCCGTTTCCAGCCCTCTACCTTAGCTTGGCGAAAACCCGCTTCATTGAGGTCGGTAGACTTCTGTTTGAAAGCCCTCGTGACCTCCTCACCTTTATACGCATCCATTCCATGGACCTCCTCGAAGCAATCAACCAAAATAGTGGCAGTCCGCTCGACATGCCACAGACACTTATCGGCTGACTCCTCTTCCAAAACGGTTTTCCTTTCCTCCAGAGCGGCTTTCTCCCTTGCCAAGGATGACTTCTCTTCCTCCAGGACAACATTCTTGGCTCTTTCCACTGTCAAGGCAGCGTCAAGGGTGGACGTTTGCCCTTTTAGCTCCTGCTGGGTCAGCAATAATTGAGTGTGTTCCTCCAGCAACTTCTTCTTTTCATTTCGCTCTCGCGAAAGTTCAGACAAGGAGGCGGTAAGAGAGGCAGCCTGACGCTGTGTGTGCTCTGTCCAGTAATGGAACTTCACAAAATTGGTAAAGAGGCTAGAGCGCAGCGAATTTGCCTTGTCGTCATCAACCTTAGAGAGGAAAACTTCCCGTTCGGCCGCGGACGATAATATCTGGGCAGCCAATAAAGAGGAAACCTCGTCCGAGCCATCGCCCTCAATAGCCGCTAAGCCTGTGTTATGAAAATCATACAAGCCAACTTGATGAGTCACAGTGCCGGACTCACCCATCGGACTTAGATCCGCGACAAAATTGAAGGCGATGGCCCCTTCGCCAGAACGCTGCGACAAGGGAACGCTCGAAGGGACAAACGCCAAGGGAACAAGAGGATGAACCTGTGTAGAAGGGCCCCCTTGGACGATGTAGGAATCGTGAGGATGGTAGCCCGAAAAGTCCTGTAAACCCTCTTGGTAGTCCAGGTTAGGACCATATGAGTGAACAGGCCCGCAGAAAGAATTGGGCGAAGCCCCGAAAGACTCAATTGTACCCATGTTTACCAGAAACTCAGATGGGTGATTCTGGGGAGCATCCGTAGAAACGAAGGCGCTATCAGGCCTGACTTCCGTGGCAGCGATAGTAGAGGATAAGCTTCCACCCTCACCCTCCGACCGAGGTCTCTTCTTGGAACCACCCAGTACATAACCCATGTCCATATCGCCTATGGGAGATGCGGAAGTAGAAACAGTAACAGTATCCTGCAAAGAACCCAGTATAAAACGTGTGTAAAAGAAACGAATGAAATGACGACAAACATCAATATACAACATATCGCGACTAAAAAGCACACTCACAACAGCAGTGTTAAGAGGAGGTGCTTCCGAAGAAGCTGTCGTGTCCGGAGAAAGAGTGAGAGCGGCAACACTTCTCGTTCTTTTCTTATTTTTTCCTTTGGCAAGGGCCTTAGGGACTTTAGAAGGAGATAGCTGAGCAGGAGGGGCAGCGACGGTCACGATGGGGATACCTGAAGGGATGTCGGTATTTCCCTCACCAGCTGAGGAAGAGGATACTTGAGCAAGGCTCACAGAAGTAGCAGGTAGTACAGTTGGGTTATCAGTAGCTCCCGTAGAGGCGGCCCTCTCTTTTTCTTCTCTCTCTTGGGCCCTTTTCAGTCGTCTCCTAACGCTTTCAGGCTTGTAATTGGGATCCGTCGCTGCATGATCACAAAATAACGTTAGCATTAGTATCAGCGGTAATAAGGAAGGAAGCAACACAACACTCACGTCTAACACAGTCCTTGATATCAGCCCCGCATGCTAGATAACGGATGTGTACGCTGATTTCCAGTTGAAGCAATTTGTCTAGCCAGCCTTGTTCCCGCTGAGGAAGGCTCTCCGGCCGGCCCCAGACGTTATCCTTGATGTCTTGGTTAAACCCAGATCGCCACCAGGAACCAGGAGCTTCAGGAAGATTTATCACAAAGAACTCCTTTTTCCAAGCATCGACGGAAGACTTAATGTGGAGGAGTTTCCAAGTAAAGGACTTGAGTGAGTCATCGTCGTAACGGGGCGATATCGTTATCACACCCCGACACTTCATCAGCTTAAAAACTGATTTAAGCAACAAAAGGGAAGGGGAAGTAATCCCCTTATATTTACAAAGTTCCAGAAAGGCACAAACACGACAATATGCATTTGGGGCTAATTGGACGAGATTCAAATAGCAGGCAATAAGCAATTATTTTATGAAAGGGTCGATGGGAAGCCGAAAACCATAACGGAATATTTGTGCGTACAGAACCCTACGTTTGCCCGTCAAAATGTTGTTCAAGCGTATCGACTCAGGGGCAATGGTGGCCTTATAAGCGTCAGGGATAACAACATTATGTGCGGCTAAATGCTCATTGAGAGCGATTTCAGAGGTGATACTGCTAACTGTAATATCCATCTTTTTCTCATCGACAGATTTTGACTCGGGGCGGCGAGTCTTGGCCATGACAGAAAATAAAAAAGTAAAGACGAAGAAGATGATGGAAGAAAATAGGAAATACCTTTAGAGAAAAAGCACTTCGAGAGCCTTGAAAGGTGGAAAGAAAACAAGACGGCTAGAGAGAGTATGAAGAAAGCAGAATGACAAAAGTAAGAAAAAGAAATAAGTATTGGGTTTTATAACCCTAGTTGTCAAAGGAAAAGACGGACGCTGCAGTCGTTACGTGAGAGCATCACAAGGAACAAACTCAAGCAATGAGTACAATTCTAGAGAAGCGCGACAACGCTTCGATTTTGCTAAAATTCTGAAGCACGCTAGCCCTAGGTGTCCTAAAGAATGGACACGTGTGTCTGTGTCATCACAAATTTTCTCTCGCATTAATGAGAGGATCGTGAGCATTAAATGCTCCAAAAAGCAGAAAAGATTTTCTGGAATAAGACAAGAGCGATATTGCAATAATGGAGATAACGCGGAAAAGTGAAACAGAGATCAGTTGTTATCTAAGAATGAAGTACAGATATCCTTGCGCGATAAGGCGTTATTACAAGACAAAGGAAGCAAATAAAAAGGAAAACCCTTCAAAGGGTCAGCCTTGATTAATCATGGCCCAGCACGGATATCGCAGCTGCCACTCCCCTACTCCTCCCCGAAAGAAAGAAAATCTCCCTCGCCTTCGCCTAAATCCTTTATCTTCTTGGAGGCATAATCAGCCAACTTAGATGAATCAACAGTCCCCTGGCGGAAGAGATCTGTAAATCCGGCGATACAGACCTCCATGGTCTTGTTTTTCCACCAAGCTATCTTTGAAGGTACTTTGGCCAGATCCGCGTCGCGGGACGATATCTCTTCACGAAGGAAAGAGTTTCTTTTGTCGGCCGCCACCAATTCCGCCTCCAGCAGTTCTACTTTAGCCTTCCCTTTTGATTTTTCTCGCGCGAGTTCGGCGCGGCACTCGTTCAGCTCTGCCCGGGTTTGATCTTGAAGCTTTGATAGCTCTGTTACCTTCGCCAAAGCGGCGTCTAGTTGTTCCTTCGAATCAGGAGAGCGCTGAACCTTGTCGTTCTGATCCTCGAGAAAATAGTGCAGCTCGCGGAAGCTAGCCAACATGTCGTTCAGAAGGCGTGAGTACTGAACTTCAGGGGGATGTCGTAGGAACTCTTCCTTGTCCTTCGAAGAAATGAACATTTGACCCACTATAGAACCTACTGGCTCATCTCGCGATAGCGGATCCGATATCCCTAATGCGCGAAGCCCATTAGTCCCAAAAGATGACAGATCTAGCTCGTATGCGACATTTCCTTAAGGACTTTGAGGGGAAAGATTGGCAATATAGGGAGGAGAACAACTTTTTGCAGAATTACCAATGCCCGAAATTGAAGAAAGGAATAAGGGTTGAGGTTTCCTCGGGAGAGGATTAAGAGGAACACTTGGGTTCGAAACCGGCATAGTCACATCCGGAATACAGGAAGAGATCGGAGAATCAGGGCCACCGGACGGCAAGGGTGAGTCCACCACCGCCGCTGAAACCTCATTAGCTTTGGAAGGAATGGCAGAAGACACCTTGACAACCTCCGCTACTTGCGAGGTACTCGCGACATGAGAAGTGTCAACCTCCGCGGTAGGAACTGCGTTAACTTCCCTCAAGGGAGGAACCGGTGGACCAGTCTTCTCTTTCTGGATTTTCTTTCGGAGACGCTCCATCTCGGCAGCCATCTCTTCGCTATCGTCCTCGGTTGACTCCCCCGCGGAATCATTTTTTTCTCACCCTAAGCGTCATTCGTTGGGCAAGGGTGGCTTGACGTAGCTCGGAACCGGCATCCATGCTCTCGCTATTGCTGTCAACTATTCCAGTCACAGGACGACTCAGAGTCACTCCCTTACCCCGAGGCGGCAACCAATTCTCAAGAAAGCGAGAAGGTCGAGCGGAAGCACTGCGTGTTACGACGGTCTCAGTTCTCCTTCCCCTCGGCGGAATAGTCGAACGGCTGGAGCTTTCAGGTGGTGGAGAAGGCGGTAATGTCTGAAGCGGCACCACGTTTAGAGGGGTGTTATTTCCCCCGGAAGAACGACCCTCAACGCTACCTGCCAGCGAAACATATTAATATAGCGAGCAAATTGAAGTGATAACGTGGCAAAAGAAAAACTCACCAACGGCACACTCTTTCAAGGGCCTGAACCGAGCAAATTCCCGAATGCGGAAAGGCCCTTCTATCTCTAACAGGGGGGTAACATGGGACACATCAATGCTAGACAACACTTCTGGTTTTCTCCAAGTGGCGCTGGTAATCTCTCGGTTAAAACCTCCAGCGAGACGACAGGCGAAGGGTGAAGAAGCCATTTTTCCAGTTGCCCACGTTGCCCTCAAAATCTTGAAAGTTCCGCCAGAAAAATTGCACGATGGCGTCATTCCATCTTGGGGTGATATCCACCAAGCAGTCGCGGCAGCTCAAGCTGAAAAACGTGTGGAACAGATCGAGGGATGGAGTGAAAATATGCTTCATCTCGCACGCCCGAAGGAAGGCATAAATCCCACACCAGGAAGGCGGAGTTATTTGAACGGGATTGAGATCGTAATGATTTAGCAGCTTCATCAGAGAAGTATGGATCGGAAGATGAAATCCGTAGAGGAACATCTTGAAATAAACCACCCGGAACGTTCCCCACATGGCATCATGAAGCCGAATATCCTTCGTAGGGATATAAGGGCGGCAACCCAAGGGAAAGGTGATGCCGTTCTCCTCTAACTCTGCCCTCAAAACTTCATTACAATAAAAAATACTACGAGCTCTCCTAGCCTCGAGATCTATGGGATTTTCAGCACCGCAGTGGCTCTAACATGAGACATAAGGGACTGGAAAATTAAACTACGACGAGAGAGGAACAAAATACCTGGAGCAAGAAGCCAGTAAACAGGCCGTCGGCGCCGGTGAGCAGTTGCAGAAACTCCTCTTGAGTAGGAAGAAGCGCAGAAGAAAGAGAAAGTGCCAAATTTTTTAAAGTATTGGCAAAAATAATGAAAGAGAATAGCAGTTCCCTTATAAAGATCGAACTTGAAGAAGAAACAGCCTGTAAATGTGAGACACGTGCGGAGCAGAAAGGGACGTGTGGACAGTCATTTATGTCTTTAGGAGAAGACAGTTACTGACTGAAAACCAAAAGACGGTTGCACCCAACAATAACTGTCCCTCCGTGGCAACCCGTGACGCTTGAAGTAATAACGCGAGAAGGCGATAGGGGCACAAAAGAAAAGTGAAGCGTTATGTTATTCATTTTTGAAAAGTCATACGACATCTACAAAGAAGCAAGAGAAGCTGAACTAATCACCATCAGACCAAGTGATATCATAACAATAAACTACATCATCATCTGAGAACGATAGCTCCCTACTGACAGGAGGGAAAGGCTCATCGATCTCTTTTCCTATGCGTATCATTGATCGGCTTGACTCGTCCTCAGCGGCGGGCGTCATCGCTTTAACGCCCGCGCAGGCAGGAAGAGCCATCTTTGGCGAATCACGAAGAAGAAGAGATGGTTCATCCCCCTTTTGAACAAAAGGAGCAGGAGAATTAAATGGCAGATCAATCACCTTTAAGGCTTTTTTCCTCAGTCTCTTGCGACCCCGCCGGTGGATGGACGGCCTCCATGGGGGCGACGGAGGAGGATTGTCCGAATTTGGCGAAGTAGGAGGAGTTGGTGGAGAATCCCGCGTAGCAGTATCCAAAAAATGAGAATCAGCCATGAGATCACAGGCAACCTATCAAGGGAAAAAGCCAACAAGAAGATGAACGGAAATAGGGGGAAAGGATTCCATTAAATAGCCAGAGGAGGGGGAAAAGCTTTTAATTATCCGGCGCGACTCTTGAGAACTGACACGTGTACAATTTGGAGTGCCAATCTAGATTTGCAGTCACGCCTGTTGAAATCTCCCACAGATCGAGGAAAACCAAAAATTAGCCCAATTAGTTGACACTGAAGCGGCGGCGTGGAATTAATGCAGAACGGTTAGCGAGGAAACCGTCGTGAAAAAACCGTCCAATAACTGACTCATTTTCAGTTGGGCTGAGGAAGCCTCCAACCGCAAAAAGACAAATGGCGCATTGAAGAAGAAGGATAGTGGCAAGCGGCATAATAAAGACAGTTTATTTATTTTGGCCTAACGGCTGAAAAGTACAGCTGCGTAAATAGAGAAAGAGAAAAAAGGCTCAAAGGGAGCCGCCGCCGTCAGGCGTCAGAGCCAGCATCCTCGGGTATGTCGGGAATGTCTCTCAGGGAGTCCATGACTAGAGTGAGTTCAGTAGAGGTGACCCTCATCCCCTTCAAGCAGCACCCCAGTATGTCCTTGCGCTGCTGCAGCATGGCGATCACCACTTGAATCCGAGCGATGGAGGTAGCCAGCTTCGACACGCTCTCTAAAGGACTGAAATCCTCCAGTGATGTAGCTCCCAGCCTGGAATAGAGTGGGGTCAGCATCCCTTGCAACTCCAAGATGTCCTCGGAGGTCTTGATCAGCATGTTCTCTAGGAACCCGACGTCACCATCATTGAGGTTCTTGAGAGTATGGCCCTTGGAAAGGAGGAAATTTTTAGTCAAATGATCCATGATGCAGATTGCGAAAGAAAAAGATGCGATGAACGTGAGTGAAGAAAGCTCTCAGATTTATAGGCTCCAAGAAATGGGCCTTTGGAAAGAGGAGGTCCTCAAAAGACGACCGCCCCGTTACCATCAAAGACCGATGGACCTGAGGTGGGAACGAGGATCGACGTCTGTATGCTGCTAACGATGCAGGTACTTAAGAGGAGTATGAGCTAGAATCCTGGAAAACGCCAAGGAGCGCGATATTAGGGTAGCCATGACGTAAAAGTCGTACGATTGTAGGTATCCACAGTGTAAGGTCGCGTCGATGTCGCAGGTAGCTCCTAGCAGTGTAAAGCCTTACCGGTATCGCGGGTATCTGGTGGTATAAAGCCACACAAATCGTAGGCAGTTGATGGCATAAAACCGCGTCAATATCGCTGACTCCATGAGCGGAAAGGAAAGAAAGAACTCACGTGTTCTCAAAATCCCTATAAGTACAAAGTTTACTAATATCTCCGTAGAATGCCTATCTCCTCTACGTGTTTGCAGTTCGCCCGAAATGCCGATGGACTCGGAACGTATGCGAACCTAACTCAACGGTATGAACCTGGTCGCAGTCCATGGCGACGTCAATAGTGGTCCGTCAACATCAATAACTCTCCTACAGCACAGACGATTTTGCAACCTTCTAAGCATTGTCGATGGTCCAGGCAGGTTAATACCGTTAGGCGAAAGCGACGCCCTAATGGTTCCGGACGAGATATCAGCGTCTCTCGCTGATTCCTTGGCACCCCATGAGGATGGGTCTTTGGACAAGAATGAAGACCGGAACCCGCTTGCTCGGAGAAAAGCTCTCGACCTAGGTGTTGCCTATCGTTCAAACCAATCTCCGTTGTATCGAAAGAGACAAAGAAGCTAGGAAATCATGTAAGCATATCGCCTTGAGGAGGAAAGGACCCTCACCTAAGATTCCAGACATGGACAGGAATGACAGCCCTTGGTGAACACTCGGGCTCGTTTTCAGTTGGGCTTATGATAACAATTAAGGCAATCCTAAGGGCATTAATGTAATTATGATCCCTGCCAAGGGCGGAATCCTATAAGCCTTATCGGACATCTAAGCTATCACTACCAGACCATGAGGTGTTTTCTGGGATGGTCGACATCAGCGGGGGGGGTGGAGGTCTCACGCGTTTCTGGACGCACGACATCATCCCATCCCAGGGGACCCATAGAGTTATCGCCCCTGACATCATCATGGGTATCACCCCCGGCACCCCCGTCATCCCCAGGTATCGCCCGTAACATCATCCAGAGCGTTATCTCACCTGGATATCGCCTTTTCGCCCAGATGTCGCCTCCAGCGGCTTATAAATACTCTCTCATTTTAAAACATCAAGTAAGCCGAAAATTACCTACTAGAACCTCTGCTATTTTTGAACCGCTTACTGACTTAAGCATCGGAGTGTCTACGCCGGAGGCCCTCTTTTCGGCGCTTTGCAGGTGGGTCTGACGTCAACTACAGCAACTCCGACCAACAGTAGCTATCATCCTGATTGTCTCAAAGATCGAATCTTATCACCCGCGCCAGGGGATAAGCGAAAGCGGATGGGCATGTCAATCAAGAGTGAGGCAATAAGCGCCCTGGATCGTATGATATTATCCTTTTCTGAAGAGGACGAGAAGGGCGTGGTATATCCGCACAACGATGCGTTAGTGGTTACACCCATTATCGCTAGTCATGGAGTTAGAAGGACTCTTGTCAACAACGGAAGCATCGTGAACCTATTCTCGCTGGAAGCTTACAATCTCATGAAGCGTCCTGATAACGAGCTTACACCCTGTAAAAAACCCATTATCGGAGTAGACGGAGTCCCCATCTCAGTGACTGGAGTAACCACTTTGCCTGTGTATTTTAAGGAGGATACCTCCAAGCGGTCGGAGGAACTTCTCTTCCTAGTGGTGGATATAAATCTGCCTTATAATGCCATATTAGGGCGGTCATTCCTCAACCGTTTCGAAGCAGCGATATCACAAAAGCACCTGAAGTTGAAGTATCGATCCTGGGACGGTGTGGTCTCGATCCGAGGTAATCAGAAGTTAGCGGCTGAATGCTACCTGCTCATGACTCAGAAGAGTTGCGATAGGTACGTGTGCGTGACGGTGGATCCATACGAACAAAATGATGAAAAACGCACTCAGCCCGTAGATAAAATGACTCATGTCCCAGTTAACGGGGTAGACGGGGCCCTATTCCTGGTTAGCGATAACCTCAGCCCAGAGGAAAACTTTCAGTTAGCCCAACTGTTGAATAAATGCAAAGGAGAGTTTGCATGGAAGCCATCCGACATGCCTGGTATCTCACGGGAGGTGGCGGAACATCGACTCAATGTCAACCCTGACGCAAAACCGGTCCAGCAGAAACGACGTGCTTTCTCTGCCGAAAAAGCAATGGCTGTTGAAAGGGAAGTTGCAAAACTTCTCGACGCTGGCTTTATTCGAGAAGTGCAATATCCCACCTGGTTGGCTAACCCTGTTCTGGTTCCCAAGCCCAGTGGAGAGTGGCGCATGTGCATCGACTTCACAGATTTGAATGACGCATGCCCTAAAGATTGTTACCCACTCCCTCGGATCGATCAGCTAGTTGATCAGGCTACCGGGTACGCATATTTGAGCTCGCTAGATGCCAACTCGGGGTACCATCAAATCCCCATGGCCAAGGAGGATGAAGAGAAAACTATTTTCATCAATCCCAAGGCCACTTATTGCTACACGGCGATGCCTTTTGGGCTGAAAAATGCTGGAGCCACCTTCCAGCGAATGGCGAATCAAGTCTTTGAAAAACAGATCGGGCGAAAAATAGAGGCGTATGTCGATGACATACTGATCAAAAGCTGAAGCTTCAAAGATCACTTGTCTGATCTGGCGGAAGTCTTCGAAGTGATGAAGCGATATCAAATGAAGCTGAACTCACGAAAGTGCATGTTTGCCTTTCAAACGGGCAAATTTTTGGGTTACGTGGTCAGTCAAAAGGGCATTCAACCCAACCCGTCAAAGATCAAAGCCATCCAAGACATGATATCCCCTCAAACTGTAAAGGAGATATAGAAGCTAACCGGGTGTATTATCGCTTTAAGACGATTTATCTCTAAGCAAGGCGAGAGGTGCCTCCCCTTTTTCAAGGTTATACGCAAGAAAGTCGTCTTCGGATGGACGGCATAATGCGAAGAAGCGTTCGCGAGCCTCAAGGCCTATTTATCTTCTGATTTGGTGTTGACAAGACCAGAGCCTGGCGATATCTTGTACTTATACCTTGGGGTTGCTAACGAAGTGATCAGTACGGTCCTTGTGCGAGATGACAATCACACGCACCACCCTGTATACTTTGTGAGTCACATCTTGAAAGATGCCGAGCTGAGATACGCCCGTATTGAGAAAATAGCGTTCGCATTGATACAAGCCACGCGGAAAATGAGTCGATATTTTCAAGCTCATACCGTCATTGTGCTGACGGACCAACCTTTAAAAAGGATATTTCGGAAACCCGAATCCTCAGGGAGAATGCTGATTTGGGCTATTGAGCTTGAGCAATATGGATTGCACTATCGATCCCGACCGTCTGTGAAGGCTCAAATTCTAGCAGACTTTATCGCGGAATGCACCTTCACGCCGGATCCACTAATAGAGTTGACCGAAAAAGAGAAAGAGGAGTTGGATCTCCCATTCCATGAAACCTACACCGACCTGTGGGTCATCCATGTGGACAGCGCCAAAAATCAAGAGCTTGCCGGGGCCGGAATCTTCATGAGTGGGCCTCAAGGCATCCATGTACGATATGCCATCCGAATCCTGCAGTCGTTGTCCAATAACGCCGCAAAATATGAAGCGCTATTAGCCGAGCTCAGGATAAGAAAGAGCATCTCCATAAAGGGAATACATGATTTAGGGAGGTTGGGAGACTTGCGGCTGAAAGTCTGTGGAGACTCCAAGCTGATAATAGACCAAGTGCTGGGACACTCTCAGGCTAGGGAGCCCATCATGGTACAATACCTTGCTAAGGTAAAACACGAGTTGATAGAAATAAAGAAAAACGGCATACAAGTCAGCTTCGAGCACATTCCTCGAGAGGATAACGCTGAGGTGGACAACCTCGCCAAACTCGCAGCAAATCCGGAAGCGTCCATACCGAAAGGGGTGTACTACCGGGAGATACCCGTGCCTTCCTTTATGGAAGAACAAGCGACGCTCTGCGTGGAAGAAAGTGAAAATGACTGGAGAATTCCCGTCATAAAATACTTGAAACATGACGAGCTGCCAGTGGATAACGCTGAGAAGAAGAAAGTGCTAAAGCAAGCGGCATGGTGCACATACTTTAATGGGGAACTGATGCGAAGATGTTTCTCTCATCCGGCTGCTAGATGCATAACGGAACAAGAGGGCCTTCATACCCTCCGCGAAATCCACGAAGGAATTTGTGGCATGCATGCATCCGGCGGAACCCTGGCTGCGCAGGTCTTTCGATCAGGGTTCTACTGGCCTACTATCAGGAAAGACTGCCATGATTACGTGCGAACTTGCCAAAAGTGTCAGGAATTCTCCAAGATTCCTCGACAACCCGCCACATAAATTTATGACATCATCGCTCCTTGTCCTTTCGCGAAATGGGGAATTGACATCCTTGGACCATTTCCAAAGGCGAGGTCTCAGTTAAAGTTTGTGGTCGTGGTGGTAGACTACTTTACCAAATGGGCGGAAGCTGAGGTGGTTGCTAATATCACGACAGAAAAAATATGGCGTTTCTTCAAACACCAAGTTATCATGCGATTCGGCGTGCCCCGTGTGCTAGTCAGCGATAACGGAACGCAATTCACCAGCCAATTCTTTAGAGACCAATGTGTGGAGTTCGAAATCGAGCAAAGATTCTCTTCCATGGCTCATCCACAGACCAATGGTCAGGCCGAGGTGACAAACCGAGCCATCCTTAACGGTGTTAAGAAGAACCTATAGGGATCTAAAAAGAAGTGGGCTGATGAGCTGTCGTATGTGATGTGGGCATATCGCATGACCACGAAAACTAGCACAGGAGAGACACCATTCGCACTGGCTTTCGGTACTGAGGGCGTCACACCCGTGGAGATTGGTACCATAAGCCTACGAGTGGCCTACTTCAAAGAAGAGCTGAATGAGGAAAGGCTGCGCGCGAATCTTGACGCGCTGCCCGAATTGCAAGAGGAAGCTCTTCTGAAAATGATGCACTATAAGCAAAAGATGGCGCGTTGTCACAATAGGCGCGTCAAAGAACGACTTTTGAAAGAAGGTGATCTGGTACTTAGGGATCAACGAGCGACTGGTCAACGCCGGGGAAAGCTCAGTCCAAACTGGGAAGGGTCGTACCGCGTTACCCGTATTATCGGGAGAGGAGCGTATCATCTGGAGACACTCGACGGTACCCCTTTACCTAACTCCTGGAATATCGCTCGTTTGAAATTATATCATGCTAGACTTTGATTTATCTCTGCACCTTTTACTAACGCTAGCCCTAACCCATGCTAACACTCGAGTAATGAGCTTTCTTGTGCTTTGTGGCTACGTGTGTGTGCAGACGATGAAAGAAAAATGAAAAAGAGGTTGCCAGGAGTGAAAAGTCCTATCCTTGTGATGGTCGGTCCTGATCAGACGGCTCACTAAGTGAGGGCACACCCTGGCACACCTAATATTTAGCATTGGGAGTGAAAAGTCATATCCTTGTGGTTGCCACGTGTGGGCCATAAGATGAGGCATGTCCCGACGCCCCCGGGGGGTGAAAAGTCCTTTCCTTTTGGTAAACCGCGCTAATATAGGCAGCCCACTAAGATGAGGCATGCCCCAGTATCCCTGGAAGTGAAAGCCTGATCCTTATGCCAACTGTTCTCATGGAGACGGCTCGTTAAGGAAAGGCACACCCCAGGGAGATAGTAACTCCATCTTGGAAGTGAAAATCCTATCCTTGTGATCGGGCTAATATAGATGTCTCACTAAGTGAGGGCACGATTCCAGGATGCGAGGGCAATGTCGAAAGTGAAAAATCCTAACCTTGTGACGGCCTGTCCTGATCAGACGGCTCACTAAGAAGAGGCACTTTCCGGCCGATCGTGGTAACGTGGAAACGTGAAGAATCGTGAAATCCCAGCGAGTAACCAGATGCGGAATCCCTGGTGAAGTGAGCTGGTTGAGAAAGGGATAATGAGCGACACCTGTACCCTAAAATGGCGGCGGATTGGCTCCTACGGGAAACTTGTGTCTGTTATCGCATATCTCTTACTAACAGATATTAATTGAGAGTGTGCAGGATATCTCTGATTGAGGGAGATCGCGACACTCGAGGCAATAAAAGGATTGTGCAACTCGTCAACAAAATAGACGTGAAGCCAACCGCGGTGATTTTGACACGGTTTGAAGAATATGGCCTAAAGACCCTATTCGTTATCTCTTTTGATCGAGGAAAGAAGAATGCTTCTTTTTTAGGAACGTCCTCCCTGACGGGGCCAAGCAGTGGTTAGGTTGAACTTGACAAAGCCCGTTAGCATAAGCAGGATGATAAGGGCGCGACAGCCGCGCTACGAGAAATTTGAAGAAAAAAAAAACAAAAAAGAGGAAGTAATATCATAGAAGCGTCATTGTTCAAACACCCATGGAGGGTCGCAAAAATACACAAAAGATGAACAAAAAGGATAACGCTCAATCCTCACAAAAAGAAGGGGGAGATAATACCCTGCCTACTGCTGGTCTTCTGAAACCCCTTGCTCTGGGTAGCCATTCGATCTGGCTAAGAAGAAGCCCTCGTCATTAAGATCAGAAGAATTCTTCAAAAAGGCGTTAGAAACAGTGTCACCTTCGTAAAATTCTTCCCCGTGAATCTCCACAAAACAGTCAGCCATGATAGAAGCAGTCTTTTCAACATACCAACGACACTTGATTGCTGTCTCCACCTCAAGTGCCATTTTCTCTCCTACCAAAGTTGCTCTCTCCTCTACTAAGGTTGCTTTCTCTTTCTCCAGAGCGGTATTTTTCAGCTGTTCAGCTGTCAGAGCAGCGTTAGAAGCGGCCAACTGTTCTTTCGCCTCTCTTGCCTCCTCTTTGGCTGCTTCCAGGGCCCTTATACATCTGTCTCGCTCTTCCAGCATCCTCTGTTTCTCCTCTTGCTCTTGTGAAAGCTTGGCTGCGGAAGCGGCAAGGTCAGCCGCCTTTTGCGACATGCGCTCGGTATAGTGATGAAACCGAAGGAAACCAGTGAAAAGGTTAGAGCGCAGTAAGTTAGTTTGCTCTCCGTCTCCCTCAGCAGCAAACGTGCTTCGTTCTTCAGGAGACGTTACCATATGGGCAGCCAAGAACGAGGCAGTGACAGCCGAGTTATCACTTCCCATGGCCGCGATTCGTGAACTACGCAGCGTAGTCATATCCACTTGATGAGTGATAGGCCTAGTGGCGTTATATGAGCTTACATCGGCCAGAAGATTGGACACTATCGTCCCCTCACCGAAGCGCTTAAGCGCGGAAGCGTCAGAAGGAACAAGGACCACGGCGGCAGGAGAGGGAGGCTGGTTAGAAGCGGAACCTCCCTGGGGCCCGAATGTTTCATGAGGCTGATAGGAGGAGAAACCCGACAACTCGTCATTGTAGACCACGTTAGAGGAAAACCGAGGCACTTCCGAACCAAACGAAGGTGGAGAAGTCTCAAAAGGCCCAGGCATGGCCACGTTCTCAAAAATGCTAGCGGTCTGGCCCAGGGAAGGTGTGGAAGAGTCAAGGACGATTTGAGGTCTCTCCCCGACATCAACCTGACTCAAGGATAGGCTTGTGCTTGCTCCATTGGACCTCTGCCTCTTTCTTGGTTGAGTCAGAATACGCCTCAAGTCCTTATTGCCCCGCGATAGCAAAGGAGTAGAGGCACCAGAAGTATCCTATGAAGAAAAACAATCAAAAACAAAAGAAAATGCAGAAAGGCATTGAAAAATAGCGCAAGAGGTATTGGGGAACAGTTGCAGTTACCGTCTCAGCGGTAGGTGCTTCCGAAGAGCCGATCGCGACCGAAGAAGGCATAATTTATGGCTGGAGGGTGGCAACGCTCTTTGTCTTCCTTTTCTTCTTTCCTTTAGCAGAAGCCTTGGGAGCAGTTGGCCGAACAGGAAGAGCAACGATTGATATGACAGGAATACCAACAGGAATGGTGTCGGTTTCCTCGTCAACCGAAGCAGAAGGCGTGTGAGGAATCGAGACAGTAATGGGAGGAATAATGGAAGTGGTGGTGATATTGACAGTCGCGGCCGTTTGATCAACCACCCCTCTTTGGAGAAGCCTCCTTAAGCGCCTCCTAACACTCTCGTGAATGTACTTGGGATCGGTTGCTGCAAAAGCACAAAACAGTGTTAGCGTTAGTACTAATGGTGGAAATCAAAAAATGACGCGTTACTCACGTCTAATGCAGGCTCGAATATCGGTCCCGCAGGCCAAAAGGCGTGTGTGAACACTAATCTCCAGTTCGAGTAACTTATCAAACTAGCCTTGTTCTCTCTCACTAAGAGCCTCCCGGCGCCAAGCGCTGTCCTTGATCCCCTGGTTGAAACCAGACTGCCACCATGGATCCAGAAGCTCAGGAGTCTCAATAATAAAAAATTGCTCTTTCCATTTATCAATGGAAGACTCTAAATGAAGGAGTTTCCATGTGAAGTTTTTGAGCGAATCGTCATCATAACGGGGTGATATCGCTATCACACCCCAACGATTGTACATCTTAAACAAAGACTTGAGTAATGCAAGGGAAGGAGATGTAATTTCTTTGTACTTGCAGAGTTCTAGAAATGCATAAATGCCACAGTAGGCATTTAGAGCCAGTTGAACAGGGTTCAGATCCAGAGAAGTAAGCAACTCTTGGATAAACGGATCAACCGAAAACAGAAAACCATAGCGAAACATCTGGGCGTACAGGATTCTGCGTTTGCCGATCAGAACGTTATTCAGGCGTAAAGACTCAGGGGCGACAGAAGCCTCGAAGCCCTCAGGGAGGGTGGCACCATGATCGGTTAGATGTTTATGAATGATGGTAGAAGTAATAGTGCTGACTATACTATCTATTTTTTCCTCATCAATCGATTTAGACCCAGAAGCACGAGTTTTTCTTTTACCCATGGTGGAAAAGGAAAGCAAAAAGATGAAGAAGACAGTAAAAGGAAATGAAGAAGTACCTTTCGGAGAAGAAGATCGAAGTACCCAGGAGATGAAAACCAGAAACGCAAAACGATTCGAGAAGATGCAGAGAGACAGATTATCGAAAGTGGAAAAAAGAAATAAAGTGTTGGGTTTTATAACCCTAAGAGGCTAAGAGAAATGACTGCTGGAACAGTCGCCACGTGCGTGACAGGCGTGAGCAATGAGTACAACCCTAGAAAGGCGAGAAGACGCTTTGATCCTATCAAATCACGCTAGCCCTAGCATCCTGATGAGTGGACACGTGTCTCTAAACCATCCTGATCCCTCGCTCACATTAATGAGGGGATCCTGAGCATTAAATGCTCCAAAAAAGCAGAATCACTTTATCAAAAAGAGATCAAGTATGATGACGTAATCAGTGAGATAACGCTGAGAAGCAAATTAATTATTATCCAGAGTGGAATGACAATCGTTATTATGCAAGCGTTATCAATTATTACAAGCCAAATGAAACTAATGTTGGAAGAAAAAATAAAACACTCTCAAGCACTGCCTTATGCCCATCATGGAAGAACTCCTTTGTTGCCCCCGACATCTACATCCTTCAACCTCTCGAAGGTATAATCAGTTATCTTGGCAGGATCGAAAGCCTCGCTACGGTAATAATCTGGGAATCCGGCGGCAAAGGCTTGTATCGCCTTATCTTTCCATCGCGATATCTCATGGGGCATCTTCGCTAACTTCGCGTCGCGGGCCGATATCGCTTCGCGAAGGAGAGAGTTCCTTCTGTCAGCAGCCACCAGTTCTGCCTCTAAAAGCTCTATCTTAGCCTTCCCTATCGACTTCTCTCTGGCCAATTCGGCACGGCAGTCATTAAGCTCTGTTTGGGTGTCGCTCTAGAGTTGCGACAACTCTGCCACCTTAGAGAGGGAACCTCGAACCTTGTCACCATGGATATCGAGAAAGTAATTCAGCATGCGAAAGCTAGCCAGCACATCATTCAAAGCGCGTTCGCGATGAACCTCCAAAGGAAGCTCTGACATCTCCTCCCTTTGTTCAGGAGAGCCAAATATCGCACCTACAATAGAACCCACCGGCTCGCTTCGCGATAGCGGGTCCGATATTCCCAGTGCGCGAAGTCCACTGGTGCCAAAGGTAGACAGATCCAAGCGATAGGAAGCGGCTCCTTGAGGACCTTGAGAGGACAGATTGGCAGTAAAGGGAGGAGAGCGATTTTGCAGAGGGTTAGGAGTAGCGGCAGGTTCAAGATTTGGTGCAGCGATGTCAGGAATGAAAGAAGAGATATGAGAGTCAGGAGCGGCAGTTGGAGGAGGAAGGTTGACCTCTGGCGGAACCTCAGAAGTATCAGGAGGAACGTCGGTTGATGCCTCAGCTGCTGCCGCCGCCTTGGAAGTACTCGCACCACCAAAAGAATCAGCCCCAATAGCAGGGGTTTCGTTAGCCTTGTTCAAAATAGCCTCAGCGATTGGGTTGCTATTTCCCGTTCTTAGCTTCTTCCGCTGAGCTGAGGAAGCATGACGAAGCCCAGAGTCGGTATCCATGTCCTCGCTGCCACTGTCGGTTACTTCAGTTTTAGGACAATTCGGAGTCACTCCTTTCCGAATGGGTAAACAGTTCTCGAGAAAACGGGAGGTGCGGTCGGAGGTGCCGCGCCTAGCAACAGTCTTGAATCTTTTTCTTTTTGGTGGAACGGCAGGGTGACTGGAACTGTCAGGCGGAGGAGATGGCGGCAATGATTGAAGCGGCCTCACGTTCAGAGGAACATCCTTATCGCTCGACGGTTGATTTCCAGTGTCACCTGCCAACAAGGCATATCAGAACAGTGAATAAACCGAAGCGATAACGAAGGAAAAGAAACTTACTTATGGTACACTTCTCTATAAGCCTGTACAAGGCAAACTCTCGAATGCGAAAGGACGAGCTCAATTCTAGCAGCATGTTCGTTTGTCGAAGCTCTTCCTTGGACACTGTTGACGGGTTTGTCCAAATAGAATCATCAAGACACTGATTGAAGCCCCTGGGCCAAGGGCGGAAAGGCAAGTTCACGATAAAGAAACCGCTCTTCCAATCGGCCACGGTCTCTTCAAAGCCCTGGAATTTCTGCCAGAATGACTGCACCAACACATCATTCCACCTTGGAGTGATATCTACCACACAGTTGCGGCACCTAAAACTAAAAAACTTGCGGAATAAATTGACAGACGGGATGAGGATACCCCGCAACTCGCAAATACGAATGAAGGCATGAATCCCGCACCAAGAAGGAGGCGTAATCTGAGCCGGGTTAATGTCATATCGAATTAATAGTCCTTTCACCGCTTCGTGGATGGGAAAGCGAAAGTCGTAGAGGAACATGTTAAAATATACCATCCTATCGCCCCCCGATGGAGGGTCATGAAGCCGGTGACCGGCATCAGGAATTCTGACTGAGTAACCAGTGATAAGATCTTAGCTAGGCCAAGACCCGCATAAGTGAATGATCTTGTTCTCTTGTAGGTTTGGTGCGCGGAATTAGACAAAAATCCCTTTGATATGCCTTCTTGAATCAATTAGCATCCCATACTACTAATTGAGTTTAGTGACTTGCAAATCCCTGTTTGAGCAAGTCGAGGTTGTCGCGAACGCCTAACCCTGTAGTACGCCCGTCGATGTACGCCTAGCCCTGTAGTACGCACACACGCTAACGCTCAGCCCTGTGAATGAAAGCAACACCAACAATCAGCCCTGTGACTGCTAGCAATCAATATTCAGCCCTGTGAATATTAGTAATGACGATCAGCCTTGTGAACACCAAACAAACCCTCACGCTCCTATCACACTTATCACTGTAAGTGCCACGCTTTGGTCTGCACACACTAGCTCACGCACCTATCACGCTTATCCCTATAAACGCCACGCTTTGCTAGCCCTAACCGCACCTATCACGTTATCCTTGTAACGCCACGACTAAGTTAGAACACAAGTACAACTTGCTCTGGAGATCGAGAAAGTAAGAAGGTAGAATAATGAAAACGGGAATTTGGTAAGGTGTTTGATGGAAATTCTGATCTGAATTTTATTAATAATAAGCAAGCCTTTAAATAGGCGTTTTACAATACAAGTCTTCCTAGAAATAGAACTACTAATAATAGATAGTTACCTAAACAATTAATTCCTATACAAAATAAACTCCTAATTAAGCCGAAGCTCTACATAGTAATTAAAGCACATAAAAATAGGAAATATTAATTCGTGCTCTCTTTTGCCAAACCCTAGCTGACTTGGGCTTCTTTGTGCGATCCTTGAACCGTATCAACCAGGGGGGAAAAAGATGCCATTTTCCTCCAACTCTGCCTCTAATACCACTTTATCAACAAAAATACTAGGTGTTCTCTCAATTTCTAAATCTATTGGCCGTTGGAGACTCCTCAAAGACCTATTTGTGGCCAGAGGCCACTGAGAATCCTTGGGTATCCTAGATGTACTCATAATGAATCAGCAAGAGGAAAATCTGAGGAAAAAGAAGTGAAGTACCTTGAACAGAAGGCGGTGGACAAAACCGTCGGCGCCGGCGAACGGTGGTCGTAACTTCCTTTGGAGCAAAAATCTAGAGAGAGAAGGGAAAAATTTCGAAGCGCAAGCAAAGAGTATTAAAAGAGAGAAGTTGCTCCCTTTTAAAGGTTGAGTTCGAGAATTGAACAGCCTGTAAAAACGGGACACGCCCCAAAGTAAAAGTGACACGTGTGAAAACCTCAGAAGAATATTTATGTCCATGTATTTATATCTTCTAGAGGAGGTAGTTACTGACAATCAGTTGCATCGAAGCAACAGTTAGTTTCTCAGCGATAGCCATCCAAAGAGAAGCTAACGCCTGAACATGCAAGACTAAAAAAGCAAAGCATCATTTCATTTAATAATAAGCCATACGACATCTACAAGGGATTTCCAGGGGCAGAATCAATCATCGTCAGGCCAGTAAGAGGACCAGTAGCAGTATTCCTCATCGGAGGACGAAAGCTCCTCATCAGCAAAAGGAGGGGATTTGTCATCCTTTCGCTCCGGGCTCAACGTTAAAGGTTTGGATTCCGCCTTTGTAGCAGAAGATGTCGCCTTGGCGACGGTATCACTTGGAGGAATCTCCTCTTCAAACCAGTCAGCAGGAGGAAACAATTTTTTGCCCTTGCAAACCGGAGGGGTTTAAAATGAAGAAAACCAATTGGTGGTCTTAGAATTTGCTCTCTTCTTCGGCCTTTTTCGACCACCGCAGCGATGCAATCGCCTCTTCAGGCACGGCGGTGAGGGAGGACTGTCAGAATCCGGTGTCGTCGGAGGGGTCGGATGAGATTCTCGCTCATCGGAAACCTGATCATATGAATCAGCCATGAGAGACAAAAATCAGTAGCAGCAGGAAAATACGAAGAAGAAGATGAACAGGAAAAAGAAGAAGAACTCCCCATAAATAGTTAAAGTGATGAGACTCTTCAAATTTTTCACAGGTGAGAGAAGAATAATTTAATGCATCTCGAGAAGATCAACCATAATGGCAAAATCAAAATCCTTTGATCACACCTGATGGGATTTCTCGATAATCGAGAAGCACAGAAAAATCGCCCAATCAGTTATTGCCAAAGAAGCGGCGCATGATTAGTATAGAGCAGTTCGCCAGAACAACCGTCGCCACCTGGCAGATAAAGAAGAATAAATGCAGTAGAAATTTGGCCAATAGCAGACTCATTTTCAGTTGGGCTGACACAACCCTCAACCGAAGCAAGGGCTAACGCCCTAAAAAGAAGGAAAGAAATCGCAAGCCCAATAACGGAAAGAAGTTTCATTACGGCCTAACGGCCTAGATATACGTCCGCATACATAATAAGTATAGAGGAAAAATAAGAAAGAAGGCACAGCGGCAAGCCTTCAAGCCCGAGACCCAGCATCATTGTCATCATCCACCAGCAGGGTAGGGATATCCTTCAAGGCCTCCACCACAGAAGTCAGCTCAGAAGAGGTGCTTCTCATGCTCTTCAGGCAGCAGTTCAGCAGATCCTTCCTCTACTGCAGCATGGCGATGGCTACCTCGATGCGACAGGCGGCGATGGCCAGCTTGGAGACATTCCCGATGGGATTGAAGTCCTCCATGGTAGTAGCCCTGATCCTGGACTGAATGGGGGTCATCATTCCCCGAAGCTCCAGCATATCTTCACCAGTCTTCGTCAGCATGTTCTCCAAGAAGCTTACGTCACCCTCAGTGAGATTTTTGAGGGTCAAGGCTTTGGAAATCAGAAAATTTCTAGTGAGATCGTCCATGAGGAAATGGTAGATGAGAAGTAGAGGAGGTGTGAAGAATCTACACCGAAAAAAGGATCGCATTTATAGATCCAAAGTAATAGCTGCTCACCAAGGCGTGCGCCTCAAAAATTGGGTCGTCCCGTTAACCCAACGCCGTCAGGAGGGAAGGCTGACGCGGAACTCCTGGTGGACGCCCAAGATACTCAAGTGGAATATGGACTGAGGTCCATAACGGCATAAAACTGCACAATTTGTAGGTGGCCTACAGCGTAAAACCGCGCAATATTGCAGGTAGCTCCGAGCAGCGTAAAACCACATCGATATTGCAGGTAGCTACGACATAAAACCATACAAATTGTAGGTAGTTTATGGCAAAAAACTGTATCGGTGTTACAGGCGGCTTACGGCCAGGCTGGGTCCAACGAGCTTGGATGGAAAAAGTGACATCAACAACACCCCGATATGTGTAGGCGAAAGCCTCTGAGGGTAACTGGTGTTTATCATTGCATGATATTTTACTAACGTGACCAAGCCACATTTGAAAATGTGCAGGAAAAACATAGAAATATCGCCTTCAGGACGATATACGGAGCTCCGAAGCGATAACGTCGTAATGCCCTACCTTGCCGATATCGATCATGTAAAGCGTATCGTGGGGACACTAGCGTTATCAGTTTCCGTGTATCACCGACGTAATCACGGCAACCTCATCACCGTCAGCTCGGTCGACGCCCTCACTGTGACCAATAGTTATCGCAAGTGATCTGCTCCCGTTACCTGCCTCTCTATCGTATATCCAGTACAAGGGTACTAACAAAGGAGTCAGAGAAACTCGAAAATTCTCGCGAATCTGCCACGGTGCAAAGGGAGTAGCGTTCCTCCAGAGGCTAGGAAAGGAAGCCCTTGGTGAACACTCGGGCTCGTTTTCAGTTGGGCTTATGATAACAATTGATGAAACACCAAGGGTACATTCGTCTTCTCACCCAAAGTCAAGGCCAGATCCATGTAGACCTTGACTGACGACGGCACCCGGCTGCCGCCCGCATTAGGCCGAGGATCCTGGGATGGTCGACATCAGCGGAGGGGGGGGGGGGGACCCACACGGCGTCATCCTATCCCAGGCGGCCCCGACAACATCTAACGGGCGATATCTCGCCAACAATATCCTAACCTGCTGACGCGTGCTGGCGTCATCTTGGGCGTTATCTCCCCACAATAACGCCCACCCCCAAGGTAGCATCCTTTCTTTTGCCTATAAATACCACTCATTTCTAAATCAAAGGTAAGATCAAATTCTCTACCAAAATCTCTGCCAAATTTTACAGCCATACTAACTTAAGCATCGGAGTGTCTACGCCGGAGCCCCCCTCCGGCGCTTTGCAGGTACGACGGACCGCCGCAACAGTGATTCCAGACAGCCATAATCCCTACCCCGCTCCCACAGAAAATCAAATCTTATCAGTCCTCGTAGCAGAGAGAGTTGAACAAGGAATTAAGTCTGGAAGGATCACCGCTTCCACACCAGAAGAAACGCTTAAAGGAGCACCTATCATGAAGGAAGATGTCATCTTTGTCTCCCCGGGACCTAGTAACCGGAAACCTTTCCCATCGCCTCCACCACAAATCCCACAAAAGAACCCACACACCCATTGGAACAGGGAACCGCTACCACCTCTTCCCATTCCTTTGGAGGAAATTTACGAGCATCTCTTGGCAGCTGGGCAAATTGCACCAATCCCGATTCATCCTATACAACCTCCTGACCCGAAGTGGTACAACCTTATTGCTAGATGCACGTACCACGCCGGAGCTCAAGGCAACACCCTAGAAAACTGCTCTGCCCTTAGAGGAAAGGTTAATCACTTGATCAAGAGCAAATGCATCTCTTTCGAAGGGTCTAGCATGACCATCAACCCTATTCCAAATCACGCTCTGGGTAGCGGAAGGATGATATAGGGCTCGGCCATTTTCGTGAAGAATTCTGGGGGGCCCTTTGAGTAATTAGACCGCCACCACGCTTCCTGATGTCTCCTTGTAATATGTATGCTTGTTTTATTGTCTTTTATAGGAACTTGCGTTCCCCTTTGGTTTAAAAATAAATAAATATATTTAACCCTTTCTTCGAGTGTCTTGTACTGTTTGCGTTTCAGGATGAACGTTGATTCAGTTGGTTTTGATACACCCTATGTCTTTACCGGTGAAGAAAGTATCACCGCAACTGAAAATGAGGATAGGGTCCCACGTGCAACGAGACTTGTAAACTTGGGGGCAAGCGAGTGAAGTGACGACCAAAAGAAGGTGTCGAAAAAATGTCAGAGCTCATTTTTTAGGGAAGTTGTATTTTTACATTTTTGCAAATTTCGTTTCCGCAATTTACGTTTCCGTAATTTATGTATTTGCAATTTACATTTTCGCAATTTTTAAATTTCCACTATTTACATTGTTGCAAGAGTGCGTGCGTCATGTTGGCTAAAATCCTTAGTTTTCGCAAAATTTTCTCTTTATACATATGCAACTTGGGCTAAAAAGAAAAAAAAAAAGAAGAGGGGAAAATGAAAATCCCACATTTTGAACGTTTTTGAATCAAGCATATTCATCATTTTATCACGTCACGGATAACTTGAGCGTTCTTTAGAAATTATATAAACGTGCATGATCTTGTCTGTTAAACTCTTATATTCATGGCATGTTTAGACGTAGGCAATCACAAACATATCCCTGTGAGTATTTTGGGCCTTCACGCCTTGTTTCTTTCATGAGTGTAAATGCTAAACTAGGTGTTAGTTAGATTTGCATAATATCCAAGGTACATGAACCATCAGACATGGGATAGCAGTAAGATGACATTGGACTTTGCTTTTGTTCTTCTTCCACATTTTTCATTTTTAAAACTTTTTTTCCCTCAAACGCATACTTTGTACACCATGTACGACTCTATCAAACACTTCAAAGCCTTCTTCTAAACTCCTCACAAATGAGTAAGTGCTCGACGGAATTGGCCGACTAAAGCGCCAGAAGCATGTTAAGTTCATTTCAACGAATCAGCAGGATGAAAAGGAAACCCTCAAAGGTTGACAGTCCGCGCTAACACACGGAGAAGCGACGAAGAGAATCGAAGGCCGCTACCCAAAAGAATCAAAACAAAAGAAATCGTACTTGCTTCACTCGTTGTTTGTATTTGTATTAAAAAAAAAAACCTTAAAATAATCGAAAAAAAGGAATAAAGAAAAAAAGAGAAAAAGAAAGAAAAGAAAAAAGATTCAAAAAGAGGGTATCTCAAAGAACCCAAGTCAATGAAAGTAGAAGCAAGTATGAAAAAACCATCAATCAAAATCGATCAAGACGATCACAAGAAGAACGTTCCTAACAAAAGATGAAGAAACTTGTATACAGAGGGTATCTCAAAGAACCCAAGTCAATGAAAGTAGAAGCAAGGACGAAAAAATCATCAACCGGAATCGATCAAGACGATCACAGGAAGAGCATTCCTAGCAAAAGATGAAACTTGTGCACTTTGCTCTCACCGCGATTAAATCATCGAGCATCGTTCACCACAATTTGTCCTCATCGCAATCAGTCGTCGAGCACAAACTCATTAAAACCTTCTCGCCAAAAAACACAACACTTTCTTCTACAAAATCCTCTTTTTTTCCTCCCTCGCAAAGTCCTGTTGATTATTAGCAGAACCATGCATGTGCATCTTCATTTGAAGTCTATTCACTCGGATTGACATTGCAAATTTAATTTTTGTGCTATGTTTATTGCATTTTTAGGAGTGTAAACACATAGCCTTATTTTCTGAGCGTGAGCGCAAACACTAATGTCATGGGAAAGTCTTGTCCTTGAGGTCGTTATTTCCTGAACAAGACGTAGACGTTATCTAGACTTGAATCAATCATGTTCATATAACAAAAATTGGACGAACATTTTATCCAAAAAAAAAGGGTTTGAATTTATTTTCTTAAACAAAGAAATCATTTTCATTCCAAACAAAAAACTGGGGGGCAAGCCATGGGTTAAATGTAGGAATATACGATATTTCTCGCATTATCAATTGCTCTCTACTTTTCCTATCTGCTTTCTTCCTATTTACAGAACACAGATATGCTTCGTTGGAATCAACCATGGGTCTTCGATGACAACATCGTTGTAAAGCCCTCGCTCACCTTGGATTTTCATTAAGATCCAATCAACAAATGAATGGAGAACGTTACCACTCCTCAATCATGGGTCTTCGATGAAGAAATCGTTGTAAAGCCCTCGTCATCTTGGATTTTTGTTAGAATCCAATCAACAAATTGAATGGAGAACGTTACCACTCCTCAACCATGGGTCTTCAATGAAGAAATCGTTGTAAAGCCCTCGTCATCTTGGATTTTTGTTAGAATCCAATCAACAAATCGAATGGAGAACGTTACCACTCCTCAACCATGGGTCTTCGATGACAACATCGTTGTAAAGCCCTCGTCATCTTAGATTTTCATCAAAATCCAATCAACATCGAATGGAGAACGTTACCACTCCTCAACCTTGGGTCTTCGATGACAACATCGTCGTAAAGCCCTCGCCATCTTGGATTTTCATCAAAATCTAATCAACATCGAATGGAGAACGTTACCACTCCTCAACCATGGGTCTTCGATGACAACATCGTCGTAAAGCCCTCGTCTTGGATTTCCCTTCGACAAATCCAATCAACGTTCAAATGGAGTAAGTTACCACTCCCAAATCAACTTCGTGCGGTGGATCACGCTCCCTCACATTCAATCAACTTCGTGTGGCAGATCACGCTCCCTCACAGTCAACCACTCTCCATTTTAGTTCATACGGTAAGTTCAAGGTAAGACTTGCTTTCCCTTTACACCATCTATTAAGCGCTATGAAGGGTCACGTCCCCACATCGTGATGTTAATATTTTGATAGGTCACGTCCCCACATACACCTTGTCATTTAAAAGTTGTGAAGGGTCACATCCCCACATCTTGTTTGTTAGTGTTGTGATAGGTCACGTCCCCACATACACCTTCTCATTTAAAAGTTGTGATTGGTCACGTCCCCGTATCTTGTCTGTTTAGTGTTGTGATAGGTCACGTCCTCACATACACCTCGTCATTTAAAAGTTGTGATTGGTCACGTCTCCGCATCTTGTCTGTTTAGTGTTGTGATAGGTCACGTCCCCACATACACCTCGTCATTTAAAAGTTGTGATTGGTCACGTCCCCGCATCTTGTATGTTATTGTTGTGATAGGTCACGTCCCCACATACACCTCGTCATTTAAAAGTTGTGATTGGTCACGTCCCCACATCTTGTCTGTTAGTGTTGTGATAGGTCATGTCCCCACATACCCTCGTCATTTAAAAGTTGTGATTGGTCACGTCCCCACATCTCGTCTGTTAAGCGTTGTGAAGGGTCACGTCCCCACATCGTGCTTTTAATGTTGTGTCTGGTCACGTCCGCACATGTCATCTGTTAATGTTGTGTCTGGTCACGTCCGCACATGTCATCTATTAAGCGTTGTGAAGGGTCACGTCCCCACATCGTGTTTTTAATGTTGTGTCTGGTCACGTCCGCACATGTCATCTGTTAATGTTGTGTCTGGTCACGTCCGCACATGTCATCTATTAAGCGTTGTGAAGGGTCACGTCCCCACATCGTGTTTTTAATGTTATGTCTGGTCACGTCCGCACATGTCATCTGTTAATGTTGTGTCTGGTCACGTCCACACATGTCATTTATTAAGCGTTGTGAAGGGTCACGTCCCCACATCGTATTTTTAATGTTGAGTCTGGTCACGTCCGCACATAAGCGTTGTGAAGGGTCACGTCCCTACATCGTGTTTTTAATGTTGTGTCTGGTCACGTCCGCACATGTCGTCTGTTAAGCGTTGTGAAGGGTCACGTCCCCACATCGTGTTTTTAATGTTGTGTCTGGTCACGTCCGCACATGTCGTCTGTTAAGCGTTGTTAAGGGTCACATCCCCACATCGTGTGTTTAATGTTGTGTCTGGTCACGTCCGCACATGTTCTCTATTAAGCGTTGTGAAGGGTCACGTCCCCACCTCGTATTTTTAATGTTGTGTCTGGTCACATCCGCACAGGTCATCTGTTAATATTGTGTCTGGTCACGTCCCCACACCATATCTTGAAAATTCGTAAATAGTCACCCCGAATATCGAATCAACATCAGAGCGAAGGTATGTTACCGTCAATCAATATCCGAGCGAAGGTATGTTACAACTCTCATTTACATAATTCTACATTTCTGCATAATTATTATCTCCTCCTTGAGCGACTACTTTTCTGCATAACCAAATTCTATTCTGCATATCCAAATACTCCTCCTTGAGCGACTACTTTTCTGCCTAAACTAAATACTCCTCCTTGAGCGACTATGTCTTTACATAATTTTACATTTCTGCATAATAAAAACTCCTCCTTGAGCGACCCTATTTTTACTCTTTCTACATCAACCTCCGAATTTTGCGGTATCCCCGCTCGGACCTCATCTCTTCATCAAACGTCTGAATTTTGCGGTATCCCCGCTCGGATCTCACAAACATCATCAACATCCTCACTATCGGAGACAACCATCCTCGCTATCAGAGACAATCAATTTCAGTAAGAGAAGATCATTTCCTCATTATCAGAGAAGATCATCATTTCCTCAATATCAGAGACAACCATCCTCATTATCTGAGAAAACCATCTTCCTCACTATCAGAGACATTTCCCTCAACGGTACGTTACTATCAACCAACATCAGACTAAAGGACGTCTAGTGAAAACTCGATTCACGCAATGGCTTCCAAACCTACCTCCTCCCAGAGTGACAACATCAAATTATCTCCTCCCAGAGTGACATGAACGAATTATCCCCTCCCAGAGTGACATCAACAATTATCTACTCCCATAGGGACAACATCAAAATTATCTCATCAGATTGACATCCCCGAATATATCTCCTCCCATAGTGACATCAATAAATGACATCATCAAATTATTTCCTCCTCCCAGAGTGACAGCTTTATATTTCCTCCTCCCAGAGTGACAGCATCAACATTTTTCTCCTCCTAGAGTGACATCATTCGTATTTCCTCCTCCTAGAGTGACCGTAGTTTAATTTCCGCATTTCATGTCTTCTCCTACGGGATTGACATTGTTTACATTTCTGTACTGCATTTCCTCCTCTCAGAGTGACATCATGCATTTTCCTCCTCCCAGAGTGACATCATCTGTATTTCCTCTTCCCAGAGTGATAGCATCATGCATTTTCCTCCTCCCAGAGTGACATCATTTGTATTTCCTCCTCCTAGAGTGACAGCACGTATTTCCTCCTCCCAGAGTGACATCATTTGTATTTCCTCCTCCTAGAGTGACAACACATATTTCCTCCTCCTAGAGTGACATCATTTGCATTTACCTCCTCCTAGAGTGACATCATTCGTATTTCCTCCTCGTAGAGTGACATCATTAGGACAGATCATTTGTATTTCTGCGAATTGTGCATTATCCTCCCGAGGCAACGTCAGTTACATGTCAAACTCTTACCCCCCCCAGTGGGGCAGTCATTTACATTTTTGTAAAACTACCTTCCATTCTTGTCAAAGTAATTGTCATTTGCATTTTTCTACAATTTATGTTTCCCTAATATCCGCGTAGATCTAGACTTATACCTTTGCAGGACATCCGATCAACAATCTATCTCCTCCCAGAGTGACATCAACAATATCTCCTCCTAGAGTGACATCTACAACAATATCTCCTCCCAGAGTGACATCAACAAACTATCTCCTCCTAGAGTGACAACAACAATCTATCTCCTCCTAGAGTGACACCAATAGATTACCTCCTCCCAGAGTGGCAGCAATAATTTCCTCATCACCGAATAACACCCTCAAAAGCATACCTCCTCCTAGAGTGACATCACCGATTACCTCCTCCCAGAGTGACATCAAAAATATCTCCTGCTAGAGTGACATCAAATTATCCCATCAGATTGACATCTACGACATATCTCCTCCTAGAGTGACATCTACAACAATATCTCCTCCTAGAGTGACATCTACGACTTAGCTCCTCCCAGAGTGACATCAACAAACTTACCTCCTCCTAGAGTGACATCAACGAACTTACCTCCTCCTAGAGTGACATCAACAAACTTACCTCCTCCTAGAGTGACATCATCACGGTGAGATTGAGGTAAGACCTGCTGTGTCATCAAAATTCGGATGTGGGGGCATCGTCTTCTGCCTTTGCTTCTTAGACTTTCCCTTTTGGTTTAGGATATTAGGTCCTAACTGTGTTCTTCTGTGGTGGTGCTGAAAGTTCCGGCTCTAAGGAAGCTTTGTCTTCTAACTTGTCAAAAATAGAGACCCTAGCCGCTTCTCCTTGGATACGGCTAAATACGGGGAGCTTCTCCTTAGGGGTCTCTTTGTCAACTTCGTATATTTGTATCATAATTGGGTTCGTAGAGGCCTTCTTGACTTTGATCTTGGCTGGAGGACCTTGTATAAAACTGAGCCTAAACCTTTGCCTTTCTATAGATGGTTTTTCGCTAGAAATGACCGCATCCAAGTGCTGATACCAGAATTTTGACGTCGTTTTTAATTAAATTTATAATTTCCGTTATTTCACTTAACTTGCTATCATTTTTAATTAATTTACTGTCGTTAGTATTTTTAAATTCTCATCACATTTTTATCATCGTCATTGTCCAATTTTTTTCCACACTCTGGCACTTTCGGCTCAAAAATTCAGAACGTTTGTTCACGAAAATGGCTCGAGGCCATTTAAATAAACTTAAAGGGACTTTTGATCATCACCGTTGATCTGGTTGACCAAGGAAAGTCAACCAGATCAACGGTTCACAATTTAATGTGCATGGTGCACATGCACCGTGGAAGCGATGAAGCAGCGGAGCAAGCCACCGAGCTGCTTGCTTTCGTTTCTTCCTGTCCCATAAACCATCCCCTCACAACCGCCTAGCCTCGCCACCTCGACGCCTAGCTCCACCAGCACGACGGTCACGGCCTCCACGCGCAGCACCCGCGTCCCCTCCTCTACGCGACTTCGTCCTATAAAAGGCCACTGCCTTCCTTCATTTTCAACCACGAATTTACCCAAGAAATTGCTTCTTCTCCCTCCTTGATAGTTCGCTCATTTCGAGCAACAATCAAAAGATTTATCAAGCTTTTGCTCGTAAGCATTTTCTCGGCGGTTCACTACCTTTCTTTCTTTAATTCTTTTGATTGCATTTTTGCTCAAATAAATTGCTTGTTTTTATGCCATTAAATCCTATATATGCCATAGATTAAATACATGCTTTTAATTTGCTTAATTGTTTGATAAATCTTGCGAATTAATTAGTTTTCGGTAATTACCGTTTTCGTCATTTTTTCAAAATTAAATTCAGTATGGTTTAAACCGAGATTCGAGGTTCGTACAGTCGGGAAGCCGTCGAGGAGACGAGCATCTCGGTATGAAGGTTTTTTCATTTCGGCCACGGGTGGCCGAAGCTTGGCCGCCGGCAGTGGTGCCGGCGACCAAGGCTTAGGGATGATGAATAGACCCATAATAGGCTTGTCCACGCGGGAAGAAGGAAGAAAGGTGATGGGCTTGGCCCATCACCTTTCTTTTTTATTTCCTTGGGCCAGGAATAGTTCCTGGCCCATTTCCTTTATTTTTCAAATTGGGCCCAACCCATTTTCATTCTTTCCGGGATCTCAGATCGTGTTTTCGTAAAATATTCATATGTTTCGTATGACTATTTTTCTTTGTACTGTCACTTTAATTTTCTGTACCTATCAACTGTTTAAATTCTTCGCACTTTAATTTTTTACAATTTACTTTCTGCAATTTAAATTCAATCATTTAATTTACCGCCTACATGGTCGGTCGCAAACATCAACTGCTTTAATTTTCTGCATTCGTCAACTGTTTTATTTTCTACAAATTATCAATTGTCTAATTTTCTGCAAATCATCAACTGCTTTAATTTTCTGCAATCGTCAACTTCTTTAATTTTCTGCTATCGTCAACTGCTTTAATTTTCTACAATCATCAACTATTTAATTTTCTGCAAATCGTCAAATCATCATTTAAATTTTCGACAAATCATTATTTAAATTTTCGTCAAATCATCATTTAAATTTCTGCACGCATCAAATCAGCATTTAAATTCTCGTCAAATCATCATTTAATTTCTCGCACTTGTCAAATCAGCATTTAAATTCTCGTCAAATCATCATTTAATTTCTCGCACTTGTCAAATCATCATTTAAATTTTCGTATGCATCAAATCATCATTTGAATTCTCGCATGCATCAACTGTCATTTCAATTTTCTTGTACTTATCAAATCATCATCTTAATTTTCGTATGCGTCAAATCGTTGTGTTTATTTTTGTATGTGTCAAAATCATTGTTTAATATATCAACTGTTTATTTAAACTCTCGCATTCATAAACTGCTTATTTATTTTTCGAGCTATCACTAACACTCTCCTTTTGTAGGTTTAAAATTCAAGCTTCGCTCGAAAGTACGCCTTTCTTTCCCTTTTATTTATTCAATGATTTCTGTAAATATTAATCGCAGGCATGACATATAGAATTGCTAGAATTAAAATAAACCCACATGAACAACTCGTTTAAAGACTTGCTTAAAATGCCATGTTCGTTTGATTTTAAATTTCCGCTTATATTGACTGCATGTATTTGGTGGCTTCGATCCCACATCAGTTTATCATTTCAAAACCTCTCATTTAATTTGTACTCTGTTAAGCTATCCATGATAGAATCACGTAGTAATTAATTTAATCATGCATGGCCAGATGATGAAAAGAGGGCGCTCATTTAGTCTTATGGAAAATTCAGTCCCATCACGCTACGGTCAGGAATAATCAATCGGTCTTGAAAACAGTAACCCCGTCCAAAAAGATTTTTAAAATAGTAACCCCGTCCAACGATTAATTATTCCTGAACGGTCCCGATCATGGAAAAGACAAAGTGACGATTCCTCTGAGGGCCCCCTTTTAAAACGCATTTTTATCAAACATCTTTTAAACACCTCTCTCATCAACCGGTAACTATTTTCGGATGTGACTCGGGTGCCTAACACCTTCCCGAGTCCATAATACGACCCCGAACCTTTGTCTTGGGTTTAGACCCTTATTTGTGCCTTTAGTCTTTAGTTTTCTGTTTATTTATTTATTTTATTTTATGCCATGACGATTAAGGTTCCTAAGCCTAGAGATAAAAATTAGGGTGGCGATTTCATTGCATGTTGCGAGGCGTCCTTTTACGCCGAGCATCGTAAGGTCTCAGATTCGTCGTATACTCGCGAATTTTTAATTATTTTCGGGGCGCGACACCAAATCACCAAGTTGGCGAGGTTCCCCTTTTCTATACCCAGCATTCTCTAAGAGTCTTTTGACTTTTGGGTCATACCATCCTCGGCTGCATCCTTTTGATCCTTCGCTTCTTATATCTTGGGATCTTGTCTCCTGAGGAGCTTCCAACTTAGTTGGTCTTGGCACCAATGTCGAAATCATGGGAATAGGGCGTCTTTTTGATCCTTCACTCGTATCCTTAGATCTCATCTCTTGAGGAGCTTCCAGCTTGGATGGTTTCGGGACCAATGTCGAAATCATGGGAATAGGGAGAGTCATTTAAAACCTCTACTTCCTTAGTGATGGCGGTTTTGGAAAGCGAAGCCTTTATGAATACAAGTGCTGCCCTTATGGTGGAAGAGGAGCTTTCTTCATTCCTCTTACATTCTGGTGTAGAGATGGGAACGACTTCTAAAGGAATCATTTCTTCTGAGAAGAATTTTGCATCCGTAAAATGTGATTCTTCCTTGTTGAATGGACTAGTTTCTCCCTTAATGCATTTTACCTCTATGTTACTAATGTTGATAACAATATACTTAACGCCAAGGGCATTTTCTTCTTATACCCCGCATTAGGGGTAGAAAGTTGTTATCCCTACCGGACAGACAACCTCGAGGTTATCGCCTCTCTCCATGCGATCAACACTGGGATGGTCGACATCAGCGAGGGGGTCCCACACATCACTTTGTCATGACACGCGGCATTATCCCATCCTAGGCCAAACATGGCGTCCCATGAGGAGCATAGTCGTTACCTTGCCTAGGTAACGCCTACCTCCATATATATCTAACGCAACGATAGCACACCGTTGACGGGGAATGTCAACCACCTAACAGGCCCGTTAGCGCCCTTTATTGCCGAGCCTCCCAGAAAACACTCTACTTTTCGCCTATAAATACCCCCGCAATCAAGGAAGAAGGTAAGCCTGAGATTGCTGGCAAAAGCTCTCCTATTTTCACTACTCGTACTGACTTAGGCATCGGAGGTTTTACACCGGGGACCCCCTCCGGCACTTTGCAGGTACACCGGATGGCCACAAACGGTGAGCCCATGAAGCCATTTTCCCCGTCTACCCTTCGGCAAAGAATTCAAATCTTATCAAATGTATTTGAGACATTGATACCAGCTTGAAGGGATAACTCCATTCTCATGTAACCAAATCCTCTCAAGGTGCAACTGGTAGGATGTTCTGGCATCAATTACGTGAAAAAGGACAGTAGACACTAATTCTTCGATCTCTAGCTTCACTCGGATCACGTCAATGACAGCCTGACCTTTTTTTTATTGAAACCTTGGATAACCAAATTACTTTTGGAAAGCTTGGACATGGTGATTCCTAGTTTCTTCATTGTATGGATGGGCATGATACTGACTGCTGACCCTTGATCCACAAGTATCCTTCTAACCTTTTCTTCTCGAATGTAACCTGCAACATAAAGAGGCTTGTTGTGCAAATGAGATCCCAGTAGCAAATCATCATCTGTAAATGTGATTGCATTAAAGCACTCGACATAAGATGGTTGATCAACAACTTTCAACAATCCTTCCTTATATTTGGTTAAATCTACAAGTGCTTGTCCTAGTGACATCCTGACTTCTGAAGGGAGATTAAGGGTCTCGGCTAAAGAGACTTTTGACCTCATAATCTTTTTATAACATCATCACCCTCTTGGTCAGACTCTTCACCTTGCTCAACACTAACCATATGGACTGCTACATAATCTTCATAAGATTGTTCTTCTTGGAAATACTCCTCAAGAGTTACTGCCCTTTTTGGATGAGATGAAGAAGCATCATACCCAAGTGTTAAGCGTTTAAGGGCATGGTTTCTTCCTTTTTTGGACATTGGATTCGTGTCAGCCTTATGAGGTGTTCTTTCTGGCTTGTGAGGCTTGACAGCAGTCCAACCTTCTTTAAAGATCTTTGGTTGTTCGCCTGGAAGAGTCCACCCTTCTTGCTGGGCATCACGATTTTGACTAGAGACACTATAAGTGTATTTTGAGAATGACTTTCTCTTTGGAAGAACCTTCTTATTCTTCTTCCTTCTAAAGATTGACCATCCGTCGTTAATTTCATCTTTAGACTTAGAGCTTGTTTGCCAAACATCTAAATCATCAGTCATTAACTCATACAGGCTTGGTCCATAAGGGTTTCCTATCTTTGACATCCCAGGGTAAACATAGGTGACCTTGACTTCTCCATCAGTATTGAACTTCACCGGGACCGCCCCTTTTGGTAATTCAGCTGTCAGTACCATTGATTGAGAAGCAATTGGCTTCTGACCTAAAGCTTGCGACAATGGAATATGATCAAATGATCCGAATGCAATTATAGTTGGTTTGGCATCATTCTTTGTGATGGTTGTGATGTAATTGGCATCTACAACATCTCCATTATTGAGTCTTATTTTGCCTTCCTTGTCCAAACGAACAATGAGGTCTTTAAGGATAAAGCATTTATCTACCGGATGATCCGATGATATTTGCAATACCTAGAGTTGTCAATCTAGTTCACTTCTTCTGGGTGCTTTGACGGCGGAAGCTCGATCAATTTTTGTTCAAGAAGTTGGTCCAGAATGTCAAAGACTTCTGACTCTAAGAAAGGATATTCCTTCTCTTCACATTCCTTCAGAGTTCTTCTTTGAGCCTTAAAAGGCTTATACTCCGTCTTAACCTATTTTGCCTCTTCTTTCCTTTGGGTCTCCTTGAAGGATATCTTCACATGTGCAGTGGTAACCACCATGCTTTTTTCCCCTTTGTTGGTCTTCGCGTCTTTCCTTACTTTTTTCTTTTCACGAGAGTCATTTGGCAGGTAACTCCTGTGCCTTTGTATCTGAATTTCTAGATCATGAGCTCTAGTTGCAAGCTCTTCGAATGTGTGTGGCATGTTCGCTTGCAAATTATAGAGCAGTCCCCACTGCATGCCTTGGACACACATGTCAATTGAAGATGATTCACTGATTCTCTCCTTGCAATTAAGCACCAAGTTTCTCCATCTTTCAATGAATTCAGTGACAGTTTCGTCTTTCCTTTGTTTCGTTCTGACCAATTCGGGCAAGCCAACAATCTGTCGAGTGCTATAGAAGCGAGTTAGGAAGTCTCTTTCCAATTGGTCCCAACTATGAATAGACCTAGGCCTGATATCAGTGTACCATTCAAAGGCCACGCCTTTTAGTGACCAAAAAAATTGCTTCACCATCAGATCTCCATAGGTTCCTGCATTGTTACAGGTCTCTATGAAGTGAGTGATGTGTTGCTTCTGGTTCCCTTTCCCTTCAAATTGTTAGAATTTTGGGGGTTGATACCCAATAGTAGTAGCAGTTTGTCTATACGCCTTCAGTACGACTTTGTATAATCGAGAGAGGATTGCAAAGTTCCTCCATACTGAGCACAAATAGTGTCAGCAATCATCATCTGCAATTGTTGAACTGTCAGATTTGTAACAGGTGTTGTGGTGTTATTACTGTTGTTATTTAGATTATTCACCACGATGATGTCTTCCTGGTTCTTTCTCTTTCGCTCTCGCTCAGCATGCTCATCGCCAGTAGACCTTGCATTAGAGTTTGGATTATTTGATGAACTCGGTGGAGGTTGACTTGCCAACCTAGCTGTCAGAGAAGCTATTTGGGCATCTTTTTCTACCATAACCTTTTTTCAGATTTTCAATTGCTGTGGACATCTCTTGAAAAAGAGTCTTAGCATTTTGAGTAGCTTCAATGGTCATCATCGCAACAAAGGATTTAGAAGACTCAGAGTTACAGTCTACCCATCTCCTAGTTATTTTCAAAAGCAACTTCAACATCAGATTCCCCACTCGGGTGATAGTCATAGTAGGAGCCCTCAGATCTTGTCTAGACCTCTTTGGCGGCCTTTCTTATGGGTTTTCCCCTACGGAAAAATTACTTCAATGGTGACACCAACTGGGATCTTCCAGCTCTAGTGCGAGCACATGTTGCTGGAAGATGTTCTTAAAGATCTTGAAGTGCTTTAGGAAATGAGTCGTTGGTCTGACTTGAAGTCATTGTTGAATCTTGATTTGAGGAGTGTGATTCAAGAGATGAGAGGAAAATAGTGTCCCACTGGGCGTGCCAAAAATTTGTACACAAAATTTTCTCAGAATAGGGGGAAATTACACGTGTCAAATTACAAATATTGAATGTATAATAAAGTGGTTCTTCTTCTCTTGATTTCTCTGATTAATGAAGCGGTCTTCACTCCAAATTTAGGCTTGGATTTGATTTTGATGGATACTAGACTGGCCTTGAATCAGCTTGTAGTCGGCGGTTGATTTGAGAAGAAACCGAACTTGAATCAGCTTGTGGCTTCTCCTTGATTTGATTCGATTTGAGCTTGAGAGAAAAACTGGCCTTAATTTGGCTTATAGTTTTTCTCTTTCTTTCTTGAGGATCATACGCTTCAGTTCTTGATCTTTGCAGCAATTTATCTCCAAAAATCTTCTCTCTTCACCTTCTGATGAGGCCTTTATTTATAGGCTCATAAGGATGATTTTGAATTTAAAAAATGACATGTGTCTTCATCTCATTGGTCTAATATCTAATCCAAAAATATTTGATTTGGTTTAGATTTGATCATGATTTCAATTCAAACTTGATTTGTATTTGAATTTGATTTCAGAATTTGAATATTAATTAATTTGATATTTAATCAAATTAATAAATATGAAATGGGTTTTGGCCATTTATGAATTTGTTGATGGGCTTCGACATGAAATATGACCCCTTTGACCCTTGGGCTTTATGGGCTTCGTGGATCTACATAGACTGAGCCGAATATTTTAAGATATGCCGAAATTTTGATGTCTACAATGATATCCTTTCAAATTCCATAACTTATATCATAATTTGTAATTTATTGAACAAATTCAATTTAATAGGGATACTTAAATGTTTTTAACTAAACTAACCAAAAATTTTGATGGAAAATAATATCAAATTATAAAAAAATATTAATTATGTGACACATGTTAATTTCTAAGACATGCAATGGATGACACATGTCATCACATGAGGTATTCAAGAATCTTAGGTGGCTTCCTCTCAAGCCAATATTTCTTTTTTAAAAATCAATCGATATTAGGTCATTATATTGGATATCAACTATCCTAGACTTGAACCGGATCTTTATTTTCAACATTAATAAATTATTGTTATGTATCCCAAAATAATTGGCATACATATTGGCAAACTATACTCCAAAATGAAAAAAATTGATCCTGATAATTCATTTTTTAAAAACCATTGGGTATGTGATTATCATACTAGGTACTGATTATCTTAGACTTGAGGTGGGCACTGATCATGATTCCATAGAGTGGCTCATATTGGGTGTCGACTACTTCGGACTCGAGTAAGATAGGATACTGAAGAAGGGCAAAGCTTTCATTCTTAAGTTTTAATATCACATACATAGGGCTCGAAATAAACCTCTAATTAAGTTAAAACACCTCATGACAGCTACATACTTGTAAGGTTCAATTATCTTCCAATCATAGGAATGATCTTAAACTCCTAAATCTACCTACCTCCTTTATATGAAATCTCAATTTTTTTTGGTATATCTCACTTCCTTTCAGCACAAAATTGAAAAGGCTCAACTTCCCAAACATAAATTTATGGTTCTTATTTGTAAATACAAGGAAATTTTATTTAGTAAATTGTCAAATACAACCCTTTAGTTTAGGTAGGAAATTATATTGAAGTAGTATATAAGAGTATACTATTTCTCTAAATAATTATTCGAATAAGCATCTTTGAAGGAAAATGTAAGAAGTAGAAGCATAGTACAAGTGGATAGTCTTGTATAAATAATCTAATGTATATAATATTAAAGAATAATAAATATAGTTTTATTTTATTTTTTGAAGGGAAGGAACGAATTCTATTAATTTACGTCTGCAAATACAAAATGCGCGATTGCCTCGGGGCATTTCCCTACCGAAATATTTCCTAAATCGAAAATCAAAGCCATTTGGCCTAACTCGTGTGTTGGGACATTCGTGGTCCTTTTTGTGTGCGTAAAAGAGCAATTGCTGAACGTATACGCTAGTCGTGCCACCTCTTCCAGCACCAATAGTTTTATGATTTCTCTTATAAGAAAACTTAACGTTTATTAATGCTAAAATATTTTGTATATATTAAACTTATTTTAATAACAATTTTAAATATAATATTTTCTATTTTATGGAGGAATTATTTTCTTTTCTTATAAAAATTAGCTTTTGTTTTAATTACAAAGATTAAAAAAAACAGGGTCTAAGAACTTTAGGACCTGTTTGGTTACCCGTAATGGACCATAAGGAATGAGAATGAAGGTAGGGAATGAGTATGAGTAGAAATGTGAATGAAGGAGTATGGCCATTAAGGTGTTTGGTATCCTACCATCACGAATGAAAATAAAAAAGTTGAATGATCATTACCTTTGTTTGGTATGAATGGTAAGGAATGAGAATAAATGTGTAAATTTCTATTTTACCCTTATTTTAATGGAGTCATTACTAAATATATTTAATAATAAAATTCATTGATTATTTTATTTGATAATTTATATATAAATTTATTGAATAAAATATAAATATTAAATTACACATGAAATGTCAATAAAATATTATTTAAAAATCATTAAGTATTTTATTTAAAAATTAATTATAAATTAAGAAAAAAATCAACAAGGAAGTTTATCAGGGAAAAAATCAAGAAGGAAGCTCCTCAATCAGGATCAAAGTAAGTAGTAACGTTTTATAACGAAGCACCAAACCTTTTCTTTGAAAGGCTAATTGAATTATAAAAAAAAACTAATGGAATTATTAAAAAAGGAAAAGAAAGTCACAATTCAAGTCAGGATAATACAAGTGGAAAATAAGTGATATTTGTAGAGTGACATAAATTGTAATTTTAAAAAATAAAAAAATATTTATAATAAAAAAAAATTGTAGTATTTCTTCTCATTCCATTCCTTGTTATATCCAGAGGGGGATTCTAGCCATAAAATTATGTTTTGAACCCCTCTCATTCCTGGTCTATTTCCATTTCTTATCTCCATTCCTTGTCTCCATTCCTTGTAACCAAACGGCTGGAATACTAAGGAATGAGTCTCCATTCTCATTCCTTGTGGCCCATTACGGGTAACTAAATAGGCCGTTAATATCCTTGACTAGCTAAAGTCTTTCTATAATATGAATTCATTTAACAAATTTAGATTTGTTGAATTGGACTTTCACAAAATTGGAAAATTATTTGGTCTCACAATTTTAAATATAGTATTTTCCAGCCCTCTTTTGATGTGTGAAATTTTTTAGTTCGCTATTTTACCCTTAATGAAAATAATATTTAAGTCGAACACTAAAATTTTTTTTTCGCTAAAAAAGTATAAAAACATTAGCACTAATTGTTGGTTACAAATATGTAGTTTAGTAAAACAAAACTTCTTAACACTGCACTTTATTGCTATGGTAAAAAAAATTCCATTCAATCTTCATTGTTTTTTTTTTTCCAGTTGTAATTTGCTTTCAATTCTGGTAAGGAGTTTAAATTCTTTAATGGTATTCAAAAGTAATTTAATTTTCTTACTTCTTTTAACATCGATATCTAAAAATAAATTTTAGAAGATTTCAGTTTAGTGTATTTTAATAATTTTGATTAGGTAATGGGTCGAATTAGTAATACCAATTACTGATCATAATTAATAGATTATAGATATTGAACCAAATTTCTCAAAATAAATTTGGTTTGGTATTCAGTTATATGAATTAACCTAGATGTAACTCACAATACAACATAATTAATGCTTTGCAAGTGAAATCCAAGAACATAAATGAGTTCACAGATTTTAGGAGACTTTCACGTGTAAAACTTGCATTTTTGCCTTTCTTTGATTAATTAATGGCTAAACATGTCTACATTCATATGATTTTTGAACTTAATAAGAGAAAATTTGGTTTGAAATTTTGTTAATTTTGGTGTTTACATGTTCTGTTGATGTCAACAAATTGTTGCATTCTGCAAAAGCACGTGATTCAATCTAGGCTCTGTTTGGCGTTCCGGTTCTAGTTGAGGAAGAGCTTGTGCAAAAGTGCTGTGTGAAAATCACTTTTGGAAAAAGTAGTATGCTGTTTGGTAAATATTTTTTAAAAATGTTGTGAGATACCTAAGTTCTGTTTGGCGTTCCAGTTCTAGTAGAGGAAGAGCTTGTGTAAAAGTGCTGTATGAAAATCATTTTTGGGAAAAGTAGTATGATGTTTGGTAAATATTTTTTAAAAGTGTTGTGAGATACCTAAGTTGTTTGGTAAAACAACTTTTCAAAACTATGGTTTGGATGTAAAATGACCATAAAAGATATAATTTATTTCAAGTGTTATAATTAATTTTTTTTAATATCTTTATATATATTTTTAAATAAATAATTGAAAAAAAGTAATTAAATGGTATAAAACCCATTTTTAAAAAATTAATAAAAATAGGAAAAGTGGATCTAGAATTACTTATCTTGAGATGGAGATTTTATTGTGGTAGTTTTTAATTTATTTTGATATATTATATAAAGTAAAAAAATGAAATTAAAATGAAAAAAAAAAAAGGAGAGAGACTTTTGCTAGAAGCTCCAATTTGGAGTTTCTCCAAAAGTGGCCCAAATGCTGGTTTTGAGCTTGGAAGCCCATTTGGCCAACAATTGCCAAACGCTCACCTTTGACTTTTCGTTCCGAAACAGAGCTTCCTGTCGTAGAACCTCAACGCCAAACACCACCTACGTAAACTTTAAAATTTATTTTTCTGTTCAAGAAAAAAAAATGTCAAAATTAAAATGCAAAATAAGACGTTAATGTAACAATTATTCCCATTATATTATTATAGAACACATTCAAGAAGAACTTTTACTCTTGATTGATAAGTTTTATAGCGTAAAGGTCTAATTAATTGATTAACTAAAAAAATGATAGATTAGATATGCTTTAATACAAATGTTATTTACCTTCTATTTAACATTTTATAACTAAAACACACACATATATCAATTTATACTTATTTTTACAATATATATATATATATATATTTCAAATTGAGTTCAAATTATCCTGTTAAATTTGAGGTACAATGATACGATACGACCTAGTCTTATGCTCGGATGGATGATGATCAAGCGATAGAGAATGCGGAAGCAAGAGATAAGATGTTGAACAAAAGATGTAGAGCCCAAATCTTGATGGATAATAAAGGATCTAGTTTGCCCTGAGTTAAAAGTCTTGTTTGCCCTTCAAGTGAATTAATCATTGACCCAAAACTGCCCAAACTTCATGGTCTCACTCGTTGCCAATGAACTCGACCATGAACACTGTGTCTTCACATCCTTTGATATCTATGATTGGGAAAATAGGGAGGAAAGGATACTGGGACACTATTATGGAGCCAAGGGACTGGTAGGGACCAAAAGGGCTATGGTCTGGTCGGCCAAGGGTTCGGACCCATCATAGTGTTGCCGAGGGCGACTCGGGACAAGGAGGCCATGTGGGCACTTGGGACCATCTGGGCCATGAAGCTGCTATCTTGTACATGACTTGAAAGACTGGCCTATAGAGGGTCTTAGATGGCCAACGGGTTGCCCTTAGGCTAGTATCATACAATTAGACTTCTTCAATTAGATTATGTTAAGAGGTTATAAGTTCAAATTTGCGCCTAATAGAAAAATCTAGACTCATTATATTTTTCTAAAAATACTTAACTTTCCTTTAAAATTAAAGTGATTTTTCAAACAAAAATGAATGTTAATGTCATTTTTGTCATGTATTTCAGTTGAAGTGTTGTAGTATATAATAATTATAAAAATATTTAAAAAATTAAATTAATACATACGAAAGCCTAAAATGAAAACAAAGTTAATTTATAATAAGAACATTTATTTAATACATACTTTAAAAAATAATTTTTTTTCATATCACAAGATTGAAAGATTGAAATTTCAAAATCAAGCACACAAAATTATAGCACAACTGATAATTACTGCATGCTCTCTCTGTTAAGTATATCATGGATTCAATTCATGGTTGAGTGAGGAGTGAAATTCGAGGTATTTAGCTTTTATTGTACTAAAAATGATTTTTTATTTATTTATAAAATAATGTCAAAAGCAACCAAAACTACATTTGAAACTGAGCTGGTATAGTGTTTAACACGAATTAAGAGATAATTTAGTCATTTTGGTTTCTTGATGCATGAATTTCCAGTAACAACTTAAGAATAAAATTAATAATTTCTTCATGATTCTTTAAAAAAAATATTAAACAAAAATAATAATAATAATTACGACATACATAAATAGAATTATATATATAAAGTAAGAAACAAATTAAACTTTAACTATGAAAAGCCCTTATTATATAGATTTAGGATTTATTTGGTATTCGTTTCGAGGGTTTTTCAATTCCATTTAAATTTATATTTTTTATTTCTTTTTGAAACTCAAAATTTCATTATTTACCAATGCATTTTATTAAAAAATAAGTGTTATCGACTTTTAATTACATATATTTTTTTTTATTGTTGCATTAGAAATATTTTAGAATTATATATTTTTTTCATATCGGTCTACTTACTATAAATTGTAATTATAATTTTAGTTAATTAATTATATACTTTATTTAATTACTAAGATAATATCAATATTTTTATTATCACATAGTAAATTGTAATTATAATTTTAGTTAATTAATTACATATTTTATTTAATTAATAACATAATATAAATATTTTTATTATCGCATTCTCACGTTTAACGTACTTGTAGAGAAAATTACTTATATTAAAAGATAATTGGGTTATTACTTATATTAAAAGATACTCCCTCTGTCCCTCAATAAATGTCTTCCTCGCATCTCAATATTCAGTAGGGAACGCATATCGAGGAGGCTGGATGAGGCACTATTTGATCCCAAAAAAATCCAATTTTTTTTTTGAACGTACGTTAATCCTTAACGTACTTCCCAGAAAAAATTAGGGGCAAAATTGTCTCAAATAGGTCGTCTGCCGGCCGTTTTAAGATACGTGCCGAAACAGTAAAAATAAAAGATAAAACAACAATTATTGAGGGACGGAGGGAGTAATTGTTAACCCGAGAATATAAATCTGATAAAGAATTGTTTTAGTTTAACTAAAATTTGTAAGTTTGACCTATACAGCGGAAGAAAATTACCTCCAACAGGTGCAAGAGGTGCTGCCTTAGTAACATAACATAGCTACTCCCTGTTGGTGTTTTATTCCTTTCTTTGCGCCACCATCAGTCCATTACCATTCACCATCTCTAATTTCTCCGTTACGCCAACCGGAGCTAGTTTTATGGTCGATCATGAACCCTCAGTCAGACTCAGTGCGCCACCATCATGGCCAATTCCGCCCTCCTCATCCTCGTTTCCACCACCAGCAACATGATCTCCACCACAACAACCACAACAACAGCCACCACTACCGCCAACATCACAACAACAACAGCCACCACCTGCAAGCTCCTACCATGTTTGTTGTCAAACTCCTCTACAACCGCCACCTTCACTGCTCTAACCGCTGTATGTTTCCCGTGGACACGCTAATCTCCCAATGTAACCCTAAGCCCCAAAATCACTGCACTAACCCATCCCGGGTCGTGGCAGCGCGGCTCTTCTTCCGGTACCAGCAAGACGCCGTGGAGGCCATTGTTTCGCTGTGGGAGCGGAGACTTGCCGGAGATCATGTGTTTACGCCGGTGGTAGAGTTTCGTGGCAGTGTCTTCTCTTTGAATGAGAGAATTAGAGTTTTGTTTCGACTGCATTTACAGAAGCTGTTGGAAGGTGACTCAGTTAGGAGTTTGGAGAAGAGGGTCGAGTCGTTGTCCCTTGAAATAAAGAAATTCAGTGGGTTGCTTAAGAAGCCAAATGAGATTCGCCTTTTTCAAGAGTATAACAGGAGGAAGGAAGGATTGACAGTGGAGATGGAAGGAGTTGAAAAGAGGATCGAGGAGTTTAGGACAGGGATTAAGTGTGTAACTGAGTATCTTGAGGGAAAGACGGTAGGTGAGCAAGAGGACAGTGAACTACGGGTCTTAAGGTTCGATAAGAGCAGGGAATTTGATTGGAGTAAATTGCATTGTTTGATTTTGAGAGAGTGTAGGCGGTTGGAATATGGGTTGCCCATATTCGGCTGTAGGAGTCAGATTCTGCAAACTTTGCATCATCAGCAGGTACTAATGATTGTGAAAGTGTGAATGTGGTTTGCTTGGGTTGTGGCTATTATGTGTGCGCGCATGTATAAGATATTAATTGTCATAGTTCTATGGTTTTCCTGCACTTCCATGTTGTTTGAATCTTAATGATTACTAGGGAATGAAATTTTCTATTGCCTTTGTAGAAAAAGATAGACCAGGAGGTAAAAGAGCAATAAGGTTTCAGACCTTTGTGTATGTTCTTTTTGCCGTGTATGTTCTTTTTGCCATTATGGTATTTGGAGCTTCGGTAGAAGCTTGCAATTGCCCCTGAAGAAGGACAGACAATGCTAAGATAATTACAAGGGGAATTTAAGGTTTAATATGGATTTGTGATATCTAGTTTGCTCACTATAATTGTATTATTAGGTTATCATTGTCCAACTCTCGAAAGAAAATTTATATCCTAGCCAATGCTCTTGAAATTATCTTTAAAAATATATCTTCCTTTAAAGGATTGTTCTGGTTGTTGGTTTGAAGTGTTCTGGAGTTGTTTTTCTTAGCGGTAGTTCTGAACTTCTCCCCTTTTGTTGTAACTTGTAACTACATAAATGTTGTGTTTATTGTCTTGGAGTTAGGTTAGTGTGTACCTTTTTCCAAACTTGCTTTTTAAATGGTTTGTTATTTGTCAATCTTTATTATATCGTGGTTTCCTTATATGTATATGTTTCCTGTTTTATGTGGCTGAACAAATTTAATTATCCTTCGCAGCTTCTAGGTCTGTTTCAAATTTGTGTTCATATTTTGGTCATTTTGTCCTACTCACAGGTAATAGTCTTGATAGGAGAGACAGGTTCAGGAAAGAGCACGCAATTGGTTCAGTTTCTTGCTGATTCAGGAGTCGCATCCAGTGGCTCAATTTTGTGCACCCAACCACGCAAGATAGCAGCAATTTCCTTGGCAAAAAGGGTCGCTGAGGAGAGCAGTGGATGCTATGATGAAAATTCAATAGTCTGCTATCCAAGTTCTGTTCAGGAGTTTGGTTCCAAGGCAATATATATGACAGATCACTGTCTGCTGCAGAGCCTCATGAAAGATCGTACTTTGGCTGGAGTGTCATGCATTATCGTCGATGAGGCTCATGAAAGAAGCTTGAATACTGATCTTCTATTGGCGTTATTGAAAGATTTGCTTTGTCAGAGGCATGACCTGAGACTGATAATAATGTCAGCAACTGTAGATGCAAGAAAATTATCAGAATATTTCTTCAGTTGTGAAACTTTCTATGTGTTAGGAAGGAGCTTTCCTGTTGAAATAAAATACACTCCTGGTACATCTGGAGGGGCATTTGGTCCCATAGCCAGCTCCAATGTTATTGCTCCTTTTGTATTTGATGTTGTTAATATGGCAAAGGAGATCCATGAATTGGAGGCAGAAGGGGCAATTCTTGCATTTTTGACTTCTCAGATGGAAGTAGAATGGGCCTGTGAAAATTTCCAGTCTTCAACTGCCATTGCATTGGCATTACATGGAAAGCTTTCTCATGACGAGCAACACCGGGTTTTCCTGAATTATCCAGGGAAGAGGAAAGTTATTTTTGCTACAAATATAGCAGAGACATCCTTAACAATTCCAGGTGTCAAGTATGTGGTTGATTCTGGTTTGCATAAAGAGAGCATTTTTGAACCCACTTCTGGGATGAATGTTCTCAGAATTACCAAGATCAGCCAGAGTTCTGCCAATCAACGAGCTGGCCGTGCTGGTCGAACCGAACCTGGCAGGTGTTATCGTCTCTATTCAGAATTTGATTATGAGTCCATGATTTTACATCAAGTTCCCGAAATTCAGAAAGTTCACATTGGGATTGCAGTTTTGAGGATTCTTGCCTTGGGTATTCGGAATGTGCTAGATTTTGATTTTATTGATGCTCCCAGTACCAAGGCAATTGATAAGGCTATTAAGAACCTTGTGCAGTTAGGTGCTATTACCTGCCAAAGCGATGTCTTTGAGTTAACAGATGTGGGTAGTAATTTTGTTAAGTTAGGTATTGAACCTAGACTGGGTAAAATTATTCTTGACAGCTGCTGCTGTGGTTTGCGTAGAGAAGGAGCTGTCCTTGCTGCTGCTATGGCAAATGCCAGTAGCATATTTTGCAGAGTTGGATCTGATGATGATAAACAGAGATCTGATTGCCTGAAAGTGAAGTTCTGCCATCATGATGGAGATCTGTTCACGCTGCTTTCTGTGTACAAAGAATGGGAGAGTTTACGTGAGGACAACAAAAATAAATGGTGTTGGGAAAATAGCATAAATGCAAAAGCTATGCGACGATGTAGAGATACTTTGCTAGAATTGGAAAGCTGTTTGAAGAATGAACTTAGCATCATTATTCCATCTTATTGGGTTTGGAATCCTCATGCTGTCACGTCTTATGATAAAAGTTTGAAGAAGATTATTCTCTCTTCTTTGACAGATAATATAGCCATGTACTCTGGATATGACCGACTTGGTTATGAGGTAGTATCAAGTGGTGAATATGTTCAACTTCATCCTTCATGTTCATTGCAAGTGTATAGCCAGAAGCCAAATTGGGTTGTTTTCGCTGAGCTGTTATCAGTTTCTTCTCAGTATTTGGTTTGTGTTACTGCATTTGATTTTGACAGCTTATCTACCTTTAGCCCTCCTTTATTTGATGTCTCAAATGTGGAGAATAGAAAATTGCACTTGAGGGTGATCAAAGTATTTGGTGATATGGTTTTAAAACGGTTCTGTGGGAAGTTAAATGTTAGCTTGTTTGCTCTCGTCTCCCGCTTGCGATCAACATTCAATGATGAGAGAATCAGTGTTGAAGTCAGTGTTGATGCTAATGAGGTTCGATTATTTGCAGCTTCAGTAGACATTGAAAAGGTATATGAGATTGTTCATGATGCCTTGGATTATGAAAGGAAATGGTTAAGTAATGACTGCTTGGAGAAATGCTTGTATCATGGTGTGCGAGCTGGTGCAGCCCCCCCTACTGCCCTTTTTGGAGCTGGTGCAGAAATTAAGCATCTGGAGTTGGAAAACAGATGTTTGACAGTGCATGTGTCCCTCTCGGGTGCAAGCGCAGTAGATGACAAGCAAGTATTAGGGTTCATTGAGAAATATGTATCTGGGATTTGTGGCTTTTACAAGCTCTCTACCATGGGACGTGATGGTGATGATGTAGAAAAGTGGGGTAGGGTGACATTTCTTACACCTGAAGCAGCCGAAAAAGCTTTAGAGTTAAATGGATTCATGTTAAATGGCTCTGTGCTGAAACTGTCACCTTCTCAGTCATCTGTCGGGGGTAGTAAGAAATTATCTTCATTTGCTGCCTTAAAAGCCAAAGTCAGTTGGCCACGGAGGTACAGCAAGGGTTTTGCAATTGTCAGATGTGGAATGAATGATGCCGAATATGTTGTGAAGGATTGCTTTAATCTACTGATTGGAGGTAGGTTTATCCAGTGTGAGCTCAGCACAAAAGAAGCAGATTGTGTTGTCGTCAGAGGATTAGATAGAGGACTTTCTGAAACGGAAATTCTTGAGGCTCTGCAAAAGGCCACAAGTAGGAGGCTTTTGGATGTATTCTTAATTAGAGGGGATGCTGTGCCCGATCCCCTTCTTGACGCTTGTGAGAAAGCGCTTCTCAAGGAAATTGCTCCTTTTATGCCTAACCAGGGCCCTTTGAGCAATTACTGCCATGTTCAGGTCTTTGCTCCTGAGCCAAAGGGTTGTTTCATGAGGGCTTCTGTCACTTTTGATGGAAGCCTACATCTGGAGGCAGCTCAAGCTTTGCAACACATGCAAGGGCAAGTACTTGCTGGCTGTTTTTCCTGGCAGAAGATGCAGTGCCAGCAGGTGTTCCATAGCTCTGTATCATGCCCTGCTCCAGCTTATTCTTTCATTCAGAGGCAGCTGGATTCTTTACTTCAGATATTTAACCGCCGACCTGGTAATTGCTTTCAATTAATGTTTCTCTTCATTGAGTGTATGTTGATCTATTTTTACTTGGTATGCAAGTTACATATATCACTGTGTCATCCAATTCTGGACGAATTTTTGCAGATTAGCATGGATTTGGTGAAAAATATTGTAGTGCGACTGCATAACAGTTGTTAATATTACTGTCTTTTGTTTTGTTTTGCTTTTGATAAGCTACTTTGTCTTTTGTGGATGAGTTGGATCTTGAATTGAGAAATGTATGGTAGGAGCAGCTCAAATTAGATCCAGCGAAGAATTGGCTTTGTATTTGGGACAAGTTTACTTATGAAGTGTTTGAATTTCCCACCTAGTTTGTTCTGGTTTGAGTTGTTGAGTAATTTACCCCACAATAAATTTGAAAAGACAGACAGATGGAGAAAAGTCTTAAAGGAAAGCGGTATAAATAGTGAACCTCCATTCCACCTTCCACAATAAGGAGAAGTTTACCTTGTAATTTCTTTCAGTTTGCTTTTTTATTTTTTGTCTGTTTGGTCCACCTTGGTTTTGAATGCTCTCCCAGTCTCAAGTCTTTTGATTGCCTCTGGTGTCTAATTCTCTCTAGTAAATCCCTTAAGCTTATAAAAAGGTTTTTGTGGTTTAGCTACCTAAACTTTTGGGAACCTAGTAATTTTACCAGGCGAAAATCTATCCTATCCAAAAACTTCAAGTGCTTAGGCTAATAATTTTATAGAAGCGACAAAATGTGCGTAGTGCTATGATGGGCCATCCAACCTCTGTGACTCTTTTCTAACTGATCTATGTACTTCTGAGGGTTAACATTAACTTTTTTTATTTTGTGCTAATGTTGATTGATGATAATATAATTAAAGTAAAAGTGGATGGTTATATTAATGTGAGGATTAGACGTTCTTGAATCAGTATCAAGGTTATAAGATGTCAGGAGTTCAATACTTGCAACGTAAATGCAGCTGGTACAACAATTTTGTTGAATAATAGATTTGTATTTCTCAAATTTTGTGTAGAAAGGGCAATGTGATGCTAGCCCATTAAAAAGGGGCGTTGTATCATTTCATTTATGAGAGGCATTATGAACTTGTTGAACTGCATGCACAGTGCCCACTCTCTCGCAAGTATGATAGGGTTGCATCTGGAGTAACAACTTGGGGAGTATATCAATGGTGTCACTAATACGTGTTTTCCTCCTCTTACTTTTTGTTTAACCGGAAGCTTTGATTTAGTAGAACAATTGAAACAGCTATCTTTTATTTATTAATGTTGAATGTAAGCGACGTAATCATTTTTTTTGGTGGTTCAGCACTGACAGGATTGACTGTGCAGGTGTACGTTGCAGATCAGAGAAGAATGAGAATGGCTCCTACAGAGTGAAAATATCTGCTAATGCAACAAAGACAGTGGCAGAGTTGAGGCGGCCACTGGAGCTGCTAATGAATGGGAAGAAAGTAAATCATGATAGCTTAACTCCAGTGGTTATGGAGCTTCTCTTCTCGAGGGATGGTATTTCACTCTTGAGATCACTGCAGCATGAAACAGGAACTTACATTCTTTTCGATCGGCAGAGTCTCTGTGTTAGGATCTATGGTCCCGAGAATAAAGTTGCTCTTACTGAACAGAAGCTTGTCCAATCACTTTTAACCCTTTATGAGAATAAGCAAGTGAATATCTGTCTACGAGGTGGAGTTATGCCTCATGATCTTATGAAGAGAGTGGTTGATAAGTTTGGGCCTGACTTGCATGTACTGAAAGGCAAGTTTCCTGGAGTTGAATTTAGACTTAATACAAGGCGGCATGTCCTTTCTTTCACAGGTAAAAAGAACTTGAGACAGAGAGTGGAGGGGTTAATTCATGACTTTGCACGATCTCTCAGTGTTAGTGGACCTTCCATACAACACGAAGATACATGCCCCATTTGCTTGTGCGAGGTCGAGGATTGTTACCAGCTTGGAGCTTGTGGGCACAGATTCTGCAGGTCTTGCTTGATTGACCAGATAGAGGCAGCAATGAGAGGGCATGATGGTTTCCCGGTTTGCTGTACGCACGAAGGATGTGGGATGAAAATGTGGCTGACTGATTTGAGGTCGCTCTTACCAAGTGAAAGGTTAGAGGACCTATTTAGGACTTCCTTGGGGGCCTTTGTTGCATCAAGTGGTGGCAGTTACAGGTTTTGCCCATCTCCCGATTGCCCCTCTATTTACCGTGTATCGAAAAGCGGGATGTTTGATGACCCATTTATATGTGGAGCATGCTGTGCTGAAACTTGTACAGTGTGTCACTTGGAGTATCACCCTCCTGTGTCTTGTGAGAGGTACAAAGAGTTTAAGGAGGATCCTGACTCGTCCTTGAAAGAATGGTGCAAGGGAAAAGAGCATGTTAAGAGTTGCCCGGTATGTGGGTACACAATTGAGAAGGTGGAGGGTTGCAATCATGTCGAATGCAGGTGCGGGAATCACATCTGCTGGGTCTGCTTGGTGTATTTCATTCGTGGTGAGGATTGCTATGAGCATTTGAGGTCTGTACATCTTGCTTTTATATGACAGCACAGCCCTTAACTTATGAGTAACTTACTTGACCTACTTGTATAAAGTTCCTATATATATATATATATATATATATATATATATATATATATATATATATATATATATATATATATATCATAAACGCAACTGATCGAGAGTTCAGATCAGTTGCTTAGTGCTTCCTCCTATCATCATCGCACCACCCTTATGCTCTTGATTAATTTAACGTTTGCTTCTTTCACGGCTATGCATATGTCTGCATGCACATAATAACTTGCAGGATTTGTGGTACCGGCTTGGTTTAGATGAACTGTAATGTATGGAATGCTTAGGAGGATCTAGCTCAAGAGTTTAATCACACAACAACTAATGAAAACACGATTCAAACAAGGAAAGAAAGACACGGATGTGCAACGGATGAAACGGAAGAAAGTCACAAGAGGAAGATAACGTTACCAAGGCAATACGGAAGGAAAGAGAGGACGACTTGTACACGGTGATGATCAACGAAACACATTTGAAATCTTGAAGTCACACGGAAAGGGAAGAGTAGGCAATATCCATATATTTCACAAATAGTTTTACACACTTTAAAAAACTCACAAGCAATGGTAAAAGATCAAGAGGGGTTAACGGTTGGAACCCGTAGACCACTTCAAAAGGAGAGAACCCGGTAGATAAGTGATGTGCATGGTTATAAGCAAATTCAATGAATGCAATGCAGTTTTCCCACTTCGTTCCATGCTTATCAACCATGATCTGAAGGAGAGATCCCAAAGTCCTATTCACCACCTCTGTTTGCCCATCCGTTTGGGGATGACAAGTGGTGGAGAAGAGGAGCTTAGTACCCAACTTCGCCCAAAGAGTACGCCAGAAATGGCTCAAAAATTTAGTATCCTTATCACTAACGATATTTTTGGGCATGCCATGCATACGAACAATATGTTGGAAAAATAAATGTGCAATGCGAATAGCGTCATGGATTTTAGCACGCGGAATGAAATGTGTCATTTTGGAGAAAAGATCCACCACAACAAAAATAGAGTCGTTTCGATGTCGAGACCTAGGTAAGCCCAACACAAAATCCATGGATTAATCAATCCATGGGTGGCTAGCAACAGGAAAGGGCATATAAGTGGCGTGATGCATAGATTTAGATTTGGCCTTTTTACACATAAGACATCGATTCACAATTTTGGTGACATCAACCTTCATTTTTGGCCAAAAGAAGTGTGTTTTAAGGACATGCAAGGTTTTGGTAATACCAAAATGACCACTTAAAGCACCAGAATGTGCTTCCAATACTAGTAATTTTCTAATGCTAGAACGTGGTATGCAAAGTCGATGATGTTTGAACAAGAACTTGTCATGCTGAATGAAATGCATATGGGGACCGTTTGCATAAGCAAATCACGAAAATCCTCATCATGCTCATATAATTCTGTCAAATGGGAAAAACCAAAAATTTGAACATCAAGGGTGTTTAAGAGGACGTACCGGCGAGAGAGAGCATCGACAACCACGTTTTCTTTTCCTTGTTTGTACTTGATGGCGTAAAGAAAAACCTTAATAAATTCCATCCACTTGGCACGCCGTTTGTTTAGCTTTGCTTGGCCTTGGAGGAACTTCAGACTCAAGTGATCGGTATGTATCACAAATTGATTTGGCAACAGGTAATGTTCCTATACCATAAGTGCTCTCACTAACACATATAACTCCCGATCATAGGTTGAGTAATTGAGTTGTGCTCCATTTAGTTTCTCACTAAAGTAGGTTATCGGGCATCCTTCTTGGGTAAGTATCGCCCCGATATCGATACTGCTCGCGTCGCACTCTAGCTCGAAAGCTTTGTTGAAATCCGGTAGTGCTAGTACTAGTGATCGCATGAGCAGATTCTTAAGTTCCCGGAAAACCTCTTCCTGTCTTTTTGCGTAGTCAAACAGGACATTTTTCTTAGTAAGTTCATTGAGAGGGGCGGCTATCGTTGAGAAATTTGGTACGAATCGCCGATATAAGCTAGCTAGGTTGGAAAGACCTAACCTCACTTGCATTCTTCGGGCTCGGCCACTCTTGGATGACCTTCACATTGTCTTCGTCCATCTGGACTCCACCTGTGCTCACAACAAAGCCAAGAAAATGAACACGATACAAACAAAATTCACATTTGACAAGTTTAGCATATATGCGGTTAGTCCGTAATGTGTCAAGTATGGTGTGTAAATGTGTAACATGAGCATCAAGAGTTGTTAGTGTGTCAAGTACGACTATAAATGAGAATATCATCAAAGTACACTACGACATACTTCCTGATAAAGTCCTGCAAGACATGATTCATTAACCTCATAAAAGTGCTTGGGGCGTTAGATAATCCGAATGGCATTACCATCCACTCATACAAACCGTGCTTTGTTTTGAAGGTAGTCTTCCACTCGTCACCCTCATGCATCCTGATTTGATGGTAGCCACTCATGAGATCAATCTTAGAATAAATCTAGCTTCCACTTAAGTCGTCAAGCATGTCGTCAAGTTTGGGTATCGGGTGCCGATATCTCACTGTGATTTTGTTGATGGCTCGGCAGTCAACGCACATCCGCCAAGAACCATCCTTCTTCAGTACAAGTAATATCGGTACTGCACAGGGGGACATACTTTCCCTGATGAATCCCTTACTCATCAAGTCGCCCACCTGCCGTTGAAGTTCTTTGGTCTCTTCTGGGTTGCACCGATAGGCTGGCCTGTTCGGCATGGTTGATCCCGATATTAAGTCAATCTTGTGTTATATTCCTTAGATGGGTGGGAGACCGATAGGCATCTTGTCGGGAAATACATCCTTATATTCCTGCAAAAGGAAGATTAACGGGCTGGGTAGAGAAGAAGGAAGGTTAGCAACAACATTTAAACAATGTGCCTTGTACCGAAGTACCAGACACACTTTGTTGGCAAACAGAGTGTGCCTCACATCCTTTCCTCTCGCCAAAATGCTCACCGATTTTGGCTCTCTACCGTGCTCGTTATTTTCACGGCGTGTATTATCGTCGCTCTTGACTTTCTTCTCTCTTTTCTTTTCTTTTTAACTCTTGCTCCCACTCATCGTACCATGCTTACTTTTTTCATGGTGTGTGTTCTCTCGACTCACATTCTTCTCTCTGCTCTTCTCTCTTAATTTCCTCATTAATTGGAACTCAACACTTGTTTGTTCCATGTGGCGTTGGTCCTCTCGGACTTGTGCTGGAGATAGAGGTGGAATGTTGTATTTCTTACTGCCATGAGTGAGATGAATCTTGTTGGTACGTCCATCATGGGAAACATACCAGTCAAACTACCACGGTCGGCCGAGGAGGAGATGACTGGCATCCATCGGTACGATATCGCATAACCTCTCGTCCCCGTACCTGCCTTTCTTAAAGGAGACAAAGACCTGCTCTTTTACCTTCACCTCACCGTCATTATTAAACCAATGTAAAGAGTATGGTGTAGGATGCGGTAAGGTTGGTAAATTCAGTTGGTGGACCAAAAGATGGCTCGCCGCACCTACAACGCTTCCATTATCTACAATTAACGAAGCGACCTTACCGTTGATCTCACATCGAGAATGGAACAAGTTTTTCCGTTGTTCTTCGCAATCGACCCTAGCTTTGGCTTGGGCATTTATACTCCTTAATATTAAAGTCATCGCCGTGGTTGGGATTACCTCTTCCTCACTTCTTCTGGTATCATCTCCCTCATTTCTGTTATCTTCACCAGATTGTTCTTCCTTACTATAAGTCTCATAGGCTCCATCTCTAAGGATGATCACACGACGATTAGGGCATTCCGATGAAATGTGCCCTCTCCTGTGGCATTTAAAATACTCAATGTTTGAGGAGGACCTCCTAGGCTGGTTATGGGTAGTGGTAGTGGGGTTGTCGGTATAGCCCGATTGTCTTGGTGGAGGATTACTAGAGTTGTTTTTGGAATATGGTGTATTATTTTGGGTTAACGGGTACGATTTTAGGGGGTGGGGTATTTTTCGGGTCCTTTTGGTACGGTTGGTCACGTTGGTAAGACTTCCATTTGGGATTGGTTGAGATGGAAAAGGTTTGGGGAGTGTTTCGGTTTGGCGGGGGTTTTCTCTTGGTAGCTTCATGAGCTTCTACCTTCAACGCGTAATGAAGCATTGGTTGTAAGCTGTCAAATTCCTTCAACTCCAGTTTATACCTGATCATCTCATTCACACCGTTGAGGAATCTTGCCATGGTGATGTCGTCTTCCTCTTGGGTATCAATTTTGGTAAAAAGGGACTCAAGCTCATTGTAGTAGTCTTCTATCGATAAGGTTCCCTGCTTGAGACCTTGCAATTCGTTTCGCAAGTCCCGTTTGTAAGATGAGGGAACAAATCTTTCCCGCAACACATGCTTCATTTCCTCCCATGTCCTGATGACGCTGGTATCTCATCGATCTCTACATACCTTATCCCACCAACTAACGACGTAACCGTCAAACTCCATTGCCGCTAGCTTGATTTTCTTGCTATCGGAATATTGATGACAATTGAATATCCTCTGAATTTTTTCTTCCCAATGAAGGTACTCGGTTGGATCAGTAGTACCATCGAAGGTTGGGATCTGAACTTTAATAATGCTCAAATTATCATCAATCCGATGTTCTTGTTGTCATTCAAACGGCTCAATAAATCGGGGCACTGGCCCTCGCCGCCTCCTTCCCCGATTGTACCTGAATGGCTCCTCAAAATCATCGTTAGCTTCTTCATACATATCCTCATAAAATTCGTGTTCTTGGTATGGGGTAGTGCAGCCATGGTAGTGGGGTATCGGGACCTTATTACTGATAGTGAGGATGACTTCATTGTTTTACCTGCTTGAACTTCCGGTAGTTACCGGTAGGCCGCTAGGGGTTAACAGCACGCTGATAAGTGCTTGATCATCGGTAGGATATTGACCAAGGCCCTGTGGTGGCCTAGTGGTGGTAACTCCTAGGTCCCGGTAGTGGGGTTTTCGATTACTTTAGGAGTAACGGTCCCGGATGGCTTGAGCTTGGCTATTTGTAATGACAAGATTTGTGGCAACACCCTGCCGTCGTGGTCCTGTAGTGAGAACATGCGAAAAACCTCGGTTGGCCTCCCTCTGAAGATTGTCGGGGCTGTCATCACTTTCATGACCTTCTTCCTCGGTTTCCCACGTTACTCGATCCTTATTTGGTTCCGTGGAAACTTTTGAGGCTATCGTACTTTGTTTGGTGGTGATAATGGGTACTTCAGCAGCCTTACTTTGGGATATCATGAAGTTTTGGAGCATGTCCAACACTTCCGTTTGCCTCCGTTCTAAGGCATCCAGTCTAGCCGACAATGGGTTGTTAGAGTCATCGGTCTTAACATCATTGTTGCCCACTACACTTTCGTCTGACATTGTTTACTTTTACCTGCACACTTAAATAAATGTTAGTAAAATAATCTCTCCCTCGCGTGTTTGAACTCTCGTGTTTAAAGCACTCGCAAAAGATAACCTATCACAAACTTTCAATATCTACACAAGTTATTTGCAACTGATAATTGCTTACCGCAACTAACCTTGTGTTTCAAGTCAAGCGATGCTTGCAACTACCTTCACTAGTGTTCACAAGTTTCTAACAGAAAGAGTAGACAGGAAGAAGACTCTAGAGGTTACCGGTTGACGACAGACTCAAGTACGAGGTGACTAGGGCTTAAGATTTTGGGAGACGAAACAACGACTCAAAGAAGGACTTCGGTTAGGCAGTGATGTGATTTAGGATATAGGTCTACTTACTAGCTATCCAAGTGGGCAGGGTTCGATGCCTGGACCTTCTACCTTTTTGTTTAATAATAATAGATTTTTTTATGTGGGGCCCTCCTGGGCTTTCTTTAGCTGGGCAGAAGGTATGAGAGAGGCCTAGATGCTATTTTATACCCTGACAACTTTTTGCTATAGGCAGGTATAGACTAGATGTTTTGATGAGGTGTTTTTGAAAAAGTAAGAGAGAGTGGCGGCTAACCAGTCTTGTGCATTAAATGCATGGGTTGGACGTTGATGGCCAGTTGAGGGTGATAGACTCGTCTAGGGGAAACACAATTTCTTTAGTAGGTTGAGAAAATTTTAGATTCAACACCCTCTCACAACTTAATTCTATAAATTCTTGGATGAACACCGGATGAACACCAACACCAAACTTTTCTATTTTGATTTTTCTGGACTAGGAAAGTGGACTCAATATCACCAACTTGTCCCAAGTGATACTAGGGTTAAAGGGTGAGACCTTAGACTTAGAAAACAACAAAAATAGGGAAGCAAGATTTGTAGGACACTGTTCACACGATGAACACTCAAGAACATAAACTCTGGGTGCCAATTGCTCAGCTACCATATGGTATGCTCCGGCTCGATTTAGATGAACCGTAGTGAATGAAATACTTAGGAGGATCTAGCTCAAGAGTTTAATCACACAATAACTAATAAAAACACGATTCAAATAAGGAAAGAAAGACACGGATGCGCAGCGGATGAAATGGAAGAAAGTCGCAAGAGGAAGATAATATTACCGAGAAAATATGGAAGGAAAGAGAGGACGACTTGTACATGGTGATGATCGACGAGACACTTGAAATCTTGAAGTCACACGGAAAGGGAACGGTAGGCAATATCCATATATTTCACAAATGGTTTCAAGGTTACAGGGCAAGTAACAAGCTTACAAGAAAGATAGATTTCCTAGGGAGAGTTAGGGAGGAGTATTCTCAACTCAAACTAACTCTCTCAAGGAAAGGGAGTTTAGGGTGAAAGGGGAGGAGTATTCTCACTCTACAATTTCAGTCAAAGTCTAAACTGACTACAAAATGAAAGGAGTGGTCTATTTATACAAGGTTGTTCTTTACCAAATAAAATACTAAATCTTTGTAATTAAAAGGCAGGGGCTAACAGTATGTCATTAGGGTACTTTTAAGTATGTCGTTAGTTCCAGCTTCCAAAATATCCAAATTGTTGCGTGCAGGAAACCGTCAAGGGTGCAAGTGGTTACCAGATCCAGTAGTTTCCCAGTTGTTTCCCGATAGGTGCATATTGGCCTGTTGTCGCCTAGATCTTCTGGAGCTTCCGGTAAGTGTCCCCCTCCGGTAATGTACTTGCTTCCGGTAACTTCCTTAAAAGTTTCCGGTAGATGTTTACTCCCGGAAGGGTGTCCATTTCCGATAAGGTGTCGATCCCGGTAGTGTTCTTGTGCTCCACTATGATGTTCGATTACCGTTAAGGTTCTCCCTTTATGTTGGGAAGCCTCTTTCATTGTTCCTCAACAGGACCCACTGACTTCAAGTTCCTCTCGGAGATTTACTGTACTTAAAGTTCAACCTCAAACTGAGTAAGCCCACCAATTTAGCCCATCAACTTGCACGAAGTATGGAAATCACCCATCATACTTCAGGCTCAATCTATTGGTCCACGTTTTAGCCCATCAATTTGGAGATTCGTTGTGTGCCGCCACACCAATCCATCGAATATACTCCACAAGCTCATCGAACTTTCAGCTCCGCTACCATTTGTTGGAGAAATAAAGACCAGCCCGAGTCACTCTTAATGGAATGATACTGTCCGCTTTGGGCCTGAGCCCGCACGGTTTTCACAAAAGGTCTCATTCATTTAAGAAGATTCACTCCTCTTATATTTAGTCTTTATTTCTCTTTTCTTTCCGATGTGGGAGTTTAGTTCCACACCCTAACATTTGCTGCAAAAATATTATGAGTAGCTGAGTTTTTATTACATTTTACCTTGAATATACGCACAAGTGGAGGCAATTTAAGTCATCAAATAAATATCAACTATAGTTCTATTTATGAGTTGGGTTCATCTATTATGCAATTTTGGCCTCTTATAAGCCTTCTTTTTTCTGAGATGTTTACTTTTTATATGGTTAAACAAGAACAAACTTCTTAACATTGTGTAACTAACAATTATTTTTATTGAATTATCAAATTTTCCCCAATCTAAAAAGAAATTATTAGATGTATCGGTGCATGTGACATGTCTAACTTGTAACAATTATAAAATGGGAAGTCTACCATTTATTTAACTGTAATGAGGTTGTAAAGAGATGAGAAGTTACTAGTAAAGGTCGGGATTGGACTCTCCACTAATCAGGCAAATGAAGAACATGAGGATAAAGGAGAGCGTTACTCCTATTTTCTTGTAGGCGTTATTCATCGCATTCTAGTGACGTAGCAAGTGAGGAAGGTCATGCACACACCACCTGATCGATTTTTTGGTTTACATTGTCACTATTCAAAAAATGAATTTATATTTTATATGGTTATACTCCCTTGAGTTAAGCACTGGTTGTTATCGTAATACTTTATTCACATGTTTTATTATTGCACATTAATATTATAACTGATGAAATATGTATTAGAAAACTCATTTTATTTTAATTTTTACTAATGAACGAATTTCATAATCAAAACGAAGCAGGAACCAATCTCTGCTACAAAGCAATATAAGTATGTCTATGAAGCGCTATACAAAGCAAACTATATATGTACCAAAAAAGCACTATGAAAAATTACTAAATGCCCTAGCTCTTACAAATATACTCGAAAACTGGATTAGCTAAAAGTTTTGGATCCTAAGGACTAAGAAACACGAGTGATTACCTAAGAAATTTGCTAGAAAATGCTCGAAGTTGTCGATGAACACTTCTTATGATGCCTTGAGTTTCTTCACGCCAAACATAATAGATATATGCATTCCATGCTAATCTGATCAAAATAGGGTGAGGGTTCTTCTTTTGCAGGTTTGCTTTTGCCCATGCAAGTTCAAAATTCCAGTCACCGACAAGCCTTGTAATGTCACTAGCTTTAACACCTCTTGTCAAATCTCCTTAGTACTTGGACAGGTAAAAATAAATGATTCCTAGATTCATCACGTTGGTTGCAGAAAAGAAAGGTTGGATGTATAGGCAAACCTCATTTGATGAGCCTATGTTTAGTGTCGAGCCTGTTTTTGAATGAAAGCCAAGTAATGAAGCTGTTTCTAGGAATGAAGAAGCTGTCTCACACAAGTTTGAACCAATCCATTCTTGTATGTTTTGCCCTCAAGAAATCCCATGCACTACTAATGAAAAAATGACCATTTGTTGTAAGAGTCAAGGTAACAAAATCTTGGACATCAGGATTGGGGTGTATTTGATCACTCATAGCCATTTGAACACTTACCAAGTCTTCTGAATGAGCAGGAGGCCAATGTCATTTACCACTTTTGATAACATCATGCACTGTAGCTTGGAGAGGGATTGCTGCATCATACACAATTCACTAGTTATAGACTTGCAGTAGAGGTCCATGCTTTATGTTTTTATTAGAAGATTCTCACATATTAGTAATCTTAATTATTTTTATGAAGTGCCCTAGTGATTTAAGAAGCTACAAAAACATTTAATAAAATGAGTTTAATATTTGGATATAAGACAATAATATAAAAAAATTAAGACTTTACTAACGATAAAAAAACAATTCATTATGGCGAATTCATATAACGTTGTTGTGGTGGTTATTATAGATGTCGACGATTGTTTACTTACTGATGGGTGTCGAATCCGTCAAAAATAATTATAAAATACAACTCACTACTAAAAATAAATTAATTGTAGATAGCAAGTAAGAGGTTCGATCCACAGTTCCTACTAGTATGATTTTCGTGTGTGCTAGTAACGATCAGGGTAACACTTAGGTGAAATCGGGGCTTTTTGTCTAGAACTAAAAACTGGAAAATAAATAAAGCTAGTAAACAATCTTGGCCAAGAATGGGATTCTTGGTCAAGACACAGATCAAGACGAGACTATCAAATAAGAGAGAAATTCCTAGTAGAGGCTGGCAAGCGATGAGACATGAGTTGCAATCATTGACGCAGGGGTATTCATCTTCAATCTACAGAGTTGCTATAGGATCAAGGTACGCTTATGACCTCTGCTTCCCTCTTGTATCAACACCACCTCAGGTACGCTTAAAGATGATACCTAACCAATTAGCACCTTGCTGGTTAAAGGGTTTACTAAGTTGGCTGATGATCGATTAGGGGAATACAACTCCAAAGCTAGTATCCTCGGGCGTCAGTCGGGACTAAGTCAGGTTAACCTTTCACCTTAGCGGTACTTCGGGCTAGTTCGCGGTAGATCCATCAGTAGTAGGTGTCTACTTCGATCCTCTTGGTCAACACCGTGGCCAAGAGGAATGACTGTTGTGATAATCTATTTGACCCTAGATTGGCCAGATCTAAAATCAATCAGAAAATATAGTAAAATTGTTATGAGATTAGTTAAATGAAGATTTAAAGATTCATGCTCATAATAGAAAATAAACAAAAGATATATTGAATGATGAAAAATCATTCACTTTCGAAGTAGCAAAGATGGAGTCGAGAATGAAAACGAAAATAGAGAGAGGACCAAGTTCTGGGCGAAGTCCTCTTCTCAAAATAACCTAGGGAGAGTATATATAGTTTCCTCTTCCTATAAAATCTCAAAAAAAAAATTAATTAATTAAATCCTAATTAAACTCTAAATTGTATCTAAACACTCTCCTTTTCTAACTATAAGTCTTCAAAGGCGAGGTAAGGGAGGTTGGACACACCTCCAATATTTCTGTGGATAAAGCCAACAATCGGCATCGCTATAGAAGTCTCCCGCCAGTATCGCTCGCAATCCTCTGCCAGCCAAGAATGATCGTTCTTGGCCAAGAAACTGACCAAGAATTCTACTTGACTGGTGACTCGTCTTGGTCAAGAGGCCAGCCAAAAATGGCGTTTGTCCTCATCTTGTTCAGAATTGACTTGATTCTGCTCCTTTTTGCCCATTTGTTCCCCCGAATCTGTTTCCTGCAATAGTCATGGAATTCATACTGGAATCAATAGAATTACCATTCAAAAATGCATGAAAATAAGTGGTAAAGCCACTATGATTTAGGCTCAATTAAATCCCCCACACTTAAGTGATACGATCCTTGGATTCGCATCATTAAGTTATGTCTGCCCCCAAGCATATAACACACAAATCATGCAAAAATAGAAATAAAACCAGAAACTCCTGTTCAACTCAAAAATTTCCTCAACAAAATAAATACATAGACACTTAATTATCCATATCCATCCTAGATCAACAAGGTCTGTTCAACATCCAAAAACATCCCACTCATCACAGCTGAACCACAATAGTCATCTTAACACCCAAGAGAATAGTTGGAGGGACAAAATCTTTTATTATATTTTCTTGGTCTTATCCATTAGTCCAAAAAGATATAAGAGTTGTTGACACAAGCAAATGCACACGAAAAAATATGTAAACCCAGTTTGTTGCCAAGTCATGTCTGCATGGAGATCTTTTTTTTTTTGCCCTCTTTGGAGTGTTTATTGCAATTTTTTTTTTTAAATATCTTTTTTCTTCCTTTGCTTTGCAGAAAAATATAACATGTAAAGTTCAAGTAATGGACACCCTCGACTTAGCTTGTTCGGTCTGGTATTAAGGGATTAGCTAAATGCACTTCAGGGAGTTTCGCCTATAAAAGGGATGATGGTACCTAATTACCAACATAGTGCAACCCCGTTGGTTCAAGTGGTGCCCACACAAACATGCAAGGAATTTAAAGACTCTACAGGCAGTGTAGAATTAAAAGACGGATAAATCTTGGATATTTTTAAACTGTTCAATTTCTCTTGGACTGGACAGAAAAAATTATTCTTGGTCAAGAAGGTTTTGTGGTGTTCCTCCAATGATCATCTTAGGTTCTAAGTTAACTAATCATGGGTCTGTGGTGAGAAGTGAGAGTTACTAGTGTTGAACATGTTACTCTATGGTTGCCTTGTTGATAAAGCATGGACTTAGATAGCTAAGTATCATGGTATTTATAGTGTTGAGGTAGAATTCAAGAAGAACAGTGGGTTTGGTTTTCATGATCACAAAATAAAAACACAGATCATGCAAGAGTCTTTTCCTATAAACACACAAAAATCAAAAGAAAAATCATGCAAAAGTTAAAAATAGGTCTAAAAACTAGAAAAATTTAACTAATTCATGCATATAACAATTTAACACACAAAACATTATTATATTATACAAAACAGTAAACAATATATACCAGGTAAAATCCCCCCCCCCCCCACACACACACACACACCTATTGGACACATTGTCCTCAATGTGTAGGAGAGAAAAAAGAAACAAAACATATGAAAAATTAAAACAGAAAATCAAAACAAAATAAAACAAAAGAAGGAAAGAAACGACCTAGGTAAGTCAATCCAGATCAGAATCAGATGAGGATGACGGTGGGAAGCAAGTTCTTGGGGGATTTGGGGCAAGAGAATAATAAATCTTTTCATGTAAAATGAGCAAGGAGTCAAGGATGGCTTGGTTGAGCGTGACTGCTTGTAACTAGGAGGCCTGCATGGTTTGGAATAGTTGATTGGTCTTCTATTGTTCACCTAGAAAGGCAGCCAGCGTCCTAGGGGTGGGCTCTGGTGCAGGAGAAGGCGCAACTAGCTGCTCTTGGTTAGGCTCTTGGCCAAGAGGAGCATCTTGGTCATTCTGATGCTCAGTTGCTGCTTCTCTAGCTCCTTCCTTCTCTGCTAGAAACTTCAAATGGGTCAGCTTGTATTTGCCATGATGTCTAGGACCAAAGATTCGTCCTTCCTTTGGTGTGCAACTTGTGTTGTAACAAACAAAACCTCTTTCCAAAAGGAATAATCCCATTTGATCAAGAGCCTTGAGATCAAGCAGTTTATGCATATAAAAGTCATGGAGGTTGCCAGAAACATAGTGAAGATTGCCTAATTTATATTATAGCATCGTTATCAGGTAGCCTAGGACTATTTTATTTTTGGAAGCAGTGAACTACTTGACCAACCAGTAGCCCAAACTGATTTTTTGGCCAGTATGCAGGCACCAAAGGATAAATAGGTCAATTCTATCAAGGGCACCAGACATGTTGGTTTTCCCATAGAAACTGATGGACAGAACCCTATGCAGAATCCTAAGGACTGGATCACAAAGCATGTGAGCTTTGGAGTTCTTGGTAAGGTGGGCTTGTGGGTCTCCTGTGAGATCATACGATCCTCGTATCGCAAGCCGCGCCTGCGCAAGCCCTAGTGCGCACGGCCTGCGCAAGGAGAAAAATTCCAAGAACCCTAAGGCGGCTAGGGGCAAAAGAGTGTTCGGAAAGAAAACCCTAAATTACCTAAATTAGATATTTTATTTATTTATTTATTAGATAGATAAATATTATATAGAGTTATGGTTTATTTAGGAATTTATCTATTTAGGAATTTATCTAGTATTAGTATTTTACTTAATTTGTAATTCTTTGCCTATATAAAGGCGTATAAACTCAATGAGAATAATGATGATTATTTTTGGAAAACAAAAGACTTTGTCTTTGAGAGGTGCGTCCTCATAAACCGTTCCTATGGAACCTTGTTCTATTCCTAGTTTAGCAAGCTAAGAGTAGCCACAAGTAAAGCCCGAAGTTGCTATCCATTGAAGCATTCGTTCCTTGGAGTGCCAAGCATTTCCAGCTTGGAGATTCAAGTTCTTGTTTCAAGAACCTCATGAACTCTGTGTGGAGTGCCAAGGACACTGTTGCTACCCGAATTTTGACTTATGTCATAACTTTTTTCGTTTATTACATATCGTATTAATAGCCCGTTTACGTCAAATTTCAATCGATTTTTGGTCAAGGACTATTTGTTTTAATATTTCACGTCATTTCATGTCTTTTAAATTTTTCGTATTTTTCTCGTATTTTCGACTAAAATCGTATTTTTCGGTTTTCGTCAACATATTTACGTATTTTTATGTTTACCACATTTAATAACTCCTCTAGGTCAAATTCTTGTCGATTCTTGGTCCTAGGCTAGTTTGTTTAATATTCCGTGTCATCTCGTGTCTTTTTAGTTTCTCGTATTTTTAACTGTCTTCACTCGAACGTTTCTCGGTCTCAAGTAAGTTTTCTCGGGCCGAGGCTCGAACGCACTATTTATTTGTTTGATAATTACGTGCTAATTTTCTCTTTCACACCACCGCGTTCAATTTCGTTCAATTTTTGTCGTAAAGACATTTATTTTGCGCGCAAACGGTTTGACACTTCCGAAAGAGAAAATAAATACGTTAAACCAACTTTCGCGTTTCTTCACTGTATGCTAGTTTTCTTGCCTTATTTTTCTACACATAGTTGTACCCTCGGCTCGGATTTATTTTCGTTTTCGAGCGATTTCGCTCGTACAAAAAATATCCCGTTCGTACCCAAAAATGGGATAAATACCACATAAATGCCATTTAATTTAATCTCATCCTCTAACTCGGCTCGAGCTCACCCTAGCTCACTCTTGGCCATACAATCTAACTTGCTCACCACCCGGCCACAAGCTTCCCTCCCCTAGCTCACTATTCCAGCCATAGAGCTCATCATCACTTCCAAAAATATCTCCGGATGATTTTCGGCCAAGCAAACCAACCGCCTCCAAGTTTTTTCTTTTCCTATAAATAGCTTGCTTCAAACACCAAGAAAGGGGCACCAAATCCTCCTCTTAACCTCTATTTCTTGCTCATCCTTCTTGGCCATTAGCTCTCCCGGAAAGGTAAGCTACCTCTCTCTCTCTAAGCTTCTTTTATTTTCGTTTTTCATTATAGTGCATGAATAAACTGTAAAAACTTGCATAATATGCTTAGTTTTCATGCTATATATGCCTCCCTTGCTCCAATTTAAATGCATAATGCTTTGAGTAATTAATGGACACATATGCATATTAATTAGCTCACTTTTCCCATGAAAAATTGAGGCTGTTTTGGACTTGTTTTTTTGCTATTTTTGTTGCCATGATTTAATGCTTTAGTAGTGTAATGATTGCAACCATTTTGGGTAAGAATGGTGAAGGATTGAAAATTGAGTAAATGGCCATGGTGGCCGGCTGGGAAGAGAAGAAAGGTAAGGAAGAAGAAGGGTAAGGGCGGGAATGGTAAGGCAAAAGGTGATGGGCTTTGGCCCATTTTATGTGTTAAATTAAAATTTGGGCTTGGTTTTTGCCAAGCCCATTTTTTAATGCTCAAATTTTCAACGTGGGACCCGGTCCATTAATGTTTTCGTCAAAATCATATAAATATTCGTACGCTTATTTTCATGCTTAAGTGATGTTAAAAAATGATCATATGTTTATTTTTGTGATTAAAATGATGAAAAATGATTATATGCTTTTATGATAAAATGAATAAAATGTGTACATGTTTTATTTTTGTATTTTAATTACATGAAAGTTGGCATGATTTAAATGATGTGTTATGCCATATTAAAATGATTGTATGACAATAATAATTATGCCATGTTTTGTTTAATCAAATGATTGTATGATAATAATAATTATGCCATGTTAATTGAATTTGTATGATAATAATGATTATGCCATGTTTTAATTATATATGTGCTCATACAAAATAAATCGCTACGTGTTTATCGTGTTCATTTATTTTTTGTCAATTTAAGCAAGTATTGCATGCGCTTTTCTTTATTTATTATTTCCAAAAATGTTACTAACATTCTCACTTTGCAAGGAAGATCAAGAGCACGCAACGCAAGTAAGCCCTCTAAGTCTCTTTTTATTTATTTCATGTCTTTTCGTAAATATCATTCGTATAAATGTTATTTAAAATTGCCAAAAAGCTTATAATCGTATGCATGATAAAATAAACTCACATGCTTACATGTTTAGATCACTCGCTTTATACCATGAAATTAATTGCTATATATACTGATATGTGAGCATGGTGGCTTCAAATTCCACACAATTATTTGCATTCACGAAAACGTACGATGTTAGTATTGTCCATGTTAGGATCACGTAGTAATTAATTAATTAATCATGCATGGCTCGATGAAAAGGGGGAACGTCCGCTCTAGCATAACGAACAAACGGTAACCCCGTCCTTCGTGTCCCGATCGGAAATAACATGTCCCAACGAAATATGCTAAGATGTAACGTCACCTTTGAGGGCCAAATCGTGCCAAAAATGTTAAATAATCGGAAAGTGTCCCAAGTCGGTAAGCGGACTCTGTTGACATCATCCAATCATTGGCCTATGTAAATGATTGGAAAGTGACTTGAGTTCATGGGAAGAATTGGTTGACATGCTTCGATTATTTATTTTCGTGTCAAAAATATTAAACATAACAAACACCTCTCACTTTATAACCGGTAACCTTTTTTAAGGATGTGACTTAGGTGCCTAACACCTTCCCGAGTCCATAATATGACCTCGAACCTTCGTTCTTTGGTTTAGACCAATTGTGCCTTAGTTTTTATTTTTATGCCATGACGCTTAGGTTCCCTAAACCTCAGAAAATAGGGTGGCGACTTCATTGTATTATGCGAAGCATCCATTTATGCTTAGCATCCGTCCCGAACCTTAAACTCATTTTCCAATGAAAAAGGGGGTGCGACAGACACCTTACCTTGGAGATTCACATGTTTTCGTGAGTTATGATTCCGCATTCAAAATCCAAGCTTTGAACTAGATCACACAGTCATTGTTGCGCATCCTAGCCACCTAGGAACGCATCAGTTGGTAGCGGAGCTTCAGGCGTTCAAGTTTGGTAACTATCCTATCTATCCTTTACTTTTGTTGTTAGTTCGAGTCGATCTAGAAGATTTTCTAGATTTGTTCTTATGTTTTGTTTTTGCGTTTGGAAAAGCAAATATGTTCGGTTTGTTTGTGTGTCAAATAGAGTCACAAAAACAGTCCACCAAAGTGTCTTTTATTTTGTGTCAAAACCGATCTAGGTTTAGCTTTCGGTTGTGTTTTGTTGAGTCACAAAAACAGTCCATAAAAAGAGTCATACCAAAAGAATCACCAAAAACAGTCCACCAAAGTGTCAGTGTTGAAATCGTATTTCAATATATACCTATTGGAATCCGATATCTATGAGTCTTAGTTCGTTGGAAAGCCCTATCTGTCAAGAGTGTGAATCAAGAATAATTGAGCGATTCAGACATCGGAGTCAAAAGCTGTGCTTGGTTTACTAAACTATGTTTGCCGAAAATAGATTTACACTTTCTTGTGTTAAGTTTGATTTAGGTAAATAAAGATGGCAGAAGCAAGGCTTGAAGCTGAGGGGGATTGTGATACAACCCCTATGCAGAACGAGATTCGAGGGAAAATCTTTGATAAGAGGGAGGGGATGATACGATCCTCGTATCGCAAGCCACGCCTGCGCAAGCCCTAGTGCGTACGGCGTACGCAAGGAGCAAAATTCCAAGAACCCTAAGGCGGCTAGGGGCAAAGGAGAGTTCGGAAAGGAAACCCTAAATTACCTAAATTAGATATTTTATTTATTTATTTATTAGATAGATAAATATTATATAGAGTTATGGTTTATTTAGGAATTTATCTATTTAGGAATTTATCTAGTATTAGTATTTTACTTAATTTGTAATTCTTTGCCTATATAAAGGCGTATAAACTCAATGAGAATAATGATGATTATTTTTGGAAAATAAAAGACTTTGTCTTTGAGAGGTGCGTCCTCATAAACCGTTCCTATGGAACCTTGTTCTATTCCTAGTTTAGCAAGCTGAGAGTAGCCACAACTAAAGCCCGAAGTTGCTATCCATTGAAGCATTCGTTCCTTGGAGTGCCAAGCATTGTTGGCTTGGAGATTCAAGGGTTTGTTTCAGGAACCTCATGAACTCTGTGTGGAGTTCCAAGGACACCTTACCTTGGAGATTCACATATTTTCGTGAGTTATGATTCCGCATTCGAAATCCAAGCTTTGAACTAGATCACACAGTCATTGTTGCGCATCCTAGCCACCTAGGAACGCATCATGAGAGACCTAAAGGCAACATCACTGTCCCAATCCTTAGGGATTTCATAAAAGGTGGAAGGATACCAACCCGGGATATCCTTATCAGCAGGCAGGAAACCTAACAACACTTCAAACTCATGTAATGACATGTGTGTCCACTGACCACACAACCTAAAATTTATGACCTCTCCAACATGAACATTAGGGCTCTGTGCCCTTGACATTGAGGGTCGCAAAGTCAACCCAAAAAGTGGAATAGAATTCCAAACATAGCTCAGTATAGGCAGAATTTGTAACAAAAAATACAGACCCCCAACCAATTTCATGCACCATCTGTTTCAACCTAACAGACAAGCCTAGGTTATACGGAAGATCATAGCCAAATTCAATGCATGGAGTGATTTCAGAGACAAGTCGAGATTGGAGTCTCTCATTGTTTGATTGGGAATCCTATTTTAGCCAGCCATGGAGTTGACAAAGTGGGGTAATTACCTTAGTGGCTCTGGCGGATTGAGGAAAATTAGTGAGGAAATTGAGAGTCCTCATCGTCCTCCGGTGCTAGTTCTGGCATGGCAGCCATGGTCTCCTTGCCCTTACGTTACCTAACGGTAGGGGATGATGGTCCGACGCGTGCCTGTGATGGAGTGGCCTTTCAGGTGACTTGTTTGAATCTGCTAGTGGTGGATGGAGTAGTGGCAGGGGCAAGTATGGGTACTGGAGTAGGATTCTTCTTAGTGGGAGCAGGAATGGGTGTTATCTTGGGCAAGACAGGTGCTGGCACATCCATCCTGCTGCTGAAGTGTCTTTTTATGGCTGGGTCGAACGCCGATACTTCTAGTCTTCTTTTCCTTAGCAGGGTCAGAGGAATTTCATTGGAGTCGGTATCCGAGACAACTAGCTCCGCCCAGCTAGGTTTAAATGTCGGGTCGGAGGCGGAATCAGAATTCTGGGTGGAAGAGCAGATGTTGGGGGTGATATGGGTTTCTTGGTTGGTTTCGGTTGTGGGATGAGAGGGTAGAGGGAGGATTGGTGGAGTAGAGGTAGTGGGTGTTGTAGTGGTGGGCGGTTGATCACGTCCGCGACCTTTTTCGGCTCTGATAGATTCCTTTGATCATGTCATTAATGCAGTTGGAGGTTGATTGAAGGTAGAAGAAGAGAGGGTTCTGGAGAGGGAATGACAGTTATGCTATTTGCAAAAGAGCTGGAAGGTTGAGGGAGTAGTGGGACTGTTCATACTCCATTTTTATATTATCCTCCTTAAAAACTGATGGCCACGTGTCCAAAAGGTCATTCTTGGCCAAGAGCACGACCAAGAGCATTTTGTATCCTACCAAGAAATATAAAAGTTTATTAGATTGCATCCGAGTTAAACAAAATTAGAATGTAACAAAAAATTAAAACATGGGTTGCCTCCTAAGCAGCGCCCTTAGTTATTGTCTTAGGTTAGACATAAGAGTTTCTTGATTACTCCTTGTTTGGTGGAGGTTCGTGTACCATTTCTTTTTCCACGGTGTGGGTTTGCATTCCTTCTAAGCAGGGCTTCAATCTCTGCCCATTGACTTTAAACACAATTTCTGTTTTGGGGTTCTTGATATTTACTACACCATGAGGAAAGATATCAGTAATGATAAAATGTCCATTCCATTTGGTTTTCAATTTACCAGAAAAAATTCTAAATCTAGAATCATAAAGTAGAACTTTCTGCCCAATAAAGAACTTTTTCTTGGTAATCCTCTTGTCATGGTACGCTTCCAGCACATGGAGTTGCAACTTCCTTTGCTCTCTTACTACTTCTATATTAGTGTTGATGCATTTAATGCCCCAATATGCTTTGTGTTCCAACTCAACAGGCAGATGGCATGCCTTTTCGTACACCAATCTAAACAGAGTCATACCAATTGGTGTCTTGTAAGCGGTTCTGCAGGCCCAAAGTGCCTCATTTAGTCGCTGACTCTAGTCTTTTCTTGAGGGATTGACTATCTTGGCTAAGATAGATTTTATCTGTCTGTTCGAAACTTCTGCTTAGCCATTCATTTGTGGGTGGTAGGTAGTGGATACTCGATGTGTGATTTCATATCTCTTGAATAAAGCTCCAACTATCTTGTTACAAAAGTGGGTTCCTCGATCACTAATGATCCCACGAGGAACTCCAAACCTGGTCAAGATGTTAGATTTGAAGAAAGAAATAACAGTTTTGACATCATCTGTTCGAATGGCCTTCGCCTCTACCCATCTAGAAACATAATCAACAGCTAAGAGAAGATAAAAGTTACCTCCAGAGTTATGGAAAGGTCCCATAAAATCAATGCCCCATAAATCAAATATTTAACAAGTTAAAATATGCTTCATAGGCATTTGATTCCTAGCGCTTATGTTCCTTATCTTTTGGCATTCTTCACACGCTTGGCAGAATTTTTTGCTATCCTCAAATAAGGTGGGCCAATAAAAATCTGATTCTAAAATTTTATAGGCAGTTTTCTTCCCACCGAAGTGTCCACCACTAGAGGAGGTGTGACAAAGATGTAAGATAGAAGGAATTTCATTTAATTGTACATATCTTCTTAGTAATTGGTCAACTCCTATCCTCCACATATATGGCTCATCCCATATATTGTGTCTAGAATCTTTTCTTATTTTGGTTTTCTTAATAGAAGTGAGCTTACTGTAATACTTACCTCTAGCCAAGTAGTTTGCAATGTGGTGGTACCACAGTTGTACTCCTTTTACAAGGTACAAATGCTCGTCGGGAAACTCATTTATCACTGGTTCAGTCTCCTTGCTGATAAGCCTGCTCAGAATGTCAGCAACTAGGTTCTCTTGTCCTTTCTTGTCCCTGATTTTGAGGCCGAATTCGTGGAGCAACAATATCCATCGAATAAGCCTTGGTTTGGCTTCTTTCTTGGTCAATAGATGCCTCAAAGTTGTATGGTTAGAGAAAACGATAACTTTAGTTCCCAATAAATAAGATCTAAATTTATCTAGGGCAAATATAATTGTAAATAGCTTCTTCTCTGTTGTGGTGTAATTCTTCTGAGCATCATCCAACATTTTAGATGCATAATATATCACATACTACTCTTTTTCTTTCCATTGGCCCAGAACTGCCCCTATTGCCGAGTTGCTTGCATCACACATTATCTCAAAGGGTAAACTCTAGTTTGGTGGTTGAATAACATGTACAGTAGTGAGCTTCTCCTTCAGCTTGTCAACGGCCTCCTTGCAAGCGTCATCAAAATCGAACTGTACTTCCTTTTGGAGAAGCTTGCACATGGGTTCTAGCACATTGGAGAAGTCTTTGATGTAGCACCTGTAAAACCCTGCATGGCCAAGAAAGAACGAACCTCTCTAACAGAAGAGGGGTAAGGCAGATTTTTTATAATATCAATCTTAGCTTGGTCTACCTTGATTCTGTCTTGGGAGATCACATGGCCAAGAACGACGCCATGATCAACCATAAAGTGACTTTTTTAGACATTTAAAACCAATTAGTTTCAAAACATCTTTTCAAAATAGCTTTTAGGTTTTTCAGGCAGTGATCAAAGGAATCTCCATGCATAGTAAAATCATCCATAAAAACTTTGATGTTTTTTTCTATATAATCAGAAAATATGCTAACTATACATGTCTGAAAAGTGATAGGAGGATTACAGACATTCTTTTATATGAAAATATTCCAAAAGGACAAGTAAATGTCATTTTCTCTTGATCCTTAGGAGCTGTAGGAATTTGGTGGAATCCTGAGTAACCATCAAGAAAACAATAGTGTGACTTACCTGCTATCCTTTCGAGCATTTGATCAATGAAGGGCAAGGGAAAATGGTCCCTCATAGTAATATTATTGAGGCATCTGTAGTCAATACAGACCCTCCATCCATTCTGTACCCTAGTTGGTACTTGTTCTCCATCCTCATTTTTCACTACAGTAATCCAAGTCTTCTTAGGAACTACCTGCATAGGGGAAATCCAATCACTGTCGGAGGTTGGCTAGATGACTCCTACATCCAGCAGCTTGAGAACTTCCTTCTCGACCACTTCTATCATAGGAGGATTGAGCCTCCTTTGTGGTTGACGAATTGTCTTCTTATCCTCTTTTATGTGTATCTTGTGGGTGTTGAAGGTTGGTGATATCCCTTTGATATCTGCAATTGTCCAACCAATCGCTTCCTTATGCTTTTTCAATAACTTTACCAGCCTTACTTCTTCCTCCTTGGTCAATTTGCAGGAAATTATTATAGGTAGAATGGATTCTTGGCCAAGAAAGACATGCTTGAGGTGGTCTGGCAGTGTCTTGAGCTCAATTTCTAGTACCTGCACAATGGAAGGTAGAAGTTTATTATAAACTTGTGGGATCTCAGAATTAATATTATTTTCAAACAAAGGTACTAAAACATTAAGTTCTTCCACAGTTCCCAATAGAGCATCGCAAATGACTAGCTCTTCCTTCATTTTTTCAAGCTTTTCTCCTTCCATTCCCTTGGTAAGAACATAATTAAGTGGGCCAGTCCCACTAAGTTCATAATTTTCATTAGCAGGGGGTTCATAAATGTCCATAAAATTCAAGCTATGCATTTCGCTTGGGTGCTTCACTACATCATACATGTTAAACTTTATAATTTGACCACAATATTCAAGAGAGAGACAACCATGATAAACATCAATAAAATCCCTTGTAGTCCTTAGGAAAGGTCTGCCCAAGAGGACATTAGTGGTGTATGAAGAGTAAATCCATGTTCATGTCGACAATATAGAAGTTGATAACCATTGACACCACTCTAGCGGCATCTCCGCTATCGCACCTGGCGACAAGGCCAGAACACTGTACATACCAAGGGGGACATGGCACTGTTCCTACCACCCCTAGCCTGGCAGCCGGTCCTGGGATGGTCGACATCAACGGGGGGGCTCTCACGCGACATCTGCATGGCGTCATCCCATCCCAGGTCATACATGACGTCACTCCGTATGACGTCACCTCGCATGACGTCACTCCCTAGCACTCAAGCGACATCTGCCAGAGATAACGCCTACCCCCTGTCGGTAAGGTCCTTCATTTTCCTATAAATACCCCCACCATTCCAGACAAGAGGGTAAGCCTAAGACAGCGTGCTGAACCCCTACCATTTTCACCACTCATACTAACTTAAGCATCAGAGTGTTTACGCCGGAGACCCCCTCCGGCGCTTTGCAGGTAACGAAGACAACCGGAATAGTATTCCCGACCAGCCCCCCTATTAGCTGATCCTACTCGACAAACCTCGGACTCTTATCAAATGGTGCTTTCATTGAGAGTCTTGGTTAATTAAGTGAGCTTCCTTGATAACCAAGCTCTGTTCTTTCTGAGAGTCGAAGGATCATGGCCTCGAATTTGGAATCTACACCAAAGCCGAGTGTGACGCGGTAGCAGGAACCCCATGATTGAAAATACGAGGCGACTCCAAGCTAGTAATAGATCAAGTCTTGGGACACTCCCAAGCAAGAGAACCTAGCATGGTGCAGTACCTCTCGAAAGTAAAACGAGAATTGATGGAAATAGAACAAAGCGGCGTGCACCTCACTTTTGAACACATTCCCCGAGAGGACAATGGCGAGGCAGACAACCTTGCCAAAACAGCAGCCAATCAGGAGGCGACCATACCAGAGGACGTGTATTACGAGGAAAGGTCAGTGTCGTCCTTCATAGAGGAGCAGTTGTCGTTGTGTGTAGAAGAAATTGAAAAGGACTGGAGGATCCCTGTGGTCAAATTCCTAAAGCACGACGAGTTGCCGAGCGATAACGCAGAAAGGAACAAAGTATTGAAACAAGCGGCAAGATGCACCTACTATGATGGGGAACTAATCCGGAGATGTTTCTCCCACCCAGTGGCAAAATGCATAACTGAACAGGAAGGCCTCCATACCTTGCGAGAGATTCATGAAGGGATCTGTGGTATGCACGTATCGGGCGGCACCATGGCCGCACAAGTATTTCGGTCAGGATTTTACTGGCCCACCATCCGCAGGGATTGTAACAACTTCGTGCAAACATGTCACAAATGCCAAGAGTTTGCTAAAATCCCCCAGCGACCTGCCACAAAAATCTCTCAAATCGTGCCCCCCTGCCCTTTCGCTAAATGGGGAATTGACATTTTAGGCCCTTTTCCTAAGGCAACATCCCAACTGAAATTCGTAATCGTGGCTGTGGACTACTTCACAAAATGGGCAGAAGCAGAGGTGGTAGCCAACATTACAACCGAGAAAGTATGGTGCTTCTTTAAGTACCAAGTTATCATGCGGTTCGGGGTACCTCGTGTGCTGGTCAGCGACAAAGGGACGCAATTTACCAGTAACTTCTTCAAGGAACAGTGTGAGGAATTCCAGATTGAACAAAGGTTTTCCTCCGTAGCGCATCCCCAGACTAACGGCAGAGGTGACCAACCGAAGCATCTTGAGCGGCATTAAGAAAAATTTGGAGGGTTCAAAAAAGAAATGGGCAGATGAACTACCCTATGTGATGTGGGCCTACCATATGACTGTTAAAACTAGCACAGGGGAAACGCCCTTCGTGATGGCCTTCGGCACCGAGGCTGTCACGCCTGTGGAAATCGGCACCCTAAGCCTAAGGGTCGAATACTTCAAGGAAGAGCTAAACGAAGAAAGGTTAGGAGCTAACCTTGATGCGTTACCTGAGCTACATGAGGAAGCCCTCCTGAAAACAATGCACTATAAAAGGAAAATGGCGCGGTATCACAATAGACATGTTAAGGAGCGGCTGCTCAAAGCGGGAGACTTGGTGCTCAGGGACAAGCGAGCTGCGGGCCAACGGATGTGAAAACTTAGCTCAAATTGGGAGGGCCCATACCGCGTCACCCGCGTTATCGGGAAGGGGGCATATAACCTGGAAACACTTGACGATACCCCCTTACCTAACTCATGGAACATTGCTCGCTTGAAATTATATCATTCTAGAATTTGACATGCCGTGACGCATGCTCTAACAACTATTTTGGAGATATCTCTTATGTTCTTTTTTGGTTGTCTGTGGTGTGCAGATAAAGGAAGAAAGGGTGCCGGGAGTGAAAAGTCCTAACCTTGTGGTAGACCGGGCTAACACAGACGGGCCACTAAGACGAGGCACGCCCCGGCGACCCTGGAAATATATGGTGCTGGAAGTGAAAATTCTATCCTTGTGAGGCTGGCCTTGATCAGGCGGCTCACTAAGATGAGACACGCTCCAGCACTGTCGGGAGTGAAAAGTCCTATCCTAGGATACCCGTGCTCACATAGACTGTATACCGAGACGAGGCACGCCCCGACTCCCCTGGGAGTGCAAATCCTACCCTTGTGACAACTCGTGCTCACATAGGCGATTGATCTCCAAGATGAGGCACGACCCCAGGGAAGATAAAAACTCCACCTCGAAAGTGAAAATCCTACCCTTACGATGATGGCGCTAACACAGGCACATCGTTAAGACGAGGCACGCTTCGAGGTGCGAGGTGACAACGCTGAGAAGTGAAAATCCTACCCTCCTGATGGCCGACCTTGATCAGGCGGCTCACTGAGATGAGGCACTTCCTGGCCAATTGGCGAAATATAAGGAGTCACGATACCCCAGCGAGTAACCGGAGGGAACAAACCCGGTGAAGTTGGCTGGATGAGTATGTGACATGAGCGACATCTTGGTGGGATCACGCCAGGCGAACTTGGAGAATACGCGGCAACACCCCAAGGTAATTAAGACACTTTGTCATATGTCGCTACTAACACAAACAATAAGTCAAAATGTGCAGGAAAATTGGCAAAACATCGAGGTGACGAAGCACCCGAGAAAGTAATGATGCTTTGGAAAGGCAAAGTACCCTGATCGAATGACGGTCACCTTGTTCAAGATGATTTAGAACGTCAGTTATGTTTGACCGCACGAGCCCTCACGAAGAGGAGAAAAGCGCAACACCGCTTTGAACACTACTTGTTATGACCCTGCGAAGAAGGTTCGAATGCGCGTTCGGCATCACTCTATCAATATTGGTATTACAAGTCTGTGAATAAACAGTAACAAATTAAGAAGGACCATTGGTAAAGGAAAATTATAGCTAGAATATATGCGTTGTTCATACAAGAACGGAGGCTTGCGCAAGCAAAAGCCTTGAAACACAAAAGAGCAAAAAGTGAGGACACCCGACATGCGAAAAGAAAAACAAGAAAACCTATGGCCCTGGCAGGCTGCCGTCCTCCTCACTCCACCGGGGCCTCTTCGCCCGATAATAGCCATCCTCCGTAAGGCCTCCTGACTTGCCTTTGAAGAGCTGAATGATAGCAGCGACATCAAACTTATCTCGGCCATAACGCTCAATAAAATAGTCAGCCATGATGCTCGCGGTCTGTTCCGAGAACCACGTACATTTGTCTGCCGTCTCCTTCTCAAGCGCGACACTTCGACCTCGTTCTGCTTGCAGGTCGGCATCCTTGGTGGCTTCACGACCTGTAGCCTCCTCTAACTCTCCTTTCATAGCCGCTAAGCTGGCCTCCATATTCTGCCGCTCTTCTGCATACTTCCTCATTTCTTCTCGGTTCCTCCCAAGCTCCTCTTGGTTCCTGTTAATCTCCTCCAAAAGCTGACGATTAGTGTTGCGCCACTCCTCGGAGGAAGAGCTGAGAGAGCCCACTTGCTTCATCACGTCCTTTGACCAATAGTGGAAGTCTTGAAGAGCAGAGAATAGTTGAGTACGTATCCGCTGTAATCGGTCCCCGTTGGCATGAGAAAGGAAAGCTCGCTCCTCCTCCTCAAGCGAAAACATATGCGAGGCTAAGTAAGCAGATGTCGCTAAAGAGCTATCACCCCTTAGCGCTGGGAACCCGCGTTGACGAATATTGCTTAAGTCGACCTGGTGTGTGGCGGGCCCAGCAGAAGTCACTGTGCTCAAGTCAGCCACCAAATAGGGAGTCTCGACGGACGCAAGGGAAGGAGAGATTATTGGAGCGGTCGCAGGGACAAAGAAGATGTTAGGAGGAGATAGAAGGGAGCGAGAGGACCTTCCTACGTCGAGACCAAAACCATCGGCCTGGAAAGGTGGAAAGTCGCTTTCCGACAGGTCGCCTATAAAGCCCAGAGGATGGCCAGGAGGAGGAGGCAACGCGCCGAAAGAAGAAGAAAATTGAGGAAATAGCGTAGAGGCAGCCCTGTTCCCCGACAGCTCAAAGGCTTTATCGCCTGTCAAGGGGTCAGTACCAGCGACACCTTCCTGCCTTTCCTGATCGATGGCAAGACCATCCGATGAAGGGGCATCCCCGCCTAGGCGCGACCTCTTAGGACCAAGAATATGCGTCAGGTCCATACCGTCACGGGAAGGAACAATAGAAGAAACAACAGCGGTATCCTACGGAGAAAAATAGAGAGAATAAGGGGACAAGTAAGTGGAATAAATAAATTGAGAAGAATTTGTAAGAACAACCTCGGAAACTGGAATAGAAGGGCGAGTAGGAGCGATGACGCGAATACGGATAGTCTTTCTCCTCCTCTTGGAAATTGGTGGTCGAGAAGATGACGCTTGAGTAGGATCCACGCTTGTGGAAGAAATTGGCTTAGTGGCCGAAGCAGCAGTAACCTCCGCGTGAGGACGAGAAGGAGACTCAGGTGCAGAAGTGGACGGGTGCGCAACGTTAGCAGCGGCAAGAGCCTCTTTTTCCCTTCTCCGCTGAGCTCTTTTCTCTCATTTTTTGATACACTTAGGTTTCCACCCGGCTGGAGGATCTGCATGAATAAGAGAAAAATGTCAGAGTTAGTACCGACAGGGAATAGCGAATGAAATGGAGGGTGCTCACTTTTGATACAACCTCGGATGTTGCCCTAGCACGCGAGCTCGCGAGTATGAACACCAGGAATCCCTGTCAGATTGAGCAATTTGTCCAACCAGCCTTGCTCAAGTGGTCCTAGGCGCGACCTTCCACCCCGGGCACCGTCCCTAATGCTCAAATTGAACCCACTTCGCCACAAAGGCTCAGGCAAGGTGACGATAAAAAACCCCTTTTTCCAGACGTCAACAGAGGATTCAAGATGTAATAATTTCCTAGTAAAGGGTTTAAATGAGTCATCGTCATAGCTAGGCGATATCGCTATGACACCATTACTATGATTATACAGTTGAAACAGGGATCGAAGTAGCAATAGAGAGGGAGATTCGATCCCTACATGTCTACAAAGAGCTATAAAGGCATAAATGCCACAATAAGCATTTGGGCTTAGTTGGGCAGCGTTTAAATCAAACTCAAAAAATAATTCTACAACCAGGGGATCCAGAGGAAGTCGAAAACCATAGTTAAACATTTTGGCATAAAGAATCCTATGGTTGCCAGGTAACTCGCTGTTGAGACGAAGCGACCTAGGGGCAACTTCAGTGGAATACCCATCCAAATGATCAAGGTTGGCATTATAATTTAGCAACCGTCGCCGAAGAACGGCGGAAGAAGCAATGGTGGAGACTGTACTCTCAATATCTCCCTCCCCAACAGGTTGGGGTTGGAAATAGTGGTGATTGCGAGCCATGAATAAAGCTAAAATAATAGTATAATAGAAGGTACCTTTTTGAGAAAGAAGGTTGGGACACCCAGGCGGCGGCGAATCGCAAGGAGAGGAAGAAAAATTGTGTTCTTTTCTTAAGGAAAGAAGCAGCAAAAGATGAGAAAGGAGTATGAGAAGGGTTTTATAACCCTAAGGGCCAAGTGAAACGACAGATCAAGCGATCATTGCGTGTGACGTGTCAAAAATAAGGGACGCGGGAAACGGGTACAGTCCCAGGTGAGTGAAAAGACGCTTTCAGCCTCACCATTCCCCTAGCGCTCCCACCTGTGGACACGTGTGCCTAGAACATCATGACCGTCTCTTTTGCATCAACAAAAGAATCCAGAGCATTAAATACTCTGAAAAGTAGAACCAGGTCCAACGAAAGAGAAGGCAAGCTACAACGCTGCGACACGCAAAACGTATAGCACAAGCAGACAAGTGATAAGTAAACTCAACAGGAAGGTGACACCACAAAGGTACATGTGTACAATATTTATTAGTTATTACAAAGCAAGGAGGCGATATCAGAGTCCAAATTGAAAAAATAGTAACAACAGAACAACAGATAGTAAAGCGACACCCCAATCAACCGACATCGAATGGGCCTTGCATGGTGTCGCCTCATCACTCCTCTTTGGAGGAAAAGAAGCCTTCTTGGCTCTCATCAATCTCTTTCATCTTCGTGGAGGCATACTCGACAACCTGACCAGGATCAAAAGCCCTACCATGGCACTGATCCGCGAACCCAGTAGTAAAGGCCCGTACGACCTTCTTCTTCCACCAAGTCACCTTCGACGAAGCCCTCGCCAAATCAGCATCGCGGGATGATATCTCTTCGTGAAGAAGAGAATTCTTTTTTCTCGGCAGCCACCAACTCAGCCTCCAAAGCTTCAACCTTGGCTTATCCTCTAGACCTCTCCCGAGCAAGGTCAGCACGACAGTCGCGCAATTCGGCTTGGGTACGTTTCTGGAGCCGCGTCAGCTCTTCCACTTTAGCCAAGGCACCCGGATCTTAGAACTGCTCACCGTGGGCCTTGATAAAGTAATGAAGTTCCCAAAACATGGCAAGGCAGTTATTCATAATGTGTGCACGCTGAACATTAGGAGGAAGCTGTAGTAACCTATTCTCATCCTCAGGGACGCGGAACATCTCGCATGCCAAGATAATCGTGGGCTGGTCTCGCGACAAGGGGTCTGATACACCCAAGGCACGAAACCCGTCAGTCCCAAACTTCGACAAATCCAGTTGGTGGGAAGGAGCCCCTCGGGGCCCGTCAGGGGAGAGATCAGCAACAAAGGAAGGGGCAGAACCACCGACTGAACCGCCGGCATCTCGAATAAAAGTAAGGAACAACGGACAAGGAGATTTTGATGGAAAGCAAGAAGAACCAGTCGTACCCTAAACTGGCACCACCACGTCAGGGATACAGGAACTAATGGGCGAATGAGGAGGCTTCATGTCAGGAATCTGACACCGACGGCGATACCATCGCAGCTACGGGAACCCCGTTAGGAGGAGACGACCTCGGAGTCGAGGAAGTGCCGCCTGGTGGTGCGGCAACCTCTCTAGTGACACCAGGTGAAGCGGCAGCGCGAGGAGCGGCAGGGATTGTCGCTGGGGCTGGGGCAAGCCGAGCAGCCATCTTCACCACCCGAGTCTCGCTCTCCTCCCTTAGCCTCTTTTGCTGAGCCGTGGAAGCTGGGCGAAGACTCAGCTCTGTATCCATGTCCTCCATATCCTCGACCCCGTAAGAAAAAATCTTCGTCTCAATTATTGGCGAACCAGAGCTGGACCCCCTCTTCCGAGTTGGCAACCAATTCTCCACGAAGCGAGAAGCGCGGGTAGAAGTACCACACTCCCTCGAAAGAGCCGCGTTCGAAGCCCTTTTCTTTATGGGCACGCAGTGGTCAGCCCGAGTCCCAGCAGAAGTAGAAGGAGTTGTCGCTGGAGACGGAATAATCTTTGGAGGATCGTCACCTTTTGAAAGTGGACGAGCGATAGTATTCCCTGCGAGAAGCTATGTTAGTAAACAAGGGATAAGTAAGATAATAACCAAGCCCAAAAACTCACCTATGGTACACTCAGACAAAGGCCTATACAGGGCAAAGTTTCAGATCTGGAAGGACGACTCCATCTCCAGCAAGGCGTTGGCCTGGCCTAACTCTTCCCTAGACAGAACTACTGGCTTCACCCAATCAACAACACCCAGGTTGAAGCTAGAGCGCCACAGACGAGAGGGTAATTCGACAATAAAGAAACCGCTCTTCCAGTCTTCGACGCTCTCTTCAAATCCTTGAAATCTTTACCAAAAGGACCCGACTAAGGCATCACCCCACCTTGGGGTAATGTCAACTAAGCCGTTACGACAGACTAGAGTCAAAAACTTACGAAACAAAGCGACAGAGGGAATGAGAATATCTTTCAACTCGCAAGCGTGAAGGAAAGCGTAGATGCCACTCCACGAGGAAGGGGTGATCTGCGCAGGGTTAAGCCCATACTCACGCAATACATTCTCTAGTGTGGTATGAATAGGGAGGTGGAACCCATACTGAAACATCTTAAAATAAAGCATCCTACGAGTCCCCCAAAGTCTGTCATGAAGCCTTATAATGCTAGTAGGAATAGAAGGACTGTAACCCCTGGGGAAAGTAATGCCATTGCTTTCTAATTCGAGATGCAGAATAGTGGGGCAAGTAAAGATGCTAGGGGTGTTCTCGATTTCAGGATCTCGAGGGGCTGCCCCGGGGACAACCAGAGAGCCAGACTAAGATCTTGTGCGAGGCATGACAAGTAAGTAGCAAAAGGAAAATCAAAGCAAGATTGAGCAGAATACCTTGAAAAAGAAGGAGAGGAGCGAAACTAATAAGCGGATCGTCTAGGTACGAACGAGAGAATTTCCTCGGAGCGAGTGAAAAAGCGAAGAGAGATGTGAAATTTAAAAGAAGAGAAAAAGAGTAGAAAGAATGAACGAATTTCCTTTTAAGAAAAACGGCTAAAGACCAGACGACCAGGCAGCCCATCGCAGTAGGACACGTGTAAAATAAAAGCAACACGTGGAAAGATTCTGATAGGAAACTTAAAATCAGGCCCCGCCTCGAACCTTGTGAGGGAAAAATTGTGAATCGCAAAAAGTCAAAAAAGATGGTTGTGTGAAGCGATAACTGGCTGGTCAGCGTCAGTTACCCCATGAGGCGGCACAATGCAAAAGTAAAGAAGTAAAAAGCAAAATTCTATTTTTATTCATTTATTCAAAGAGCCAGCGACATCTACAATAAACATGACATCGTCAATCCTCGTCAGCCCAGTCTATGTCATAGGAGTAATCGTAGTCCTTCGGGGACGACGGTAATCCACAGTTATAGGAAAACAAATACTCAGCAGGTTTAGGCACAAGGTTTGTCGCGGGGGCAACCCCCTCTACTGGGGCGGCACGGGAACCCTCTCCGATAGTAGATGCTGCTGACCTCGAATCGGCGTTCTGAGTAAAAATCCCTCTCTTTGAAGGAGGAGGAGGGGCAGACGGTGGCACTTCATCACCCTTTTGTAGCGTGGAGTAGTGAGGCTCATAACCGGCAAAGAAAGATTCAAAGACCTTCTTCTTTGTTTTCTTTGGATCCTGGCGACCCATGCGTTTGGTAAGGCGTTTCGTAAGCCTCCATAGGGGTGACGGAGGAGGATGGTCTGAGTCTGGTGAAGTCGGAGGAGTCGGGGGAGTCGGAGGAGTCGGGGGAGAGTCACGAGCAGCAGTGTACAAAAAATGCGAGTCAGCAATGAAAATATCAGCAGTAGTAAGAAAGAAATGAGAAGAAGAGGGATGAACAGGAAAAAGAGAGAAGAGCCTCATTATATAGCCAAGGCGAGGAGGTGCTCCTGCCTTCTCGCGTGTTTTAAAAAATAATTAATACATTCAGGAACAACGGCCAGAGGGGTGAAGAGATCTAATTTTACAATTACAACTGTTGAAAGTCTGCGCCAACCAAAAGACGCAGAAATAACCGCCCAATCGGTAGACACTGAAGAAACGGCGCGAAATAAATTCGGAACGGTGGGGAGAGACGTTTATTATTATGTGTCGGTCAAGTAAATGAAAAGGTGCGGGATCCCAAGGGACATTAAACCCACTGTTGGCGGGTGCGGAGGTTATTTTTCAAACAAGACGTCATACGAGGAAGGAAAACATCAATAGCGCGGCAATCTAACGAGGAAACCATTTTATTTATTTAAGGGCCTAACGGCCCGGGAATACACAAGGTAACACCAAAGGAAACATAGAGAGACATAGCAGAAGGGTCCCCACCGCTGGTCAGGCATTCGACCCAGCGTCGTCATCTTCCCACTCCATAAAGGGAATATCCCTCAGGGCATCCGCAAGAGTGGTCAGTTCGGAAGAGCAGGCCCTCATGCCTTTCAGGCAACACCCCAGCAAATCCTTCCTGTGCTGTAGCATAGCGATAAGCAGCAGAATTTGAGAGACAGCCACAGACAGCTTCACCGCCTTCTCCACAGGGCTAAAGTCTTCCATGGAGACAGCATTCTACCTAGCTTGCAAGGGGGTCAACATCCCCTGGAGCTCCAAGATATCCTCAGAAGTCTTGGTGTTCAACGACCCTAGAAAATTGATGTCTGCTTGAGTCAGGTTCCTCAGGGTGTGGGCCTTGGAGAGCAGAATTTTTTTGGTAACTTCGTCCATTGAATGAGGAGAGGTGGAGAGAATTGTGAAAACAAGTGCAGGAAAAAGGCATTGAATGTCGAATGTGCCTTGATCTGTGCATTTCTCTGGGAGTCTGGATTGGAATACTGAAGAAACATTCTTGGTCATGCTAATCTGTTCAACACCTGCAAGTTTCTTTTTGTTATAACACAAACTTTTAAGGAATCTAGCATAACTAGGTACTTTAGCAATTAAATCAAGCATAGGGAAGTTAATTGCCACTTTTTAAAAATATATCCATAAATTCCTTTCTTCTTTCTCCTTTTTTTTCTCTTTACAGGTGCAAGGGGAAAAGGTAGAGGCGTGTCGTCATTTACTTCTTTCTATTTTTTAGCTTCTGCCGCTTTCTTGGCCTCCTCTTTTTTCTTGGCCAATTCTGCTTTCTTGGTCTCTTCCTTGGTCAAGAAAATTTTGTCTTCTTGTGCGAGAATAATTTCTGCTTCTGCTAACTCTTCTATTTCCTCTTCCGCAATTTGTTCTAGCGACTTATATTTATACTTCCTCTCAAATTCCATCACCTCTTGCCAGTTCTTGTGCCTCGGCCGCTCTCGCTCTTGCTCATATGTCACTGTCTCTTACCTTTCAGGTAGATCTACACCACTCTTTAAACTAATCACACTCACATTGTGTTTAGGATTGCTTATTGTATTGGCAGGCAATTTCCCTTGTTTGTTCCTATCCTCCATTAATAATTTAATTTATTTCTGCATCTCTATTACATAGCGTTCGTTTGTTCCTGACCAGAGGAAAGCTTGCTTATTTCATCGTCACGAGTAGGATCAGCAATCTGCAATTTCTGTGGAGGGGCAGGTAATTGAAGAGGTGCATTAGTTTGGTTTTGGTTTGGTCTTGGGATAAAGTTTTGAAGGTTGAATGGTGGCTGTTGGGACTGGTTAGGAAGTGTAGAATTATTTTGAGGTTGATTTTGAGTCCAACTAAAGTTAGGATGATTCCTCCATCCATGGTTATAAGTGTTTGAGTATAGGTTATTATTGGAAGGGTACTTGTTCTATTGGTTCTGATTGTAACTATAAGCGGCATTCAACTGAGCAGTTATCTCTTCTAATGTCCCAGGTTGCAACATAGAACATTGATTAGTGTGGTGGTGAGTTTCGCAGCATATTCCACATACACTCACAGTTGCGCTTTGGTTGTTGTCTTGGTTACTTCCTTGGCCAAGAACTCCTGTGGAAAATTTTTGCATAAAGTTAGCAATATTGGTGAGTTGTTGTTCTAAAGCAATTGAGTTTAAAGAAGATATAGGGTTAGAGCGTTCTGAAGAGCTATTGTTATTGCAGTTCTCACCCATAGTTTGAAGCAATAGTTTGACTCGAGTCGGGGTTAGATCTTGCAAAGCTCCTCCAACTGCAGCATCAACTATTTCTTTGTATTTCTGACTCATTCTGTCATAGAAGTACTGAATTTAAACATTTTTATAACTACTGACTGTCTTGTAATGCCTTTAGGTACACACATTTTTTATAATGTATATTGATAATATGTAGATTAATGGTGGAAAATTTATACAAGTGTTGCACCATATTTGTATTAGATGGTTATTCGAGTGTCACGTCAACCATATAGTTACTCTTATTGTGACAGAAGAACATATTTCAACTTATTTATTCGAAGAGAAGTAATAGATTAGAACATAAATGACTAAATGACTTGATTATTTACAATCTTTGACTCGAGTAAATGTATTTTTAACTTTAATTACTCTATCTGTCCCAAATAAATTAGTACATCACTTTCCAATACTACCCCTTATTATTACCCTGCACTAATTTTTTATTAGAAAAGTTAAAAACAATTTAAAGGATAAATTTAAAAAGTACTAACAGATAGGACAAAGAGAGTATTATTTTTCATACAACCATTACTTTTGTGCATAAATTATTTTATTATATTTTTTAAAATTTTTTTTATGATACTTATAGATATCATCTTTAGAAATTATGACCCTATTAATTTTGAGGAACTTAAACTTAATGACAATTAGACATTAAACTGACGAACCAACAAATCTAACAATTGATGAATTTGAGGTTAGGTGATATAGAAATATGTAACATTTACTAAGATATTTTTATCTAAAATAATTAGTTTATTTATGTTTATTGATTTCGATGCACTTTTTGTCGGAATATGAGTCGAAGCATTTATTGATTACGTTTCATAATAGAAAATTTGGTTCCCGCGTTGCGGGGTTTGTGTTGATAATTGAAATTATTTATTAAGTAATTGTTTCAGAGATCAAAAGAAAATAAATCAAAATAAATAAATAATAAAAGAGGTAAGTTCAATTAGGAGAATTTAAACATGGAGTTTGACTAATCATTCATAATCGATTGTATAAAATGTATTAAAATGAGTAACTATGTAAGTTTGACAAAATTTATAAATATATAAAGAAATATAAAATTTCATAAATTTTGGTGTGAAGATTTCATATCATTTTCTAAAATTAAAAAAAAATACGAACACATAAATTAAATTAATCATTAAGGCAAGATCAACAAGGCAATTGCTTCATTAATCATTAAAAGTGAATTATATAAAAAATCATTAAAATGAGTAATTAAAGGTTTAGTTAGACGAAATTAACACCTGAAAAAAATAAAATTTCATAAATGCAGGGTTTAGAGTAAAAATATTTTATAAATACGAGACTAAATTAATTATTTAAAGATTTGATTAAAAACGTGGACTAAATTAATAAATTAGGGGATTAAGAAGTAAGATTAACTAAAATAACGAATGAATAAAAGTTTCAAAGGAAAAAAAAAAGAAAAAAAACAATTTTTTTTTGCCTTGTACCCTACATCTATAGTAATTTCACCGTAGATCTAGGCATTTTGCTTTATATATATTGATAATTAAATAACACCAAATTGAGTATTAAATAAATGGAGATCAATGATGAGGACAACGATCGAAATTAATTGATTAGTATTGAAAGTGAATGTGGTACGATCCCGGAAATTCGGACTAATCAATAAGACTAGATATTGGGTTATTTGGTCCTCAGTTTAAGAGTGTTTGATCATTAATTTTAGTTTAAGGACAATTTATTGTAAGTCTAATGTTGAATCATTTTGGATGTTTCTATGATACGACCTACAACTTTGGATCATGTTCGTGACTTTAAAAGGTTGATGATTATTTGAGGTTTCGATCATTACTCGTTGTGTTATATAATGCTTTTAATTATTTAGATTTAGATGTTTAGTTTGAGTCTTAATTTTAGAAGGATGATTAGTACTTCCACCGTGAACTATCACTGTTTAGTAAATAATATTCTCGATAAATTTTAGTAAATTAAGCTCCTCAAACTATTTTTTTCATCGAAAAGAGATCCTCTCTAATAGAGTTTCTTCTCAATTCTAATAGATTTACTTTAACCATAATTATTTTACTTTTTAATTTTTTTTTAAAAATTAAGATTTGGAAAAAACAAGGATTTTAAAGTAGAAAAGAATAAAAATAATAATTAAATAGCGATAATTTTAAAAAAAAATTATAAAAAAAATAAAAATAGAAAAATTAGGAAATATTGTTGGTAAAATCAAAAAAATACTAAGCCATTAAATCTATTACTCCTCCTAGGAATGACAAAGGGTAGGGTACCCTTAAATAATTGCATGCTCACACTCTTATCCTTACCGACCCTATTCTTTGCTAATTCCTCATGCTCATACCCTACTTTTTTTTATTATCCTTTTATCATGGTACTAACCGGATATCTTTTTACAGAGTTTACAGATTTTATATTTTTTAAAAAAGAAAATCAAATTCCTAACAATAATCGTAATAACAGTAGTAATAATAAGACCCACTAAAATAAATCCATCAAATCTTCATAAACATTCATTTAACGTAAAAGCTCTTATTTTTTTACTTGAAAGAGCAGACATTTAATATTTGATTTCCATTTCATTTCATAATTTAAAGGGAAAACGATAGGTAAGCCCCCAAGGTTTTAGATGTTGGATAGATCGGCCCCCAAATTTGAGTAATCCTAAAAAAAACCCAAAGTTACCTCTGTAACCTATAAAAGCCCCCAAAGTTACACACGTTACCCAAAAAAGCCCCCGGCCAACTGTTCTACCCTAACGTCGTCCCCCATTGGTTTTGGCTCCAAAATCTCTTGTTAAGTGGAGAAAGGCCGCGCAACTCCATTGTTTTGGTCCTCAAAACGCTGGGTTTCATTTATATTTCCACAAAATAATACAAAATACAAAATACAAAATAACCGAAATATTAAGGGGAAGGAGAGGTAAAATGGTCGAAATATTTAGAAATTAGGGTTTTTTTGCAATCGAAAGAGATTTTAGAGAAAGAGGGAGAGATTGAAATTGACGATCGAAAGCCTCCCTGTATACATGAACAATTTGAATCTACCAGAACTTTATACAATTGAGATAGGGTTGAATTCCCTGATAACAAACGAACCACATCATGGTTGTCAACTTACAAGACAATCCGACGTCATCCTCAAACCCAAACTTTTTGGAGACACAAAAGAACTCCCGTAGTTCCGTTTTAAAACCGTTGCAACAACCCACCTCAGCGGACAACCCCCTTAACCATTCGCCGCAATGATTACGGAAAACTCCAACCGTGGTTGCTAGCTTGGAGCAATGGCAGTAATCGTTGGGCGGTGTAAAGGGAGATGACAGTAGTCATTGGGCGGTATAAGAGAGATGATAACGTCGATGCTTTTGTTTTTTTTTACATTTTTCAACAAAATGTAATTTTTTTTTATTCTTTAAAGTATGTATAAATATTTTAAATTTTATCTGTTTTGTTGGATTTCTTTTTGTTTTTTAGATTTTTTATTTATTTCAAATTTAAATAATTGTTATTAAATTTAAAATGTTTATAAAAAATAATTAAGTTCATAAGTGTTAAATATAATTTCTAATTTCATTTCGGAGTTTTTAATAAAAGAATATAGAAATGTGATCAAAATATACTTGTTGAGATTTTGGACAAAAACTCTAGCAAAAAGCTTTCTTTGCGATGATAAAATAGTTCGAGAAGCTTGATCAAGAAAAAATATTAAGGGGCTTATTGCTATTTATTTATTTATTTTGAAAGAGAAATAAACTCAATTATATAACTTGGTCAAAACATCAAGCACTATCGTCTCGAGGCATACCCCTAACCAAACATTTTCCAAACCAGAAAAAATAGGTTTTTTAGCAAGCTTATGAGCAGGAACATTTGCATTCCTGTAGATGTGCCTAAATGAGCAATAACGGAATCGAGTAGTCTGAAGTAGGATGTCCTGTAAGATCCGCTTCGTATAGCTTAGAGGGAGAGATTGCGACTGGAGGGCCAACACCACTTCCAAACAGTCGGATTCTATAATCACATCCCGAAACCCCCACTGAGATCCATACCTTAAAGTCGTTCGGATAGCCATGGCCTCATGATATGATCCTAGCCCCATCACACGCACAACGCACACACGCCTTGCGGCCAAGGCCAAACAAACGAATACCTCAAGCTAAGGACGTTGCAAAGCAGCTAGTGAGGTTAATACAACCTCTACACATGGAGACACGACAAGAGATGTTGCTGGATCGAGCCATTAGGTGAAGGATGACTTGGAAGGTGGCTTGGAGGCGCTTAGCACAAGGCTTCACATCCAACTAAGCCAAGACATGGAAGCAATGCTTCAATCGAGAAACCAAAGTAAATACAAGATCGATTGGTGTCTTAGAAAGACCGTTGCCAAGTTTGAGCCAATTTGCACGAGTAAATTGCAAGATGGTTCATGGCAACATTCTAGCTGTCAAGAAGAAGACACACAGGCGTAACCAGCGATTGTGTCCGAGCCTATTTGGAATCGTACAGGTAAGAATCGCGCGATCAACCATATTTCTAAAACCTCAGGATGTTCTCTCCATTGTGACCAAGTTTCAGCTCAAACGCACGAGCCATGTGCGTGTTATTCGAAGAGACATTTTTCGTTGACAGCAATCCTACGCAGACAAGGACTTTCAAACGCGTCAATCAACGCTTCTAGATATATTTCCGACCTGTTCCTCCTGGACTAGAAAGAGAAGCACCCTCTAACTATTTTCGGATGTTAGCTTTCGTTTAGAATAGGCTTCAGGTCAATCGGACGAGCCAATTGAAAGTTAGCACGGTTCAACATTTTGGTGCACAGTGTGAACGCGCGGCAACCCACAACTTGAGGATTGCGGACCAACTTGATGCCCATCCATCTGAAAGCTATTCTCAAGCTTCTGGAATGTTTTTTTATACTTATTAATTAGTTGTTTAAGTTATTAGATTTATTTCTTAGTTAGACCTCCTACTTCTAGTAGAATTAGAACTTGTACTTCTAGTTAAACTTGTACTAGGCTTTGCCTATATAAGTGATACGATCCTAGGTGCTTAGGATGTGCTTGAATGATGATCTAGTTCGAAGGTTCGAGATTGACGCGGAATTTGTTGGATAGACTCACGAGAACAAGTCTCGATTAGCAACCAGCCCCGTGCCTACTAACCTAAACGAATCCTAGTTAGGTTCTTGCTTGTATTAGGTTCAACCCTATGACCCTAAGGAACAAACAATTGCCGCAACTTCAGTTTTACTTGCCTTAGCCCTAGCTTGCGAAACTGAAGGAAAAACACAAGGTTCAAGTCCACGAACAACAAGAGTAAATACTCTCCAAGATAAAGTCTCAATATCAATTTGGGTAAGAATAGCCTAATTCATTAATGAAGCCAATCGACTTTAAATAGGAAAAAGCCTAGTACAAATTCTAGTAAAACTATAAGTTCTAATTCTAATCAAACTAGGAGTTCTAACTAAGAAATAACTCTAACTTAGCTAATTATTAATTACATAATTAAATACAAATAAGTCCAGAAGCTTCTCATAAGCTCCGCTCAGCTGGCTGCACCATGGCTTGCTCTTGGTCTAGTCGCTCTTGACCGTGGCTCGGTCAATGCGCATTCAAATATGCCCACGAGCCATCTTCCAATTCCCTTATTCGTTTAGGTTGAAACTTGGCCCAAACCTTCCTAACATGTCAAAATACATGTTACAAGGCTGGTCGCTTGATGAAACCTCACCCAAACACACTTGGTCCTCTTGAACGCGCCTGTTACGCTTATACGACCCTTGGTGCATGCGATTAGGTCACTCCGAGCCATCTTACAATCTACCCGTGCGATTGACCCCAAACTTGGACACGACTCTCCTAAGATCCCAAAAGGTCTTGTGATTAATACAGAATATACAGTGATATTTTTAACCAAATTGAGACTTTATCTTCTGGGTGGATTCACTTTGTTCATGGATTGGAACCTTGTACTTTCCCTTCGGTTTCACAAGCCAAGAGTTAGGCAAGTAAAACCGAAATTGCGGCGAATCGTGGACTCGATTCAACCTATCACAAGGTAACAAGTGATCGACTATCAAATCTGTCCAAGAGGCCGACTATCACGTTCGTCCAAGTGGCCGATTACTAAGACCGTCCAAGATCTCTTTGTGAGAACCTCAATAGGCAACAACTAGGCCGACTAGCCGTCCGTCAAAGGTCCCCAAGTGAGTTATCCACCAAATTCTGCGTCAATCTCGAACCTTTGAACTAGATCGTCATTCAAGCGCATCCTAAGAAACTAGGATCATATCACCTCACCCATGGTGACCCCCGTTGGGAAAGGGACATGAGCAACGCCTGCCAAAAGGCACTCCCCCAAATGATCCCTTGCCACAAAACCCAACCCAATCACCGCTGGTCCCACCACCGCATTTGTATTGAACTTTATGTGCCCTAGTGGAGGTGGCGCCCATTGGGCCTCTTCCCGAACAATAGAGGGCCCAGCATGCCCAGTAAGCTCCCTACAATGCACCTCCTTGTAATCCACGATAAGCTTTCCACCTCTAATCAGAACCTCCTGCGGGGACTCTACAATAGAGTAGAATAGTTTGTTATTCCTTGAAGACAATATTGACCACATCACCTAAACCATCTATTTAAAATCTATCGCGTCGAGGGAGCCACTAGCCTTTTCTAACCACTCTCGCAATGACATTGTGGACATAGCAACAATCCTCCCCCAACAATCAAACTGGGACCAAACTTGGATCGCAAACAGGCAGCTAGTGATGAGATGATGGGCTGCCTCCTCCACCTGATTGCAACAACGATATCTTAAATCAACTAGCATCCCCCTTTGAAGTAATTTCTCCCTAGTATGCAACGATTCATGGCTCAACTGCCATAAGAAATTTTTCAGTTTTGGAGGAATTTACAGCGCCTACAAGAATTTCCACCACCCTTTCCTCTCCTCTACCCTTGAAGAAGTCGCCCAATCCATCAAAAGACTAAGATAGAGACTACGAACAGTATACTTCTCTAATGTAGTCCCTTTCTAGACTAAAGAGTCATTTTCCCTTCCCCAACTAAGGGACATGCTTAATATGACAGACCTTTCGACAGGAGAAGATACTATTGACAAGCAGGAATTTCCAACATCTGTTCTCATGATCCATCAGCTCAGATACCCTAGCCTTTACTGGAAGGATCGTGATGGGAGATGAGACCTTGCCACCTTCCTTCGTTGGATGCCAAGGATCTCTCTAGATCCGAATTGACGCCTTATCACCCACTCTCTAGAAGCAGCCTCCCCGAAGGACCCCTCTCCCAGCGTTAATGATGCGCCTAACATAGTTCAGTCTGTTATCCACCTCTACCCATAGAAAGTCTATCCGAGGATAGTATCTAGCTTTCAAAACCTTGGCCAATAAGGAACCGGAAGAATGGCATAACCTCTAACCCTGCTTAGCCAACAAAGCCAAATTTAATTCCTTTATCTACCGAAAACCCAGACCACCATCCCTTTTCTCTTAGAACAACTTATTCCAAGCTACCCAATGGACTTTGTTTTCGTCATTATTTCCCTCCCACCGAAACCTCCACGTAGTCCTTTCAATCTGGTCACAAACCGCCATAGGGATCTCTAAACAGCTCATAATATACGTAGGGATGGATTGGATAACAAACTTGATGAGAACCTCCCGGCCAGCCTATGAAAGCTTTTTCTCCTTCCAGCCCACCAACCGCTTGCAAATCCTATCCTGAACATCGCTAAACAACGTACATTTTTACCTCACAAAGAATACCGGTAACCCAAGATACTTGGAGTGGGAGGAGACAATCCTAACACCCAGTTGCTGTTGAATCATATTCTTCATCTCATTATGGACTCTACAGCTGAAAGAAACTTTCGACTTGTCTAAATTGACTTGTTGCCCCAACGCAATCTCATACCCTTGGAGTATTTGAGATGACTATATCATCCTGAACCGTAGCATTGAAAAATATGAGACTGTTGTCCGTATAGAAAAGATGGCTAATGATAAGAGCACGTCTGCAGATCCTAATTCCACTCAACTGATTCCCTTCTATAACAACCCGTAGTATCACAGAGAGACCTTCAGCACACAAAATAAAGAGATAGGGGGATAATGGATCTCTTTGTCTCAAACCTCTCTCTGGACTAAACGAGGGACCTGGAGCACCAATCGTCAGAACTAAATATGACACCGAGGTTACGCACCTCATAACTATCGAGATCAAAAAAACCGAGAAACCCATCAGAGTCATTATATCCTTTAGGAAACCCATTACACCCGGTCATAGGTTTTGCTCAAATCGAGTTTGACGCTCATCCATCTAGGACCACCCCCCTCGTATTCATTCTGTGAAACACCTCCTACGCTATCAGCGCTTTGATTCTCTGAGATCATAAGCGCTAGGATTCCTTTCAGCCTAATAGTTGTCGCACCCCCTTTTCGATTTTACGCGAGCTGGTTCGGGACGGATGCGAGACAAAATGAACTGTCTCACATAATGCAATGAAGTCGCCACCCTATTTATTTCTAGGTTTAGGGAAACCAAAAGTCATGGCATAAAAATAAAAAAACTAAGGTACAAAGGGTCTAAACCCGAGAACAATGATTCGGGGTCGTATTATGGACTAGGGAAGATGTTAGGCACCCGAGTCACATCCAAACAAGGTTACCGGTAAAAAAGAGGTGTTTAAATAAAACATTTACAAGCACGTGATCGGCCCTCAAAGGAATCGCCACTTTAGTATTTCGTCGGGTCGGGGCTGTTCGAAACCCGTCGGGATAAATTTTTCCATTTAACGGGATTGTTACCATTTTTTACTAAAGCAGTCGCCCCTTTTATTATCATTGGACAATGCATGATTAAATTAATTACTAAGTGATCTATTATGCATAAAACTAACAACGTACCGATTTAATGAAATGCGGCAAATAAACCGAGGTATGGGATCGAAGCCACCAAAACACATGTATTAATACGCATGGAAATAAGCATTTAATCATGGCAATCAAAGCGAGTGATTAAACAAATTATTCATGTAAATTGATTTTAATTCTAACAATTCTAAATGTCATGCATACGAATATGATTTGAGTTTTTAACATTTCTAAATAAACATGCATACGAATATGTATATATGTGCGAAAAGCGTTGAATAAATAAAAAGAGGTAAGAAGTGTACTTGCGAGCGTGTATTTGCTTTGTTACCCTACAAAGTAAAATTATTAGCGATGGTTTGAAAGATAATTGATAAGATTCGAAGTTCTTGAGAGGGATAGATGAGGAAAATGACCGCTCGGAATCACTATTCTTGTCATCCGGTGTACCTACAAAGCGCCGGAGGGGGTCTCCCGCGTAGACACTCTGATGCTTAAGTCAGTATGCCTGTTCAAGATGGTAGGGGTTCGACTAGTGATCCTAGGCTTACCTTTTACCTTGAGTGGTGAGGTATTTATAGGCAAAATGTGGGTGTTATCTCTAGGGGGTGGGCGTTATCTTGGGAAGATAACGCCCAAGTCCCTTAAGTGACGCCTTGTCTTGTCTGGGATGAGATAACGCCGTGTATGTAGATAGATACCGGGTGAAACCCCCTCCCCCCGTTGATGTCAACCATCCCAGAGTTCCGTATAGGTTGAGGGGCGATGACCCCGGTGGTGCACGCTCGGTAGGAGCTACAGTGTTCCGGGCTTAACACCTAGTGTAAGGACGAAAATGCCATTGGAATTACTTCTATAGTTATCACAAGCCCAACTGAAAATGAGCCCGCGTGTTTACCAAGGGTTGCCGCTTCATTTTCGGCCTTGTCTGTTTAACGGTCTTCAAGGTAACGGGGTGGTTCGATTATCGAGAGACGCGTCTTTTCAAAACGTCATTCCTTTAAGCCTATAAATTGATTCTTCCTCTGCACTAATTCTCCACATCTTTTCTGCATTTCTCTTTCAGCATTTTCACCATGTATGAGTTGACCAAAAAATTTCTAATCTCTAAGACCCACACTTTGAAGAATCTGACTCAGGTTGACATCAGCTTTCTGGAGTCAATGGTGACCAAGACTTCTAAGGATGTCCTGGAACTACAGGGGATGCTGACCCCTCTGTTGTCCAGGTAAGGTGCGGCCTCCATGGAGGATTTCAATCCTCTGGAGAATGTGTCGAAGATAGCAACCACTGTCTCCCACATCCAGGTGGTCATCACTATGCTGCAGCACAGGAAGGACCTGTTGGGGTGCTGCTTAAAGGGCATGAGGGTTTCTTCCTCTGAACTAACCTCCATTGCGGATGCTCTGAGGGAAATTCCTTTTGTAGAAGGGGGTGATGACGCCGGGTCCAACGCCTGACCGCTTGTGGCCGTCATCCTGCTTTTTCCTCTCTTTGTGTTTTTCGATGTAGCCGTATGTATGCTTAGGCCATTTAGGCCATCAATAAAATGACTTTCCGTTATCTCGCTTGTGATATTCTGCTTTTTGCGATGCGTGAATGACGTATCAGTCGAGGCTAACCATGAGTCTGCCGTTGGTTGGACTTCCACAACACTTTCTTTCCTTATTCGCCAAATGTTGATAAATATTCCTTCTAACCGTTTCTTGTATTAATTTCACGCTGCCTTCCCAATGCTAACTGATTGGGCAGTTTTCCCGGCGCCTCTTGGTTAGCGCGAATTTCCAACAGGTGTGATCATAGGATCAAATGTTGTAATTATGATTAACCTTCTCACGGTGTATTAATTATCTTCAGAGGGCGTGCAAAAAGGCAGGATTACCTCTTTGCCATGGCTATTTAATGGGATTTTTCTCTCTTTTTCCTATTCATCTTCTTCTTTTCATTCCTCTGTGGAGATTACTTTCCCTTCTATGGCTGACTCACACTCCATGGATGTTGCAGAATGCAACTCTCCACAGACTCCTCCTACTTCTCCAGATTCCGACGATCTTTCTCTACCGCGCCTCAAAAGGGGATTTTCTCGACGTAAGGGTCGTAAGAGATTGAAGAGGAAATCCTCTGAAGCTTTCGACACTGGCTGTGACTCTTCTAGTTTCACGGGTTTTGCTTTACCAATAGTACATGGCGATAATGGGTTATTTCCTCACGTCAGACGCTTCATGTCGGTGGAAAGAATCCCTGCTCGCGATGTTGAAGTGACTGCGATCACCGTCAGTTAGTAGTTAGTGGTCCACAAATTAAAGGATTGATCTTCATCGTGTTGATCATGGTGCGGACGTTGAGAAACTTCTTGAATGAGACCGCATTAAGTATGTTGATTGTGGTCCTGGGAGGACAGCTTTTTGTCGTGCTTCTTCTCCAGGAGTTCTGCCTGCAAAGGGCGCTTGGCGACCACGACGTCTTGATGGTGAACTCCTCCAAATAGGCAAATGGAGATGGGAACTCATGCCTCTAGCATTCCGACAGCTCGGCCGGCATAGGATGGGCTTTGTGACTTTGGCCCAGCATTCAGTCCTTGCTCAAACTAGATAATAGTATTGCTGCGAAATTCTGACTGTGAATAGTCTTTAAGCTCTTGAATAGTGTTATAGGCTCGGACAACCCTCTAAATGGTTAGATGATAGCTTCGCTGGGTGATCTCCATCAGTCCTTTGAGACTGGTTGTTTGCGATGCAGGATATGCTGGTAGTACTGCGAGGAAAAAGAATTTTTCAATTTAGATAGTGACTGGTTTTTTAAAATCTTTCCTGATTTTCTCTTTAAGGCGGTCTTCTACGGTAACTCAGAAACTGCTACGAGGGGGATTCCCTGGTCCTATCGCGATGATGAGGTAAGGTGTGAGACATTATGTTCCTGCAAAACTTAAGATTGATTAGTGGCGTTAGTCTAAGCGACGTGTCTTGTGTCTCGAACTACTCCTTCGGAGCCACCAACGCCATGCCTCCTTTTGTCATCTCACAAGTTTAAGAAAAAGTTTTGAAATAACAAGCATCTCCTGAAAAATTCAATTTATTAATTTCAGGATAAACATTTGAGCGGTATTGTCATGATAAAACCCTATGTTTTTCATTCGACAAGATGCACGGTCTGCGAAACCTTATGAAAAATATATCTTGACGGCATCGGCGTTTACCGATCTTGGTAGGTCATCTCCATCCATATTGGTTAGCATTAGGGCACCCCCCGAGAATACACTTTTAACTAAATACGGACCCTCGTACTTCGGAGCCCACTTTCCTTGACTAGCCTCCTGATGAGGGAGAATCTTTTTCAACACTAAATCCCCGGTCTTCAACTTGCGAGGTCGCACTTTCTTATTATAAGCGTTGGCCATCCTTTGCTGATACAATTGCACATGGCAGATATCGGCCAAGCGTTTCTCAGGAATGAGGTTTAATTGCTTGTACCTCACCCTTGCCCAATCTGATTCTGCTAGGATTCTGAGAGAAGGGATTTCTACCTCAAGAGGAATTACGACTTCCATGCCGTAGACTAAAGAGTAGGGAGTTGCTCCTGTGGACATACGAGTTGCTATCCGGTAAGTATGCAGTGTGAAAGGAAGCATGTCATTCCAATCTCTGTGAGTGACCACCATTTTTTGGATGATTTTCTTCAAGTTTTTGTTTGCTGCTTCGACTGCGCCATTCATTTTTGGACGATATGGTGATGAGTTTCGATGCTTCACCTTCCAATGTTGGCAAAGACTGTCGATCATTTTTCCGTTCAGATTAGTGTCGTTGTCTGTGATGATCATTTTTGGGACCCCATGGCGGCAAATGATGTTCTTCTCAATGAATCGCATGGTTGTTTTTTGAGTGATGTTGGAGTAAGAGGCGACTTCCACCCACTTGGTGAAGTAATCGATTGCCACGAGGATGAAGCGATGGCCATTAGAGGCTTTCGGATGAATTTGGCCGACGATGTTGATTCCCCACATCGCAAAAGGCCAAGGCGATGTCATGCTGAAGAGAGGGGCCGGAGGGACATGGAGATGGTCCGCATAAATCTGACATTTGTGGCATTTTCGGAAGTAGTCGATTCAATCTCATTCGACGTTGAGCCAAAAATAACCTTCTCATTATTTGTCTTGCCATCATATGCCCACTTGCGTGTGTAAAACAAACCCCTTCGTGGATCTCCATTATGATTCTCTTGGCCTCAGCTATGGTGACGCAACGAGGTAAAGATCCATCAGCTCTCCTTTTATGTAAAACCTCACCGTCGAGGTAGAAGTCTAAAGCCAAGCGTTGGAGGGTCTTTTTGCTAACCCGGCTTACCCCCGGTGGATACTCCTGGTTTCTGATAAATCATACTAAGTCGTGGAACCATGGCTTCCCATCAGGTTCTTCTTCCAAGGTGACACATCATGCCAGAGTTTCCTTTACTTCCACTCTCAATCATTGAAGCATTACTCCACATTCTAACTTGAACATCAAGGCCAATGTGGCTAACGCGTCTGCGAAGCAGTTCTTTTCTCTGTCGACTCGGTCGAATTTGGTTTCTTCGAATTCCCACATGAGTTGGGTGAGTAACCTCTGATAAGGGATGAGCTTGGAATCCCGTGCCATAAATCCTGGGCTTTGTAGATGACAAGGGCCGAATCGCTGAAGATTTTGAGCTTTTTTACTTTTAAGTCGATTGTTGTCGTCAGACCGCTGATTCATGCCTCGTACTTGGCAATGTTGTTGGTGCATGGGAAGATCAACTTGCACGCTATGGGGAATTGACGGCCATCTGGGGCTATGACCACGACTCCTACTCCCTTGCCTGAGAGGTTCACTGCACCGTCAAAGAACATGGTCCACCAATCATCTTCTCTAAGATCTTTTGCGATCTCGTTATTAATCAATACGATGTCCTCATCCGAGAAGTCAAAACTCAATGACTCATATTCGTCCAAGACGTGATAAGCCAAGTGATCGGCGAGAGCGCTTGCCTTAACCGCCTTCCGCGTTACATATATGATCTCGTGCTCGGCCAATAAGACTTGCCATCTACAAATGGGACTTGACAGATACGGCTTCTCGAAGATGTACTTCAGGGGATCCATGCGGGAGATTAACCATGTCGTGTAATACAACATGTACTGTCGAAGCCTCCGGGCGCACCATGCTAGGGCGCAACAAGTTCGTTCCAACATAGAGTAGCGCATTTCGCATTCGTTGAATTTTTTGCTGAGATAGTAGATGGCTTGCTCACGCCTTCCTGACTCATCGTGCTGTCCCAAAACGCAGCCCATGACGCTAGCTGTGACTGTCATATACATGAGCAAGGGATGTCCTGGCGTCGGGGGAACTAGTACAGGTGGGCTTTGTAGATATGTCTTGATTTTCTCAAAGGCTTTCTGGCAATCTTCATCCCATTCTGTATCTCCGTGCTTCCTTAACATTTTGAACATCGGTTCGCAGGTAAGTGTTAACTGGCAGATAAAGCGAGCGATGTAGTTGATGCGTCCTAAGAAGCTTCGTACTTCTTTTTTGGTGCTGGGAGCGGGTAGCTCTTGAATTTCCTTTATCTTATCAGGGTCTACTTCTATGCCTTTGTTGCTGACGATGAGTCCTAATAACTTTCCGGAGGTCACTCCAAAGGTACACTTAGCTGGGTTTAGCCGTAGCTAAAATTGTCTCAACCTTTCGAATACCTTCTTTAGGATGTCTACATGATCTTGCGTCCCGCGAGATTTGGCTATCATGTCGTCGACATATATTTCCAATTCTTTATGCATCATGTCATGGAAAAGGGTGACGGCAACACGTTGGTAAGTGGCTCCTGCGTTCTTTAACCCAAAGGGCATTACTTTGTAGCAGAAGGTTCCCCAGGGTGTGATTAAGGTCGTCTTTTCACTGTCTTCGGGTGCCATCTTGATCTGATTGTATCCCGAAAATCCATCCATAAAGGAGAACATGTCGTTACTTGCGGCACGATCCACCAAGATGTCGATGTGGGGAAGCGGCAAGTCATCCTTAGGGCTGGCTCGATTAAGATCCCGAAAGTCCACGCACATGCCGACTTTCCTATCTTTCTTAGGCACTGACATTATATTGGCAATCCATTCTGGGCACTCGGCAACTCTTAAGAAACCCGCATCTAGTTGCTTGGTAACTTCTTCTTTGATTTTCAAAAGGATGTCTGGATGCATCCTCCGGAGGTTTTGTTTGACAGGTTTAAACTCAGGCTTCAACGGGATGCGATGCTCAACTATCCCAGGATCAAGACCTGACATATCGGCGTATGACCATGCGAACACGTCCGAGTAGTCTTTGAGGAGGGAAATCAACCTTTCTCTCTGAGTCGTGTCCAGGGTAGTTCCGATCTTAACCAACTTATGATTCTCATTGCTTGCCCCCAAATTTACTTCTTCTAATTCCTCCCGATAAGGGGTTATTTCCTTTTCTGAACTTTCCAGTAAACGGGCCAATTCGTAGGGGATTTCGACCTTGTCTTCAGTTGTGACGATAATTTCTTCGCCAGTAAAGACATAGTCATCCTGAAAAAAAATGCAAAAAAGAAGAGATGCGTAAAATAAAAAATTGCACATATATTGATTTTTAACAAAGGGGAACGTGAGTCCCTACAAAAATATTTTCGTAAGAAAATATGCAGACATCATATTATTATATTTTTTCAAAAAGGAGTAATTATGGAGAAACATCTAGAAGTATGGTGGCGGTCCAGTTGCACACAGACTCCCCTGACTTCTTTACGAAAATGACTGAACTAGGCGACGATTCTTCTTCTTCCAGAGTGCAAATACGGAGGTCCGAAACCGTGATCGGGCTTTCATTGATGGTTTCAGCTGCGAAAGGGAAGGTGGTTCTGATATGGGGGATCTGCATTTTACCCATTGGCGCAAAATGTCCAAATAGCTTAGCCAGCTGTTTTTCTTTCTTTTCTTGGGCAATTTTGGAAAAATCGGCCTCGCTGGTTTGGTACCCTAAACCAAAGCTCTTTGGAGATGCCAAGCCTTTTAACCCTTGTAATTTGGCCCCTAGCCTTTTTTCCAGTTGGAAATTTCCCTCTGGTATCAATTTAGTGGCTGTTTCGGCCATTTCAGAATTCGAGGCTTCAAAAACGGGGGATCTTTCCTCGATCCAATTCGCGTTGACAATTTCGAAGGCTTGAAAAGAACTCTCCAAGGTTTCAGCAGTCTCGATGTAAGGCACGGATGAATGTTTGGCCAGGATTAAGGCTTCCTCTGCCTTTATTGTGACGAGGGCATTGTCTTTGACGTACTTGAGGCACTAATGTAGGGAAGAGGGTACGGCTCCTGCTGAATGGATGCATGGCCGTCCTAGAAGCATGCTGTAAGTGGGTTAGATTTCCATGATCTGAAATATCAAGGCGAAAGTGTGGGGCACACTGACCATATCCAATTCAAAATTCCTGATGATCTCTCGAGTGGTGCCATCGAAAGCCCTAGCCATCATTCCGCTAGCTTTCATGTGAGAAGAATCAACCGGTAGTTGTTTGATGACATGCTTGGGCATGATATTTAGTGCGGACCCATTATCAATCAGGGCCTTTACTATGACATGTACCTTGCATTCTATCATGATGTATAGGGCCTTGTTGTGACCTCTTCCTGTGGGGTCGATCTCTCATTCGGAGAAGGAAATGCTGCTTAGGGCTTGAATTCTTTCGACAAGGTTTTCCACCCCTTCCGTGGTGATATCCTTAGTTACGAAGGCTTGTTTCAAGACTTTTAATAGAGCTTAGCGATGAGGTTTTAAAGTAAGGATCAACTCCATGATGAAAATGCGTGCCGGGGTTTTCTTTAGCTGTTCGATGATGCTGAACTCGCTCTGTTTAATGATTTTGAGGAACTCAGTTGTCTCGTCCTCAGTTACAGGTTTGTTAAACCTTTGCGTCTCTTCTACTGCCTCTTCGTGGACCAAAGGATTTTTTCCTTTGGCTTGTCTTTGTTTCTCTACTTCCTCCGATATGTAGCACCTTCCGGTGCGGGTCATGCCCCCGATATGAGAGGTTTCGCAAATAGCTAGCCCTGTTGGTGCGGCGATAAGAGGAGTGGTGATCACCGTGTATCCGTAGTTAAACGGGACCGCGTGTAAGTCTTGGTTAGGAGTATTCACAACAAATGTGAACACCACTTTACGTGGGGTCGTGGCCGTATTCCTAGTTTGGGCCACATATTCAAATGAGTAGGGTGTAGGAGAATCGTCCTGGATAGTGTTGATTGCTTCTCTGGTTTTTTCTTCGGTCCGAATGATCCTGAATGCTACAAGTTGTTTGACTTTCGGCCAAAAAAGTTCGTAATCCTGGATTTCATGTTTGCTTTCCCCTTGGCAGAATAGGCACAGGGCTTGGTTATTCTCTGGGTATGGCAAGTGTCCACTTTTAGCCAATGCAAAGAAAAGTTCTTCTTTGGGCGCTTCCCCCACTAAAGGGAGAGAATCGTTGATTTCTTCAGTAAAAATGTCGTTCACCCCCGGATTATGATGCAGTAGAGGACTAGTTGCCACGTCGGGACCTTTTTCTAGACCTTTGGAAGAGATTCGTCCGTGTTTGGTCAAATGATCAACCTTTTCTCTAAAGACGAAACAGTCTTCTAGGGAGTGTCCTCGGGTTCCGGCGTGATATTTGCAGCTAACCTTTGGATCATACCAACTTGCGTAGATTTCTTTCAAAGGAAACGGGGGAGGTGACCATGTCGGTGAAGGGTACGATTTAGAATCTGGGGTTTCCCAAGAGGATGGTAATGACGCTGCTCTAGAGTGGGAGGGTGGTGCAGAATACCTGACAAGATAGTTGAATTTCTCGGAAGGCTGGCCCAGGGTGTCAATCTCACAGTCGCCCTCATCGCGGCGCGTGGAGAACCGTTTGTATGACGAAGTCGACCTTTTCTTTTGGGTGATTTGGAGTGGGGGTGGGGTTCCTTTGGAGTTATACAAATGCGGGATAGGAAATTCATCTCCAATGGCATTAATGGATCCTTCCCCGTGGGTCGCTTTTTGGGTTTGTATTACTCCGAAATCTGAGAGTTGTCTCACCTTTCCAGCAAACAACTCGCAGCCTTGGATCTCATGACCGTTGTTTCCCTTGCAGTACACACAATGACTGGGATTACTTTTCAAATATGGTATATATCCTCCTCGAGCTAAGGCCAGGAAAAGTTGTTCTTGTGGCCAACTTGATACCAAAGAAAGAGGGTCGTCGCTTTCTCCTATTGAGATGGCGTTTACCCCTCCATTTCCTTGAGAATGATAAGGGAGAGGGTTGGTGGATGTGTTGGGTCCTTTAGCTAACCCTTCGAAAGAGACCCATCCACTTTTGATCAAGTGATGAACTTTTGCTTTGAAGGCGAAGCAGTTTTCCAGAGTGTGACCCGAGGCTCCAGCATGGTATTCGCATCTTACGTTGAGATCATACCATTTTGGGTAAGGAGGCAATTGGGGCTGAGCTGGAACTGGTACGATCTGTCCAGCTGCCAAGAGATGTTTATAGATTTCTCCGGCGGGAAGAGGAAGAGGAGGCAATGGCTCTCAGTTCCACCGATTGTTTGACGTGTTTTGGTTATTTGGGTCCTTTGGTAGGTTATATGGCTTAGGTTGCATGGGTTGTAATGTTTGTGCTGGAGGTGGTGGGAAATGTAGAGATGATGTAGGATTTTGAGGTGCGATATTAGCAACGGGTGGTGAGGCAAAAGGAAAGAAGGTGGGTTGATATAGCGATGGTAGAGGATAGGGTGGTGGCGATAAATAAGGCAGAGGTGGTATAACGATCCCAAGGACCATGCACATATCGGCGGGACCAGTAGGGTCAAACAGATCAGCCCCTTCGATCGCTCTGAGTCTTTCTTCGAGCAGATTCAGTCTGTCACTTTTCAGTTTCTCGGCCATAATGGGGTTAGAACCGAAGGGTAGTAGAGGTTCTGGCGAGAACCGAGGTTGTACCGGGTAGGAAGCAGGAGGCCAAATTCCCACAGGTCCGGGAACTGTGCTTGGAGGAAGGGGAGGGAGATATGAGGCTTCTAGGTGGGCCTGACTTTTACCGGAGTCCACGGCGGGGTTGGTTGAAAGGCGCTGAAGTGACGTGGAAATTTCTTCACCCGTATTAACCATAGGATTTGCAGCGGTGGGTACAGTGAAGGGATTAATCCATTTCCATTGGCCCTCGGGGCCAGAAAGTGGCTGAGGTACTGAAGGTCCAGCGACGGCGAGCAAAGAGGGAGGTCCTTCCATTTGAGTGGGATAAAAACCCAGTGGAAATTTGGTGGTAGCTTCATCTCTCTCCTTTTCGACCCTGACTGCCCTTTTTGTAGTGATTTTAACTTGTTCCTCTAACTCTGCGATTCTGGCTGTTAGTACTTCATCGGCCTTAGCCTGTTCAGTCATTTTTCATTTTTGAAGTCTAGTTACGGGGAGCTTGTACAGAGTAGCTTGCTTTTGAGGAGCTATCGTGAACCTGAAAAAAAAGGCATACAGAAAAAGGAGCAAGTACAGGTGATATGCAAGTGATGTGCAATCCTGAGGCCTCCACGTTGCTCATTCGCTTTTCCGACTATACTTTCACTTGATACTTTCAGGGGGCTGGAGAGGCGAGACATCTCGGTTATTGACAAGATGCGAAGGAAGCCTCTATTCATTCCAACGACGTGAAGCAATCTGAGATGCTATCAGCGAAACCCAAATCAGCAGGGGCAACCAATGCCGTCATGCTAGGAAGATCTCTTTTTACACTATGCTTTCAAACGATGCAGGGCCTAATTTTTTTCTTTTTTTTTTCCTTTTTTTTTTTGAAATTTTGGTGAAACGATTGTGTTTACTCTAGAGGGATTTTCTCTTTTCTTTTTATGATGGTCTTTTGTATTGGAGGGACAAATGATATAGAAAGTAGAGGTGCTTTAATAAATATCCGAAAGAGTACGACTTTATTAAAAAGGGGTTTAAAAAATATGGTAAACTTGCCAACTACCTAAATTCATCAAAAATGGCTAAATAGATGAAATCAGGGAACATAGTTATATGAAAAAAGAAAGGGTTACCGACATTCGAGTCTTCCTATGAAGGCATCAACCCTAGAAGTCGGGATCCACTTGCTCTTGCCAAATGTATTCCATTGAGGCCATCTCCCCTTTTTGCATGTCTATCTTGGCCTCTAAAGCTGTAATCCGGCTTTGCAGTGCCTGGCTCTTCCTATCTCCCAAGTCTGCGCGAGTAGTCAAGATCCTTATCACCGAATTTTTGTCTTCAATTATGACACTTGATGTTTCTTTCTTGCGGATTTCGTTGTTCAAACGTTCCTTAAAGTCCTTGAGGGCCACTTTCTGTTTTGTCGCTTGCATATGGATAGTGTCCTTACTACGCCTTTCTAACTCATTCATCTGGACTTCTAGGTAACATTGATGGGCTACAGAATCTTCCCTTTCCTCTGCCATCTGATCCTGTTCTACTTGCGCTGCTCGCATCTGTTCAACTACTTGAGCATAAGCCATGACATTCATCCCTTCGCTCATCTGAGATTCCCCTTCTTCTTCCATTGGTTTCTGATTTTCCGGGTGGGTTAATACATTTCTGTTAACTCGTCTTAACCTCCACTGTGGATATTCCAGTATCGTTGCTGTAGGGGTGACGCGTCCCTTGAGACAAAAGGGGTGAGTCCAGTCTTAGGCATACTGCTGAATATTCTGATTTTCTCCGGTGTGTGGCAGGTTTGACCCTATCATGCCGAATGTCACGGGGATTACTTGCGTGATGCAAAACTGTCTGAGGACGAGGGCGGGGCAATAGTGAAAGCACCCCCATGCTCCGATCAAGGGAACCCAAGGTAAGGGTCACAGCAAACGATGGGATCGGAGGCCTGCAGCTATTTGGCTTGCCAACTAAAGTCTTCTCCCGAGAGGTTTATGAATTTGTCAACCCAGACATCTTTATTCTCCATTTTCCATTTATCTGTGGTCGTTGTGTTGATAACTCTGATTAAAGGGCACGATTTTATGTAGCTTGCAAAGAATATGGATTGATCTGGTGTCTATTTGAAGTAGCTGACTAACCATACTGTTAACAACTGGGTGCAACAGGTAAGTCTTCCTTTCCCTTTCCTTCGACAAGAGTCCAGAGAGTGAGAAGTCTCGGCTAAGATGGTTGTTGTAGGATTGATGACGTTTACCTCCATCTCGTAAAAGACATTGGCCGCTGCAAAATCGATGGCGTTCTTCATTTTAGGAAAAAGGACAAATCCTATGATTGCGAAAGCCAGAATCCTTAAGCATTTTTCCCCATTGGACAACTAAAATCGTGCTTCAATATCTGGTCAACACCAGAAGTAGTCACCTTCTCTGACACGAGTAGTGATTCCTAACAACTTATCAAGCCTTATTTTGACACTAGAGGAGTCGAGTCGAACGTTCTGGTATATGGCCGATATAGGAGATGCGAAGCATATAAGAGCGGAATATTCCTCTAGTGTGGGAGTCAAGTTTATCCCTCTGTCAAAAGAGAAGTACTGATAATAGGGATCCTAGAATTTTAGGGCTGCCCGGATGCAACCCCAATCAGTCTTTACATCAACCAAGGTCAATAGCTTCCCGTAACTACATTCAAACTATGTCTCCTCATCTTGAGTTAACTTATTTCTCAACTTTCAAACCCAGGTTCCAACAGGTCTCCTCGCATGGCCTGATCGTCGAAACTTCGTCCCCCGAAAATATCAAGTGAAAGTAGTGTAGGTGCCGACATTTTGAATGAGCAAAATGGGTCCTGTGGGACAGAAATAAAATTTTAAGTGTGAAGTAACCTGTACGTGCAAGAAATTTACAGTTCGTATAAAAGAAAAATTACGAAAAATGGAAATCATAGTAATAAGATAAATAGAGACACGACAAAGCAGATATGATCATACTGGGGCTCTGATTCTGACTTTTCTAACTGGCTTGAACGGTTCCCGGATGATACCATGAAAAGGTCCCTAAAGTGTCGTCCAGTGTCAACCGATTCCTTGTGGAATCAGGCAACCTTTCTACTATCTTTAGGGGTTCATCCGAGTTGGGATTAGTGAACACTACCTAGGACATGCGTCCTAGGGCGTCACTACTACCCTCCTAATTTGGTAATTACCCCCGAGGTGTAGGGCACTATGAAATGCATATGACAATTGATATCAAAGCGAATAAATAAACAAATCAGCAATTTATCAAAGCGGGTAAACAAACAAATAAACACCTCAAAAAAATAAAACCGGCTCCGACCCTAAAGTCCCCAATAAAGTCGCCAAACTGTCACGCCCAGGAAATAATAAAAAATTCACGAGTATACGACGAATCTGAGACCTTACGATGCTCGGCGTAAAAGGACGCCTCGCAACATACAATGAAGTCGCCACCCTAATTTTTGTCTCTAGGCTCAGGGAACTTAATCGTCATGGCATAAAAATAAAAAATAAAAAAACTAAAGGCACAAAAAAAGAACAAGCAGAGTCACATCCAAAAACCCAAGAACAAAGGTTTGGGGTCGTATTATGGACTCGGGAAGGTGTTAGGCACCCGAGTCACATCCAAAAACGGCTACCAGTTGATAAGAGAGGTGTTTAAAAGATGTTTGATAAAAATGCATTTTAAAAGAGGGCCCTCAGAGGAATCATCACTTTAGTTTTTTCCATGATCGGGACCGTTCAGGAATAATTAATCGTTTTACGGGGTTACCGTTTTAAAAATCTTTTCGGACGGGTTACCATTTTCAAGACCGATAGATTATCCCTGATCGTAGTGTGAGAGGACTGAATTTTCTGTAAGACCGAATGAGCGCCCTCTTTTTCATCATCGGGCCATGCATGATTAAATTAATTACTAAGTGATTCTATCATGGATTGCTAACAGAGTACAAATTTAAATGAGAGATATTTTAAAATGATAAACCGATGTGGGATCGAAGCCACCAAACACATGCAGTCAATATAAGCGGAATTTAAAACAAATGAGCACGATATTTAAAGCGAGTCATTTAAACAAGTTGTTCATGTGGATTGATTTTAATTCTAGCAATTCTATATATCGTGCATACGATTAATATTTACGAAAAGTTTTGAATAAATAAAAGGAAAGAAAGGCGTACTTTCGAGCGAAGCTTAAATTTTAAACCTACAAAATGAGAGTGTTAGTGATAGCACAAAAAAAAAATAAGCAGTTTATGAATGCGAGATTTAAATAAATAGTTGATATATATCGAAAAATTAAATAATGGTTTGACGCATACGAAGATAAAAATGGCGATTTGACGCATACGAAAATTAAAACGGCGATTTGACGCATACGAAAATTTAAATAGCGATTTGACGCATACGAAAATTTAAATGATAATAATTGTGAAAAAATTAAAGATTTGATGATTTGTAGAAAATTTTAAGCAGTTGATGATTTGCAGAAAATTAAAGCAGTTGATGATTTGCAGAAACATTAAAGTAGTTGATGATTTGCAGAAAAATTAAACGGTTGATATTTGCGAGAATTTTAAAGCAGTTGATGATTTACAGAAAATTTAAAGCAATTGATGATTTGCAGAAAAATTAAACAATTGATGATTGCGGAAATTAAAGCAGTTGATGATTTGCAGAAAAATTAAACAGTTGATGATTGCGGAAATTAAAGCAGTTGATGATTTGCAAAAAAATTAAACAGTTGATAGGTACAAAATTTTAAAGCGACACTACGAAAAATAGTCATAATGGAATGCCCGAGTGTTTTTACAAAAAAACGCAATCCGAGATCTCGGAAAGAATGAAAATGGGTCGGGCCCAACTTGAAAAATAAAAGAACTAGGCCAGGAACAGTTCCTGGCCCAAAAATTAGATTTTTAATGGTGATGGGCCGAGCTCATCACCTTTCTTTCCCTTCCCGCATGAACAACCCATCCCGGCACTATTCATCATCTTCCTTATGTCGCCGGCGCCACTGTCGGCGACGGGGAGCTCCGACCAGGCGACCAAATCGCCTAGTTTTGAGCTCCGAGGAAAGCTCTTCTCCTCCACAACATGACCATGCAAAAATTAGGGATTGAAACCCGCAAGAACAACATTTAATTTCATGAAAACATCAAAGATGATAATTAACAAAAAACTTAAAATTCGCTCTTCTCAATCAACGAATCAACAAATAAAAAGCATGGTAATTATCTACAGCATGCATATGAATTAATAAGACACAAACAAGCAATTGGTTTAATCAAAACAACAACCTAATAATTAAAGCCGAAAATGGCATAAAAATGTTGAAGACCAACTCACCGAAAAAGCTTGAAGACTGAGGCAACTGACGCTTTAAGTGAGCAGTCTGTCTAGAGGGAGAAGGAGCAAAGAGCTCTGGGTGAATTCGTGAGGATTTTCGTTGAAGGCAGTGGCCTATTTATAGGTGTTTTCGGCGAGTGGAGGGAGACGCGGTGCTGCGCGTGGAGGAGCAGGGTTTGCGCTGGCGGGGCTACGGCTAGGCGTGATGATGGCGTACGGGACAGGAAGCGACGGGCCTAGGCTAGGACGCGAGGGGGAGGGGACAGAGCAAGCAGCTCGGTGGCTTGCTCCGCTGCTGCTCGTCGCCACTGTTTATGTGCACTATGCATGTAAATAGTGAGTCGTTGATCTGGTTGACTTTCCTTGGTCAACCAGATCAACGGTGATGATCAACTTGGCCATTTAATTTTATTTAAATGGTCTCGAGCCATTTTTGTGAACAAACGTTTCAAAAACTCAAGCCGAAAGTGTCAGTGCATAGAGAAAAATAAGATGAGCGAATTGATATACAGTGTGCGACAAAAGTTCGTCCCAAGCCTCGATAAAAAAATCATCTGCGAACGAGGAAGGTTCGAACAGGAAAAATACTAGGGAATTAATTTTACAAAATAAAAAGAGGTGGCACGATCTAAAAAAATTATAAAAAATAACTGGACGATAAGGAAAGATGCTCGAGCCTTTTCTCCAAGAAATTTCACTTAGGGGCAAAAATGAGCTCGAACGGGATATTTGACTCGGGTAGTGGTACGAGCGAACTCGCTTGACATGAGAGAGCTCAAAAATCTGAGGTGACCAAGTTGTAGAGAAAAATGAGACAAATTTACTAGTCGACAGCGAATGAAGGAAAAAATTATTTTAACGTGTTTATTTTCTCGTTCGGAAACATGAATATGTTCGAACGAAAAATAAATGACGTTACAACGAAAATTGCATGAAATGAAGTTGACTGGCGTGAATGAAAAAAAGAGTAGGTAATTGTCAACTGAAGAAATAACGTGTTCGATCAAAGGTCCGAGCGAACTTACTCGGGTCCAATAAAAGCTAGAATAAAAATAATAATAACAAATGCTAAAAAATGTAATAAAATACTAAAAATCCTAAATTTGATACGATGACCTAAAACGGAAAAATAAATAGCAAATGATTAACGGATAATTAAAAATATAATTTTTAAGGCTGAAAATATTAATAATAATAATAATGAAAGTATTGTGACGAAAAATAAAAAATGCGATTTATGATGCTGATGAGAATAATAATGACGATAAACTGCGATGAGAATTAGAAAATAAACTAACGATAGTAAATTAATTAAAAATGACAGTAAGTTAAGTAAAATAACAAAAATGATAAATTCAATTTAAATGGCATCAAAATTCGGGTATCAACACCGGGCATATCCGCGGTCTTCTAGGTGAATTATCCTTTACATTTATTTAATAATCGAGCTAACTGTGTGTTCTCTTCCGGGCTTAGCGTTTCGCTAACCAGGAAATTTGCCCCACTGACCCCACTAACAGGGATGGGCACCATCTTGTCCACTGGCTGGGTACATTTTTCCTCTTTCTGTTCGAAGGGATCCGTCGTCACACACACATATCTATCACAACTCTTTTGCGTCATGAGTAGATAACACTCGGCCGCCAACTTCTGGTCACCTTTAACTGAGACCACTCCATCCCAAGAGGAATATTTTATTCTCAAGTATTTTTGGGATATCGCTGCACCGAAACGGTTGAGAAACAGGCGCCTGAGTATGGCGTTATAAGGCAAGGTAAGATCTACGACCAAGAACAACAATTCCTCTGATCTTTTGGACATGTCTTCTCTAAAGTATGTAGTCAACAAGGTGACTCCAGTCACTGGGATAGGAACTCCGTCTACCCCAATTATCGGCTTCTTGCAAGGTGTCAACTCCCTGGCGGGACGCTTCATGAGGTTGTAGGCCTCCAATGAAAATAAATTTACCGCGCTGCCATTTTCAATAAGGGTTCTTCTGACTCCATGGTTGCCAATAACGGGTGTGACCACCAATGCATCGTTATGCGGAAAAATGACGCCTTTCTCGTCTTCCTCGGAGAAGGACAATACCATTCGATCTAAAATACTTATCGCTTCATTTTTTACTAACGCGCCTTCACGTTTCCGTTTTTCTCCTACGGTAGGCGTTAACTGCCCAGACTCATCAAGGTATGGTGTGCCCCCAGCTATGATGTTGATGATGGGAATGTCCTCATCATGGATTGTTAACGTTTCCCTGAATAGCGTCATTTCCAGTGGTGTGAGGAGGCGCCTGTCTGTTGTCTGAGGCCCTATTTATCGGGTTACTCCTGGCTTCTTCTCTTGCCTTGGTGGCGAATTCTCCGAGATAGCCTTCTTCCACTAAACGTTCTATTGCCAACTTTAACTCTCTCCACACGTCTGTGGAGTGTCCTTTGACTTTATGGAACTTGAAAAAGGCATTTTCTCTTCCTCCCATGATTACCCCCGGTTTCATAGGGGTTGGATAACGGATAGGCAGATTCCGTTGCTGAACAATTGCTAAGATTTTCGCTCTCAGAAGTATGAGGGAAGGAAGATCAGGGTCATAAACTTGGCCCTTGGGTGGATCCGCTTGTCACTGAGTGGGGGAGTTACCGGGTCTTCCCCTTGAAAAGTTGCCTCTTTGCCGGTTCGAGGCTCTAGGGATGTGATCTTTTCGCTGGGTGTAATCGTCAATGGAGCAAGCGTCAAGGGTCGTGCTGGTAAGTGTGCTAGGAGCATGGGGCGTGTTTTGTGGCATATTTAGAACTCTGTCCCTATTTTCTTCCTCTTCCACCCTTGCATAATTATGGGCTTTCAGCCTCAGCGCTTCTAAAGTCGTTGGGGGGTCCACCATTAACGTGTCCTGTAATTTTCCATAACAACAGTTCCGTTTCAAAGCTTCCACAGCGAAATCAATGGTAACACCTGGCGTTAGCGACATTTCCATATCGAAACGACTAAGGAAATCTTTCAAAGATTCTTGAGGTTTTCTGTGTATATCGAACAAAGCTGCAACGAACTTTTTGATAGGAACAACCGTACTGAACCGGCTTCAAAACTTAGCTTCCAGCTGTGAGAAACTGTCAATTGACCCGGCCAGGAGTCCTTCAAACCAAAGACGTGCGACTCCTGACAATGTCATGATAAATATACGGCACAAGGCCGCATCATTGTGAGTTTGAAATTGCATGAAATCTTTCACCTTGTTAAGGTGAGAGATGGGATCCTTTGTGCCGTCATAAGACTCCGTGGGGAGTTTCACGTGTCAACTGACTCTGTGCTGCCTTATGTGATAGCTGAACAGATGGCCGGTAATATCCTCAGGAATTCCTCGGGGTTGACGGGGAGGCGAGATCTCCAACCGACGTACTTGCCCTCGAGGATCAGATATATGATGTCATCTGGGGGACCGACTGCGACTCCTTGGTGAGCGAGTTCGATGCCTCCTACTACTAGATCTTTCATTGCGTCTAGGGAACATATCCCTAACTACTTCATCTCGCCAGTCATCCCAATGGTTATTCATCGTGCCACCATTCCGCTAAGGATATAGGGATCTCTTTCGTATGCGGCGCGGAAGATTCTACCCATCCATGAGCGAGTTGCATGAAGTTGACAGAGGTCGTCGCTATGGGCAAGGTCATCGGGATGCTCCCATGTCATAGAGGTGATAACAGTCGGTTTGTGATAATAGACGGGGTGAATATCACGTGCGGAGGAATGATGGGTCCTGAGGCATTCGGAGTCGATCCGGTAACTAATGCGGTTAACTGGTCCAATTGGGCGAGCAGAGCCAACAAAGAGCTCACCAAAGGGTTGTTTGTGCTACCCATTACAGATCTCGTCGGAGGGGGAGTGGAAAAACTAGATCCTGCCATTTGGGAAGATGGAGTACTCATCTGGGGGAATGATATTCCCGTTGTTGGCCCAAAGAGGAAATCCCCTTCACCAGAAGGAGTTCCCTGTACTGTGGTAGAAATATCTATAGAAGTAGAAGGAAAAAGTTCTCTGCGAGCGATAAAAGAAATACCATGGGGCTGAGGAGGTGTAGATTCTGAGTCAGAAGTCATGATCCTTCGATCTACAGAAAAGACAGAGCTTGGCTATTAAGGACGCTCACTTAATTAAACCAAAGCTCTCAATGAAAGCACCATTTTGATAAGATTCGAAGTTCTTGAGAGGGGTAGATGAGGAAAATGACTGCTCGGAATCACTGTTCTTGTCGTCCGGTGTACCTGTAAAGCGCTGGAGGGGGTCTCCGGTGTAGACACTCTGATGCTTAAGTCAGTATGGTTGTTCAAGATGGCAGGGGTTCGACTAGCGATCCTAGGCTTACCTTTTACCTTGAGTGGTGAGGTATTTATAGGCAAAATGTGGGTATTATCTCAAGGGGGTGGGCGTTATCTTGGGAAGATAACACCCGAGTCCCTTAAGTGACGTCTTGTCTTATCTGGGATGGATAGATACCGGGTGAGACCCCCCCCCCCCCCCCCCGTTGATGTCGACCATCCCAAAGTTTCGCTTGGGTTGAGGGGTGATCACCCCGGTGGTGCACGCCCGGTAGGAGCTACAGTGTTTCGGTCTTAACACCTGGTGTAAGGACAAAAATGCCTTTGGAATTACTTCTATAGCTATCAATATTAATTATAAGCACATAAATATTTATTTGTAGCAAATGACTAATTAAATAAACATGGCAAATAAACGAACAAATTATTTATCACATACGAGAATACGAGAACAAACATACGAACAATTATAACATGAGAATAAAATAAACAATTTATAAATTAAACACGATTATATGCATACAAACATACGAACAATTATACGAAAATTAAAACACGAGAATAAAATAAACAATTTATCGCATATGAACATACGAACAATTAAAACACGAAAATAAAATAAACACGATTATATGAAAAAGTTTAATAGGTCGAGCCCAAGAATTTAATTAAAACCAGCTGGGCTTGGACAAAGCGCAAGTGCAGAATTTAATTAAAATAAGATGGGCTTGGACAAAGCCAAGCCCATCAACTTTCTTTCCCGCCAACCTCTCTTCTTCCTTCTTCTTCCTTGCGTCTGGCGTCAGCGACCAAGGAAGAACCAACCCAATAAAATCGTCCCCAAATGGACCTATAAAATTCAGTAACACAACAGGAACTTAATCCAAGCAACACAACAATTTATTTCAATAAAAATAGTGGGCAAAAATAAAAATAGCAATTAAACAAACAATTAAGCAATTAATTAATTAAAACAGCAAATAGTTAAATTGAGGAAAGTGTAATACTTCTAAGTTGAAAATAAAGCAATTAAAGCAAGCTCAAACTATAAATGAAATTAATTAAAAAATAGGGAAGAAACTTACTTCGGTTGCAGTGGCTAGAGAGAGTGAGAAAAGCGAGAGTGAGAGTGAATTTTGGTGCCTTTAACCCCTTGCCTTGAGTTGGGTATTTATAGGGGAGAGTTTAGGCGTTGGTGTGAGCTTGTGGCTGAGAATCAATCGAAGCTCCTTGAAACACGATGACGAGGCTCGGTGATGATGACCATAGCTGGAGTAGGGAGTAAGCTTGAGGTGTGTGGCCAAGGATGGTTGGAAGCTTCTTGAAGGGAGGTTTGTGATGATGAATTGATTGTCGACGAGGCCAACTGGAGGAAAGGTGACGAGATTGAAGATGAGGATGCATTAATGTGCATTAATGCATTAATGCGATACGAACGGGATATTTTCGGTTCAAGCTACAGCACGCGCAAACTAGTTAAAAATGAAAAAAACCGAACCAAAAGGACTAAAATATGTAGAAAAATGAGACAAAATAAATACTAGACAATAAATAAAGAAAAAGTTCGGTTTAAGGTCCGAATTTACTCGTTCGGTATCGTTAAAAGTTTGAACAAAAAATAAATGCTATAGCGAAGTAAATTGAACGAAACAAAATGAGATAACGCGAAAGAGAAAAATAGTAGATAATTTTCAACTAAACAAATAAAGTGTTCGATCTACGGTCCAAGAAAACTCGCTTGGGATCGATAGAAGTTCCAGCGAAAAGACAGTAAAAAATACGAAAAACTAAAATGACACGAAATGGAGCGAAATATTAAAATAAATAGCCAAAGATCAAAAATCGATAGAAATTTGATTTAGACGGGTTGATAGTGTGATAAACAATAAAATGCAAAAAAGTTGTGACGAAAATCAAAATTCGGGAAGCAACAGTTGCCCCCTCTTTACTGTCTAATAAAAAATACAGTGTAACTGAAATTTTTGATATGCAGTAAAGACGGTTGCCTCAAGTATTATCACGTTTGGAATGCATCATAACATGTTGGGGAACAAACAAATGCATGTAGTGTAAAATGCATACTTTTGATCATACGCGAGGGTAGCACTCGCAGTCCATACGCTCATACGAAAAAGTAAATCTCGTAGGGCAAGGGTAGCACTCGCAGTCCATATGCAGCACTCGCAGTCCATACGCTCATGCAGAAAAGTAAATCATGTAGGGCGAGGGTAGCACTTGTAGTCCATACGCTTTTGCAAAAAAAAATCACGTAGGGCGAGGGGAGCACTCACAGTCCATACGCTTATGCGGAAAAGTAAATCACGTAGGGGAGGGTAGCATTTGCAGTCCATACGCTTTTGCAGAAAAGTAAATCACGTAGGACGAGGGTAGCACTCACAGTCCATACGCTCATGCGGAAAAGTAAATCACGTAGGGCGAGGGTAGCACTCACAGTCCATACGCTTTTGCAGAAAAGTAATTCACGTAGGGCGAGGGTAGCACTCGTAGTCCATACCCTTATGCGGAAAACTAAATCACGTAGGGCGAGGGTAGCACTCGCAGTCCATACGCTCATGCGAAAAAGTAAATCACGTAGGGTGAGGGTAGCACTCGCAGTCCATACGCTGATGCAGAAAAGTAAATCATGTAGGGTGAGGGTAGCACTCGCAGTCCATACACTAATGCGGAAAAGTAAATCACATAGGGCGAGGGTAGCACTCATAGTCCATATGCTCATGCGGAAAAGTAAATAAGAATTGGAACGTACCTTTGGTTGATAGTAACGTACCTTTGCTCGGATGTTGATGACTCAAGTTAGAGATCTTGTGAATTTGAGGACTGTTGCTCTAGTTAGTGACTCCGTTTTTTCATAACTTGATTGGATTTGTTGATGGAAATCTACGATGAGGGCATTACACTGATTTTCTCATTGAAACCCCTTTGCCAACGTGAAATTCCACCAAAGCTTCCTTCCGTATCTGTATTCTGCAAGCAGGGAGGAAGCAAACACGAAGCAACAACATCCAATCCGGATGGGTAGAAAAAGAGAGTAAATGAACTATGTGAGAAATGTCAAATATTTCTACATTTAACCCACGGCTTGCCCCTAAGCTTTACATAAATGACGAAAACAAAATCAACTTTCTTAGCAAGAGAATATTCACGCAGTTTTAGCATTAGGAAAGCATGTTATTCATTTTTTTATATAAGCAAGTTTGATACAAGTCTAAAGAGCATATGCATCTTGCTCAGAAGATAACGACCTCAAGAACAAGACTTTCTCATAACATACAGACATAAGCGATCCTCACCGGACATTGGTATTTTGCGCTCATACTCAGAAACAAGGCTACGTGTTTACACTCATAAAAATGCAACAAACATAGCACAAAAATTAAATTTGCAATGTCAATCCGAGTGAAAGATGTACATGCATGAGCATTCTAATAATCCAGAGGCCTTTGCAAGAGAAAGGAAAAAGGAGAAATCTGTAGAAGAAAAAGAAAAGTCCATTTTTTGGAGAAAGGTTTTAGTGAGTTTGTGCTCGACGACTGATTGCGATGAGGGCAAAGTGTGGTGAACAATGCTCAACGATTTGATTGTTGCGAGGGCAAAGTGCACCAATCCTTGAATCTTCACTGGAGATGTTCCTTCTGGATTGTTATGAGGGCACCGTGCCCAAGTTCTTCAATATTCGCAGGGAATGATCTCTTTTCCTTTTGAGATCATTTTGCTTTTGATATTTGACAATTTTTTTTTGTACTTGCTTTTGCTGTTGTTTTGTTGATTTGTGTTCTTTGAACACTTTTGATTTTGATTTTTTTTTGAGCAAGCCAAGCAAGTACAATTTTTGTTTGGTCTGTCCTCATTTCTATCTTTGGTAGGGGCCTTCAAGTCTTGATTTATTCGGCCTTCTTCTGACGCCGATTTGTCAGCGATTCCCTAAGGGTTTTCGTGTCATTCCCTTGCTCGATGTGTATTTTAAACTCCAGTTTAGTGGTCCAAGTCGAGCACTACTCACTTGGTTTAGGAAAAATAAAAGGATTTTGAGTGGTTGATAGAGTTGTACAATGGTGTCAAAAATGAAAAATGTGGAAGAAGAACAAAAGCAAAGTCTAATGTCATCTTACTGTTATCCCATGTTTGATGGTGCATCTACCCTGGATATTATGCAAATATAATTAGCACTTAGTTAGGCATTTACGCTCATGAAAGAAATAAAGCGCGAGGGCCCAAAATGCTCACAGGGATATGCTTGTGACTGCTTACGTCTAAAGCATATTATGGATATAAGAGCTAACAGACGAGATCATGCATGTCATATAATTTCCAATGAATGCACAAGTTATCCATGATGCAATAAAATGATGAACATGCTCAGTCTAAAGAAGTTTTGAAAACTTGAGGATAGTGTGGATTTGTCGAGCAATATTTTCAATCAAAAAGCTTAGGAGTCTTGAAGACAGGACATGCACACACTCGCACGCATACATATACTAATGCGGAAATGTAATTTTTAGAAACATAAATTGCAGAAATGTCGACTTCCCTAAGAGTGGGGTGGGGTGAAATGTAAATTCATGTCCGGGCGAGGGTAGCACTCGCAGTCCGTACACTGGTGCGAAAATATAAATCTAGGTCCGGACGAGGGTAGCACTCGCAGTCCTGGACGGGATAAGTTGGAAAATGGGGGTTGGAACCACTGCATGAAATAAGATTGAAACATGGGGGTTTTGAACCGCCGCACACGTCAGATGAAAGTGGGGGTTTGAACCACTGCACAAAATTGACGAAAAGTGGGGGCGTGTTTCGCCGCACAAATTTTTGACGAAAGTGGGGGTGTAAACCGTCGCACAAAATTTTAATGAACGTGGGGGAATGAACTGCCGCACAAATTTGACAAAAGTGGGAATGTGAACCGCCGCACAAAATTCTGATGAAAAGTGGGGGTGTGAACCGTCGCACAAACTTTTGACGAAAGTGGGGGTGCGAACCGCCGTACAAAATTTTGACGAAAGTGGGGGTGTGAACCGCAACACAAGATTGAAGAGTGGGGGTTTGAACTACCACACAAGATTGAAAAGTGGGGGTTTGAACCGCCGCACAAAATTTTGACGAAAGTGGGGGTGTGAACCGTCGTATAAGATTGAAGAGTAGGGGTTTAAACTGCCGAACAATATTGAAAAGTGGGGTTTGAACCGCAACACAAGATTGAAAAGTGGGGGTTTGAACCGTCGCATAAAATTTTGACGAAAGTGGGGGTGTGAACTGCCGCACAAAATTGACAAAAAGTGGGGGTGTGAACCTCCGCATGAAATTTTGACAAAAGGTGGGGGTGTGAACCGCCGCACAAAATTGACGAAAGTGGGGGTGTGAGCCGCCGTACAAAATTTTGACGAAAGTGGGGGTGTGAACCGTCGCACAAGATTGAAGAGAGGGGGTTTGAACCGCCGCACAAGATTGAAGAGCGGGGGTTCTGTCGCACAAGATTGAAAAGTTGGGGTTTGAACCGCCGCACAAGGTGGACCTAAAATAATTTCAAAAGGTTGCCCTAGTACAGAAAAATGAACGTACAATGACAGCCTCGTTGAAAGAAGATGATGCTCTTTAAAATTCTCGACACTTTCTTCAATGTGGAGCGGAGTGGTGAGTACTCCAATAGGTTCACCAGCGGGGAATACGCTTTGTGACTTTGATCCAGCATTCAATCCTTACTCAAACTGGATAAGAGTATTGCTGCTGTCATTTCTAACAGTTCCATCGTAGCAAATTGCAGCATCTTGAAGAATGGCCATTAAGTTCTTGAATGGCGTTCCAGGCTCAGACAATCTTCTAGATGATCAGACAATGACTCCTTTGCTAGGAATTGGATGCACCATCTTCTCATGTGGATCCAATTCAATTGAAAAGCAGCCTCGGATTAATCCATATTATGCAGATGGGTAATCTACCATATCAGAAGGGTGCTTGTTGATGAACTATCTTTAAAAATAGTTATTTCACTCTTGGATTTGCTCAAATTGATAAGTAAAGATGAGCTCAAAATGAACCTTGAGCCTATATATTTTTTCTTTTTGCGCAGAATGTATTGACTTTTGCAAAGAGGCCCGCTCAATGTAGATGATCCTCACATTGTGCAGAAGGGAGAAACAAACTTAAAATCTTTCTTGATTCACTCCTGGGTCGTCCTAGACTTGTATTATGGTTATCATGTATATACACGGAGAGAGCCTCACAGAAATGGAACACGCCAATTATGCTGATCGAGATCCCAGGAGAACACACATCTATCATCGTTATGCTTCTTGACCAAGTTGAGAAACTACTTGCGTGGGCACTTGGTGACATTAACATTTTTTATGGTAAAATTATCCGAGGAGGTTCACTCCAGTGTTGGTAGGATGAGGGTTCCTCTGTCTTGCTGAGCATCATGCAGGTAACCATGGTATGGTTCAAGTTCCTAGTGTGATTCAGATTCTATCCTGGGTTCTTTCAATCGGACGTCGAAGCTTCAGGACGCTTTTGCAGGAATGGAACGTGGATCCACTCGAATGTTGATGCCCACTGGGATGACAATAGAGAACTGTAGATTGAGATCTAGGTGGGGCCACCGTAAAATTCAGACATTGATAAAGAGATGAAATTCGAGCGGAGACACCGTAAAATTCGAACATTTGATGAAGAGATGAAATCCGAGCGGGGACACCGTAAAATTCAGACGTTGATGAAGAGATGAAATCTGAGCGGGAACACGGCAAAATTCGAACGTTGATGTAGAAATGAGTTATGAGCGGGGACACCACAAAATTCAGACGTTGATGAAGAGATGAAATCCGAGCACACCGCAAAATTCGGACGTTGATGAAGATTACATAGCAAGGAAGAAAACAATCTTAAATCTTTACTGATTCGTTCCTTGACTACCCCGGGCAAGGAGAAATCTTCTAGGCTGACAATAGCCAATTTCTGACTGGATGATTTATCCAAGTATGAATTGAACATCATCTTGAGTGATGGAAGAGAATCTTTGTTTAGCTGGAGATTCAGATTGCCACAGTGGGAGCTAACCAATTGTTTCTTTATAGAGAGAAGCTCCAACACTTCGGCTTTTGCGGCAAGGGATTAAGGATAAAACAAATTAATGCAATCACCATTAAAGTCAGTACTTAGAGGCCCACAAATTAGAGGATCGACCTTTCCAGTATGGTCATCGTGCTTGTACATAGAGAGAGCTCGCGGGGAATGATCTTGCGTGATCGAATGAAAGATTTGACCATGGTTTGAAATTTGAGTCCGTAGTTGGGAGCAACGCTAGGCGCAAATGTCTTTTTTTTTTCATAGAACAAGAGTGTATTAAGCATGTTGATTGGGGTCCGGTAGGAGGAGGACTCCTGTATCCTATCGTGGCGATGAGTTGTAGCAATTGTAGGAATGACGCACAAAGCTCATGGTTGTGAATTATCGCTCTCTATGCTTTACCCCCCTCCCGCTCTGATAAAATGTGCTCAATCATTTCAACTGCTTGCCCCCCGCATTTATTTCTTCTAACTCTTCTTAACGGGGAACTATCTCTTTCTCTGAATTTTAAACGAGCTAACCCGTGTGGAATCTCAAACTCATCCTCGGTCGCGGCAGTAATTTCCTCACCCGAAATGACATAGGGTTTTTTAAGACAGTCTGATTTAACCTTCATTCCAAAGAATGGGAAAAGTACAAGCCGTTTGAAATAACAAAGAAAGCCACATATATTTTAAAAAAAAGGAACGTGAGTTCCTACAAAAGGATTTCTTTGCAACATTTGTTTTTTTTTCCGGAAAAAACAATAAAAACATGCATATATATTACAGGCTATTACGGAAGCATGGTAGTTATCCAGTTGTACACAAGCCCCTTAGATTTCTTCACGAGCCCTGAGTTAATCTTTCTCCTCCAAGATTTCAAGTATGGAAGTCTGCTAACGCGCTGATAGTGGTAGGACTTTGGTTGATGTCTTCAAAGCGCTGCAAGTACCCTCTTTCGGCTAGCGCAATAGATAGCTCTCCTTCGGATAGTCTCTATACTAAGGAATCCACAACCTCTTCTCTCGAAATAACACTATCTCTTCCACTACCTAGGGCTTATCTTGGAAGAGGGTCTGTGGTTGTGTTAGGTCCTTCTGCTGGACCTTCAAAAGAGACCCATCTGCTCTTGACCAAGTGCCTAGCCTTCAAATTAAAGGGCAAACAACCTTCTAGAGTGTGACCCTGAGCTCCGACATGGTACTCGCATCTAGCGTCATGATCGTACCACTTAGGGTAAGGAGGTTGTAGAAATTGGGTTGGGATCGGCACAATCTGCCCAGCCGCGAGGAGATGCCTGCAGATTTCCCCTACTGGAAGGGGGAGAGGTGGCATTGGTTCCCGGTTATTTTGGTTTCTTGGTTGACTTGGTGAGCCATATTGTCTGTGTTGTGCGGGCTGTGGTATTTGCGGTGGAGTAGGTCGTTTGGAGCTAAGCCGTCAAAAGACAGGACTAACGTCTTCCTTACTAGAAAGTGCGCTCAGAGGTGTTGTTTTTGTTGTGGATCCACCAATTCTTCATAACTTGATTCTCTGTTTGGCCATCATGTCAGATGGGCTATCATAAGAGAAATACGGCTAAGCCTGATGATCCTCAAGAAGCTGGACTTTTGATGGTTTAGGCCTTATGAGTTGAATAGAATGGCTCCGAGATGGGTAGAAATATTGGGGTTCTGAGTGGGTCTCCTTCTTACCAAGATCGAGAGTGGGTTCAGCAGGCGGATGATCAAAAAGTGTGCTACTTGGAGCGTTAGTACTTCGTCTAATTACAATGCTTGAAGCGAGCACGAAACTACTGAAAAGATCTTGCCACTGCCATAGAACCCCAACAATGGACGATGGTTGAGACTTAGATGGGCCTGGAGCGCTAGATAAAGGGGTAAGTGCTACCTCATCTTGTTCTTTCTCGGCTGGTGAGGTGCTTCCCGTAGCTACCCGAATCTGTTTGTCGAGTTTCTCTACCCTTGCTTCCAATGCTTGAACCTTTTTGGTCGTTTGCCCTATTTGACGTTTGGTTATGGGGAGCGTGTGAGGAACAATTGTTTCTTTGGGAGCCATCATTAACTTTTGAAAAATAGACAAGTGAATAATAAAAAAAAACAAAGTTCAAGTGTTAGTAAAATGAATGGATGAAGTTTTACTAATCCGAAGTTTTTAATTTACAAGTGTATCGCAAAGGTTAGAATTTCTAAAATTCGTATGAACAAAGTATGATAAAAGCAGAATAAATCGCGAGGAATATGAAAATCGTGGAAATAGGATAATCAGAGCAATAATAAAGCAGATATATGATCATGATGCACATGTTGGGGCTCTGACTTCAACTAATCCTAACTGGTTGAAAATTTCCCAGACGATACCATAAAAGTGGTCCCTCAGTAAATGATCGTAAAGTGTTAACCAATCCCTTAACGGAATCAGGCCACTTTTCAATCATTTAGGGGTTCGTCTGAGTTAGGATTCGTGAACACTACCTAGGACCCGTGTCCCAGGGCGTCACTACTACCAACCTAATCTTATTTGGAAAATGGCCTCGGGGGTGTAGGGCACTATGCATGAAATGCGTATGACAATTTATCAAAGCGAATAACAAATAGCAATCACGAAAACAATTTATTAAAGCGAGTAAATAATAAAAAAATAAACACCTAAAAAAAACCCGGCTTCGACCCTACAAGTCCCGAGTGAAGTTGCCAAACTGTCGCACCCCCTTTTCAATTTTACGTGAGCTGATTCGGGACAGATACGAGACAAAATGGGCTATCTCACATAATGCAATGAAGTCGTCACCCTATTTATTTCTAGCTTTAGGGAAACCTAAAGTCATGGCATAAAAATAAATAAACTAAGGAACAAAGGGTCTAAACCCGAGAACAACGATTCGGGGTCGTATTATGGACTCGGGAAGGTGTTAGGCACCCAAGTCACATCCAAACAAGGTTACCGGTAAAAAAGAGGTGTTTAAATAAAATATTTACAAGCACGTGATCGGCCCTCAAAGGAATCGCCACTTTAGTATTTCGTCGGGTCGGGGCTATTCGAAACCCGTCGGGATAAGTTTTCCCATTTAACGGGATTGTTACCATTTTTTACTAAAGCGGTCACCCCTTTTATTATCATTGGGCCATGCATGATTAAATTAATTACTAAGTGTCGCGCCTCGAAATTTAAAAATTCGCGAGTGTGCAACGAAATTTGAGACCTTCAGATGCTCGGCGTAAAAGGGACGCCTAGCAGCATGCAATGAAGTCGCCACCCTAATTTGGTTGCTAGGCTTAGGTAACCCTAATCGTCATGGCATAGGAAATATAATAAGTAAAAAAAATTAAAGGCACAAAAAAGGGGTCTGGACCCCAGACAAAGGTTCGGGGTCGTATTATGGTCTCGGGAAGGTGTTAGGCACCCGAGACACATCCGAAAACGGTTACCGGTTGATGAGAGAGGTGTTTAAAAAGGTGTTTGAGAAATGCGTTTTGAAAAAGGGGGCCCTTAGAGGAATCGTCACTTTAGTCTTTTCCATGATCGTGGCCGTTCAGGAATAATTAAAGAATCTTTCTGACGGGGTTACCGTTTATCAAGATTGATTGATTATTCCTGACCGCAACGTGATGGGTCTGAAATTTCCGTAAGACTGAATGAGCGCCCTCTTTTTTCATCATCGGGTCGTGCATGATTAAATTAATTACTATGTGATCCTAACATGGATTGCTAACAGAGTACAGATTAAATGAGAGTTTTTTGAAGTGAAAAAACTGAAGTGGGATCGAAAGTCCCCATGTACATGCAGTCAATACAAGCGAGAATTTGAAATTAGATGAACATGGCATTTTAAGCAAGTCTTTAAACACGTTGTTCATGTGGGTTGATTTTGATTCTAGCAGTTCTATATATCATGCCTACATTTAATATTTGCAGAAAGCATCGAATAAATAAATAGGACTTGTGAGGCGTACTTGCGAGCGAAGCTTGAAATTAAAACCTACAAAATGAGAGTGTTAGTGATAGCTCGAGAAATAAATAGGCAATTTTATGAGTGCGAAAATTTAAATGACAGTTGATTGCATACGTAAAATGATGGATTTTACGCAAACAAGAATTAAATGCTGAGTTGATTGCACGCGAAAAATGATGGATTTTACGCGTACGAAAATTAAATGCTGGGTTGATTGTATGCGAAAAATGAGGGATTTTAAGCATACGAGAATTTAAATGCTAGGTTGATTGCATGCGAAAAATGATGGATTTTAAGCATACGAGAATTTAAATGCTAGGTTGATTGTATGCGAAAAATGATTGATTTTACGCATACGAGTATTTAAATGCTAGGTTGATTGTATGCGAAAAATGATTGATTTTACGCATACGAGTATTTAAATGCTGGGTTGATTGCATGCGAAAAATGATTGATTTTACGCATACGAGAATTTAAATGCTATGTTTATTGCATGCGAAAAATGATTGATTTTACGCATACGAGAATTTAAATGCTACGTTGATTGCATGCAAAAAATGATTGATTTTAAGCATAAGAAAATGAAATGCTGTTTTGATTAGTGCAGAAAAGTTAAATGCTGAGGGCAGAAAAATTAAATGTAGTTGACGATTTACAGGGAATAAAAAAGTTTGATGATGTGCAGAAAATAAAACAGGTTGATAATGCAGAGAATAAACAGTTGGATATTTGCAGAAAATAAACTGTTGATGTTTGCAGAAAATAAACAGTTGATAGATTGCAGAAAATAAACAGTTGATAAATTGCGGAAGAATTTTCAGCAGTTTGCGAAAAAATTAAAGCAGTTGAATATTTAGGAGAATTAAAATGCGACCGACCATGTAGGCGGTAATGAATTTAAATTGCTGAAAGTAAATTGCTGAAATTTAAAGTGCGGAAAAGTAAAGTGCGGAAAATTAAAGTGCGGAAAAGTAAACAGTTGATAATTTGCGGAAGGATTTTCAGCAGTTTTGCGAAAAATTAAAGCAGTTGAATATTTACGAGAATTAAAATGCGATCGACCATGTAGGCGGTATTTTAAATTGCTGAAAGTAAATTGCTGAAATTTAAAGTGCGGAAAAGTAAACAGTTGATAATTTGCGGAAGGATTTCCAGCAGTTTTGTGAAAAATTAAAGCAGTTGAATATTTACGAAAATTAAAAAGCGACCGACCATATAGGCGGTATTTTAAATGACTGAAATTAAACGGTTAGATATAAATGACTGAGGTTAGATAACATGACAATAAATATCACGATAAGGAATGAGCAATTCACGTATAAAAACAATTTACGAACCAACTTGATTCAAAAAAAAAAAAGCATACGAAATATTTTACGAAAAAAAAAGTGAATTAAACAATTCATGTATAAAACATACGAAAAATAGCACGTATCATGAAAAGCAATTATACGAAGCATGCGAGCATTTTACGTAAAAAAAATAACGAATCGGAGGCATGGAAAAACGTGAATGGGCTGGGCCCAGCTTAAAATTTAGAGAAATGGGCCAGGAACAGTTCTTGGCCCATAGGAATTAATTTAAATGGTGATGGGCCAAGCCCATCACCTTTCTTTCATTTCACCCGAAGGCCATTTGGCCCAAGTCACTCATCATCTTCAACCTCACGTCGCCGGCGCCACTGCCGGCGACGGAGGTAACGAACCAGGCATCCGATTCGACTGGTTCTTAGCCCAAACAACTCCTCTCCCCTCCCACAGTACCAACACACAATTACAGCACGAAAATGGCAACGAAAACAGTGATGATTGCAACAAAAACAATAATGTGCATTAACCCGTTTAATTAGCAAATAAATTCCTCACGTTTAAACAATTCAATCGATGCTAATGTGATGAAATTAACTCAAAACTCAAGCAATTGGAACGCATTGGAGCAATTAAATGATCCACTAAAGCACGAACAAAAATTAAAGAAAAAATAGTAAGTGAGAGAGAGAGACAGAAACTTACAGTGATGTTGCTGCTGCGTTCGGACGAATGCCAGGAATGGGACTTGAGGGTGCGTGAATCAGTCCAGGAGAAGGGAGAGGGACAGTGTGTTTTTTTTTGCAAGATTTTCGGACCGTTTAAACGAAGGGAAATGGTGGCTATTTATAGCCAAAAACGCGTGGGAAGGGAGACGCCGGAGCTGCGCGTGGTGGCCGGCTGGTCACGGTGGCAAGCTAGGGGAGGCGTGATGATGGCGGAGGGCTAGAGGGCTATGATGCGATGGGAGCAGGTGGCTCGGGCGAGGACTTCCGTTGCCTCCCTCGTGCGTGCACTGTGCATGTGCATTATGCACATTAAATCAAGGGCCATTGATCTGGTTGACTTTCCTTGGTTGACCAGATCAATGGCCATGATCAAATGGCCCTTTATCTGATTTAAATGGCCTCGAGCCGGTTCCCGCGTGCAAACGTTTCGACTTTTTGAGCCGAAGGTACCGGCGCGTAGAGAAAAATACGACGGGTTTAACCGTCTACAGTGAATGACGAGAATTTCTCGTTTGATGTGTTTATTTTTGCGTTCAAAAATGTGAAACGTTTGAACGGAAAAATAATAACGTTACGCCGAAAATTACACGAATCGCTGTAGACCGTTGCGACCAGAAAAAAATCTAGCAACTAGTTGATGGAAAACATTTTAAAGTCAAGTTATTGTCCGAGCGGACTTACTCGGGTCCAATAAAAGCTCGAATAAAAATAATAATAAAATAATAAAAATACTAAAAATTGCGCTAAAATATAAAAAATCCTAAAATTCATGTGATGACCTAAAACGAAGGAAAAATTAGCAAACGACTACCGGATAATTAAAAATGTGATTTTTAAGGCTAAAAATATTAATGATAATAATAATGAAAATACATGCCGAAAAATTAAAAATGCGATTTCGAAAGCTGACGATGCTAACGATGATGCTAAAATGCAACGAAACACCTAAAAATACTAGCGACATTAAATCAACTAAAAATGACTGTAAATTAACTAAATAACAGAAATGCTAAAATTAAATTAAAAAAATGGCGTCAAAATTCGGGTATCAACAGTTGCCCCCTCTTTACTGTCTTATCGAAGTATTTGATAAGCAGTAAAGACAGTTGCCCCTAGATATCCGAATTTTGGTGACACAGCAGGTCTTACCTCAAACTTACAGTGATGATGTCGCTCTGGGAGTAGGTAGTTGCTTGATGTCGCTCTGGGGATAAAATGTGTCTATAAAATTGATGATGTGGTTCGTGAATGTCACTCTGGGAGGAGACAATTGGTTGCAGTCGCTCTGGGAGGAGGTAGGTTTTTGGGTGTCACTCTGGGAGGAGATAGTTGGTTGCAGTCGCTCTGGGAGGAGGTAATCGTTGACGTCACTCTGGGAGGAGATAGGTTGTCGATCCTGCAAAGATATATATAAACTTAGATCTATTTGGATGTCGAGAGAAACATAATTCGCAGAAAATGTAAATGACAACTACTCTATCAGAAATCGTAGGTAATTTTACGAAAACATAAATGACGGCTCCACTGGGGGGATAATTGCTTGACATATGACTGACGTTACTTCGGAGGGATAAAGCATGATTCGCCAAAGTATGAATGGGTTGTCCTAATGATGTCACTCTAGGAGGAGGAAAACGTAGATGATGTCACTCTAGGAGGAGGAAATGCGTGCTGTCACTGTAGGAGGAGAAAAATGCATGATGTCACTCTGGGAGGAGGAAATGCATGAGGTCACTCTGGGAGGAGGAAATGCAGTACAGAAACATAAACAACGTCAATTCCCGTAGGAAAAGACGCGAGGTGCAGAAATTAACCTAAGGTCAGTCTAGGAGGAGAAAAATGTTAATGTTGTCTCTCTGGGAGGAGGAAAAATGCATGATGTCACTCTGGGAGGAGGAAATATAAAGCGGTCACTCTAGGAGGAGGAAATGTAAACGCGGAAATTTAAATGACGTTTAATCCCGTAGGAGAAGACGCGGGGTGCAGAAATTAACCTAAGGTCACTCTAGGAGGAGAAAAATGCTGATGATGTCTCTCTGGGAGGAGGAAAAATGCATGATGTCACTCTGGGAGGAGGAAATGCAAATGATGTCAGCGGCCTTGATACGAACCTAGAATGCATCTGCATCCTGTTTAGGAGGTAACGACCCCAAGGACAAGACTTTCCCACGATTTGCAGCCGTAAGCAGTCCTCACCTGATATTAGTGTTTGCACTCATTCTCTGAAATAAGGCTAAGTGTTTTACGCTCATGAAGATGCAACTAACATGATACATAATTTACAGTTCGCAATGTCAATCCAAGTGAATATACTTCAAATGAAGATGCACATGCATGGGCATTCTAATAATCGATGGGACTTTTACGGAAAAGAATGAAAGGACATGAAACGTCCGGAAATGAGTTTGTTTTGGAAAATATTGCTTTGCTGGAAGGTTTTTGATGAATGATGCTTTGCTGATTGGCCCGGATGAGGGCGAGGTACGTGAGCCTTTTCTCTTTTTGCTGAGGATGCTTGCTTGACAGAGTGCGTGAGCTCTAGGATCCTTGCTGGGGGTGCTTTTCCGGTCGGCCAGGGGTCCTTTCCTTGGGTCTTCATTGGGGAGTGTCGTCGCTGTTCCTTTTGCGACTCACTACTTGAGTTGGCTCGGGGCCTTTTTCTTCTCGGGTTCTCACTAGAGATGCTTGCTTTGAGGTTTCTTGAGTTGGCCTTGGGCCTCTTTTGCTTGAATTTACTGGGGAAGGATGCTTTGAGATTTCTTGAGTTGGCCTTGGGCCTCTTTACTCCAGTTCACTGGGGAAAGTTTTCTTTGAGATTTCTCTAATTGAGTTGTCCCCGGGCTGTGCTTGCTTTGGCTCTTCGATTGTTTGTATTCTTCGAAGGTTTCTGAGCATTTTCTTTCTTTTCTTTTCTTTTCCCTTTTTCCCCTCTCTCTTTTTTCTTTTTTCCTCTCATTTTCCCTAATTTTTTTTTTTTATTATATATCCCTCCCCTTTTTGATTTGATTTGAAAATGCAACAGAGCAGAGCAAGCATAGCCTTTGTCTTGATCTCTTCCCCTTCTGTCTTGAGGCCTCGGCCTTCGTCGTTGCTGCTTCTTCGGAGATGGTCCTTAGCGATCTCCTGGTGACCTTTTCCGTCTCCTTCATCGTGCTCTTGGACTCGACGTGCTTTTACTTCCGGCTGGCAATTTTAGCTGAAACTGCTCTTTGGCTCCTGGGGTATGAGTGATATTGACGGTTTGGGGGGGGGGGGGAGTGATGACATATATGGTGGAAAGAGGGAAGAAACGAAAAAAGTGGAGAAAATCGTAAAAGTCCCACGCCATTTTATAGCTATCCCATGTCTAATGGCGCATGTACCCTGGATATTATGCGAACTCAACTAGCATCTAGTCAGGCTCTTACACTCATGAAGGATAAGACGCGATGGCCCAAAAATGCTTACCGGGATTTGTCTATGACTGCTTACGTCGGAGCAAACCGCGGATATAAGAACAAACAGGTAATATCATGCATGGCACGTAATTTGGATAGATGCTGGAGTTAACAGAGGGATTAAATATTCCTAACCTATGTGATGCATGAAAATGCTTATGAGAGTAGTATGCTTTTGTTTGAGCCGGGCTAAAGAGGGATATTTTGATTGATTTTTGATTTTTGGCTTGATTGGTGGTTCGATTGCTAGAGAGTTTAATTGTCAGACGTTTGATTTCTAGACATTCGATTGCTAGATGGTTTGATTGCTGGATCTTTGCTTGCTGGACGTTTGATTGCTAGATGTTTGATTGCTAGATGGTTTGATTGCTGGACGTTTGATTGCTAGATGTTTGATTGCTAGATGGTTTGCTTGCTAGATGTTTGATTGCTAGATGTTTGATTGCTAGACATTTGATTGCTAGATGTTTGATTGCTAGATGGTTTGATTGCTAGAATGTGGGGGACGACTTATTTGCAACGTTCTAACGAGAACCTAAGGTTGCCCCCCAGTGGGCCAGACGACCGTACTCGACTTAAAGCTAACAAAGCGAGCAGGAATAAAAACAAATTTAAATAAAGGGAAAAGAAAGAGAGACTCCCCTGAACCGTGCAGCGGGGCTGCGCGGGCGTCTTCCACAAGCTCCATGCGGATGACAGCGAAATGCTTCCCGTCCCTGTGAGATGCAGAGGGGAAAACGGAAAGGGAAATTAATTTGAAAGCAAAACTGAGATAAGTTCAGGGATTCTCCCTTCCTTTAAACTCGGCTTTTCGAGGGTGCCCATAATGTGGTCCCAGCTCCGGAACGCCTTTGCTTAGATGCGCTGATTGGTTTCTTTTTCAGCTGCTTCACGGGAACCGCCGATCCTGGTTGAAGGGATGATGAGCTCCGCATTTGGTCCCTTTGCTTACAGGTTCTTGCTAGACCTTCGTTGATGGGCTTCGTGATTGCTCGGGGGTAAAGGGGAAATCCTCTGTCTCCGAGATGTGCAGCGGGGCTGCAAGGGTATATGCTTACCGTTCCTCTGCAGGCAACAAATGGGGGTGACCCAGTCCCTGAAAAAGATATGGCGAGAACAAATGAGGAGTAAATGCAAGATAATTTTTAGCAAAAGTAATGGGATTGATAAGTTTTAAGCTCTCTCTTTTGGACGGGCTATCCGTGGGTCATTGCGGTGTGATTTGCATCGGATGGGCTTTGTGACTTTGGTCCAGCGTTTAGTCCTTTGAGACCGGTTGTTTGCGATGCCGGTTGTGCTGGTAGCACTGCGAGGAAAAGAAATTTCACTTTAGATGGTGATGGTTTGTCTTAAAATCTTTCCTGATCCGCTCTTGAAGGTGGCCTGCTACGGCAATTCAACAGCTCCTACGAGCGGAACTTTCTGGTTTTATTGTGACGACGATTTGAGGCGTGAGACCTTACGTCCCTACAAAACTGAAGAGTGATTAGTGGCGTTAGTCTAAGTGACGCGTCTTGCGTCCCGAGCTACTCCTGGGGAGCCATCTATGCCATGCCTCCTTTTGTCATCTCACAAATTTTAAGAAAGAGAAAGGGAACAACAAATTTTTTTAAAATAACGAGCATCTCCTGAAAAAAACTTGTTTTATTAATTTCAGGACAAATGTTTGTGCTAGATTGTCATGATAAAACCCTATGTCTTTGGCTGACCGGACGCTCTGTCCACGATGCTTCAAGCGAAGTATCTCTTGACTGTATCGGCATTTATCGGTCTCGGGAGATCGTCTCCATCCATGTTGGTTAGCATTAGGGCACCCCCTGAGAATGCACTTTTGACCAGATACGGGCCCTCGTACCTTGGGGCCCACTTTCCTTGACTAGCCTCCTGATGAGGGAGAATTTTCTTCAGCACTAAATCCCCAGCCTCGAATTTGCGAGGTCGTATTTTCTTATTATAAGCGTTGGCCATTCTTTGCTGATATAATTGCGCATGGCAGATAGCGGCCAAGCGCTTTTCGGGAAGGAGGTTCAGCTGCTCGTACCTCACTTTCGCCCAATCTGATTCTTCTACTTCAGATTCTGCCAGGATTCTGAGAGAAGGGATTTCTACCTCGAGGGGAATTACGGCTTCCATGCCGTAAACTAATGAGTAGGGAGTTGCCCCTGTGGATGTACGGGTTGCTATCCGGTAAGCATGTAGTGCGAAGGGAAGCATGTCATGCCAATCTTTGTGCGTGATTACCATCTTTTGGATGATCCTCTTCAGGCTCTTATTTGCTGCTTCGACTGCGCCATTCATCTTTGGTCGATATGGTGACGAGTTTCGGTGCTTCACCTTCCAACGTTGGCAAAGATCGTCAATCATCTTTCCGTTGAGATTGGTGACGTTGTCCGTGACGATGGTTTCTGGGACCCCATGATGGCAAATGATATTTCTCTCAATGAATCGCATGCTGGTTTTCTGAGTGATGCTGGAGTAAGAGGCGGCCTCTACCCATTTGGTGAAGTAGTCGATTGCTGTTGGATGAATTTGGCCGATGATGTCGATTCCCCACATCGCAAAAGGCCAAGGCGATGTCATGCTGAAGAGAGGGGTTGGAAGGACATGGAGATGGTCCGCGTAGATTTGACATTTGTGGCACTTCCGGAAGTAGCTGATGCAATCTCGTTCGATGGTGAGCCAAAAATACCCTTGCCTCATTATTTGTCTGGCCATCATATGCCCACTTGCGTGTGTGGAACAGACCCCTTCGTGGATCTCTGCTATGATTCTCTTTGCCTTGGCCATGGTGACGCAGCGAAGCAAGGCTCCACCGCTCTCCTTTTATATAGAACCTCACCATCGAGGTAGAAATCTAGTGCTAAGCGCTGAAGGGTCTTTTTGCTAACCCGGCTTGCCCCCGGTGGGTACTCCCGATTTCTGATGAACTGTACTAAGTCGTAGAACCATGGCTTGCCGTCAGGTTCCTCTTCTAAGGCGACACAACATGCCGGAGTTTCCTTTACTTCCACTCTCAATGGTTGGAGCATTACTCCGCATTCTAACTTAAACATTGAGGCCAACGTGGCTAATGCGTCTGCGAAGCGGTTCTTTTCTCTGTCGACTCGGTTGAATTCGGTTTCCTCGAATTCCCGTGTGAGTTGGGTGAGTAGCCTTTGATAAGGGATGAGCTTGGAATCCCGTGTCTGCCATAGATCCTGGGCTTGACAGATGACGAGTGTTGAATCGCCGAAGATTCGGAGCTTCTTTACTTTTAAGTCGATGGCTGCTGTCAGGCCGCTGATGCATGCCTCATACTCGGCGACGTTATTGGTGCATGGGAAGTTCAATTTGCATGCTATGGGGAATTGACGACCATCTGGGGCTATAACCACGGCTCCCACTCCCTTGCCTGAAATTGATGCTAATGTGATGAAATTAACTCAAAACTCAAGCAATTGGAACGCATTGGAGCAATTAAATGATCCACTAAAGCACGAACAAAAATTAAAGAAAAAATAGTAAGTGAGAGAGAGAGACAGAAACTTATAGTGCTGTTGCTGCTGCGTTCGGACGAAGGCCAGGAATGGGACTTGAGGGTGCGTGAATCAATCCAGGAGAAGGGAGAGGGACAGTGTGTTTTTTTTTTGCAAGATTTTCGGACCGTTTAAACGAAGGGAAATGGTGGCTATTTATAGCCAAAAACGCGTGGGAAGGGAGACGCCGGAGCTGCGCGTGGTGGTAGGCTGGTCACGGTGGCAAGCTAGGGGGAGGCGTGATGATGGCGGAGGGCTAGAGGGCTACGATGCGATGGGAGCAGGTGGCTCGGGCGAGGACTTCCGTTGCCTCCTTCGTGCGTGCACTGTGCATGTGCATTATGCACATTAAATCAAGGGCCATTGATCTGGTTGACTTTCCATGGTTGACCAGATCAATGGCCCTTTATCTGATTTAAATGGCCTCGACCTGGTTCCCGCGTGCAAACGTTTCAACTTTTTGAGCCGAAGGTACCGGCGCGTAGAGAAAAATACGACGGGTTTAACCATCTACAGTGAATGACGAGAATTTCTCGTTTGACGTGTTTATTTTCGCATTCTAAAATGTGAAACGTTTGAACGGAAAAATAATAACGTTACGCTGAAAATTACACGAATCGCTGTAGACCGTTGCGACCAAAATAAATCTAGCAACTAGTTGATGGAAAACATTTTAAAGTCAAGTTATTTTAGTTGATGGACTTACTCGGGTCCAATAAAAGCTCGAATAAAAATAATAATAAAATAATAAAAATACTAAAAAATGCGCTAAAATATAAAAAATCCTAAAATTCCTGTGATGACCTAAAACGAAGGAAAAATTAAAAATGCGATTTCGAAAGCTGACGATGCTAACGATGATGCTAAAATGCAACGAAACACCTAAAAATACTAGCAACATTAAATCAACTGAAAATGACTGTAAATTAACTAAATAACAGAAATGCTAAAATTAAATAAAAAAATGGCGTCAAAATTCGGGTATCAACACTAAGTGATCTATTATACATAAAACTAACAACGTACCGATTTAATGAAATGCGGTAAATAAACCGAGGTATGGGATCGAAGCCACCAAAACACATGTATTAATACGCATGGAAATAAGCATTTAATCATGGCAATCAAAGCGAGTGATTAAACAAATTATTCATGTGAATTGATTTTAATTCTAACAATTCTAAATGTCATGCATACGAATATGATTTGAGTTTTTAACATTTCTAAATAAACATGCATACGAATATGTATATATGTGCGGAAAGCGTTGAATAAATAAAAAGGGGTAAGTGTACTTGCGAGCATGTATTTGCTTTGTTACCTTACAAAGTAAAATTATTAGTGATGGTTTGAAAGATAATTGATAAGATTCGAAGTTCTTGAGAGGGGTAGATGAGGAAAATGACCGCTCGGAATCACTGTTCTTGTCGTCCGGTGTACCTGCAAAGCGCTAGAGGGGGTCTCTAGCGTAGACACTCCAATGCTTAAGTCAGTATGGCTGTTCAAGATGGTAGGGGTTCGACTAGTGATCCTAGGCTTACATTTTACCTTAAGGGGTGAGGTATTTATAGGCAAAATGTGGGTGTTATCTCTAGGGGGTGGGTGTTGATGCGAACCGTAGTACGCATCGCACACCTACCGCAAACCCTAATGCGCGTAGCGCACCCGCGAGCGTGCCCTTGCCGCCCCTTAGCCCGATGACACGCCAAGGTTCAAAGAGGCTTTCAAGTCATCTCTCATTATTTATGCAAGAGGAGATTCAGCGCGAGTCCTTGATCGAAGACTCGGCCTTGCGCACACAAGAGCCGAGGATAGTCACATTGTTGATCGCACCTAGCGCACACGAAATGGACGCCCGAGCTAAGTCAGAATCTAACACTATTTCCCGAGCCTCCAATGAAATACAAGACAGCTGGGAGTGTCTAGAAGAAGTTGGCAAAGTTTCAGAGGAAGGGCTTGAGCCGTTTGGAAGATGGCTCGAGGCGAACGTCCAATGCGCAAGTCCTAATGCGCATAGGACTCCGACTTAAGGAAGAGACGCGTCCTTTGAAGTTCTCTCAAGTGAAGGACTTCTTTATTTTATTATGTACTAATTTACTTAGTATTAGTATTAGTATTTAATTAATTAATTAAATTAGCTAGTAGAGTTTAATACTTAGTAGAAGTTCAATCCCTACGAGGATTTGTATTTGAGTATTTGCGCCTATTTAAAGGCAGCCGCTTGGCTTAATAAAATTCAGATCTTTTTCAGCCAAACACTTGCGTTAATTGATCTCACTAAGAACCTTGAATCCTTTGAGTCTGAACACTCGAAGAACAACTCAAGTAAATCGAAAGTTCATTCTATTGTTCGCCTATCTAGGTTGCTAACTTCACCAAGGGTTAGAGGGTTAGAAGTTCGAGCAAGATCCTTGATTGCGTAGCTGGGTTGGTTGAATAATCACGTCCAATAGGGTCAGCGCAAGATTGAGTTACTATTCTGCACGAATCCACTCTTGGACAACGATCGCTTAAGGAGAAACGATTCACGCCTAGTGAGGATCGTATTAGTTGGTAGCGGAGCGAAAGGCCGTCTAAGTTTGGTAACTTTTAGTTCATTTATTTCAATATCGTAATTGTTATTCCTTTGTGTTGATTTAACTCTAGTCCGGAGTCAAATCACCTTCATCCATCTTTTTGTATTTACGTTTCAAAAAGAGTCAAAAAAAAAAAAACAAAAGAAAGTATGTCTCAAGATTTAGGAATCGGAGAAGAAGACCGAAGGGGTTGACAATCCAAGCACGCACGATCTGCTCGTGCAATTGATGGCACGAATGAACAAGATGGAAGCGTTCCAATCAGATAACAGCTCCGAAATGAACGAAGGTAAAAACAAGGAGAAGACCGCACCTATTCCTTACATCACTCAAACCCTAAATCCGCAACAAGCCGCTCACCTTTATGATGAGGAGCAAGAAGAGGACAAACCGGATCTGCTTGCAGATTTTCCTAAGGGTTTTATTGGGGAAAAAAATGAGGAGCGTTGTTTCCTATTGGGCAAGTATGAGGAAGGAGCACACCGCACTTCAGCGCAAGACCAACGCATCGAGGCCGATCGCCTAGCACACCGTGCGCATAGGCAAACTACGCAGCGCACCGAAGGTGCACCGCGATGGGACTTCACGCGAGAGGAAGAGCAGTGCGTCAACCAGCCCGAACGCATTAGAATAATACATATGAGGAAGAAGAGCCTCACGTCTTTAGGTGCGACCGAGCTAATGAGCGGCGGCCTAGAGAGGAAGACCGAGTTGATGCTAATCTCAATAGCATCAAACTACGGATACCACCTTTTGATGGAGCAGACGACCCCGATGTATATTTCACATGGGAGCAAAGGGTCGAATCGATCTTCTTGCTCCATAATTATTCTGAGGACAAGAAGGTCCTATTGGCAGTCGTGGAATTCAATGGTTATGCCGTGTATTGGTGGGATCAGCTCCATAAGTTGAAGCATAGGGCAAACGCACCACCTGTACGCACATGGGAATAGATGAAGCGAGAGATGAAAAGGTGTTTCATCCCTTCTTATTTCCAAAGAGATCTATACCAGCGCTTGCAAGCCATGACTCAAGGAACTAGATCGGTTAGTGAGTACTTCAACGAGCTAGAGATCGCTATATCAAGGGCTCAAATCGAAGAGGAAGAAGAGGCCACCATGTCTCGTTTCTTCAATGGACTTAAACCGCAAGATCGCTAGCAAGTTGGATTTGGTGTATTACCGATCCTTGGAAGAGATGCTTCACATGGCCGTGAAGATAGAGAGACAAACCAAGGCTAGGGTTACTTACTCTAGTCAAACAGCCGTTAGGGCACAAGGATGGAAGAAGCCGCCGTGGAATAAGGAAGAAAAAGGAGGTCGCGCACCACCTAGGGTTTTACCGTTGGAATACAAGGGCCCAAGCAGCAACCCTAATCCACCGAGAGCACCTAACCCCAACCCTAATACAGCCTCTAGTAGGCCGGTGACTAAGGACATCGTTTGCTTCAAATGTGCAGGAAGAGGACACAAGCAATCCGAGTGTCCCAACAAATGGTTTCTCTTAATCCGTAACGATGGCGAGTTAGCATCGGATGATGAACAAGAAAAGGTTGAAGAAGCCGAGGCTACACATGAAGATAGTGATTCGGATGAAAGTGTCATCCATTCTTTAGCCATAGTAGCAAGGCGCAACCTAAGTGCGCAAGTTAAGGAGGAGGAAGCGCATGAGGATGAGCAACGAGAAAATTTATTCCATACTCGAGGCATCGTCAACAAGACCGGTTGTTCTATCATCATAGACAATGGTAGCTGCACCAATTGTGTGAGTACTATATTGGTCCACAAGCTAGGGCTAACAACTCTTCGACATCCAAGGCCATACGCACTACAATGGATGAACAATGGCAATGCCATTAAAGTGAGTCAACAAGCATTAGTCGCACTAGCGATTGGGCGGTACAAGGACGAGGTCCTTTGTGACATAGTACCTATGCATGCGAGCCACATCTTGCTAGGGAGGCCGTGGCAATTTGATACATCAGCAACACATGATGGAAGATCGAATAAGTATAAGTTGTTCAAAGATGGCAAGAGGTATTCGCTTGCACCTTTGACTCGAAAGCAAGTGTTCAAAGATCAACAATGGCTTGAAAAAGCCCATGCGGAGTGGGAGATTTCTAAAAAGATTAGTGAAGGTGAGAAAGAAGTAAAGAGCAGTTCAAACGAAGTGAAGATTGGGGGAAAGAAGGCGAGCCTCTTCGCCAAAGGAAAGGACATTCGGCGAGCACTCCTAATGCGCAATCTTAATTGCGAAACAAGTAAGCCGTTTATTCTACTTCATTTCAAACCCCACTGTCTGTCCTCTTCTACTTCATCCCTACACTCTACACCTCCCATTATCACCAAAGTATTAAGAGAATTCGAAGATGTTCTACCGGATGAAATGCCCACGGGATTGCCTCCAATCCGAGGGATTGAGCATCAAATTGACTTCGTTCCGGGTTCAACTATTCCTGATATGAGCACGACACTTCCTTGCTACTTCACTAGGAGCAAGGCTTTGGTGCTCCAACTCTTGAAGGCCTTAAGGGATGAGGAGGCTAACTTGAAGGCCCATGAAGGCTGGGTGACATGCCTTCATGCCGTCGCTCACACCGCAACAACTTCGAAGGCCGCGGATCTTGACTTTGGCCACACCGCGAAACCTCATGGATTCATCGGCCAAAGCATGAGGAACGCCCGCGCCAACCCTAGCATTCCATGGGGCGCGCCCACGCCAACCCTAGCAACCCATGAAGACATCCGTCTCGGCTCGCCCACGCCCTCGGCCACGCGCCCGCTCACCCAAGTGCTCGGCCCATCCACACGCTCACCATAGCGTCCGATAGCCTAACTACAACACGCGGTGCAACCCCTTTGTCCAAGGGTGTGAAAGTCCTTTCCTCTTGTATTTAGTTCTAGGTATTTAAAGAAGGAGATAGACTAATTTTAGGGTTGTCTTTGTTTTTGTGATTATCTCCAATCTAAGACCAACACTCTAGTTTCGCTAAATAGGGTTCTTCAAACCTTTCTCCTTCTTCTTCAAGCCGAGCGGGTTGCCTAGGAATTGCCCTTAGGAGGGTGACTCTTGAAGTTGAGATCCTTGTTAGTCTTGTGGCTAGGTTGTCTAGGAATTATTCCTAGAAGGGTTAGCCGTGACCTTCAAGTTCATTTACTTGTATTTCCCCTTTTCATCAATACGTTTCCTTCTTCATTTCCATTACTCCTCTAAGTCTTCCACCAAGCCTCACTCCACCCAAGCACATCCGAACGTCTAAGGCAAGCCGATCTCCTAAAGTGGGCTAGATCCAACTCTCGGTCACCACTTAGGCCGAAATATCGAGGATCCCCCAAGCTGTCTCCTATCAAGTGGTAGCGGAGCTCCAGCTGCTCACTAGACCGGCCATCGTCCAAGTTTTCATCATTTTCACGGTTAGAAATCCTTCCACAAGCTACAGTTTCATTTTGGGAATTTTGGACAAATTAATTTTTGTTCAAAATTTTTCTTGTTTTTGGCATTTTGATCTTGTTTTAACTTCAAATCTGAAAATATTTGTGTTTGCTCACATCTAACACGTTCATTTCTCCTTCTTCCCCCTTTAAACGTGTTGGTTGTTCATGATCCAAGTTCATTTGTTCATCCTATTGCAAGAAAAAGAGCCAAGTGTCTTGTGTGCCATGTGGCATTATGGTCCAACTTTTGTTTGCTAGCATAGCTGTCCTCCAAAACGCTTGATGCACAGCCGGCCACATCCTTCATTTGTGAGCCTAGTATTCTAAACTTACTCCTTACTCAAAACAGCCACCTCACTTGCACATTTCAGCACACACCATTGCCAACTAATCCTTGCCTTGACATCCATTAAACGTGTGACACCTCATCTTGACTTGCCACATCATTTATTTTTTGGCATTTAGTGCAAAATTCTCTCCTTGGCTAAACTACTTGTCTTTCATTTCTTTCAAAAAAAAATAGTAGCAAAGACAAGTCTTTCAAGTGGATTCCCTTGCACTCAATTCAAAAAGAAAAGAGGGAAAAAGAAAAGAGCTCAAAACATTGATCACATTCAAAAAACAAATATAAGTGATCGAGTTCATTCAAAAAAAAAAAAAAAACTCTCATTGAGTCAAAAGCAAGGAATCACTCGTGTCTTATCCGTTTCAAGTGATTTACATGTTCGACGCCACGGCTGTTTGCCTTTTCTCAAGTGGCACACAAGTAGCCAACGTAGGTTTCCTCAACCACACCACTCGCCGTTTCCTTATACATACCTCTTGAGTAGTCCTTTCTAGCTAGCCTTTTCTAAGCGTCTTGAGTTTTCTCTTCTTCACCTCTACACATCTTTCTACTCCAAATCAATTCGGTGTGCACTCCGCAAGCATTTCGTGCACATCACTTGATTTTCCTTACGTTTCATTCTACCCTAGTTTTCCTTGTACTCCGTGTGCTCCTAACTCTTAGAGTCTTGTGCTAGGCTTGACTTTAGGTTCTTTTTGGAGATTTGAGTGGGTGAGTTAGTGAGTGCAATTGAGTGTTGTGTGACACACGAGCGCCCAAACACGTGAGCGAGTGTCTAACCTTTTATCAAGACTTGCGTTTGTTCGTTTTGTAGGTACACGCCATCATGTCCAACGATCTACTCCACTCCGATGCTTCCTCCAATGTAGGTCTCCTACGCGTAGGCAGCCACGATGGCCTCGCCGGACCTAATCCCACATTGGCTACCCTCTCCACCCAAATGGCCGAATTGCAAACTCATTGGGTGACACAACAGCAACACAACAAGGCTGTCCTAGATGCGATAGCAGCCCTAACCTCTAGGGCCGCTCACCAGCCCCCTCCACCGCCTCCGCCACCCCCCCCCCCCCCCCCCCCACCGCCGGACCTCACACCACCATACCCTACTGCCCAATCCCCCGAAACGACTCAACCCCCACAACCCGCTGTCCATTACCATCAAACTACACACCCAACTAACCCCGCACATGGGCCGTACTACGGTTTCCCTAACCAAGTGGGCAACGATGAGGGCGTGATGGTCGGGAGCTATCACAGCGATGACGAAGGTCCCATTGAGCCTCCCACTCAGCACCACACCAATATGGAACATCACTACCATCCTCGCCCAACCTACGCTACAAACCCCCGCCCCATTACCTTTAATGAGCCGCGACACCCCCACATACAAAACCCCCCAACACACAACCCTCACCTCAATGTCCCCTTACACCGGGTCAATAATTATGTGCCCCCCACGGCATCCAGCGGCCTTACCACTCCATGACAGGCCACATAACCCACCAAACTACCCCATTCCACCCAATCAACCCCCGTTCTATGAACACGCCAATGGTGCGCGTAGATTTGACTACGACGACCATTTGGAACCTAGAGATCGCCGCAACCAAGAGGATAGACCGGATAACAACCTACATATCATCAAACTCACCATTCCTCCCTTCGACGACAAAGAAGATCCCGACGGTTTGAATGTTATAACTACACCGAAATGAAAAAGGTTCGGCTTGCGGTTGTTGGTTTCACTGATTTTGCCATTCATTGGTGGGAAAGGCTAGGCGCTACTAGAGAAATTGAGTGGAGACCTCCTATTGGCACTTGGGAGGCCTTGAAGCTTGAGATGCGTCGACATTTTGTCCCTTCTTACTACCACCGTGACCTTCACCAACGCCTCCAACGCCTATCTCAAGGCTACCGTAGTGTGAGTGACTTTTACCATGACATGCTCACATGTGTCATGAGGGCAAACATCAACGAGACCGAGGAAGCAACAATGGATCGGTTTCTGAGAGGCCTTCGCAAGGACATTGCCTACACCTTAGACTTTCACTCCTATGATAATTTGGAAGATATGCTTCACTTGGCCTTGAAGATTGAAAGGCAAGTGAACTCTAAACCCAAATTCCCTTTCACTTCTTCTTCCACTTCTACAAGACCCCCATGGAATCCTTCGGCTCCCTCAATCAAGCCTCCACAAGACACAACCAAACTCCCATTCACACATAAACCATCCACCTACACACCGAGGCCTCCTCAAACCCCACATACTACAAGGCCACCTACAAACTCCACACCTAACCAACGTACACCATCCCGATCCATTGAATGTTTCAAGTGTGGCGGCAAGGGCCACATGAAAGCCGAATGCCCTAATAGAAGACTCATCTTGATCCGTGAGAGTGGTGAAGTAAGTAGTGATGACGATGATGTGAAGAATACCCCACATCATCCCCCGGATACAACACCGAGTGATGAGGAGGACACGGATGAATATGACCATGTTGAGGTCCCTAATTGCATCATCGTGTGCCGCAATTTAAGTTTGATCCCTAAAGAAGATGATTTGGCCCGGGAGCAACGCGAGAACCTCTTCCACACTCGTGGTGTTTCCCTTGGAATGACTATATCTATTATTGTGGACAATGGCAGCTGCACCGGCGTTGCAAGCACTCTCTTAGTGCATTCCCTAGCCCTCTCCACCACTAGACACCCACGACCATACACCCTAAACTGGTTTAATGACGGCAGCTCCGTCAAAGTCACCCGCCAAGTCCTTGTGCCTTTCGCAATCAGCACTTATGTAGATGAACGTCATTGTGATGTTGCCCCAATGCAATCCAGCCATCTCCTCCTTGGTAGGCCTTGGCAATTTGATAGGCATGCCTTACACGATGGGTTCTACAACACCTACAAGCTCACTCATGATAACCGCAAGTTCCTCATCTCCCCTTTGCCCCCACATCAAGTCTACGAAGACCAATTGAAACTAAAGAAGGCGTGCGCCACTTTAGACATCACCTCTAAGTTAGACAAGAAGAATGAGTGGAGTGGAGTGAAAAAATTGAGTGGTGAGAGTGTTGAAAAATTAGGGTATGAAAAAAGTGAGCATACCCCGAGTGAAGAGAAAAATGAGTGCAATATGCATGAGGAAAACAACCGGCAAGAAAAAAGTGAGCTTGCCAAGAGGGGAAAAACAAAACTTGACATCCCAAAGCAAGTTAGTGAGGCCAAACATGATCCTAGAGTGAAAAGTAAGGCCATGGTAAGTATGGCGAAAGGGAGAGATGTTCGTTTAGGGTTGATGTTGCGAAAACCGTGTATCCTAATTAGGTTCACGGATCTTTGTTTATCCTCTTCTACCTCTAACCCCCCTCTCTCTAGTGATGTTGCCTCACTTGTACAGGACTTTGTTGATGTGTTTCCCGAAGATATTCCCCATGGCTTGCCCCCCATCCGTGGGATTGAGCATCGCATTGAGTTCCTTCCGGGTTCCACCATCCCTAACCGGCCAGCATATAGATGCAACCCGAAGGACACCCATGAACTTCAAATGCAAGTTGAGGACCTCCTTGACAAGGGTTTCGTGCATGAAAGCCTCTCACCTTGTGCTGTCCCGGTCATCTTGGTACCCAAAAAGGATGGGACATGGAGAATGTGCATGGATTGTCGTTCTATTAATCAAATAACGGTAAAATATTCTCATCCCACACCTAGACTTGATGACATGTTAGATGAGCTTAGTGGTGCCATAATCTTCTCTAAAATTGATTTGGTTAGTGGTTATCACCAAATTAGGGTTCATGAGGGTGATCAATGGAAGACGACATTTAAAACTAAATTCGGATTGTATGAGTGGTTAGTCATGCCGTTTGGATTGTCTAATGCTCCTAGCACATTCATGCGCCTTATGAACCATGTTTTTAGGCACCTAATAGGGAAATGTGTGGTTGTATACTTTGACGACATATTGGTGTATAGTTTATCTAGAAATGCTCACATGGATCACTTGCGTCAAGTTTTCCTAATTTTGAGAACTCATCAACTCTATGCCAAAATGTCTAAATGTAATTTTTGCTTGGAAGAAGTGCATTTCCTTGGGTTTATTGTAGGTGCCTTTGGCCTCAAGGTTGACCCGGCCAAGATAAAGGCAATCACCGATTGGCCGAGACTCTCCAATGTCCCCGAGGTCCGCTCTTTCCTTGGCCTCGCGGGCTTCTATCGGCATTTTGTCCCAGATTTTTCCACCATCGCAGCCCCCCTCCATGCTCTAACCAAGGCAAGTGTGCCCTTTGTTTAGGGACCAGCCCATGACTTGGCTTTTGCTGCCTTGAAAAGCAAACTCTCCTTTAGCCCCGTCCTAGCGCTACCCAACTTTGAGAAGACCTTCGAGGTCCAATGTGACTCTAGCGGCATTGGAATTAGCGCGGTCTTGTTGCAAGATAAGCGCCCCGTGGCGCACAACTCAATTATTGCACCTATGATGTGGAATTCTACGCCTTAGTAAGGGCCTTAGACGTGTGGGAACACTACCTCTTACCCCGCGAGTTTATTGTCCACACGGACCACCTCAGTTTGCGTTACTTGAAAGGACAAGGGAAATTGAACAAGCGCCACGCCACTTGGATGGAGTTCCTCGAACGTTTTACCTACCACATCAAGTACATGAAGGGAAAGGACAACATCGTCGCCGATGCCCTTTCCCGAAGGTACGCCCTACTTAACTCTCTCCACACTCGCTTACTTGGGTTCTCACATTTGCCATCTTTGTATGCCCTTGACTTGCATTTCAAACACTTGTATGAGTCTTGTCATCTTGGTTCGGTCCCTAAATACATGCGGCATGATGGATTCTTGTTCCGAAAGGGAAAATTGTGTATACCTAACTGTGATACTAGGGAGTTACTTGTTAGAGAAGCCCATGGTGGTGGATTAAAAGGCCATTTTGGCATTGATAAAACTCTTAGCACTCTTGATGAGCATTTCTTTTGGCCTAAAATGAAACGTGATGTGTCTCATTTTGTTTCCACTTGCATTGCTTGCAAACGTGTTAAATCTACATCCTTAGGTCATGGACAATATATGCCTTTGCCAATTGTTTCGCACCCTTGGTGTGACCTTTCCATGGATTTTGTTGTTGGCCTCCCACGTACCACACGAGGCAAAGACTCCTTGTTTGTAGTGGTGGACCGTTTCTCTAAAATGGCTCACTTCATCCCTTGCCACACCACACACGATGCTTCACACATTGCACAACTTTTCTTCAATGATATAGTTAGACTCCATGGCATGTCGAGAAGTATTGTTAGTGATAGAGATCCTAAATTTCTTAGCCATTTTTGGCGTGTCTTATGGGTAAAGCTAGGAACTAAAATCTTATTTTCCACCTCTTGCCACCCTCAAACGGATGGCCAAACCGAAGTGGTAAATAGAACACTTGGCACAATGTTGCGCATCATGGTACATGAGTATGCTAAATCTTGGGATGATTGTATTGCTTTTATTGAATTTGCATATAATAGAACAATGCATTCGACTACTCGTTTCACCCCTTTTGAACTTGTCTATGGGTTCAACCCTCTCACCCCCATAGACTTGTTACCTTTGCCTTTACATGCCATTGCTAGCACAGAGGGTGACAAGAAGGCAGCCACGGTCCAAAAACTCCATGAGAAGGCAAATGCACGCATGGACAAGCTCACGGCCCGTTTGATAGAAAAAAAGGAATGTCGGTCGCCATCTACAATCCTTCAAGGTTGGAGATTGGGTGTGGCTCCACTTGCGCAAATATAGGTTCCCACAGCAGCGCAAGGGCAAGCTAAGCTCCCGTGGGGACGGCCCTTTCCTTATCCTAGAGAAGTTCAACAACAACGCCTATCGCCTTGACCTACCCTCTTCCTATGGCAACGTCCATTCTACATTTAATGTCACTGATTTATCCCCTTTTCTTTTAGGAAATGAGGATGTCCAACATGACTTGGAACTTACCAATCACAACCCCCTTGATTCGAGGCCGGATCCCCTCAAAGGCGGAGGGAATGATACGAGCACGACACTTCCTCGCTACTTCACTAGGAGCAAGGCTTTGGTGCTCCAACTCTTGAAGGCCTTAAGGGATGAGGAGGCTGACTTGAAGGCCCATGAAGGCTGGGTGACATGCCTTCATGCCGTCGCTCACACCGCAACAACTTCGAAGGCCGCGAATCTTGAGTTTGGCCACACCGCGGAACCTCATGGATTCATCAGCCAAAGCATGAGGAACGCCCGCGCCAACCCTAGCATCCCATAAAGACATCCGCCTCGGCTCGCCCACGCCTCGGCCACGCGCTCGCTCACCCAAGTGCTCGGCCCATCCACACGCTCACCATAACGTCTGATAGCCTAACTACAACACGCGGTGCAACCCCTTTGTCTAAGGGTGTGAAAGTCCTTTCCTCTTGTATTTAGTTCTAGGTATTTAAAGAAGGAGATAGACTAATTTTAGGGTTGTCTTTATTTTTGTGATTATCTCCAATCTAAGATCAACACTCTAGTTTAGCTAAATAGGATTCTTCAAACCTTTCTCCTTCTTCTTCAAGCCGAGCGGGTTGCCTAGGAATTGCCCTTAGGAGGGTCGCTCTTGAAGTTGAGATCCTTGTTAGTCTTGTGGCTAGGTTGTCTAGGAATTATTCCTAGAAGGGTTAGCTGTGACCTTCAAGTTCATTTACTTGTATTTCCCCTTTTCATGAATACATTTCCTTCTTCGTTTCCATTACTCCTCTAAGTCTTCCGCCAAGCCTCACTCCGCCCAAGCACACCCGAACGTCTAAGGCAAGCCGATCTCCTAAAGTGGGCTAGATCCAACTCTTGGTCACCACTTAGGCCGAAATATCAAGGATCCCCCAAGCTGGCTCCTATCAATTCCGAACCGAGCAGCCTATTGAAGTAACCCCGAGGAAACAAAGGAACTACAACAGCAAGTAGACGAGCTCTTAAGCCACGGGTAGGTGCGAGAGAGCCTCTCTCCTTGCGTCGTGCCCGTTATTTTAGTGCCAAAAAAGGATGGTTCATGGCGCATGTGTGTTGACTGTAGAGCCGTGAACAAGATCACCATCAAATATCGTCACCCTATTCCAAGGTTGGACGACATGTTAGACGAGTTGAGTGGCAACTAAGTGTTCTCGAAGATTGACCTAATGAGCGGCTACCACCAAATCCGAATGAAGGAAGGAGATGAATGGAAATCAGCATTCAAGACCAAGTATGGTCTTTACGAATGGTTAGTTATGCCCTTCGGCTTGACTAACGCACCTAGCACCTTCATGAGGTTGATGAACCATGTGCTTAGGCGATTTATTGGGAAGTTTATAGTGGTCTACTTTGATGACATCCTAATTTACAGCCGATCTATTGAAGAACATGGTTCGCATCTACGCCAAGTGTTTGAAACCCTAAGAGAACAAAAGTTTTATGCCAAGGCAAACAAGTGTTCGTTCGCCCTCACCCAAGTGAGCTTTCTAGGGTTTATTGTAAGTGTGGAAGGCGTCAAGGTAGATGAAGAAAAGGTCAAGGTGATTCGAGATTGGCCTACACCTAAGAACGTGAGTGATATACGTTCGTTCCATGGCTTGGCGAGCTTTTATAGGCGCTTTGTCAAGGATTTTAGTACCCTAGCTGCCCCTTTAAATGAGTTAACAAAGAAAGGAGTATCATTCGCGTGGGAGTAGCCACAAGAGCAAGCGTTTCAAGCGCTTAAAGAAAGGATGTGCACCGCACCGGTTCTAGCCTTGCCTAATTTCGAAAAGGCATTCGAAGTGGAATGCGATGCAAGTGGCATTGGCATTGGGGCTGTTTTAATACAAGAGCAACGACCGATTGCGTTCTTTAGTGAAAAATTAAAAGATGCACAACTACGGTATTCTACTTATGATAAGGAGCTATATGCGCTCGTGCACGCCTTGGAAGTTTGGCAACATTACCTCATGCCGCGAGAGTTCCTAGTGCACACCAATCATCTAAGTTTAAAATACTTAAAGGGGCAAGGAAAATTGAACAAGAGAGACGCCACTTGGATGGAGTTCATAGAGGCATTTCCTTATCACATCAAGTACAAGCAAGGGAAAGAGAACATAGTGGCCGACGCCTTGTCAAGGAGGTATGCCCTTATTTCATCTCTTAGTGCAAAGCTTCTTGGGTTCTCACACATCATCTCCCTTTACCTTCTTGACCCAGATTTTCAAGACATATATTCTACATGTGCTACAACCTATGGTTCTAAGTTTTACCAACATGATGGGTACTTGTTCAAGCACCAACGGCTATGCATTCCGCATTGCTCTATGCGCGAGTTGCTAGTAGGGGAGTCACATGGTGGTGGACTCATGGGACACTTCGGCGTGACCAAGATGCTTGAGGTAGTGAAAGGGCATTTTTATTGGCCGCATATGAAGAGAGACGTGGTTCGAATTGTGGCTCGTTGTGTTACTTGTCGCAAGGCGAAGTCTAAAGTTGCGAGTCATGGAGAATACATGCCTCTACCGGTCCCTACGCATCCTTGGATGGATTTGTCTATGGATTTCATGGTTGGATTGCCGAAGTCATGGAAAGGGAAGGATTGTATCTTTGTCGTGGTGGATCGATTCTTAAAGATGGCTCATTTTATTCCATGTGCCACTACGAACGATGCAAGCTACATCGCCAATTTGTTTTTCAAAGAAGTGGTTCACTTACATGGAATGCCGACTAGCATTGTAAGTGATCAAGATGGGAAGTTCCTTAGCCATTTTTGGTGAGTATTATGGAGGCATTTGGGGACGAAGCTACTGTTTTCAACTTCGTGTCATCCCCAAACCGATGGTCAAACAGAAGTTGTGAATCGGACAGTTGGTTCATTGTTGAGAGCGTTGGTTGGCAAGCATGTTTCAAAGTGGGATGATCAATTGCCCTTTATGGAATTTGCCTACAACCGAGCCATACATTCGAGCACCGATTTCACACCCTTTCAGGTGGTCTACGATTTCAATCCAGTGACACCGCTTGACTTAGCACCGTTGCCTTTACAAGATGCTGTAAGTTTAGATGTAGAATCTAAGGCAGCAGCGGTGAAGAAAATTCATGAGCAAGTCAAGAAGAATATTAAGAAGATGAATGAGCGTTTGGTTCGCAAAAAAACCAAGGAAGGACAACCGCATCCTTCAACGTGGGAGATTGGGTTTGGTTACATTTAAGGCGTGAAAGATTTCCAGCCCTGAGAAGAAATAAAATTTCAGCTAAAGGTGATGGACCATTTTTGATAGTGGAGAAAGTAAACAACAACGCTTATGTGCTAGACCTACCCGAAGACTATGGACCCGTGAGTTCGACCTTTAACATCTCAGATTTGACACTATGTGATTGGGTGGAAGACAAGGAAGAAGGATCGGATTCGAGGACGAATCCTTTGGAAGGGGGAGGGACTGATGCGAACCGTAGTACGCATCGCACACCTACCGCAAACCCTAATGCGCGTAGCACACCCGCGAGCGTGCCCTTGACGTCCCTTGGCCCGATGACACACCAAGGTTCAAAGAGGCTTTCAAGTCATCTCTCATTATTTATGCAAGAGGAGATTCAGCGTGAGTCTTTGATCGAAGACTCGGCCTTGCGCACACAAGAGCCGAGGATAGTCACATTGTTGATCGCACCTAGCGCACACGAAATGGACGCTTGAACCAAGTCAGAATCTAACACTATTTTCCGAGCCTCCAATGAAATACAAGACAGCTGCGAGTGTCTAGAAGAAGTTGGCAAAGTTTCAGAGGAAGGGCTCAAGCCGTTTGGAAGATGGCTCGAGGCGAACGTCCAATGCGCAAGTCCTAATGCTCATAGGACTCCGACTTGAGGAAGAGACGCGTCCTTTGAAGTTCTCTCAAGCGAAGGACTTCTTTATTTTATTATGTACTAATTTACTTAGTATTAGTATTAGTATTTAATTAATTAATTAAATTAGCTAGTAGAGTTTAATACTTAGTAGAAGTTCAATCCCTACGAGGATTTGTATTTGAGTATTTGCGCCTATTTAAAGGCAGCCGCTTGGCTTAATAAAATTCAGATCTTTTTCAGCCAAACACTTGCGTTAATTGATCTCACTAAGAACCTTGAATCCTTTGAGTCCGAACACTCGAAGAACAACTCAAGTAAATCGAAAGTTCATTCTATTGTTCGCCTATCTAGGTTGCTAACCTCACCAAGGGTTAGAGGGTTAGAAGTTCGAGCAAGATCCTTGATTGCGTAGCTAGGTTGGTTGGATAATCACGTCCAATAGGGTCAGCGCAAGATTGAGTTACTATTCCGCACGAATCCACTCTTGGACAACGATCGCTTAAGGAGAAACGATTCACGCCTTGTGAGGATCGTATCAGGCGTTATCTTGGGAAGATAACGCCCAAGTCCCTTAAGTGACGCCCAGTAGGAGCTACAGTGTTCCGGCCTTAACAACTAGTGAAAGGACGAAAATGCCCTTGCAATTACTTCTATAGTTATTCGGGACCAGTCGGGACAAGTTTTTCCGTTTAACGAGTTTGTTACCATTTTTTACTAAAGCGGTTGCCCCTTTTATTATCATCAGGACATGCTTGATTAAATTAATTATTAAGTGATCTATTATGCATAAAACTAACAACGTACCGATTTAATGAAATGCGGCAAATAAACCGAGGTGTGGGATTGAAGCCACCAAAACACATGTATTAATACGCATGGAAATAAGCATTTAATCATGGCAATCAAAGCGAGTGATTAAACAAATTATTCATGTGAATTGATTTTAATTCTAACGATTCTAAATGTCATGCATACGAATACGATTTCAGTTTTTAACATTTCTAAATAAACATGCATACGAATATGTATATATGTGCGGAAAACGTTGAATGAATAAAAAGGGGTAAGAAGTGTACTTGCGAGCGTGTATTTGCTTTGTTACCCTACAAAGTAAAATTATTAGTGATAGTTCGAAAGATAATAAATAATAAACCACATAAATGTTTATTTGATTTTTAACAAGCAAATGACTAATTAAATAAACATGGCAAATAAACGAACAAATTATTTATCACATACGAGCATACGAGAAATTTGCACGATAATTATACATGAAAATAAAATAAACTATTTATCGCATGTGAGCATACGAACAATTGCGCGAAAATAAAACACGAAAATAAAATAAACAAATCATCATATGAGCATACGAATAATTTTACGATAATTAATGAGCATACGAATAATTTTACGATAATTAAACACGAAATAAAATAAACACGATTATACGCAAACAAACATACGAACAATTATACAAAAATTAAAACATGAGAATAAAATAAACAATTTATCGCATACGAACATACGAACAATTAAAATACGAAAATAAATAAACACGATTATACGAAAATTTCTAATGGGCCAAGCCCAAGAATTTAATTAAAACCAGCTGGGCTTGGACAAAGCCAAGCCCATCACCTTTCTTTCTCGCCAACCTCTCTTCTTCTTTCTTCTTCTTCCTTGCGTCGCCGACGCCATGGCCGACAACCAAGGAAGAACCAACCCAATAAAACCGTCCCCAAATGGACCCAAAAAATTCAGTAGCACAACAGGAACTTAATCCAAGCAACACAACAATTTATTTCAATAAAAACAGTGGGCAAATTTGGGAAAAATGAAAATAGCAATTAAACTAACAATTAAGTAATTAATTAATTAAAGCAGCAAATAATTAAATTGAGGCAAGAGTAATACTTCTAAGTTGAAAACAAAGCAATTAAAACAAGCTCAAACTATAAACGAAATTAATTAAAAACTATAGAAGAAACTTACTTTGGTTGCAGTGGCTAGAGAGAGTGAGAAAAGGAAGAGTGAGAGTGAATTTTGGTGCCTTTAACCCCTTGCCTTGAGTTGGGTATTTATAGGGAAGAGTTTAGGCGTTGGTGTGAGCTTGTGGCTGAGAATCAATCGAAGCTCCTTCAAACACGATGACGAGGCTCGGTGATGATGACCATGGCCGGAGGAGGGAGCAAGCTTAAGGTGTGTGGCCAAGGATGGTTGGAAGCTTCTTGATGGGAGGTTTGTGATGATGAATTGATTGTCGACGAGGCTAGCTGGAGGAAAGGTGACGAGATTGAAGATGAGGATGCATTAATGTGCATTAATGCGATACCAACCGGATATTTTTGGTTCGAGCTACGACAAGTGCGAACTCATTAAAAATGGAAAAAAAATGAACCGAAAGGACTAAGATATGTAGAAAAATGAGACAAAATAAATACTAGACAGTAAATAAAGAAAAAGTTCAGTTTAAGGTCCAAATTTACTCGTTCGATATCGTTAAAAATTTGAATGAAAAATAAATGCTATAGCGAAGTAAATTGAACGAAACAAAACGAGATGACGGGAAAGAGAAAAATAGTAGATAATTTTCAATTAAAGAAATAAAGCGTTCAATCTACGGTCTGAGAAAACTCGCTCGGGACCGATAGAAGTTCAAGCGAAAAGACAGTATATGAAAAACTAAAATGACACGAAATGGAGCGAAATTTTAAAATAAATAGTCAAAGATCAAAAATCGATAGAAATTTGACTTAGATTGGCTGATAGTGTGATAAACAATAAAATGCAAAAATGTTGTGACGAAAATTAAAATTCGGATAGCAACAATAGCCAACACCTTTGTGACCAACTTGAAAACAACATTACAGAGGCTAATAGGACGAAACTGAGAGCAATCAGATGGGCTAGTGACTTTTGGTATGAGTGTATTGAAAGTTTTGTTTAGGTAACTCAGGTCTTCTCCTTTGTTAAGAATCCCTAGTACCACAGAGCACACTTGCTTTTCTACAAAAGGTCAGAATTTTTGGAAAAACAAAGGAGGCATCAAATCTAGTCCGGGGGCCTTATTGGGATGCATTTACTTAAGAGCCTGGAAAACATCTTCTTTGGAAAACACTCTTGTTAAAGATGCATTCATATTATAATTTATACACATTTAACATGTTGAAAAACATTTTCTAAACTGTCACTACCAAAAGAAGAGAATAAACCTTTATAATACTCAAAGAAAACCTTGGCAATCTCATCCTTAGACTCTCTCTAGACCCCATTAGCATCTTTAATTCGAGCCACTGAATTTCGTTTACACCGCTCACTAGGTGTAGCATGAAAAAATTTGGTATTCTTATCCCCACAATGTATGTGAGCGCTGGTTCCACATAATCTCCTCTTTGTGAGTCAACTCTTCAATCTCCGCCCCGAGGTTATCCATCACATTCATTCTATTATAAGTGTGTGGGAGCGATTGCAACCGTCCAAGCTCCTCCCATTTTCTGATGATAGCCCATGGGATATCACCAAAAAATTTCCTGCTCTATTTAGAGAGTTTTGACCCGCACTGACCAATATACCATGCTATACTGTCTCCACTCGCAATTGAGGCCCTTTTTCTAAATCTCCTTAACAGTTTCATAGCAAGTTTTCCTGGAGCTAGGCTGCCTCAAAATGGAAAGAGCGGGCGCCGCCCCTATGACTAGAGGGAAGGGCCAGAGAGACCAAAAATGGAGCATGGTCGGAGCCCAAACTAGGTAAATGTTTCAGGTGAGATTCAAGAAAACAACTCATCCATGCTTCGTTAGCTATCCCCTGTTAATGCATTCCAAAATCGACCCCTATTTTATTTAAATTAAGTACTTCTTTCGAGTACAACTTTGTTTCACATAAGAAAACTAATTCAGAGGACTCTAGACCTAAAACCTTAGACAAGGTTTCAACCGCACGAGGGTTCCTAAGCCCTCTGCAGTTCCAATCAAACATACTCATGGCTCCTAGCGGGGTTGTTAAGTAGACACTTGCTCATCTTCATCCGAACTCGTCTCCTCATACACCATCATGGCCTCTTTCTGCACACCAGGAGGAACATTTTATTCCCCATCCGAACCCATCTATTCCAAATCTCTTTTTCCCGACACCTTAGGTCTAGGCTCAATTCTATAATTCCAAACCAAAAGCCCTTCCATATTAGTCACCCTCTTCCTAGCAGTCTGAATCAACCTCCCTGAAATCTCGGCCAAGTTAACATTGCTCGCAGTAACCCCAGCCTTTCCACTAACCCTCCCAGAATTACCATTGCTACTAATGATAGAATTGATATTGTCTAGATCCAACTCAGATGAAGATTTGACGAAGTCCTTAGCTCCAATCGTTCCCTTCTAATCTGCCTCTGACTTAGTCTCAATCAGCACCACTTCCTCCTCGACAAGCCCCTTTCGATCTGTTGTACAAATTTCCCGGAGCTCGTTAGCCACATTCGAGGGACCAAACCCATGAGGAGGGGATTGGGGCCAAAGGCCTTAGCGGGCCCATCCAAACAGCCTCCCAACCCATCCTCATTCTCCTCCAGTAGCTTTGCCCTTGCTTGGCCCAGTTGCTAAGCCGGCCCGACCCGTACCTGGCAATCTCTTCGGATGGTGGGCCAGTAGAATCCGGATCGAAAGACCTGCGCTGCCAGGGTACCGCCTGACATGTGCATACCACATACCCCTTCATGGATTTCGCGCAAGGTGTGAAGACCCTCTTGCTCAGTTATACATTTGGCGGCAGGGTGAGAAAAACACCTTCGGATTAGATCCCCGTCATAGTACGTACAACGAGCTGCCTGTCTCAGTACCTTCTTCTTTTCAGCGGTATCCTCAGGCAGTTCCTCGTGTTTCAAGTATTTGATTACGGGGATTCGCCAATCGCTCTCACACTCCTCCACACATAAAGATGCTTGATCTTCCATGAAGGATGGTACCGATAGCTCACGATAATATACGCCTTTAGGTATGGATGCTTCCGGATTCGCGGCCATTTTAGCTAGATTGTCAGCTTCAGCATTTTCCTCCCTGGGTTATGCTCGAAGCTGATTTGCATGCCCTCTTTCTTTATTTCCAACAATTCTCGCTTTACTTTGGCGAGATACTGAATCATAATGGGTTCCCGGGCCTGAGAGTGCCCCAAGACCTGGTCAATTATCAACTTGGAATCACCACAGATTTTTAGACGCAGGTCTCCTGTTCTTCCAGTATCGTGCCTCCCTTTAGAGGAAAGTCCTTTCCCTATTCTGAGTCCGGCTAGTAACGCCTCATACTCTGCCGCGTTATTAGATAACGGTTGTAGGATTCGAATGGCGTATCGTATTTGCATATCGTACGGACCATTTATAAAAATTCCAGCTCCAGCCAGCTCTTGGTTTTTAGCTCCATCCACATGGACGATCCAGAGGTCCGTATAGGTTTCCGGTAATGGGAGATCCATATCGCCCCATTCCGCTTCAGGTACGCCGTCTAAAGGATCCTCTGTAAAGGTACATTCCGCAATGAAATCAGCCAGGATCTGAGCTTTTACGGACGGTCGAGACTGATACCTCAATCCATACTGTTCTAGTTCAAGCGCCCAAATCAACATTCTTCCGGATGATTCAGGCTTTCGAAATATTCTTTTCAGAGGCTGGTCTGTGAGTACGATGACGGAATAAGACTGAAAATATCGATCCATTTTGCGGGTGGCTTGTATAAGATCGAATGCTATCTTTTCAATTCGGGCGTATCGCAACTCCGCATCCTTCAGGACGTGGCTCACAAAATAGACCGGGTGATGAGAGTGGTTATCGTCACGAACGAGGATGGCACTGACCACTTCATCCGCGGCGCCAAGATACAAATATAAGGTATCGCCTACTTCAGGTCTCGTCAATAATAAGTCAGACGATAGGTAATCTTTTAGGCTGATAAATGCTTCCTCACATTCTGGGGTCCATCCGAACGAGGCTTTCTTGCGTATGACTTTGAAAAAAGGGAGACACTTTTCTCCTTGCTTGGAAATGGATCGCCCAAGGGCGATGACTCGCCCTGTTAGCCTTTGCACCTCTTTAATGGTTCTTGGCGATATCATGTCCTGTATGGCCTTAACCTTTGAGGGATTAGGCAGGATGCCTTTTTGGCTGACCACGTAGCCCAAGAATTTTCCTGTTTGAAATGCAAACATGCATTTTCGGGGATTTAACTTCATGCGATACCTTTTCATCACGTCAAAGACTTCCTTTAAGTCCCGCAGGTGATCTTGAAAGCTTGCGCTCTTTACCAATATATCGTCAACGTATGCTTCCACATTTCTCCCTATTTGCTCTTCGAATATCTTATTGGCCATACGTTGGAACGTAGCCTCGGCGTTCTTCAGCCGGAACGACATCGCCGTATAACAGTAGGTGGCCTTTGGAGTGAGAAACGCAGTCTTTTCTTCATCTTCCCGGGCCATGGGGATCTGATGGTATCCAGAGTTGGCGTCCAGTGAGCTTAGATAAGCGTATCCAGCGGTCTGATCAACTAACTGATCTATGCGAGGAAGCGGGTAGCAATCCTTAGGGCAGGCATCATTTAAATCTGTGAAGTCGATGCACATACGCCAATCCCCATTGGGCTTAGGAACAAGGACAGGGTTCGCCAGCCAGGTGGGATATTGAACTTCGCGGATAAACCCTGCGTCAAGGAACTTTGCTACTTCCTTATCTACAGCTAACGCCTTTTCATTAGAGAACGCGCGTCGCTTTTGCTGTATCGGCCTGGCATCTAGGTCCACATTGAGCCGATGTTCGGCTATTTCCCGCGATATATCGGGCATGTCGGAGGGTTTCCACGCGAAATCTCCTTTGCATTTGTTCAGCAGGCGGGCCAGTTGAAGGTTTTCCGTTGGGCTGAGTTTTTCACTGATCAGGAAACTTGCTTCCTCTATACCAATTGCCGGAATGGGTACCATTTTGTCTAGAGGTTGAGCACGCTTCTCATCACTCTGCTCGTAGGGATCCGCTGCTATACATACGTACCTATCGCAGCTTCTTTGAGTCATGAGCGAGTAGCATTCCGCCGCCAGCTTTTGATCACCTTTTACAGATACTACCCCATCCCAGGAGGGGTATTTCATCTTTAAATGCTTCTGAGATATCACCGCTCCAAAGCGGTTGAGGAAAGGTCGTCCGAGCACGACATTGTAAGGCAAATTCAGATCCACGACAAGGAACAACAGGTTCTCTGATCGCTTGTAGGTATCTTCTCGGAAATATATGGGCAAAGTAATTACCCCTGTGACAGGGATTGGAACCCCATCAATGCCGACTATAGGCCGTTTGCTAGGTGTTAACTCATTATCAGGTCGTTTCATGAGATTGTAAGCTTCCAGCGAAAAGAGGTTCACCGCACTCCCATTATCAATAAGAGTCCTTCTGATTCCATGACTGGCAATGACGGGCGTAACCACCAAAGCATCATTGTGCGGATATACGACACCTTTCTCATCCTCTTCGGAAAAGGATAATACAATTCGATCCAATATGCCTATCGCATCTCTTTTTTTTGTCATGCCATCACGTGTGCGTTTATCTCTTTTCGCGGCTGTCGATTGCTCTGATTCGTCCATATAAGGGGTTCCTCCCGCGATAATATTAATCATAGGGATATATTCGTCATCAACCGCTAGAGTTTCCCTATCTTTTCCTCTGAGAGCATCATACTTTTGCGGAACGCGAGGAGGAACTGGTGGTTCGTCTGCTGTCCTTTTCATAAGATTATTTCTGGCATCTTCTCTTATTTGAGTGGCAAATTCTCCTAAATATCCTTCTTCTACCAAACGCTCTATCGCCAATCTTAACTCCCTGCACGCTTCTGTGGAATAGCCCCTAGCTTTGTGAAATTTACAATAAGCATTTTCCCTTCTCTCTAGAAGCACTCCTGGTTTCTTAGGCGCGGGGTAGCGGATGGGAAGATTTCACTGTTCCGCTATCGCTAAAATCTCTGCCCTTGGCACGTTAAGAGAGGGGAAATCTGGGTCATATGTACGATTTTTATAAGAATCCCCGTGACGTCGAGAGGGGGAACCACCGGTTTTTCCCTTCAAAAAATGACCCTTCTGTTTGCTGGAGGCCTTGGGGATATGGTCCTTCCGCCTGGCGTAATCGTCGATAAAATGGTCGTCAGGTAGTAGCTTCGTGAGAGCAGTAGTAATTTGAGATGTCCCATGCGGCGCGTTATACGTCTTATCTTTATTTTCTTCTTCTTCCATTTTTGCGTAATTGTGGGCTTTAAGCCTTAACGCATCTAAAGTCATTGGAGGGTCCACCATAAGCGCGTCTTTCAGTTTTCCATAGCGGCAGTTCCTTTTCAGAGCTTCTATAGCAAAATCAATAGTAACGCCCGGCGTTAAGGACATTTCCAAATCGAAGCGACTAAGAAATTCCTTTAAGGTTTCTTGAGGCCTTCGTTGTATGTCAAATAACGCGGCGGCAGATTTCCTGATTGGAATTGCCGTGCTAAATCTGCTCCGGAATTTAGATTCTAACTGTGAGAAATTATTAATGGATCCACCAGAGAGACCCTCAAACCAGAGACGCGCAACGCCCGATAATGTCATAACAAATATTTGGCATAACGCCACATCACTGTGGGTCTGAAACTGGACAAAATCCTTCACTTTATTAATGTGCGAGATGGGATCCTTGGTGCCATCATAAACATCAGTGGGAAGCTTCACGCGCCGACTGACCCTGTGACGCCTTATACGACGGCTAAATGGGTGGCCCGATGTATCATCAAGAATTTCACGCGCCTGATGCGGAGGAGACATTTTAGCCTGGTGCCCCCTATTTCGTGGTTCTGGCGTAAGATGTCGTCTAGGAGATCGACTGCGGCTCCTGTGCGAACGACTTCGATACCTTCGACTACTGGATCTTTCACTGTACTCGGGAGATAAACTTCTATTGGCTCCTTCCCTCCGTCCGTCCCACCGGTTCCTAACCCCCTCAAGCTGCCTGTCTCCTTGCAGGAGGAGACCTTGCGGCATTTGTGGTACGTAAGCCTCTACTCTTCCTTGAGTAAACTGCTCAACACTAATCGGAGGATTTCGCGCGGATAAAGGCATCTGGAGGTTTTCTGGAAACAACGGTGATAAAGGTCGATCAGTGACAATAGATGGTGTGAACATGACGCGGGGAGGGAGACTAGATCCAGAAGCACCAGGCGTGACTCTTGCAGCCATTTTCGTCAAATATTCCAGCCGAGAACGAAGGGCCGCTATTTCTATTGCAAAAGGATGTTCACGATTGAGCACAGATCCCCCCGAAAGAGGAGTGGAGAAATTAGATCCCGCTATCTTAGATGACAAGATGTCCGTCTGCGAGGAGGCCAGTCCCCCAGCAATTCCAACCGAGAAGTCCAGAGATCCCGAAATAATTGGTTGTGTAGTCATAGATTGGTCAGCAGTAGCAAAAGGGAATAACTGTCTGCGGATTGAGAAAGGGATATTAGAGGATGATGATCGGATTGGCTCCGATCCCGTGATCATGACCGTTCCAATCTTCCGACTAGACGGAGCTTGGTTATTAAGGACGCTCACTTAATATACCAAAGCTCTCAATGAAAGCACCATTTGATAAGATTCAATGTCGATCTTGTAAGATTCGGAGTTGTGTCTGATCGGAACGGCGGCGGTCGGTGCCGGATGTACCTGCAAAGCGCCGGAGGGGGGGCTCCGGCGTAGACACTCCTATGCTTAAGTCAGTTCGGGTTTCAAAAATCACAGAGGTTTGTCTGAGTGATCTTCATCTTTTTTTTCAGATTGGAAAAGTAGGGGTATATATAGGCCTATTCGGCGATACCTGGCGATAACAATCCAAGCGATGTCTGATGGTGACGTCACAAGCGATACCAATGGGTGACGTCATGAGCGATATCTGAAGGGGCTGCCGGGAACGATAACCTCGTGGGTCTCTAGGATGGGATGGTGCCGTGCGTATAGAGTCGCGTGAGTCCCCCCCCCTGCTGATGTCGACCATCCTAGGAATCCTTCGCTGATTCTAGGGCGATATGAAAATATCTTACGGGTCTTATAGGAAATCGTCCTAGCGGAAGCGGCAAACGTGGTAGCACCGTCAGGGCTGTCTTAATTGTTATCACCGGAGCAGATTTAGCACGGCGATTCCAATCAGGAAATCTGCCGCCGGGTTATTTGACATACAACGAATGCCTCAAGAAACCTTAAAGGAATTTCTCAGCCGCTTCGATTTGGAAATGTCATTAACGCCGGGCGTCACTATTGATTTTGCTATAGAAGCCCTGAAAAGGAACTGCCGCTACGGAAAACTGAAAGACGCACTCATGGTGGACCCTCCAGTGACTTTAGACGCGTTGAGACTTAAAGCCCATAATTATGCGAAAATGGAAGAAGAAGAAAACAGAGATAGGACGTACAATGTGCCGCACGGGACATCTCAAATTACCGCTACTCCCGCGAAGCCCTTTCTTGTCGATCATTTTATCGACGATTACGCCAGGCGGAAGGATCATATCCCCAAAGCCTCCAATAGACAAAAGGGTCATCCTTCGAAGGGAAAGACTGGTGTATCCCCCACTCGACGTCAAGGGGATTCTTATAAAAATCGGACATACGACCCAGATTTTCCTTCCCTTAATGTACCAAGGGCAGAGATTTTAGCGATAGCAGAGCAGCGAAATCTTCCCATCCGTTACCCTGCGCCTACAAAACCAGGAGTCCTTCTAGGGAGAAGGGAAAATGCTTATTGTAAATTCCACAAAGCCAGGGGACATTCCACAGAAGCGTGCAGAGAATTAAAATCGGCGATAGAACGTCTAGTGGAAGAAGGATATTTAGGAGAATTCGCCACCCAAGTAAGAGAAGACGCCAGAAATAATCCCATGAAAAGGACGGTGGATGAACGACCAGTTCCTCCTCGCGTTCTGCAGAAGGATAATGCTCCCGGAGGAAAAGATAGAGAAACTCTTACGGTTGACGACGAGTACATCCCTATGATTAACATCATCGCGGGAGGAACCCCTTATATGGACGAATCAGAGCAACCGACAGCCGTGAAAGGAGAAAAACGCACACGGGATAGCACGATAAAAAAAGGAGGCGCGATAGGCATTTTGGATCGAATGATATTATCCTTTTCCGAAGAAGATGAGAAAGGCGTTGTCTATCCGCACAATGATGCACTGGTGGTTACGCCCGTCATCGCCAGTCATGGAATCAGAAGAACCCTTATTGATAACGGGAGCGCGGTGAACCTCTTTTCGCTGGAAGCGTACAATCTCATGAAACGCCCTGACAACGAGCTAACGCCTAGCAAACGGCCTATAGTCGGCGTTGATGGGGTTCCAATCCCTGTCACGGGGGTAATCACTTTGCCCATATATTTCCGAGAAGACACCTATAAACGATCAGAGAACTTGTTGTTCCTTGTCGTGGATTTAAATTTGCCCTACAATGTTGTACTCGGGTGACCTTTTCTCAACTGCTTCGGAGCGGTGATATCTCAGAAGCATCTAAAAATGAAATACCCCTCCTGGGATGGGGTAGTATCCATAAAGGGCGACCAAAAGCTGGCGGCGAAATGCTACTCGCTCATGGCTCAAAGGAGTTGCGATAGGTATGTGTGTATAGCAGCAGACCCCTACGAGCAGGGTGATGAGAAGCGCGCTCAAACTCTGGATAAAATGATACCCGTCCCAGTAATCGGCATAAAGGAAGCAAGCTTCCTAATCAGTGAAAAACTCAGCCCAGCGAAAAATCTTCAACTGGCCCAGCTACTGAACAAATGTCGAGGAGATTTCACGTGGAAATCCGCAGACATGCCAGGTATATCGCGCGAAATAGTCGAGCAACGACTCAATGTGGACCCAGACGCCCGGCCGGTTCATCAAAAGCGGCGCGCGTTCTCTAGCGAAAAGGCGTCGGCTGTGGACAAGGAGGTAACAAAGCTTCTTGACGCAGGATTCATCCGCGAAGTTCAATATCCCACCTGGCTAGCGAACCCTGTCCTTGTTCCTAAGCCCAATGGGGATTGGCGCATGTGCATCGACTTCACCGATTTGAATGATGCCTGCCCTAAGGATTGCTACCCGCTCCCTCGTATAGATCAGTTAGTTGATCAGACCACCGGGTACGCTTATTTAAGTTCACTGGACGCCAACTCTGGATACCATCAGACCCCATGGCCTTGGAAGATGAAGAAAAGACTGCGTTCCTCACTCCAAAAGCCACGTACTATTATACGGCGATGCCGTTTGGGCTGAAGAAGGCTGGGGCGACGTTCCAACGTATGGCAAACAAGATATTCGAAGAACAAATAGGGAGGAATGTGGAAGCATACGTTGACGATATATTGGTAAAGAGCGCGAACTTTCAAGATCACCTGCGGGACTTAAAGGAAGTCTTTGACGTAATGAAAAAGTATCGCATGAAGTTAAACCCTCGAAAATGCATGTTCACATTTCAGACGGGAAAATTCTTGGGCTACGTGGTCAGCCAAAAAGGTATCCAACCTAACCCTTCAAAGGTTAAGGCCATACAAGACATGATATCGCCAAGAACCATCAAAGAGGTACAAAGGTTAACTGGGCGAGTTATCACCCTCGGGCGATTTGTTTCCAAGCAAGGAGAGAAGTGTCTTCCTTTTTTCAAAGTCATACGCAAGAAAGCCTCATTCGGATGGACCCCAGAATGTGAGGAGGCATTTATCGGCCTAAAGGATTACTTATCGTCTGACCTTCTGTTGACTAGACCCGAGGCAGGAGATACCTTATATTTGTATCTTGGCGCTGCGGATGAAGTGGTCAGTGCCGTCCTCGTTCGCGACGACAACCACTCTCATCGCCCAGTCTCTTTCGTGAGTCACGTTTTGAAAGAGGCGGAGTTGCGATACGGCCGAATTGAAAAAATAGTGTTCGCTCTTATTCAGGCTACCCGCAAAATGGACCGATATTTCCAGTCCTATTCCGTTATCGTGCTTACGGACCAACCTCTGAAAAGAATATTTTGAAAGCCTGAATCTTCAGGAAGAATGTTGATCTGGGTGCTTGAACTAGAACATTATGGATTGAGGTATCAGTCTCGACCGTCCGTAAAGGCTCAGATCCTGGCTGATTTCATAGCGGAATGTACCTTTACAGAGGATCCTTTGGCCGACATACCTGAAGCAGAATGGGGTGATATGGATCTCCCGTTTTCGGAAACCTATACAGACCTTTGGATCATCCATGTGGATGGGGCCAAAAACCAAGAACTGGCGGGAGCTGGAATCTTCATAAATGGGCCGCACGACATGCAAATACGATACGCCATTTGAATCCTACAGCCGTTATCTAATAATGCGGCAGAGTATGAGGCATTGCTAGCGGGGCTCAGAATAGGGAAAGGACTTTCTTCTAAAGGGAGGCACGATACTGGAAGAACAGGAGACCTGCGTCTAAAGATCTGTGGTGATTCCAAGTTGATAATTGACCAGGTCTTGGGGTACTCTCAGGCCCGGGAACCCATCATGATTCAATATCTCGCCAAAGTAAAGCGAGAATTATTGGAGATAAAGAAAGAGGGCATGCAAGTCAGATTCGAGCATGTTCCCAGGGAGGAAAACGCTGAAGCTGACAATCTAGCCAAATTGGCCGCGAATCCGGAAGCGTCTATACCCAAAGGCGTATATTATCATGAGCTATCGATACCATCCTTCATGGAAGAGCAAGCATCTTTATGTGTGGAAGAGCATGAAAGCGACTGGCGAATTCCCGTAATCAAATACTTGAAACATGAGGAACTGCCGGATGACACCGTTGAAAAGAAGAAGGTGCTGAAATAGGCAGCTCGCTGTACGTACTATGACGGGGATTTGATTCGGAGATGTTTTTCTCACCCAGCCGCCAAATGTATAACTGAACAAGAGGGTTTTCACACCTTGCGCGAAATCCATGAAGGGGTATGTGGTATGCACGTATCAGGTGGCACTCTGGCGGCACAAGTCTTCAGATCCGGATTCTACTGGCCCACCATCCGGAGAGATTGCCACAACTATGTGCAAACTTGCCCTAAGTGCCAGGAGTTTGCCAAAATTCCTCGGCGACCTGCTGCTGAAATATCTGAAATTATCGCCCCTTGTCCTTTTGCTAAATGGGGGATCGATATCCTAGGCCCATTCCCAAAGGCAAGGTCCCAACTGAAGTTTGTGATAGTGGCGGTAGACTATTTCACTAAGTGGGCGGAAGCTGAAGCGGTCGCCGCAATCATGGCAGAAAAAACTTGGCGTTTCTTCAAATATCAAGTTATCATGAGGTTTGGTGTACCTCGCGTCCTTGTCAGCGATAACGGAACGCAGTTCACCAGCCAATTCTTCAAAGACCAGTGCTCAGAGTTCAGGATCGAGCAACAATTTTCCTCCGTGGCTCATCCACAAACTAATGGACAGGCGGAAGTAACCAATCGGAGTATCCTCAGCGGTATCAGGAAAAACTTAGAAGGGTCTAAAAAGAAGTGGGCTAATGAGCTGCCATACATAATGTGGGCGTACCGCATGACTGTTAAGACTAGCACCGGAGAAACACCCTTGGCGTTGGCCTTCGGAACTGAAGTTGTTACACCGGTGGAAATTGGAACCATGAGCCTACGGGTGGCTCACTTTCGAGAGGAAAATAATGAGGAAAGGTTACGAGCTAACCTGGACGCGTTACCAGAAGTCCAAGAAGAAATCCTTCTGAAAACGCAGCATTACAAACAAAAGATGGCCCGTTATCATAACAGGCGTATCAAGGAGCGGTTGCTGAAAGCCGGTGACCTGGTGCTCAGAGACAAGCGAGCGGCAGGACAACGTATGGGAAAACTCAGTCCAAACTGGGATGGACCATATCGTGTCACCCACGTTGTCGGGAAAGGAGCCTATCATCTGGAGACACTCGATGGTACACCCTTATCCAACTCTTGGAATATCGCTCGTTTGAAATTATATTACCCTAGAATTTAATTTTATCTGCACCTTTGATTTATGTCAACCCTAACCATGACTAACGCTCGATGAGAGAGCTTTCGTGGGTGTTTGTGGTTGCCTTTGTGCAGATAAAAAAGGGGGTATCTTGGGAAGTGAAAAGTCCTATCCTTGTGATGGCCGGTCTTGATCAGATGGCCCACTAAGTGAGGGCACAACCCAACATACCTTGAATTAGCGTCGGATTGAAAGATCCTGGACGCCCCCGGGGGTGATTGATGATTAGTCAATGAATGGACTAGAGGGGGGGGGTGAATAGTCCCTTCTAAAAACTTCAAACTTTCTGCACAAATAGAGAAGAGAAGAATAGCAATACACAAATATGTATAGTGGTTCCAATTCACACGAATTGTACTCCACTACCTAAGAGTCCTCCTCTTAGGATTTTCGAATGCAACACCTTGCTATTCACTAGAGCTTTTCACGGGTTGAGCTCAACAACCTTACAATTGGTTTTCCGGGGCTAACCAACAACCTTACAATAGTTTTCCAAGGCTAAACTATAACCTATTGGTTTTTCAAGGGCTCAACCACAACCTATCAATAGTTTTCCAAGGCTCACTAACAACCTATGGCTTTTCAAGGGCTCAACCACAAACCTATGTTCTCTTTCAAGGGATGAGAACACTACCCTTAACCCAAAAGTGTTAGGTACACTTTTCAAACCTTAACAAAGATATTATCTCAAAATGCAACAAACAATTGGTGTACACAAAAATGAATAATAGTATGATTAAATTCAACACCAATAAATGAACAAATTACCTCAGAAAGAAAGCTTCAAAAGAACTCCCAAAATGACACAAGACAAGATTGAAATCGTTGAGGACAGCTTGTGTAAAGAGTGTTTTGATTTTTGGAGTTTGTAAAAATGGAATTTTTATGAATGAGCTTTCTCAAATGTTCTCTTGTTGTTCTATATGTTCATCCTTACTATCTAACTCATCTAAGATGAGTATATATAGTGTTTGGCAGAGGGAAGGTCGGACAAGAGAGGATGGGAACAAAAATGACCGTTTTAAGTGGACAAAGTGACTGTTGGAACTTGTCTGCTTCTAACCGTGATCACGGTTAGGAGTAACCGTGATTACGGTTAGGACGAGCTCCTCAAGCCTTTAAAAAAACTAGCCGTTAGACTGACGTGATTCACGTTTAGGTCTAACCGTGATCACGGTTGCTTAACCGTGATCACGTTAAACCCCTTAACGTGATTCACGTTACTCTCGGAAGTAAAATTCGTTTTGACACACCTTAACCGTGATTCACGGTAAGGCTTACCGTGATCACGGTTAGCTGAAATTGCAACCCGTGATTCACGTTTGGCCATAACCGTGATCACGTTTAAGGCCTGATATGAAATCCTTAAAACGTTTTTCAAAACTTGTTTGACACAAAACCTTTTGACCCTTAATCTCTGAGGTATTTGAACATAAATCAAGTGTTAAAATAATACATACTTACATATAAATTCGATCCTAAATAACACTTGATCTTGAGTTTGCGAGTTCTTGAATTCGTTGCTTCCAATTAATGTTCGTCGCAAACTACACACATTCACACTTAAAATCCAATTAGCTATCTAATTAATTTACGAGTCTTGACATCATCAAAATAGGTTCGAGTACCCTTTGGGCTAACAATCTCCCCCTTTTTGATGATGACAACCATAAATTAACTAAAACACAATTAGTACATAATTTTAAGTTGAAATGTGAAAAAGGTGAGTTAAGAAAATACTCCCCCTATATCTTTGCCATAAAAGCTTCCCTTACGAAATGCATAAAGAGCATTAATGCTCCCCCTACATAAAACGTTAGATTGCACAAAGAAGCATGACAAAGAATAAACAAGCTACCAATTGATATCAACACATTTGCTATCAATTCCAACCAAGCTTGCACAAAAAGCAAACCAATAAAAACAAAATGCTACCTATTGATATAAAGATCAAAACAACAAATTCAATTCTCCATTCTCCTCCATAGCATATACTTCTCCCATTAGATACTTCTCACATTTCCTCCTTACTCCATTTTTCTCCCCCTTTGTCATCAACAAAAAGAGGCACAACACGAAGGAAACCAAACTAGGAGAATATAAACATTCAAAAATAAGAGAAGGTAAAGGAGCAAGCATCCAAACAAGGCAAATAAGCAACTAGAATATAAAGACAATCCAGTTATCATCTCATAGAGTGCCAACAAAGCACACTACAAATAATAACTAAACATCCTAAAGATATCCAAAAATAAGAGTTAGTTACTTAGACATGCCGAAAGAGTTTAAAAACAGAAATGCTAACCAACATAAGTGACTACAAATCACTATGGTGGAGGAGGTGGAAGACGAGCCATGATAGCCTGAAACATCTCTTCACTCCGAGCATCTCTAGCTGCTTGTCTCTCATCGAGCTGAGCAAGACGAATCCCAAAGTGGCGCATCGACGTCTGAAGATCAGCCACATCCGAGGAGAGGTCAAGCATCCGCTCCCCCAAGGATGTAAAGTCCACATACTCTTGATCAGCACCATCTTCATCCTCAGCATCAGCATCAGCTTCTATCTCTTCTTCTTCTTCTGTTTCAGCATCATCTTCCGGAGGTTGGGAAGCACTTGCACCATCACCAAGAGAAGAGAGATCCCTGGCCACTTCAAAGCGCTTGCCTGACATCTTATCAAATCCATAGGCAAGTCAACCATTCTCTAAACGAAGCTTCCATCGAGAAGTGATGTGTGTCATATCATAAGTCACACAATCCTTCGAAAACTCGTCACAATAAGGGATGCGGATGTCATGAGCCTCCAAAATGTCCATCACCAAATGTGGATAAGGAAGATGAACCACAGACCCATGACCTTTAAGGCGATCCTTAGCCATGTGATTTAGCACCAAAAATCCAAGGTTGAGTTTCTTTTTCGTCAACAAACAAAACAGAATCCAAACTTCCATACCCGGAATTGTGCTTAAATCACCCACCCTAGGAAGAACTATCTTGGACACTAGGTGGTACAACAAGAAACACAAAGGATCCAAAGCCTTAAGGGGAACCGGCTTACGAACGAGCTCAGTAGGAGCTACTGTCTTCCATTGCTCAAAGGTCGAAAAATCAGGATGATCAATTGTACCCCGAGACTTGTAAAAACACATTCCCTCATTCGGCACACCCAGAATTTTGCACATCATCTCCATATCAACTAGAATATCTTTCCCAAAGATTCGAGAAGTAATCACACAATGGTCCGCAAACTTAATTGCTCTATTGTACTGAAGATTGGCATAAAAATTCTTCACAAGCACAGGACTATAGAATCTAGACCTAGCAACCACTCCAGACCAACCTTGAGCATTCACAAGCATAGGCACATCACACTTAATAAAATTCTTAAAATTGAATAAGTGTGGCTTTATCAACTGACCCTTATTAAAGACATTGTGATAATTTTCAAAAGCATCCTCATTAACGAAAAACCTGGAGTCAAATGCCGTAGGAGGCACGTAGAATTGAGGATCCACTGCTGCTAAAGCTGCAAAATCTGGTTCCACGGAAGAAGTTGTCGCGGCAGCTCCGGTTACACTCTTGAGTCGTCTTCTCTTTGGTGTAGTAGCTCTAGGACGCTTGGAGGAAGATCCTTTAGCCATTACAAACAGAAGAAATCGAAGACAAACAGTAAAAATCCGAATTTGGAGAGTTAGGGTTTCGGATTGGGGAAATATGAGGAAAACTTGATTTTGCGGATTAAATCCAAAATCAACAAATGGGTTTTGTTTAGAGATGTGTGGGTAATGTTTTGGCAAAGTGTGATCGAAATCAGAGTAGATTTGAGTGTAAAATCGGCAAAGAAATCGAGTTGAGAAGAGAGGGATTTCGGGTTGGAAGAGAGAGTAAAACTGAGTTTTTGGGAAAAAGAGGGAAAACACGCGTTTTAAATTCCCAGTGCCTAACCGTGATCACGGTAAGCAAAAATTGCCAACCGTGATTACGTTTAGACTCTAAACGTGAATCACGCTAGGTGCTGAAGTGAAATCCAAAATTTCGAAATTTCAAGTCCAAAAATCGATCTTTCAAACCGAAAACGTTTAAACACATCTCAAACTCATTTAAAACAAAACAAAACAAGATTATCAGTCCTGAAACAATTAACCACATGATCAAATACATTTAGTAAATAATCACATAATGATTGAATAAAAAATGACATCTCAAAATTACCACAAGGGTGAGCTTCGATTCATCACCCGAAATGTGCCACGAACACCCGATAAATATTATCTTTAACCTGCACTGGGTTTTCGGCACAACTACAAAACAAATCAGTTAGCTCTAGGAACCCAACCACGTTTGGGTCCTTTCTCATTTGCATAAGTACCCTTTGGTACCCAAATTTGTTTCCAACCAACAAATCCTCTACGAATGTAGCAAAAATAAGATAGATGACCAAGTTTTTTGCAATAGCTACATTTATAAATCGGTTTAGCATGTGAGGACTTGGTTTGAACTCTAGATGAACTAGCATGATTATTAGAAGAGTTTGCTTTGACAAAAGTGGTTTTACCCATGTTCATGCTTGTGGAAGATTTAAAACCAATGCCATGCATATTACCAGAATTCTTTTGATCATTCATGCATTGATAATGGCTATGATTGCTACGCACATATTTAGCTAATGTGTTCTCAAGCGTTTTAACCTTTTCTTCCAAAGTAAAGATTTCCTTAGAGGAATTCTTACACAAATTACATTTGCCATTTTCTTCCTTAAGCTTACCACAAGCTATGTCAAGCAATTTATTCTTATTAGTCAACTCTTTGTTAAGCTCTTCTATTTTACTAATCTCATTCTTAAGGCTTTCTAGTTCCTTAACAAAACTAGCATTCTTTTTATTAGCATGATCATACCGATCAGCTAGTTCATTAAAAACCTCTTGCAACTCATCATAATCACGTTCATCACAAGTAGAGTTACTAGAACTTACCTCATCATCCGTTAGAGCCATAAGGCACAAGTTTGCCATTTCATCTCCGGATGAGGATTCCAAAGAAATGCTGCTTGAGGTTGCATCATCATCACTCCATGTGGATGTAGCTTTGAATGCTCTTTTGTGATGCTTCTTCCCCTCTTTCTTGTACTTAGAGCTGTGCTTCTCATATCTCTTTTTCTTTTCCAATCTAGGACATTCGCTCTTGATATGTCCTGGTTTGTCACACTCAAAGCACACAACATCAGCATTAGAATTTAACTTTAAATGGTTAGAAGACTCACCTTGATATTTGTTCTTCTTTGATTTCCAATGCTTTTGGAATTTCCTTGTGAAGAAGGCAAGAGTGTCTTCATCCTCTTCAGCCATTTTACTGGCAAGGGCAATGCTCTTCTTTTCCTTGACATTTGCCTCCTCCAAATTGTACAAACCCAACTCATGCTCAAAAGCTGTAAGAGAGCTCACAAGTTGAGTGAATGATGGCTTCACTTCCTTCTGCTTGATAGTGGTCTTGATTGCTACCCACTTGCTTGGAAGAATGCTCAGAAGTTTTCTCACCATTTCCGAATCGCTTTGAGTCAATCCGAGATTATCCATGGCACTGCACAGATTTTGCAATCTTGTGCTGAGATCATAGATAGACTCTCCCTGCATCATCTTGAAAAGCTCATATTCAGTCTTGAGCTGGTCCAATCGAAGATCACGAACTTGGGCAGTACCCTCATGCGCCATCTCTAACGTTTCCCAAATTTGCTTTGCTGTCTTGCAAGAGCTGATGCGATTGAACTCACCAAAGGAAATTGAGACTTGAAGTGCATACATGGCTTTAGCTTCTAAAGTCTTCCTTGTCTTCTATGCATTAGTCCATCTCTCAAAATCAAGAACTCTTGTAGTTCCATCTGTCCCGGCTGGTTCAGTTGGAGCCACAAAACCTTTCTCGACACAATCCCACAATTCACAGTTGAGAGACGTAAGGAAGGTCTTCATTTTGATTTTCCAATGAAGATAGTTGTTGCCATCTAAGTAAGGTGGTTGATTGAAAGCTCCTCTATCTGAAGTGCTGGAAATACTTCCTCTATCCATTTGAATCTTTCACTTGAGGTTGCTGAACCTTGTTCCAAGTGACCTTGCTCCGCTACCAATTGATGATTAGTCAATGAATGGACTAGAGGGGGGGGGGGTGAATAGTCCCTTCTAAAAACTTCAAACTTTCTGCACAAATAGAGAAGAGAAGAATAGCAATACACAAATATGTATAGTGGTTCCAATTCACACGAATTGTACTCCACTACCTAAGAGTCCTCCTCTTAGGATTTTCGAATGCAACACCTTGCTATTCACTAGAGCTTTTCACGGGTTGAGCTCAACAACCTTACAATTGGTTTTCCGGGGCTAACCAACAACCTTACAATAGTTTTCCAAGGCTAAACTATAACCTATTGGTTTTTCAAGGGCTCAACCACAACCTATCAATAGTTTTCCAAGGCTCACTAACAACCTATGGCTTTTCAAGGGCTCAACCACAAACCTATGTTCTCTTTCAAGGGATGAGAACACTACCCTTAACCCAAAAGTGTTAGGTACACTTTTCAAACCTTAACAAAGATAATATCTCAAAATGCAACAAACAATTGGTGTACACAAAAATGAATAATAGTATGATTAAATTCAACACCAATAAATGAACAAATTACCTCAGAAAGAAAGCTTCAAAAGAACTCCCAAAATGACACAAGACAAGATTGAAATCGTTGAGGACAGCTTGTGTAAAGAGTGTTTTGATTTTTGGAGTTTGTAAAAATGGAATTTTTATGAATGAGCTTTCTCAAATGTTCTCTTGTTGTTCTATATGTTCATCCTTACTATCTAACTCATCTAAGATGAGTATATATAGTGTTTGGCAGAGGGAAGGTCGGACAAGAGAGGATGGGAACAAAAATGACCGTTTTAAGTGGACAAAGTGACTGTTGGAACTTGTCTGCTTCTAACCGTGATCACGGTTAGGAGTAACCGTGATTACGGTTAGGACGAGCTCCTCAAGCCTTTAAAAAAACTAGCCGTTAGACTGACGTGATTCACGTTTAGGTCTAACCGTGATCACGGTTGCTTAACCGTGATCACGTTAAACCCCTTAACGTGATTCACGTTACTCTCGGAAGTAAAATTCATTTTGACACACCTTAACCGTGATTCACGGTAAGGCCATTAAGTAAGGACACGGTTCTAGACGCGAGGACAACGCCCAAAAGTGAAAATTCCCCAACCTTGTGATAGCCGTCCCGATCCGACAGCTCACTAAGATGAGGCACTTTTTGGGCCGATCGCGAGAGGAGGGAAACGCGGAGAATCGCAAAATCCTGTAATCCCTGGTGAAGTATAGAGCTGATAGTGAAAGCGATTCACGCAGGTTCCATGGTAACGCCCTATGATGGCAGTGGAAAGGCTCCTACGGGTAATTACTATCCCTCGTAACGTGTTTTTGTTACTGATGGTTTACAATTAGGAATGTGCAGAATACTTTTCGGGTAGCGGAAGGAGTGATGATCTCGTAAGCAGCGATATCGTAAGGCTTACCGGGAAAGCTAACTCGATACCGACTTTAGTAATTTTGATGGGACTGCTAAGGATCTGCTCGAAAAAGTAAACGCATCGTGATAACAGGGCAAAGATAACGCCAAAGGAGTTCGTAAGGAGACAACTAAATGAAAGGAAAGATAGCGATAGAAGTTGTCTGAATACATCAAAATACTTTAAGGGGCTACAAACTTTAGTGGTCATAATAATGACAAAAATCTAGTGACGCTCGATTGATAAGGAAAGGGCGGCAAAACCAAAGTTGTTCGACCAACGGTTTCGAGAATTTTACTCGGAACCGATATGAGTTCGGACGGGAAAAGTAGCAAAAATGTGAAAAAAGTACGAGATAAAATTTGAATGACTTTACGCATAAAAATACACATCAGATTAAGGAAAATAAATGTAAGTACGATTTTAGGAAATTAATCAAAAAAATGCGACAAATGAAAAATTAAAAATCCAAAATCGGGTAGCAACAGTTGCCCCCTCTTTACTATCTCATCAAAAATTCGATGTATGGTTGCTACCGAACTAGCAGTGGTTTGAAAAATGTAAAACGTAAATGCAGATTTCTATGAAAAAGGGGTGAAATGAGATGATGAAATGTAGGGATGAAAAGTAAATTGACAGAACTGTAGATGATGATTTCCCTGATAGTGGGGTGAAAAGTAAATTGCAGAAACGTAAATGATGACTTCCCTGATAGTGGGGTGAAAAATAAATTGCAGAAACGTAAGTGATGTCCCTGATAGTGGGGTGAAAAGGAGATGATGACTTCCCTGATAATGCGGAAAAATGTAGATGATGACTTCCCTTTGTGCAGAAATGGAAATCAGGCAGGGCGAGGGTAGCACTCGCAGTCCGTACCTTTGTGCATAGATGGAAATCAGGCAGGGCGAGGGTAGTACTCGCAGTCCATACCTTCGTGCAGAAAAGTAAATGAGGTAGGGCGAGGGTAGTACTCGCAGTCCATACCTTCGTGCAGAAAAGTAAATGAGGTAACGCGAGGGTAGTACTCGCAGTCCATACCTTAGTGCAGAAAAGTAAATGAGGTAGGGCGAGGGTAGTACTCGCAGTCCATACCTTGGTGCAGAAAAGTAAATCAGGTAGGGTGAGGGTAGTACTCGCAGTCCATACCTTCGAGCAGAAAAGTAAATGAGGTAGGGCGAGGGTAGTACTCGCAGTCCATACCTTTGTGCAGAAAAGTAAATGAGGCAGGGCGAGGGTAGTACTCGCAGTCCATACCTTTGTGCAGAAAAGTAAATGAGGCAGGGCGAGGGTAGTACTCGCAGTCCATACCTTCGTGCAGAAAAGCAAATGAGGTAGGGCGAGGGTAGTACTCACAGTCCATACCTTCGTGCAGAAAAGTAAATGAGGTAGGGCGAGGGTAGTACTCGCAGTCCATACCTTTGTGCAGAAAAGTAAATGAGGCAGGGCGAGGGTAGTACTCGCAGTCCATACCTTCGTGCAGAAAAGTAAATGAGGTAGGGCGAGGGTAGTACTTGCAGTCCATACCTTTGTGCAGAAAAGTAAATGAGGCAGGGCGAGGGTAGTACTCGCAGTCCATACCTTCGTGCAGAAAAGTAAAGTGCAAAAAATGTAAAGACGCGTGTTGTGGGACTGAGCTGCACCAACACTCAAACAGACGCATGTGGCAGGACTGAGCCGTCAACATCCAAACAGGTGCATGTTGCGGGACTGAGCCGCGTCAACATTCAAACAAACGCATGTTACGGGACTGAGCCGCGTCAACATTCAAACAAAAGCATGTTGCGGGACTGAGCCTCGTCAACATTCGAACAAAAGCATAACAGACACATGTTGCGGGACTGAACCGCGTCAACATTCAGTACAGGAAAGTATATTGCGGGAAAGTAAATTGCGAGAAAGTAAATTGCAGGAATGTAGATGTGAACTTCACTTAGGCGTTGTTGCCCCCAGATTGGTGCAAAAAATGAAATGAAAACTCCACTTGGACGCTGCTGCCTACTGGGAGATTGGTGCGAGATCCTTCCGGGCACTGCTACCCGTCGGATGGCGGCTTAACTCTTCCTTCGGACGCTGCTGCCCATCAGAGATTGGTGCGAGATCCTTCCGGACGCTGCTGCCCGTGGGATGTCGGCTTAATTCCTTTATTGATTGAAAGGTGAGGATTTGAACCGCCACACAAATGTTGAAATGTGGGGTATTGAACCGCCACACGAAATTTTGAGAGGTGGGGTTTTGAACCACCACACTAAGTTTCGAAAGGTGGGGTTTTGAACCACCACACTAAGTTTTAAAAGGTGGGGTTTTGAACCGCCACACAAAAGTTTGAACGGTGGGGTTTTGAACCGCCACACAAAATTTTGAAAGGTGGGGTATTGAACCGCCACACGAAATTTTGAGAGGTGGGGTTTTGAACCACCACACTGAGTTTTGAAAGGTGGGGTTTTGAACCACCACACTATGATTTGAAAGGTGGGGTTTTGAACCGCCACACAAAAGTTTGAACGGTGGGGTTTTGAACCGCCACATAAATTTTTGAAATGTGGGGTTTTGAACCTCCACACAAAAGTTTGAAAGGTGGGGTTTTGAACCGCCACACAAATTTTTGAAATGTGGGGTTTTGAACCGCCATACGAAAGTTTGAAATGTGGGGTTTGAACCGCCACACAAAAGATTGAGATGTGGGGTTTTGAACCTCCCCACGAAAGTTTGAAAGGTGGGGTTTTGAACCGCCACACGAGAGTTTGAAAAGTGGGGTTTGAACCGCCACACAAATTTTTGAAATGTGGGGCTTTGAACCTCCACACAAAAGTTTGAAAGGTGGGGTTTTGAACCGCCACACAAATGTTGAAAAGTGGGGTTTGAACCGCCACACAAAAGATTGAGATGTGGGGTTTTGAACCTCCCCACAAAAGTTTGAAAGGTGGGGTTTTGAACCGCCACACGAAAGTTTGAAAAGTGGGGTTTGAACCGCCACACAAGTTTTTGAAATGTGGGGTTTTGAACCTCCACACAAAAGTTTGAAAGGTGGGGTTTTGAACCGCCACACAAAAGATTGAGATGTGGGTTTTGAACCTCCGCACAAAAGTTTGAAAGGTGGGGTTTTGAACCGCCACACGAAAGTTTGAAAGGTGGGGTTTTGATCCGCCACACAAAGTTTGGAAAAGTGGGGTTTTGAACCACCACACAAAAGTTTAGAGGTGGGGTTTTGAACCGCCACACAAATTTTTAAAAGGTGGGGTTTTGAACCATTACACGAAAGTTTGAAAGGTGGACGAAAGTTTGAAAGGTGGGGTTTTGAACCGCCACGCAAAATTTTGAAAGGTGGAGTTTTGAACCGCCACACGAAGTTGGAAAGTGGGGTTTTGAACCGCCACACAAAGTTGATTGAGGAGTGGTAACGTACTCCAATTGGATGTCTATGATGGTGGGGAAGATGGGCCGCCACACAAAGTTGATTGTGGAATGGTAACGTGCTCCATTCGAATGCTCATTGGACGGTGGGGAGGATGGGCCGCCACACGAAATTGATTGAGGAGTGGTAACGTACTCCATTCGAATGTTGGATGGATTTGTTAGTGGAGATTGATCATAGTGTGAGATTTCACTGACGCATATCTGTATCCTGCAAATAGGGAGGAAACAAACACGAAACAGCAGTGGATGGAAAAAAAGGAGAGCAAATGATAAATGGGAAAATAACGAGAACAAATCATGTATGTTGTATATGAAAGTATTTCCACACTACTTTAAATTTTGCCCCCAGCATTTTATCAAGGTGAAAACAACTTCCCTATCAAGAGAAGGTTCAACAAGTTTATGCATTTCTGGAGAACATGTCATCCAGTTTCTATCATATAAGCATGCTTGATACAAGTCTAGAAAAGCATCTGCATCTTGCCCAGGAGATAACGACCTCAAGGGCAAGACTTTCCCACATCATGTAGACGTAAGCAATCCTCACCGGATATTAGTGTTTGCGCTCCCACTCAGAAATTAGGCTACGTGTTTACACTCATAAAAATGTAACAAACATAGCACAAAATCAGATTTGCAATGTCAATCCGAGTGAATAAACTTCAGATGAAGATGCACATGCATGGGCATTCATATAATCAAGAGGACTTTGCAAGAGAAAGGAAATAAAGTGTGTAGACCGAAAGAAGAAGTCTATTTAGAAAGGAGAATGTTGTTTAGCAGAAGGAAATAGGGTTTTAATGAGCAACGCACAACTGAGGTTGCAAGCCGGAAGTAAGGTGTACAAGTTCTTTAGCTTTTCTTAGGGACGCTCCTTCTTTGAGATCACCATTTGTTGTTGACGAAACACACCGATTTTTCAATCTTTGCAGGGAAAGATCTCTTTTGCTTTTGAGAGCATCATTTGTCGTTGACGAAGTGCCAATTTTGAATTTTCATTGGAAATGATCTTCTTTTATTTTTTGAGACCATTTCTTGTTGACTTAGGGCCACTTTTTGAATTTTCACCGAAAATGATCTCTTTTGTTTTGAGACCATTTTGATGACCTTGACCATTTTTGTACTTGCTTCTGCTTCTTTCTTTCTTTCTTTTTTCTTTTCTTTTTTCTTTCTTTTTTTAATTTTTTTTGCAAGCAAAAGCAAGTACGAGTTTGTCTTGTCTTTGGCGGGGGTCTTCAAGTCTCGATTTTTTTTGGGCCTCTTTCGGCGTTGACCATCAGCAATCTTTGGAGATTTTGGAATCCCTCTTGCGCAACCCAAGTTCGATGTGCCCCTTACCTTTAGTTAACAATCTCAGTTGTGCACTGCTCATTATTTAGGGAGTTTAAGTGGATGCAAGAGATTTTACAAGCAGCTTAGAGATGAATAGAAAGTAAAGGCAAGTGTTTGAAGACAAAAGAATGAGAAGACCAAGGAAAGGTGGAAGCAAAGAGCAAAGTCTCCTGTCATCTTACTGCTATCCCATGTCTAATGGTGCATGTACCCTGGATATTATGCAAATCCAACTAGCACTTAGTCAGGCACTTGCACTCCTGAAAGAAATAAGGCTCGAAGGCCCAAAATGCTCACAAGGATGCATTTGTGATTGCTTACATCTAAGCATGTTGCAGATATAAGAGCTAGCAGGCGAGATCATGCATATCATATAATTTCAACCGGATGCACAAGTTATCCATGATGCAATAACATGTTGAACATGCTCAATCTATGAAAGGTTTGAAAATTTTGAGGGTAGTGTGGATTTTATTCAAAGAATTTTGTTTACAATTACAACAAATCTTAATAATGCTAGCAATTTTATAGACAAAAATGTAAGGGTATGACCACTCATGAAAAATTTATGAATAATTTAAAACGTTGCCCCCAATGTGGGAATGAATGCGGAATGATTGTATGAAATTTAAATAGGCAGAGAGGTAAGTGAACTTCTCTGGATGTGTGCAGCAAAAAGTGCTGAGGTCGGCGCAAAGCGCTGTTGCAGAACTATGAATGTAAACCTCGCTCTGACGTTGATGTACACTGCAGTGTTCATATAGGAATGTAGATTGAGGCCAAGGCGAGAACCCCGTAGAGTTCGAATGCTGATGTAAAGACGACAACAGGGTGTGGTTGCCGCAAAGAATGAAAATAGGGGGAACTGAGCCGCCGCAATGGATGGGAGTGAGGAATTTCCAAAAGGTTGCCCCCCGGTGTAGAATGCATGATGGACTTCCCTGATACGTGCGGCAGGGCAGTAAAGGCACACAAGATGGTCATTCAAGATTTGATAAGAGGAGGATTCCTCAGTCTCGCTGAGCACTACGCAAGTAACCATAGTGTGATTCGAGTTCCTGCAAAAATAAGGGAGAAACAATGGGTAGAATTGAAGAACAACTTAGGAAAATAGACAACGTAATCAATAGGTTTTAGACTCTCCCTTTTCTGGTGAGGCTTTATGCAGAGACTCCCAATATGATTCGGATTCTTAGACGTCAAGGCTCCCTGACGCTTCGTCGATGCCCACTTGAATGTCTTGGATGCTGCGACTGATTTGGATGTTGATGTCGTAATGGCTCCGTTTGAATACCTTACCGAAAGCAAGTGCATGTACAATCGGATGCGTTGCAGATTCATCCTTATTTGAATGCTAATGCTCACTCAAAAGTCCTTAGAAGCCATTGAATCACTTCTGGAGTTGACCAAATCACTAGGGAAAGGCGAACTCGAGATGAAATTCGAGATTGGTTGTTTGCAGAATGCATCAATTTTTCGTAAAAATGCCAGCTCAGCGTGGCAAATGAAGAACCATTTTTAAATCTTTCCTGATTTGCTGCTTGACGTCTCTGGACGAGGAGACATCTTCTATGTTGGGGACAACCAGTTGCTGGTGATTTGTTCAAGAAGTATGACTTGAACATCATCCTAAGTAATGGAGGAGAATCCTTATTCAACTGGATATTCAGGTTGCCCTTGGGAATCTGGCCAGTCATTTCTTTGCGGAGAACAAATTCAGCTTTTGCAGCAAGGGATTGCGGATAAAACAAGTGAATGCAATCCCATATACGTCCGTGCTTACAAGCTCACTAATTGGAGGATTGATCTTTACCGGGGGGAGATCTTGCGAAAAATGGTTGTGATGATCAAATTCAAAACATGAAGGATTTGACCATGTTTGAATTTTAAATTTGCAGTCGAAGGCTATGTAGGGCGCAAATGTCGTTGTAGCACAGAGCCGGAATGCATTAAGTATGTGGATTGGGAGCCCTAGAGGACACACATCTATCATTGGATGAGACACTGCTTGTAAAGGGCACTTGGTGACAGCAAATTTTCTGGTGGAAATCTCTCCAGTGCTGGTAGGAAGACGCCTCCTACGTTCCGCTGAGTAGCGATAATCTGGAGGAGAGATGTGGCGAGCTCTTTGTGGCGAATTACCACTCCGTATGCCTTGCCCCCCGGTAAAATATGTGCTTGACCTTTGATGCTCCCTGACGCCTTCTTCTAGTCGTCATTCACTTGTTTGCCCCCCAGTTTACAATTCTCATTGCACCTGAAATAAAGGGGAGAATTAAATAGTAAGTTTGGAGAGAAGGATATCCCAAAATTTGAAATTAAAGATTGACAAAAATTGAAATATTTCAGAAGAACATGTGGGTTGCCTCCCACGGAGTGTCCTTGTTTATAATCGTAGGCTTGACTAATGCCCAAAAATAATGGAGATATTCCCGCTGAATGAATAAGATGAATGGGTCCATTGTAGGCCTGAAGAGTGTTCATTCAAGAGCCGGTGGTCGGGTAGAGTCCTTCGGCTAACCCTCCTAAAGAGATCCATCCACTCTTGAGTAAGTGATTGACCTTTCCTTTAAGGGCGAAACAGTTTTCTTTTGTGTGGCCTTGAGTTTCAGCCTGGTACTCGCATCGTGCATCAAGATCGTACCATTTTGGAGGTTGTATAGGTTGGAGTGGGCGCGATTTTCCCTATCACCAAGAGATGCTTGTAGATTTCCCCTGTGGGGAGAGGGAGAGGTGACACTGATTCCCGATTCCCGTGATCATTTCCCGATTGCCTTGATGGGCCAAACGGTCTACGTTGTGAGGACTGCGACATAAGCAATGAAGGAGGTCCTTTGTAGCTAAGCTGACGGGAGACCGGACTAACATCTTCTTTACTTGGGAGTACACTTTGAGGTGTTGTTTCTGCTACAGAACAACAAATCGCTTCCCAAGTTGGTTCTCTGTTCGGTCATCATGTCAAAAGAGTTGCGGCTGAATCTAATGCCCCCTAGGAGGCGAGATTTTGGGCGGGTCTGCTTTTTGCCGAGGTTAAGAGTGGGCCTAGTCAGTAGAGGTTCAAAGGGGTGTGTCACCTTGTTTGACGGTGGCGATGGTAGTGTTCGGGATAGCCGATGTGATGTGCTGAAGGGGATTTGGATTAAGGAAAAATGGTTGCCACGAACCGGGAGATGATGGGGGCATGGAAGTAACAGCGACCGCAGATGAAGCAGATGGCCTCCCCTTTTGAGCAAAACAGGGGTAAAAATCGAGAGAAAAATCAATTGTTGTCTCTTCTCATTCTTTTTTGCCTTGTTCAGCCTTTGTCATAGCAACCCGAACTTGTTCTTCCAATTCAGTTATCTTGGCTTTCAATGCCTCCTCCGCTCTACCATGCTCTGTCATCTTCCGTGTTTGCAGTCTAGTCGTGCGAATCTTGCGAGGAATAGTGTACTTTTGGGAGTAACGTTTTCCTGAAAAATAAGCAGGTGAAATAATTATAAGTTTAAGCAATGATTGTATGCAAAATGTCATCCCGAGGTCTTCACGCTACGAGAGATAGAGAGGGTAAGTACAATAATAACAATAAAAAAATTCTCAAATATGGAGAATTACGGAATAATTGAGGCAAAATTATAAACATGGGAAAATCGTGAAAAAATTCGCATGTGAGAAATTGCGGATTTTTTTTTTTTTTTTGCGTACATGGAAAAAATTATGGAAGAATTTATGCATATGGAAAATTTTGGAAAAGTTTGTCAATGTGAAAAATTGGGGGAAAAGCGGTACCCGTGGAGCAATTTACGGAGAAATTGCACATGTGGTGAAAATTGCGAAAATCATTGCACACGCGGATTATTTTTTAGAGAAATGTGACTCAGGTGGAAAAACTGCGAAAATATTTAATACATGTGGAAAAACTGCGGACAAATTTGACACACGTGGAAAAATTGAGAAATTTGGGAGCGTGAAAAATTTGTGGAAAATTGTACATGTGAAAGATTGCGGAAAATTAATGGATATTGAAAGATCGTGGAAAAATTTGCAAACATGGAAACATTGCCAAAAACTTGCAAATATGGGGAAATTACGAGAAATTGTAAAAGTGACAAATTTACGAAAAAATTTGCCAAAATGGAGATTTTACGGAAAACATTTCCAATGTGGAAATTCACGGAGAAATTTATATATGTGGAGAAATTGTGAAATCAGTGGTAAAATGTGTAAAAATGTGAGAAATCATTTGTAAAATGGGAAAATTTTGAGAAATCAGTTATGAAAATGAAACACAGTCACAATATACGCATTTCAATATGATACATATGCTGGGGTGACACCAACTATTTTTATTCTAGCTGGAAGGCTCCCGGACGATACCATAGAAGTGGTCCCTCAGTAAATGGATACGAGAGCGTTTACCGAATCATAAAAGGATCCGGGGTGCTCAATCCATTTAGGGGTTCGAGTCCGAGTGTGGGTTCGTGAAAGCTTACCAGAGCGTGGGCCCCAGGACTTCACTACTACCGACCTAATCCTATTTGGTGATGCCCGGCATTAGGGATTATGCGTGGATATGCATATGCGATGACAATTTATCACATGGCAACAAATCAAGTATAAACAATTTATCAAAGCAGATAAATACATGAAAAATAATTAATCATGCAAAAAATCATGTGATAATACAACAATGAATACATGAAAAAAATAATTAATCATGTACAAAAATCATAAAAAAATAAACACCTCAAAAAATTCCGGCTTCGACCCTATCAAGTCCCAGTGGAGTCGCCAAACTGTTGCACCCCCTTTTTGGATTTTTATCCTAATGCGACACCAGTTTGGGACGAGATGTGAGACGAAATCAGACTCATCTCACATGGTGCTAATGAAGTCGCCACCCTAATTTATTTCTAGGTTTAGGGAACCTAAAGTCATGCATAAAAAATGAAAAGCTAAGGCGAAGTGGGTCTAAACCCGAGAATAGTGGTTCGGGGTCGTATTATGGACTCGGGAAGGTGTTAGGCACCCGAGTCACATCCTAAAAAGGTTACCGGAGAAAAGAGGTGTTTATCATGCTTGAAAAATAAAAAAGTCCTAATCTAATAATCATGCCCAATTAATTTTAATAATTCTATATATTCATGCATACGAGTATATGCAAAAAAAACGTGGAATAAATAAAAGGGCGAGAAACGCTTACTTGATAAAAGGGTACGGGAGATTACACCTTTTTTGGTTGAGTTTATTTTGGCACGAAGAGAGGATAACGTTGGACGATTAAATATTTGCCAACTACTGCACACGAGCGAAAATAAAATAATTAGTTTGGATGAACAATTATCTAAGCATAGCGGGCGAAAATAAACGAGCATACAAGCATACAATAAAAAGTACGAGGGCAAAAATAAATAAACAGTACAAGTATGCGAAAAATAAATAAACAGTACAAGTGCGGAAAAATAAATAAACAGTACAAGTGCAAAAAGTAAACAAACGGTACGAGTGCAGAAAATAAATAGACAGTACAAGTATGCGGAAAAAAACATTACGAAAAATAAATGCGATGGATTGAAATAAATTGGGCTATGCCCACTGGGCCTAGAAATTGGGCCCACTAGCTGGGCCCAGCAGCTGAAAAGCCCTTTTCCTTGTATTTGGGCTTGGCTTGCCAAGCCAAGCCCATGACCAACCCAAATTAAACTCTTTCTTTCCTCCCGTTTTCTTCTTTTCTTTTTCTTTCCCAATTCCTTTCCTTTTCCAATTTTAGGGCTGCGTGCTTAGGGCTGCAGCACGCAGCCCTTTTCTCTCTTTTCCTTTTTATTTCTTTCTCTATTTTATTCCTTTCTTTCTTCTTCTTTCCGGCCGCCGGTGATGTGCTTGTGTGTTGATGATGGTTTGGCAGCAATTTGGTGTGGATTTGGATTGGGATCCTGGCTGTGGTGTGGGATGCGGCGGTGGGATGCCGGATTACGGCCGATTGTGGTGATGTGAGGCAGCGGTGGCGTGATGGTGGTGCTGCCGGATTGGGACTGCAACTTGTGGTGGCCGAGGTGCGGCTGAGGCAGCGGTGGTGTGACGGTGGCACTGTCGGATTGGGTGTGGCTGAGGCGGCGGTGGGATGCAGCTGAGGCGGCCGCTTGATGGTGACACTGCAGTTTGTGGTGGCCGAGGTGCGGCTGAGGCAGCGGTGGCGTGTCTGTGGTGCTGCCGGATTGCGGCCGTGGTAAGGATTACGGCTTGGTGGTGAGGCTGATGATGTGACGGTGATGGCCGATTGAGGAGCCCAAATGAGAGAGGTTTGATTTGATTCGGGTTAAAATTGGAATTGAGAGATTATGTGATTGATTTGGTTTAATTTTTGTTTGTTTGGATGGTCTGGATTGCAAAGGTGTGGCTGGAGGTTGAGGGAAGAAGATATAAGTTTGGTGGGCTGAATTGAAATTGGAAATTGTCCTGTGCAGAATTGTTGCCCGAGCTCCCCCGTCTGATTGAGAAAATTTCCTTCTATTTATGGAGATTGAGCGCCGAATGAGGGAGTAGAGATGATGATGATGATGGTTAGATAGTAGGCTTGGAAAATAGAGAGGGTGAGGCTCGAGGAGGAGAACAGTAAGGCGGTTGGCAGAAATGGGTTAATGTGCACATTAATACCATACGAATATAATATTTTTAGTTCAAGCTTATAATACAAGAAATTTTGCTAAAACATTGAACAGAAAATACTAAGACGTAGAACAAAATAAACTAAGACAATTAGCGAAAAGTTTGCTGAATACTTCGATAAAAATTCACATGTAAGTAATAAAAGTTCGAGTATAAGAAAATGCTAAAATAAAAATTGTACAAAACGCAAAAAGATAGTGCGAGTTAGAAAAATACTAAAAAGTAAGTAGCTAATAACCAAAGTTGTTCGACCAACGGTTTCGAGAATTTTACTCGGAACCGATGAGTTTGGAAGGAAAAAGTAGCAAAAATGCGAAAAAAGTACAAGATAAAATTTGAATGACTTTACGCATAAAAATACACATTAGATTGAGGAAAATAAATGTAAGTATGATTTTAGGAAATTAATCAAAAAAATGCGACAAATGAAAAATTAAAAATCTAAAATCGGGTAGCAACAGGCTGGCAAGCTATGAGACAAGAGATACAATCATCGACGCAGGGATATTCATCTTCAATCTAAAGAGTCGCTAAAGGGTTTACTGACATGATGCTTTACCAACCAGCACCTTACTGGTTAAAGGGTTTACTGAGTTGGCAGATGAATGACTAGGAGAAGATGACTCTAGACTAGTATCCTCGGGCGTCAATCGGGACTGAATATGATTAACCTTTCCCACTACCGTTTCCCGATCCTGCCGGTAGCGCGTAGGTGTCTACTTCAATCCTTTTGGTCGATAATCCACAACCAAGAAGAATGATTGTTGCGCGATCTATTCAATTCTAGATTAGCTACGTATAAAATCAATTAGAAAACACATTAAGAATAACCATGAGATTAATTAAATGCAGATATAAAGAATAATAAGATCAGTTAGATCTCATGCAACTCATGTTCATGCTTAAACCCCTCTACTAAGATTGATGTGCTTAGCTACTCATACACATAATCGGAAAAACAAATAAACAATGTATTGAAGATGATAATAATCCTCCATTTCTGAAGGAGCAAAATGTATGTGAAATGTGATAGGAATCAAAATCAGAGAAGGAGTCGCCTCCCTCTCAAAATCCTAAGAAGAGTATATAAAGTCCTCTCTTCCTAGAAATAAGGCAAAAATAAAGGAAATTAAAATCCTAATTAAACGTTAAATTGTAGCTAGATTGTATCTAAAAGATCTCCTCCCCAAAATAGAATTCTTTAAAAACAAAATTGGGAGGCGGGGCACGATGACAACGCGTCTGAAAATGGCGCTCCTAATTGCTAGGCGGTAGGCCAAACCAGTCCGTCTTTGCCAAGAATGCGCTATGCGCGATTAGTCTGGTTCAAACACCCAGTCGGGGATCCGTCCATTGCAAAGTAGTCCAGAAGCTGGGTCGTCCTTCTCCTTTTCTACTCCACTCTCTGCAAAGTCATTTCCTGCGATAATCAAAGAATGTCCGCAGAATTCAATGGAATATTATTCTAGAATGCAACAAAATAAGTGGTAAAACTACTACAATAATAGCTCAATCAAATCTCCCCATACGTAAACAATGCTTGCCCTCAAGTATGAAGCACACAAAACATGTAGAACACACAAAAGATGAATTGTTATTGAAAACCAGAAAGTATCAGTTTCCAGGCATCCAACATATCACACAGAAATCTCGGGCACTTCAATTCATAACTCCAAGTCGTATTACCAAGGCCTAATCAATATCCCAAACATACTCCATCCACATAGTGCCATGATCAGGTGTTATACTAAAGAATCAATAATTCCTTGGATACAAAGACTGCTGACATTCAGGTAAATAAACAAAGATAAAGATGGGAGGATTAATTCAATTTTCTTCTCAACTTTCTCCTCAATACTATTTTGAACAGACTTCTGCGCTTTCTCCTGCGTTTATTTTCATTGGCCCTTTGATTCAAGTTCCTGGATGTTCTCACTTGCTGAGGCAAGAACACCAAGATAGATCTCATGATCCTATGCAGTGTTTCCTGCCTATTCCCACTTGCTGAGGCATGAATGCCAGGACAGATTGCTATTTCTTCTTTGCTGCTCTCAAATTATTTTTGTAGTTCTTTGGATACTCAGACGTGGTGAGGCTAGAGTACCAGAGCAATTGCATTTTTATGCCACAAGAATTCAAGCAAAAATCAAGGACTCTAAATGATACGATCCTAGCCCCATGGCTAGCCCCATCGCACGCACAACGTGCACACGCCTTGCGGCCAAGGCCAATTAAACAAATACCTCAAGCCAAGGATGTTGCGAAGCAAATAGTGAGGTTAATACAACCTCTACACATGGAGATAATGCAAGAGATGCTACTGGATCGCGCCATTAGGGGAAGGATGACTTGGAAGGTGACTCGGAGGCTCTTAGCACAAGGTTTCACATCCAACCAAGCCAAGACATGAAAGCAAGGCTTCAATCGGGGAACAAAAGTAAATACACGATTGATTGATGTCATAGGAGGATTGTGTCCAAGTTTGAGGACATTCGGATGAGTAAATCTCAAGATGGCTCATGGTGACATCCTCGCACGCAAGACGCAAACGGAATAGGCAACTTTGTCCGAACCTATTCAGACCAATACAAGTTGGAATTGGGCGATCAATCATATTTCTGAAACCTCAGGATGTTGTTTCCATTGTGACCAAGTTTCAGCTCAAAGTCACAAGCTAGACGTGTTTCCACTATTTCCAGATGTTATCTTTTGAATGGGATAAGGACTTTAGTGACGTGTTCTTTGCATATACCAATGGTATGTTTGATCACCTTGCATTGCATGATGGATTTCTTTTCCGAAAGGGCAAGTTATGTGATACGATCCTAGCCCCATGGTTAACCCCAGTGAGGTTAATACAACCCCTAGACATGGAGACAAGGCAGGAGACGCTGCTTGATCAAGCTTTCAGGCGAAGGATGACATGGAAGGTGGCTTGGAGGCACCTAGCACAAGGTTTGACATCCATCCGAGTCGACCCTTGGAAGAACGGCTTCAATAAAATATCTAGCACATATACAAGACCTATTGGAGTCTTAGGAAGGCTGTGTCCAAGTTTCAGAGCATTCAAAAAAGTAGATCTCAAGGAGATTCAAGATGACAATCTCGCACACAGCAGTTCTAGGTGCAGACACAACAGCCAACTTCGTCGGACCGTAACCGGAGCTGTACATGTCGGAATCGTGCGATCGAATTCTCGTTAGAAACTTCAGGATGTTATCTTTCATTTGGGATAAGATTCAACTCATTTGTCACAGTGGTTTAAAAGTTATGGAAGTCGACATTATGGCGCGCAGTCTGTACGCGAGACAACATACAACTTGAGGTTGCGGCCCAAACCTTGGCCCGATGATGGAGAACTCGACATGGGCTGCTCGGATGTATTTAAATATATTTATATTTAATTTAATTAGTTAATTAGTTAATTAGTTAATTGGTTAATTGATTAATTAGTTAAATAAGTTAATTACCTTATTTAGAACTCCTACTTCTATTCCTATTAGGGTTTCCTTGTAACCTTATATAAGGAGCCGCTTGGCCTCCTTAGAAACTTGGCTTAATTTTGATAATCAGAACAATTGTTTCTTGCAACTTATGCCCACTTGTTCCAAGTAAAACCCGAATATTGCATCATTGTGTCGTTTGCCTTAGATTGATTCTCATACCGGAGTCTAGATTTAAGGATTCTACTCAATATCCTCAATTGCTTGGTTTAGATTGCTTAACGCCTGGCTGTTAGGAGATTTAAACATCAAGATAGTCATATTATTTCTGCAGATTGAAATCCAGTCTTGAACAAAGATCAAAAGGTGCGTGCTACGTATCCTACACAACTAGGATCGTATCATTATGCATTCCCATATGTAGCACACGAGAGTTGCTTGTGAGAGAGGCACACGGGGGAGATTGATGGGGCACTTTGGAAGGGAAAAGACTCTACCCACACTTAAAGAGCATTTCTATTGGCCCAAAATGAAGAAATTAGTGTCCCGCATTGTTAGGACATGTATTGCATGTAAGCGTGCTAAAACTAGAAGCATTAACCATGGGTGTTACATGCCTCTTCCTGTGGCATCCCATCCTTGGTGTGATATTTCCATGGATTTCGTGTTAGGTCTCCCACACACTAAACATGGCCAAGATGCCCTATTTGTTGTTGTTGATAGGTTTTCTAAAATGACGCACTTCCTTCCATATCGTTCCACTAGTGATGCATCATACATTGCCACCTTATGTTTTCGTGAGATTGTTAGGCTTCATGGCATGCCACACACGATTGTGAGTGATAGAGATAGTAAATTTCTTGCACATTTTTGGCGTGTGTTGTAGGCCAAATTGGGCACTAAGCTTCTTTTCTCTACCTCGTACCATCCTCAAACGGATGGACAAACTGAGGTAATCAATAGGATGCTCGGGAACATATTGCGCATCATGATTAAACAAAACCCCAAAGCTTGGGAGGATTGCATTCCATTTATAGAATTTACTTACAACTGCACCATGCATTCTTCTACACGCTTCTCTCCATTTGAGCTTGTCTATGGGTTCAACCCTCTTACCCCCATAGACTTGCTACCCATCCCTTTGACTACATGTGCTAGCCTAGATGGAGAAGCAAAAGCAGAGATGGTGAGCAAGATGCACACGGTAGCCAAAGAACGCATAGAAACCCTCAACGCCAAACTCATCACGAAGCGTGGGCGAGTTGGTTTGGGTTCACATGAAAAAGGAATGCCAGGCTAGCAAACTTAGTCCCCGTGGCAATGACCCCTTTCTCATCTTGGAGAAAATCAGCGACAACGCCTATGTTCTTGAGACCCCTCCTTCTTATGGAAACGCTAGTCACTCGTTTAATATTAATGATCTTTCCCTGTACTTTATAGGTGACGAAGATGAGGACCTAGAAGGTAGCAACGATGCAGATTCGAGGACGAATCCTTACGAATGGGGAGGGGATGATACGGCATAAGCCGCACATGGACACGCTACGAGGAGCAAGGACGTGATCGGCTTACTCATCAAGGCACTTAAGACCGAAGAGAGTAGCACAGAGACCACGGCCCATTGGAGCCTATGTGTTTATGCCAACGACTCGACTCGCAGCCTCACGCCCGAGCCCGCATCCCACAGCACGACCAAGTTTGCGCCCAGCGTCAAGGCCTCACCTACAAGCAGCGCCTCGGCCTCGCCTAAGCCTAGTGCCTTGGCCGTGCCCGCACCCAGCGCTAAGGCCGCGCCCACGAACAACCACGCGCACAGACCCGTGGCCTCGCCTAAGCCCATCGGCACCTAACCATCAAAAGCCCATAATCAAGCCCGCGTCTTCCAAGCTTGAAGCCCCTTTGTCCAAGGGTGTTTTGGGGTCTTTCCTATGTAATAAACTTGCCCTATAAATTGAAGGATATAGCCTCTTTTATATTTGCTTTTGATTAAGAAATTCTTCTTAAGCCTTAAGCCAATCCTTAGACTAGCTCTAGAAGGATCTTAGATCCAATCGTCCATCCTTTCAAGCCCGAGTTGTTCGCTTTCTTTAGAGAAAGTTTCGGTCTTGTTTAAGACACCCTCAAACATTTGTTGTTTCTTCAAACTTTTGAGCCATATATACATATATAAAATCATTTCCTTTCATCTTAAATATTCCGCTGTGCCTTCCTTACCAAATACCATCGTTCGATCTTCATTTCCAAGTCCATCGCTCAAGGCAACCACGCAAGAGACTAGATTCGTGCTCATAAACGGCGACCAAGCCCTTTGAGGCGCTTGGGCCTTATCACCAAGTTCTCACTACAAATCCCCTACTTACCTTCTTAATAAAAGCCACCCCCCGTTTTCACATATGAGATGACCTTGACATTTCACCGTCCTCCCAGGTACGAATGTGGGGAGGCAATACTCAAAACGCCCATGAAGTGGAGGTAAGACATATCTAGGGCATGACGTCTCAGCTTGTCAGACTCGCGGTGCAACCCTAGTCGACTGTTTACCCCTAGACGGAAGGACCTCTCGCGATGACTCTACTAGGTGTCTACTCCTCCTAATAACATTAGTTATTACCATTAGGATGACAGTAATCATCTAGGATTAGTTACTAATTGGCTAGACTATTATGTTGCCCTAGACGAATTAACAAGAAACTGACAAACAATCAAATACAACAATAAGAATATATGAAGAAACTGACAATAATTATTTATTTTGTGGTATGAGTAGCTAGATTCTTCCTTCTTAGCAGAGGTATTTTGAGGGTTGCATAAAAGAAGAAGAACGAGAAGAAGAAAACTAATAAATGTTACCGGCCGGAGTAAAGCTCCGGTTAAATACAGTGGTTGCTGGATGAAGAGGTCTCAGCCACCACCGAAAAGGGGGAGGAGAGAAAAAGAGGCAGCTACCAAAAGAAGTGGAAAAATATTTACAAGATGTCTAAAACCCTAAAAACTAGAGGTTTATATAGTGTCCAGCCCACAAGAGGACAAATTCCAGCTAAGGGACTACAAAAAGATAAATTCCAGCTAAGGGGAGAGAGTGACATCACATGGAGCGTGCTGGAATATTCTGGAATCTTCTAGATGCGCATGGAATCTTCTAGAAACGCAAGGAATCCCGAGCGAATATTTGGGGATTCCTTTCTTTGGCTTTCAATCTTGATCTGATATGGATGCGTCACGGGCATGAGACTGCTTACTGGTCTGGCTAGCGTCGAGAGTACGATGACGCTCTGATCTTCTAGGCCTTGAAGCTTCAAAGTCCAAGAAATCCTTCCAAAATCGCATGCTTTCGCTCTTTTCTTCCTTTAGGCACTGATCTGCAATAAAGATGAGAAAAGGGGCAAATTAGAAGTATCATGCCCATGAAAAGGCTGAAATAGAGGGGAAAAAACTGCACTAAATACATGCGATCAAACATCCCCACACTGCCCAATGTTCACCCTCGAGCATTCACAAAACGGAAAACCACCTCAAGAACGAACAACACCCATTCAAGCATGGCACAAGAATAAACAAACCAGTCAACAAGCTAGGCCTTGACAAAGTTGATTCTGCCTAGATAACACCTGCATCAAATCAGAAGGATAACAACACTAAAGATAACACTTTACCACATCCAGGCCCAGTCACTAGCAATCCTCACTAAGTAATCAAATAGGAAAACTAGTAGTTGATCAAGCTCCTAATAAATCCTAGATGAAATGGAAAGAAATTGACAGTAAAGTGTATGTACTCACACTCACACTCACAAACAAGGCTAGGTGTTTAATCACTCAAAACTAAATGCAACAAGCGTAGCACAAAACCAAACTTACACATCAATTCGAGTACGTAGTACACATGCATGGGCAATCAATCAATCGGAAAGAACTTCGCATCAACAAAAAGAAAGAAACGGGAAAGGCTAGGCTTAGAAAAAGAAGGAAAAAGAAGAAGAAAAGGGAAAGGAAAGAATAAAACAAAAAGAGAGAAAATAGGAAGAGAAGGAATAGAAAGAAGAGAGACAACCAACTCAAACCTGGATGGATTCCTTAGCTAGGAAAAAGGCGAGGTTGGTAAGACAACGCTCGTCGAGGGCACGATGCTGAAGCTGAGGGCTAGACGAAGGATTCCTTTTCTTGGGCAGGAAGTTCTTCTCTTGATGCGGTGCTGGAGCAGGTTCCTTTGTTCACATTTGCCCCCTTCTTTTATTTTGATTCTATTCTTTTTTCTTTTGAAATATTTTTTTTTCATTTCAATTATTTTTCTTCTTTTCTTTTTATTTTCTTTTTTTTTAAAGAAGGGGCACGAACCTTTTCTAGCTTTGATTCGTCTAGGGCAGAAGACCTTTGATGTGTCTTACCCTAGATCTGCTTCCAACACTAAAGTTTGACTTTTCGGCTTCCCCACACTTAGACTTTTCTAGGGGAGCTCTTTCTCTTGAGATAATTTCTAGGGCATGATGAAGTTTTTGATGATTTGCCCTAGATCTCTGCTTTCTGCGCTTAAGTCCTAACTTCCTCTGCTTCCCCACACTTAGACTTTTCTGCACATTCTTCTAGATGTCTAGCCCTAGACGTTGTCCTCAACAATTGTTGCTTACCTGCCAAGGAAAAAGATCAAGCAAAATAAGCTCAAGCGGTCAGGAGAAAGAAAGAAAGGAGAGGGGTAGGTGAATGTCTAGGGCAAGATGATAGAAAATGAGAGAAAAAGGGAGAAAAGAAAGAAATAAGACATTGAGGCGAAGACTTTCGTCATTTTGTTGCTTTCCCAAGTCTAATGGTGCCTATACCCAGGGATATCATGCAAGTCCAGCCAGTGCCTAACTAAGCATTCTATTCGCACATGAAAAATATATGGCATGGAGGCTCAATATGCTCACAAGGTGCTGTTTTGACTACTGATATCCATGCCTAGATGCAGATATAAGGGCTAGCAGGCAGAGCATGACTGTCTAGGGCAAGACATGATCAAAAGTGTGTGTCCATACATGGGGGTTTTAAAACTGGGCAGAGCACATTCACAAAAATATTAACAAAATCTTAAGATTAAAAATCCAAAAAATTTTAAAATTTTCGTAACAAAACAAGCAATCATGCAACAAGCAGAAAAATAAACATGCAGTCAAGCAATAATAAAATAATAAGCACAAACATAACAGATAAATCCCTCCCCATACTTAAGCCTCGCATTGTCCTTAATGCGAGAAGGGCACACACAAGAAAGTTCTGAAAAATAAAGAGTGAAGTAGAAATAAAAAGGGAAAGGAACGTGGGTTGTCTCCCACGAAGCGCCTCTGTTATCATCGAGGGCACGATGTTGGCTGTTCGAAATTCAACCAATCCTACTAAATGCTTTCCATCCTCTTAGTTTGATGTGCATTATGGCATGAAGTGTATGGTCTAGTAGCAATGCAACCTGCAGGCAACCATATTATGATTCAAGTGTTAATTTGGGTTCCCGCAAAACAAAGAGAAAAAAATTGTTATGAGTCAAAGATGATTCAAGAAAAGGATCAATATAATCAGAAAGTTTAGAAATCTCTCTGTCACATATAACGGCTTTAGAGCTCAAGTCCTCAATTATCTCTTCCTCAATCTCTCCTAACTCCTCCTTCTTGATAACACATGAGGAAATCACAAGGGCAGTAAGGTCTTTCGTGTTGAGGTTGACTGGCCATACAACCAGTCAACCTCAACACGAAAGACCTTACTGCCCTTGTGATTTCCTCATGTGTTATCAAAAGCCCAAACAAAAATGAGCCCAAGTGTTTTACCAAGGGTTATCACCCCCTTCAAACCTCCAATTTCCAACTTGTATAATTATCAATTAATGGAGTTACCGACATCAAACCCCATTTCTACGTTTAACACCGGACGTATATTCTTTAAAATTTCGAACATATCAAAACTCTTGGCAAAACTGAAAAGTCAAAAATAATGATGACTTACTCAGTCAATGACGTGGCGCATTTCTGTCCATGTGAAACAAAAAACCCTGCACAACGTTTCACGATTCCCATTCTCAAAATGACAATTCATCACTCACGCAAATCCAACAGTCGCGTCCGTCTAATTTCCATCACAACCGTTCAAAACCACACGACTCACGCTTCTTTCCTTATAAAAACAATTTACTTTCCTTCATGTTTTTCCTTTACATTTCCATTTCCAGCAACCCTAATTTTCACTTTCTACTCTTCCAAAGATTTCTCTTCAACGTCGCGCCGCTCCTCAAGCTATCTCAGGTATTCGATCTTCTCCTTCCTTCCATTTTCAACTTCCTTTTAAAACCTATGGCTCGCCGCGTTCATTCCTGATAACAATTAAGGCAACCCCAAGGGTATTATCGTCCCCGTACCAGTGTAGAGGCCGGAACCCTACCGCGCCTGCCCGGGGTCAGCCGCAGAAAGCTGACGCCCCTTAGCCGGCAAGGAACCCTGGGATGGTCGACATCAGCGGGGGGGTCTCGCGCGTCAACTATCCGTACTCACGGCATTGTCCCATCCCAAGACAACCATGACTTCTCTTGAAGCTATCGCCCGTGACGTCACTTGAAGCTACCGCCCATGACGTCACTTGAGGCTACCACCCATGACGTCACCTGAGGCGTTATCCCCCCCGATAACGCCTGCCCCTAGAGGTAACACCCTCGCGCGACCTATAAATATCCCACCATTTGAAACGCAAGGCAATCCTAAGATTGTTGTTGGAATTTCTGCCATTTTGAACCGCCTTACTGACTTAAGCACCGGAGTGTCTACACCAGAGCCCTCCCTCCGGCGCTTTGCAGGTACCCTCGACGTCAGCTACAGTAACCCCGAGCTGCCATCGTCCTCGTCCCGATTTTCCAGAAGTCTGAATCTTATCAAATTAGTGCTTTCATTGAGAGCTTTGGTTTATTAAGTGAGCGTCCTTAATAGCCAAGCTCCGTCTCTACAGGAAGATCAGAATGATAATGGCTTCTGATTCGGAGCCCACACTACCTTCATCCTCTAACATTCCTTATGAGGTCCGCAGACAGTTATTCCCTTTTGCCACCACTGATATTTCTGTAACAACGCAGGAGATTACTCTGGAATCTTCAGATTCCCCCTTTAGATCAATAGGGGGAGCACTCCCTCCTCAAATGAGTCTCTCTCTATCCCAGATGGCAGGATCTAGTTTTTCTACCCCACCTCCGAGGGGATTCATGCTGGACGACGCAAATAACCCCCTCGCGAGTGAAATATCTACTCTTTATTCTAGGTTGGACTATTTGACTGAGCTGGCGACAAGAATCACGTCTGACATTTCTGGGTCAAATGTTCCTCCCCAGGCTATTTTCACGTCATCTATTGTCACTGAACGACCCTTATCACCCCTACAGTAAGAAAATATTCTGACAGCCTTGCCTGCAACAGATGTGCCAATTAGCCTTGTACAACTCGCTCAAGGGCGAGTGGAGCCTTACGTGTCGCAAGTACCAAGAATTCTCGTCCCACAAGAGAAGCGACGACATGATGAATACAGAGACTGTTGGGACGGTCTATGAGAAGAAGTGGATCAAAATTTATCCCATGAGCGTAGTGAAAGATCCAGTAGTAGAAGACATTGAACTCGTTCCCCTACGAGTCGTAGTCGATCTCCGAGGCGACATCGCACTCTAGAACCGCAAAATCGGGGGCGTCAGCTGGAAGCGTATTCCCCTCACGATACGCGTGAAATCCTTGATGACATCTCAGGTCACCCATTCACCCATCGCATAAGACGTCACAAGGTCAGCCGACATGTAAAACTCCCCACGGAATCCTACGACGGTACTAGAGATCCTATTTCACACCTTAACAAGGTGAAGGACTTTGTACAGTTTCAGACCCATAGTGATGTAGTGTTATGTCAAATATTCGTCATGACATTGTCAGAAGTTGCCCGTCTCTGGTTTGAAGGTCTCCCTGGCGGATCTGTTGACAGCTTCTCGCAACTAGAATCTAAGTTTCGAAGTCGATTCAATTTCGCGGTCCCCATCAGGAAATCTATCGCGGCCTTATTTGATATATATAGGAAGCCTCAAGAATCCTTGAAAGATTTCCTTAGTCATTTTGACATAGAAATATCGTTAACGCCGGGCATTATCGTTGATTTTGCTATAGAAGTTTTGAAGTGGAATTGCCGCTATGGGAAACTAAAGGACACGTTAATGGTGGACCCTCCGACGACTTTGGACGCGTTAAGGTTGAAAGCCCATAACTATGCGAGAATGGAAGAAGAAAGCAGGGACAGGACCCGAAACATACCACAAGATGCGCCTCAAGTCCCTAACGCTCCCGTGGCCATAACTTGTGAAGATCGTTTTATTGACGAATACGCACAACGAAAAGATCACATTCCTAAGACCTCCAATCGGCGAAGAGGCAACTCCTCAAAAGGAAAGTCTGGAAACTCCCCTACTTGACGGTAGGGAGATCCTCCCAAGGGCCAAATTTATGACCCGGACCTCCCTTCCCTCATTTTACCAAGGGCGGAAATCTTAGTGATTATGGAACAATGAAACTTGCCCATTCGTTACCCAGCCCCTGTTAAGCCTGGAGTAATCATGGGGGGAAGAGAAAATGCCTTTTGCAAGTTTCACAAAGCTAAGGGACACTCTACAAAGGTGTTCAGAGAATTGAAGTTGGCGATAGAACGTCTGGTAGAGGAAGGTTATCTCGGAGAATTTGCCACCAAGGCAAGAGATGAGGCCAGGATCAACCAGACTGATAAAGTAACCGACAACAGACTAACACCTCCTCGCGCTCAAGGAAGTAATGCTACTCTTGCTGGGAGAGGTAGGGAGAGACTCATGGTTGATGATGACGATGTCCCTATCATCAACATCATAGCCGGAGGCTCACCCTATATAGACGAGCTGGAATAATTAATACCCGCGGCAAGGGATAAGCGGAAGCGGGAGGGTGCGTTAATAAAAAGCGAGGCGATAAGTGTTTTAGATCGAATGGTACTGTCCTTCTCCGAAGAGGATGAGAAAGGTGTTATTTTTCCGTATAATGATGCACTAGTGGTCACACCCGTTATCGGCAACCACGGAGTTAGGAGAACCCTCATTGACAACGGAAGTACGGTAAACTTATTTTCATTAGAGGCTTACAACCTCATGAAACGTCCTGATGGTGAATTGACGCCCGGCAAGAAGCCGATAATTGGAGTAGATGGAGTCCCGATACCAGTTACGGGAATTACCACTTCGCTAGTGTATTTTTGAGAAGATGCCTCCAAGCGGTCGGAAGAGTTGTTTTTTTTGGTCGTAGACCTAACCTTGCCCTATAACGCTATAGTTGGACGTCCTTTCCTTAACCGCTTTGGAGCTGCGATATCCCAGAAGCATTTAAGGATGAAATACCCCTCATGGGATGGAGTGGTGTCAATCAAAGGCAACCAGAAATTGGCGGATGAGTGTTACCTACTCATGACTCAGAAGAGTTGTGATAGATATGTGTGCGTGAAGGTAGATCCATATGAGCAGAATGATGAGAAATGCACTCAGCCCGTAGACAAGATGATGTCTGTGCCAGTTGACGGGAGCGACGGAGCAAGCTTTTTTGTTAGCAAAAAGCTTAGCCCAATGGAAAACCTTCAGCTAACTCGGCTGTTGAATAAATGCAAAGGAGAATTCGCATGGAAGCCCGCAGATATGCCAGGTATCTCGCGAGAGGTGGCGGAACACAGACTCAACATTGACCCCAATGTCCCCAATGTCAAGCCCATCCCAGAAAGACGACGTGCGTTCTCTTCGGAGAAAACTTTAGCCATCGGTAAGGAAGTATCTAAGCTCTTAGATGCCGGTTTCGTCCGAGAAGTTCAATACACGACCTGGCTAGCCAACCCGGTTCTTGTCCCAAAGCCCAATGGAGATTGGCGTATGTGCATCGACTTTACCGACTTAAACGATGCATGTCCCAAAGATTGCTACCCACTTCCTTGAATTGATCAGTTGGTTTATCAGACTGCGGGGTACGCCTATCTAAGCTCTTTAGATGCCAATTCGGGGTATCTTCAAATCCCCATGGCCATTGAGGATGAAGAAAAAAATGCTTTCATCACCCCGGAAGCTACTTACTGTTATACGGCGATGCCGTTTGGGCTAAAGAACGCTGGAGCCACCTTTCAACGAATGGCGAACAAGGTCTTTGAAAAGTAGATTGGAAGCAATATGGAAGCATATGTTGACGATATATTGGTGAAGAGCCGAAGTTTCCAAGGCCATTTGAATGACTTAGAGGAAGTCTTCCACGTGATGAGAAAATACCAAATGAAGTTGAATCCCTGTAAATGCATGTTCGCATTTCAGATGGAAAATTTTTTGCGTTATGTGGTTAGCCAAAAAGGTATCCAGCCCAACCCCTCAAAGGTCAAAGCTATCCAGGATATGATATCACCTCGAACCATCAAGGAGGTGTAAAGATTGGCGGGGTGCGTTATTACCCTGGGGCGGTTTATCTCTAAGCAAGGTGAGAGATGCCTCCCCCTTTTCAAGGTTATACGCAAAAAAGCCCCTTTCGGATGGACAGCGGAATGTGAAGAGGCGTTCACGGGCCTGAAAGCTTATTTATCGTCCGACCTGGTGCTGACAAGCCCATAACCGGGCGATACCCTATACTTATACCTCGGTGTTGCCGACGAAGTGGTTAGTGTCATCCTAGTTCGAGATGAAAACCATCTACACCACCCTGTCTATTTCGTGAGTCACGTCTTGAGAGATGTCGAGCTGCGATACGCTCACATTGAAAAAATAGCGTTTGCACTGGTCCAAGCCACGCGGAAAATAGACAGATATTTCCAAGCCCATCCTGTTATCGTACTTACTGACCAGTCGTTGAAAAGGATATTCTAGAAACCTGAGTCTTCAGGAAGGATGCTAATTTGGGCCATTGAACTCGAGCAATATGGGTTGCGGTACAAAAACCGACCCTCCGTGAAAGCCCAGGTCCTCGCAGACTTCATAGGCGAGTATACCTTCACAGAAGACTCGTTAACGGACCTGCCGGAAGAGGAAAGAGATGACTTAGACCTCCCGTTCCCTGAAACCTACACTGACTTGTAGGTTGTTCATGTGGATGGAGCCAAGAACCAAGAACTAGCTAGAGTCGGGATCTTCATGATCGGGTCGCACGATATGCAGATACGATACGCCATCAGAATACTACAGCCATTATCCAATAACGCAGTGGAATATGAGGCGTTACTAGCTGGTCTCAGATAGGAAGAAACTTTTCCACCAAAGCCATACACGATACGGGAATGATGGGAGACTTGCAATTAAAAATTTGTGGAGATTCCAAACTGATAATAGACCAAGTCTTGGGACACTTTCAGGCCAGAGAGCCCATCATGGTTCAGTACCTCGCTAAAGTGAAACGCAAACTATTGGAAATAAAGAAAAGCGGCATGAGGTCAGCTTTGAGCACATCCCCCGAGAGGATAATGCTGAAGCAGACGGCCTGGCCAAACTCGCTACAAATCCAAACGCGTCCATACCCAAGGGCGTGTACTTAGAGATATCGGTTCCCTCCTTCATGGAAGAGCAAACGTCGCTTTGCATGGAAGAAATTGAAAATGACTGGCGAATCCCTATGGTAAAATACTTGAAACATGAGGAACTACCTGCGGATAACGCCGAGAAAAAGAAAGTGCTGAAACAAGCAGCACGGTGTACATATTATGACGGAGAGCTGATCCGGAGATGTTTTTCTCACCCAGCCGCTAAGTGTATAACAGAGCAAGAGGGTCTTCATACCTTGCGAGAAATCCATGAAGGAATATGCGATATGCACGCATCGGGCGGCACCTTAGCCGCGCAAGTCTTCAGGTCAGGATTCTACTGGCCTACTATTAGAAGAGATTGCCACAATTATGTACAGACATGTCAAAAATGTCAGGAGTTCTCCGAAATTCCTCGACAGCCAGCCACAGAGATTTCTGAGATAGTGGCTCCTTATCCTTTCGCGAAATGGGGGATAGATATCCTGGGCCCGTTTCCAAAGGCAAAGTCCCAACTAAATTTCGTGGTCGTGACAATGGATTACTTCACGAAGTAGGCAGAAGCGGAAGCGGTGGCCAACATCACGACAGAGAAAATTTTGCGCTTCTTTAAACACCAAGTCATCATGCAGTTCGGTGTTCCCCGTGTGTTAGTCAGTGATAACGGGACGTAGTTCACCAGTCAGTTCTTTAAAGATCAATGCATGGAATTTCAGATTGAACAAAGGTTCTCTTCCGTGGCTCACCCGCAAACCAACGGTCAAGCAGAGGTGACAAATCGAAGCATTCTCAGTGGCATAAAGAAAAAGTTGGAAGGATCTAAAAAGAAATGGGCAGACGAGCTGTCGTATGTGATGTGGGCGTACTGCATGACCGTTAAAACTAGTACGGGAGAAACGCCTTTCGCATTGGCTTTTGGCACTGAGGCCGTCACACCGGTAGAAATCGGTACTATGAGCCTGCGAGTGGCGTACTTCAAGGAAGAAATGAATGAGGAGAGGTTACGGGCTAACCTTGACGTATTACCAGAACGGCAGGAGGAAGCTCTTCTAAAAATGCTTTATTATAAGTAGAGAATGACGCGTTATCACAAAAGGCGCGTCAAAGAACGGTTGCTGAAAGCAGGTGACTTGGTACTTAGAGACAAATGAGCCGCTGGACAGCGTATGTGGAAACTCAACCCGAACTGGGATGGCCCATACCGCGTTACCCGCGTTATTGGAAAGGGAGCATATCACCTAGAAGCACTCGACGGTACTCCCTTACCTAACTCTTGGAACATAGCTCATTTGAAACTATACCATGCTAGAGTCTAATGCATTTTCTGCACCTTTCGTTAATCTCAGCCCTGACTTGTGCTAATGCTCGAATAGAGAATATTCTTGTGTGTTCTGTAGTTGATTGTGTGCAAATAATAAAGGGTGCCAGGAGTGAAAAGTCCTATCCTTGTGACGGCCGGTCCTGATCAGACGGCTCAATAAGTGAGGGCACGCCCTAGCATACCTAAAAAATAGTGTTGGGAGTGAAAATTCTTATCCTCGTGGCAGCCACGCTAACACAGGTGGGCCATTGAGACGACGCACGTCCCGACGCCCCCGGGAGTGAAAAGTCCTATCCTTGTGGTAAACCGGGCTAACATAGACGGCCCACCAAGATGAGGCACGTCCCGGTATCCCTGGGAGTGAAAAGTCCTAACCTTGTGCCGACCGTTCTCGTGGAGACGGCTCGCCAAAATGAGGCACGCCCTAGGGAGACAGTAACTCCATCCTGGAAGTGAAAATCCTATCCTTGTGATAACTGGGCTAATACATATGGCTCACTAAGTGAGGGCACGATTCCGGGATACGAGGTCAACGCCTAAAAGTGAAAAACCTAGCCTTGTGACAGCCTGTCCTGATCCGACGGCTCACTAAGATGAGGTACTTTCCAGGCCGTTCGTGGAAATTTGGAAACGCGAAGAATCGCAAAATCCCAGCGAGTAACCAGATGGGAAATCCCTAGTGAAGATAGGTGGTGGAGAAAGTGATATGAGCGATATCGGTAACAACAACCCGAGTTGGAGGCAGAAAGGCTTTTACGGGTAACTATTGCTTATTAGTAGATGTCGCTTTACTAATGACTTATAATTGAGAATGTGCAGAGACATTATTCAGATGATGAAGAGGTTGGCACTCTCATTATCGTGGCTTGGGAAATGTGATCTAAAGGACATGCATATTATGTCTCTCTCTGGCAGATATTCCCAGGCAAAGGGATACGTCAGAATCTATCTACATGTCATCCTAAGCCATTAGCTGAGAATATCTACGGCAGCGTGATTATATGCAGCGTATCGTTGGAAGTAGCGGTCACGATCCTTCTCCTCTATGAGTTCTTATCTCTGAAAGCATGGAACAATAGTTAAAATACGCATGACGAGGTCATGTCGCGAGATCTGGCGAAGCATCTATCATCAATATGGACGATTCATTGATTGAATGGCAATCGTTGACCTACTTCTACTAAAGTTGTTATCAAGATCGAGACCTATTGACATTATTGTGGCGATAATAAAGCCACTGTTGCATTAAGAGAAACTCAAAGAGAAAGAAATCAGGAAAAAGAAATCAGTGGCAAAAGAAAGGAGTTAGTCGGATATATGATCATTCAAAAATGCCCTCGAAGGGTTACAAAACACAAAAGTTTCAAGTATCGAAGCTCTGACAGCTAAAAACAAAAGGGGTGATTCCCGATATTCACTAGAGAGAGCAACAACGCCTAGTGTGTACCGATCCTATGAGCTCCTCTGCCTTTTATAGCCTTTCGCCTTGGCTTGGCGGAAACCTTCATCAGTAAGATCGGTGGACCCCTTCATGAAAGCTTCAGTAAGGGCGGCACCGCGGTACACCTCTTCTCCATGAATCTCTCTAAAGTAGTCGGCCATAATAGCGGCAGTGTTCTCAACGTACCACATGCACTTATCTGCCGTCTTATCCTCCAATGTCGCCTTTTCCTCCTCCAGTGCGACATTCTTAGCTCTCTCCGCCGTCAGAGCAGTGTCAAGACTTGCCACTTTCTCTCTCGCCTCCTTTTGGTCCTTCTTGGCCGCCTCCAAGGCTAGTAACAATTCTTGGCGTTCTGCCAGCAACTTCTCCTTTTCTTCTCGCTCCTTGGAAAGCTTGTCTAAGGAGGCGGTGAGTGAAGCAACCTTATGCGCCATATATTCTGCCCAATAGTGGAACTTAGAAAAACCAGTAAAGAAGTTGGAGCGCAACAAGTTTATCTGCTCATCCTAATCCTTAGAAAGGAATGCCTCTCGCTCTTCGGAGGACGTTAACGCGTAAGCATCCAAGTAAGACGATGTCTCGATAGAACTGTCACCTCCGACAGCCACAAAGCCAGAACTGCACAGTTTAGCCAAGTCAAGATGATGAGTGACAGGCCCAAACGCACTCATCGAGCTCAAATCGGCTACGAGATGGGGAGCGACAACCCCTCCCTCGAAATACCAAAGCATTGGAGCGCTTGAAGGAATAAAAACCATGGGGGAAGGAGACAGAGATTGATCAGAGGGGATACCCCCATGAAGTCCGAAGGAGCCGTGGGATTGATAACTTGAGAACCCAGGCAAATCTTCACCAAAGCCCAAGCCGGTAGAGAAAGAAGGAGCTGACGTGCCGAAGAAATTAGGCGAAGTCTCAGAGGACCCGAGAACACCCATACTCCCTAGATAATCAAAAGATTGATCCCTGGAAGGTACCGAAGAATCAAAAGCGGCAGTTTGCCCTTCCCCGATATTAGCATGACCAGATGACAAACTTCCACCCCCCTCGTCAGGACGCACCCTTTTCTCAGGACGGGTCAGTATGTGACCTAAGTTCATGTTGCTTGTTGGCGATGCGAGAGGGGAAGCAGTAGCAGTATCCTGTAAAGAGAAGTGATGCGAAGAATAAATGAATAAAAGAAAGCGCGAAGCAATACTAATAACTAGTAGGAGAGATAACGCAGTCGTAAAAGAAACACTAACAGAGGCAGTATCGTTAACGGGCGCTTCTGAAGAAGCTGCCGCATCTAAAGAAGGAGTAAGAGCGGCAACGCTTCTCGTCCTCTTCTTCTTCTTTCCTTTTCCCGGAACCCTGGAAGAATATGCCTGAACAGGATAAACGGCAACCGATATGGTAGGAATACCTAGAGGAATAGTGGTGGTTCCCTCACCAACCGAAGAAGACGTTTGGACAGGGTTTACGGTAGCGACAAGGGATATGGTCAGATTAACCGCGGTTTCAGCAGCGGCAACAACTCTTTCCTTCTCCCTTCGCCGTTGAGCCCTTCTCAGTCGTTTCCTGACGCTCTCGGATTTCCAGTTGGGATCGGTCGCTGCAGAATCATGAGATAACGTTAGCGTTAGTACCAACTATGATAACAAGAAAAACACCACAACACTCACGTCTGATGTAGGTTCGAATGCCCATCCTACATGCCAGATGACGAGTATGAACGCTGATTTCCAGCTGAAGCAGTTTGTCTAACCAGCCTTGTTCAGGCTAACAAAGAGTTCCCCGTTGACCCTAAGCACTGTCTTTGACGTCTTGATTAAAACCAGACCGCCACCAGGAACCAGGGAGGTCAGGAAGATCAATAACAAAAAACTCTTTATTCCAACCTTCAATGGAAGACTCAAGATGGAGGAGTTTCCAGGTGAAGGTTTTGAGCGAGTCATGATCATAACGGGGCGATATCGCTATCACACCCCGACGACTATACAATTTGAAGAGTGATTTGAGTAGCAGAGGGGAAGGAGAGTTAATCCCTTTGTATTTATAAAGTTCTAGAAATACGTAAACACAGCAATACGCATTTAGGTTTAATTGTACCGGATTCAAATTAAGGGTAGTCAGCAACTGTTTTATGAAGGGATCAACGGGAAACCGAAAACCGTAGCGGAACATTTGAGCATACAAGACCCAACGATTGCCGGTTAGAACGCTATTCAGGCATAGTGAATCAGGGGCAACGGAAACCGTATAACCCTTAGGGATATTAGCATGATGTTCGGCTAGATGCTCGTTCAGAGCGACTATGGAGGTGATATTACTAACAGTATTCTCAATCTTTTCCTCATCGACAAACTTAGAGCCGGAACGGCGAGTTCTAGTCATGGCAGGAATAAAAATAAAAAGATGAAGAAGACGACGGAAGAAAATAAGAGATACCTTTATGGAAGAAATACTTCGAGCGCCCAGATGATGAAAAGAAAAATTCTAAGACGGCTTGAAGTGATATGGAGAGGGTAAAATAACAAAAGTGGGAAAAAGAAGTAAGTGCTAGGTTTTATAACCCTAGTGGCTAAACTAAACGACTATTGTAACAGTCGTTGCGTGTGGAGCGTCACGAGGAACAGATGAAAGCAATGAGTACGATTCTAGAAAAATGAGAGGACGCTTTGATCTCACCAATTCCTAGGGCACGCTAACCCCTGGCACCCCTATGAATGGACACGCGTATTTTGGGCCATCATTAAGTCTCCCTCGTATTAATGAGGGAATCCCGAGCATTAAATGCTCTGAAAAGTAGAATTAGTCTTACAAAACAAGACAAGTGCGATGATGCAATAGTCGAGATGACGCGGCTCAGCGTTAACCGAATAGGGAGATAACAAGGTAACGTGGAAGAGCGAATTAAACATTGTTCGTTATTCAAGAAAGAATTGCAGACGCTATTACACAACAGGCGTCATCAATTGTTACAAACTAAATGGAGTCAATGTTCGAAGAGAAAAGAAAAAAGAAATAAGAGCCTCTCTGACGACAAGTCCCCTCTGACGACAACTTTACCTGATCATGGAATCGTTTCGGTATTGCCGCAGTTATCTCACTCCCTCTCCTCGAAAGAAAGAAAACCCTCTTCACTCCTGCCTATTTCTTTCATTTTCTCGGAAGCATAATCAGCTATCTTAGCAGGATCAAAAATCCCACTGCGGTAAAGGTCTCTAGTATTTTGTTCTTCCACCAAGTCATCATTGGAGGAACCTTTACCAGATCAGCATCGCGAGCTGATATCTCTTCGTGAAGGAGAGAGTTTCTCTTGTCGGCCACCACAAACTCAGCCTTAGCTACCGCCAACTCCGCCTCCAAAAGTTCTACTCTCGTTTTCCCCTTCGATCTCTCTCTTGCAAGCTCGACTCGACAATCATTCAGCTCTGCCTGGGTACCATTTTGAAGTCGCGTCAACTCCATCATCTTAGTTAAAGCAGCATCTAATTGATCCTTTGAAACGGGGGAGCCTCGAAGCTTGTCGCCATGAGCCTCGAGAAAGTAATGCATTTCGCGGAAACTAGTCAGCACGTCATTCAGGACGCGTGCCTGTTGAATATCGGGGGAAAGACGCAACAGTTCCTCCTTATGTTTAGGAGAACCAAATATCTGACCCACTATGGAGCCCACTGGTTCATCTTTCTGGAGGTAGAGAGGCCGGTAACATTTCAAGTGGCGTCACGTTTAAAGGAGTGTCGTTCCTTCTGGGTGATTGATCCTCAACGTCATCTGCCAACAAGATGCGTTAGAACAATGAACAAGTCAAAGCGATAGCACAAAGAGAAAAACTTACCTATAATACACTCTGTCATAGGCCTGTACAAGGCAAACTCTTGAATGCGGAAGGAGAATTTTATCTCTAATAAGGTGTTAGCTTGACGAAACTCGTCCCTAGACAACACTGTGGGATTTACCCAGATGGAATCAACGAGTCCTCAATTGAAGCCCCTAGGCTAGGGGCGGAAAGGCAGCTTGACAATGAAAAAACCACTTTTCCAATCAGCCACAGTCTCCTCGAAGCCCCGAAACTTCTGCCAGAACGACTGCACGAACGCGTTATTCCATCTCGGGGCGATATCAACTAAACAATTGCGACACTTGAAGCTAAAGAATTTACAGAATAGATTGACAGACGGGGTAAGAATACCCTGTAATTCGCAAGCGCGAATAAAGCCGTAAATCCCACACCAGGAGGAAGAGGTTATCTGAGCCGGGTCGATATCGTATTGGTTTTTTATAGATTCATGGATAGGGAAGCGAAAACCATAGAGGAACATCTTAAAGTAGACCATCCTATCATTTCTGGGCAAGGGGTCATGAAGCCGCTGACCCACCTCAGGAACCTTAACGGAATAATCAGGGGGGAAGGAGATACCTTGACCCTCTTCAAAGTCTTCTCCTTCTTCGACCTCTTACGACTTTTACGGCGAGGAAGTCGCCTCTTCAGGTATGAGGGTGAAGGAGGATTATCAGAATCCGGTGAGGTTAGAGGAGTTGGGGGAGAACCGCGTTCAGTAGGGTCTAAAGAGTATGAATCGGCCATGAAACCCCAAATGGTTTTAGCAGGAAAATATGGAGAAGAAGATGAATAGAAAAAGGGAGAGAAAATCCCATTAAATAGTCGAGGAGGAGGAGCTTTTCCATCTTCTCGCATAACTTTTGAGAGAATTGATGCGCTTTGAAAACAATCTAAATCGCAGAATCGGATCTTGTGATCACGCCTATTGAAATTTCTCCCTGATCGATGAGCACCAAAAACCCACCCAATCAGTTGATAATGAAGAGGCGGCGCGAAATTAATGCAGAATAGTTCGCGAGGATAACCATTACTAGTGTCCAACCAAGGACGGACTCATTTTCAGTTGGGCTGATGTGGCAATCAACCGAAATGTCAACGGGCACATTGTGAAAAACTACGACTCCAATAAAGAAAGACGTTTTATTTATTCATTTATGGCCTAACGGCCTGGGCATATATTCATACAAAAAGAAGAAAAGATAGGGCGGCGATGACCGACAATCAAGCCTGGGATCCAGCATCATCATCCTCCACCATAGTGGGGACCTCCCTCAAAGCGTCCGCCACAGAGGTCAGCTCGGTGGAAGAAATCCTCATGCCCTTCAAGCAGCAGTTCAGCAGATCCTTCCTCTGCTGCAGCATGGTAATCACCACCTCGATGCGGGAGATAGCAGGGGCCAAGTTTGATACATTCTCTAGAGGACTGAAATCCTCTAGAGAAGCCACACCAAGCCTGGACCGCAGGGGAGTCAGCATCCCTTGAAGCTCCAGAACGTCCTAGGACGTCTTGATCAGTACATTTTCCAGAAAGCTGACGTCACCGTCGTTGAGGTTCTTCAGAGTGTGGGTTTTGGAGATCAGAAAGTTCTTGGTGAGACCGTCCATAATGAAAATGCTAGGAAGAAATGTTGAAAAGATGTGTAATTGGCTCGGGAAAAATTCGAATTTATAAGTTTCAAGGAAAGGCAGTGAAAAGACGTGCTCCTCGGCGACCGAGCCACCCGTTATCGTACGAGTCGACAAGCACAATCTGAAAGGAAGCTGAAATGATAGCCCTTGGTAAACACTCGGGCTCATTTTCAGTTGGGCTTATGATAACAATTAAGGCAACCCCAAGGGTATTATCGTCCCCGTACCAATGTAGAGGCTGGAACCCTACCGTGTCTGCCCAGGGTCAGCAGGGGAAAGCTGACGCCCCTTAGCCGACAAGGAACCCTGAGATGGTCGACATCAGCTGGTGAGGGAAGGGGGTCTCGGGCGTCAACTATCCGCAAGCACGGCGTTGTCCCATCCCAAGACAGCCATGACTTCTCTTGAAGTTGTCGCCCGTGACGTCACTTGAAGCTACCGTCCATGACGTCACTTGAGGCTACCGCCCATGACGTCACCTGAGGCGTTATCCCCCCCGATAACACCTCCCCCTAGAGGTAACACCCTCGCGTGGCCTATAAATATCCCACTATTTGAAACGCAAGGCAAGCCTAAGATTGCTGCTGGAATTTCTGCCATTTTGAACCGCCTTACTGACTTAAGCATCGGAGTGTCTACGCCGGAGTCCCCCCCTCTAGCGCTTTGCAGGTACCCTCGACATCAGCTACAGTAACCCTGAGCTGCCATCGTCCTCGTCCCGATTTTCCAGAAGTCCGAATCTTATCAGTTCCGTTGCTAAAGCCGTAGAAGAGATGAACGTTGTCCCCTCTCTTATTACAAAAAAGGATACTCTGGGTGTCATCCTAGCGAGTATGCACGTAAAGATCCCAAACGATTATCGTCTCTTCCTCGCCGGACCGAATCTTAGGCTTACCAGTGAGATGTTCGGTACTCGCCGCATCATGTACACGAAGATGTTCCAGTATGGGTTCCAGCTTCCCGTCCATGAGATGGTGGAAGACCTTCTGTCATCTTGTGAACTCAACCCAGTCTAGATAACTCCACCTTCCTGGAGTTGTATCTACACCTTCATATGAATCTGCAGAATCTACGGAGTCACGCCTTCCATTAGGCTCTTCTGCCACTTCTTCACCCTTTACTGCGTAAAGGGTGATTAGCTTTGACCCCAGATGCCATTCAGATGAAATTTTCCCATTTCCCAGAAATTTCCAGAAGATTAAAGATTCAGTCAAACTCTGGAAATAAAATTTCTTCGTCATTGAGTTTCTAGACACCCGGTGGAGGCCCGACTTCAATTTTGTCATTACTGAAAATGATTGGACATCTCCCCGCAATCTCACGGATCCGGAGAAAGCCGACATCGCAAAACTTGTAGCCGTACGGACTTCGTTCCATGTCAAGAAGTTAGCCAACGGCATCCCCCTTAAGGACTGCGGCTAGGGTGAGCCCTTGGGTTTGGATTTCGTCAAATTTTTTTTTTACCCTTATATTTTTTTCTCTTGTCTTTTTTGCAGTTGTTCCCGTAGGTTGGAAACCGACTTGTATGAGACGACAAGAAAAGAAAAGAGTTGTTGTCCAATCGTCAATTCTAAAAAGAAGAAGAACCGATTCTGGTAGGATTACCGTTTCCATCCCTCAACCACCAACCCAAGTTGCCACTGGTTCTGACGACCCAAATCCATATTTTACCACTATCGCCACTGAAATCGACCAAGTTTCAGACAGGGAGATAACTGAAGAAGTTGATCCAGCGGTTGCCAAAGAAGTTACTGCCGGTATTGACCAGTCAATCCCTCTAGTAACCGTTACTGTTGAAGACTCTTCCACCGAAGATGAAATGCCAATTTAATCCCTCGTCACCTTGGGTCGCTGTGCAAAGAGGAAAATCAGGCAGGAAGGGCCATCGCGGGAAGCCATCAAACTCTGTGCTTCCGGTGAAGACAGATTTCCTAAGGATGGCGAGACATATATTCCGCCTACTGTTCCCAGACAACATTTGAAACAAACACCGTTACCACGACTGAAGTTCCCGTTGATCCCACGGATACCGTCACTCCCCCTGCCAAAATGGCTATGTAGATTAGTCCAGAGAAAACTTCATCCCCCACTTCAACTCTAGCTTAGACTGCACAGGTTGATGGGGTTCCAGCGTCTAAACCATCCCCCAACTCTGCCGATCTCCTGAGACTTCATCCTTTGGACCTCTTTGGCATAAACCCTCTTCTCTCCAATCGGTCCTCCAAGAGCCCAGCTTCCTCTTCTAGTGCTCCCGTTACTCGCCTTCTCCAGTTGATACCATGATCCACAGTTCCTCTGTTTCCAGTGTCTGATATCGACTTTCCCCAACCCTCAGATCTTACCGTGATGATATCAGACCCCAGCTCCTCCAACGCACCAATAGGCAAGATAAACCTGCACAACTTTGCGCACGAGAGTTGCTGTGCAATAGGAATGTCGGAACTGCACATGCATGACGTCCAGATGGGCACCGATGCTAAAAGAGAGAAATTTCAGAGTGCACCCTACACAACCCAATTGGACTATCTCTGTAGCATCGCATACACAATGGTGGCCACCACCCAATATGTGTATGAAACTGTTGGCCATCGGGCCAACTCCCAAGTCCATCTCCTTGACCAGATTCATGTTGACAACCGGTCCCTAAAAGGAAAACTCACTGAAGTCGCTGAACTCCAACAAAAGATAAACGAAATGGTTACCCAACTTGTAGCTGAGTTAGCTGAGTGCAAACGAAGAGAAGATACATTGGATGCTTCTGTTCAACAGCTAACTGATGAGGTAGCCTGGAAGGAGGAAATGACTGCCTTGCTGCGTGAGGAACTCACTCTTCAAAAGGTTTCCATGGAGCAACAACTGGCTCTAAGTCAACAAGACTTAACCTCTGCCCAGAAAAGCCTAGAAGAGAAACAAGTGTTGCTGGATGTCGTTCCTTCTTGGATCGAGAACTAGAGGAATGCCACTGCTAAAGCCGTCATCATGGTTTGTATTGACTACTACAGGGTAAAGCATTTTTGCGTTGTCAAGGCTAGCCGTTATGCAGATCGCTAGATCTAGGCCCTCACAGAGGAAAATGTCAACGCGCCACCGAATGAAGAGGACGACTTGGGAGATGATGATGATGATGATGGAGACTTGGGCGATGACCTGAGCGAGGGTGATGCAGATATGGTCGAAGATCAACCACCTTCTCCAGCCCTATAAACTTATCTTGTTCTTTTGTCTTTAGATAGGATTTTTTTAGCGACTTGAGCTACCGGATGTACTTTGAACCTTACTCACTCAAGGAATTTTCTTTTTCCATTTCTTTGCAATTCTTCTATTAATACTCACATATAATCTGCTTATTTTCTCAAAAAAGAACTCAGACCTCACACAGATAGCCATTTCACCAAAAATGAAAACAAAAAGAAATAAGAGAAAAATGCCAACATCGTTTCTCACTTATTTGTCGTTTCTTCCCAAGAATATACTTTTATGTCGCAGTACCGTCTTATCACAAGACTCGAACCTATTTCACAAATCCCTCATCATTATCAAATGGACAATGCATAAGCTACATCCTTGTCTTATCAAAAGAGATACCATCACTACCATACAATCATCTTATCAAAATATAAAAATGGATCCTCATGAGGCCTTCAAAAAAATCATATTACCATCTTATCAAAGGACCAGAATTGGTTCAAGATACTGTCACTACCATACATTCATCTTATCAAAAGATGAAGATGGATCCTCATGAGGTTTTAAAGTTGACCGCATTACCGTCTTATCAAAAGATCAGAATCGGCTCAGAGTACCTTCACTACCATACTGTCATCTTATCAAAAGATGAAGATGGATCCTCACCAGGCTTTAAAGTTGACTGCATTACCGTCTTATCAAAAGACCAAAATCGGCTCAGAGTACCTTCACTACCATACTGTCATCTTATCAAAAGATGAAGATAGATCCTCATGAGGCTTTAAAGTTGACTGCATTACCGTCTTATCAAAAGACCGGAATCGGCTTAGAGTACCTTCACTACCATACTGTCATCTTCTCAAAAGATGAATCCTCATGAGGGTTTAAAGTTGACCGCATTACCGTCTTATCAAAAGACCGGAATCGGCTCAAAGTACCTTCACTACCATACTATCATCTTATAAAAAGATGTAGATGGATCCTCATGAGGCTTTAAAGTTGACGGTACACCAATCACATGTCCTCTATCGTTCAGAAAACAAATTGTAACGGATTGTAACAGAATCCCTGCGTACCATTTTCCCGTTTCCTAACAGGTCTATGATCGTGCTTATTATGATCTACATAAATAAATAACTCAAGCATGTTTTTTAACGTAGTTCGGCCAAAAATGGCTACGTCCACGGTGTTATTATTTATTCGTATGTTACAAATAACACATCCGCTCTTGGATGATATAACTTTAAATTAACAATATTCCAAGAGTTGGGTAAAGGGGTATCGTCCTCTTCCTCAAGATGATACGCGCCCTTGCCGATAACCCGCGTTATCCGATAAGGCCCATCCCAATTGGGACTTAACTTTCTCATCTTTTGCCTGGTAGCTTGCCTGTTGCGAAGAACCAGATCTCCTACTTTCAACAACCGCTCTTTGACCCTCCGGTTGTGATATTTAGCCATTTTGCGCTTATAATGCAAATTCTTTATAAATACTTGCTCACGAAGCTCCGGTAATAAATCAAGTTGTGCCCGCAACAACTCTTGATTCCGCTCTTTGTCAAAGTGCTCAACTTGCAGGCTGATAACTCCCAATTCTACTTGCGTTATCGCTTCAGTTCCATATGTCATGGCAAACGGTGTTTCGCCGGTACTTGTCTTTTCAGTCATCCAGTAAGCCCATATAACGTTTGGCAATTCATCCACCCACTTCTTACGGGCTCCTTCCAATTTTTTCTTGATCCCGGTCAAGATCGTTCGATTGGTCACCTCAGTCTGTCCATTTGTTTGCGGATGCGCTACTGACGTGAACCTTTACTCAATAGCCAATGATCGACATTTATCCTGGAAATATTTTCTCTTGAATTGTGTTCCATTGTCACTGATCAAGATCCGAGGAATTCCAAACCGGTAAATGACTTGAGACAGAAAGAAATGTCATGCCATCTCCGCTAAAAATTTTGCCAGTGGCCTCACCTCAGCCCTTTTAGTGAAATAATCCACCGCAACAATCACAAATTCAAACTGAGAACGAGCCTTAGGAAACGGTCCCAGAATGTCAATTCCCCATTGAGCAAACGGGCAAGGGCTGATCAATGCCGTTATATCTACTGCCGGTTGTCATGGAATTCTTGCAAACTCTTGACATTTCTTACACGTCTGCACAAATTGATCGCAATCTCTTCTTATTGTGGGTTAATAAAAACCTAGACGAAGAACCTGTGCTACCATGGTTCCACCAGACACATGTATTCCGCAAACACCTTCATGGATCTCACGAAGTACATACTGGCCTTCTACCTCAGAAATACATTTAGCAACAGGATGAGAAAAACAACGACGAATGAGTTCTCCATCATACATAGAGCACTTATCCGCCCATCTGAGAATTTTCATCTTCTCTTTTGGATCATCCGGCAATGTTCCATGTTTGAAATAATTTATGACCGGTACCCTCCAGTCATATTCACTCTCTACAACGCACAAGGATAGTTGTTCTTCCATATATGAGGGTATTAAGATTTCTTCTATCGTAACATCTTTAGGCATAACTGCAGTTGGATCAGCAGCTAACTTGGCAATCTCATCTGCCTCTGAATTCTCCTCACGAGGAACCTGCTCAATTTTCACCCGTATTCCCATCTCTTTTATGGTTGCCAACTCCTTTTACACCTTCTCTAAATATCTGACCATCATTGGGTTCTTGGCCTGGGAAATACCGTTAACCTAATCAGCTATCAACTTAGAATCCCCGTGAATCTTCAACCAGAGATCACTCAAATCTCCGTGATCATGAATACCCTTGGTACTCAATTCTTTCCCTATGCGGAGCCCCATTAGCAACGCCTCATACTCAGCTGCATTGTTAGACAACGGCTTCTGCATCCGTAGGGCGTATCTCATCTTGATTTCGTCTGGATTGGAGATAATGATACCGGCACCTGCTGATTCCTGATTCTTTGCTCCATCCACGTGAATCACCCACGTATCTCCATATGTTTCCGGATGTGGCAGAAAACCGTCATCACTCACACCTTCCTCAGTTAACGGCTGATCTGGGAATGTGTATTCTGCCATAAAATGGGCTAAGGCCTACGCCTTAATGGACGGTCACGACTGTTACCGTAGCCCATACTGTTCTAACTCAATAACCCAAATGACCATCCGACCCGAAGTCTCTGGCTTTTTGAATATCCACTTCAACGGTTGATTCGTCAGTACAATGACCAGGTACGCTTGGAAGTACCGGTTCATTTTTCTTGTTGCCTGTACTAGAGCGTAAGCTACCTTCTCTATGCGGCCATACCTGAGTTCGGCATCCTTTAAGATCCAGCTTACGAAGCAGACAGGCCTGTGGACACCGTCATCATCTCGCACCAGTACTGCGCTAACCACCTCCTCTGCTACTCCCAAGTATAAATACAAAGTATCTCCGTCCTTTGGTAACGCCAGCAACAGATCTGACACCAAATACTCCTTCAAGTCAGAAAAGGCTTTTTCACACTCCTCCGTCCAGCCAAACGGAGCCTTCTTTCTGATTAGCTTGAAGAAATGCAAACATCGTTCACCTTGTTTAGAAATAAAATGGCTTAACGCAATGATTCTACCGGTAAGCCTTTGTACCTCTTTGACATTACGAGGTGATATCATGTCATGTATTGCACGAAGTTTTGAAGGGTTTGGTTGAATCCCCTTCTGACTTACAATATACCCCAAAAACTTTCCCGTTTGAAATGCGAACATGCATTTCTTGGGATTAACTTTCATCCTATACCGGCACATGACCTTAAACGCTTCCTGCAAGTTGGCCAAATGTGCCTCGAAGCTCTTACTCTTTATCAGCATGTCATCGACATACACTTCCATGTGCCTCTGAGCCTTGAAAATCTTGTTAGCCATCCTTTGGAATGTTGCTCCTGCATTCTTCAACCCAAACGGCATTGCCTTGTAGCAGTAAGTTGCTTTCGAAGTTATGAAAGTTGTTTTCTCTTCATCTTCAACCGCCATAGGAATTTGATGGTAACCAGAATTGGCATCCAACGAGCTCAAGTATTCATATCCTGCGGTCTGATCTACCAACTACTCAATCCGAGAAAGCGGATAGCAGTCTTTCGGGCAGGCTTCGTTCAAGTCTGTGAAGTCTATACATATTCTCCACTTCCCATTAAGCTTAGGGACAACTACCGGATTAGCCAACTAGTGAGGATATTGCACTTCCCGTATGAAACCTGCTTTGAGGAGCTTGGCCACCTCCTTCTCAATAGCGTTTGCTTTCTCCTTTGAAAAAGAACGTCGTTTCTATTGTACCGGCTTAACCATAGGATCCACATTCAAACGGTGTTCTACCATTTTCCTATGGATTCCGGGCATATCTAATGATGTCCAAGCAAAACTTCCAGCACACTTTTTTAATAACTGCACTAGTTGAGCCTGTTCAACTAGAGTTAACTTTTCACTTATGAGAAAGTGGCCATCCTTTATCCCTTCAACCGGTACCAGTATCATCTTCTCTAATGGTTGAGTCCTTCTTTCATCTTGCTGATCAAATGGATCATAAGCTACATAGACGTATCGATCACTAGCTCCACTAGTCATGACGAGATAACACTCTGCCGCCAACTTCTGATCTCCCCTGATGGTGACAACTCCATCCCATGAAGGATATTTCAACTTTAAATGTCGTTGTGAACTTACTGCCCCAAAGGCATTCAGGAACGGTCGGCCTAAGATGTCATTATATGGTGGATTAAGATCCACTACCATGAATAGTTGCTCAACTGTTCTCATTCCACTGTCCTCTAAAAAGAACACAGAAAAATATGTCACTCCTACAACGGGAATGGAAACTCCATCAACCCCGATGATGGGTTTTGGACATGGGATCAACTCAGTCTCCGGGCGATTCATCATCCTGTACGCCTTGTATGATAATAGATTAACAACACTACCGTTATCTACTAGAGTTCTAGCTACTCGGTAACACCCAACAACTGTTGTTGTGACCATTGCATCGTTCTGAGGATACACGACTCCCAGCTCATCTTCCTCAGAGAAGGAAATGACCATCCGATCCAGTACATCGAATCCCATGCCTTCTTTCAAAGATTCTTCTCTCTTCTTTTTCTCTCCAAGTGAGGGATCACTTTCATTCTTTATCACGGTACTGGAGGATCCTTACAGGTTCTCAGTTCCTCCCACTATCAAAGAAATCAAAGGAAAATCTCCCATGTTGGTCGTTGCTACCTCCTTTGCCTTATCTTTTCGCTTATCGATGACGGGAATTTCTGTGGAACCCCTGTTTGTCGTTTCCTCCCATCTTGCATCCTGTTGCGCATCTGAAGCCCGTCGACGACCTTGGGTTTCAAATTCCCCCAAATATCCTTCTTCAATCAATCGTTCAATTGTCGATTTCAGCATTTTGCATCTCTTAGTGTCATGACCATTAGCCTTATGGAAACGACAATAATGATCTCACTTTTCACCCAGGTTCATTCCTGGTCTATGAACCGGATACTTTGTTGGCAATCCTTTTTGCTCTATGATGGCAAATATCTCAGCTCTGGGCAGCAACAGAGACATGGATCCGCGATCCATTTTGCTTGTTGTTTTCTTTGAAGGGTATTCCTTCCGACTCTTCTCCTCATTCTTGTTTGCTGGAGGTGATCCTGCCCGTTTCTTCCTCTGGAAATTAGCCTCCTCCATCCTGGCATAATTGTTCACCCGGATACGCAAAAGATCTAAAGTCATGGGCGAGTCAACTAACAATGTATCCTCCAACTTGTCATAGTTACAATTCTGTTTCATTGCTTCCACAACGATTTCTACCATAACGTCAGTCATGATAGCCATCTCCAAATTAAATTGCTCCAAGTAAGCTTTGAGAGACTCCCCAGACTTTCTTCTAATGTCAAATAAATGTGCAGAGAATTTTTTGAGGGGAATAGAGGTGTTGAACCTGCTACGAAAGTGCTCCTCAATGTTGGCGAAGAAATCTATGGAGCTAGCCAATACCCTTCAAACCACTTTCTCGTTGCTCCAATAAGTGTGAGGATAAAGAGCTGGTAGGGCAGAGGGCTTCATCCCTCTGCGTTTATATCTTCAGAAAATCCTTTACCCTATTAAGGTAAGCCACTAGGTCCTTCGTTCCATCATACTACTCGATAGGTATCTTAATTCTCCAACTGACCTGATACCGACAAACCCGGTAACTCAAAGAATGCTTTGGGTTATCATCTTGTTCCCTCTAATGATCTGAAGATGCTGAGTGGGAATTTCTGCGTGGCTCCCTCCTATGGCCGTTAGGGCAATTCCGCACTGAACGATGTTCAGTCGATGACCTGTCTCGGCTTCGTCTATCATCTGATCCCTTAGCTCTTCTCTGTGAGTGACTTTAGTGAGGACTGCGCCTTACCCTTTGATCGCTCTCCCTATCATAATTTTCCATGTATCCCTCCTTATTCCTCGCTAGGACCACTATTGATGGTATTCTTGGAGGAATGGGCTGACCCCCACCTATCTCTGGGTTAAACGGTGGTGGTAGAATCGGTGTCGTTGTCTGCGGTAATGGCTGGGACGCGACCAAGGCTGCTGTGAAAGCCAGCAACGTGCGAGGATACATCACTAGCTGACCAGCTAGGTTTGATAATAGCGACATCATCTCGTCCATTCTGGGATGTAACATAATGACGGCCTTGCATCTATTGTAACAAGATTGTCTAGTCTAGTTACTAGAAGGGTTTGTTATAATTGTGAGTTATTTGTATTCAAGAACATCTATCTATTTATCATCTTCTTTCTGCATTCATCTTCACTTCGCTTCATCCATTCCTCCATCGATTACAACCTCCTAAAGGAGGCTAGATCCAACGTCTAAAAGAACCACGCTCTTATCACAACCGATAATATTTTGATGTGGTGCGCGCGGAAATAATTTCCATGTACCACTGGTGTGAAGAGCATGAAGCTTCTCTTCCATGGCTTTATGCCAGCGGGGATAAGATTTTGCAGCGTAAGGGATGTCGGTTCTGTATCTTCATGTAATGCTGCTTGGACCAAATTAATGCTGGGATTGTTATATTTAGGATTTGGCTTTCTGTTGGGTCGGAGTGTCATCCGGTGGGTACAGGTTGGGTGAGTTGAGGTAGCAGGTGGTGGAGGCTTTGGTAGGGCTTGAAAAAGCAGTTATCTCGCCGGGCTGATTGAGAACGGGCCTTGCATCCGGAGTCGTAGCTGGGCCGTGAGTGCAAGTATGGATAGATGACATAGTTGGGTCTAAGATGGGTTGAGTATAGGGACCACAAATTGGGCTTGGGCCGTGGAGTACGCTGAATAAGAGGACAAAGAAGAGAAACGTGTAGTTGGGTGAGATGCACAGACACAGGAAACAGATTTTTGAAAGGGAAAAGAGTTTTCAATCAAACTTGGGATGCGGGGAATTGTAAATTCGATTAGATTCGGGATCAAGACAACGAAAGCCGAGGTGTGATGGACTGTAACCGAGGAACACACAGGGACGAGATCGAAATTCCATTTTATGTTTATTGTAAGGACGGAGGAATAGAAAACATGTGCACCCAAAGACACGAAGGAATTTATAATCAGGGAGTTTGTTAAATAGTTTTTGGAATGGTGACATTCTGTAAGGTGGGGGTGGGTAAACGATTAATTAAATAGAAAGCGGTTTCAAACGCAAAGACCCAAGATTTGTAAGGAAAATGACCTTGACCAAGTAAGGTTAATTTCGTTTCAATGTGTCGATGTTTTCTTTCGACTTGACCTTGTTGTTAATGAGTGTGACCAAATACAATGTTGACTGTGGGATAGGATGATGAAGAGTCGAGGATGTAAAGCCCGTTTTCATTCCGTCTTTGGAGTAGGATGCTCCTGGTGGTTCGATCCTACACAAAAAAGAAATCGACGTCAAATTCCCAAACAACATTGTTATCTTTTGCTAACTTTTGAAGAGAGCAAAGATTTGTTTAAATAATTAAGGGAACGCAACACATATTCAAAGCCAATGATTTAGATTGTGAAGGAATGGAGGTTTTACGGATATGGGAAATTGCAAGAGTCTTACCATTGCCAAGTTGAATCGCATCCTGGCCAGTGCATTCATTATAGTGAGACAGATTTGCAAGGTCGGGCGTCACGTGGTTAGATGCCCTAGTGTCTGGATAGCATACGTTTGGATTCCCATGATTAATTCCATTGTAGGGTGCATGGTTGGCATTGGGTTGGTTTGGGCGAGGACTGCATAACGATCAACATAATTAGCAGCATAGTGACCGTAATTACTATAGATCTGTCATCTTGGGATTCGGCGATCATTATTGGAACTATTGTTAGGATAGAATCTGCAGCGACCATGACGCCAGCTAGAATGACCACGAAGACCGACACATCATGAGGTCTAGCAGGTTGCACGTTGCTCGAGGATTAAATTTACTAAAGTATTGGGCGAGGACTGCATAACGATCAACACAATTAGCAGCATAGTGACCGTAATCACTATAGATCTGTCATCTTGGGATTCGGCGATCATTGTTGGAACCATTGTTAGGATAGGATCTGCAGCGACCACGACGCTAGCTAGAATGACCACCAAAACCGACACATCATGAGGTTTAGTAAGTTGCACGTTGCTCAAGGATTATATTTACTAAAGTATTGCACCACCGGAACTTAATTAATCACATTTAAATTACTATGACCAAATTAAATAAAGTTTCATAATATATGGACCTAAAATGTCATTAATGATACGATCGCACTGATCGCATCGCGTACGCGAAGCCAACGCCAAAATCTCGTGGCGCTTATGTCCCGACATTTACGCTACGAAGAAGCGCACCTAAAGTTCAAGGACCAAGGGAGGACATGTTTGCAAATCCAAGGACCAAAGGGGAACTTGGTCCGGCCCAAGCCTAGCTTCGCCCACACGACGTCGCACAACGCCAGCAGCTCCCTCGCCCACACGACGCCGTTTGGGTTGTCTTCCCCACGCACGACCCGGTCGTGTGCAGCGCCCCCAACCCGCAAGATCCGTCCCACGCTCGCACCAGCCCACCCTCGATCTCACCTGGCCACCCGCAAGGCTCGGTCCACACTGCACCTGCCTCCCACGCCCGACGCGCACGGCCGCGTTCCACGCCCGCAACGTCTGCCGCACGACCAAGTCACGGCCAGCTGGCGCCCTCCCAAGCGTCCACGGCAACCGAAATTAAATCCCCACGTCCAAATTAAATCCAATTAATTGCCACCCAATTAATTGGTAAATTACCCTTCTCACCCTTAAGATTTTAGCTATAAATAGGAGCCTTTGTTTCCTTTAGAAAGTACTTTTTTATTACCAATTGATTATTCAATCTTAAAGTCAATTTTAGCTTAAATTTCTAGCGTTGTTTTCTTTCAAATTTTTGTAATTAATTCGGTTTCAAACTAGCATTTCAATTGCAAGTTTGAATTCGATCTTTTCAAGTTATTCAATATAGAAAGGTTGCTTGTTCTTCGTTAACGAGAGGGTTTTCTCGAATCACTTGTTTATCCAATTTTCCATCTTTCACTTCAAAATTCCTGATTCAAGAATCATTAATCTTGAATCAAAACCCTCCGCAATTACAACATTATCCGCTGTGCATCTATCCGAACATCATCAAATCCGCCAAGAACGCCTTCATCCTTCATCAATCGGACCATCCACAATCGAGACTAGTTCCTTGCAAATTCAACATCGAAGGATCCTAAGTTAACCAAGTAGTTAAATCGGGTATTACAATATCAAAAATTATTGTCTGGGGATTCAGCCCTCATTTAAAACTGTCATTTAAATTTTATAACTTTCTAAAATTTACAATTTTAATATTTATATTGGTCACAAAAATTCAAAAAATAGTAAAATAATTGAAAAAAAAATATAACAAATATGATACAACCATGTTAATTATTCAAAATTAAAAATAAATTGCACAAAACTTTTAAACAATTTGTTTCATTGACATAAAATTTATGCAATTTTTTATTTTAGTAAAATTAAAAAAATGTAAACCTAAGTTCGTATAGTAAGAAGAAACAGAGAAAACGGGAAGAGGCACAAAGAAACGGTGCGTTGTCATTTTCCCGTGAAATTTGTACTAATTTTTTTTAAAAAAAAGTTAAAATTGAAATAAAAAATTGCAACGATTACTTTGTTGTCTCTTTCAAAACTCTTATCTCATATTCTCTCCGGCTGAAATTAATTGACGTTTCATTGTTCATGCACGCGTTTTGAGGAAACCGAATGACTCACTATTTGATTTCAAAAAAATCAGTACTTAACGTACGTTAAAAAAAAAGTACGAAATTTTTTGGAGTCAAACAGTGAATCATCCGGGCCTCCTAGGGAGACGTGCATGAACAGTAAACGTCAATTAATTTCAGCCGGAGGGAGTAAGCTTTATAAGCAGAGGGATAACGGTCAGAAATCAAAGAAAAGTGAGAACAAAGCTTGGGATTAAAATAGTAAAGAAGAGAATGAAAGAAGAGGAGGAGGAAGAGACTTATAATTAGTAGGAGCAGTTGCAAAGTTGTGGAGTATTTGGTGCCACTCGTGTCAAAAGAGCTTCTCTTCAAATTCCCAGACAACTCTGCTTTCGGCTTCGACTACTCCCAGAGCTCAATATGGTCTCCTTTGGTCCCTCGAGCTCACAGTCCTATGGATTTAGACTCCAATTTCACACCCAAAAAGCTCACTTTCGCCGCCGGATTAGAAGACTTGGATTCTTGCAACATTAATGGCTCCTCCAAGAAAATCACCCGGTCTAGATCTAGCACCATTTCGAGAAAGAATAAGAACAAGAAGAGGGTGATTGTGCGAGTACTGCTACTTGTTTCAACATTAATCTCAACATCATGAAGAGGAATCAGCATAAGAAAGTTGCGGCTAAGCCCTCTGGTTTCTCTCCCACTCCAATGAAGCTCACTTGTGCTCCTTTCGCCACAAAGGTAAATTCTTTTTAACATTCTGAAATGGGCAAGTCAAAGATCCCAATTTTTGCTTCCAATTTAACCCCATTTCTAGATATTTTGCTTAATTGACTATGATTAAGATCTGTGTGTTTTAATTAAATTTTATTGCAGGGATGGAATAAAGTGCTGAAAGCTGCTTCAAAGCATTTCAAGAAGAGGAAGAAGAAAGATGGTGGTGGTGTTGTTGATCATGTAAAACTATCCAACTATTTGAGGAGGGATGCTAATTATTGAATCGACTCTCACTTCCACACCATTGTTGTCTGTTCTGTTATGTTCTGTGTTCGGTAAACAACGCCCAATGTTGTAATAATACTGTGTAATCTTGTTTCTTCTCCGAAAGTTTAAACTAAATGTTTAATTGCTGGAATTTATTTTCGTGAAACATTTGAAAAAAAAATTACATATGATAAAATTTTAATATAATATAAAAACATGTTTGTAACATTCCAATTGTTCTTTTTGTTATACATTACGAAGAGTTAATCAGTAGGCCAAATACTGAAACCGCACAACAATTCTGACATTGCAAGTGCAACAACACACTGAGATCATCTGTTGGGACTTAATTGCTGTTGAGATTGGAAAAGAAAAGCATTAGTTGAAAGGGTATATGTAAGGTGATAATGTTCTAACCGGGGTAGGGGTAAATGAGTCTATATCTATTGTCCATGTGCACGAATTTGGCTTCTAATCACTTGCAAATGCGCTGGAGGAGGTCTCAGAAATTCCGACGATCAAGTAACATATTCGAACTATCCTCTCCTCTTGCGGATTTTCTGTTGAATTCCTTGTTTATTCCTATATGTTGCTCTTCCTTGATTTATTATAACGGCTATTCTAGTAGACCAAGATTCCTGATATGAATGGAAATGGAATGAGCAGTGACACGTTGACTCTTGTAAATATATTGCAACTTGTGATGGGATGGGATTAGATATAATCAACAGCGATTCTGATATCCTATATTTAATTACTACATCTTTAAGCATGCATGCTGTTGCTAACTACATCAACATGGGATGATGATATATTACATAATTGACAATTCCATTCCATCCAAAAGTAGGGTTTGACATTAGAATGCAGTGAAAGTGAGTATATAATGCAGTGAATTTAATAGAACATGGCATATGCACCCCAATGATCCACACAAACACATTCATACATGAAATTAACACCACCAACAACATACATGATGGCATACATTCCATTCCATTTCCCAATATCGTTCCACAACTATCGCCACATTTTCATTATTCAGCTTAATTATTACGAGACAGCAATCAACACCTTATTTCAATGCCCTTCTATACATTTGGTTGAAGCTCTATTGAGTTGTCCTACATGTACATGCAGCAACTTGATCGGGAAATTTGATCTGTGGAGGGAAAACAAATTTCAGATTATGGTTAAGTTATCAGAGGTCCCAAACTAGCATCCATGAGGAAAGAACTATAGTTAGGCCATTTACACTATCCAACAAACAGTTTGCGCTAGTGGCTACTTGAAGCGCACATCAGTCAAAACAGAAAAGGAACATAAACTTGCAGAACATTAGTGCAAACTGTAAGAATAATGATACTTGATCATACTTTGGTTTGTCACTATTTAGTAGCTTTACCTTCAGAACCAATTGGTTCAGCTAGAGAGAGAGAGGTGCATCTGGCTGCTTCTCTGGCATAGCGTCTTGGAATGCAGATAGCTCACTGTACTCTTCATGCAACCTCAACAGAAGATGGAACTGAGTCTGTGCAAGCCAAAGATAAAAGAACACACTAAAATAAACTAAAAAGTAAAATTACAACAAATAGATAAGCAGAATTATCTGACAACATTACTCGGTTAACCCAAAAAGGCAGATGGTTAGCACTAAACTGAGGGCACAAAACATCTACTGTAACTTCCAACTGCCATTTAGATACTTAGGTGTGAATACAGTGGAGGTTTCTTTCTGTCTTCCATTTTTTTCTTTCCTTCTATTTTCTTATTTCAGGTATTACTATTACCTTAAACAACTATTTATTCTGTAACAATTAGTGTGCTAGCTACACACAAAAAAATTAAAATTCAAACCAACCAAGTTACAGTAAGTGAACATCTTAATTTTACTGCAACAACAAAAAAAAATCTTGTTTACAGATTAGACATGCATACCACATGAAATTGGAATTCAACATATAGGTAAATGAAATGCATTCATTTTACTTCAAACTGCTGTCATTAGTGACTAGACCGGTAAACTACAAACAAAAATAGGGATTGAACAGAAAAATAGACGAACTGAGAGAGTTACCATGTCGACATTGAACATTCTAATTGCTACTTGAATCTGAGGCTCTATAAACACATCTGCCTGCAAGGTAAAACCATGTAAAAAAAATTACACAAGTTCTTAGGCTGTTTCTAATTTATTTTTTTAGAGGTGGTTGTACAGAAGTACTCAAGTTTCTGTATTTTGTGTAACGTGCAACTTACAAATGTAAGATCTTAAACCAGAGAGTAGAGCTTAATGTAATGATTGGTACTATATCATATAAATGCGGTATCAGTGAATTGGGAGACGAGCCAGAGCGGACACAGATTCTTGTCCCATAACATAGTCCTCTATTAGAAGGAAAGTATGCATAAACAACAAAGACGACAGAAGAAAACTAAAAAAGAACCAGAGAGACTTCATCTCCAGTAGCGTATTTTCCAGCATGGTCTTTTAGAAGCTTCTCAAGAGCTGAAACAATGTAAACAGTAATCAGAAGAAGAATAAGCAAATAAAATTGAAGAGGAAATAATCAAACCTTCATAGTCTAAATGACATATTGCTATTGAGCTACTGTATCTGAATTTAAGAACTTGACACTATCTTTTGCTACTGTCAAAAGTATGGAAAAAGTGCACCAGTAGTACCTATCAGAAATTTCCCGTTTTAAGAATTTTTCTAGTCTATGGAGCTTAAGTTTGAAAGTGAGGGAGGTATTGCTGGACAAACGCTTAGATTTCAACAAGATTAACTTTTACGAATATTGAGATTTCAACAAGACCAACACATAGTAAAAGAACCTCTGTCATTCATCGTCACTCCAATATACTAATATTTTTCTGATGCCTAAATGCATAAATAAAATGTGTAAAGGGAAAGACAGGGTCGAATCACAGAGATTGAAGGAATAAAAACTCAATTTAAGTGTATGACAGAGAGTAAATGCAACCAAATATAAAAGTAACACCGGGAGGTTTTATGTTTATTAATATAATTAATCAACGCAGATTTGGAAGCTAACAAGATAAATGATTAAAACAATTATCCAGGGCATGAAAGTAAATAACAATTGAGGGCAAGATAACTAAAAACAATTCAAGGGCAAGATAGCAAGAAAAGCTGTAAAAGAGATATTAATTCAATGAGAAGAGATCTTAGCAAAAGATGTTCTCAGGTTGCATTTCGGGTTGGTAAATCATTGGCACAGAAATATTCCAAACTCATACATAGACCTGCTATAGGGACTAAGTTCTCACTACGAATCCCCTACTTACCTTCTTAATAAAAGTCACCCCCCGTTTTCACATATGAGACGACCTTCACGTTTCGCCGTCCTCCTAGGCATGAATGCGGGGATGCAATACTCAAAACGCCCATGAAATGGAGGCATGACGTCTCAGTGTGTCAAGCTCGGGGTACAATCCTAAATGACTATTTACCCCTAGACGAAAGACCTCTCGCGATGTCCCCACTAGGTGTCTACTACTCCTAACAATCTCGCATTGATGTTATCGCTGTTAGGATGACAGTACCCACACAGAAATACTAACAATTGATCAGGCCCTTAACATTTCTAAATGAGCATGGCAAGATAATGATAAATAACCAAATATGACAATGAGAATATATTAAGCACGTTTAAGCCTCTTAACCAAGCCTTGCAACCTTTGCAACACCCTTTACTAAGAAGATGAGAACTTAGCTACTCATAATAAAATATAAGCAGCAAGTAGGGAAGAAGAATAACATAAACAAGATTAAAGGAAATAAAAGAGAAATGTATTAGAATAAACCGATGAAGAATTCAATGATTCTTTTCTTCTCAAGCTAATGGCGTTGCTCAAAAAGAGGAAGAGAGAATCCCTAAAATTTAGGTAAAAGTGTGAGTGTGTCCTAGGACCAGTCGTCCTTACAAAAACCGTAAAACTAAGCTTAAATAGACTAAAAACTAGCTAAGGGACAAAATACAGCTAAGGAGAGAGAGTGTCAGCACATGAGAGGGTGACAGCACATAGGAAGGACACACCCTTGGCAGAGAATCTTCTGGAAGCGTTTGACATCTTCTAGAAACGCTTAGAATCCCGTTCGGATCTTTGAAGATTCCTCTCTTTGGCTTTTGATCTTTAATCTGATGAGGATATGTCAAGGGTACAAGAATGCTCACTGGTCTGGTTAGCGTCGAGGTCGCGATGACATATCGATCTTCTAGGCCTTGATGCTTCAAAGTTCAAGAAATCCTTCCAAAAATGCTCGCTTTCGCTCTTTTCTTCCTTTAAGCACTGATCTGCAAAAAGATGGGAAAAAGGGCAAATCAGAAGTATCATGCCCTCGAAAAGGCCGAAATAAAGGGGAAAAACCTATACTAAAAGCATGCGATCAAACATCCCCACACTGCCCAATGCTCGCCCTCGAGCATTCAAAAAACTGGAAATCGCCTCAAGAACAGACAAACACAACTAATCAACACACAATTACAAACTGGCACCGAGCTAGACTTCACACGAACTCATCCTCACCTAGAAGACACCTGCATCAAATCAGAAGGGTAACGACCACAAAGATTAAACTTTCCCACATCAGGCCCTCTACCAGCAATCCTCACCAGATGCGTGTTTACACTCACTCTTGCAAGCAAGGCTAAGTGTTTTTCGCTCAAAACTAAATGCACAAAGCATAGCACAAAATCAAACTTGCATATCAATCCAAGTACTGTAGTACACATGCAACGACAATCATTGATCGGAAAGAACAACGCATCAACAAAAAGAAAGAAAAGGGAAGGGTGAGCTAGAAAAGAAGAGGTAGAGGTAGAAACGAAACAGAAGTGAGGAGGAATGGGGAGAGAAAAGAGACAACCAGATAGAACCTGGATAGATTCCTTGGCTTAGGAAAAAGGCAAAGTGGCAAGGCAGCTTTCATCGAAGGCACGATGGCGATTTGGGGGCTAGACGGAGGAATTCATCTTCGAGGGTAGGAAGTTCTTCTCTTGTTGTGTCGTTAGATGCGGATATTCTTTTGTTCGTGTAATGCCCCCTCCTTTTATTTTGAATATTTATAATATATAATTTTCTTTAAGAAAAAGGGGCACGAACCTTTCCATCTTTGATTCTTCTTGGGCATCAAACTTTTGAATTTTCTTTTGGCTCTTGCCCTAGATCTGCTTACAGCATCGATGGTCAACTTCTTCGGATTCCCTACACTTGAACTTTTCTAGGGGCTCGACTCTTTTTAGAATGGACTAGGGCTGAAGAATTTTGCTTTTCTTGCCATAGATCTCTGCTTTCTGCGCTGAAGTCTTAACTTCCTCTGCTTTCCCACACTTGGTCTCGTCTGCACGTCCTTTGGATGTCTAGCCCTCGACGTTACCCTCAACAATCGCTACCTTACCTGCCAAGGAAAAAGATCAAGGAAAAAGTTCGAATGGTCAGGAAAGAATATGAAAAAATGGGTGTCAGGGCATGAAAAGGGGTGAGAGAAAAAGAAGAGAAAAGAAAAGAAAGAAATACGACATTGATGTGAAGTTTTTCATCAAATCGATGCTTTCCCAAGTCTAATGGTGCCTATACCCAAGGATATCATGCAAGTTCAACCAGTGCCTAGCTAAAGCATCCTAATTACTCAAGAAAAGAAATGGGCATGGAAGCTCAAAAGTGCTCATTGGGTGCTATTTGTGACTACTGGTGTCTAGGCCTAGATGTGGATATAAGGCTCAGCAGGCAAACATGAGAACAACTAGGTCTAGACAAGGTGCTGGTGCTTCATACTTGTGCACAAATGATCAACAGTGTATCCATTCAAAGAGGTTTTAAAATCTAGGCAGTGACAGATATTTGGGAAAAATTAAAATCCGAAAATTATAAAATCCGAATTTTTTTCACAAAAACACACAATCATGCAAATAACGGGAAGATTAAACATGCAGTCACACACACGACAAACAAATAAAACATAAATAAATCCCTCCCCACCATAGTTTTGAAAACCGGACCGAAAATGCATGTGAACCGAGTTGGACCGGCCGAACCGGTCGGTTTTTTAACAACCGACGAACCGGCCGGTTCAATGCTAAACGACGCCGTTTTGAACCCAAAATTCAAAACGACGCCGTTTTGATTTTTTATATTTTATTATTAATAATTTTTTAATAAAAAATGCAAAATTTTATGGGCCAGCCCAAAACGGCATCGTTTTGGTTTGGCCAAAACAGCACCGTTTTGGCTTTGGTTATTTTATTTTATTTTATTTTTTAAAATTTGATGGGCCGGCCCATTATAGGCATGGGCCAGCCCATTATAGGCATGGGTCAGCCCATCAGAATTTAAAAACCAGCCGGTTCAATCCGGTTAAATTATCTAAGATTGAACGGTTCGATGTGTGTCCGGTTCAAAACGGTCCAATGGTTCAATCCGATTTTTTCCAGTTTAACCCGGTCGAGCCATGAAATTTTCATTTCCGATTCGCTGTCCGGTTCGGTTTCAAAAACTATGCTCCCCACACTTAGGAAGCACATTGTCCTCAATGCGGGAAGGGCACACAAAGGAGTTCAACAAAAATTAAAAGAGTACAGAACAAGAAATTAAAAGAAAGTAATAAAAATTATTTTGAACCCTCCTCGAGGGCAAGAGAAGTAATTATTTGAGGGGCGGGAGGACAAATTAGACTTTCAAACATTAAATCTATCCCTAAATTAGACTTTATTAAACATTTATTTTTTTGCTAAAATTAACCTCATTTTTATTTTATGAATTATAATAATCGAAATCAAGTAATCTAAACTCTTGTTGATTAGTTTTGATAGTATGCATTATTTTTCTCCTCACCGGATAAATTTTGACAAAAGTATAGCAAGCCTTGGATTTTTAAGGAAATCTCACTTAACAAAATCCAAATGCTCTTCTTTCTACATAATTAAACGTATTCTCTTGTAATTGCTGAGAATGACTTCTGAACCACAAGTTACTGTATCTATAATTATTCCTGTGATTTCAACTCAGGAGATCCCTGCACTATCTTCATTTATGACTCCTATGAATGTGGGGGCTAATCAACTATTTTGGCATTTGGAATTCTTCGCACTCCATGGAAAAGTTCGACTATGCCCAACACCTCATTTGCTGGACCCAGTGTAGGGAATGCGCAATATGGCATGAAGTGGATGGTCCAGTAGCAAAGCAACCTACAGGCAACCATAATATGATTCAAGTGTTAATTTGGGTTCCCGCAAAACAAAGAGAAAAAAATTGTTATGGGTGAAAGGTGATTCAAGAAAAGGATCAATATAATGAGAAAGTTTAGAAATCTCCCTGTCACACATAACGGCTTTAGAGCTCAAGTCCTCGATTATCTCTTCCTCAATCTCTCTTAACTCCTCCTTCTCAATCTTCCCCGGCTTGAATTCTGTGTCTAGGGCAAGACACTCTTCACAAGATTTGATGTGGTGAAAAGCTTCAAAAACCTCATTCCCTTGGCCCACCAAAGTCTCAGAACAGTTCTGGAGTTGACTTGGCAAATTTGGTTGAACAACGACTTCTGCCTCTAATTTTGCGTCTAGGGCACGACACTCATCATAAAAATCTGGTAGATTTGCATCGCTCAACATTGTGACTGCACTGGCCCTAAACTCTACGTTGGCTTCTGACTCTGAAAGAAGACATCCTGGACCCTTCAAGTTTAGCTCATTCATGGGCATGAAAAGGTCCTTTATCCCATAAGACTCATCATCTTAGTCATGACGCTCAGATGGCAACTCCCATAGAATGGTTGTTGATAGATTCTCAGAGAATGGTGAAGACATACACTAGACAAGACTAGATATAAAATGAAACAATAAAAGAAACAATGGGGGGTTTTGGTTGGTTAATCTAGTTAACCAAGATAGAGATAGCTGCTAACAAAATAATTAATTAAAAGCAAATATCAAGGGAAGGAAAATAAAGAGTAATCAGGGGCAAGACATGTAAGTAGAAATTAAGGGCGAGACATGCAAACAAAAATCAAATAAAGAAATGAAGTCAGAAGAGAAGAGATCTTAGCAAAGGACATTATCAGATTGCGTCGAGGGCATGATAATCATCGGCTCAAGGATATTTTATTCTCATACCATAGACATGCTATAGGGACCAAGTTCTCACTACGAATCCCCTAGTTACCTTCTTAATAAAAGCCACCCCCCGTTTTCACATATGAGATGACCTTGACGTTTCACCGTCCTCCTAGGCACAAATGCGGGGAGACAATACTCAAAATACCCATGAAGTGGAGGTAAGACATCTAGGGCATGACGTCTTAGCTTGTTAGACTCGCGGCGCAACCCTAGTCGATTGTTTACCCCTAGACGGAAGGACCTCTCGCGATGACCCCACTAGGTGTCTGCTCCTCCTAATGGCCTCACGTTAGTTATTACTATTAGGATGACAGTAATCATCTAGGATTAGTTACTAGTTGGCCAGACTACTATCTTGCCCTAGACGAATTAACAAGAAACCGACAAACAATCAAATACAACAATAAGAATATATGAAGAACGATTAGGCCTCTTAACTACCCTTATGCAACCCTCAAAATACCTCTGCTAAGAAGGGAGAATCTAGCTACTCATACCACAAAACAAATAAACAAAATAGGAAAAGAAAGATTGCATAAAAGAAGAAGAACGAGAAGAAGAAAACTAATAAATGTTACCGGCTGGAGCAAAGCTCCGATTAAATACAGTGGTTGCTGGATGAAGAGGTCTCAGCCACCACCCAAAAGGGGGAGGAGAGAAAAAGAGGCGGCTGCCAAAAGAAGAAAGTGGAAAAATATTTACAAGATGTCTAAAACCCTAAAAACTAGAGGTTTATATAGTGTCTAGCCCACAAGAGGACAAAATCCAGCTAAGGGACTAGAAAAAGATAAATTCCAGCTAAGGGGAGAGAGTGACAACACATGGAGCGTGCTGGAATATTCTAGAATCTTCTAGATGCGCATGGAATCTTCTAGAAATGCAAGGAATCCTGTGCGAATCTTTGGGGATTCCTTTCTTTGGCTTTCGATCTTGCTCTGATGTGGATGCGTCACGGGCACGAGACTACTCAATGGTCTGGCTAGCATCGAGGGCACGATGACGCTCCGATCTTCTGGGCCTTGAAGCTTCGAAGTCCTAGAAATCCTTCCAAAATCACATGCTTTTGCTATTTTCTTCCTTTAGGCACTGATCTGCAATAAAGATGGGAAAAGGGGCAAATCAGAAGTATCATGCCCAGGAAAAGGCTGAAATAGAGGGGAAAAACCTGCACTAAATTTAGATTCAAGGTATAATTTTAAACTAGGATTTGTTAGAGGATTTTAAGGGTGAAAGAACACTAGAAATAGTCTCTCTTACCTTCCCTAGAGGGACATCGAGAGATCTCTACATCTCTTCTTCCAAATCTCACCTCTACATCTCTTCTTCCAGCTCAATTTTATTTCTTTCAGTTGCTTTTCTTTATATAATTTTACCATTTTCTTTATTTTTCTTGTCTTGCTCTAACTAATCTTTCTTGTTCTTAGTAGAGGTGTTTAAAGCATGAGTATGAGCTTGCATGAGACCTAATTGATCTCGCAATTATTTCTTAACGTATTTTCTGATTGATTTTAGATCTAGCTAATCTAGAAGTGAATAGATAATGCAGCAACCATTCTTCTAGGTCATGGATTATTGACCAAGAGGGTCGAAGTAGGCACCTACGCGCTAGCGGGATTCTACAGAACTGTAGGGGGGAAGGTTAATCAGATCCAGTCCCGATTGACGCCCGAGGATACTAGTCTGGAGTTGTCTTTCCCTAGTCGTTCATCAGCCAACTCAGTAACCCCTTTAACCAGCAAGGTGCTAGTTGGTTAGGCATCATCTCTAAGCGTACCTGAGATTGTGTTGATACAGGAGGGAAGTAGGGGTCATAAGCGTACCTTGATCATATAGAAACTCTATAGATTAAAGATGAATACCCATGCATCCATGATTGCAACTCATATCTCATCGCTTGCCAAGCCTATACTAGGAATTTCTCTCATATTTGATATTTTCTTCTTAATTTGTGTCTTGACCAAGAATCTCTTTCTTGGACAAGATAGTTATCTGTTTTATTTTTTATTTTTGTTTTGAATACAAAAACCTCCCCCATTCAACTAAGTATTTAATTCTGGTCTTTTATCTTGTTTTAAGTCCACCCAATCTCTGTGGATTGAACCTCTTACCACTATTTGTAATCTTTTGTAGGTACTGATAAGTTGTATTTATTTTTGACGGATTAATCGTCACTCAAATATACTAATATTTTCCTGATGCCTAGATGCACCAATAAATGCGTAAAGGGCAAGACAGGGTCAAACCACAAAGATTGAAGGAATAATATTTCAGTTTCAATGCATGACAGGGAAGAAATGTAACCAAATACAAACGTAACAATGAGGGTTATGCTGATTAACAAATCAATCTGATGATTAGTCAATGAATGGACTAGAGGGGGGGGGGGGGGGGGTGAATAGTCCCTTCTAAAAACTTCAAACTTTCTGCACAAATAGAGAGGAGAAGAATAGCAATACACAAAATGTATAGTGGTTCCAATTCACACGAATTGTACTCCACTACCTAAGAGTCCTCCTCTTAGGATTTTCGAATGCAACACCTTGCTATTCACTAGAGCTTTTCACGGGTTCAGCTCAACAACCTTACAATTGGTTTTCCGGGGCTAACCAACAACCTTACAATAGTTTTCCAAGGCTAAACTATAACCTATTGGTTTTTCAAGGGCTCAACCACAACCTATCAATAGTTTTCCAAGGCTCACTAACAACCTATGGCTTTTCAAGGGCTCAACCACAAACCTATGTTCTCTTTCAAGGGATGAGAACACTACCCTTAACCCAAAAGTGTTAGGTACACTTTTCAAACCTTAACAAAGATATTATCTCAAAATGCAACAAACAATTGGTGTACACAAAAATGAATAATAGTATGATTAAATTCAACACCAATAAATGAACAAATTACCTCAGAAAGAAAGCTTCAAAAGAACTCCCAAAATGACACAAGACAAGATTGAAATCGTTGAGGACAGCTTGTGTAAAGAGTGTTTTGATTTTTGGAGTTTGTAAAAATGGAATTTTTATGAATGAGCTTTCTCAAATGTTCTCTTGTTGTTCTATATGTTCATCCTTCCTATCTAACTCATCTAAGATGAGTATATATAGTGTTTGGCAGAGGGAAGGTCGGACAAGAGAGGATGGGAACAAAAATGACCGTTTTAAGTGGACAAAGTGACTATTGGAACTTGTCTGCTTCTAACCGTGATCACGGTTAGGAGTAACCGTGATTACGGTTAGGACGACCTCAAGCCTTTAAAAAAACTAGCCGTTAGACTGACGTGATTCACGTTTAGGTCTAACCGTGATCACGGTTGCTTAACCGTGATCACGTTAAACCCCTTAACGTGATTCACGTTACTCTCGGAAGTAAAATTCGTTTTGACACACCTTAACCGTGATTCACGGTAAGGCTTACCGTGATCATAGTTAGCTGAAATTGCAAACCGTGATTCACGTTTGGCCATAACCGTGATCACGTTTAAGGCCTGATATGAAATCCTTAAAACGTTTTTTCAAAACTTGTTTGACACAAAACCTTTTGACCCTTATTCTCTGAGGTATTTGAACATAAACCAAGTGTTAAAATAATACATACTTACATATAAATTCGATCCTAAATAACACTTGATCTTGAGTTTGCGAGTTCTTGAATTCGTTGCTTCCAATTAATGTTCGTCGCAAACTACACACATTCACACTTAAAATCCAATTAGCTATCTAATTAATTTACGAGTCTTGACATCATCAAAATAGGTTCGAGTACCTTTTGGGCTAACACAATCAACGCAGAAGTGGGAGCTAACAAGACAAATAATTAAAACCGCAAATCACAACACAAAAGTAACAAACATTCGAGGCCATGAAAGTGAAGAACAATCAAGGGCAAGATAATCAAAAGCAGTTCGAGGGCAAGAAAACAAGAAAAGCAGTAAAAGAGATATTAATCTAATGGGAAGAGATCTTAGCAAAAGGTGTTCTCGGGTTGCATTTCAGGTGGCACAAAAATATTCCAAACTCATGCATAGACCTGTTATAGGGGCCTAGTTTCCACTCAACACCCCCTACTTACCTTCATAGGTAGAAGCTACCCCTCGTTTCCACATATGAGGTAGCCTTGACGTTTCGTCGTCCCCCCAGGCATGATTGCGGGGAGGCACTACTCAAAACGCCCATGAAGTGGAGGCAAGACATATCTAGGGCGTGACATCACAGTGTGTCAAGCTCGCATCACATACCCTAAACGACCATTTACCCCTAGACGAAAGACCTCTCGCGATGTCCCCACTAGGTGCCTACATTAACCCAAGGCTTCGCGTTAGTTATAACCAAAAGAATGACACTACTCACACAGAAATATTAACAGTTGATCAAGCCCTCAACATTTCTAAATGAGCATGGAAGTAAAATGATAAACAACCGAATATGACAAGAGAATGTATTAAGCATGCTTTAGGCCTCTTAACCGAACCTTACAACCCTTGAAACACCCTTTACTAAGAAAGATGGAACTTAGCTACTCATAATAAAATATAAACAACAAGTAGAAGAGGAAAATAACATAAACAATATTAAAAGAAAATAAAAAGAGAAGTGTATTAGAATAAAGCGATTGAGGAAATCAATGCTTTTTCTTTTACAAGCTGACGACGGTGCCCAAAAAGAGGAAGAGAGAGTCCCTAAAATTTTGATAAAGAGAGAGAGTGTCTTAGGATCAGCCTCCTTTACAAAAACCCTAAAGTTTAGCTTAAATAGCTTAAAAACTAGCTAAGGGACAAAATACAGCTAAGGAGAGAGAGTGTCAGCGCATGAGAGGGTGACAGCGCATAGGAAGGACGCGCCCATGGTAGGGAATATTCTGGGATCTTTTGGCAGTGCCTGACATCTTCTAGAAATGCTTGGAATCCCGTGCGAATCTTCGGAGATTCCTTTCCTTGGCTTTTGATCTTTGATCCGATGCGGATATGTCAAGGGCACAAGACTGCTCACTGGTCTAGTTAGCATCGAGGGCACGATGACCTTCCGCTCTTCTAGGCCTCGATGCTCCAAAGTTCCATAAATCCTTCCAAAATCACTCGCTTTCGCTCTTTTCTTCCTTTAGCCACTGATCTACAAAAAGATGGGAAAAAGGGGCAAATCAGAAGTATCATGCCCTCAAAAGGGCCGAAATAAGGGAGAAAAACCTACAATAAAAATGTGCAATCAAACATCCCCACACTGCCCAATGCTCGCCCTCGAGCATTCACAAAACTGGAAATCACCTCAAGAAACAGACAACACAATTAATCACACACAAATAAAAACCGGCACCAAGGTAGACTTCGCACAAACTCATTCTCACCTAGAAGACACCTGCATCAAATCAGAGGGATAACGACCCCAAAGATCAAACTTTCCCACATCAGGCCCTTAACCAACAATCCTCACCAGATACGTGTTTACACCCACTCTCGCAAGCAAGGCTAAGTGTTTACCGCTCAAGCGAAATACACATAACACAACACAAAATTAAACTTGCACATCAATCCGAGTACAGAGTGCACATGCATGGGCAATCATCAATCGGAAAGAACAACGCATTAGCAAAAAGAAAGAAAAGGGTAAGGCAGGAGAGAAAAGAAAGGATACAGAAAAGAAATGGAAGCGAGGAGAAATGAAGAGAGACAAGAAATAGATAGAGAGAAAAGAAAGAACCAAATAGAACCTGGATGGATTCCTTGGCTTATGAAAAAGGCGAAGTGGCAAGGCAGCTCTTATCGAGGGCACGAAGGCGATTCGGGGGCTAGACAGAGGTATTCTTCTTCAAGGGCAGGAAGTTCTTTTCTTGTTGCAGCGTTGGATACAGATACTCTTTAGTTCATGTAATGCCCCCCTCCTTTTATTTTAAATTTTTGATTTTTTTTTTGAAAATTGGAGGGGGCACGAACCTTTCAAAAATTTGAATCTTCTAGGGCATGAAACTTTTAATTTTTTCTTTTGGCTCTTGCCCTAGATCTGCTTCCAGCATCGATGGTCGACTTCTTCGGCTTCCCCACACTTGAACTTTTCTAGGGGCTCGATTCATTTCAAAATCGACTAGGGCTGAAGAGTTTTTACTTTTCGGGCCCTAGGACTCTATTTTCTACGTTGAAGTCTTACTCTCTGCTTCCCCACACTTGGCCTTGTCTACACGCCCTTTGGATGTCTAGCCCTCGACGTTACCCTCAACAATCGCTACCTCACCTGCCAAGAAAAAAAATTAAGAAAAAGTTTGAATGGTCAGGAGAGAATATGAAAAGAAGGGGAGTGTCGGGGGCATGAAGAGGAACCAGATAAAAATAAGAGAAGAGAGAAGAGAAAGAAAAAGACATTGATGCGTAGTTTTTCGTCAAATTGATGCTTTCCCACGTCTAATGGTGCCTATAACCAGGGATATCATGCAAGCTCAACCAGTGCCTAGCTAAAGCATACTAATCACTCAAGAAAAGAAATAGGCATGGAAGCTCAAAATGCTCACTGGGTGCTATTGTGATTACTAGTGTCTAGGCCTAGATATGGATATAAGGTTCAGTAGGCAAAAATGAGAAAAGCTAGGTCTAGACAAGGTGCTGGTGGTTCATACTTGTACGCATGCGAAAAAGTGTGTGTCCATTCAAAGAGGTTTAAAAACTGGCAGTGGGAGAAATGTGACAAAAATTAAAATCTGAATTTTTTTTCACAAAAAGACACAGTCATGCAAACAATGAAAATTTAAACATACAGTCACACAAGACAATCACAAATAAATTCCTCCCCACACTTAGGCAGCGCATTGTCCTCAATGCGGGAAGGGTACACATAAAAGTTCAGCGAGAATTAAAAAGAAGTACAGTACAAATAAAATAAAGAGCAGGTAAAAATGTTTTTGGCCCTCCTCGAGGGCAGGAAAAATAAATTGTTTAGGGGGGGGGGGGGGTCATTGGGGTGGGAACTTGCTCCTGGCCACTTCAGCCATCAAAGCCTGAAGTTCCGTGAGAACCGCCTGGAGTAGACGCTCGATTCAGAGGATTATCTGAGAGGATGGATTAGATGGACTGCTTACTGGCTGAACATTGGAGGAACAATTTGAATTATCTGCTTGGGCACGAGGGGCTATAGGGAGTCGGGACCTCGAAGGGTCTGGATATTTGAAATCACCTCCATGCTTCGTGCCAAAAACCTTCTCTCCCGAGGGTGTGCTTCCTATGGAAACCTCAAAATACCATGTGAGATACATAAATGCCCCATCCCATCGAGGGTACGGGGATCTAAATCTTTGAATGCAATGGGATCACTAAGGCCAACAGAGGTCAAGTCCAAGTTATGCAAGTTCATAGCAAGCAATGCAATGAGAGATCCTAAAATGGGGCCACAAGAGCTGTTTTGAACATGAATGATTGTTGCAGCTATCCAAAATCCTAAATTCACCCTACGCTTATTTTTCATGCACCAAAGAAGAAAAAGTTCTTGGAAAGTTAACTGCCCGGAAGATTGAAATCTAGCAGCAAAAGTAAGGGAAAGAAAATAATGCAAAATTCTAAGGGAAGGATCCATAATTTCATGCGCTTTAGATTATTTAGGGTTGAATTCAGCACTAGGATTCTCAGTTAGTTCATAGAAAGCAACATCAGCATCAAACACAGCAGGGATAACAGTTAAACCATTCTTATAAGCACTGGATTTCAAACCCTCAAGGGTGACAAAATTAAGCATGCAGCTGAACTCATTAAGTGAAAGCTTGGACCATTGGTTCGCTAAACGAAAATTAATCAGACCAGGGGTAGACAGGCTTGGCCCAAATTTGCCCTTAGGCCTAAAATGGTCAGAAGCAACCCAAAATGTAGTGAACATCTCAAGTGAGAGCTCAACATAGGTCGGGTGTTCTAAAAAGAACAGGGATTCCTAACCAATGTTACCTATGAGCTCTCGGACTCGAGATTCGAGTCCCATCCTTCTTAAAAATTCTAGATCCAGGCGCGCAGACGGGCTAACGCCTCTGGAGTTCATAGCATGCAACTTATCAAGTGATGGTTTATCATTAAAATTTAACCAAGCATGTGGGTTAGAAAGGTCAGAAATAACCTGGAGAGAAGACGTTCGCGGGGTAGAGGCAGGAACTGGTGTCGAGCCCTCGACGTCTGAATCATCGTCTTGCCGATGATAAGCTTTCTTCGATGTTGTGGGCTTGCTCTAGACCTTTGAGGAAGATGTGGCTTTCCTCTTCTTTTCCCCTGGCGTCTGAGGCTCAGCTGACTGCTCCGCTCTGGCCGGAGCTTTGGACTTTCCTTTTGCCGCCGCTTTCTTCATCGCGACCTCCTTTTCCTTGGCTTTCTTCTCGCTCTCAGCTTTATGGGTTGTTTCTTTCTCAGCCTTTTCTTTCTCAAAATCCTCATCTTCTTCTTCTTCCACGACATCATTCTCGCCGGACCCTTCATCCTCGCCAACAGCGGTTTGCTCGACCTCCTCTTCTTCTGGTCTGTCAGGCGCCTCGACTTCGGGTTCAGATTCAGACACAAGGATGTCCTTCAAGGCCTCATCCACCGTGAGGTTTTTCTTGGCCGCAAGTGAGGGCTTTTCTGATACGATCCTCGTATCGTAAAGTTTCCAGCCCAAGTCGGCTAGGGTTTGGCAAAAGAGAGCACGAATTAATATTTCCTATTTTTATGTGCTTTAATTACTATGTAGAGCTTTGGCTTAATTAGGAGTTTATTTTATTTAGGAATTAATTATTTAGGTAACTATCTATTATTAGTAGTTCTATTTCTAGTAAGACTTGTATTGTAAAACGCCTATTTAAAGGCTTGCTTTGTTATTAATAAAATGAGATCAGAATTTCCATCAAACACCTTACCAAATCCCCGTTTACATTATTCTACCTTCTTACTTTCTTGATCTCCGGTGCAAGCCGTTCTTGTGTTTAACTTAGCCGTGGACTCGGTTAGGGCTAGTGAACTAGTGTGGCATGAGCAAAGCGTGGCATTTGTGGAGTCAAGTGTGGAAGGAGCGTGAGCAAGCGTGTTGGCGATTCGTGGATTCGATCGTTGTGAAGATTGTGGATTCAATCTTTTTTTGCTAAAGGGTGGATTCTCTTTAGGGTGCGACTAGGGCGTACTTAGGCAAGTGGACTCTTGCCAACAACCATCAACTCTAAGGGTGGATTCCTTTCAAGACAGCCAAGAACTTTCGTGGAGAACAAAAGGGGATTTTCGATCAATTTCGCGCATCAAACCTACAAGAGAACTAGATCGGCACTTATGCGCATCCTAGCCTAGCAAGGATCGTATCAGTTGGTAGCGGAGCTCAAGGGAGTTCTAGGTTTGGTAAGAAAATCTCATCTATCTTTTATTTTTTTGTTGAGTCAAAAAGACTCACAAAATCAAAAAGTGTCTTTGAATTTTCTGTTTTGAGTCTGTGTCGATTTAGAAGTTCTAAATCAAAGTCGAGTCTTTTTGTTTTTTTTTTAGTCCGTTTAGGAGTTCTAAACCAAGTTATTTTGTTGAGTAAAAAAAAGAAAAAAAAAGGAAAAAAGAAAAGAAAAGAAATATTTTTTTTCGGGTAGAGATCCGAATTGGATTACTAATCGGATTGGTATTTTAATTCTTGGTTTAAAAGTGTCAGTCCGTGTGGGAGTGGATTAAGAATCTAATTCTTAATTCAAGTCCGTGTAGGAGTTGAAGTCTTAGTGGTCATGTGAGTCTATATATAAACAAACCGCTTGTGGGTTGTTTATTTGTCTAAATTCCTTTCGTGTCAAGACCACAAAAGGCCATAAACTACAACGTGTCCTTCTTTTTATTTTTGAGGCATGACGAGACAAATTGAGAGAGGCAACATGGTGGCCAGTACGGCAAAAGTGAGAGGAGACAGTGAGGGGTTGACAAACTCTGTTGTTAATTCCAATTCCAATTCCAAATGAAAAAGGGAGAGCGAAAACAGTCCCAAATCGCTTAGGTTTATTGAAGGAAAGAGCGGAGCTTCAAGGAGGGAGGGTTCGGCCAAACCAATCCCAAATCAGTTGGTAATATCTTTTTCTTCATCCTCTTCGTCTTCATCATCTATGCGTTCTTCAGTACAGGACAACTTTGAGATGATATCCCGAGAGAAGGACGAGATTGATTCAAGGGCGAATCAAAAGGATCAAGAAGCGAGGCAAGTCGAGTTCGCAAAACAGCAGGTACTTTTACGGCTTGCTTTAATCAAACAAGACTTGACTGCATATGTTGAGTTTATGGATTTCTTTGACCCAATGGGGGAGTCTACCTTTGCAAGCAAACTGCTGCAGCTCAAGGAAGACAGCGGCCTTACCTTTTGGAATTACTTGCGCCGAAGGTATATGGGGTCAGATGGAGTGATGGAGTGGTTGAGTGTTTCACTTGACGATTGGAAAACGACTATAGGGAGTCTATGCACAGCCACTGAATATGGATTGCGATTAGTGGATTTATTGTACTGGTATAATTTGTCCTTTGACACAGGTTCTAGGTGCAGGAGCGAATATTATCATGCATTCGGTTATAGGCCGCAATCCGTACCATCAAAGCAAGTTCGCGTCTTTAGCTCACCTAAAGGACGTTTGAAGACTTTACGAGTTGTCCCCACTAGTGCACAGCAGAATTCGAGGGCGAATTCTTTCCAACAAGGAGGGGATGATACGATCCTCGTATCGTAAAGTTTCCAGCCCAAGTCGGCTAGGGTTTGGCAAAAGAGAGCACGAATTAATATTTCCTATTTTTATGTGCTTTAATTACTATGTAGAGATTCGGCTTAATTAGGAGTTTATTTTATTTAGGAATTAATTATTTAGGTAACTATCTATTATTAGCAGTTCTATATTTCTAGTAAGACTTGTATTGTAAAACGCCTATTTAAAGGCTTGCTTTGTTATTAATAAAATGAGATCAGAATTTCCATCAAACACTTTACCAAATCCCCGTTTACATTATTCTACCTTCTTACTTTCTTGATCTCCGGTGCAAGCCGTTCTTGTGTTTAACTTAGCCGTGGACTCGGTTAGGGCTACTGAACTAGTGTGGCGTGAGCAAAGTGTGGCATTTGTCGAGTCAAGTGTGGAAAGAGTGTGAGCAAGCGTGTTGGAGATTCGTGGATTCGATCGTCGTGAAGATTGTGGATTCAATCTTTTTTTGCTAAAGGGTGGATTCTCTTTAGGGTGCGACTAGGGCGTACTTAGGAAAGTGGACTCTTGCCAACAACCATCAACTCGAAGGGTGGATTCCTTTCCAGACAACCAAGAACTTTCGTGGAGAACAAAAGGGGATTTTCGATCAATTCCACGCATCAAACCTACAAGAGAACTAGATCGACACTTATGCGCATCCTAGCCTAGCAAGGATCGTATCATTTTCTACCTTGGGCTTTTTGGGCGTTGGGGTGGAACTTGGTGGTTTCCTGGATACTCGGCTGAATTTGGTCATCGGAGAGGTTCCTAGAACTGAGCCGGTGACCTCTAGCTCGTCGTCTGATGGGTTTGTAGCGGCGGAGCTTGGTGCTGGTTTCGTTACTGGAGGGATGGTTGGAGACGGTGGTTTTTCTGTGTTAGGGCCAAGGCTAAGGGAGTTGGGAATGGAGTCTTTAGTGGAGGAGGAGGATGGTTCAGGCCTTTTTGGTTCTTGAACCTTTCGTTTGTGAGCTACCCGCTTGATAGGCATAGGGAAGGGTGAGAAAGGTGATTTGTGAGAGAGAGATGTTGATTTTTGCGTTGATGGTGATGGGTTAGTGGAGTTGTGTTTGGATGTTTGTGAGAGAGGGAAAGGTTTTCGAGAGGGATGTGGATAATAGCTGGAGGGGGGATGGGAAAGGACGAGGGGGAGCATTCTGAAAATTGGCTGACGACTGACAAGGTATTAATTAGGGCTACCTTTTTGTCTCTTGGGCTGAGGTGGCGTCGTGGAACCAGGAGATAGAGCACGGGCCCGTGTATCCCAACCATTTGCCTTTTTGAAATTTTAAAAAGATGGTAGTTAGAGCAGATAAAGACAAAAGGAGAGAATAAGTGGAAAGATAATAATTAAAGAGAATAAAATTGTTTGGGAAAGGGAAAGGAGAGAGATCAGGGGATAAAAATAAGGAAAAGAAATCTTAACTAATAAAGGGGAAATAAAATAAAATAAAAGCGAAAAGTAAAAAGTTCCAGAATTAAATAGAAGAGAAAAAGGAGAGAGAAAAGAATGGAACGACATTTGGAATGCCTCTAACATGGCCTTTTTACTCTTCGAGGCCTCGACGTCTTTTGACAATCTAGGTATCGACAGGTGGAGGATCCACCATCATTTTCTCGAAGGTTGAGGGCTTGAATCCTTCGTAGAAGGGCATCAACCTGTGGTCGTTCACCTTGAAAATTGTTCCCGTGCCAGCATTTTGAATCTTTATTGCACCATGGTCGAAAACTGTCATGACCACGAAAGGTCCAGACCATTTCGACTTCAGTTTCCCTACAAACAACCGCAAACGTGAGTTGTACAACAATACTTTCTATCCAATGGAAAAAGTTTTGGGACGAAGGTGCCTGCCATGATAAGCTTTGGTCTTGCCCTTGTAAAGCAGAGCATTTTCATTCCTCCAGCTCTTGGATCTGTAAGCGTCGATTCTGGTCGGCATGCCCTAGATCCGTGTTTACTTTCCGAATGGCCCAAAAAGCCTTGTGCTCTATCTCAACTGGGAGATGGCACAGCTTGCCGTATACGAGTCGGTAGGGTGTCATACCAATCGGGGTCTTGAAAGTTATCCGATAAGCCCATAAGGCATCATCTAGCTTTAGACTCCAATCCTTGCGAGATTGGTTGACTGTCTTCTCCAGTATGGACTGAATTTCATGGTTGGACACTTCAGCTTGGCCATTTGTCTGAGGATGATAGGTTGTTGAAGTTCTATGATAGACTCCATATTTTTTTAGAAGGGTTGCTACCACCCAGTTGAAAAATTGGTACCGCGATCACTGACCAGGGCACGAGGTGTACCAAACCTATTGAAGATATGTATGTGCAGGAAGTTCACTACCACCTTGGAGTCATCTGTCTGAGTTGCCTTGGCCTCGATCCATTTTGAAACATAATCAACGGCGAGGAGGATGTAGACATTGTCGAAAGAATTGGGGAACATGCCCATGAAGTCGATACCCCATATATCGAAGATTTCACCTGGAATGATGCTTGTCAAGGGCATCTGGTTCCTGGCCCCGATATTCCTAGTGGCTTGGCATCGGGGGCATGAAGTGCAAAATAGGTAACTGTCCTTGAAGATGGATGGCCAGTAGAGACTGACTTCTAAGACCTTGAGAGCAGTCTTCTTAGCCGCGAAGTGCCCTCCTTCAGCTGCTGAATGACAGAATTTTAGGATCGAGGGCACCTCGTCTATGGTTACACAACGGCGGATAATCTGGTCCGAGCAATGCTTCCATAAATATGGGCTATCCCAAATGCAATATTTGGTTTGCCGTCTGATTCTGCTGCATTTAGATGAGGAAGCATCTGCGGGATAGGTACCAATAGCATAAAAATTTGCAATGTTGGAGAACCATGGAAACTGAACAGCATGGGCAAGACACAATTGTTCGTCTGGGAAGGTATCGCGGATAGGCACTCACGAGTCATCCTCTTGGGCTGGAAGTTTGCTTAAATGACCCACCACTAGGTTTTCTCTTCCTCTCTTATCCTTGATCAAGATGTCAAATTCTTGTAGCAACAAGATCCATCGAATTAGTCAAGGCTTTGCGTCAACTTTCGTCAATAAGCATCTAAGGGCCGAATGATCCTAGTATACGAGAACGTGAGTGCCCAAGAGGTACTGCCTGAACTTGTCAAGGGCATAGACTACTACCAGGAGTTCTTTTTCGGTGGTCATGTAGTTCTGCTGGGCTGGATCCAGTAACTTGGAAGTATAGTAGATGACCTACGTATCCTTGTCCTTCTTCTGACCCAAAACGGCACCAAGGGCATGATTGCTAGCATCGTACATAACCTCGAAAGGTAAAGACCAATCGGGGCACAAATGATCGGAGCTGAGATAAGCCTGCTCTTGAGGGTTTCAAAGGTAACTTGGCAAGCCTTATCAAAATCAAAAGTAACTTCTTTCTAGAGCAGAAGATACATAGGTTGAGCGATTTTAGAAAAGTCCTTGATAAACCATCTATAAAAGCCGACATGCCCTAGAAAAGACCGCACATCATGAACACAGGTTGGGTAAGGTAAAGATTCAATCACTTCAATCTTGGCCTTGTCAACTTTAATTCCCTTGGCCGAGATGATATGATCGAGAACGAGGCCTCGATCCACCATGAAGTGGCATTTTTTGAAATTCAGGACAAGATTGGTCTCTATGCAACGCTTTAAACACTTCTTCAATTTGGATAGGCATTCCGAAAAAGAATTACCATAAACAGTGAAGTCATCCATGAAGACTTCGATACCATCCTCGACCAGTTCAGAAAAAATGCTCACCATACAGCGTTGAAAGGTGGCGGGGGCATTACACAAGCCGAAGGGCATACTCCTGTAAGCAAAGGTGCTGAAAGGGCACATAAAGGTGGTCTTCTCCTGGTCTTCGGGGGCAACTAGGATCTGATGGAAACCAGAGTAACCGTCTAGACAACAATAGTGGGTCTTACCCGTGAGACGTTCCAATATTTGGTCTATGAAGGGAAGAGGGAAGTGATCTTTCCTGGTGGCAACATTCAAACGGTGGTAGTCAATGCACATACGCCACCCATTCTGGATTCTGGTGGGAATAGATCCACCGTCTTGCCCAATGGTAATGGTGATGCCATTTTTCTTGGGCACGACCTTTATCGGACTGACCCATGAGCTATTAGAGATGGGATAGATAACGCCCGCATCTAGCAACTTCAGCACTTCTTTCCTTACTAATTCCATCATGGGCGGATTCAACCTACGCTGAGGCTGGCGTATGGTCTTGCTGGCGTCCTCCAAGTGAATGCGATTAATGCATAACGCTGGTGATAAACCCTTGATATCTGCGATGGTCCATCCTATGGCTTGTCTAAATTCCTTCAACAAGGAAATCAGCTCAGACTCTTCAGAAGCATTGAGTTTATTGGAGATGATGACGGGCAGAGAGTCATTGGGGCCGAGATAAGCATACTTCAGATGGGAAGGCAGTGGTTTTAGTTCTAGGGCAGGAGCTTGGTCAATAGATGGAGACAACTTGACATGATCTGGACAATTGGGAGACACCACTGTGGACTCATACAGGACAACAGCGCACTCTTCTAGGGCAGCGATGACAAACTGCAGCTCAAGGGGTGTGGAAAGTGTCGAGGCCACGACATCTAGAAGAGTTGGCGTAAGACTCGTGTCAGGGGCAAATTATAAAGGGTGAGTAGAATGAAGTTCAGCAAGTTGCTCAACAGAAGGGTCAATCACATCAATATACTTAACACTGGAAAATTCGGAGGGGTATCGCATGGCCTTCAACATGTTGAACTTGATGATCTCCCCATCAAAATCGAGGGAGATGGCTGCCTTATGAACATCAATCTTTACTCGAGCAGTGGCCAGGAATGGTCGACCTAGAAGTACATCCGTGGACTTGGTGGAGTCTTCGTTCTCCATGGCAATGACATAAAAATCAGCTGGGAATAAGAATTCGCCCACTTGGACCAAAACATTTGTGATGATCCCCTCGGGGTGGATGATAGAACAATCAGCAAGCTGAATGGCAAGGCTGGTAGGTCGTAGAGGCTCAAGACCAAGACTGTTATAGATGATCAAGGGCATGACATTAATGCCTGCCCCCAAATCGCACATGGCCTTGCCGATGTCGACTGTACCAATTCGGCAGGGAATGATGAACATTCCTTAGTCTTTGCACTTCGGGGGGATCTTCCTCTGGATGTAGGTAGGAGTGTTAACTCCTACACTGATCTTGTTAACACCGGTCAATTTACACTTGTTCGTGCACAACTGTTTCAAGAACTTGGCATAGCAAGGCACATTCTTAACTGCTTAGAGGAGCGGGATGTTGACAGCCACTTTGCTGAACATGTCGAAGATCTCACAGTCTTCCTTTTCTTTCTTGGACTTGAAGATCTCACTTGGCTCGAGAATCTTGTGAATGTATTCTTGGCTGAATTCAGGCAGGTTAGGATCATTCCTTGGTGAACCTCTAGGGCAGCAGACTCTGTCCTCCATGACCGCGATGAGCCTGGGTGATACGAGCCTCCTTGGGGATCCTTGATGATTCAGCCTTGGATGTGGCCGAGATGTGGATCTAGCTCACTTTAGGAGATCGGCTTGATATGGAGTGTTCGTTGCTTGTTTAGAGGGAGTATTGATTTGCAGAAGCCATGGAAGAATAATGGAAAAGAAGAAGGAGATGTATTGATTGAAAGAGAAATACAAGTAAAGGAACTTGAAGGAGATGTATGACTAACCCTTCTAGGGATGATTCCTAGACAACCTAGCCACAAGACTAACAAGGATCTTAACTTCAGGAGCGTCCCTCCTAAGGGCAGTTCTTAGGCAAAACGCTCAGTTTGAAGAAGAAGAGGGAGAAGGTTTGAAGAACCCTATTTAGCTAAACTAGAGTGTTTGGTCTAAGATTGGAGATTATCACAAAAACAAAGACAAACCTAAAATTAGTCTATCTCCTTCTTTAAATACCTAGAGCTATTTACAAGGGGAAAGTACCCTCACACCCTTGGACAAAGGGGTTGCACAGTGTCTTGGAGTTGGGCTCTCGGACGGTCTAAGGTGAGCGTGCGGATGGGCCTAGCTGGCGCGTGACCGAGGGGGAAGAAGACTAAAACATGAACAACCAACACGTTCAAAGGGGGAAGAAGAAGGAATGAACGCGTTAGATGCTTGCAAACACAAAAATATTCAGATTTAATGTTTGGGCAAGATTAAGATGCTAGAAGATAAGAAAAATTTTGAACAAAAATTAATTTGTCAAAAATTTCCAAAATGAAACTGTGACTTGTGGAGGGATTTCTAACCGTGAAAATGAAGCGAATTTTGGAAAAGGGCCAGTCTAGTGAGCAGCTGGAGCTTCGCTACCACTTGATACGAGCCTCCTTGGGGATCCTTGATGATTCGGCCTTGGATGTGGCCGAGAGGTGGATCTAGCTCACTTTAGGAGATCGGCTTGATATGGAGTGTGCGTTGCTTGTTTAGAGGGAGTATTGATTTGCGAAAGCCATGGAAGAATAACGGAAAAGAAGAAGAAGATGTATTGATTGAAAGAGAAATACAAGTAAAGGAACTTGAAGGTCACGGCTAACCCTTCTAGGGATGATTCCTAGACAACCTAGTGATTGTCAGTCAAATGTACTTAATATTTATCCTAATGCCTAAATGCACAAATAAATGTGTATAGGGCAAGACAGGGTCAAACCACAGAGATTGAAGGAATAAAATGTTAGTAAAGATGTATGACAGAGAATAATTGCAACAGAACACAAACAAGCAATACTTAGGGGGGGTTTATGTCGATTAACGGATTAATCAACTCAGATGAGGGAGCTAACAAGGCAAGTAATTAAAACAGTTATCCAGGGCATGAAAGTAAAACACAATCCAGAGCAAGATATCCTAAAGCAATTCGAGGGCAAGAAAAATAATAAAAGAGATAATACTAATTGGATGGGAAGAGATCTTAGCAAAAGGTGTTCTCGGGTTGCTTTCTAGGTCAGTTAATCATCGGCACAAAGATAGTCTAAACTCATGTACAAACCTGCTATGGGGACCGCGTTTCCACACCGCATCCCCTACTTACCTTCTTAGATAAAAGTCACCCCCCGTTTCCACATATGAGTTGGCCTTGACGTTCCGCCATCCTCCCAGGCACGAATACGGGGAGGCAATACTCAGAACGCCCATAAAGGGGAGGTAAGACAGATCTAGGGCGTGACAACTCAGGTTGTCAGGCTCGCATCACATACCCTAAATGACCGTTTACCCCTATACAGAGGCCTCTCGCGCTGCCTCCACTAGGTGTCTACTCTAACTCAAGGATTCACGTTAGTTATAACCAAGAGAATGACTTTACTCATGCAGAAATATTAACAGTTGATCAAGCCCTTAACGTTTCTAAATGATCATGGGATTAAAACGGTAAACAATCATATGCAACAAGAGAATATCTTAAGCATGCATTAGGCCTCTTAACCGAACCTTACAACCCTTGGAACACCCTTTACTAAGAGGATGGTATTTAGCTACTCATACTATAATATGAACAGTAGATAATAATAATCATGCAACAAAGAGAATAAAAGGTAAGAGGATTCGAGGAAACTGTAGGATTAATTAATAATCAAAGAGAAATCTTTTTCCTTTACAAACCAATGGCTGCTTCAAATACCAAGAGAGTAAGAACCCTAAGAATTAGGGTAAAAGATGAAGTGATGTGTGTAAGTCCTAGGACAGTCGTCCTTACAAAAACCCTAAAGCTAAGCTTAAATAGGCTAAAACTAGCTAGGGGACAAAATAACTATGGGAAGAGAGAAGCAATGGGGGCTTGACAGCACATGTCCTTTCGAGAGGATATTCTGGAATCTCTGGTGCACCTGGTATCTTCTAGAAGCGCATGGAATCCCGTGCGGATCTTCGAAGATGCTTCTCTTTGGTTTTCGATGAGAGAAGAGGCAGAAGTATCGTGGGCAAGAGACAGCTCACTAGTCTGGTTAGCGTCGAGGGCTCGACGACAATCTGATCTTCTAGGCCTTGAAGCTGGAAATCCCCATAATCACTCCAAAACATGCTTCTTTTCGATCTTTTCCATCTATTAGCGCTGATCTGCAATAAAGATAGAAATAAGGGTCAAATAGCAGAGTCATGCCCCCGAAAGGGCTGGAAAAGAAGGTAAAATCGAGATCATGAAACATGTTATCACCTAGCCACAAGACTAACAAGGATCTCAACTTTAGGAGCGTCCGTCCTAAGGGCAATTCTTAGGCAAAACGCTCGGTTTGAAGAAGAAGAGGGAGAAGGTTTGAAGAACCCTATTTAGCTAAACTAGAGTGTTTGGTCTAAGATTGGAGATTATCACAAAAACAAAGACAAACCTAAAATTAATCTATCTCCTTCTTTAAATACCTAGAGCTATTTACAAGGGGAAAGTACCCTCACACCCTTGGACAAAGGGGTTGCACCGTGTCTTGGAGTTGGGCTCTCGGACGGTCTAAGGCGAGCGTGCGGATGGGCCTAGCTGGCGCATGGCCGAGGGCTAGGGCGAGCAGGCGCGGGTGTCCTCATGGGATGCTAGGGATTGTGCGGGCACGTGCCACGGGTTGCTAGGGTTTGAGCGGGTGTTCCTCATGCCTTGGCCGACCAACCCGTGAGGTTCCGCGGTGTGGCTAATCTCATGTTCCACGGCCTTCGAAGGTGTTGCGGTGTGAGCGATGGCATGAAGACACGTCACCCAGCCTTCATGGGTCTTCAAGTCAGCTTCCTCATCCCTTAAGGCCTTCAAGAGTTGGAGCACCAAGTCTTTGCTCCTAGTGAAGTAGCGAGGTGGTGTCGTGCTCATATCACTGGGCACTTTCGGGCTTTTTGCTCTAGGTTTTGGCTTGAGTTCAGACTCTGGAGAGTTTTCAATATCGGGGGCCGGATGTGTTGGAGGTGTCAAGGTCGTTCCACTTCGCAGAGTCACGGTACAGACATTGTACTTTGGATTCGTTTCGGTTTGAGGTGGAAATCTTCCTTGATTCTTCAGTTCCTTCATCTCCGCCATCATGGTACTCACTTGCTTTCGAAGTTCATCGATTTTCTTTTGCTGTTCGGGATTAGAAGGTGGTGCGGTAGTCGGGGCATAATGAAAGTTTGATCTTGATTAGGTTGGCATTGATACTGATTATACGTGGGTCGGGGTCTGAAGTTCTGCATGTTGAGAGGAGGAGGATGATTCCCTTAAGGATACTGTTGTTGGTTAGGGCCCGGCAACTGAGGGTTTGGAACCCATCCTGGATTCGGTTGTTCCAGCCTTGGTTGTAGTTTTGACTGTAAGGGGCTTGATTGTACTGGCCAGCAGTATTCACTTGGATCTCATCTGGAATATGGGGGCATGCATCCGTGGGGTGGTCCACAAAATTACAGATTTGACAGGCCTTGACTAGTGTGGACTGTCTTGCCATAAAATTCTGAAACAGCCCTATAAGGGTGGTCAGCTGATTCTGCAGTGCTGTAACTTGGACATCTTGGTCGCTACTGTTACCAACTTCAGATGTAGCATTCTTGGCCATGAGTTCGATGGTGGCCGTAGCAGCAGCTGGTGTGAGAGCAGTGAGGGAACCATTTGTGGCAGCGTTGAGAAGGGCCTTGTCGTGAGCCTGAAGGTCTTCACAGAAGTACTGAATAAGGGCATGCTCGCTAAGGTTGTGCGAGGGGCACATGGACTGCATCTTCAAATATCTTTCATGATACTAGGCAAGATCTTCTTCTTTCCTCTAGACTATGGATACTAGCTGCTTGCGCGTGGTGTTGGCTATAAATGCTGGATAATACATCTCAGTGAAGATCTTGGACATCTCCGCCCAAGAGTGGATGGATCTTGGCGGAAGCTCATAATACCAGTCGAGGGCATCATCTTTGAGAGACCACATAAAAGCGCGTAGCTTTGCTTGCTCGATGCTGACATTGAGTGGAGTTGTTGAAGGTGACGAAGTGCGCTTTCTTTAGGAACACTTCGAAAGGTAGGTAGATGGTGCATAACGGCAGATTTGAGGGTCCAATCATGAGGGACAGCAGGCCAGACGATGCAACTACTCGACATATCGGGGGCTGCATTGAGATGGTCAATGGACAGCTGGTTTGGAGGAGGTAGCGGTGGGTCTTCAGGACGCACATGATTATCCTGGTTTTCCATAGCTGGAATATCAAAGAAGGCAGCAGGTGGGTTTTTGAGACCTCGATGAAGGTAGGCTAGGTCTTGATAGAACTGATGGTCTGGGTCGGCCAGATTGGAAGGTTGTCTTTCGAGGGCAGGATGAGGAATTCCTCTACGCTGGCCAGAAGGTCCTCTGGCTTGCTGTCGAAGTCCTCTTTCAGTTCTAGTCAACTCGAGATCTAGAGGGAGTAAATCTGGTGCAGATCTCCTGGTCATACAAATACAAAAAAAATTAGTATCGTTTAGTAACCGGCAACGGCGCCAAAATTTTGATCGTCACTCAAATATCCTAATATTTTCCAGATGCCTAGATGCACCAATAAATGCATAAAGGGCACAGAGATTGAAGGAATAATATTTCAGTTTCAATGCATGACAAGGACGAAATGTCACCAAATACAAACGTAACATTAGGGGGGGTATGTTGCTTAACGAATCAATCAACACAGAAGTGGGAGCTAAAAAGAAATAATTAAAACCGCAAATCACAACACAAAAGTAACAAACATTCGAGGGCATAAAAGTGAAGAACAATCAAGGACAAGATAATCAAAAGCAGTTCGAGGGCAAGAAAATAAGAAAAGCAGTAAAAGAGATATTAATCTGATGGGAAGAGATCTTAGCAAAAGGTGTTCTCAGGTTGCATTTCAAGTCAGTTAATCATTGGTACAAAAATATTCCAAACTCATGTATAGACCTACTATAGGGGCCTAGTTTCCACTCAACACCCCCTACTTACCTTCGTAGGTAGAAGCTACCCCCCGTTTCCACATATGGGGTAGCCTTGATGTTTCGCCTTCTCCCCAAGCACGAATGCGGGGAGGCACTACTCAAAACGCCCGTGAAGTGGAGGTGATAACAATCCACCTAAGGAAAAGGGTATTTCCGTCTATTGCCCTGAACTGAAAGAAGAAATCACTGTTCCCACCGTCGCGGTGGATAGAGGGCCATCGCCTACCCCAGAGGCTGACACCACGAGGGCCAAACAGTGCTCAGGAGTCTCCCCAAACAAACCTTCTAGATGGCTCGAGGAGTTGTCTCATTCTGAGGAATACCACGCGTCAGGGGGACCACTCAGTCGCTACCCTATCGTGGTAGCATTTATCCCATGGCTACCGCCACGGTAACATATCATCCGAGGGGCGAACCACGATCCCTAACGTTAGGGATAACTCTCTAGCTATTCCCAAACGTGGAAATGCTCAATTCTTCTATATATATACCTCCCCCTCAAAGGAGGCAGGTAAGCTTAATCTGACTGGCCCAAGCTCTGCCAAATTCAGTACACATACTGACTTAAGCATCGGAGTGTTTCCGCCGGAGACCCCCTTCGGCGTATTGCAGGTACCGCGGACCGTCGTGACTACTGATCTGAGAGAAGCCGTTCCACCATACATCCTTCGGCAGAAAACAAAATCTTATCAAATTGGTGCTCTCGTTGAGAGTATTGGTTCTATTAAGTGAGCATCCTTAATAACCAAGCTCCTCCTCCCCGAAGCCAGAAGGATTATGGCCTTAGAGTCAGATCCGGCGCTGTCCCAAACTTCCAACATTCCATACAACACCCGCAGACGACTGTTTGCCTTCGCTACCTCTGATACCTCCACCCAGTGCAGGACGTCACTGCGGGAGAATCAGATCTTCCTCCTGGGCCAAGTTCGGAAGAAATTACATTCCAGATTTGCTCTCCCTTTTCTCATGTAACAGGAACCAGTCGTCTTACCCCCCAAGCAGGGAGATCCATGATGGGTGAAGCGGACAACCCTTTCGCAAATTCAATAGCAGCTCACAAGCTCAATTGGATCAGTTGACAGAGATGGCTGCTGGATTTACTCCTCATGCCTCGAGACCTGGTGTGTCCTCCCAAGTAGTTTTCACTCCGTCCATTGTCAATGAATGACCATTATCGCCCCGACAATCCCGAGGACTCCAGTCCTCCTTACCATTTTCATTGGCCCCCATCAGCGTCCCGCCGCTCGCGCGTGGACCTGCTGAACATTTTGGACAATACAGGGGAGGAATCTCTATCCCTGAAGTAGCTCGCCGACGTGATGAGTACAGAGAACATTGGGATGATCGACGGGGGGATATATTGAGAGAGCAATCTCCTAGATACAGTGAAAGATCTAGCACTAGAGGTCGACGAGCTCGAACTCCAAGAAGCCGCAGCCGATCTCCCAGGCGGCATCAGGAATATGACCCTCAGAATCCCAGATATGACGTTGAAATTCCACACCCGCATCAGCCTCGTGGGGTCCCTGATATTAACGTGGGCCATCCGTTCAGTTACCGTGTCAGGCACCATAGAGTCCATCGACACGTGAAACTCCCAGCAGAATCATATGATGGCACGAAAGATCCCATTTCTCACCTCAATAAGGTGAAAGATTTTGTGCAGTTCTAAACGCGCAGTGACGCAGCATTGTGTCAGATCTTCGTGATGACGCTGTCAGGCGTGGCACGTCTCTAGTTCGAGGGACTCCCGGCCGGATCTATTGATAATTTTTCTCAACTGGAAGAAAAATTTAAAAGTCATTTTAGCACGGCTATTCCTATCAGGAAGTCAGCAGCTGCACTGTTCGATATCCATCGAAAACCGCAGGAATCGTTGAACGACTTTTTAGGTCGATTTGATCTTGAAATGTCCCTAACGCCAGGGGTCACTATTGATTTTGCGGTTGAGGCCCTAAAATGCAACTGCCGATACGGAAAATTGAGAGACACGCTAACGGTGGACCCACCGATGACCCTGGATGCGCTGAGGCTGAAAGCGCATAATTATGCGAGAATGGAAGAGGAGGAAAATAGAGAATGGATCCGAGACATGCCAACAGACCCATATGTGGCCCCTAACGCCCCGCATAACAGTGCCCCTAACGTACGACCCACTGATGATCAGGGGCAACGAAAGGAGCATACTGTCAAGGCCTCTAACCGGCAGAGAGGCAATTTCTCGAAAGGAAGACCCAGAGGGTCCCCCTCTCGGAAACAAGCGAATCCGCCAAAAGGCCGGATATATGATCCTGACCTTCCATCTCTTATACTCCCAAGGGCTGAAATCCTAGCGACAGTCCAACAGCGAAATCTGCCCATTAGATATCCGGCTCCTGTGAAGCCCGAAATGATCATGGGAGGAAGGGAAAACGCATATTGCAAGTTCCACAAGGTCAAGGGACATTCGACAGATGTATGCAGAGAACTGAAATTGGCCATAGAGCGATTGGTCGATGAGGGCTACCTAGGAGAATTTTCCACCAAGGCAATAGAAGAGGCCAGGAACAACCCAACAGGAATGACAACAGATCAGAGGCAAGCGCCTTCACGCGCCACGGGGGCTAACGCAATTCCCCTTGGATAAAATAGAGAAGCTCTCGTTGTCCATAGCGATCAGATGCCTATGTTTAATATTATTGCCGGGGGAACACCCTACTTCGAGGAGGCCATACCACAAACGCCCAGTCCTGGGGAAAAGCGCAAACGAGAAAGCGCCCAGGTAAAAATTGAGGCGATAAACGCCTTAGATAGAATGATATTGTCCTTCTCAGAAGAAGATGAAAAGGGTATTGTTTTCCCACACAACGACGCGTTGGTAGTCACACCTGTCATAGGAAGTCACGGGGTGAGAAGAACCCTTGTTGACAACGGGAGCGCAGTAAATCTATTTTCGCTGGAAGCATATAACTTGATGAAACGCCCTGATGGGGAGCTAGTGCCATGCGTGAGGCCAATTATCGGGATTGATGGCGTACCGATACCGGTAGCCGGAATAACATCCTTGCCAGTATACTTCCGAGAAGACACATCCAAGCGCTCAGAAGAGCTATTATTCCTGGTTGTAGACCTAACGTTACCATACAACGCTATACTGGGACGACCGTTCCTCAATCGTTTCGGGGTAGCGATATCCCAAAAACACCTGCGAATGAAATACCCCTCGTAGGACGGAGTGGTCTCAATCAAAGGAGACCAGAAACTAGCAGCCGAATGTTATTTGCTCATGACTCAGAGGAGTTGTGACCGCTACGTTTGCGTGGCAAACGATCCTTTTGACGATAAAGAAGAAAAATGCACTCAGCCACTAGATCAGATGATGTCAATACCTATCGCTAAGGACAATGAGGCAAATCTCTTGGTCAGTGAGAAACTGAGCCCTGAAGAGAGCGTACAACTAACCCGACTATTAAGAAAATGCAAGGGAGAATTCGCATGGAAACCAGTAGACATGCCTGGAATCTCGCGAGAAGTCGCGGAGCATCGACTAAACGTCAGCACTGAGGCCAAACCTATTCAGCAGAAACGACGCGCCTTTTCATCAGAAAAAGTGGTAGCTATCGAGAAGGAGTTACTGAAGCTCATGGATGCGGGGTTCATTCGAGAAGTTCAGTACCCAACTTAGCTGGCTAACCCGGTGCTAGTTCCAAAGCCTAACGGAGATTGGCGCATGTGCATCGATTTCACTGACCTAAATAATGCTTGTCCCAAAGATTGCTATCCCCTTCCTCGAATTGACCAGCTGGTTGACCAAACTGCGGGGTACGCTTATTTAAGCTCTCTGGATGCCAACTCCGGGTATTACCAAATCCCAATGGCTGCAGAAGATGAAGAAAAAACTGCCTTTATCACCCCTAGGGCCACATATTGCTACACCGCAATGCCGTTTGGGCTGAAGAATGCCGGGGCAACGTTTCAGCGAATGGCGAATAAGATTTTCGAAAAACAAATAAGGAAAAACGTAGAGGCCTACGTGGATGATATTCTGATTAAAAGTCGAAGCTTCGAAGACCATCTTGCCGATTTGGAAGAAGTTTTCAATGTGATGAAAAAATACAAAATGAAGCTGAATCCGCGAAAGTGTATGTTCGCGTTCCAAACGGGAAAATTCTTGGGCTACGTGGTCAGCCGAAAAGGTATTCAACCCAACCCTTCAAAGGTAAAGGCCATTCAGGATATGATATCCCCGCGAACCGTCAAGGAAATACAAAAGCTCACTGGCCGCATCATCGCGTTAGGACGGTTCATATCTAAGCAAGGAGAGAGATGTCTCCCCTTTTTCAAAGTCATTCGAAATAAGGCCCCATTTGGGTGGACAGAGGAATGTGAAAATGCGTTTGCGGGACTGAAAGCCTACTTGACATCCGATCTAGTGCTAACAAGGCCTGAGTTCGGTGATGAGTTATACCTATACCTGGGAGTAGCTGACGAGGTAGTCAGCGCCGTCCTCGTACGAAGTGAAGGGCATGTACACCGCCCTGTATTTTTCGTGAGTCACATATTAAAAGACGCGGAGCTACGATACGCCCGCATCGAGAAAGATGGACCGATACTTCCAAGCCCACCCCGCTACCGTTCTAACTGATCAGCCGCTGAGAATTTATTTTAGAAAGCCTGAGTCCTCAGGGAGAATGTTGATTTGGGCAATCGAGCTCGAACAATACGGGCTGCAATACAAAGCCAGGCCGGCAATAAAAGCCCAGGCGTTAGCAGACTTCATAGCGGAGTGCACATTCACCAAGGAGGTGTCGGAAAAATTGTCAGAGGAAGAACCAGAAAACTCATGCCTATCGTTCCCGGAAACGCACGCAGACTCATGGGTTATCAACGTGGACGGCGCAAAAAATCAAGAGCTAGCAGGAGCAGGCGTTTTCCTGGTGGGGCCAAACGGCATGGAAATGCGATATGCCATTAGAATCCTGCAGCCGTTATCCAACAACGCCGCCGAATATGAAGCACTGCTGGCAGGACTCAGAATTGGAGACACCTTCTCCGTTGAAGCCTCTACCGTGGCGGAAGAGCAATACAGCTTGCGCCTAAAGATACGAGGAGACTCCAAATTGATAATGGATCAAGTCCTTGGAAACTCCCAAGCCCGAGAGCCCGTCATGATTCAATACTTGGCCAAAGAAAAGCGTGAGCTGTCGGAGATGCAGAAAAAAGACACTCGGGTCATCTTCGAGCACATCCCAGAGAAAGTAACGAAGAGGCTGATAGCCTCGCCAAGATGGCAGCCAACGCAGACGCCTCCATACCCAGCGAGGTACATTACAATGAGCTATTCATACCCTCTTTCATGGAGGAGCAAGCATCGTTGTGTGTGGAAGAAATAGAAAGTGACTGGAGGATCCCAGTGGTAGAATATCTGAAGCATGATAGGCTACCAGATGAAATTGCGGAAAGAAGGAAAATCCTAAAACGGGCGGCGCGATGTACATATTACAATGGAGAGTTAATACGGAGGTGCTTCTCCCACCCAGCCGCTAAATGCATAACGGAACAAGAAGGCCTTCATGTGCTAAGAGAAATTCACGAAGGGATATGGGGCATGCACATCACGAGCGATACTCTGGCAGCTCAAGTCTTTCGGTCGGGATTCTATTGGCCCACCATACGAAGAGATTGCCATAACTTCGTGAAAACCTGTCAGAAATGTCAGGAATACGCTAAGATCCCTCGAAAACCGGCCACGCCAATCTCAGAAATAACTGCTCCATGCCCGTTTGCCAAATGGGGCATTGACATATTAGGCCTATTTCCAATGGCTAGATCTCAGCTAAAATTCGTGGTCGTGGCGGTAGACTACTTCACAAAATGGGCCGAAGCCGAGGCGTTAGCCACCATCACCACTGAAAAAATTTGGCATTTTTTCAAACACCAAGTCATCATGCGATTCGGAGTTCCGTGCATACTGGTTAGCGACAATGGAGCACAGTTCACAAGCCAATTCTTCAGGGATCAGTGTGCGGAATTCCAGATCGAACAAAGGTTCTCTTCCGTGGCACACCCCCAAACTAATGGCTAGGCAGAGGTAACCAACCGCAGCATCCTTAGTGGCATCAAAAGAAACCTGGAAGGTTCCAAAAAGAAATGGCCAGATGAACTACCATACGTACTATGGGCCTATCGCATGACTGTCAAGACCGGCACTAGAGAGACCCCGTTTGCGTTAGCATTCGGCACCGAAGTTGTCACACCGGTTGAGATCGGAATGATGAGCCTTCGGGTGGCTCATTTCAGAGAAGAAAATAACGAGGAAAGGTTACGTGCTAACCTTGACGCCCTACCAGAAACACATGAGGAAACACTGCTGAAAACTTTGCACTACAAAAGAAAAATGGCGCAATACCACAATCGGCAAGTGAGAGAATGATTGCTCAAAACTGGGGATTTAGTGCTCAGAGATAGACGAGCGGCAGGGCAGCGCATGGGCAAACTTAGCCCAAACTGGGACGGACCGTATCGCGTCACCCGTATTGTGGGAAGAGGAGCTTACCACTTGGAAACGCTCGATGGAATGCCCCTACAGAACTCGTGGAATATAGCCCGGCTGAAGCTATACCACACCAGGAACTAGCTCACCCTATCTGGTAACATCAATACTATTCTAACAAGATATATCTTTCTGTGCGTTTGTTGTTGAATAAAATGCAGATAATGAAGCATGCCAGGAGTGAAAATCCTATCCTTGTGATGGCTGGTCCTGATCAGACAGCTCACTAAGACGAGGCACGCCCTGGCATGACTAAGCGTTGGGAGTGAAAATCCTATCCTTGTGGTAACCGTGCTCACACAGACGGCCCATTAAGACGAGGCACGACCCCAAATGCTCCCGGCAGTGAAAATCCTATCCTTGTGGCAACCGTGCTCACATAGACGGCCCATTAAGACGAGGCACGCCCCGGTATCCTTGGGAGTGAAAATCCTATCCTTGTGGCAACCGTGCTCATATAGACGACCCATTAAGACGAGGCACGACCCCAAGGAGAGACCAACTCCGTCCTGGAAGTGAAAATCCTATCCTTGTGGCAACCGTGCTCACATAGACGGCCCATTGAGACGAGGCACGTTCCAGGGACACGAGGTTTCAACGCTTAGGAGTGAAAATCCTATCCTTGCGATGGCTGGTCCTGATCAGACAGCTCGCTAAGATGAGGCACTCCCCAAGTTAATCTCCAGCGGAAGGAAGGAGGGGACACTCCAGCTAGAAATTGAGCGGTCGATACTTGGCAAAATAAGGCGGGAAAGACATCCCTACTGCAACAACAACGTCGTAGCAGGCCTAACGGGGCAAGAAAGCCCCCCTGACAACAAAGGGTAATTTGAACCTGAGCAATGCTGAGTCATTCTTGGAAATGCTATCGGAAGGCAACAATAAGGCCATCGAAAAGGCAGTTGAGGAACCTATATGAAGGTCATGCAAGAGCAAAGTGGGCATATCTATAGAGGCGCGGCAGCAAACGCCACGGACGAATAATTGCGCAAGCAGTATTATGAAACAGAGCAGATAAGGAAGTTCCGTTCAAAAGGGGTAGCCCAACCAAGGTAAAGAGCTATATCGTTAATATTACAAAACAAGGAAGGGCTCGTCGGCCGCAAAAATCAGAATATATCTAAATTCAAAAAACTAAGGAGGGGGTGGTGCATTGACTCCTCCTTGCTGCCTCGATTTCCATACATAGAAGTCGTCATCAGTAATAGTGGAGACCCTCCTATCAAAATACGCAGCCAGCTCATCAATACAGAGTTTTTCTACCCCATGATGATGCAACAACGCCTCCGACATGAGCCCTCCACCTTCCCTCAAGTACCATTGATTCTTCTCAACATTTAAAGCCAGATCGGTAGTCAGCTCGGCATCCCTCTGCCTCTCCTGGCGCAGCTGATTCTCCTAACGAGAAAGGCGTTCGGTCAGAATCGGTTTCTCCTCCTCCAAAGCATGCTTGACAGCCTCCAGCTCTTGCTTGACAGTCGTCACTTCCTGTCGGGCAGACTCCGTTTCTTGGTTGGCAACGTTAAGCGCATCCACAAAACTCTGGCGCTCGTTCTGCAACCTGGTCACCTCCCCCTGCCCGTTTGCGGCAATCCTAGCATTCGCCTCATCCAGGTAATGGAGGTGGCAGAAAAAAGAGAGCGCTTGGGAGCGAAGAAAGTTTATACGCTCCTGCTCACTCCTAGTCGCAAAGGCATCCCTCTCCCTTGGAAGAGACATAATCTCGGCTACCAGGTAAGAGGTAGACGCGAGAATGGAATCATGATCAGTCCCGGTAGGAAATTGCAAAATGTTGTCCCTGAAGGAACGCAAACCAATATGATGAGTGGGCATGAGGGGAGGATTGTAAGTAGAGGCACTGGCTATCAAAGAAGGGGCAGGGCCACCTCTCGCGATAGTGGGAGGAGACATCGGAACAAAAAACAGAGCGGCAGCAGAAGAGGGCGTTGGGCACTGGGGACCCATCTCCACCAAGTGCTTCAAGGTTAAGGGCACTTGAGTTATAGCCTGTCGCGGTTGAGGAATCACCTAAAATGTGAGGATTACCACCGAAATCAATACCCTGCGATTGCTCGGCAGGAATGCCACCGCCCTCCGAGACGTTCAGAGGAGGATTCGCAGCAGAAGAGGTAGGGTTGTGCCGAAGCTCATAGCGGGCCTTCTTCTGACGCTCTCGAAGGACCTCAGCAATAGACATATCACCCGCAGAGGTTGACTGAGCAGAAACAGTGGACGCCTCCTAGAAAACGCAGTGCGCGCATAATAAGAAAATTATACAGAAGAAAAGAAAACCTTAGGGAAAAAAGGAACGCATACCTGGGTGACTGTGGAAACCAGAGGTATTGCGGTAGGAATGGGATCAACTGTCGCCTCCGAAGAAACAACGGTGTGGAGGGAAACGGGTTGCGTGGCACGTGTTTTCCTCACTCTCTTCTTCCTTGCGACAGGGGTGCGAGGAGGTGGCGATGAGGTAGTACCCATAGCGGTAGCAATGCCTTCCTCTTCCGCAGCGGCAGCAGCAGCAGCAGCAGCCCTGGCGGCGGCGACAACTTTCTTCCTTTGTTCCTGTTTCCTCTTCCTCCGGAAATACTCGGGCTCCCAACCAGGCGGAGGCACTGCACAGTTAAAGAAACGTTAGCGTTAGTACCTCTTGGCAGCACAAAAGGAAAAAGGGCAAACGCTCACCCTTTTTGAACTGTTTCATTTCTAGACCGTTAGCTACTTTTCGGGCATCAACGCTGAAATCTAGTTGAAGTAGCATCTTCAACCAGCCATCTTCCGGATCAAAAAGGGGTTTCCGATGGCCCCAAGCTCCATCTTTAATTTTCTCATTGAAGCCGGCCCTCCATAACGGCTCGGGCAAATCAATAATAAAAAATTCCTCTTTCCAATGAGGAACAGAAGACTCGATACCCATAAGCTTCCAGGTAAAGGGCTTCAATGAGCCATCTTTATAACGAGGGGATATTGATATCACCCCCTTACGAGAATACAATTGGAAAATGTCATGAAGAAGGGCCAGAGTGGGAGACTCGATCCCCTTGAAACGGCACAGTGCGGCAAAGGCATTGACAACGCAAATCGCGTTAGGGCTCAATTGAGCCGGAGCCAAATCAGAATCAGCCAATAACAACTCAACAAGTGGGTCAAGAGGAAGACAAAACCCATGGTCAAATAACTTAGCATATAATATTCTACTGTTACCAGGCAGAACGCTGTTCAGGCGAAGTGATTCGGAAGCAGCGCGCACGGGATATTCTCTGGGAAATCGCGCATTACACGCGGCAAGCCTACGATTAACTAAGGGCAGAGTATAGAGAGAAGTAGAGGTAATGTTGATTTTTTCTTCTCCGATGGACCCTTGAGGATCCTCCTCATCGGAAGATCTCTTAGTCTTAGCCATAACCAATAAAGGAGAAGTGACGAGCAAAGAAAGGGTGTGTACCTTCGCAAAGAGAACACCATGAGTCTCAGACCAAAAAGAAGAGAGCGGCGCGAGTTGTTTGTCCAGAAGACAGCAGCGTGCGAGAGAGGAGATTAAAAAAGAAAAAGGAGGAAGGAAAAATATTATATATAATAATGAAAGGGCGTGACCAATCAGCGGCGGACACATGGCAAAGCAGCGCGTCGGGAAATAAGGCACGCGCGAGGAGATACAAGTTTAAAAAATGATGACGAAACGCTTCGGCGATTCACGTCTCCCTAGGGGACGCTTGCTCCACACGCCTTTTCGTAGAAAGACACGTGTCCTTTTCCATCATTGCTTTTCAGATCGCATTAAATGGAAGGACTACGGTATTTAATGGCCTAAAAAGCAGTGCTGGCTTAGCCAAACAGCGCGGCAACACAAGGAAGATAATGAAGAAATGGCGATAGCATCACAACAATTCACACGAATGCGATAAAGGTTATGTAGCGTCAGCATTATTACAAGAGGAATAATGACAAATGGTTTTCGGAAAAAATAATAATAAAAGCAGACAACAATAAGAATAACAAGGGAGGGTCCAGAAACCCATTGTGACACTTCTCGAAAAGCAAAGCGGCACCACTATCTTTGGCGTTAGCCCCTTTCCCCTTTGGAGGCAGAAGAACCAATCCCACCTTTGCTAACCTCATCCATCACGACAGAAATATAGTCAGCAACCTGGGCAGGGTCGGAAGAGTTACCCTTGAAACGGGTTGCAAATCCAGAAGTAAAGACTTCCAGGATTTTCTTCTTCCACCATTCCTCCTTTAACGATGTCCTAGCGGATTCCTCGTCTCGAGCAGACATCTCTTCAAGAAGAAGGAGATTTTTCTTCCTCTCCAGCGCTAACTCTGCCTCCAGAACCTCCACCTTTGCTTTCCCGACAGACCTCTCTCTGTTTAATTCCTTTTGCGACTCATCGCAAAGACGCGTTAGCAACCCCATTTGCTCCACCGCTTTCTCAAGCTGCACTTGCTTAACAGGATCAAAATTGTGTAAGTGAGTTATCTTATTCCGCAGGGAAATCCGTCTTTGAACAAAGATCAAAATTGGTGCTACGCATCCTAAGGAACCAGGATCGTATCACAATACAGCAAGAAATAAACGAAAAGACTAGAAAAAATAAAAACAACCATTTATTTATGGCCTCAGCGGCCTCAGCGTTCAGATATATACATAAAAGCATAAGAGAAAGGCAATAAGAGGAAACAAAGGTAGCGGTCAGACATTGGATCCAGCATCATCCTCCCCTGGTACGACCGGGATATCCCTCAGCGCCTCAGCAACGGAGGTCAGCTCAGCGGAGCAGGCCCTCATCCCCTTCAAGCAGCAGGCTAGCAAGTCCTTCCGCTGCTGCAGCATCGAGGCAACCACGTCAAGGTGGGCAGTAGTAGTGGCCAACTTCGCCAAGCTCTCCAACGGACGGAAGTCCTCCAAAGATATTCCCAGCTGTTTGGACAAAATAGGGGTAAGTATCCCCTGCAACTCCAGGACATCCTCCGAGGTCTTGGTGATCATCCTCTCCAGAAAGCCGATGTCACCTTCAGTAAGGTTCTTCAAGGTCAAAGTTTTGGAGATCAGGAAATTTTGGGTCAGTTCATCCATGGCGAAATATGGAAAAGAAAGGGACGTGCAAGTGCGAGGAAACCTGCGCAGAAGAAACTTCAATTTATAAGCCCTGACAAAAATCATCTAAACCACTTCCTGACAAGGAAACGCTCTGATACCTCACGGAGAAGGGGCGTTAGCCCTTGGTGAACAGTCGGGCTCATTTTCAGTTGGGCTTATGATAACAATCCACCTAAGGAAAAGGGTATTTCCGTCTATTGCCCTGAACTGAAAGAAGAAATCACTGTTCCCACCGTCGCGGTGGATAGAGGGCCACCGCCTACCCAGAGGCTGACACCACGAGGGCCAAACAGTGCTCAGGAGTCTCCCCAAACAAACCTTCTAGATGGCTCGAGGAGCTGTCTCATTCTGAGGAATACCACGCGTCAGGGGGACCACTCAGTCGCTACCCTATCGTGGTAGCATTTATCCCATGGCTACCGCCACGGTAACATATCATCCGAGGGGCGAACCATGATCCCTAACGTTAGGGATAGCTCTCTAGCTATTCCCAAACGTGGAAATGCTCAATTCTTCTATATATATACCTCCCCCTCAAAGGAGGCAGGTAAGCTTAATCTGACTGGCCCAAGCTCTGCCAAATTCAGTACACATACTGACTTAAGCATCGGAGTGTTTCCACCGGAGACCCCCTCCGGCGTATTGCAGGTACCGCGGACCGTCGTGACTACTGATCTGAGAGAAGCCGTTCCACTATACATCCTTCAGCAGAAAACAAAATCTTATCAGGAGGCAAGACATATCTAGGGCGTGACATCTCAGTATGTCAAGCTCGCATCACATACCCTAAATGACCATTTACCCCTAGACGAAAGACCTCTCGCGATGTCCCCACTAGGTGTCTACTTTAACCCAAGGCTTCACGTTAGTTATAACCAAGAGAATGACAGTACTCACACAGAAATATTAACAGTTGATCAAGCCCTCAACATTTCTAAATGAGCATAGAAATAAAACGATAAACAACCGAATATGACAAGAGAATGTATTAAGCATGCTTTAGGCCTCTTAGTCGAACCTTACAACCCTTGAAACACCCTTTATTAAGGAAGATGGAACTTAGCTAATCATAATAAAATATAAACAACAAGTATAAGAGGAGAATAACATAAACAATATTAAAAGAAAATAAAAGAGAAGTATATTAGAATAAACCAATTGAGGAAATCAATGCTTTTCCTTTTACAAGCTGACGGCGGTGCCCAAAAAGAGGAAGAGAGAATCCCTAAAATTTTGGTAAAGAGAGAGAGTGTCTTAGGATCAGCCTCCTTTACAAAAACCCTAAAGTTTAGCTTAAATAGCTTAAAAACTAGCTAAGGGACAAAATACAGCTTAGGAGAGAGAGTGTCAGTGCATGAGAGGGTGACAGCACATAGGAAGGACGCGCCCATGGCAGGAAATATTCTGGGATCTTTTGGCAGCGCCCGACATCTTCTAGAAACGCTTGGAATCCCGTGCGAATCTTCGGAGATTCCTTTCTTTGGCTTTTGATCTTTGATCTGATGCGGATATGTCAAGGGCACAAGACTGCTCACTGGTCTAGTTAGCATCGAGGGCACGATGACCTTCCACTCTTCTAGGCCTCGATGCTCTAAAGTTCCAGAAATCCTTCCAAAATCACTCGCTTTCGCTCTTTTCTTCCTTTAGCCACTGATCCGCAAAAGGATGTGGAAAATGGGCAAATCATAAGTATTATGCCCTCAAAAGGGCCGAAATAAGGGAGAAAAACCTACAATAAAAATGCGCGATCACGGATCACACTAAAACCTCTAGAAGTTTCCATTGATAGAGCTAAGTTGAGGGCTTTTCCCTGGTCATTGGAGGATTCAGCAACGAATTAGTTCTACAGTTTACCTCACAACACCATCACTACATGGGCTCAAATGTCAGCCACATTTCTGAACAAGTATTAGAATACAACCAAGGCTGGAGCAGCCAGAAAAAACTTTTTTCCATACAACAGAGAGGGAATGAAAGTTTTGGGGAGTATCATCAAAGATTCAAGGACTTGCAAGATATTTTCCCAACACATGGAGTGACTGATCAAACATTCATATAGTACTTCTATGATTGGATGAGTCAGAAGGAAAAAGATAAAATGGATGCAGCAGTTGGAGGAGCTCTATAAGACCTCACTCCAATAAGAGCCAAAACCTTACTTTAAACTATGGCAGAAAATTGCCACAACAATTTTTGATTTGAACTATATTTCTTTAGAACAACACCTCTAATATATCTAACTTTATGCAATATCTTTCTATAGGTGTTCAGAATCAAGTTACTACACCTAGCTCAATTGCAAGTGTTTGTGGGATCTGTTGCCAGGTAGATTACACCACTAACCATTGTCACATGATTCAGCCAACACCACCATAAGATAGCATGCAAGTGTATGCAGCTTTTGGTTTTAACCAAAATCAATAAGGAAAGTTTCCTCCAAATAACAATCTTTATTCCAATCTCGACAACCTAGGTTGGAGAAATCATCCCAATTTTAGTTGGGCCAAAAATCAGCTCCATACCAACCATGCACCTCAAAATAACAACCTCAAAACCAAGGTAATGCACATTTGCAACTACCAACAATGATACGATCCTAGGATGTATCATGCATGGCACATTGTATGTTCGTAACAAGCAGATGAACAAGAAAATGGAGTCCGATTTGAGATAACAGAGTCTTGATGTAAACTTCAAGATGTTAGCTTCCCTTTGGGACACGTTTCAGATCAATTGGACGAATGGATCAAAAGTTATGCTCGTCGAGATTTCCCTGTGCAGAATGGACGTGATTACGCCTTATCCCGGCGTAATTACGTCAAGACCAGTAGTATCGAGCTCCAGCTGATGTGATCACGCCACACACTCGATGTAATCACGTCCTGACAGTTCCAGATTGCGCCAAAAAGGGAATTATGGATTTATTATGGTTTTTCCTGATTTGGTGATTTCTATGCTTTATTAGTTATGGATTTATTTAATTAGTTTCCTTATTAATTAGCTAAATTAGTTTAGATTTATTTTAATTACTTAATTAGAAGTTCTATTAGGAGAAGGTTTCCTATTGTAAGGATTTAGGGTTTTCTCCTATTTAAAGGAGCCACCCTCTTCATTATTATGGACGTTATATTGAAATAAAAAAAAAACCAGAGAGTTTTCTCAATTGTTCTTCGCGAACCTTGTCCCTCTTTGAGTCCGGATACTCGATTAGGATAGCAAGTAAAACCCGAACATCTACTCCATTGAATCGTAGCTCTAGTTTGGCTAATACAAGATATTAGCAGGGTTAGAGATCGTTTCAAGAACCTCATTTGATAAGTTTAGGTTGGCTAATATACGGATATTAGAAGGGTTAAACAGTCGTATTGAGTTATCATTCTTCCGCATCGAAAGCCAAGCCTAGAACTAGATCGGGAATTACTCGTTACGTATCCTACGCAACTAGGATCGTATCAGTTGGTAGCGGAGCAAAGGCGTTCTACGGTTTGGTATCTATCCATTTATCTTTACTTTTCAAGTTATCTTTTCGTTTTGTGTCATGCTATTTCCGTTTGGAGTTGAGTCGATTTAGAAAACAATTTTCTAGATCTAGTTTTGTGTCTTTGTAAAAACAAATTGGAAGTGCGGTTTGTTTGAGTCTTTTATTTACGAAAAAAGAGTCACAAAAAAATCAATCCCCAAAGTGTCAAATAGGGTCACAGAAATCAGTCCCCAAAAAGTGTCAAAAGTCATAAAAAAAAATAGTCTCCCAAAGTGTCTTTGTTTATTTTTATTTTTATTAAGAGTCATGTTGAGAAGTCGAGAATATCAGGCGCGTTGGCATGAGTGGCGTGAGAAGCAGTGGTATGAAGATGATGCCTATATGAGGCAAGACAGAATGGGTGAAAGGCGACCTAGATTTGAGAATAGAGATGATGCCAATCTAGGAAAAACAAAGATGAAAATCCCTTCCTTTGGAGGAACAAATAACCCGGATACATATCTAGCGTGGGAAAGGAAGATTCAATCGATCTTTGTTTATCACAACTACTCAGAGGAGGAGAAAGTAAAGATGGCATCGGTTGGGTTCTTTGGAGACGCTACTCATTGGTGGAATGATTTGAATTATCAAATGCGAAGCCTTAGAATCGACCCAATCTCCACTTGGAATGATATGAAGATATTCATGAGGCAACGATTCCTACCCGCCCACTGGCAAGAGTAACACTATGAAGCGCAAGGTTCACAACAGAGGTACTATGATGAGTACTATGATGCACAAGGGTCATTGCGTTATGGTGTGCATAGGCCACCACCAGGGCTATGCAGCGGCGAGCGCAAGCAGAGAGACAACCCCAACACATGTTTGGCAAGAGATGTTCCATCTTCAACTCGTGTGCGAACGCGAGATATTTTATGCCATACATGCACACGTCGAGGACACACTTCTAGCCAATGTCCCAACAATAGAGTGATCATTAAGGACAATGGTGAGGTGACTCCGGACGAGATTGATACTGACGGGTGTGTCGCATGTCCCGAAATAAATAAAAATACAACTCAGTGCTAAGCTACAATAAAATGTAGATAGTGATGAGAGGATCGATCCCACAGAGACAAGCTTGACTAATTCTTGTTGTTCCTGAAAATAACCAAGTAGAATACCAAGTTTTTGAGGTGAAATCTTGATTAAACAGTATTGCAATGGAATGAACGAAAGTTGTATGCAAGAAAACAGTAGTAAGTAGAGAAAATCAGTAGAGAAATAATCCCAGGTAGAGATCTCTTTGAGGTGACAATTCTATGTTGTTGATCATTGACAAATAACATTTTCAAAATGGTTTCATAGAGAAGTTTGAGAAATCAAGTCTGTTTAGATTTCTAAGCGTATTAAACCCTTCTCTAGACCTACGGATGAGTTCGTCAACATCCCAAGCGCCAACCTGGTCAAGTGGTAACATTCCCACCAACTGTCACGCAGGAAGCCCATTCGTCCCAAGGCCTTGAGATGGAGATCGTCATCCTGGCCTAATTCTTTCCTTCTTTCTCTTAATGCTGGACCAATCGCAGTCATTAGAGAATGTCTACATGTGTTCCCCCAATCATGGATAATACTCAATTTCAGAGGAGCTGACAATATTCATTCAAGTCAAAATCCAAGTTGGCCAAACTCAAACTTAACATGAATAAATTGAAGTTAAAACAAGGAGAAAAGAAATATGAAAACCATTTCTATTTAAAGATCAACATGGTCTCAAAACAAACATAGATTGTCTACCTCTAGATCCCTACCAGGAATCTAGAGGTTTAGCCACAAGTCATAACCGAAATTACAAAAATAAGTTCAAATCCGAAATACAAGCAAAGCTGGAAAATCTGGAAATGAAAAGTGCAGGATTTCTCCTTTTTGTTGCTCCTACTGTTCTCTGCCCTTCTTCAGTCCGAATGCTCTCCTCTTCTTGCTGTCCTCCTCCTTGCTACTGCCCTCCTAGATGATGTGTAAATTATGTTCAAAGATGTCCTTATGGCAGTCAACTCTCCTCCCTAAAAATTCCACAAGGTGCTAATAAAATAATAAGAACATTCTTCACAAGAACAAGAAGAATGTTGCTCCAAGCTTCCATGCACTTGTTAGCAAAGTGGAGAATAAAATAGGAGCTCAAGAAGTCTTGTGTCTGCAAAATCGGGTTCCAAGGAGACAAAAATCGCACTCAGGAATAAACAAATGCGGAGTGCCACGTCATGAGTAAGTGCTGTTCCAGCTGGAATTTCGTCAGGTCGCTTCTTGTCGAGGCCTAGATGAGAGCTGATTTCGGCAAAATAGAGAAGTGGCCCTGGGACGAACGAACCAACTTCAAGGCAGCAAAAACAGAAAACGGGACATCAACACCAGATGATTGATTTTAGCTCTATTCTTCAAGCTTTCTGCTCCTTTCCTTCACATTGATGCTCCAAAGGCTGAATCATAAGAAAGGAAGCAAGTAGGCTCAAAGTAGCATATTTACCATCTCAATTACTAGGAAAAGAGATAATAAAACAACCAAAATATACCATCAATCATATTCCCCCACACTTAATCCATGCTTGCCCCCAAGCATGAACTAAGAACAGACATAGAAAAGACACAAACACAACAGAAACAGACACACAAACAAGACACAAAAGTAACAAACAAACAGCACCCCATTCGAGCAGAAATTAAATCCCTAGACTTGACTTAAGCACACACCTCAAAGATCAACTCTTTCAAGCAAGATTCAACACACCAAACATCACAAATGAGCAAGCATTCAGATAGTGGTATGATAAGCTGCTGCTCAACCAGAAAATACAAACCTAGGGCCTTAGTTTTCTTCTCCTTTCGACTCTTTAACCAAACATTGCTGCTGACTCTCATGCAAAATTAAAAATGCAAGCAATAGGCAAAGAACATTATTAAAACATGAAGTGAGCCAAAGGCTTCTTTTATTCTTCTTCACCTCCTTTATTCTATTTTCTTTTTCTTTTTCTTTTCTTCCTTTTTTTTTTCTTTTTCTTTTTCTATTTTTTCCTGTTTTTCTCTTCTTCTTTCCACATTCCTTTCTTTTCTTTTCTCTAGGCCTTCGGCCTCTTATACCTCCTTTCTTTCCACAAACCCATTTTTCTGAAATCACAAACATGCACATGCAGACTTGACTCTCGTCATGGTGCTATGGTCGGCCCAAAAACGGGGTTAGCACACAACCGAACGGAAGTTTCTCCAAATTGGGATGATGGTGCCGAACCACCAACATCGTGCAATCCGGAGGGTATGATGAGAATCCACACACAAGGAATTTAAATGGTACACAAGCAAGCAAAATTAAAGGACTTTAGCAGCAATGAGAGGTTAGGATCCTTATCCCAAGATCTAAGGAGAAGCAAACAATCAGCCCTAGCAAAGCACTTCCTAGGACAGCAAAACTAATCATACAACTATGGGAATGAATGCTCAAATTGCAAGGTCTGATGTATTCAATATTGCAGGACAGAGTTGATAAATCAAGTGTGTGCATAGGATAAGTTTTCGAGATTAAATTTCATGCCAAAAAGGGTGGAACACAACAAAAAGGAAAAACAAAACTCATGCAAAAATAAAATAAAAACAGGCAGTTGTGTAAGCATTAAAATGAAATAAACATGCAGGAAAAAGGGAAAAACAAACAGAAATAAACATGCATAAAAATCAGAATAAAAATCATGCATTAAAAAAAAAAACAAATCACGAAAGTGTCTCTCCCCCACACTTATCGGACACATTGTCCTCAATGTGAAAGAGACCAAACAAACAAGCAATCAAGCAATAAGCATGCAGTGAAGAAAATAAAATAAAGTTCAAAGGAAAAGGAAAAGAAATAACCGGGGGGCATTAGTTTGTGGAGGGGCGGAAGGTGTTGGGCTGAGGGTTTGGTCTGCTCATGTCAAGGCCTTGGGACGAAGCGACCTGACTGAGATCCATTCATGTTGCCTTGAATGATCAGAGGAAAAGGCATGAAATGACATGGGTTGCCTCCCATGTAGCGTCCCCGTTTATAGTCTCGGACTCGACTGTGTGGTGCTGGTTCAAACGACATCATAATGAGGTAATCCAAGTGTGGTGCTCTCCACATCATGTTCTTTGAATTCTTCGAAAAAGGGCTTAAGGCGTCGCTCATTCACCTAATATCTTCTGGTTCTGTAAGCTCTGAATTTCTATGGCACCATGAGGGTAAACATTAGTGATAATGAAAGGACCAGTCCAACGGGATGTAGACTTACCGGTCATGAAACGAAATCTTGTGACAAAGAGGAGGACCTTCTGCCCAATAGTCAAGACCTTGGGATGGACGTGCTGATCTGATAAATTCAAGGCTTGTACAATACCTACAGGGGTGTGTTGTGCATCCATCTCCATGACAAGGTCTTGCATTTCTGATTTGGCCATGGATTTATCCTTTAATGTTTCCAACTTGGCCTTCCATAAACTCTCACTAAGAACACATTCTAAAGGATCAACATGGTTAATTTCAGTAACATCATCATCACAAGGGTCAATAACATCTAGAAAATTAACACTATGTGTTTCATTGGGGTATTCGATTGCATCATACATATTGAATTTAATTGTTTCTCCTGCAAATTCAAGTGTCAAACACCCATCATACACATCTATTTTAGCATGGGCTGTCCTTAAAAAGGGTCTACCAAGTATCACATCAGTGGCTTTTGTGACATCTTCATTTTTCATGTCAACAATATAGAAATCAACAGGGAATATAAAGCCTTTTACCTGAACCAAGACATCTTCTACTACACCCTCGGGGTGGATTGTTGATCCATCAGCAAGTTGTATCACAACTCTTGTTTTCTTGAGATTTCCAAAATTCAAAGTTTTAAAAACAGAAAGAGACATGACATTTATACCTGCTCCAAGGTCACACAATGCTTTCTCTACCTCTTTGTTTCCGATTTTACAAGGAATTACGAAAGTACCTTGGTCTTTGCATTTCGGGGGAAGTTTCTTTTGTAGCATTGCGGAAACGTTTTCGTTGAAGCTCACCCTTTCTATGCTTGCTAGTTTCTTCTTGTTAGTACAAAGGTCCTTTAAGAATTTAGCATACTTAGGAACCTGAGAAACGAAATCTAGCAAAGGCACATTAATGGCAACTTTGCGAAAAACATCAAGAATTTTCTTCTCATCCCTTTCCTTCTTGGTTTTTAAAGACCTTTCGGGAAAGGGAAAAGGGGTTACCCGAGGGTTTGAGGCTTCTGGAGTTGGAATGGGTGTTTCACCTACTGGAGTAGATGATTCCTGAAACACTTCTGTTTCAGATTCTTGTGGCTGTTCTGGTTGGTTCATCCCGAGGTCTAGGGATGAACTGACCCTTGGTGGCAGATCTTTTCCACTTCGTAAAGTCATGGCATTAACAACATGCTTAGGATTATCAATAGTGTTGGATGGCAATGGCCCTGATGTGTTCTGTTGATTCATGGAGAGTTGTATTATTTGTTCTTGGAGGTTGGCCATGGTGGATTGGGTAGATTGAATGAATGGTAAGAGGATTTGTTTAAGGGTCTCCTCAAGGGGCTGTTGTGGTGGTGCAGTGAGTTGTGGTGGCTGTGGAGGTGCAGGTATTTGAGGTAGTTGAGGTTGGGTTGGTGGGTGGTTATTTTGTGGTGGCATTGGGTTGAAGTTCCTCCATTCAAAGGGAGGCTGATTTTGTTGAGTTTGAGCAATGGTGGCTGGAAAACTTTTCATGAATGTGGAGATTTCTTCTAGGTGTCTCTCAATGGCAGCCACATTCAATCCATTTGTTGAACGGTCATGAGTTCCATTTTGTTGGCAATTATTCGCCAAGGTTTGAATGAGAGCTCTTGCTCGACTTGGTGTTAAGTCTAACAAGGCTCCTCCAGCAGATGAATCAAGCTTCTCTTTATCCTTAATACACATGCCATCATAAAGATATTGAATGAGTGATTGTTCGGGTATGCCATGGGTTGGATAGACCTCTTGAAGGTCTTTAAATCTTTGATAATATTCCCCAAAGGACTCATCACCATGTTGCTGAATGGAAACAAGATTTTTCCTTGCTGCCCCTGCCTTGGTTGCGGACCAATATTTCTTTAGGAAGGTCGCTGCCATTTCTGCCCAAGTGTTGATAGAGTTGTGAGCAAGGCTGAAGAACCAACTCTTGGCAGAGTCTTCCAAAGACCATGGAAAGGCCCTCAATTTGGCTCTCTCAAGGCTCACTCCATTAGGCTTCAAAGCATCACACTCAAACTGAAATTTTTGGAGGTGTTTGTAAGGATTTTCGGTGGGGTAGCCTCGGAATTTGCTGAAGCTATTCATCACAGTTGCTTTCACGACCCAGTCATTGGGTACTGGACGGTAATTGATGCACAAGAAGGTCTCCTGCTCGGCTCCTTGGTTGAGCTCTCTTAAGGTCAGTTCAGCTGGGTTTGCCATTTCTGGTTCTGGTCGGTTCATCCCGAGGTCTTGGAATGGATCAACCTCTGCTTCTGAATTTGACAAAAATATGGAAAAACACACTGAAATTTTTTCTTCAAATGCCTGGTTGTTGTTTCTGTTCTGGAGGTTTCTGATAACAATTGGAATACTCCTGACGGCATTATTGTAGCTACGGCATCTATCCTTGACGAGTTTCTACACGCTTCCCTGAAAAACCAACCTATCGCCCGGGCCGGCGGAAGTTTCCTAGGATGGTCGACTTCAGGGGGGGGGATCTCATGCATCTTTACGGGCACGATGTCATCCCATCCTAGGGGAACGAAGAGGATGTCGCTCCTGATAGGCCTTATGTGATTATCGCCCGCGATGGCTCACCCATTATCGCTGGAGGCGATATATTCGGACGATGCTTATCGCTGCACCCTTATCGCTGTCAGGTATCGCCAACTTCGGCCTATAAATACCCCCATCTTTTCAAACAGAAGGTAAGATCGAGATCATCTTGGAGAACCTCTACCATTCTATAAACTCGAACTGACTTAAGCATCGGAGTGTCTACGCCGGAGTCCCCCTCCGGCGCTTTGCAGGTATCTCTGACGCCAATCACTTCCCCTCCGACTAGCTGCAGCAGCCGTTTTCCGACCCGAAGAGATCTCGGATCTTATCAAATGGTGCTTTCGTTGAGAGCTTTGGTGTATTAAGTGAGTGTCCTTAATAGCCAAGCTCCGTTTAGTTGGGAGATCGGAACGGTTATGACTGCCGGATCGGAGCAAGACCGGACTACATTTTCTAGCATTCCTTTCTCAACTCGCAGGCGGTTATTTCCTTTTGCTACTGCTGACCTCTCTATGACGACGCAATCGACTATCTCGGGACCTCTGGACCTCTCGGTCGGGATCGCCGGAGGATCTATCTCCTCACAGACGGTCATTTCTTCATCACAGACAGCGGGATCTGATCTTTATACTCCTCTTTTGGAAGGATCTGCGCTTAGCAGTGAAAATCCCTTTGCTATGGAAATAGCGGCCCTTCGTTCCCGCCTGGAATATTTGACTGAAATGGCCACTAGAGTCACGCCCGGTGCTTCTGGATCTAGCGTTCCTCCTCGCGTCTTGTTCACATCATCTATTGTTGCTGATCGACCTCTGCCCCCGTTGTTTCCAGAGAACCCCCAAGTGCCTTTATCCGCAGGAAATCCCTCGGTTGGTCGCGTACAGCTCACTCAAGGAGGAGTAGAGGCTTATGTACCGCAAATGCCGCAAAGACTTCTCTTGCAGGAAGACAGGCAGCTTGAGGCGTTAAGGAACCGTTGGGCCGGACGGAGGGAAGGAACAAACAGGAGTTTATCTCCCGTGTACAGTGAAAGATCTAGTAGCAGAAGAAATCGAAGTCGTTCTCCCAGGAGTCGCAGTCGGTCTCCCAGGCGACATCATATACCTGAACTAAGGGAAGGAGGGCGACAAGGAGACATATCTCCCCCACGTCATGCGCGTGAGATTCTTGATGATACCTCAGGTCACCCTTTCAGTCGTCGTGTAAGACGTCACAGGGTCAGCAGGCGAGTGAAGCTTCCCGCTGATACTTATGATGGTACTAAAGATCCTATTTCGCACATCAACAAAGTGAAGGATTTCGTCCAGTTTCAAACTCACAGTGATGCGGCTTTATGTCAGATATTTGTTATGACCTTATCGGGAGTTGCTCGTCTTTGGTTTGAAGGTCTTCCTGGCGGATCCATTAGTAATTTCACACAGCTGGAATCCAAATTTCGGAGCAGATTTAGTACAGCAATTCCAATTCGGAAATCTGCCGCAGCGTTATTTGACATACAGCGGAAGCCCCAAGAGACATTGAAAGAATTCCTCAGCCGATTCGATCTGGAAATGTCATTAATGCCTGGCGTTACCGTTGATTTCGCCATAGAAGCTCTGAAAAGAAACTGCCGTTATGGAAAACTGAAAGATGCGCTGATGGTGGATCCTCCAATATCCTTGGATGCACTGAGACTTAAAGCCCATAATTATGCGAAAATGGAAGAAGAAGAAAATAGAAATAGAATATTTGATATACCGCCTGGGGCACCTCGCATCCCTGCCGCTCCCGCAAATCCTCTGGCTGACGATCATTACACTGATGATTACGCTCGACGGAAAGATTACATCCCAAAGACCTACGATAAGCAAAAAGGAAATTCCTCGAAAGGAAGACAAGGTAGTTCCCCTCATCAGCGTCAAGGGAACGCTAACAAAAATCGGGCGTATGATCCGGATTTTCCCTCCTTGAATGTACCAAGAGCGGAGATCTTGGCGATAGCGGAACAGCGAGATCTCCCTATCCGTTATCCTGCACCTACAAAACCTGGAATGCTTTTAGGCAGGAGAGAAAACGCTTACTGTAAATTCCACAAAGCCAGAGGACATTCCACAGAGGCTTGCAGAGAATTAAAGTGGGCGATAGAACGCTTGGTGGAAGAAGGATATCTGGGAGAATTTGCGACTCAAGTAAGGGAAGATGCCCGAAACAATCCGATAAGAAGAGCGGTAGACGAACGACCAAGACCCCCTCCAGTCCCACAGCCGGATAACGCTCCCAAAGGAAAGGGTGTGGAAACCTTCGCGATAGATGGCGACGACATCCCCATAATCAATATCATAGCAGGAGGGATTCCCTACACAGATGAATCAGAACAGTCGATGGTGGCGAAAGGGGAAAAGCGTACGCGAGACGACATGACAAAGAAAAGGGGAGCGATAGACATACTTGATCGCATGATCTTATCCTTTTCAGAAGAGGATGAGAAAGGCGTTATCTATCCCCATAATGACGCCTTGGTAGTCACACCTGTCATCGCCAGTCATGGTATAAGAAGGACTCTTGTGGACAACGGGAGTGCCGTGAACCTTTTTTCGCTGGAAGCTTACAATCTCATGAAACGCCCCCACGACGAGTTAACGCCTAGTAAGAGACCCATAGTCGGAGTGGATGGGACCCCTATCCCTGTTACGGGAGTAATCACCCTACCCGTATACTTCCGAGAAGACACTTACAAACGGTCAGAGAATTTGTTGTTCCTGGTTGTGGATCTGAATCTGCCCTATAACGTCATACTCTGACGGCCTTTCCTCAATCGCTTTGGAGCGGCGATATCACAAAAACATCTAAAGATGAAATACCCCTCCTGGGACGGGGTGGTATCGATAAAAGGTGATCAGAAACTGGCGGCAGAATGCTATTCGCTCATGACTCGGACGAGCTGCGATAGATACGTGTGTATAGCGGCAGACCCCTACGAACAGGGTGATGAAAAATGCGCTCAACCCCTTGACAAGATGGTGCCCGTATCAGTGATAGGCAAAGAGGGAGCCAGCTTCCTGGTCAGCGACAAGCTCAGCCCAGCGGAAAATCTTCAACTGGCACGGCTGCTGAACAAATGCCAAGGAAATTTCGCATGGGAACCCGCCGATATGCCAGGTATATCCCGAGAAATAGCCGAGCACAGGCTTAACGTTGACCCCAACGCCAAGTCAGTTCAGCAAAAACGACGGGCGTTCTCCACCGAAAAAGCATCGGCCGTGGAAAAGGAGGTTGTGAAGCTCCTTGACGCGGGTTTCATTCGCGAAGTACAATATCCCACTTGGTTAGCCAACCCGGTTCTTGTTCCTAAACCCAATGGAGACTGGCGTATGTGCATTGACTTCACTGATTTGAACGATGCTTGCCCTAAGGATTGCTACCCGCTTCCTCGCATAGATCAGTTGGTTGATCAAACTGCTGGGTACGCATATCTAAGCTCGTTGGACGCCAATTTCGGATATCATCAAATCCCTATGGCCCTAGAGGATGAGGAGAAGACTGCCTTCCTTACTCCTAAAGCCACGTATTGTTACACAGCGATGCCATTTGGGCTAAAGAACGCGGGGGCCACGTTTCAGCGAATGGCAAATAAGATTTTTGAGGAACAGATAGGGAGAAATGTGGAAGCGTATGTTGACGACATACTGGTAAAGAGTGCGAATTTTCATGATCACCTGCAGGATCTAAAGGAAGTTTTTGATGTGATGACAAGGTATCGCATGAAGCTAAACCCCCGGAAGTGCATGTTTGCATTCCAGACGGGTAAGTTCTTGGGCTACGTAGTTAGCCAGAAAGGTATCCAGCCTAATCCATCCAAGGTTAAAGCTATACATGATATGATATCGCCAAGAACCGTTAAAGAAGTGCAAAGGCTAACAGGGCGCGTTATCGCTCTGGGACGATTCGTCTCCAAGTAAGGAGAAAAGTGTCTCCCGTTTTTCAAAGTCATACGACGGAAAGCCACGTTCGGGTGGACCCCAGAATGTGAGCAAGCATTTGTGGACTTAAAGGACTATTTTTCATCTGATTTGTTATTGACAAGGCCCGAGTCCGGCGATACTCTGTACTTGTACTTGGGCGCGGCGGACGAAGTGGTCAGCGCCGTCCTTGTTCGTGACGATAACCGCACTCATCGCCCAGTTTACTTCGTGAGTCATGTCTTAAAGGACACGGAACGGCGATATGCTCGTATTGAGAAAATAGCGTTCGCCCTTATACAAGCCGCCCGCAAGATGGACCGATACTTCCAGTCTTATCCTATCGTTGTACTTACAGACCAACCCTTGAAGAGGATATTTCGAAAGCCTGAATCTTCAGGAAGAATGCTGATCTGGGCCCTAGAACTCGAACAATATGGTTTGAGATACCAGTCACGGCCATCCGTAAAGGCTCAGGTCCTTGCTGATTTTATAGCGGAGTGTACTTTCACAGAGGACCCTTTGAGTGGTGTACCGGAAGTGGAATGGAACGATATGGATCTCCCGTTCCCAGAAACTTATACAGATCTTTGGATCGTTCATGTGGACGGAGCCAAAAACCAAGAACTGGCGGGGGTTGGAGTCTTCATAAACGGGCCGCACGATATGCATATACGGTATGCTATTCGAATCTTGCATCCTTTGTCCAATAACGCAGCCGAATATGAGGCGTTGCTAGCTGGACTCAGAATAGGAAGAGAGTTTTCTTCTAAGGGAAGGCGCGATACCGGCCAAACAGGAGATCTGCGTCTAAAAATTTGTGGAGACTCCAAACTGATAATTGACCAGGTCTCAGGACACTCTCAGGCTCGAGAACCTATTATGGTGCAATACCTCTCTAAGGTAACGCGAGAATTAGTGGAAATAAAGAAAGAGGGCATGCAAGTCAGCTTCGAGCACGTCCCCCGAGAGGAAAATGCTGAAGCCGATTACCTTGCCAAGCTGGCCGCAAATCCTGAAGCATCTATACCTAAAGATGTGTATTATCGTGAGCTATTGGTGCCGTCCTTCATGGAGGAACAAGCCTCTTTGTGTGTGAATGAGCTCGAGAATGATTGGCGGATTCCGGTAATAAAATACCTGGTGCACGAAGAGCTGCCCGACGGTAACGCTGAAAAGATGAAAGTGCTAAGACAGGCTGCTCGTTGCACATACTATAACGGGGATCTAATTCGAAGATGTTTTTCTCACCCCGGCGCCAAATGTATAACCGAACAAGAGGGCCTTCACACCTTACGCGAAATCCACGAAGGGATATGCGGAATGCACGCGTCAGGCGGCACCTTGGCGGCACAAGTTTTCAGATCAGGATTCTACTGGCCCACTATACGAAGGGATTGCCACGAGTATGTACAAGCTTGCCCCAAATGTCAGGAATTCGCTAAAATTCCTCGACGTCCAGCTACGGAAATATCGGAAATCATCGCCCCTTGCCCTTTTGCCAAATGGGGGATTGACATCCTGGGTCCATTTCCAAAGGCAAGGTCCCAACTGAAATTTGTGATAGTGGTTGTGGACTATTTTACAAAGTGGGCGGAAGCTGAAGCGGTTGCCACAATCACGGCAGAAAAAACATGGCGTTTTTTCAAACATCAAGTTATCATGAGATTCGGGGTGCCTCGTATCCTTGTCAGCGATAATGGGACCCAGTTCACCAGCCAATTCTTCAAAGACCAATGCTCAGAATTCGGGATTGAGCAGAGATTCTCTTCCGTGGCTCACCCACAAACCAACGGGCAAGCAGAGGTAACTAATAGGAGCATCCTCAGCGGTATTAAGAAAAACCTAGAGGGGTCTAAGAAGAAGTGGGCTGATGAATTGCCATACGTGATGTGGGCATACCGCGTGACCGTAAAAGTCAGCACTGGAGAAACACCTTTTGCGTTGGCTTTCGGAACTGAAGCCGTTACGCCAGTGGAAATTGGGGCCATGAGCCTGCGGGTGGCTCACTTTCGTGAGGAACGGAACGAGGAACGGTTACGTGCTAATCTGGACGCGTTACCAGAGGTTCGAGAAGAAGTCCTACTGAAAACGCAACACTACAAAAGAAAAATGGCCCGTTATCATAATAGGCAGGTCAAAGAGCGATTGTTGAAAAATGGTGACCTTGTGCTCCGAGACAGGCGAGCAACCGGACAACGTATGGGAAAGCTTAGTCCTAACTGGGAAGGACCGTATCACGTAACCCATGTTGTCGGAAGAGGGGCCTATCGCCTGGAGACACTTGACGGAGAGTTTTCGTGGGTTTGTGGTTGCTTTTGTGCAGATAAAAAGGGGGGTACCCTGGGAGTGAAAAGTCCTATCCTTGTGATGGTCGGTCTTGATCAGATGGCCCACTAAGTGAGGGCACGACCCCAGTGTATCCTTGATTAGCGTCGGATTGAAAGATCCTTGACGCCCCCGGGGGTGAAAAGTCCTATCCTTGTGATGACCGATCTTGATCAGATGGCTCACTAAGTGAGGGCACTGCCTGGTATCTTTGGGAGTGAAAAGTTCTTTAATGATAACCGATCTCGTGGAGACGGTACATCAAGACAAGACACACCCCAAAGAGTTAGAAACTCTGTTTAGAAACAAGAATCCTATCTTAACGGTCGGGCTGGTGCAGCTAAACCATTAAGTAAGGACACGGTTCTAAACGAGAGGACAACGCCTATAAAAGTGAAAATTCCCTAGCCTTGTGATAGCCGTCCAGATCCGACAGCTCACGAGATGAGGCACTTAGAAAGGCCGATCGAGAGATAAGGGAAACGTGAAGGATCGCGTAAGTCCAGCTGGTAACCGGATGAGTAACCCTTGGCGAAATGTAGAGCTGAGGGAAAACGCGATTCGAAACGGGTTCCGTGATAAAACCTAATTATGGCAGCAAACGGGCTCCTACGGGTAATCACTATCTCTCAAATCTCGTTTTGTTACTGATAATCTACAATTAGAGATGTGCAGAATGCTTCTGAGCAGCGGAAGGAGGGGTGGCCATGATACCGATAGGCTAATCGAAAGGCCAACCCGACATAGATCCTGGTCTTCTTGGTATAAATACCAAGGATCTGCTCAAGAAAGTAAACGCACCGTGTGGATAAGGCCACCTCAGGGACGAGAGAAGTCTCGCGATGAGAAAAATAAAAGAGAAATATCGATAAAGGGATTGTCTAGAAAAATTAAAGGCATCTCAAGGATTTACAAAGATTCACTGTTCAAAATATTGATGCTGTAAAGACAAAAGACAAAAGCCAAGCGATATGTGATTGCTAGAGGGAACGGCAAAATATCGCGGCAAATCAGCTCTCGGGGACTTGTCGTTTCCAACCCGCTGCCTTGGTTTGGCGATAGCCTGCCTCGTTAATATGGGCAGAACTCCGTAGAAAGGCTTTCGCGACATCTTCGCCTTTGTACGCATCCACCCCGTGAATCTCTTCGAAGCACTTAACCAGAACACGGGCGGTCTCTTCAGCATGCCACCAGCCCATATCGGCTGACTCTTCCGCCAAAGCTGCCTTTTCCTTTTCTAAAAAGGACTTCTCATTCTCCAAAGCAGTCACTTTGGCTTGTTCCTCTAACAAAGCTGTTTCCAGGGCGGAGTGCTGTTTCTGTAAATTGTGGTGAGCTAGCAGTATCTTGGAGCGATCTGCCAACACCTTTTTCTTTTCCTCTTGCTCCTTGGACAGCTCTGCCGAAACAGAACGAAGGGAAACAGCCCGATGCTTCATATCCTCCGCCCAATAGTGAAATTTCATCATATTGGAGAAAAGGCCAGCACGGACGGAGTTCACTTGGTCATCTTCCGCCTGGGAAAGGAAAGCTTCCCGTTCTGCAGATGAGGCCAGAATTTGAGAAGCCAGCAGAGCAGAAACCTCATCTGAACCATCGCCCCCGATGGCTGCCAAACCACGGGTACGGAAGTCGAACAACTCAACCTGATGGGTCACTTCGCCGAGCCCGTTTAATGAACAAAGATCCGCCGCAAAATTGAAAGAGGTTCCGGCTTCATTATAGCATTGCCGCCAAGGAACGCTAGAGGGAACGAAAGCCAGAGGACCAGGGGCGCGAACCTGTGAAGAAGAACTGCCCGGGGGCAGGAAGGCACCATGAGGCTGATAGCCCGAAAGGTCGTGAAAGACGTCTTGATAAGAAGAGGAAAAATGATGCACAGGCCCGCCAAAGGAACTGGGCGAAGCACCAAAGGGGTCCGCACTGCCTAAGTTCCCCAAATCTTCCACGGAATGTCTACTTGGAGGAACCACTGCGGAATCAGGAACGTTAACGGAACCACCTTCCCCCGCGATGTTAGAGGAGGGTATGTTCCCATCCTCGCCTTCTACCCGGGCCCTCTTCGCGGAACCCCTCAGCACATAAGTGAGATTCATATCGCCTGAAGGAGCGGACGCAGTAACTATAACGGCCTCCTGCAAGGAGTACAAATTGAGAAAAGAAAAATAGATCAAATGACGACAGATATTGAGAAAGAGAAAACACGCTTACGGTAGCGGTGTTGAGAGAAGACTGTACTTCGGAAGAACCCGCAGCGTCGGGAGAAGGAGTAAGAGTGGCGATACTCCGTGTTCTTTTCTTCTTTTTTCCTCTGGCAATGGTCCTAGGAGCCTGAGAAGACGAGGGAGCAGCAATGGTCACGATAGGAACACCTTCAGGGATGTCAGTATTCCCTTCGCCAACTGAGGAAGAGGATACTTGAGCGAGATTCGCGAAAGTAGCCGGAAGCTCAGAAGGATTATCAGTGGCCTCTGAATCGAGCTTTTCCTTTTCCTCTCTATTACGAGCTCTCCTTAAGCGTCTTCTTACGCTTTCGGGTTTATAGTCAGGATCCGTCGCTGCAAAATCACAAAATAATGTCAGCGTTAGTATCAGCGATGAAAGGGAAAGGTAGCGCGATACTCACGTCTAACGCACTCCTGAATGGCCATTCTGCAGGCCGTGAGTCGAATATGAACGCTGATCTCCAGTTGGAGTAAGGTATTTAACCATCCTTGTTCACGAGCGGGAAGTGTCCCTGGTCGACTCCAAACGCCATCTTAGACGTCCTGGTTGAACCCAGAAAGCCACTCGGGACCAGGAGCGTCAGGAAAATTTATCAGAAAGAACTCCTTCTTCCAAGCCTCAATAGAAGACTCAATATGGAGCAACTTCCAAGTAAAAGACTTGAGAGAATCATCGTCAAAGCGAGGCGATATGGTTATCACACCCCGGCACTTCATCAATTTAAAAAGGGATCTAAGCAACAAAAGAGAAGGGGAAGTGATCCCCTTATATCTACAGAGTTCCAAGAAAGCATAAACACAGCAATATGCATTTGGGGCTAACTGGGCAGGATTGAAATTGCCAGCAATAAGCAAACCCTTGACGAAAGAATCGATAGGGAACTGGAAACCGTAGCGAAACATCTGGGCATATAACACCCTTTGATTACCGGTCAGAGCGCTGTTTAAACGAACCGACCCAGGGGCAACAACAGCTTGGTAACCGTCAGGAATAACGGCACCGTGAGTAGCCAAATGCTCCCGGAGAACGGCCTCCGTGGTAATAACACTGACCGTGGTATCCATTTTCTTCTCATCAATGGATCTCGACTCAGAACGGCGAGTCTTTGCCATGACAGGACTAAGGAAATAGAAATGAAGAAGACGAGGGAAAGGAAGGGAAGTACCTTTGGAAGGAAAGAACTTCGAAAGCCTTGAATGGAGGTGAGAAGGACAAGACGGCTGAGAGATAATATGAAAAAGTGGAGTGAAAAAGAAAAGGGAAGAAATAAAGAGGGTTTATAACCCTAGTAATTAAAAGGAAACGACGGATGCTGCAGTCGTTGTGTCGAAGCGGCATGAGGGATAAGACTCAAGCAATGAGTACGACTCTAGAAGAAGCGCGGCCAACGCTTCGATCTGGTTAAAATTTCTAAACACGCTAAGGTGAAGCGGCAGAAGAAACGAACACGTGTGTCGGCACCATCATGATTTTTCCCGCGCATCGACGGAAGGGTCGCGAGCATTAAATGCTCTGAAAAGTAGATGCGACTTTTGATAAAAAGCAAAAGCGATATCACAAGAAAGGAAATAATGCAAATCGGCATTGAATAAAAGAACAGTTCTCAAAGACAGCAAGAGAGCAAAATAAAACAAGATATCGCCCAAAGAGCAAAGTACCGATATCGCCTCGCGATAGGACGTTATTAAAAGACATGGAAAACAAATAGCAACGTTCTTCAAGGGATCAATTAAGAGCCATCGCACGCCTCGCCGTCATCATTCCCTTGCTTTTCCCCAGAAGGAGGAGAACTCCTTTCGCCTTCACTAAGATCTTTAATTTTTTGAGAGGCGTAATTGGCCAACATGGATAGATCGACAGCGCCTCGGACATGGAGATCCTTAAACCCTGCGATACAAACCTCGATGGTCTTATTCTTCCACCAGGCTATCCTCGAAGGAACTTTGGCCAAATCGGCATCGCGAGATGACAACTCTTCGCGAAGGAAGACATTCTTTTTATCAGCCACCACCAGTTCCGCCTCCATTAACTCTGCTCTCGCCTTCCCCTTCGACTTCTCCCGAGAAAGTTCACCGCGACAATCCTCCAACTCTGCCCGAGTTCGTTCTTGCAACTGCGATAGCTCCTCCGCCTTCGCCAAAGCCTCGTCTAATTGTTCCTGCAAATCCGAACAGGGTCGAGTTTTGTTACGCTGGCCTTCAAGAAAGTAATGAAATTTCCGAAAGCTGGCCAGCATGTCGTTCATAAGGTGTGACTGTCGTGTCTCGGGAGCATGCTGTAAAAACTCTCCCCTGTCCTTGGAAGAAGTAAACATCTGTCCCACTATGGGACCCACGGGCTCTTCTCGCGATAACGGATCCGATATTCCTAAGGCACGAAGCCCATCAGTGCCGAAAGAGGACAAATCCAGCTGATATCCAGTAGGGCCCTGGGACCTCTGAGGAGAAAGGTTGGCAATGTAAGGAGGGGAACAATTTTTTGCGCAATCACCAACGCCCGAAATTGAAGACAGAAACAAAAGAGGAGGCTTCCGTGGGAAAAATTCAGGAGGAACGCCTAAATCCGAAACTGGTGGGGTTGTCTCTGGGGTAAAGGAACCTATCGGGGAAGCAGGATGGCCCGACGACAAAGGAGAGGTCGCGGCTACCGAGGTCTCATTGTTTTCGATAGAAACGGCGGAAGGCACCCTGATAGCTTTGATATTTTTCACCACTTGCGAAGTACTCGCGGCATGAGAAGCGTTAATATTCTCGGAGGGGGCCGCGTTAACTCCCTTCAAAGGGGGAACTGGGGGTTTAGTTTTCTCGGTGCGAACTTTCTTTACGAGACGCTCTGTCTCTTCTGCGATTTCTTCGCTATCGTCCTCAGCCGATTCCGCCGTGTCATCATTCCTCCTCGACCTAAGTTTCATCCTTTGGGCAATAGTAGCATGACGTAATTCAGGACCAGTATCCATGCTCTCGCTATCGCTGTCGATTTTCTCAAACACAGGATCGCCTTGAGCTACCCTCTTGCCGCGGGAAGGAAGCCAATTTTCAAGGAAACAAGAAGGTCGAGTGGAGGCTCTGCGAGTTTTGACGGTTTTAGTCCTTCCCCTTTTAGGCGGAATAGGTGGGCGGCGGGAGTTTTTAGGCGGAGGAGAAGGAGGCAGCGACTGGAGAGGTGTTACGTTCAAAGGGGCGTCATCTTCCCCAGAAGAACTACTCTCAGCGTTACCTGCCAACAAAACATATTAGCAAATTAAGAAGAGTGAAGCGATAAAGAAGAAAAAGGAAACTCACCCACAACGCACTCTGACAAGGGCCTGAACCGAGCAAACTCCCGGATACGGAAAGACCCTTCTATTTCTAACAAGGCACTAACGTTGGAAACATCCTGGCTTGACAGCGCTTCCGGTCTTTTCCAAACGCCACTACTGATTTTTCGATTGAAACCCCCGCGCCAGAGCCGTGACGGCAAACGGAGGGTGAAAAAGCCAGACTTCCAGTCATTTACGTGTTCCTCAAAACCTTGGAAGTTCCGCCAGAACAGTTGCACAACGACATCATCCCATCTGGGGGTAATATCTACCAGGCAGTCGCGACAACTCAAGACAAAGAATGTGCGGAATAGATCAAGCGATGGAGCAAATATACGCTTCATCTCGCACGAACGAAGGAAAGCATAAATACCACACCAAGAGGGTGGAGTAATCTGAACGGGATTAAGGTCGTAATGGTCTAGCAGTTTCAACAGAGAAGTATGAAGTGGGAAACGGAATCCGTAAGTAAACATCTTGAAATAAACTAACCAGAATGTTCCCCACATGGCGTCAGGCAGCCGAGTGTCCTTCAAAGAGACAAAAGGGCGATAGCCCGTGGGAAAAGTAATACCACTCTCCTCTAATTCAACCCTCAAAACCTCATTACAATTGAATATGCTGCGAGTTCGCCTAGCTTCGGGATCTATGGGGTTTTCAGCAGTTGAAGACATAAGGGACAGTAAAAGTAAATCTACGGCGGTAGAAGGAGTAAATACCTGGAGCAAAAAGCCAATAAGCCGGTCGCCGGCACCAGTGAGCGGTCGCGGAAAAACCTCTCGAAGAAAAGAAGTGCAGAAGAGAGAGAAAATGTGCAAAAACTCAAAATATTCGCAGAAGCAGTAAAAGAGAGAGAGGATTTCCTTATAAAGAAAAGCCTGAAGAAGAGACAGCCTGTAAAAATGAAACACGTACAAAACAGAAAAAGACACGTGGATAGTCATTTGTGTCTTCCGAAAGAAGACAGTTACCAATTAGAAGTTGAAGGCAGTTACCCGTAGCGAAAGGGACGCTTCCGCGTTAACCCGGAACGCTCAGAAAGAAACAATAAGCAAGCGATGAAAAGCGAAAAGGAAGTAAAACCATCATTCATTATTATGAGAAAGGCCATACGGCATCTACAAAAAGAAGGATTAAGGCCCTACTCATCACTGTCGTACCAAGTAACGCCGTAGCAATAGACTACGTCCTCTTCGTCATCGCCACCCCAGAATGGTGAATCCACAATAGCAGGGGGAGAAGACTCACCGACCTCCTTTCCAGCGGCAGAAGTCAACTTGGGTAACTCCTCCTTAACGCCTGGCGATACTGCCCCAGCGGCCGAGCAAGCTGAGGGAGCCCACGGAGGTGATTCCTGCGGAGGGGGAGACAGTTTTTTCTCCTCCCTAGCCAGAGAAGCCAGAGAGTCAAAAAATGACTTAGAGGCCTGGGCAGCCTCCTTCCTTCGTCGTTCAACTTCCTTCCTCTGCCTCTTGCGACATCGCCGACGAACAACCGGCCTCCAAGGAGGCGATGGGGGAGGATTATCTGTGTCAGGGGTGGTCGGAGGAGTTGGCGGTGAATTCGCCGAAGCCGTACCTAGTAAATAAGAATCATCCATGAGACTTGCAGAGGACCTATAACGAAGAAAAATGAAGGAGAAAGAAATGGATAAGAGTGAAGGAGGGAAAGCCTCATTAAATAGCCGGGAAAAGAAGAAAAGAGACTCTTCGATCCTCCAACCCGACTCTTGAAGATTGGCACGTGTACAGTCTGGAGTGCAAATATGGATTCGCAGTCGCGCCTGTTGAAATCTCGCGCAGATCAAGAATAATCATAATCTCGGTCAATCAGTTGTTATAATGAGGACAGCGCGGAGTTAAGGCAGAACGATTGGCAGAAAAACCGCCCAATAGCAAGACTGTTTTCAGTTGGGCTAAGAACACCCTCTTGGAAAACAACAAAGAGCGCAGTAAAGAAGAAGAACAGTTGCGAGAGGGAATGAGGAAAATACTTTATTTATTACGGCCTAGTGACCGGAAGATACATTGACAAGATAAGGGGAAAAGAGAAAAGGCCCAAAGGGAGCCGTCACTATCAGGCGTCAGAACCGGCATCCTCGGGCACCTCAGGAAGGTCCCTCAAGGAATCCATGACCAGGATAAGATCATGGGAAGTAGCTCTCATCCCTTTCAGGCAGCACCCCAACATGTCCTTACGCTGCTGCAACATGGCAATCACCACCTGAATCCAAGCGATGGAGGCGGACAGCTTTGATACGCTCTCCAAAGGACTGAAGTCCTCTAGGGAAATGGCCCCTAGCCGGGAATAAAGCGGATTCAGCATCCCTTGCAGCTCCAGAATATCCTCAGAAGTCTTGACCAGCATGTTCTCTAGGAAACCGACGTCACCGTCATTGAGGTTCTTGAGCGAGTGACCTTTGGAGAGAAGAAAATTCTTAGTCAAATTATCCATGATGCTAGCTGATAAAGATGAGGAGAACGTGGGTGGAGAAAGCTCTCCGATTTATAGGCTCCAGTGAAGAGAGGCCTTGGGAAAAGAGACTGAGGTCCTCAAAAGACGAGCCGCCCCGATAACCTCGAGGATTGATAAGCGTAAACGAAAGGGACGGGTGACGTTCACGACACAGATACCGGAAGGAGTACGAGGCAGAATCTGAAAAACGTTGAGAGGCACGATATCACTGGTAGCCCTAATGCTAAAACCATAAGGTTACCGGTATCCACAGTGTAAGGCCGCGTTGATGTCGCCGGTGGCCCTGGATGAGTAAAACCGCGATGACATCACAGGCGTCTGGTGGTATGAAGCCGCGATAACCATAAGGTAGCTGATGGTATAAAGCCACGCTGATACTTGTTGTTTTCTCGAGCGTAAAAGAAAAAGTGGGCACGTGTGACCTCGAACCTCTGTAAGTAGAAAGTTTGCTAACTTCTATATATGTTCTATCTCCTCTGTGCCTTCGCAGAACACGTGGAAGAACGATAGACCCAAAATATATGCCAGCCCATGGTGCGGCCTGGCTGAATATACGCGATGATATCGCAAGCGACCTATCGACGGTCCTTCTATGACTCGAACGAAGTGGAGACTTCATAAGTCCTATTGAAAGGACAAATGGGCCAGTATCGCTGAATAAAAGTGATGCCTTCAAAATCGCGAGCGCCCCAACGGCCTCCTAGTAGAATTCTTAACGTCCCGAGGAGACGGGTCTTTTTGACAAGAAACAAGGACGAACTTGACCGGATTAGTGGAAAGTTGTGGATCTAAGCCCTAGTTCCGCATTAGGATTGATCAGCCTTTGAACGATAAAGAAAGCCCAAGCCCTCTGTGGAAATATCGCCTCATGACAGAGCAAACTCCTATCTAAAGATGTCAGACATGGATAGCCCTTGGTGAACACTCGGGCTAGTTTTCAGTTGGGCTTATGATAACAATTGGAATACTCCTGACGGCATTATTGTAGCTACGGCATCTATCCTTGACGAGTTTCTACACGCTTCCCTGAAAAACCAACCTATCGCCCGGGCCGGCGGAAGTTTCCTAGGATGGTCGACTTCAGCGGGGGGGGATCTCATGCATCTTTACGCGCACGGCGTCATCCCATCCTAGGGGAACGAAGAGGATGTCACTCCTGATAGGCCTTATGTGATTATCGCCCGCGATGGCTCACCCATTATCGCTGGAGGCGATATATTCGGACGATGCTTATCGCTGCACCCTTATCGCTGTCAGGTATCGCCAACTTCGGCCTATAAATACCCCCATCTTTTCAAACAGAAGGTAAGATCGAGATCATCTTGGAGAACCTCTACCATTCTATAAACTCGAACTGACTTAAGCATCGGAGTGTCTACGCCGGAGTCCCCCTCCGGCGCTTTGCAGGTATCTCTGACGCCAATCGCTTCCCCTCCGACTAGCTGCAGCAGCCGTTTTCCGACCCGAAGAGATCTCGGATATTATCAGTTTCTGGAATGTATCGTAATGGTTGTGAACTGGTCTACCTGATCATAAACAAGAAAAACGAAAATTAGTACACGTTGTCCCCGGCAGCGGCGCCAATTTATGACGGGTGTGTCGCATGTCCCGAAATAAAATAAAAATACAACTCAGTGCTAAGCTACAATAAAATGTAGATAGTGATGAGAGGATCGATCCCACAGAGACAAGCTTGACTAATTCTTGTTGTTCCTGAAAATAACCAAGTAGAATACCAAGTTTTTGAGGTGAAATCTTGATTAAACAGTATTGCAATGGAATGAACGAAAGTTGTATGCAAGAAAACAGTAGTAAGTAGAGAAAATCAGTAGAGAAATAATCCCAGGTAGAGATCTCTTTGAGGTGACAATTCTATGTTGTTGATCATTGACAAATAACATTTTCAAAATGGTTTCATAGAGAAGTTTGAGAAATCAAGTCTGTTTAGATTTCTAAGCGTATTAAACCCTTCTCTAGACCTACGGATGAGTTCGTCAACATCCCAAGCGCCAACCTGGTCAAGTGGTAACATTCCCACCAACTGTCACGCAGGAAGCCCATTCGTCCCAAGGCCTTGAGATGGAGATCGTCATCCTGGCCTAATTCTTTCCTTCTTTCTCTTAATGCTGGACCAATCGCAGTCATTAGAGAATGTCTACATGTGTTCCCCCAATCATGGATAATACTCAATTTCAGAGGAGCTGACAATATTCATTCAAGTCAAAATCCAAGTTGGCCAAACTCAAACTTAACATGAATAAATTGAAGTTAAAACAATGAGAAAAGAAATATGAAAACCATTTCTATTTAAAGATCAACATGGTCTCAAAACAAACATAGATTGTCTACCTCTAGATCCCTACCAGGAATCTAGAGGTTTAGCCACAAGTCATAACCGAAATTACAAAAATAAGTTCAAATCCGAAATACAAGCAAAGCTGGAAAATCTGGAAATGAAAAGTGCAGGATTTCTCCTTTTTGTTGCTCCTACTGTTCTCTGCCCTTCTTCAGTCCGAATGCTCTCCTCTTCTTGCTGTCCTCCTCCTTGCTACTGCCCTCCTAGATGATGTGTAAATTATGTTCAAAGATGTCCTTATGGCAGTCAACTCTCCTCCCTAAAAATTCCACAAGGTGCTAATAAAATAATAAGAACATTCTTCACAAGAACAAGAAGAATGTTGCTCCAAGCTTCCATGCACTTGTTAGCAAAGTGGAGAATAAAATAGGAGCTCAAGAAGTCTTGTGTCTGCAAAATCGGGTTCCAAGGAGACAAAAATCGCACTCAGGAATAAACAAATGCGGAGTGCCACGTCATGAGTAAGTGCTGTTCCAGCTGGAATTTCGTCAGGTCGCTTCTTGTCGAGGCCTAGAGGAGAGCTGATTTCGGCAAAATAGAGAAGTGGCCCTGGGACGAACGAACCAACTTAAAGGCAGCAAAAACAGAAAACGGGACATCAACACCAGATGATTGATTTTAGCTCTATTCTTCAAGCTTTCTGCTCCTTTCCTTCACATTGATGCTCCAAAGGCTGAATCATAAGAAAGGAAGCAAGTAGGCTCAAAGTAGCATATTTACCATCTCAATTACTAGGAAAAGAGCTAATAAAACAACCAAAATATACCATCAATCAATATCCTTAAGGATTGTCTCGAACAGTTGAAAGTACTAGTGAAGTCTTACGCCGAGTATGAGATCACTAGAGATATTGAGAGAAAAAAAGAAGAGTTGAGTGTTCAGATTGGTGAGACCAAGACGCCTAAGTATGAGAACATTGTGAAGAGTAGTGGTGCGGTTGAGAGTGGTCAGATTGGTGAGACCAAGACTACCACCAATGGGATTCAGTTGACCGTTTTGAGTAGTAGTATTGCTAGTGCGCAAGATGTGGTGGTAGCAATTGATGAGCGCATCATTCAGTCGAAAGACTTATGGGATTGATCGATACTTTGATCAAGTTCATGGATGGTTTGACGACAGATCTGCCAAGGTTGGTCATGGTGCGACGGTTGCTGTAGTTGAGTGTGTGGATCAGTCAATATGCCATGGTACGTTTCTTATTGCAGAAGCATATACTATTCGTATGAATGTTGGTTTTGGAATTCCTTTGATGAGATTCGAGATTGCATATGTGCCATATAGTATTGCTCGTATCAACGTGTTTTCCATGGAGGTTGTGTTTTTTTTCTCTTGCTTTGTGCACGATTCGAGGACGAATCGTTTTGAAGAGGGAGAGAAGGGAAAGAGAGCAATAAAAGGTTCATTAGCACACAAGCAGTAAGCTTTTACTGTGAACAGCGGCAAGGTTCATATGGAGACCGAACCAAGAATTATAGGGGTCTTATCCAAGGGAGCCTTATGCACATTTGTAGAGGAGCTCGCTTGGGTCAATCCGTTCCAAGAAGGGCTACAATAGGTTTATGAAGCGAGCCATAGAGAATACTCGTTCAAGGCGTCACAGAATGTGTGTGTTGTGGATTATACACTTTGGCAACCAAGAAAGCGCAAGAGATGGAGAGTGTACATTGAGTGTGGAATTGCTGGGATTTCTTGGACAGATTATGTTGATCAAGATTCGAGGACGAATCTTTCCGAAGAAGGAGGGAATGATACGATCCCAGGATGTATCATGCATGGCACATCGTATGTTCGTAACAAGCAGATGAACAAGAAAATTGAGTCCGATTTGAGAGAACAGAGTCTTGATGTAAACTTCAAGATGTTAGCTTCCCTTTGGGACACATTTCAGATCAATCGGACGGATGGATCAAAAGTTATGCTCGTCGAGATTTCCCTGTGCAGAATGGACGTGATTACGCCCTATCCCGGCGTAATTACGTCAAGACCAGTAGTATCGAGCTCCAGCTGATGTGATCACGCCACACACTCGATGTAATCACGTCCTGACAGTTCCAGATTGCGCCAAAAAGGGAATTATGTATTTATTATGGTTTTTCCTGATTTGGTGATTTCTATGCTTTATTAGTTATGGATTTATTTAATTAGTTTCCTTATTAATTAGCTAAATTAGTTTAGATTTATTTTAATTACTTAATTAGAAGTTCTATTAGGAGAAGGTTTCCTATTGTAAGGATTTAGGGTTTTCTCCTATTTAAAGGAGCCACCCTCTTCATTATTATGGACGTTATATTGAAAATTAAAAAAAACCAGAGAGTTTTCTCAATTGTTCTTCGCGAACCTTGTCCCTCTTTGAGTCCGGATACTCGATTAGGATAGCAAGTAAAACCCGAACATCCACTCCATTGAATCGTAGCTCTAGTTTGGCTAATACAAGATATTAGTAGGGTTAGAGATCGTTTCAAGAACCTCATTCGATAAGTTTAGGTTGGCTAATACACGGATATTAGAAGGGTTAAACAGTCGTATTGAGTTATCATTCTTCCGCATCGAAAGCCAAGCCTAGAACTAGATCGGGAATTACTCGTTACGTATCCTACGCAACTAGGATCGTATCAAACAACCCCACAATGGTTATAAATAGTTGGGCCTTTCCTTGAAAACACCTTGAACAAGTTTATTTAGGCCAGACAAGCTGCTCAAGCATACATACACACACACCACTTTGGCAGATATGTAGAAATAGATCAACAAGTTGGCACAAAGCCACCAAAATTAGCAAGGAAGATTGCTCTCCAATACTGTAGACAACCCTATATATAATGTCAGGTCTATCAGCTTGAGAAGTGGCAGATACCTACCTAAGATGGCTGAGGCGATTTGATATGAGCAAGAGATGGAGATGCCAGAAGTGGAGCCAGAGGCAGAAGTTATCCCAGAACCATAAAAATAGACAAAATAAACTGTCTTGGCCAAGAAAACTTTCTTGACCAAGAAGTTGACCAAGAAACTTCCAAACACTCCGCTCTAGGAAGACGATCAGGTAATCCTTCCACCTTTTCCACCTAGGTTTGCAAAGACTATGAAGGAAAGCGAGGAAGGGGAATTTATGGACATATTGAGGAAAGTGGCAATTAATATTCCCATACTAGATTTAATTGCTAAATTTCCAAGATGAGTGTAACATGTTCAATGTCTCTAACTGCATAATCATGTTGTTTCTTTAATATCTTTATCATCCCTATAGATTCATGATAGTTTAGCTTGGAGCTTAGGAGAATAATTGAAGGAACACCGTAGAACTTGTTTTGTCATGCCATAAAATAAATCAATCATTGAGAAATGTATATAATTGTGAGTCTATATTTGGCTGACCGCGTCGTCGAAACGGGTCAAAAATAATATTAATTCCTGAAGCCTAGATGCACAAATTAATTTGTGTATAGCGGTAACAGGGTCGAACCACAGGGAATAAAAGGTGACAACTTGCCCTAGATGTATGACAAAGACAAATGCAATCAAATAGTAACACGGGGGGGTAGAGGTTTGTTGGTTAAACTGGTTAACCAAAAGAGGTTGATGGCAAGACAACTAACAAGGATAGAAATAATAAAATTAACGCAAATAACAATCATAAACAAAATAAATAGAAAAATAAATGAGATAAAATCAATTGAGAGGAAATATTAGCAAGGGATTTTCTTGGGTTGCGTCGAGGCCTAGTCAGTCATCGGCACACAAATGTTCTATTCCTATGCCGTAGACGTGCTATAGGGGCCAGGTACGTTTAGGCCCCCTGCTTTCCTTCGTAAGAAAAGCTACCCCCTGTTTTCACATATGAGGTAGCCTTGACACTTCACCGTCCTCCCAGGCACGGGGCGGGGAGGCAATACTCAAAGGCCTATAAAGAGGAGGAAAGACACGTCTAGGGTGAGATGCCTCTCAACTCGTCACACTCTCGGCACCACCCTAATCGGTTACTTACCCTAGACAGAACGGACCAAGCTAATGACAATCCATCTAGTGTCTGCTCTATTCTAAGGCTTTGCGGTAGTTATAACCAAAGAAATGACAGTGATCTAAGAAGGTAAACTAGCAGGTGATCAAGCTCCTAATAAAACCAACTAGATCTAACAATAAATTTGCAACCCTCAAAACACCCTTGCTAAGCGGATGAGCTTAGCCGCTCATGCTAATAAATAAATAAATAAATAAAAATATATTTAATATAAAGCATAAAAGAAGAGAATGCGATGATGAAGAAGAAGACTAAATAAATACCGGACGGAGCTAAAAGCTCCGGTTTGAAGAGTTGATGGCTAACGACGACTACAAAAGGGAAGAACAGATCCCAAGAAAACTAAAGAGGAAAGTAGGTGAGCGGCTGCCCCAAAGAAGATTTGATGATGCCCTCCAAAAAACCCTAAAACTAAGGTTTAAATACCCTCTTAGCTCACAAAATGACAAAAGACAGCTAAGAGGGAGGTACAAAAGGAGGAGTGTGTCCTAGGGAATATTCCTAAGGTACCAAAAAGGGATCTGGAAGGAATCCCGTGTGGATCTTTCTTCGCACGCCCTTGGGAAAATATTTGCACGTGCGGCAGCGAGTCTCAGGCAAAATGCGGCTCCAGATGGTTCCAGCGCGGGTCTAGGGCTAGACGGCACGACTCATATCTAAGGCTCGACAACAAGTAAACAGCTAGGCCTCGATGCTGGTCTTGACGCTTTGCGATCCATAAGGCAGAATTCCACCAAAAAGGGGTTGTTTCAGCATCTTTTCCTCCTTGAGCCTAGATCTGCAAAAAAAGTGAATTCAAAGGGAAATTAGCAGCATCATGCTCAAAATAAGACTATAAATAAAGAGAAAAACATGCATAAAAACACACACTATCAAATTATCCACACACTGCCCGATGCTCGCCCTCGAGTATCCACAAAACTGAAAACCAGACATCAAACTAGATTTCGTCAAGACACACCTGCCTAGATAAGCATCTGCATCAAATCAGAAGGATAACGACCCTAAAGATGAGACTTTCCCACATCAGGCCCATTTGCTAGCAATCCTCACTAGAAAAGTGTTTACGCTCGTGCTCACAAATAGGGCTAAGTGTTTAATCGCTCAAAAATAAATACAATCAGCATAGTACAAAACTAAACTTGCATATCAATCCGAGTACACAGTACACATGCATGGGCAATCAATCAATCAGAAAAAACTTCGCACCAGCAAAAGAGAAAGAAAAGGGAATGGTTCGGTTTAGAAAGAAAAAGGAAGAAAAGAGAATGAAATAGAAAAAAGAAGGAACAAAGAAAGAGAGAATAGAAAGAGAAAGAGGAGAAACAACCAGCTCAAAATTGGATGGATTCCTTCGCTAGGAAAAAGACAAGGTCGGTAAGACAGTACTCGTCGAGGGCAGGATGAGGCAAATGAGGGCTAGACGAAGGATCTTCTCTTCTTCGGCAGGGAGCTCTTCTCTTGGTGCGGTGCTGGTAGCAGACTCTTTTGTTCGCGTTTTACCCCCCTCTTTTATTTTTTATTTTTTCTTTTTTAAATTTTTTTCTTTTTTTCTAAGAAGGGGCACGAACCTTTCTAGCTATAATTCAGCTAGGGCAGTAGACTTTTTGAATTTTCTTTTGTAGCTCACCTTAGCTCTGCTTCCAGCACTAGTGTTTTACTTCTCGGCTTCCCTACACTTAGGCTTTTAGGGGGGCTCTTTCCTTGATGATTCCGCTATGGCAGAATGATTTTTTTCTATTGGCTTGCCCTAGCTCCGCGTTCTGCATTTGAGCCTTATTTTCCTCTGCTTCCCCACACTTATGCTTTTCTGCACGTCCTTCTATGTGTCTAGCCCTCGACGCTACCCTCAACAATTACTGCTTACCTGCCAAGGAAAAAGATCAAGAAAATAAGCTCAAGTGGTCAGAAAAAGAGGAAAGAGGGGTAGGTGAGTGTCTAGGGCAAGATGGAAGAAAAAGAGAGAAGGGAGAAAGGAAAGAAAAGAAAGAAATGAGACAATAATGCAAAGACTTTCGTCTTTTTGTTGCTTTCCCATGTCTAATGGTGCCTATACCCAGGGATATCATGCAAGTCCAGCCAGTGCCTAGCTAGGCATTCAAATCGCACATGAAAAATTACAGCATGGAGGCTCAAAGTGCTCACAAGGTGCTAATTTTGATTGTTGGTGTCTAGGCCTAAATGCAGATATAAGGTCTAATAGGCCAAGTGTGAACGACTAGGTCTAGACATGATGTCAGGCGGTTTATTCGATGTGCAATATATCAGAATTTTTTTCATACATGGGGGTTTTAAAACTGGGTTGAGTGAATATTTGGCAAAAATCTACCAAAATCCTAAAAAACATAAAATCCAAAAAAAAATCATTTTTTTCACAAAACATGTTGTCATGCAACAAGTAAGAAAATAAGCATTCATTCAAGCAAAAATAAAATAAACAAACAAACAGATAAATCCCTCCCCACACTTAGGCAGTGCATTGTCCTCAATACGAGAAGGCCCAAACAAAAATTCAGAAAAAATAAAAAGAAAGTTCAGCAGAAAATAAAAGGGTGGAAATATTTTAAACCCTCCACGAGGGCAAGAGAAATTGTTTATGGGGAGATCAGAATGGCGGCAGGTTGTATTGAGCAACCTCCGTTGGAGTTCGGTGAGGATGGCTTGGAGCAGATGCTCGAGAGATGGTGCGTTGATAGTGATTGGTCCCGAAGGAGGGGCGTCTTGGGCAGGAGGGGCGGTCGGTCGGGAGGTACTAGCATGGGCAGGACGAGGCTGCGTTGGACGAGATTGGTCCCGAAGAATTGTACTTACCTACGAAGGTAAGGGCCAAATATCGATGCAAAATGCGCAAGCAAGGGTCATTGATTTCATGTGCCTTGGACGATCGAGGGCTTAACTCAGCATTGGAGTTTGCATCAAAGTCAAAAGGGTAAACAGTTAAAGCATTCTTGTACTTAGCAGATTTAAGTTCAGCAGCAGTCACAAAGCCAAGCAAGCAATTAAAAGCATCAATAGACATAGTAGACCATTCATTCAGCAAGCGAAAATTAATAGCATCAGGGGAAGATAGGTTTAGCTCCAACTTGCCTTTCGGCTTGAAGCACTTAGGCAAGATCCAAAAGGAAGTAAAGAGTTCGAGGGAGAGCTCGAGGTATGTCGGGTGTTCAAGAAAGAACAGAGCTTCCCACCCTATATTACCTACAAGCTCCCGCACTCCGGGCCCTACATGCATACTATCAAAGAAATCCATATCTAGGCGCGCACAGGGCTAACACCTTTGGAGTGAAAGAGATGTAACTTATTTAAAGATACTTTATCATGTAATTTCAACCAACCCTTAGAATAAGAAAGGTTAGAAGGACCTTGGGATGTAGATCGAGGGGTAGACGCAGAAACCGACGTCTTACCCTCGACTGATGGTTGTCCTTCTGAGCATCTGGGATTCTTTGGCGTCGAGGCCTTGGTCTTGCCCTTGCTCATAGCTAAGCTTTTTCTCTTCTTCTCCACCGGCGTCTCTAGCTCTGTCAGCTACTCCGCTCTAGCCGAAGTCTTTGTTTTTACTTTCTTCGTCGTCTGCCTCTCTGTGGCTTCCCTATCAGCGGCCTCATTCTCTACGGCCTCCCTCTCATATCTTTCCTCATTGTCTCCTTCGCTGCTCTCATCCACCTTTTCCTCGCCGAAATCTTTCTTCTCGGCCTCTTCTTTTTCCGTCTCTTGTACAGGCACCTCACTCTCCTCCTGGCTCGATTCCGACACCAGTACCTCCTTCAGCACCTCTTCCACCATCAGTTTTCTAGCAACCACCGGCGACGCCTTAATTTTCTTTGGCTTGCTGCTCCCAACCACAGAACCAGGGTTAACTTGATTCGTAAAGGTTGGTTAACATAGGTTGTTAACAGGGTCGAACATTCAAGATTGAGTCTATCTATTTCCGCATTGAAATTCAAGCCTAGAACTAGATCAAAGGTACGTGCTACGAGCCTTGAGTGACTAAGGATCGTATCAAAAATGAAAGATGCTAGGCCTATTGCCAATATGGTGTAGAAGATTGCTGATTTCTCTGATTGTCCAATGCTTGAGATTGTCACACCAGAGAGACTGCACAAAACCCTAGAAGAAGTATTGGAGTAAAGAAGTTGGCGACAAAGAAGAAGATGGAGTACATGGAAGTAAATAGAGCGCAGTTTGGTATCCAAAATGCTGAGTATGTTGACCTAGTGGGCAAAGCTGGTGGGTTGGCACTGTGGTAGATGGAGGAGGTATGTCTTACCTTTCTGTCCAGCTCGAAAAATTATTTTGATGTTTTAGTTGAGGAGGTGAATTCTAACATCACTTGGCATCTCACTTGTGTTTATGGAGAGCCAAGCCGGGAAAAAAAAAGGTTTTAGGAAGATTTTGGTATAATGGTCAAAGATACAGGGGATCCGTGGCTTATTGTGGGTGATTTGAATTCTCTGGTTTCATCAATAGATAAGACCAGAGGTAATCATGTTTCTTTGTGACAGACGCATAACTTGAGGAAGTTTATGGAGGATATGGGTGTTATGAAGTTAGACTTCACAGGTAGCCCGTTCACTTGGACGAATAGGCAAGCTAACGACAATAATATTCAGCCTATGTATGGGAACAAGGATTAGGGTGGAAAGGAAAGGAAGGGAAAGTAAATTTTTAAAATTTCCCTTGTGTGGGAAAAAAAGTGCAAGGGAATGAAAGGAATGAAAGGAAATGCAAGGGAATGCGGAGGAAAAAAATTGTAAAAATTTCCTTCCGGACCCACAAAATATTTCGTCTCACAAGTGGGAGGAAAAGGAAGGAATTGAAGGGAAGAAAAAATTATTCCATTAATATCCTTCTAATTTAATTATAAATAAGAAACACGCAAAAACACGCTACTCGTCAGCTCCTTCTCTTCTCTTCTTTTGTTCTGCTCGTTAAGCTCCATTCGTATGGAAGTGGCAGGTATGCCCTTTTTTCCTTTCCTTTCTTTTACATTACCAAATTACAAATAATGCAGCAATATCTGCTCTCTCTCTTTCCTTGTCTTTTGTTAGATCTGCAAGCAAGTATCTTACATTCTTTCTTGGGTCTTTGTCTTTTTCTTTTGTGAAGTAAAAATTTCATTGACATTATTAGATATTGAATCATGAAATGATGATGGGAGAATAGGGTAGCATTTCTTGTTAAGGACGAAAATGGGATCCAGTGGGAGCAAGGCCGCCTATTGTGGGAGTAGTAGCAGTAGTAGTGAGAGTGGCAATGACAGTGCTCGCAAATGAAAATCTAAAGGGAGCAGAGTTTTCCATTTATTCAATCTTTTTTTATTTTGAAGACCCAGGGAGGAAGATGAGTTATAAGGATAAAGTGGTAAAATAACTATAAAAACAATTCTTCACATCTATGTTATCATACACAAATATTATAATTTCCTTTCTTTTCCCTTATATAAAAAAAATGCAGCCATACAAAGGAATTTCTCTAGAAATTTCCTTCCTCTTCTTTCCCTTGTTAAATTTCTCCACTTTTCCTTTGTACACCATACTTCCCATACAAAGCATCAGTGGCAAATAGATAGGGATTTATGTGATTTGGAATGGAGATGTAAATGGAGTAGAGCACATATGATTCATGAGCTTCTTTTGGGTTCCGATCACAGACCGCTGGTTGTTCTTTAGGAGGTGACAGTTCAGAAGAGAAAAAAGATTTTCATATTTGAATCTAAGTGGACGAGTGGGGAGGATTGCACGGCGGTAATCCAACAGAATTGGAAGCATAAATGGGGCTCTAGGTTGTTCAAAGTTGCAAGTTGTCTGCATAACTGCAGGAAAGGGCTAATTAAGTGGAGTAAGAGTAGGGTTTATAATGCTAGAGCAAAAATGGATAAGTAGAAAGCAGACCTTGATAGAATTCAAGCCCAAATTCCCACAAAAGCTTTTGGCATATGACAAGGATATTTCTATAGGGTTGAATAGGTTGTGGGAGAAGGAGGAGATGCACTGGCACTAGGGGTCTACACAGGTCGGGTCAGGTCGGTTATAGCCCAAAACTGCCACCGACCAGCCAGAAATTAAGCGGGTCAGTTCGGGTCAATTTTCACTACTATAATTGCGGGTTGGTAGGTTAGATTTCTTCGCCTTCATTTTTCCTCCACTGCAATAGAGAAAAAAATGTCATTAAATCTCTCATTCTGGTTCTTCTTCTCCAACCTCGTCTTTGTCTCTCTATTTGAAAGGAGACAAGCCATCATCAAATGGTAGGCACTAGAAAAATGAAAGCCATGAATGGCACTGCAAAAATAAATCCAAACCCTGTTGCTTTAGATCAATGGTAGCCAGATCTAAAATCCCTCAAACTCAAAACCAAGCAGCAAGAGCTCCTGATTTGACACTCGATCCTCTGCCTCATATATGTCCTTGCCTTCATCATTTGTCTCTTTAGCGTACTCCGCTATGAGTCCATGATCCACGAATTTGATCCTTACTTTAACTAATGTACCACTCTCTACCTCACCGGAAAAGGCTTCTATGATTTCTGGAACTGGTTCGATTTGGCGTAGTGTGGCGGCGGTGAGGGAAGAGGAGGAGAGAAGAACAATCTAGAAGAGGTGAGGAGGAGGAGGACCAGAGATGAGAAGAGGGAGGATGAGCGGCGAAGGGGCGGAGGATGGTGGTGGCGTGGTGGCAGCGACAAGGAAGAAGAAAGAAGAATGAAAGAAGAAAAGAGAGAAAAAAGAGAAAAGGAAAGAAGAAAGTGGCCAGAAAAGAAAAGGAAAAAACGAAGGAAGAAAAGAGAGTGTCTATGCCTAGGTTAATTAGTTAGTGGTTCAGGTTTAGACGGTTGTCAAAAATGCGACCCGCGAACAGACCCACCACCGAATATATGGGTCGGTTATGTATCTGTATATGGGCGGTTTTGTTCTTTTTTTAACTTTTGGCAGGTCAGGTCGGCTCAGTTAGGCGGGTTAGATGGGTTGGACGAATCAAATGTACACCCCTAACTGGCACCAACAAAGCAAAGTTAAATTGATACGATTCAAGCCACACTAGAGCAGATTTTCAGTTAGCACAATGAGATGTGTCTCAAAATCAAAGTTACAACTAGAAATGATTTGGATTTGTTTTAATGAAAATGAAAGATCTAATTCAAGATAAAATGTTATAAGATAAACAAGAAGAAATGCGGAAATGAAACATACAAAAAAAGAGAAGTAGATAGAAATGTTGAATACAAGCCAAAATGGAATGCTTGAATTAAAAGAAAGAAAACGTTTACAAGATATGGTGATTTGAAGGTTTTACTTGTATGGATGCAAAGTATCACTAACTTAGCATCATCCAAGTGAGTTTTAGTGTGAATAAGGAGGAGGTTGCCTCAAACTCTAGCGAAAATAGCCTAACAACTAGCTATTTATATCTAGGGTAGACTAACACTAAAATGGACAAAAGGCCCTTAATATGACCGACTAGACTTGAAGGTACATTAGGTTGAGTCTTGGCTCCAAAAGGTGTGAGTCACACCATGTGACCATTTGCCACGGCTAAGATTCATGCGCGTCTATGCCGTGCGCATGGCTAAAGCCTCGTCCCATGCAATGGTGTGTGTTCGTGTTGTGTGTATGGTCCATGCGACGGGCTAGGGTTAGCGCACCTAGTTGCACGCCTTCTCGTGCACCAAGGCTCCTGTGTCCGTGTGATCGAGCCCATGGTGTACGAGGGCCATCGTCACGTGCGCGTCATGGTCTTTGTGGTTGGAGCCATGCTCCTCCTTGACTAGTGCCCCTTCGAACCAAAGAGCCATTTTTCGCGCCTTGACTCTAGTCAATGTATGGAGATCACAAGACAATTTTTCCATGCTTCAATTTTACAGAGGAGAGGAAGAAATAGAATTGTAAGGCTAAAGAATGCAGTAGGGGTGTGGCTAGAAGTAGAAGAAGAAATTGAAATTGAAATTGTTGATTTCTTCAAGAATCTCTATTCCTCTGATAAACCAGTTATGACTCAAAGTTTGCTTGATAATATCCCTTCCTTGGTTTCTAATGAAATTAATGAAGCTTTTGTGACAGTGGTGGAGGATAAGGAGATCAAAGATTCAGTGTATGAGATGGGAAGCTTGAAGGCCCCTGGTCACGATGGATATCCGGGGATATTCTATCAAAGTATTGGGACAAGATCAAAACCGAAGTGGTAGCTGCAGTTAAAGGTTTCTTTGATTCTGGTCTCTTACTCAAAGAACTCAACAACACACATTTGGCGCTCATTCCTAAGGTGGGTAGCCCTGAATCTATTGCCCAATTTAGGCCTATTGGCTTATGTACTTTTGTGTACAAAATTATATTCAAAGTTATGGTCAATAGACTAAAAAAATGGCTGCCAAATCTGATCACTAGCAATCAGTCGGCCTTAATCCCAGGAAGAGTGATCCAAGACAACATGGTGATAGCGCATGAAGCCTTTCATAAGCTGAGTTTGAAGAACATAAGAACTAAAGACTTCATGGCTGTCAAGTTGGATATGAAAAAAAGCGTATGACAGGTTGAAGTGGAGTTTTCTGAAGGAGGTTCTGTTAAAATTGGGATTTGCGGGAAAATGGGTTAAATGGATCCTTCAATGCGTGTCTACTGTTTCGTACTCCATTCTAATTAATGACAAACCCTCTACCTTTTTCACCTCTGAAAGAGAATTGAGACAGGGAGATCATCTCTCTTCCTCTCTCTTCATCATAGCTTTTGATGTTCTATCTAGAGGTTTTCTTGCAAAGCTCCAAGATGGAAACCTCTCTGGTTACAAAATTACAAGATTCTACCCAGCGGTTTCCTATGTGCTATATGCAATTAATACACTCCTATTTGGAGAGGCGTATGTTAGAGAAGCGGAGGTGTTCAAACAAGTGTTAGATTCATACTGCAATGTTTCGGGGAAGGCTATAAATCTTGACAAAACAAGTGTTGTTTTTAGCAAAGGGGCTAGAAGAACAGTGAAGGAGCCTATTTTGAGAGTTCTTTGGATCCCTGAAGCAAAGGATAAAGGTTTATATTTAGGTCTTCCTACTACTTGGGGAAGATCAAAAACAAAAATTCAATCGTGGAGGGGGGAAATATTGACTCAGGCCGGAAGGGAAGTGTTACTGAAGTCTGTCACTACCGCCATTCCTGCCTACCCAATGTCCTTGTTCAAGCTTCCAAAGAGTTTTTGTAGAGAAGTTAACGTGTGGATGAATTCCTTCTTCTGGGGTCATGATGCAGAGGACAGGAAAATTAACTGGCTTAGTTGGGGGAACCTTAGCACGCCTAAAGATGTTGGGGGGATGGGTTTTAGAGAGTTCGAGTTGTTCAATTTGGCGATGCCGGTAAAACAGGGTTGGAGGATTCTGAAGAATCAGGATTAACTTTGGGCTAGAGTCTTAAAAGGAATTCATTTCCCAAGAGGCTCTTTTCTAAAAGCTAATAAAGGTGGATCGGCGTCATGGTACTGGAATTGCATTTTACAGGGGTGACAGTTGCTTCTTGAAGGTTTAAGATGGAATCTCGGCAATGGGCAGAGTATAGCTATTTGGGACGATGCCTAGATTCCGAAGCTGAAGGACTTTAGATCTAACTCTTCTAAACCTGAAGGTTTCTCTCATAATATGGTGTCTTTTTTTGACTAATGACGGTCTGAACTGGGATAAGGATCTCCTGGAGCTGTTGTTCTCTAGAAGCGAGAGAGAGGCAATTGAGGTTGTTCCTGCAAAATCAATAATGACGGTTGGTGTTTTTTCGAAGCAGAGGACTCTATCTACCCTTCAAGCCGAATTACATCAACGTAAGGCTAACCGAAACCGAAACCGAAATACGAAGTTTCGACCGAAATTCCTAAATCTATAAACCGAAATCGAACCGAAGTTTTAAGAAACCAAAAAACCGAAACGGAAATTTTTTCGGTTCGGTTTATCCGAAAAAACTGAAATATTATACCTGTTTTTTATATAAAAAAAATCATGAAAAAAAGAAGAAAAACAATCCTTATTATTATTTTGGTTTTTTACTACCACCATAAGCACAACATTATTATTTATAAATAATTACCACTGTACATCATATAATAATAATAATAATAATAATAACAAACAAACAATTGCAAAACCAGTTGAAGAAGAAGAAGAAAATAGACAGATAAACAGAAGAAAGCGAGATGATGGAGAGAAAGAAGGAAATGTTTTTTCCAAACTTCTTCTAATCATCAACACATCTCACGATCCGAATTTTTTTTTTGAGTTCCAAATCAGAAACTGAAATCGGAGCATTACATAAATCCCGATCAAGACTAAACAATATCACAATCATTTTTCATTTCTACGGTTGATTTCAGCAAAAGACGAAGCAAATTTCAACAGAACAAAGTAAATCAAATCAAAAACTGTAAATGAACCCAAACAGCAAAACACCAAATGGAATGCAAAATACACAAACATATAAAAACCAAGACAAAATTTAAATTAAATCCATGGCTAGATCTAAAAAAGCAAAAGGGGAAAGCAAAATAAGAGGAGAAATTGAAGGGAAAGGGATCGAACAGTCGCCATCCTTGTCGAATAAGCTGAAAGCTTCCTTGAATTCAGAGATCTGATCATCGGTGGGTGGAAGAGAGAGGATGAAGGATGTGATGGTTTAGGTTTCTAGAGAGAGAGGATTTGATGGAACGTGGGACGTATTTGAACCGTGGAGGAGAAGCAGTGTGTGGTGGACCGTGGAGGAAGAGGTGGCGGGTGCGTGCTGCGAGAGAGAGGAGGAAGATCGAGATTTGGGAGAGTGAGTGAGGGTTCGAGAGAGAGGAGAACGAAGGAGTTGGGAAATTGACAAATTGGGAATAATGGCATTTATGTAAATAAATTAGCTTATATAGTGGTAGTAAAAATTCGGTTATTTTGGTTAACCGAACTTTTGCCTACCAGTATCCGAAACCGAACCGTAATAAAATTCAGTTTTGAAGTAACCGAAACTAAAATTCTGAAACCGAAGGAATTTCGGTTTCTCAAAACCGTTGAACAGGTAGGTTGTTTCTAATTGCCTAATGACTCCTCAATCTCGTGCCCCTAGGAGATTCTATCTTGTTTGAGCTATGTGAGAGAGAGATAGAATAAGGGAACTGGATAAGATATTGTTTTGTAAAGATTGACAGATCCCCTAACTTAGCTGTAGACTGAGTACCCAAATCTAGGGGTGGCAATATGGGATGGACGCACGGCCATTGTGCAATCCCATTTGTCCATTTAATAAATGGACGGATTTGTCCAAGTCCATTTAATAAACGGACGGACAAAACCCGTCCATCTAAATTTGGACAGACGGGACGGGTTCCCGTCCAATAATAATTATTTCTGAAAATTGAATTTTTTTTTTTAAATATTTTTTTTTTGAAAAATAATATTTTTGGAAAATTGTTTTTTTGAAAAATAATATTTTTTTTTAAAAAAGAAATTAAAAAATTATTATTTTCGAAAAATAAGAGTACTTTTTTTGAAAAATATTATTTTTTTTTTAAAAAAAATTTTGAAAAAATATTATTTTTGAGAAATTAATTATTTTTTAAAAAATTAAATAATAAACGGATGGACGGGAACCCTTTGGGTTTGTCCCGTCCGTCCGTATATATAGTTGGATGGGTCTAACCTAACCCATTTATTAAATGGACATGGACGGACGGGACGGACAAATGGACAATTGTCCATATTGCCATCCCTACCTAAATCTACTAGATCTAATTTTAATATCATATTTCTAGCCAAAAAGGAAAATGTGATCTAGTAGTACACTCGAACAAGGACGGATCTAGGAATTGTTTTCTGGGGGCGGGGGTTCGGGGTAGCGGCCCCGAATTTTTTTTTTATAGTATTTTGGGCATAGGGCTTCTACAATCTACGCATTACCCAGAATGTCAAGCACACCTTAGAAACTTAAAACAATTAAACTTGTAATATTCTGGATCAATTATCTACAGGAGTGAGACGATCATTTTCTTGTTCTCTAATGACAGATGTCCATTTCCTGAAACAAGAAACCTGGAGAAGATTGATATCTCTAAAGAATGCAGACCACAATCCTAGATCCTAGAATGCAATTAAAGTAAGTTGATTATAAAGCTAGTGCAATTTGTCGAAAAAGTATCAGTGTATGATATGACCATAAGGGATTTATCAAACTGTTGAGTATAAATGATAACATGTTGGTTAGGATAAGTGTCTTAGATAGAAGACTGCCAAATTGTATTGCAGCAAGGGAAACAACCTACAAAACAGAATATACAAACACTTAACCAAATTTTGTACATTCAAACGAGATAAGGGAAGATTTCGTAGCAACATAAGCATTACCCCTTACAGATGAAAACTCTACGCCCAGCTGCAAGTTCTGGAACTTCTTCAAATTGCACCTTCAAATAATATATAGCTTAGACAGCAGACCATATGCAAATAAACTGAAGTAACCAAGAAAACGGAATCCAACCTTGTAGAATGTAGCATCAGCAGTCAAAAGGCAAATGAAAAGCAAGGAAAACAAATCAGAATCAGAGGTATGAAGAGAAGAATGAACTACTACTGCAGATTATGACCCAAACTTCCACTTCAAAAATAAGTGAAACAGAATTTTATTTGCCTACAATTTCTAAAGAATTCAGATGAGGTTCTAAGTGCCAGTTCAGGTGTCTGAGAAGCAAGAGCAATAGCAAATGTAAAAGAAGAAAAACTAATGAAGCAAAAATTAAAGAGGCCAACTGGTTAGCTAAACTCTTTGCAATTTATCCTTGAAGTAATTTATAAGAAACCCAACTCTTCAATCAAAACAGTAATTTAAAGAAATCATTGCTATATATGTTTTCCGTTGAAGAAAAAGAACCAGCAATAAATAAAATGATTACCTGAACTACAAAATTGCGCCGTTCACAGTCCAAAAATAGGGATTTGGTCGAGGAGAGGGATGAGAGATGAGGGATGAGGCTAGGGATTTGGTGGAGGAGAGGAGAGGGAATGCTTGAGGTCTATCCCTTAATGTCTTAACCTTGACCTTTAGCATCCTTCACCTTGTGACCCCGTAACTTATGAGCAAGGCATTGAAATGGGTTAACATATTCAACACCGGTAAGGGTACGATTCCGGGTACCTTTTAAACATCCATCTTGTACATGATTATGAGGTCTAGCATTGTGTAACTGACTTGACAAATAGACAAGCTTCCACCAAAAATTTTAAGCATTCCCCTAAAGAAAAAAAATTACTAGTGGTGAATAGAATCTTTGCCTTGTGGTATGCTGAATTTGCTCTAATATTCAGAGAACTACTTTTATGCCAAGTATAATGCATGCTCTAAAAAAAATTGTGCAATAATTTGTCTTGATATTTCTACCTCATTAAGCATTAATATTCAAGAAACTTTCAAAAGAGCAAAGAAGAAAAAAATTGTATTTGTCTTGATATTTCTGCCTCACTAAGCATTAATACTCAAGAAACTTGTATCAATACTGGCATAGAAACTTTTCAGCAAGGCAAAATTAATAATGAGATGAGCAGTATGAATTAAGGGGAGAATATGGGAAGTCAATGGTTGCCTTGTCTTGTTGAGTCTGTTATGGAATGCAAAGATGTTATGATCATGTGGAATTCGGATGTTTGGGGTGTTGAGTAGGCCATGTTCATAAGGGTTGGGATCCATTAAGAAGTATGCTGACTGTCATAGGTACGAAGGTATTAAGGGTATTATGTCCAGGAAATTTGCCATTGTGTGTTTCTTTTGTTTAGAGTCTTTCTTTTGTTTTCTTAGTTTAGAGTCTAGTATGCTTGAGGGCAAGCATCATTTAAGTGTGGTGAAGTTTGATTGACGTCTAATTTCATGCGTTTTTACCATCTTAAACTACCTTGTTTATGGTGAAAATTGTTCCTTTCACGTCAATTTGTCATCTTTTGAAGGAAATCTTGGATGGCTGAAGGAAGTAGAGAAACGCTAGCTTTTTGGACTTGTGCCAGACAGACGAGTAATCTTGGCCATAGTCTAGGCCAAGATTGCCAAACGAGAAACGTACTGAGTGTGGACTCGAGGAATTGCTGGAGTGTGGATGACAGCTGGATTTGTATTGGAGGAAATAAGAGAAAAGCTATCTCCGAAGTGAAAATCAGACAAATGAGCAATCTTAGCTAAGACAGTGGTTGTCTTAGCTAAGATTGACGAGAGCACCAAGAAACGTGATGTGCTAGGAGTCACGGGATTTTGAGCTAAAAGAGTGGATTTGACAGCTGGAGATAGATAGAGAAGATCAGTCGTGATCCAAGATTGCATCCTTTTAGGGATTATCCTCTATTTGAACAAAACAATCTATCTGTTTTAGTATTTATTTTATTTTATTTCGAATTTGAACAATTGAGATTTGGTTTTATCTCATATCTTTTTGAAGTTTGAAATTTGGAAAGAAACGTAAGGGGCGGGGACTCTAGCCTTGTTGAAGGCTAGGGAAGGCTGTCAATTACGGCATCTTTCATCTTCCATCTTCCTTCTTCCAACTTCTGGGTTGTAAACACTCTGCTACGATTATTCTTTTGAATATCGCACTTTAATTCCATTTTATGTTCTTCAATTATTTCTTAATTTCCTTAATCGTTATGTCTAGTAGCTAAACACCTAATTCTTGGTAAGGGTTGAGTGAGTGCACTTGTGAATCGTGAGACTGATCTGTTCTTAACATCCTCTCGTTCGTAATTGATTCAAGTTCTGTTTTAACAAACCGGTTCCCGTCTAGGATAAGACTTGATCAATCTTGGGCTAGATGATGAATTTGTAGCCAGTCACGAAGGGGACTAGCCAAAGTCGGAGTGACACAAGTAGGCAGCTAGATTCGAAGGAGTTAGTGGACTTGGAGCAATATAGGCCTAGACTGACAATTTAGGGCTCCGAATTGGGAGTAGCTTGGCCTAGACTTTGTCTTTCCCTATGCTATTGAGAAAACGCATGTGCCTCAAGCCAGCAGCCAATTGGATAAACCCTTTAACCAGCAAGGTGTCCACTGGCTAGGATCACTAGGAAAGGGAGTTCCCACCAAGTGGGTTCAAGAGGAGGAAAGTAGGATTGGAAAGGAGTTCCTCCCAATCTATAGCAGAGTTATGAGAGAGAAGGAGAAAATCTAAAGGTCAATGATCGATTAAACAAGGAATGCGCTCACGAATCCGCCCTTACCAGGAGTTTACCTCACATCAGTTCACAACCAATCTCAATCGCCAATCTTAGCTAAGATTCCTTTCTGCCTAAGATTGCTTCTTTATTTAATTTTTGCCTTGTTCCTTTTTATTACTTTGTTTATCTTAATTGCAGAAACAAAACCCCTCAACTCCAGTGACGAGGAAGTCGAGTCGAAACTACAATTTCCCGAAGATCTCTATGGATGATCATCTTACCACGATCTACAAGTTCCTTGTGGACGAGTGATAAGTTGTATTCCTACCCCTAATTTCGTATATTTTATACAACTAAATTTGATGCCCTCGACACGCAATCAATTTCCATGGACTAATGTCACGTGAATCGCACGTGGACGTCCATTTGGACGGAAAATCGAACGGAATGGGAGTAATTGCATTTCGCGAAAATTTCATATGCTGAAATCGATATTTTTTTTTATCATGGAGTATTTGACTTTGACCAAAAGTTTGAACGGTTAATAAAATTACCCCTTAAAAAATAGGAAAAAAACATATGATAAAATAATTAAAATAATTAAAAATATGGGGGAAAATATAAATTACTACCTAAGTCATGCAACAAGAATAATTTGATTTATTTTTATGGAAAAAAAAGTATTAGATATATTTAGTCATACTTAAAGGGTTAGGTAATATTTTCTGATAATTAAAGTAATTAAATATTTTTATTGAAGCTTAATTATGTTTATAATAAAAGGTAAAATATAAAATCAATAAGTTAAAAAACCTTTGGGTTGCACTATTAAATTGAATTACTTTAAAATTAATTCATTTATTTAACTAATAGGAAAAATGAAAAAAAATTGAAAAAAAAAGACGAGAAAAATAATATAAAACATGATAGTAAACGAACGAAAGATTAGAGAATAAAATGACAAGAAGAGGTTCACGCTATATTGTGAAAAATTATTTATTTTAAACCATAAAATATATATTAATGCTAGATTCATGTTTCAAAAAAATGTAAAAACAAAAAATACATATATAATTGAACAATATTGTTTAAGTAGTTAGAATAATTTTTACAAGTAAAAAATATACAGTAATCGTAAATTCATGTTGTAAGAATAATTTTTACATTTTTTTAATAATTAAAGAGTTAGATAAATGGTAATTAATATGTAAAGACTTAAATATTTAATTATTCTGATTGTGGCTATAGAATGTATTTTAATATACCTTAGCTATGTGTATAAATAATAATAGGTAAAAGAGTAAGAAAGAGTGGGGAATTAAAGAATTACGAAAAAAAAGTTATAAGAGATGAGATAACTCACACAATTCATGTAATTGATCTAAGTAATAATTATTTTTATAAATAATAGAAAAAATGCATATTCTACACAAGTATTCATATTGTTTTTTTAATAATTGTTAAAATGAAATAAATGTTATAATTATTGATTAAATATGAATATATTTAGGATATAAATTACTAGAATTTAAAGATTTTAATAAATTAAGTTAGAATGTAAGAAGTCAATTAAAAAACTACAAAACAAAAAAACAAAAAATTAAGTAAATAGGGAAAAAAAGAACATGATAAAATAATAAAATAATTGAAAATATGGGGAAAGTCAATGAAAAGTTAAAATACAAAAATAAAAAATCAATTAAATAGAAAAAATAAAATAAATAACATACAATAAAATAAATGATAATATAATTTAAAATATAGGAGAAAAATATGTATTACTACTAAAATCATGCCAAGATTTAAAAAATAAATAAAGAGTAATACATATGCTTTGTGATACTAAAAGGGGTAGGTAATTATTTTTCTAATAATTGAAGTAACTAAAAATATGGGAGGAAAATATACATATTGCTGCTAGAGTCATGATGCGAGAACAATTTTTAATTATCTTTAAAAAATAAAAAGTCATACAAGTAGTTAAAGATAGTTAAAGGGTTAGATAACTACTTTTTTATAATTGAGGTAATGAAATATTTTTAAATATGGTATAACTATGTAAATAAATAGTGGATCAAACACGAGTCCTTTGGCTCGAAGAGGGGGATAGGAACACAAAATTCTTCCATGCACAGGCCTCACAATAATGAAAGAAGAATACTATTGAGAGAATCCAAGATTACTCGGGTCAGTGGAAAGAGTCTCGTGAGGAAGTAGACGGCACTTTCCTAGAGTATTATAAATCTTTAGGGGCTGTTTCACAACGCAAAATTTTCTGAAAATTTTACAAAACTGGAAAATCTTACAAATTGTACTAAAAATCCTGTATAAGCTACAAATTGTACTAAAAAACTACAAAAGCTGTTTCACAGCCAAAATCTTGTAAAATATTCTGTTTTGCAAAAAATTTCCAATTTTTTTTTCTCTAGTTCAATAAATCCATATTGTTAATCTAAAAAAAACAATGTTATTTTAGACATATCTACCCTTGTAATTTATGTAAATTGATACAAATTGTACTAAAAATACTTCGTAATTGATATTTAACTAACTAATACTCCTAATTAAAATCATACGAGTAAAATTCAATGTTTAACATTGTAATGAATAACATTTTTGATCATGTTATTATCGAAAGTTACATTATGAAATAAATACAAACTCGATTTAAAACAAATAACTTCATACATCCTAGACAAATAAGAATAAATATGGCTAAAGATACACCTTTTTTTATATTTATCTAAAATTAATCCTAGTAAATTGATTCCAATGTTCCAATTATTTTAATTAATCAATACTCCTAATTAAATTCATACGAATAAAATTAGATCAATATTTATTGAAAAATTAATTAACCAATACTCTCAATAATTTCGGTACGGTATTACGGTAATATCGAATTACATACAAACATTAGTTTAATAAATACTAAATAAGTAAAAATATAATCTTGTAACATTGGAATTACAAACATTAACATTAGTTCGGTCGATAATTCGATATACCATCCAGTAAAAAGGCCCCATGTACTAACGCGAAAACAGAAACCTCTTCTGGCTTTCGAAAATACTATTCAACCTTCTCTATACCAAGGGTCAACAACAAAAGTGTAGTTTCTCAAAGGTCAAACTAACAAACCGTTAATGTTGACTGTTGACTTTAATTAAAGAATTTAGAAAAAATATAGAAATTCCAAAAAAATGTAAAAACTGTAAAATTTCTAAAAAGAATTAATTTACCTAAAAATCAGAAACAATATGTAAAAATTTCAAAAAAATATTTAATTAATCTAAAAATCGAAACAAATGTTACAATTCTAAAAAAATGTAAAAAATCACTAAAAAATAATTAATCTAAAAAATATTTTTCCAAAAAATTGTAAAAATTCACAAAAAAATGTAAAAATTCCAAACAAAAATTAATTAATCTAAAAATCCAGAAAAATGTAAAAATCTATAATTAATTAATGTTTTAAAATTTCTTGGATTTTTAGATTAATTAATTTTCTTTTGGATTTTTAACATTTTTCTGAATTTTTAGATTAATTTTTGTATTTTACAAATTTTCTGGAAATTTTTTATTTATTAATTTTCTTTTAGATTTTTACAATTTTGCTGAATTTTTAGATTAATTAACATTTTTTTGGTTATTTTTACATTTTATCGAATTTGTTTTTTGAATTTTTAGATTAATTAATTTTTTTGAATTTTTATATTAATTATTTATTTGTAGAATTGTTTTCATTTTTTTGATTTTTACATTTTTTGGGAATTTTTACATTTTTTGGACTTTTTACTTTTGTTTGGATTTTTTACATTTTTTGGGAATTTTTACATTTTTTTGGGATTTTTTACAATTTTTTTGATTTTTTACATTTTTTGGATTTGTTACTTTTTTTGGGCATTTTTACATTTTTTCTAAACTTGTAGTGTTAATTTTGAGAAACTGTTTTTCAATTGCAAAACTTCAAATATGGTGTTTGCAAAATTTTCTAAACTTGTAGTAGTGTTAATTCTGAAAATCTGTTTTGCAATTGCAAAACTGAAAGATTTGCTGAAAATTTTCTAACTTTTGGAAAATTGAAAAAAACAAAATTTCCCCTGAATGGCTTGTGCTTTTGAATTTAGACATGAATATATTTAGCATATTTATATTTGATCTTTAACAAACTTAAAATAGGCTACTATTTAGTTTATTATTATTTTTTTCAAAAAAACATTAGCATTGTTTTTTAATTAAAATAAAATTGATTTAACAAAAGTAGTAGCCGAAATGGATTTTGAGTCCCTGCAGTCTAATTGATTGACTTATTTCAGCCCTCTGTTTTTTTTTTGAGTTATAACCAGCCTCCACTTAAGCCCAACAATTTATTTCATCCCTCCTCCTGACGCCATCCACATTTTCCGTCTGTTTGCTGTCGTGGCGTGCCATGTCAACGATTTCTGACGTGTCACACCACGTCAGCAAACAGAACCGGGTCGAGCTCGAAACGGGTCAAAAAAACGGGCTGAATTTTAAATGGTCCCTGCAGTCTAATTGATTGACTTATTTCAGCCCTCTGCTTTTAAAAAGTAGTATTACATCCTTCCACTATAGTTTTATGTTGGATTTCAGCCCTCACCGTAACGCCATCTAATCTTTTCGTCCGTTTGCGTACGTGTCGTGCCATCTATGTTAACATTTTAATAAACTCTGACTATTATCTCCTATCTTTTTCAACAATAACACCAACAATATGATCATCTCTCGACCCGAGGTTGTTTTAAATTATTAATTATTATGTTGTTAAATATTTAAATTTTATTATAAAATTATTAATATTTAAGTTTTCAAATAAGAAATATATGTTTTGTTCATATATTTATTATATATAAATTTAGTTATGGGTGGGCCATTAGTACTGTAATTATTTATTCGCATTTGTTTTATATATTTAAATTTTAATGGACAAATTGATTATAACTAATAATTAGAAGTACTAATAGCCCACCCATAAATTATTTATTCCATTAAAAATTATTAAAATGGGAGGTAATAGTTAGATTTTGTTAGTAAAAATCTTTGCGACCCGTTTGGCTTTTGCCTACGTGGCGTGACACGTCAGCAATCGGTGGCACGACACGTACGCAAACGGACGGAAAAATTGGATGGCGTTAGGGTGAGGGCTGAAATCCAACATAAAACTACAGTGGAAGGATGTAATACTACTTTTTAAAAACAGAGGGCTGAAATAAGTCAATCAATTAGACTGCAGGGACCATTTAAAATTCAGCCCATTTTTTCGACCCGTTTCGAGCTCGACCCGGTTCTGTTTGCTGACGTGGCGTGACACGTCAGCAATCGTTGACGTGGCACGCCACGTCAGCAAAAAGACGGAAAATGTGGATGGCGTCAGGAGGAGGGATGAAATAAATTGTTGGGCTTAAGTGGAGGGAGGTTATAACTCAAAAAAAAAATAGAGGAATGAAATAAGTCAATCAATTGGACTGCAGGGACTCAAAATCCATTTCGGCCTTTTATTTTTCAAAAAAAATAAGAAATAGTTGTTAGGTGAATACGATTTTGAGTTTTTTAAGGCTGAAAAATAGAAAACGTACTATAGCTGTGAAACAGAATTGAAAATTTTGCAAAACAGAAATTTTGCGTTGTGAAACACAACCTAATTCTCTTCTGGAGGAAGTGTTCTTGCCTCAAATGTTTTACAAACGATAACCCCCCCTGTGTTTCCCATTTCATGAATCTGAGTCTTGATCCCGCTTTTACAAAAGATGAAGTTTTTAAACCTCTAAAGTAGATGCATCCCACGAAGGCCCCCAGGCCGGACGGAATGCCTCCGTTTTTTTTTCAAAAATTTTGGTATTTTTTAGAAAACTCTATTTGCAAAGCGGTTCTTGGAATCCTAAATGATGGGGAAGACCCTAGCTACCTCAATCATACCTTTATCACCCTAATCCCTAAAGTAGTCAACCCCTCAAAATGCTCCCAGTTTCGCCCAATAAGCTTGTGTAATGTCGTCTTCAAACTGATAACGAAAGTCCTTGCGAATCCGCTGAAGCAAATCCTGCCAAGTATAGTAGTGGAAAATCAGAGTGTTTTTATTCCGGGCAGACTCCTTACAGATAACTCTCTGATAGCCCAGGAGATCCTCCATGGGATGAACACAAAGCGTTTTAGACCAGGGTGGATGAATGTCAAGTTAGATATGAGTAAGGCCTATGACAGGGTGGAGTGAAATTTTATGAAGGCAATCATGTCCTGCATGGGATTCTTGTCTAGATGGACATCATTGGTTATGCGATGTGTCACATCGGTGTCCTATGCCATCCTCTTAAACGGGGCCCCTAGTCCTACTTTCTATCCAGAGAGGGGTCTTCGGTAGGGGAATCCATTATCCCCTTATCTATTTCTTCTCTGTGTAGAGGGCCTTTTGGCAATGATCCAAGCTGCAGCCTCGACTAATAGGATACATGGATACAGGATCTGTCGGGGCAGTCTAGAGGTGAGTCACTTGTTCTATGCAGATGATAGTCTGATTTTTGCGAAAGCAAATGAAGATGAGGCAGAAGTTATTAGCTCCATCCTGAAGGAATATGAGGAAGCATCTGGTTAGAAGGTCAATCTAGACAAATCAGAAGTGTACTTCAGCAAGAACGTAGGCCAAGATGACAAAATTTGAGTGAAAGCGAGACTAGGAATAGTGGCGACGGAATCTCATGAGAGGTATTTAGGGCTCCTAGTGTCTTTTGGGCGTGCTAAGAAAGGGATGTTCGCATCAATGCGGGATAGGATCTGCAAGAGACTTGGGGGTGGAAAGAGAAAAAATTATCCCAGGCAAGGCGAGAAGTACTAATTAAATTAGTCATCCAGTCCATTCCCACGTATATGATGAGCTGCTTTAAGATTCCAATGTCCATCCGTGAGGATGTGGAAAAGGCGTCGAGGAGATTCTAGTGGGGGTGGGGGGGAACGTAGAGGAGATTCTAGTGGGGGTTGGGGGGGGGACGTAGAGGAGCGTAAAATGCACTGGGTGTCCTGGGAGAAGCTCTGTAGATCTAAGGAGGTGGGAGGATTGGGCTTCAGAAGAGTTAGGAAATTTAATCTTGCGCTTCTAACTAAACAAGGCTGGCGACTACATAAACACCCAAATTCTTTGCTCTCGCAAGTCTGGAAATCTCGGTACTGGAAATCTCGGTACTTTCCCCACTCAAATTTTATGGAGGCGGGAATGGGCTCTCGGCCTAGTTATGTCTGGCGTAGCATTCTGGCAGGAAGGGAAGTCCTTCATAAAGGATGTTTCTGGCGAGTGGGGAATGGAGAGAGAATCCAGATTTGGAAAGTCTACCCTAGTGGAGCAAATCTTTCTACCACAGGAAGTATCAGCGATATTAAGCCCGCTGCTTAGTCGAAGTGAGGGAAATGATACTCTTGTGTGGAACGGAACCTCAAACGGGAAGTACTCAGTCCCAATGGATACCATTCCCTTACATCGGTATCGTCGCAAGAGTGCCCGGATTCCAATAGAGGTTGGTGGAAATTCTTGTGGGGTCTAACTATCCCTCCAAAGCTTAAGAATTTCATATGGAGACTAGCAATGACTCTCTCCCCACCAGAGTGAACCTTGGGAGGCAAGGACTATCGGTGGATCTAGTGTGCCCCTACTATAATGAGGAGGTTGAGTAGACTCCACATTTGTTGTTGTCTTGTCCTTTTGCATGGAGTGTGTGGACAAAGCTTGATGATTTTTTGGAGAGGGTCCCGGGGCTGTAAAGAGACAGTTGGGTAGAATGGCTAGTAGTGCAATAGACATCACTGGCCGAATCGGATATAGAGTGTCTTATCTCAATCCAGTGGTCTATATAGACGTCGAGGAACAACAGGATTTTCCGCCAGCGTGACAAATTAATCCAAGACGTAATTATCAGGGGCGGAAAATTGATGTCTGATTTCAAAGAGGCATGGGGTCCGCAGCAGAGGTCTGCTACTCCTATCAGTCACCTTATCGATTTTAAATGGCAACCTCCCCCTACAGGGGTGGTAAAGGTGAATACAGACGTAGCGATACGGGCTATAGGAATTGGCCTGGGATTTATAGCTCTAGATGCGAGGGGTGAGATGGTTTTTTCAGGAGCAATTTACCAACCCCATAGAACTGAGGTGCAAATAGCGGAGGCACTGACACTAAGAGACGCTATAACGCAGGCTCGTCAATGGGGTGGGGTGGGGTGGGGTGGGGTGGGGGGGGGGGGGGGGGGGACAATATTATACTTGAGTCGGGCTGCTTACAGAACATCCTCGCCCTGACTAATGGAGAATTCTCATTAAGCTATGCGGGATTAGTACTGGAGGTGGCACGACTAGTCTCTACTTTTCACAGCTGCTCTTTTTTACACACTAGACGGTCCACAAATGTCCCAACACATGAGCTAGGCCAATTGGCTTTGATTTCCAGTTTAGGAAATGTTTGGATAGGGGGACGCCACGAGGAGATCGCGCATTTTGTACTTGTACATATGAGTTAATTATAATTAGATATTTTCTTCAAAAAAAGAAATAGTGGATCAAACAGAAAGCGGAAAATGGAAAAAGAAAAAGGAAAAATAAGATAGGAGGAAAATGATAGAAAAATTGATAATAAATGAATGAGAAAGATTAGAGAATAACTGACGAGAAGTGGTTCATGCTACATTGTGAGAAATATATTATTCAACTGGAAAAAGAAAATCAATGCAGCACCTAATTATTTCTCTACAAATTATTAATAAATGATAACACATACTTAGAATTTATATTCATACAACAATCTCACTTTTAAAACAACATATATAAACTTTAATAACCTAAATGAAAATTATTTTGATTCAAAAACTCACTAAACCTCTTTGACAAACAACATATCTATAACGAAAAATAATAACTTTATCACTCACGCAACGCGCGAGCCAGTAGCTTGTTTTCCTCGAGTCTACTAACACCATCTTTCCACGTGTAAGAACAATGAACAAGATTGAATTGTCTTATGAGAGTTTGTTGAAACTAGTCTCGTATGATTCAACAACTATGTACTAGAGTTTTAGCTTTTTGGACTTTTTGAAATGCAATGATAATATGTATTTGAAAAACTTGTGGTAAAAGTTAGTTTTCTTAAATCATAGGGGTTTGGTGGTTTGGTTTGACTCTTTTTTGTACAAGTATATGGTATGTTATCAAAGAGAAATGTGTGAGTTATCTGCCATAATTTGTGCCTTCTTCTTGTTTTGTTTGCTGCACTAGCAGCTGTGTTTTCTCAACACCAGCAGAGTTGATCCTTGTTATCAGTATATATAAAGGTGATAAACATCTCCAGTTTTCCATAGCTAATGAGAAAACAGGCGCGCGCCCACGAACATGGAAAGCTATGCTTCATGTGGCTATGGTGATTGTTCATTTGGCTTATGGAGGATCAAATACTCTCATCAAAGTTGCTCTACAGAAGGGACTCATCAACTTGTTTTTGTGGCATAATTGCCTCCATTCTGTTAGATCCCTTTGCCCATGTACGGTGTACTTGAAAGGAATAACTTGCTAGCTAGTCAGTTAAATGTTTTATTTGTGGTGTTCAATCAAAAACTTGGATGAAAATCTGCAGGAAGCAGCGTCCTTTGCTTTCATTCTCAGTGATCACCAAAATCTTCTTCTCGTCGCTTGGAACTACCATCCACCTTAATCTTTACTACGCCGGCCTGGCCTACACTTCTCCAACGGTTGCAAGTGCCTTCAGTAACGTCATTCCAACAGTTTCTGAATTTAGCTCAAAACTTTCAGGATTAGAAGAGCAGCCATTAACTTGTATCGGTGGATCGCTGGTTTTTACATTCTGGAAAAGAGGGTCTTTTTAAAAGCTTTGAAGAAAGGCCACTTATAAACTTGTATGACATCAGAGGGCCTAAGGAGATTAATTATGCGCACATACGTGCTATGGAAAACAATTGGATAAAAGGCTCTTCTGCTCTTATTCTGATCTGTGATATTATTGCATGGAGTGCATGGCTACTCCTACAGGTGATTACATTACACTTATCTGTTTCTAACCATGTCTTCGCGATGGTTATGGATTGATGAAATCAGGTATCCATGTTTAGTCCTCTATTGGTTGTGATTGTGGGCATATTCACTGCTGTTGCATTCGCCGAGCGTGTTCATCTGAGTAGGCAGGCAAGTCATCAGATACCAAATTCTCTCACATTTCTTATATACTCGAAACCGCTCGCCTACCATAGTATTTCTCTGCTTGCTGATATGCTTTTAACAAAACTATAACTGATCTGCCAATTCCCATTGTCTCCTCTGCTTGATAGGAGCAGTTGTCATCATTATTGGCTTTTACTGTGTACTGTGGGGCAAAAGACAAGATTCTATTCCTGATATAGAGCCAGAGGAGAAGGGAAAACCCTCAGCAGATGATAAAATGCTGAAGATTTCAATATATGATTGCTCCTCAACAAATCATTCCAATTTCCACGAATGAAAAAATCAAACACAATAATATTAGAGACAAGCCATCAAAGAAGTGAAGCATTCAATTCATATTTCACAAGCAGACAAACCAGAGTGTAAATAATATGCAGCAACATTTTGAAGCGAAATCGAACCTGAATCTTTCTTTTAAACAGGGAGTAAAATGTCAGTATCTATGAAGTGTTTCCGGTCTTTTGGAGCCTCTGATTTTTTATTTTTATCATCTATAAACTGATGCGCAAATCATGAATACATGTAGGACCCGATATTGTGTCACTTCAAGGAGTTCTCAATATCGATCACAAACCGGTACTTCACATCTCTCTTTAGTAACCTCTCAAGAGCCTCATTAGCATACTGAATTGGAATCACCTCTATCTTGGGGTAAATTTTATGAGAGGCACAGAAGTCTAACATTTCCTGTGTTATTCTTGTACCTCCTGTTACACTGCCGGATACCGTTCTCCGACCTGCCAGAAGCTAAAAGTAAGCACTTGATAATCATATGCAGTTTAAAACCAAAAAGCTTTCATTATTTAATTATTTCGAGAAAAAACAACTTGTTAGGAGGTCAACTTTTTAACCTAAAACTCATAGGAGCAAATCACCTAGGATGAGGCTTCCAGGATTGAATTTGACTTCACTTGGGAATCCCACAAGAACTAGTACACCAGCAGTCTTCAAAAGTGACATGTATGGATCGAAAGGGTGATCGCCAGATGCTGTGTCGATTATGAAGTCTAGTGATTTTGAGAGAGCCTACATGAAAGAAGCCAACCATCAGAAACTGACGAGAAGATCATAATTTTCAATATTTGCTGTCACCAGGCGAACATGATCAGATGGGACCACAAAATTTACCTCCATTTTCCCTTCATCAGATGAGACCACAAAATTATCTGCTCCAAGCACACTCAAGGCTTCTTCTTTCTTAGATATGCTTGTGCTGAAGACTGTGACTTTCAATCCAAAAGCCTTTCCAAACTTCACTGCCATGTGACCGAGACCACCAAGCCCAATAACTCCTAAAGATTTACCAGGTTGCTTCATCCCATGTCGGATCATGGGGTTGTATACAGTAACTCCAGCACAAAGCAAAGGTGCTGCCAAGGACAGGGGATAATCCTCAGGTATCTTAAAGCAGTACCTGAAACTCAACACCAAAACTAACATTTCATTGTGGTAAAATCTCGCTGATATAAGGAACACTACACACATAGCTTAATGGCATATGAAAAACTTGTTTAGTTCTTGATCATCCAACTAGATGATCCAACCTAACACACCACATAATAACAAAAAAGACGACCTCCTACTGGAAAGTCTTGCAATCTTTCCTGCTTTTGAAGTCTGCAGGAACTTTAAAGAAAACTCGATGCACTACTCTACGCAAGAACCAAGGCCACACAGTCTGATAAGCTAGTTCTATATCTCCCATGACACTGGAAAACTAAAAAGATGGCGGTGCCATTTTAAAAGCTAGAGCCTAATGCTTCAAAAAGCTATAGATGACCATTCATGAATCATATTAAATACCTGTGTTGGAATTTAAGCTTTCACATCAGAAATTACCCGACACCAATTATACATTCTCATACCAAACATCTATGCATTCCCCATTATGCTTTGCACTCTAATCATTCCTAACAACCACATGGTAAGTCTACTAAACCCGCGAACGAAAGGGCACTATCTCCTTTTGCCTTGGAAGGCAGTACCTAGCTCTCCCCACTTAGCAAAAAGTATCATTGAGCTACAAGCTCATTGGTCATGGAAAATTGGATGTTGCTCTCACCAAAGTAACCAACATTCCTCTAAATGCATGAAAATAGTACTACATTTGCAACTGTGAAAATATGTACCTTTCATGCACCACAATGTAGCTAGAATATCCTCCCTTTGTGGTTGTACCATCCACATCAATACCATTGAAAGTCATAACTGTCCCTTTTAGACAATCAATTTCTTGTCTGTCATTGCAGGAGTCACAATCTCTACATGAGTTAACAAAAGTTCCTACCCCTACATGATCGCCAGCTTTGAAGTTGCTAGCATTGGAACCGACCTCTTTAACAATTCCAACAATCTCATGACTGCATGTCAATACCATAGATACATAAGTTCAAAGAACAGTTAATGGGTACATTAAATGACAGAAATTTAGGCAATCAGGTCACTAACCCAGGCACGACAGGATACTTTGAATCTCCATGCTTATTTCTAGTCCAAACGATATCAGCATAGCAGACTCCACAATGAGTTATTTTTAATGAAACATCATCCTCTCCGAGAGCCCTGTAGAGATTCACCCAAAATTAGTAGGTGCTTAACAGGCCAAACTGACAAGAAAGTACAAGGTACAGCCTGTTATTGTCTAATGCATCTTTCACAAAACTACAGTTAGTCCATGAACTAGAACATTTCCCACAAAAATGTGCGCAAGTAATCATTTCAAAACCGTATGAATCCCACCAAACAATAAATCAAAATTATGAAAACAAAAATCAAGAAAGGTGTACACCGCATCGAATACATGTTACGAATTATTAGTCTTCAAGTTTTCTATCATCTTTGTGATTTGACCTTGAACACTAATCTGAGGATTCAAGTCCTCACAATACAGGCTATCAAGATCCATAAGGATGAGAATCCAAGAAAAAGGAAACAGATCCAAGAACTGAAACCATGAACTGAGCATTGTATAGGAATAATTCAAATATATATACAAGTTTCATGAAGGTAATTGCAGAAAGTATATATTACCTGCGGGTGAACTTGTAAGGTGAGAGAAGTCCAGAAGGATCCCTGGCTGCCCATGCAAGGCAGTCTTCCTTTCCAGCCTCAGAACTCATTTTCTACAAAAGCATTAATACATTCATGGGTCATTCATCATTACACGAATGATAAAAGGGGAAAAAAGAAAACTTCCAAGATCAATGATTTATATAAAGCATGAATGTTCTATGAGCAACATAATAATATAGTAGCGCATCCTGCCACTCCAGATCAAATTCGATTCTAAGTGTAGATATGATAGTGACATTGAGCTGAGCATACTAAGAAGTAAGTGGGTCGATTTTGTTCTTCCGTTGTTGTCTGTTTCTTTTTGTTGGATAATAATAAACAAGAAATTGATAGTATGATTTAGTACTAAAACCAAACTAATCCAAGATGAGGAGAAATTGAGGTTTGTCACTTACATACCAGTTAGAAGTTAGACGTTAGAAGAGAGGAGCTTGCACTAGTTTGAAGAGGAGAGAATGCAGAGCGGATTTATATAAAGTGGAGTAACAGATAACGGATAATTAGGAAAAAGGCCAAAGGCGAGCAGAGTTTATAAGGCAGCAGCCTCTTGCCTCACCACTCACCAGTCAGTAACCATTGACGGTTTTCCTTACCTAGCTTAGGGGTGTACAAGAACTGGGCTGGCCCTGGAACCGAACAGGAACTGCTGGGTTTGGTTCGGTCCGGTCAGGTCCGGAATTTATTTATTTTTTAAGCATGATTAGATCGAATCGGATAGTTCCGGGTCGGTCCGATTCTCTAATCTCTAATATTCGGAAAATGACCTGGAAAACCAGTAGAACCGAATATATATATATATATATATATATATGTATATATATATATATATATATATGTGTATATATATATATATATATATATGTGTAAAATAATATCAAAGTTTCCATTTGGTTTAATAGTTAACTCATCACTTATTATATTAAAAGGGAGAGGCTCAGGACGTTATATGATAATTATTATGAGGAAAAAATATTTTCTCCTTAGTAAGAATTAAGAAATAAAATTTTAATAGGCATTTATATAGTTAACATGGCACATACTAGTAATATATTATTGTAAATTGTAATAGCCACTTATATACTTAATATGTATAACGTAAGACCATTAATTATTAATAATATAGCTATTAATTATTATCAATTGTCATAAAATTAAAAATTACTAATTGTTTAGAGTTTTATGCTTTTAATTTAAATTGTATTAATGTTTAAATTACTAATGTATTATGCATTTTTCTTTTTTTTTCTTTTAAACTTAATTAAAAGTCCTCATTTTTTTCTTTTTATTTTTTATTTTAAATACAAAATTTTATTAAGGAAGTTATATGAGAATTATTATGAGATAAAAATATTTTCTCCGTAATAAGAACTAAGAAATAAAATTTTAATAGGCATTTATATAGTTAACATGGCACATACTAGTAATATATTGCTGTAAATTGTAATATTCATTTATATAGTTAATATGTATAAAGTAAGACCATTAATTATTAATAATATAGCTATTAATTATTATCAATTGTCATAAAATTAAAAATTACTAATTGTTTAGGGTTTTATGCTTTTAATTTAAATTGTATTAATGTTTAAATTACTAATGTATTATGTATTTTTCCTTTTTTTCTATTAAACTCAATTAAAAGTCCTCATTTTTTTTCCTTTTATTTGTTATTTTAAATACAAAATTTTATTAAGGACGTTATATAAGAATTATTATAAGAGAAAAATATTTTCTCCATAGTAAGAACTAAGAAATAAAATTTTAATAGGCATTTATATAGTTAACATGGCACATACTAGTAATATATTATTGTAAATTGTAATAGTCATTTATATAGTTAATATGTATAAAGTAAGACCATTAATTATTAATAATATAGCTATTAATTATTATCAATTATTATAAAATTAAAAATTACTAATTCTTTAGAATTTTTTGCTTTTAATTTAAATTGTATTAATGTTTAAATTACTAATATATTATCGTAAATCATGTTTAATGTCAAAATGACGTGTTTAATGTCAAAACGATGTCGTTTTGACATTAAACCAAATTAAAATTGAAATCAAATAGGAGTAAGCCATAACCTAACTCTCTCTCTCTCTTCAAACTCAAACAGCTAGGGGTGAATAAGACTCGGACCGACCTAGAAACGTAACCGGAACTCGCTGTTTTTTGACCCGGACCGGACCAGTCCTTTTTTTTTTTTTAGACCCAGCCCGAACTTTCCAGGCCGGTCCGATTCTCCAGCTTCTGAAACCCGGGAACCAGCCTGGAGGACTGGAAAAAAAAAATATATATATATATATATGCACTATAATATCAAAGTTTCCATTTGGTTTGATGGTTAACTCTTCAAATGTCATCTTAAAGGGGAGAGGTTCAAATCCTCTTGGCTCCTACTTTATTTTTTTCTCTATATTTTCTTTATTTTTTCCTTCTAAACTTATTTTTTCCTCTCTTTTTTTTCTTCTAAACTTAATTAAAAATCCTCATTTCTTTCCTTTTTTTCTTTTAAACTTAATTAAAAGTCATCATTTTTTCCCTTTTATTTGTTATTTTAAATAGAAAAATTATTAAGGAAGTTATATAAGAACTATTATGAGGAAAAAATATTTTCTCCGTAGTAAGAACTAAGAAATAGAAAATTTTAATCCTTTTTTTTTTCTTTTTAACTTAAGTAAAAGACCTTCTTTTTTCCTTTTTATTATTTTAAAATTATTAAGATTTGTTTTTCGTAGTAAGAAATTGAAATTTTTAATATGAGGAAGTAGTATATTATTGTAAATTGTAATAGCCATTTATATAGTTAATATGTATAAGGTAGGACCATTAATTATTAATAATATGACACATACTAGTTATATTACCATTAATCATTACTATAATATATAGTTATTGAGGTATATCGTGAATATATGTTTATTGTTCGATATTTTACTTAATAAAAATAGAATTATATTATTGTAAGAGAGAATCATGTCAATTGTCATAATTTTTTTTTTTAAAATGTAATTACTAATTGTTTAGAGTTTTATGCTTTTAATTTAAATTGTATTAATGTATTACGCATTACATGAGTATAAGTAATTAACTATAGTATTGTTCAATGATATTTTTTAAGCTCTAAATGTAAGACTGTAATAAATGACGTCATTTAACAACTAAACGGTGTGTTTAAATATCGAGGTTTAATGATATTTTTTAAGCTCTAAATGTAAGACTGTAACAACTAAACGTCGTTTAACAACTAGACTGTAATTAAATGTAAGGTCTAATTTGAATATCGAGGTTTAATATCAAAACGACGTCGTTTAACAACTAAACTGTGTGTTTAATGTCAAAACGATGTTGTTTTGATATTAAACACAATTCAAAATTGAAATAAATTGAGAGAAGAGAAGCCCTAGCCGAAATCAGACAGACCTATCTCGCTATCTCGCTACCTCCTCTCCTCTCTCGTCGCAGCCGCCGACCTCCTCTCCTTTCTCGCACTCGCTGGTCGTCGCAGCTACCTCCTCTCCTCTCCTCTCGGATCGCCGCTCGCCACCACATCAATAAACCAGTGAGTCACTCTTGCCCTTAGGTTTCGTTTCCTCGTGCTTCCTGCGCGGTGACCTTGATTTTTGATGATTGAGTTTTAGCAAGTACATGAATTCTCCCGTTAATTTCTCAGTACTCCTGTTCTAAAAGGGTTCATTAGTTGTCCTATTTTTAGCAATCTTTGTTGGCGTAATTGTACATCATTATCTATATTATTGTCATTACAGTAGATTTCAAGCTATCTCATCTAAAATGCCTCCACATTTGTGTAAATTTACACTACGGAATAATTGAGGATTATTATTAATTCCAGATTAGTCGATTGAAAATTAATTTTATGAAGTTTTCTAGTTTGGGTATGGTGTTTAATAATTAATATAGTAGATCAATTATTTTTTGGTATATATTATTGTTGCCTGTAACAACACGATCCCTAATCTTTATCTCGCCAACTTTGAGACAATTATTGTTGGAATGTTTTAATTAAAAAAAAAAACAAATCCAGGTTAGGCCCGGAACCGCCCCGGCTAGACCCGGTAAAACTAGAACCGGCCCGGCCTGGACCGTTAATGTCGGGGCCTGTCCTAAGCAGAGCCCGAAATTTCCGGGTCGGTACGGGCCTAGCTCAAAACCCGTCCCAAACCGGCCTGTGTACACCCCTACAAACAGCAGTCGCAACCTCTCCTCTCCTCTCCCGTCGCCTACGACCTCCCTCACTCTCGCAGTCGCAGTCGCAGCCGCCGACCGTTAGCCATGTCGCTCTCTCTCGCAGTCGCCGGGCGTCAGCCACCTCACTCTCTCTTGCGGCCGTCAGCTACCTCTCCTCTCTCTTGGCTACCTCTCTTCCTCTCTCGTTGCAACAAAAGTAGTCGTAGTCGCAACTTTTTCCTCCTCTCCTCTCTTGTCCAGTCAGAACCAGTTAATCCATTAATGTAAGTCATCAATGTTCTCGGTTATTTTAATTAATTTGTTAGGTTTGGTTATTTTAATTAATTGATTAGGTCTGCTACGAAAAAAGTTTCAGTTTTAGTTTATTTGTTGTTACTGCAACTCATTTTTTAAACAGGATTTCAAGGGGTTTTTGAATAACTTGCAGGATTGGGAGTTGTTTAAGGACAAGAAGAAGAAGACGATAGAGGATTCTGATACGGTGCAGTTTCCATCTTTATCCATTTTCTAGGCATTCCAACTATTTTGACGAAGTTTAAGGTGAAAAATGTGATATGGGTCGTTGAGATTTTGCTTAGTGTGAGTGTTAGAGTGTTAATTTACTTGTTCGGTGACTTTCAGTCATGATCTTGTTGGCTAATTTTGTGAGCATTATAAGGAGCTAACGCGTGCTGAAATGGATGTTATGTGATTGCCTTGGTGTTAGCTTTTTGTTGAAATTGCATCATTGTTACTGGTTAGTTGATCGTCACTCAAATATACTTAAATTTATCCTGATGCCTAAATGCACAAAGTAATGTGTATAAAGCAAGTTAGGGTCGAACCACAGAGATTGAAGGACTAATTTGCTAGTGAACTAGTATGACAAGGCAATATGCGACAAATCTAACCGAAGTAACAACAACAGGGGGGGGGGTTTATGTTGATTAATAAATTAATCAACGCAGAGTAGGGGAGCTAACAAAACAGAATTGGAAAGTATTAATCTAGGGCACGAAAGTAAATCGTAATCCAGGGCAAGAAACGTAAAGTATTATCCAGAGCAAGAGATGTAAACAGATCGAATGCGGGAAAAAGTAATGAAAAGGATATTAATCAAATGAGACGAGATCTTAGCGAAAGGTGCTCCCTTGGGTTGTTTTCTAGGTCGGCCAGTCATTGGTGCAGAGGTTTTCTAGACTCATGTGCAGATCTGCTATAGGGACCGCGTTTCCATACCGCATCCCCTGCTTACCTTCGTAGATAAGAGTCACCCCCCGTTTCCACATATGAGGTGACCTTGACGTTCAGCTGTCCTCCCAGCTACCTTCCTTGTCATCAAAAGGTAGCCTTGACCGTCCGGCCTGTCCCGGCTCGAAGTAGGGAGGCTAAATTCAGAACACCCATGAAGGAGAGGTAAGACAGATCTAGGGCGCGATAGCTCAGCTTGTCAGACTCGTATCGCATACCCTAAATAACTGTTTACCCCTAGGTGAGGCCTCTCGCGCTGCCTCCCCTAGGTGCCTGCTCTAACTCCAGGGCTTCGCATCAGTTATAACCCTGGAATATGACGTTACTCATGCAGAAATAGTAAAAGGTGATCAAGCTCTTAACAGTTCTAGACAAGCATGTAATGAAATCGATAAACAGTCATGTGTCACAAGAGAATATATTAAGCATGCATTAGACCCCTTAGCTAAACCCTACAACCCGTGGAACACCCTTTACCAAGAAAGGGGTATTTAGCTACTCATACTATAGTATAAACAGTAGGTATATATAATCATACAATGATAAAACAAGGAAAGTAAAAAGGGAGTAGAGTAAACCGATAGATTAATTAATAATCAAAGAGGAAAGTTGTTGACAATGGCTGCTCTTGGAAGGGGAGATGATTCCCAGAAAATAAGCACTGAAATTAATGTAAGAAAATATCCTTTGGAACCAGCCGTCCTTACAAAACCCTAAAACTATGCTTATATAGCCTAAGCCTAGCTAGGAGACAAAAACAGCTAAGGGGAGAGGAAGGATCAATGAGGGCGTGACAACACACGTCCTTGCAAAAGGAATATTCTGGGATTCCTGGCATGCCTGGCATCTTCTGGAAGCGCCTGGGATTCCGTGCGGATCTCAGAAGATGCTCTTTGGAAGAAGGCTCAGAACTTGTCGAGGCCTTGGGACAGCGCACTGGTCTGGTTCGATTCGAGGTCTTGACATCGCTCGATCTTCTAGGCCTTGAAACTGGAAATCCACAGAAATGCTCTCAAATCGCTCCTTTTTGGCCTTTTCCCTCCTTTGATGTTAATCTGCAAATAAAACTGAAATGAAGGTCAAATAGTAACATCGAGCCCCCGAAAGGGCTAGAAAGGAGGGTGAAACCGAGACTATTAAACATGCTATCAAACATCCCCACACTGCCCCTATGCTCGCCCTTGAGCATAAACAAAATTGGAAAACCACCTCATTCGTAAACATACGTAATCAACTCCCAATACACAGAATCGGCACATCATCCAAAAAGCTACACCCAAGCAAAACAAATCCAGACCTAGAAAAGCACCTGCATCCGGCTGATAGGATAACGACCCTACCAACCAGACTTTCCCATATCTAGCCTAATCACCAGCAGTCCTCGCATAGGCATGTATTTGCGCTCATTCTCAGAATAAAAAAAGTGTTTAGGCTATCAATCATGAATGCAAGCAACACAACACAGGCATGGTTTGCACGTCAATCCGAGTACTGTAGAGCACATGCATGGGCAATCAACAATCGGGAAAACATCGCATCAGCAAATAGAAAGAAAAAGGGGGGTTGAAAGAGTTAGAAAGGTGGAAGAGGGGAGAAAAGAAGGAAAGAGAAGAAAGAACCAGGCAAAACCTGGTTGGATCCCTTGGCTGGGAAAAAGAGAAGTGGTGAGGTAGCTTTCATCGAGGGCACGATGTGATTCGGGGGCTAGACCGGGATCTTCTTTCGGGGCCAGGAAAGTCTTCGAATTGAAGCTTCGGAAGCGGATGCGTTTTCTTGGACGCTCGGAGCCTTTCTCCTCTTATTTTGAGATAAAATCATATTATTATTATTATTATATATATATATATATTTTTTTTTTAGAGTAAAGGAGATGGCCCTTGATTTGGTTCCTGCATCGATGGTGACTTCTTTTTCGCTTCCCCACACTTGAAGGTTTCGGGGGCTCAAATCGCTTGAATGATCTAGGGCTCGGAACTCTTTCGAGCTTTTACTTTTTGTTGCCTTAGATCTCTGCTTTCTGCTCTGAAGTCTTTTGCTTTTGCCTTCCTTCCCCACACTTGAACTCGTTTGATCACTTTAGGTGTCTAGCCCTCGACGTTGCCCTCAACAATTGCTACCTCACCTGCCAAGGAAAAAGATCAAGAAAAGGCGAATGGTTAGGAAAGAGTATGAAAAGAAGGGGAATGTCGGGGGCTCGAGAAGAAAAGAGAGAGATGGGAGAAGAGAAGAAAAGAGACATTGATGCGAAGCTTTCCCATGTCCTAACAGTGACTATACCCGGGGATATTATGCAAACCTAGACCGTGCCTAGCTAAGCATTTTCACTCAAAAATAACGGGATCAATTGTGACTACTGGTGTTGTGGCCTAGATATAGATATAAGGGCTAGCAGGTCTAAAAATGCATGCTCAGGCGTAGGTGCTATGGATGTCATGCTTTTTCTATGCATCGAAAGTTGAAAAACACATGCCAAAAATGAGGGTTTGAAAATTTTCCTAGCATGGCTAAAAATAAAATCCGAAGATCATGCAATCATGCAACAAACGTAAAAAATAAACATGCAACACACACAGGCAAAACGCATAAATAACTCCCTCCCCACACTTAGGCAGCGCATTGTCCTCAATACGAGGAGAGTATAAAAAGGAGTTCAAGAAATAGAAGTACAGTACAAAGCAAAAATAGTAAATTGTTCAGTGCCCCTTTTCGGGGGCTGGAGAGATAAAATTGTTCGGGAGGGGCTACTGCAGAGGCAGATTTCTGCGGGCAACTTCAGCCGTCAAAGCCTGAAGTTCCCGTAGGATAAGCTGGAGCAGCCTTGTTTGTGTCGGATCATAGACAATGAGAGGAGTTGGGGGCTGTCTTGGTGCTGCTGCATTCTGGCCTTGTGTCGCTTGGCTTTCGGGGGCTCGAGGAATGGCATTGGAATGGGGATCCGAGAGATCTGGATAATAAAAAATGCCACCATTCTTGGTCCCGAAAACTTTCTCCGCTGCTGGGGCACAACCTGGATAAAATCTCAACACACCGCGTGAGAGACATAAATGGCCCATGCGTATCCCAACTGCCCAAAAAGGATAGCAACTTTTTAAATTTCAAAATGGTAGTTGGTATATTTAAGATACAGACAAAAAGGGAGAATAAAGGTGAGTTAATGCTAATAAAAAGGAATAAAATCATAGGGAAAGGGAAAGGTAAGAGATATATACAAGGAATAAAACATGGAAATAAAATCAACAAAAATCAGAATATTCAAAAGGTGGCAGAGGAGATAAGGGAGAGAGAAAGGATACGGCTGGCATATCAAATGCCTCCAACGTGGTCCATTTACTCGTCGGGACCTCGACGTGCTTTGATATTCTAGGTCTGGACGGGTGGGTCCTCCACCATAGCCTCCTCAACAACCGAGGGCTGGAAACCTTCATAGAAGGGCTTCAGTCTTTGTCCACTGACTTTGAAGATGACTCCTGTGACAGGATTCTGGATTTCAACTGCCCCATGGGTATAGATTGTCGTGACCACGAAAGGTCCCGACCATTTGGATTTCAGTTTCCCAGCGAAGAGTCGTAGTCGTGAGTTGTACAACAAAACTTGCTGTCCAACCGAGAACGTTTTGGGACGAAGATGTCGGTCATGATAGGCTTTTGTCTTGCCTTTATAGAGCAGGGCGTTCTCATAAGCATCATCCCTTAACTCTTCTAGCTCTTGAATTTGCAAGCGCCTCTGTTGGTCAGCGAGGCCTAGATCTGTGTTGACCTTTCGGATAGCCCAGAAAGCCTTGTGCTCTATCTCCACCGGGAGATGGCACGGCTTCCCATAAACAAGCCTGTAAGGGGTCATCCCTATCGGGGTCTTGAAAGCTGTTCGATAGGCCCAGAGAGCATCACCCAATTTCAAACTCCAATCCTTTCTGGACCGGTTAACGGTCCTTTTAAGAATGGACTTGATCTCACGGTTCGAGACCTCGGCTTGTCCGTTGGTCTGAGGATGATAAGCAGTGGATGTTCTATGATGGACTCCATACTTTGTCAAAAGAGAGGACACAACACGGTTGCAAAAGTGGGCACCCCTATCGCTGATCAGTGCTCTAGGTGTACCAAACCGATTGAAGATATTGGTGCGGAGGAAGTTCACAACCACCTTGGAATCATCCGTTTGAGTAGCCTTGGCTTCGACCTATTTAGAGACATAATCGACGGCCAGAAGGATGTAGATGTTGCCAAAGGAATTGGGAAAAGGGCCCATGAAATCTATACCCCAGATATCAAAGATCTCGCAAGCGATAATGTTTGTCAAGGGCATCTGATTCCTGGCCCCGATATTTCCAGTGGCCTGACATCGGGGGCATGAAGCGCAGAACATGTAACTATCCTTAAAAATGGTGGGCCAGTACAACCCAGCTTCCAGAACTTTCAGGGCAGTTTTCTTGGCCGTGAAATGGCCTCCTTCTGAGTGGCAGAATTTAAGGATCGAGGGCACCTCGTCCATGGTTACACATCTACGGATGATCTGATCGGAGCAGTGTTTCCATAGGTAGGGACTGTCCCATATGTAGTATTTTGCTTGTCTTCTGATTCTGGTGCATTCAGAGGAAGTGGAATCGGCTGGGTAAGTGCCTGTAGCACAAAAGTTTGCAATATCGGAAAACCATGGGGAATAAACAGTTTGGACTAGACATAAGTGCTCGTCTGGAAAAGTATCTCTGATTGGCACAAGCGAATTATCTTCTTGGGCTGGAAGTCTACTCAAGTGATCGGCCATAAGGTTTTATCTTTCGGCCTTGTCTTTGATAGCTATATTGAATTCTTGAAGGAGCAAGATCCAACGAATAAGCCGGGGTTTGGCATCGACTTTGGTCAACAAACACCGAAGGGCAGAATGGTCAGAGTAGATAAGGACCTGAGTTCCTAGCAGATATTGTCTGAACTTGTCTAGGGCGTAGACTACGGCTAGAAGTTCTTTCTCAGTGGTGGTGTAGTTCTGCTGGGACGGGTCTAGCAACTTGGAAGCATAATAGATGACATGGGTCTCTTTATCCTTCTTCTGACCCAAAACGGCGCCTAGGGCCTGATTACTGGCATCACACATGACCTCGAAAGGTAGTGTCTAGTCGGGGGCTCGAATAATCGGGGCCGAGATAAGTTTGTTCTTGAGAAGTTCAAAAGCGGTTCTGCAGGCCTCGCTAAAATCGAAGGACACGTCCTTCTGGAGCAATTTACACATGGGTTGGGCAATCTTCGAAAAATCCTTAATGAACCTTCGGTAGAAACCGGCATGGCCTAGAAAAGATCTCACATCGCGGACACAAGATGGGTAGGGCAGGGATTCTATTACTTCTATCTTGGCTTTGTCAACTTCAATTCCCTTGGCCGAGATAACATGACCAAGCACCAGGGCTCGATCCACCATAAAGTGGCATTTTTCAAAATTCAGGACAAGATTCATCTCAATGCAGCACTCTAAGCACCTTTTCAGATTGTTCATGCATTCTTCAAATGAGTTTTCATAGACGGTGAAGTCGTCCATGAAGACTTCGATTCCATCTTCAACTAATTCAGAGAAAATGCTGACCATACAACGCTGGAAAGTGGCAGGGGCGTTGCATAGACCGAAGGGCATGCGTCTATACGCGAAGGTCCCGAAAGGGCAGGTGAAGGTTGTCTTTTCCTGGTCTTCAGGAGCAACTGGGATCTGATGGAATCCGGAGTAACCGTCTAGGCAGCAATAATGGGTTTTACCGGCGAGACGTTCAAGCATCTGATCGATGAAGGGCAGCGAAAAATGATCTTTCCTGGTAGCAGAATTTAGCCGGCGGTAGTCGATACACACTCTCCACCCATTCTGGATCCGGGTAGGAATGGATTCTCCAGCCTGACCGATGGTGATAGTTATGCTGTTTTCTTGGGCACAACTTGGATAGGGCTAACCCATGGGCTATCCGAGATGGGGTAGATAACTCCCGCATCCAACAACTTGAGAATCTCTTTCTTCACCACTTCCATCATAGGCAGATTAAGTCGTCTCTGAGGCTGGCGAATGGTCTTGCTTGCGTCTTTTAGGTGGATGTGATGAGTGCATAATGCTGGAGACAAGCCCTTTATGTCCGCAATGGTCCATCCTATGGCTTGCCTGAAGTTCCTTAGCAAGGAAATGAGCTTGGACTCCTCGAGGCCTTCGAGCTTGTTGGAGATAATGATAGGTAAGGAGTTATCGGGGCCTAGATAAGCATATTTCAAGTGAGTAGGCAGCGGCTTCAGATCTAGTGCTGGAGCCTGATTAATAGAAGGAAATAACTTAGCATGGCCTGGATATTCGGGAGACTGATTCGGAGATTCACGCTGAGCAACAGCGCATTCTTCTAGGGCAGCGACGACTGAGTGTAATTCAGAAGGAATAGGAAGTGTCGAGGCCACGACATCTAGAAGAGCTGGCGTCAGACTCCTGTCAAGGGCAAATTGCAAGGGGTCAGTAGAATATATATCATCAATTTCCCCTACAATGGGATCAACAATATCAACATAATTCACACTAGAAAATTCAGAGGGGTATCGCATGGCTTCTAGCATATTGAATTTGATGATCTCTCCATCAAATTCGAGGGAGATGGTGGCATCATGAACATCGATTTTTGCTCAGGCTGTGGCCAGAAATGGGTGGCCTAGAAGAACATCTGTGGACTTGGTGGAGTCCTCGTTCTCCATTGCAATCACATAAAAATCCGAAGGGAACAAGAATTCTCCTACTTGGACCAAGACATCCTTGATGATCCCCTCGGGGTAGATGATAGAGCGGTCAGCAAGTTGGATGGTGAGGTCCGTAGGTACGAGAGGCTCGAGGCCTAGACTGTGATAGATTACCAGGGGCATAACATTGATTCCCGCTCCGAGGTCACACATGGCCTTGCCAATATCAACTGTTCCGATTCGGCAAGGGATTATAAACATGCCCTGGTCTTTGCATTTCGGAGGGATCCGACGCTGGATATGTGCAGACGCGCTGGCCCCTACGCTGATCTTGTTAACTTTGGCGAACTTGTTTTTGTTCGTGCATAATTGCTTCAGAAATTTGGCATAGTGAGGGACGTTTTTCACGGCCTGGAGAAGAGGGATGTTTACAACCACTTTACTGAACATTTCAAAGATATCGCGGTCCTCCTTATCTTTCTTGGTCTTGACCAATCTGTGAGGGAACGGGGGCTCGAGAATCTTATGAATGTATTCCTGTCTGAATTCAGGTGGGTTAGGGTCATTCCTTGGTGAACCTCTGGGAGAGCGGATTCTATCCTCCATGACTTTGACAGATCTGGGTACTTTAGGGAGCTTTGGTCTAGGTTTAGGTCGAATCTCGGTCTCTAGAGAGTTTTCAACTTCGGGGGCTGGAGAAGTAGGTGCTTTCAAGGTCGTGCCACTTCGCAAAGTTAATGCACAGACATTGTGCTTGGGATTCACTTCTGTTTGAGGTGGCAGTCTGCCATGATTTGTTAACTCTTGCAGTGTGGCAGTCAGGGTACTCATTTGCTTTTTGAGTTCATCTATTTCTTTCTGCTGCTCGGGATTCTTAGGTATTTCAGCAGTCGGGGGCTGGACAAAATTCTGGTCTGGAGGGTGGACGAAGGTCTGATCCTGAGGAGGTTGGCGTTGATATTGGTTCTGATGAAATGTGGGTCGAGGTCTGAAATTTGGCATATTAGGAGGGGGATTTCCATAGGGGTTCTGATGCTGTTGATGGCTAGGTCCCGAAAGTTGAGTGTTTGGAACCCACCCTTGGTTGTAAGTCTGAGCGTAAGAGACTGGAATAAATTGGCCAGCAGCATTCACTTGTATTTCCTCCGGAATATGCGGACATGCATCAGTGGGGTGGTCCACGAAATTGCATATCTGGCAGGCCTTGACAGGTGCGGGTTGTGCTGTTATGAAGTTTTGGAACATTCCTGTAAGAGAAGATATCTGGTTCTGAAGGGCAGCTACTTGGACATCCTGGCCTGGATTGTTGGCAAGGTCGTTAGAGGTGTTCTTGGCCATGAGCTCTATCGTTGCTCATGCTGCTCTTGGGGTTAGAGTAGTCAAGGATCCATTGGCGGCTGCGTTAAGCAGAGCCTTGTCCTGAGCCTTGAGGCCTTCACAAAAATATTGAACCAGAGCGTGCTCGGTAAGATTGTGGGCTGGGCAACTCGATTGCATTTTCTAGAATCTCTCATAGTACTGGGCTAGAGTTTCCTCTTTCTTCTGAACAATGGAGACGAACTGCTTGCGAGTGGTATTTGAGATAGAAGTCGGGTAATATTTCTCAGTGAAGATTTTTGACATGTCCGCCCAAGAACGGATAGATCTTGCGGGAAGGTCGTAATACCAATCTAGGGCATCATCTTTGAGAGACCACTGGAATGCGCGAAGCTTGGCTTTGCTCAATACTAACGTTTGCAGGTTTCATGGCCTCGCAAATAGAGTGTAGCTGTTGGAGATGGCGAAGAGCATTTTCCTTGGCTACCCCTCGAAAGGTAGGCAGATGATGAAGCACGACGGACTTCAGAGTCCAATCATTAGGGACATTGGGCCAGTCAATGCAGCTACTGGCCATATCGGGGGTTGCATGGAAATTGTCGATGGTTTGCTGGTCTGGGGGTGGTGGATCTTCGTGGTTTTCACGGTTGTTACGGTTGTCATTGTTGGCTAGGTCATCCATTGCTGGAAAATTAAAGTGATTTGGTACGGGGTTTTCGGGGTCACGATGGAGAAAGGTCAGGTATGGGAAAAGCTGATGTTCCTGGTTAGCTAGATTAGAAGGGGAACCGTCGAGGGCAGGATGAGGGATCACTCTACGATGAGAAGAAGTCCCTTGAGCTTGCTTACGAAGTCCTCTTTCCGTTCTGGTCAACTCGAGGTCTAGAGGAAGTAGATCGGGAGCAGATCTCCTGGTAATACAAGAAAAACAAAACAAAATCAGTACCGTGCAATCCCCGGCAACGGCGCCAAAATTTGATCGTCACTCAAATATACTTAAATTTATCCTGATGCCTAAATGCACAAAGTAATGTGTATAAAGAAAGTCAGGGTCGAACCACAGAGATTGAAGGACTAATTTGCTAGTGAACTAGTATGACAAGGCAATATGCGACAAATCTAACCGAAGTAACAACAACAGGGGGGGTTTTATGTTGATTAATAAATTAATCAACGCAGAGTAGGGGAGCTAACAAAACAGAATTGGAAAGTATTAATCTAAGGCACGAAAGTAAATCGTAATCCAGGGCAAGAAACGTAAAGTATTATCCAGAGCAAGAGATGTAAACAGATCGAATGCGGGAAAAAGTAATGAAAAGGATATTAATCAAATGAGACGAGATCTTAGCGAAAGGTGCTCCCTTGGGTTGTTTTCTAGGTCGGCCAGTCATTGGTGCAGAGGTTTTCTAGACTCATGTGCAGATCTGCTATAGGGACCGCGTTTCCACACCGCATCCCCTGCTTACCTTCGTAGATAAGAGTCACCCCCCGTTTCCACATATGAGGTGACCTTGACGTTCAGCCGTCCTCCCAGCTACCTTCCTTGTCATCAAAAGGTAGCCTTGACCGTCCGGCCTGTCCCGGCTCGAAGTAGGGAGGCTAAATTCAGAACGCCCATGAAGGAGAGGTAAGACAGATCTAGGGCGCGATAGCTCAGCTTGTCAGACTCGTATCGCATACCCTAGATAACTGTTTACCCCTAGGTGAGGCCTCTCGCGCTGCCTCCCCTAGGTGCCTGCTCTAACTCCAGGGCTTCGCATCAGTTATAACCCTGGAATATGACGTTACTCATGCAGAAATAGTAAAAGGTGATCAAGCTCTTAACAGTTCTAGACAAGCATGTAATGAAATCGATAAACAGTCATGTGTCACAAGAGAATATATTAAGCATGCATTAGACCTCTTAGTTAAACCCTACAACCCATGGAACACCCTTCACCAAGAAAGGGGTATTTAGCTACTCATACTATAGTATAAACAGTAGGTATATATAATCATACAATGATAAAACAAGGAAAGTAAAAAGGGAGTAGAGTAAACCGATAGATTAATTAATAATCAAAGAGGAAATTTCTTGACAATGGCTGCTCTTGGAAGGGGAGATGATTCCCAGAAAATAAGCACTGAAATTAATGTAAGAAAATATCCTTTGGAACCAGCCGTCCTTACAAAACCCTAAAACTATGCTTATATAGCCTAAGCCTAGCTAGGAGACAAAAACAGCTAAGGGGAGAGGAAGGATCAATGAGGGCGTGACAGCACACGTCCTTGCAAAAGGAATATTCTGGGATTCCTGGCACGCCTGGCATCTTCTGGAAGCGCTTGGGATTCCGTGCGGATCTCAGAAGATGCTCTTTGGAAGAAGGCTCAGAACTTGTCGAGGCCTTGGGACAGCGCACTGGTCTGGTTCACGTCGAGGTCTTGACATCGCTCGATCTTCTAGGCCTTGAAACTAGAAATCCACAGAAATGCTCTCAAATCGCTCCTTTTCGGCCTTTTCGCTCCTTTGATGTTAATCTGCAAATAAAACTGAAATGAAGGTCAAATAGTACCATCGAGCCCCCGAAAGGGCTAGAAAGGATGGTGAAACCGAGACTATTAAACATGCTATCATCAGTGCTGAAAAAAATGGCCAATTGCCTTCAATAGGCTCTTATTTGTTCACAAAATACTAGTATTTTTATGTGTTTGCATAGACTTATGGATGGATGAGTGTTAAAGTAAAATGTGTGCTGGTTTTGATAGGTGTTTATCAATGTTGCATCATGTCAGAATGTTGGCAATGGCAAAAGGTCTAACGTCATATCTACCGTAGTACTCACCCCCACGATCAGATCTAACGCATTTAATTCTTTTGTCGAGTTGATTCTCAACCTCGACCTTAAATTCTTTGAACTTGTCCAGTGCCTCTGATTTTTCATGAATAAGATATAGATATCCAAATCAAGAATAATCGTCTATGAATGACACAAAAAATTGTTGACCATTCCAAGAAGCCGTAGGGAATGACCCACAAATATCTGTATATATCAATTCTAAGACATCATTCGCTCTTTGGGCACCTAATTTCTTTTGTTTGGTCTGTTTTCCTTTAATACACTCGACACATATAGTGAGATCTGAAAAATCAAGTGTATTTAAAATACCGGCCGACACAAGTCTCTCAATTCTGGGTTTTGAGATATGACCTAAGCGTTTGTGCCATAATTTAGCCGAATTTTCTTTATTTAATTTTCGTTTAGTACCTCTAGAATTGATATGCAAGGCTTCGTTGTATGAAGGAACAACATCAAGAAAATATAGATTGTCATATGCACTTAATGAACCAGTGCCCATAATACTGGAATTATTTGAAAGATTAAATTGACAATCTCCAAATGAACAAGTGAAACCATATTTGTCCAAAATGGAAATAGAAACCAAATCTCGTCGAAAAGACGGCACAATAAAAGCATCTTTCAAATCCAAAAAATAACCAGTTTGTAGTAACAATCTAAAATGCCCTATTGCCTCCACTTCTACCAATTTGCCATCTCCCACATAGATGTATCTTTCACCATCACTTGGCTTTCGGCAACTCAGGCAGCCCTGCATTGAAACACTTATGTGAGTGGTAGCACCAGAATCCAACCACCAAGTGTCTCTAGGTACTGAAACTAAATTATTTTCAGAACAGACCAAAGTAAGATTAATACCTTTCTTCACACGCCAAGCGTGATATTTGGTGCAATCCTATTTTTTGTGTCCAGGTTTGTCACAAAAGAAACAATTCTTGACCGCAGTATTGTTTTGTTGTTTCTGGTGTGCTGGACCCTGAGCCGTAGCAGCTTTCTCAACATATTTTCTTTTAATACCCCTTCCCTTATCTTTGGAATTAGTGGCCAGCAGAGCGACCTCAGTTCTTTCTTGCTTCAATCGTTCTTCTTCTTGCACACAATAAGAAATGAGCTCATTGAGAGTCCACTTCTCCCTTTGATAGTTGTAACTGACCTTAAAATGACTGTATTGTGCAGGAAGAGATAATAACACCAAATGCACAAGCAGGTCCTCAGACACTTCAAGCTTTAGTGCGCTTAATTTTGAAGCATAATGAGACATTTGCATAATTTACTCCCTTATATTTTCCTTACCCTTATACTTCATTGAGATCAAGTTTGCCAAAAGCGTACTTGTCTCAGCCTTATCGTTTTTCACAAAACGTTGTTCAATATGGGCAAGGTACTCTTTGGCCATAGTAATTTCCTCTGATGTAGTGCCTCGAAAAGCTTCCGGAATGTTGCGTTTAATGATCATCAGACTAACGCGATTTGAGCGTTCCCACTTCTCAGAGTTCTTTCTTTCATCAGGAGAACTTTATCAGTCGGAGAAGCGGGTTGCTCCACCCTTAGTGCGTAGTCAAGATCCATACAGCCCAAAGTGATTAGAATATTATCTTTCCAATCCTTAAAGTTCGACCCATTAAGCATGGGTATGTTGTTAATGTTGGCAAATACAACAGTACCAGACATAGCTGAACAGAGAATAACAAAAAACAAAATAATTATTATACTCACATCAAGTAAACAAATTATTAACAGTGTTAAATATGGTGGCAAAATCTCGAGGCACCGATCACAACATTAATATCAAGTCTTTGGACAGTAATACTAACTTGTAAGTGGTCACCTCTTTGTGGTGATCAAATATTGACAATAAGATCATGTCAAGTAGTAATCTTCCTTTGGGCCGACTAATTACTCACACAAAAATTACTAATTTATTGTCACATATTTATCACTACAGATGCATATATATTTCGGGCTAAGCATTAACCTTCCCGTAGGCCGATTAATATTCGCATGAATATACACATACACAACCAACCCAATATTCTCAATGGAAAAATCTGCATAAGAGAGGTCACTTTGGCGACTTCTTGATTTAATTAAACCATATTAAATATTAGTATAATCAAATAGTAACATGAGATGGCAACAAATTTGATATATGCATTATACATATAAGATACGTAAATGTCTGAATCCAAAGTTGAAGTCACAAACCAAACTAATTAAACATGGTCATAGTACAAATAATTGCAATAAAATATAAAAGCATGTAAAATATCGCCATAAGAGTTGTCAATAAAACCCTAAATTGGAAATAAATTTAGATCTATAAAATAATTTGCAAGAGATTCCAGATAATCATCTATAGAATGGCTCTGCTACCAATTGTTGGAGCTATATTTACATGAATGACATGCTTTAATCATATAAACCTTAAAGATTTCTATGGCAATTAACTGAAAATTGCGATAATTCATTGTTTGAGAGGAAGCGTACCTGAATCCATTTGCCCAGCTATATTGATGGAGATGGTTTCCCAAAATGTCAGTATTCCTTTTGTTTCACGGCGTAGAGAGAATACGTTAGATTGGAGATACTGATGTTTGGGGACCATAACCCCTTTTGTAGTACTAGGTAGGGGTGGGCATTTTCCGAAATTTCCGAATTCTGAAATTTCTGAATCGAATTTCTGGTATTTCGGGTATCGGAAATTTCAGAATTCGGAAAGGGCTACCCGAAATAATTTTGGGTTTGGGTACGGAATGGATGTTGGGAAATTCGGGTACCCGAATTTCCCGAAATACTCTCTTTTCTTTCTTTCCTTGGGTTGGGCCGAAGCCCAACACCTCTCTTTTCTTTCCTCTCCCCTATTTTCTTTCTTTCCTTTCTTTTCCGAAATACCAATGCTTTATTATTCACTTTTCCAATATGCTCTCTCGCTCTCTCTTCCTTTTCCAGCATCACCACACGGTCCACACCACATCCGCCTCTGCCATTACACCCGATCCCACCCGATCTCATCCGATCTCCTCCGCATCTTCATCGCCACCGACCTCCTCCGCATCTCCATCGCCTCCGATCAATCGATCTATATCGCCACGATCCGCCATCACACCCGATCTTCATCGCCGTCGACCAACCGACCAGCATCACGACATCCGCCATCACACCCGATCCCACCCGATCTCATCCGCATCTCCATCGCCACCAAACTCCTCAGCATCTCCATGGCCTCCGATCAACCAATCTACATCGCCACGATCCGCCCCGCTCTTTCTCTCCCACTTCGGCAAGCCCAAAGAGCAAGAAGAAGAATATTTCTTTTTTCTATTTTTGATTATTTATCACATCATCATATATATATACTGTATTTTTCCTTTTCCTTTCCTTTTCTCCGTTGTTTTTGATTATGAAGCCATTGAGACTTTCAATTCTTGCTTTTGTTTCTAGATTACTGGGATTGTTTGATGGTTGATTTTGGTGATTGCGATTTGGGATTGGATTAATTGGGGTTTTGATTGAATGGGTTTGAAATTCGGAAAATTCGGATATACCCGAATTTCTGAAATTCAAATTCGGGATCGGAAAATTCGGGTAGTATAAATTCGGGTTCGGGTTCGGGAATTTTTTTTGGGATTTCGGAATCCCGAATTCCGGAATTTTTCATTCGGGTATTTCCGAAATACCCGAATGCCCACCCCTAGTACTAGGTCATCTGATTTGGTCCCTCAACAAATCAAAAGTCCACATAATGGTATCTACACATAAAAGCCCATGATTATTTTAATACTTATATAAGCCCATAAATTAAATCTTAATGAATCACTTTACAATGAGCATCTTTAAAGACAAACTGTACACATTTAATTTGTCACATGAAAGCCCAAATTGTTAAATATATCCAACAGTTTGTCCACACCCCTTGAGCACCAGTTGGAATTGCAAGAATATAATCAACAATAAGAGCACAAAAAAGTGAAGAGAGCAAGGTACAATTCGACTCACTTTGAACCAGCAAATCAACCACCCAAACTACACTCGGCTCAATAGGAGCTTTTCCGAGCAACGCAGTTAATCTTCTCCTTGTCAGAACCCTTTCTCCACTAGAATTGCCTAATCTCGCTATTAATTTGGCCACAGAGGGTCTTAAGCAACTTTAAACACTACATAAAATAAGTTGGGATTGTCGTAGCCATCCCTTTAATGAGTGTTTCCCTCCTACCACCCGAGAGAAGGAAATGTTTCTAACCCTGCAATTTCGATTTGACTCTATCCTTCACAAAGCCCAAAACTTCACATTTGGATCTTCCCAAGATAGATGGAAGGCCAAGATATTTATCTTTGTTACCATAACTTATCATGACGAGGATTCCTTGAATCGAACTTCTCAACACATTAGGACTGTTTCGGCTAAAAAAATACCTGATTTGTTGAAGTTAACGAGTTTTTATGATGCAAAGCAGTACTCATTAATGATGGCTAAGAGAACGTTGCATTCATCTGGGTTAGGCTCTAATGACGAATAGAGCGTCGTCTGCAATCCTACTTGAGAGAGCATTTTCCATAAGAAGAAACAAGTAAGGAGATAAAGGGTCTCCTTGCCGCAAACTTCTCTCGGGAAAGAACTGTCTCAATCTTTTGTCATTGATTAGATTCGAAAAAGATACCATGCTAACACACTTTGTTATCCACCCAAGCCATTTTGAACAAAAAACTCATTCTTTTGAGGACCTCTCGCAAGAAACCCTACTCAACACGATCATAAGCTTCATTTATGTCGAGCTTGACCGCAGCTGCCCAAGTGGCTTTCCTCTTTGAAGTCTTTAAAGCATGAAATGACTCATGCGCGACCATGATATTTTTCTGAATAAGACGACCGGGAATAAATGTTGATGGCATCGGAGAAACTATGATCTTTATGAGTGGCTTCAGCCTATTGGAGATGATTTTATAACAAAAGTTGCATAAACCAAGGATTAGAGATTTTTGGGCCCCAGGCAATCTTAGTTTGGTTTAAAAATCTTAACAGGGGGCCGCTTTCAAAAAAACTCCTAAAAACTACAAAAAGCTTTCCCCTAATTCTCTCCCAATAGCGCTTTTAAAACAGTCCAGGGAAACCATCCGGTCCAAGAGCCTTCAGCTCCCCTAGACTCTTCATAGCCTCCTCAATTTCCACATTGGACACAATTCTAGTGAATTTAGAATTCATATCCACAAAGATAACATGTAGTACCCCTTCCAAAGACTCATCTTAAGTAGCATTCCCAGTTGTCCGAAAAACATAAATAAAATGGCTAGAAATTAGAGCTTCCAAATCCTCCTCACCTTTTACCCACTCGCATAAGTCAGATTGAAGTTTGGTAATCTTGTTTCTCCTTCCTCTCTGAATGGTGGTTGAATGAAAAAACTTAGAATTACTATCCACAAAGTTTAACCAATTAATCCTAGATCACTACTGCCAAAACGTTTCTTTTGCCTAGATGTCCTCCAATTTCCCTTGCATACAGACCCTCTCATTCAGCTTCTCGTAAAAATACTGGCCAATAATTAACTCAGCAAGGCGATCCATCAGCTTTCCTACCTCTTCTGATCGCTTACGGAACCTACCCTTATTCATCTCCTTAATGAAGCCCTGCAATTATCAAGGCTCTTTTTTCAAAACAAACATGCGCAAACCATAAAGGCCCAACAAAGTTGCTTCAACAAACTAGGTCAGATTATAAACCCAAAATATGAAAGGTGATATAGTGTATTGAAGTTGATGAAGACAAGAATTTATTTACATAAACAATCACAAGCACTTTGATCATTGTAATGTTAAACAATTCAACAATATAGTGTAACTAACTTTTTGGAGACAAGACAAGTGACAATCTACCGAAGGATAATGTACTAATTTCTAATATGCAAAAGAATTTTCATGCGTTGACCTAAAAAACAATTCATGCCACATTAATTTCCACATAAGAAACCCAAGGTCTGTTTTAAAGGTTTTATATTTTTGAAAAGTGATACTACATACTTTGTTAATGATTTATTTATTAAACAAAAGTATAATATATGCTTATTTTAATACGCGTAACAATTGTATATTAGTGCTTGTCAAAATATATTATTTTACAATTTGAATGTGGGCAGAATTTTTCACCACATGTTTACTACTCTCTTCATTGGGATTTACTCGCCTCATTTTGACTAAATAAAATCAGTTTTACTTGCTTGTTTTTCATTTCCAAGGTAAAAATATTGAACTTTTACAGTGTTACCTTCTATTTTTTCTTTAATAAAAGAGTGGGATTGTGTTGATCAATCTTTCAAGGTTAGAATCGTTATGTCTTCTTTGTTAATTATTCCTCTTTTTCTCCTTTCTTGTGGTGTAAATGAAATTGATTAACATATATGTGTTGATCCTTCTTCTACTTTTTGATCTTGCTAATTCATGCTTAATGACAACATGATCACATGAGAAACTTGGTGATAAATGGTTTGATTATATTTGTTAGAAAGTAGTGTATTTATATATGTATGTACTCATATGTATGTGTATTAAAGTAGGAGTATAGTATTTAGCTTGTACTATAAATAGAACAATCTGTACATGTAATATTCAAGTTGTATTGATGACAAATACACTTCAAATTACATGGTAGCAGAGCTCTAAACTCACAATTCTGCTATTTTAGTGCCGACCTCTGTTGAGCCACTTCCCAGCATTTTCAGTTCTCACCACCCCCGCAGAAAGGAGTAGAAGGACGTTTCGAGTCGGACGGTGGTGGTTTTGAGTCATTCTGATCATTGAGTCTCTGTTATGCTCTGTACTTGTCCATTTGCACAACTTCCACTCGTCGGCACGTGGGGGCGCGTGCCTACTCAGTTTTGGTCACCGCTAGTTTCGTTTTCCTCGCCTTGAGGTTGTCGTTAAGTCTGTGAAGTTTTGTGGTATTTCGACAACATTTACTCTATAAATTTTGCGTAATTCTGGATCTGCCCCTTGTCGCACCCCCTTTTTCGTTGAAAACGAGTAAAGGTTCGGGACGGGCCACAATGCGAGACAAGCGTTGGACTTGTCTTAACATCATGCAAAATGAAGTCGCCACCAAAATTTTCTAAGGTTTAGGGAACCTAATCATCATGACATAAAAAAATAAATAAACTAAGGCACAATGGTCTAAACCAAAGAACAATGGTTCGAGGTCGTATTTATGGACTTGGGAAGGTGTTAGGCACCCAAGTCACATCCTTAAAAAAGGTTACCGGCATGCGAGGTGTTTTGAGAAAAATATTTTAAACCTGTAATTTGGACCCTCTAAGGTGACATTACATCTTAGCATTTGGGATTTGTTATTTCCGTTTGGGTCAGAGGAACGGGGTTACCGTTTTGTCTCTATGCTAGAGCGGACGTTCCCCCCTTTTCATCGAGCCATGCATGACTTAATTAATTATTACGTGATTTATCATGGCAAAAACTAGCATCGTACATTTTTATGAATGCACATCACTGTGTGGGATCGAAGCCACCATACTCATGTATCAATGTAACATTTAATTTCATGGCATTTAAACGCAAGTGATTTAAACATGGTATGCATGTGGGTTGATTTTAATTATAACAATTTTATATGTCATGCATACGAGTGGGGTGGTTCTAACGCATTCTAAGTGGTCATGCATACGAGGTAATCGAGGTTTTGACCTTTTTGATAAACATTCAATCAAAGCATAAATTCAAAGCATGAAAATAAATAAAAGGTTTTTAAGATAAACTTGCCCAATTTGACGAACCCCGATCGATCAATCCCTTCAAAACCGAAGTTAACGACAATTCATAATAAAATAGGTATAAACAAACATACATGATTTTTAACTCATTATCTAATTAATTATTACAAATCACAATTAAAGTAATTACTTGACTAATTATTACAAATCACAATTAAAATAAATGATTATTACAATGATCCATTGACGAAAATAAATCGACGGGCCTCGATGACTGGGCCCAGCAGTTGGGCCCACTGCAGCTGCCCAAGCCAAGGGCCAAGCCCTTTTTCCTCTTCTTTCCTGCATGGGTCAGGCAGCCCATCTTCTCCTTTTGCTTGGGCTTGGCGCACAGCGCCAGCCCTCTCCTCTTCCTTACGCTGGGCCAGACGCGGCCCAGCTTCCTTTCCCGCTTGGGCCAGCAGCAGTGGCTGCAGCCCTTCTCTTCCTCTTCCCGCGTGGGCCAGGCGTGGCCCATCATCTGCTTTCCCTTCCTTCGCGTGGGCCAGCAGCAGGCAACCCAGCTGCTTTCTTCTCTTCCGCATGGGCCAGCAGCAGCCCACTCCTTCATTCCTTTTTGGGCTCGCTTGGTGCGGCCCACAAAACCAAGAATGAACAACGCAGGCCGTCACCTTTTCTTTCTTTCCCTCTTATTTCAAATAGTACTTCATCTTCTTCAGCTAAGCCAAACCTGCAACTCATAAATTCCAAACCAAATAGCAATTAAATCCAACTCAAGAAAGTTAATTAAATCAAAAGCAGCAGTTAATTAATTGGAACAAACAATTTAATTAATTGAAATAGAACAGTGAAATAATTAAATTGAAATGGGGCAGTGCCGCCATTAATTGAAACAAAGCAATGGAATGGATTGAAATAAAACAAGCGGCAATTGATTGAAATTAAGGCCAAGCAGCAATTGATTGAATTGAAAGCAAGTAATTCGATTTTACAAAACAGCAGTTGATTGAACGCAAGAAAATTGGATTAAAACAGAGTAGTTGGTTTAAATTGAAAAACAATGGCCATTCATTAATTAAGATGCAAGTAATTCAATTGAAAGCAGAGGGAGAGCATGAAGTAAGAGGAGGGGACTAGAGCCTGAATTGGTCCCCCCTTTTTCTTGTTGCTTGAGCTCCTGTATTTATAGAAGAAGTGGAGGTTCGAGCTTGTGGTTGTTTGGTCGCGCGTGGGCGTTGGCGGGAGGCCCAACGGCGAGTGAAAGGTGAGCAGTGCCGGAGTGAGGAGCAAGTTTCTGTGTGTGGCCTAGGATCGTTGGATGAGATGTTTGTAATGATCAATTTGTAGTCGGCAAGGCTACTGGGAAGAAAAGTGAGGCAATTGTAGGCAAACATGCATTAATTGTCATTAATGCATGTATTTAGATACGAACGGGATATTTTGGTACGAGCAAAATCGCTCGAAAATGAAAATAAATCCAAGCCGAGGAAACCACGATGTGTAGAAAAATAAGACGAGAAAGCTAGTATACAGTGAATAAATACAAAATTTGGTTTAACGCATTTATTTTCTCTTTCGAAAATGTCAAAACGTTCGGACGCAAAATAAATGTCCTTACGATAAAAATTGAACGAAACTGAATGAAGTGGCGTGAAAGAGAAAAATAGTACGTAATTATCAATTAAAGAGATTACGCGCCCGACCCACGGTCCGAGGAAACTTACTCGGGACCGAGAAAAGTTCGAGCGAAAAGACAGTTAAAAGCACAAAAAAATTGAAAATGCATGAAATGACACGGAATATTAAACAAACTAGCCTAGGACCAAGAATCGATAGAAATTTGACCTAGAAGAGCTATTAAATGTGATAAGCGTAAAAATGCGTAAAGTTGTGACGAAAAGTCAAAAATCGGGTAGCAACAGTTGCCCCCTCTTTACTGTTTGATAAAAAATGCAGTGTAACTGAGATTTTTGATTAGCAGTAAAGACGGTTGCCCTATGTACTTACCACGTTTTGAATTTCGGCGTCTTACCTTGAACTTACCGTACGAGCTGGAATGTGTGTCCGTGCGAGGCTATCGCTCTCCAGACGTTGATGAAGGGATGAGATCCGAGCGGGGATACCGCAATTGTTGGAAGTCGATGCAGAAAATGTAGAATTATGCAAGAATGTAGTCGCTCAAGGAGGAGTATTTTAGATAGACATGAATTGAAAGATAGAGTTTTGTAAATGAGAGTTGGGACACACCTTTGGTTCAAAGCAACGTACCTTTCGTCGGATATAGAGGGAAATGTCTCTAATAGTGAGGAAGAGATGAGATCCGAACGGGGATACCGCAATTGTCGGAGGTCGATGCAGAAAATGTAAATTTGACATCCGAATGGGGATACCGCAATTGTCGGAGGTCGATGCAGAAAACGTAAATTTGACATCCGAACGGGGATACCGCAATTGTTGGAGGTCGATGCAGAAAACGTAAATTTGACATCCGAACGGGGATACCGCAATTATCGGAGGTCGATGCAGAAAACGTAAATTTGACATCCGAACGGGGATACCGCAATTGTCGGAGGTCGATGCAGAAAACGTAAATTTGACATCCGAACGGGGATACCGCATTTGTCGGAGGTCGATGCAGAAAACGTAAATTTGACATCTGAACGAGGATACCGCAATTATCGGAGGTCATTGTAGAAAATATTGATGTAGGTTCATGCGAGGCTATCACTCCCCGAATATTGACGTGGATATGTGGAAGGTATGTTCGTCCGAGGCTATCGCTCTCCGAACGCTGGTGCTGAAAATATAGTCGCTCAAGGAGGAGTTATATAGATATGCAGAAAAGTAGTCGCTCAAGGAGGAGTATTTAGATAGACAAGGTGTATGTGGGGGCATGACATATCACAACACTAAACAGACAAGATGTGGGGACGTGACCAATCACAACTTTTTAAAGACACGATGTGGGGACGTGACATGAACACAACGCTAAACAGACAAGATGTGGGGATGTGACCAATCACAACTTTTTAAATGACAAGGTGTATGTGGGGGGTGTGACCTATCACAACACTAAACAGACGAGATGTGGGGACGTGACCTATCACAACTTTTTAAATGACAAGGTGTATGTGGGGGGCGTAACCTATCACAACACTAAACAGACAAGATGTGGGGACGTGACCTATCACAACTTTTTAAATGACAAGGTGTATGTGGGGGGCGTGACCTATCACAACACTAAACAGACAAGATGTGGGGACGTGACCAATCACAACTTTTTAAAGACACGATGTGGGGACGTGACCTGAACACACCGCTAAACAGACAAGATGTGGGGACGTGACCAATCACAAATTTTTAAATGACAAGGTGTATGTGGGGGGCGTGACCTATCACAACACTAAACAGACGAGATGTGGGGACGTGACCTATCACAACTTTTAAATGACAAGATGCGGGGACGTGACCAATCGCAACATTTTTAAAAGACAAAGTGTATGTGGGGATGTGACCTATCACAACACTAAACAGACAAGATGTGGGGACGTGACCAATCACAACTTTTTAAAGACACGATGTGGGGACGTGACCTGAACACAACGCTAAACAGACAAGATGTGGGGACGTGACCAATCACAACTTTTTAAATGACAAGGTGTATGTGGGGGGCGTGACCTATCACAACACTAAACAGACGAGATGTGGGGACGTGACCTATCACAAATTTTAAATGACAAGATGCGGGGACGTGACCAATCGCAACATTTTAAAAGACAAGGTGTATGTGGGGACGTGACCTATCACAACACTAAACAGATGGTGTAAAGGAAAAGTAAGTCTTACCTTGAACTTACCGTATGGATTGAAATTGATTTGAACGTGAGGGAGCGTGATCCGCCACATGAATTTGATTTGGGAGTGGTAACGTACTCCATTCGATGTTGATTGGATTTTGACGAAAATCCAAGACGGCGAGGGCTTTACAACGATGTTGTGATCGAAGACCCATTGTTGAAGGAGTGGTAACGTTCTCCATTCGTATGTTGATTGGATTTTAATGAAAATCCATGACGGGGGCTTTACAACGATTTCTTTATCGAAGACCCATGGTTGAGGAGTGGTAACGTTCTCCATTCGAAGTTGGTTGGATTTTAGTGGAAATCCAAGATGACGAGGGTTTTACAACGATTCCTTCATCGAAGACCCATTGTTGAAGGAGTGGTAACGTTCTCCATTCGTATGTTGATTGGATTTTGATGGAAATCCAAGGCGAGGGCATTACAACGATTTCTTTATTGAAGACCCATGGTTGATGTGATTCCATCAAAGCATATCTGTATCCTGCAAATCGGAAAGAAGCAAACACGAAGCAGCAACAGGTAGAAAAAGAGAGAGCAAATGACCTATGTGCGAAATATCAAATATTCCTACATTTAACCCATGGCTTGCCCCCAAGTTTTTGTTTGGAATGAAAATGACCTCTTTGTTTAAGAGGAAATAAATTCAAGTGTTATTTTTTTGAAAAATGCGTTCAATTTTCGTTATACAAATTTAATCAACACAAGTCTAGATAACGTCTGCGTCTTGTTCAGGAAATAACAACCTCAAGAACAAGACTTTCCCACGACATGCAGCTGTAAGCAATCCTCACCAGATATTAGTGTTTGCGCTCACGCTCAGAAAACAATAGCTATGTGTTTACGTTCCTAAAAATGCAATAAACATAGCATAAAAATTAAATTTGCAATGTCAATCCGAGTGAATAGACTTCAAATGAAGATGCACATGCATGGCCTGCTGATAATCATTAGGACTTTGCGAGGGAGGAAAAAGGGAGGAATTTGTAGAAGAAGAGAGAGGTGTTGTGTTTGTAGTCTCTTTTTACAAAAGGTTCGTGCTCGACGACTGATTGTGATGAAGTCAAATTGTGGTGAACGATGCTCGACGATTTGATCGTGGTGAGAGCAAAGTGCACAAATCCTTGAATCTTTGCTGGAGATGTTTCTTTCTTGATTGTTTTGAGGGCACTGTGCCTAAGTTCTGTGATATTTGCAGGGAATGATCTCCTTTCCTTTTGAGATCATTTTGTTGTTGATGTTTGATAGATTCTTTTGATATGTGCTTGCTTCTTCTGTTGTTTTGTGTTCCTTGAACACTCTCTTTTTGATTTTGATTCTTTTGATCTCTCTTTTTTTCTTTTTGTTCTCTTTTTTTTTTCCTTCTTTTTTCTTTTATTATTTTTTCCTCTTTTTTTTTTTTTCTTCTTTCTTTTCCCTTTTTTTTCTCTTTTTTTTTTCTTCCTTTTTTTTTGTTTTACAAGCAAAGCAAGTAAAATCTCTTGTTTGGTCTATCATCCTCTCTGTCTTTGGCAGAAGCCTCCAAGTCTTGTTTTATTTGGCCTTCTTCCGACGTTAATTGGTCAGTGCTCCTCTAAGGGCTCCCTTATCATTCCCTTGCTTGATGTGTAACTTCAACTCCAGTTTAGCGGTACCAGTCGAGCACTAACTCACATGGTTAAAAGGTTTTTGGGTGTTTAATAGAGTTGTGCATGGTGTACAAAATATGCGTTTGAGGGCAAAAAGTAAAAATGAAAATGTGGAAGAAAAGCAAAGTCAAAATCCAATGTCATCTTTACCGCTATCCCATGTCTGACAGTTCATGTACCCTGGATATTATGCAAATCTAACTAGCACCTAGTTTAGCATTTACACTCAGGAAAGAAATAAGGCGTGACGGCCCAAAGTACTCACAGAGATATGGTTTGTGACCGCTTACATCTAAACATGTCATGGATATAAGAGCTAACAGACAAGATCATGTATGCTTATATAATTTCCAATGAACGCAAAATGATGAATTCTTTGACTTAAAACGTTCAGAAAACGTGGGATGTTTTTATTTTCCTTTTTTTTAAGCCCAAGTAATGATAATTTTTTTTGAGAAACCTACGCGTTACACGCGCATATTTGTAACAATGTCAATCGTAAAAATTTCTATAATCATGGATAATGTAAATCGCGGAAATGTAAATTGCAAAAACATAAATTACGGAAACGTGAATTGCGGAAACGGAAATTGCAAAAATGTAAAAGGATAACTTCCCTGAAAAATGAGCTTGGATATATTTTTTTTTGACACCTTCTTTTGGTCGTCACTTCACCTGCTTGCCCCCAAGTTCACAAGTCTTGTTGTACCTGAAATGTAAAATTTCAGAAATGTAAATTGCAAAAACATTGATTGCGGAAGGGGAATTTGTAAATGTAAAGGACAATTCCCTTGAAAAATGAGCTTTGACATTTTTCAACGCCTTCCTTCGGTCGTCACTTCATTCGCTTGCCCCCAAATTTACAAGTCTCGTTGCACCTGAAAATGTAAAATTGCGAAAAAATAAAAATCGTGAAAACATAAATCACAGAAGCGTAAATTGCGAAAGGGGGAAATTGTAAACACAAAGGACAACTCCCTTGAAAAATGAGCTTTGACATTTTTCAATGCCTTCCTTCGGTCGTCACTTCATTCGCTTGCCCCCAAGATTACAAGTCTCGTTGCACCTGAAAATGTAAAATTGCAAAAAAATGAAAATCGTGAAAACATAAATCACAGAAGCGTAAATTGCGAAAGGGGGAAATTGTAAACACAAAGGACAACTCCCTTGAAAAATGAGCTTTGACATTTTTCAACGCCTTCCTTCGGTCATCACTTCATTCGCTTGCCCCCAAGATTACAAGTCTCGTTGCACCTGAATTGAAGAGACAATTAAATAGGAAATTCATAGGGAAAGAGTATCCCCAGATGTTGAATTTTAAAATTAACGAAAAATAGAAATATTGAAAAGAACATGTGGGCTGCCTCCCACGAAGCGCCCTTGTTTAAAGTCGTAGGCTCGACTAATGTGTACGACTTCTCTTCATACCTCCGTCCTGAAAAAGACAAGTGAAAAGAAACAAAAGTGAGTATGGGTGATGCAATCCCGAGGCCTCCACGCTGTTTGTTCACTCTTCCGGCCACACTTTCACTTAATACTTTTAGGACGAACGAGAAGATGACACTTCGGTGAACATACAAAGGAAACCTTTATTCATTCCAACGACGCAATGCGATCTTGGATGCTATCAACGAAACGCTCAAAATAAAACCCGCGTGAGTGGCTAGTGTTGACCATGCTTGGAACTCTCCTTTCGTGATGAGCTTATGAGCGTATTCTTGATTTGAAGAGTGAGGCCAATCATGCCAAGAAGCTTTGACAAGTATTTGAGCGACGAAAGTCATGTCTATGACGATCCTAGATGATAAAACTCGGCTGGGAGGCACCTTGAGCAATATTCTTAGTAGCCCTCTTTTTTTTTGTATAGCGACATTCCAATTTAGGGGGTGAATGTTAACAAAATTTATGACGCTTTTTATCCATTTATGCGCCCAGGTCGGTTAAAACAAGAGAGTGTGTGACTGCAACCGAGAAGAAACCGTTTATCCTTGTATTCTGAATTTCTCCGTGAGAGATGCACCATCCAGAAAAATCCCATTTTTGGAATGGGAAATGTTCAACCTGTTATGAACATCTTTCATGCTTCATCCTAGTGGAAAATCCAAGTAAATCTTACCCATACTGGCCAAAATAGAAGAGCGCGCAGCTGAGATCGAGAAGAAACCGCCATCCTTACGTCCAATTTTTTTGGTAGAGATGTACTACTCAGAAAGATCTCAAATTTTGAGGGGGTGGACTTCTATGTGTGATGAACATCTTTCATGTTTTGGCCGAACGGAAACTCTGAGAAAATCGTATCTATTTTGGCCGAGACAAAGGATTGTGCAGCTGAGGCCGACAAGGCACAAACTGCCCTTGCGTTCCGAATTTTTTTGTGAGAGTTTGGATGCTCAGAACTTTATGACATATTTCATGGGTAAACTTAAACATATTTCCAATATCTTTCATGTTTTGTCCTAGTGTAAAATCCGAGCCGATGGTGTCAATTTTGGCCAAAACAAAATGGCACGCAGCTGAGACCGAGTAGAGCAGCCACCCTCACGCCTAAATTATTTGCGGGAGATGTGTCGTCCAGAACTTTCTGAAAATTGGTGTAGACATACTTCAATGTATTAAGAACATCTTTCGTGTTTTGGTCGAACGGGAATTTTGAGGTTATCGTCTCCGTTTTGGCCATGACAAAAGATCGCGCAGCTGAGGCCGAGAGGGAGCAACTGCTCTTGCGTTCAGAATTTTTTGTGAGAGTGCTTTTATTTTCAAGGTCAGTCCTTTGGGTTGGTGTTTTTTTTTTTTTTTTTTGTGGGCTCCATATGTGGTTTATTTCGGGGAAGGTTTCTCTTCTCTCTTTCTTTTTGTGAGGGATGGCCATTTGATGTTCTTGGGTGAACGAAAGAAATTCCTTAAAAAGGTGAAGACGCTCATTTAATAAAAATCCGAACACGCATGAACTTGTCATTTACGAGTTTTGTCCAAAAAGGGTTACAACCGTTGCAAGTTGGGTCAACTATCTAGACTCATCCAAGGAAAGGCTAATAGACAAAAGTCTAGGAACATCGTTACATAGGGCGAAAAGATAAAATCAAGGTAGCTGATGCGCGATTTAATTTCCCAAGTTTCGAAACGTCAAACTCCACTACGTCCGTCCCAATCTTGGTCGACAAAACCTGACTTCAACCTATCCCCTTGTTCTAACCGATCAATGTAGCTCTAAATCCTGAAAGTATTAAGTGAAAGCATCGTAGGTGTTGCCCTGAGGAGTGAATAAACGGTGCGGGGCTTTTTCGGAAGAAGAAAAAAATCCTGTACTTAAAAGACGAAAAGGTGAGGAAAATATAAAGATAAAATCATAGCATATAAATAAATGGCATCAAAGAAAAATGCACGAACATGATGCATGTGCTGGTGTGACTTCACCTATTTCTAACTGGCTTGAAAGTTCCCGAATGTTACCCTAAAAGGGGTCCCTTATAAACGGATACGAGAGCGTTGACCGAATCATGACAAGGATTTTGTGCGCTCAATCCATTTAAGGGTTCAACATCCGAGTTAGGGTTCATGAAAGCTTACCAAGGCGTGGACCCCAGGACTTCACTACTACCAATCCTAATCCTATTTGGTGTTATGGCCGACGATAGGCATTTATGCATGAGATGCATATGAATATTTTATTAAAGCCAATACATATAACAATCACGAATTTTTTTTATTTAAAGCAGGTAAATAATAAAAAAACAAACACCATAAAACCGGCTTCGACCCTACTAGTCCCCAGTGAAGTCGCCAAACTGTCGCACCCCCTTTTTCGTTGAAAATGAGTAAAGGTTTGGGACAGGCCACAATGCGAGACAAGCGTTGGACTTGTCTTAACATCATGCAAAATGAAGTCGCCACCCTAATTTTCTAAGGTTTAGGGAACCTAATCATCATGGCATAAAAAAATAAATAAACTAAGGCACAATGGTCTAAACCAAAGAACAATGGTTCGAGGTCGTATTTAGGGACTTGGGAAGGTGTTAGGCACCCAAGTCACATCCTTAAAAAAGGTTACTGGCATGCGAGGTGGTTTGAGAAATATTTTAAACCTGTAATTTGGGACCTCTAAGGTGACGTTACATCTTAGCATTTGCCATTTGTTATTTCCGTTTGGGTCAGAGGAACGGGGTTACCATTTTGTCTCTATGCTAGAGCAGACGTTCCCCCCTTTTCATCGAGCCATGGATGACTTAATTAATTATTACGTGATTTATCATGGCAAAAACTAGCATCGTACATTTTTATGAATGCACATCACTGTGTGGGATCGAAGCCACCATACTCATGTATCAATGTAATAATTAATTTCATGGCATTTAAACGCAAGTGATTTAAACATGGTATGCATGTGGGTTGATTTTAATTTTAACAATTTTATATGTCATGCATACGAGTGGGGTGGTTCTAACGCATTCTAAGTGGTCATGCATACGAGGTAATCGAGGTTTTGACCTTTTTGATAAACATTCAATCAAAGCGTAATAAAGAAACATTCATTCAAAGCATGAAAATAAATAAAAGGTTTTTAAGATAAACTTGCCGGAATGAGGAGCAAGTTTCTGTGTGTGGCCTAGGATCGTTGGATGAGAGGTTTGTAATGATCAATTTGTAGTCGGCAAGGCTACTGGGAAGAAAAGTGAGGCAATTGTAGGCAAACATGCATTAATTGTCATTAATGCATGTATTTAGATACGAACGAGATATTTTGGTACGAGCGAAATCGCTCGAAAATGAAAATAAATCCGAGCCGAGGAAACCACGATGTGTAGAAAAATAAGACGAGAAAGCTAGTATACAGTGAATAAATACAAAATTTGTTTTAACGCATTTATTTTCTCTTTCGAAAATGTCAAAATGTTCGGACGCAAAATAAATGTCCTTACGATAAAAATTGAACGAAACTGAATGAAGTGGCGTGAAAGAGAAAAATAGTATGTAATTATCAATTAAAGAGATTACGCGCCCGACCCACTGTCCGAGGAAACTTACTCGGGACCGAGGAAAGTTCGAGCGAAAAGACAGTTAAAAGCACGAAAAAATTGAAAATGCATGAAATGACACGGAATATTAAACAAACTAGCCTAGGACCAAGAATCGACAGAAATTTGACCTAGAAGAGCTATTAAATATGATAAGCGTAAAAATGCGTAAAGTTGTGACGAAAAGTTAAAAATCGGGTAGCAACACCCCTATTTGGTATTTATTTTCTTGAGCTATTTGGTGTATATCACTTAGTGTGGACTTGGTGGTGGTCCGTTTGCTGCTCTAGAATTTGGTTTTTATTCTCTCAAATTACTTGGTGTGGTTGTTGGAATTATCTCACTTGGTGTGGAAATTAATCTCTTATTGTGTTAGTTGCTTATTTGGTTGAATTTTGAGAAATTTTTATTGGCTTATTGTTGTGATAAATTATCATTTTGTTCATCAAACATGACTAGAAGCAAAGGAGGTGGCAGAGAGAGGAAGAATTACAACGCTAACAGTCAGAATGGTGACTTCACGGGTGTGATTTATTTCTACTGTAGGGAGTCTGGCCATACAAAGCGATTTTATAGGAGACTACAAAATCACAATCTAAGGATGAACTCTGCTAATCTTATTAGGGTACCTAGTGATGCGAACCGTAGTACGCATCGCACACCTACCGCAAACCCTAATGCGCGTAACGCACCCGCGAGAGTGCCCTTGCCGCCCCTTGGCCCGATGACACGCCAAGGTTCAAAGAGGCTTTCAAGTCATCTCTCATTATTTATGCAAGAGGAGATTCAGCGCGAGTCCTTGATCGAAGACTCGACCTTGCGCACACAAGAGCCGAGTATAGTCATATTGTTGATCGCACCTAGCGCACACGAAATGGACACCCGAGCCAAGTCTGAATCTAACACTATTTCCCAAGCCTCCAATGAAATACAAGACAGCTGGGAGTGTCTAGAAGAAGTTGGCAAAGTTTCAGAGGAAGGGCTCGAGCCATTTGGAAGATGGCTTGAGGCGAACGTCCAATGCGCAAGTCCTAATGCGCATATGACTCCGACTTGAGGAAGAGACGTGTCCTTTGAAGTTCTCTCAAGCGAAGGACTTCTTTATTTTATTATGTACTAATTTACTTAGTATTAGTATTAGTATTTAATTAATTAATTAAATTAGCTAGTAGAGTTTAATACTTAGTAGAAGTTCAATCCCTACGAGGATTAGTATTTGTATATTTGCGCCTATTTAAAGGCAGCCGCTTGGCTTAATAAAATTCAGATCTTTTTCAGCCAAACACTTGCGTTAATTGATCTCACTAAGAACCTTGAATCCTTTGAGTCCGAACACTCGAAGTACAACTCCAGTAAATCGAAAGTTCATTCTATTGTTCGCCTATCTAGGTTGCTAACCTCACCAAGGGTTAGAGGGTTAGAAGTTCGAGCAAGATCCTTGATTGCGTAGCTGGGTTGGTTGGATAATCACGTCCAACAGGGTCAGCGCAAGATTGAGTTACTATTCCGCACGATTCTACTCTTGGACAACGATCGCTTAAGGAGAAACGATTCACGCCTAGCGAGGATCGTATCAGTTGGTAGCGGAGTGAAAGGCCGTCTAAGTTTGATAACTTTTAGTTCGTTTATTTCAATATCATTATTGTTACTCCTTTGTGTCGATTTAACTCTAGTCCGGAGTCAATCACCTTCGTCCATCTTTTTGTATTTACGTTTCAAAAAGAGTAAAAAAAAAAAAAACAAAACAAAACAAAGTATATCTCAAGATTTAGGAATCAGAATTGAAAAGGAATCGGAGAAGAAGACCGAAGGAGTTGACAGTCCAAGCACGCACGATCTGCTCGTGCAATTGATGGCACGAATAGACAAGATGGAAGCGTTCCAATCAGAGAACAACTCCGAGATGAACGAAGGCAAAAACAAGGAGTAGACCGCACCTATTCCTCACATCACTCAAACCCTAAATCCACAACAAGCCACTCACCTTTATGATGTAGAGCGAGAGGAGTACAAACCGGATCCACTTGCAGATTTTCCTAATGGTTTTAATGGGGAAAAGAATGAGAAGCGTCATTTCCTATTGGGCAAAGATGAGGAAGGACCACACCGCACTTCAGCACAAGACCAACGCATTGAGGCCGAGCGCCTAGCACGCCGTGTGCATAGGCAAACTGCGCAGCGCACTGAGGGCGCACCGCGATGGGACTTCACGCGAGAGGAAGAGCAGTGGCGTCAACCAACCCGAACGCACTAGAATGATGCATATGAGCAAGAGGAGCCTCACGTCTTTAGGTGCGACCGAGCTAATGAGCGGCAGCCTAGAGAGGAAGACCGAGTTGATGCTAATCTCAATAGCATCAAGCTATGGATACCACCTTTTGATGGGACAGACGACCCCGACGCATATTTCACATGGGAGCAAAGGGTCGAATCGATCTTCTTGCTCCATAATTATTCGGAGGATAAGAAGGTCTGATTGGCAGTCGTGGAATTCAATGGTTATGCCGTGAATTGGTGGGAGCAGCTCCACAAGTTGAAGCGTAGGGCAAACGCACCACCCGTACGCACATGGGAAGAGATGAAGCGAGAGATGAGAAGGCGTTTCATCCCTTCTTATTTCTAAAGGGATCTATACCAGCGCTTGCAAGCCATGACTCAAGGAACTAGATCGGTTAGTGAGTGCTTCAACGAGCTAGAGATTGCTATATCAAGGGCTTAAATCGAAGAGGAAGAAGAGGCCACCATGGCTCGTTTCTTCAATGGACTTAACCGCAAGATCGCAAGCAAGTTGGATTTGGTGTATTACCGATCCTTGGAAGAGATGCTTCACATGGCCGTGAAGATAGAGAGACAAACCAAGGCTAGGGTTACTTACTCTAGTCAAACAGCCACTAGGGCACAAGGATGGAAGAAGCCGCCGTGGAATAAAGAAGAGAAAGGAGGTCGCGCACCACCTAGGGTTTTACCGTTGGAATACAAGGGCCCAAGCAGCAACCCTAATCCACCGAGAGCACCTAACCTCAACCCTAATACAACCTCTAGTAGGCCGGTGACTAAGGACATCGTTTGCTTTAAATGTGCGGGAAGAGGACACAAGCAATCCGAGTGTCCCAACAAATGGTTTCTCTTAATTCGTGACGATGACGAGTTAGCATCGGATGATGAACAAGAAAAGGTTGAAGAAGCCGAGGCTACACATGAGGATAGTGATTCGGATGAAAGTGTCATCCATTCTTTGGCCATGGTAACAAGGTGCAACCTAAGTGCGCAAGTTAAAGAGGAAGAAGCGCAAGAGGATGAGCAACGAGAGAATTTATTCCATACTCGAGGCATCGTCAACAAGACCGGTTGTTCTATCATCATAGACAATGGTAGCTATACCAACTGTGTGAGTACTATGTTGGTCCACAAGCTAGGGCTAACAACTCTTCGGCATCCAAGGCCATACGCGCTACAATGGATGAACAATGGCAACGCCATTAAAGTGAGTCAACAAGCATTAGTCGCAGTAGCAATTGGGAGATACAAGGACGAGGTCCTTTGTGACATAGTGCCTATGCATGCGAGCCACATATTGCTAGGGAGGCCGTGGCAATTTGATACATCAGCCAAACATGATGGAAGATTGAACAAGTATAAGTTGTTCAAGGATGGCAAAAGGTATTCGCTTGCACCTTTGACTCGATAGCAAGTGTTCGAAGATCAACAATGGCTTGAGAAAGTCCATGCGGAGTGGGAGATTTCTAAAAAGATTAGTGAAGGTGAGAAAGAAGTAAAGAGTGGTTCAAACGAAGTAAAGATTGTGGGAAAGAAGGTGAGCCTCTTCGCCAAAGAAAGGGGCATTCGGCGAGCACTCCTAATGCACAATCTTAATTGCGAAACAAGTAAGCCGTTGATTCTACTTCGTTTCAAACCCTACTGTCTATCCTCTTCTACTTCATCCCTACATTCTACACCTCCCATTATCACCGAAGTATTGAGAGAATTCGAAGATGTTCTACCGGATGAAATACCCGCGGGATTGCCTCCAATCCGAGGGATTGAGCTGACTTCGTTCCGGGTTCAACTATTCCGAACCGAGTAGCCTATTGAAGTAACCCCGAGGAAACTAAGGAACTACAACGGCAAGTAGACGAGCTCTTAAGACGCGGGTATGTGCGAGAGAGCCTCTCTCCTTGCGCCGTGCCCGTTATTTTAGTGCCAAAAAAGGATGGTTCATGACGCATGTGTGTTGACTGTAGAGCCGTGAACAAGATCACCATCAAGTATCGTCACCCTATTCCAAGGTTGGACCACATGCTAGACGAGTTGAGTGGCAGCCAAGTGTTCTCGAAGATTGACCTAATGAGCGGCTACCACCAAATCCGAATGAAGGAAGGAGATGAATGGAAATCGGTGTTCAAGACCAAGTATGGTCTTTACGAATGGTTAGTTATGCCCTTAGGCTTAACTAATGCACCTAGCACCTTCATGTGGTTGATGAACCATGTGCTTAGGCGATTTATTGGGAAATTTATAGTGGTCTACTTCGATGACATCCTAATTTACAGCCGATCTATTGAAGAACATAGTTCGCATCTACGCCAAGTGTTTGAAATCTTAAGAGAAGAAAAGCTTTATGCCAAGGCAAACAAGTGTTCGTTCACCCTCACCCAAGTGAGCTTTCTAGGGTTTATTGTAAGTGTGGAAGGCGTCATGGTAGATGAAGAAAAGTTAAGACAATTCGGGATTGGCCTACACCTAAGAACGTGAGTGATATACGTTCGTTCCATGGCTTGGTGAGCTTTTATAGGTGCTTTGTCAAGGATTTTAGTACCTTAGCTGCACCGTTGAATGAGCTAACAAAGAAAGGGGTACCATTCGCGTGGGAACAGCCACAAGAGCAAGTGTTTCAAGCGATTAAAGAAAGGATGTGCACCGCACCGGTTCTAGCCTTGCCTCATTTCGAAAATGCATTCGAAGTGGAATGCGATGCAAGTGGCATCGACATTGGGGTTGTTTTAATACAAGAGCAACGACCGATTACGTTCTTCAGTGAAAAATTAAAAGATGCACAGCTACGGTATTCTACTTATGATAAGGAGCTATATGCGCTCGTGCGCGCCTTAGAAGTTTGGCAGCATTACCTCATGCCGCAAGAGTTCCTAGTGCACACCGATCATCTAAGTTTAAAATACTTAAAGGGACAAGGGAAATTGAACAAAAGACACGCCACTTGGATGGAATTCATAGAGGCGTTTCCTTATCACATCAAGTACAAGTAAGGGAAAGAGAACATAGTGGCCGACGCCTTATCAAGAAGGTATGCCCTAATTTCATCTCTTAGCGCAAAGCTTCTTGGGTTCGCACACATCATCTCCCTTTACCCCCTTGACCCGGATTTCCAAGACATATATTCTACATGTGCTACAACCCATGGCTCTAAGTTTTACCAACATGATGGGTACTTGTTTAAGCACCAACGGCTATGCATTCCGCATTGCTCTATGCGCAAGTTGCTAGTAGACGAGTCACACGGTGGTGGACTCATGGGACACTTCAGCGTGACCAAGACACTTAAGGTAGTGAAAGGGCATTTTTATTGGCCGCATATGAAGAGAGACGTGGTTCGAATTGTGGCTCGTTGTGTTACTTGTCGCAAGGCGAAGTCTAAAGTTGCGAGTCATGGAGAATACATGCCTCTACCGGTCCCTACGCATCCTTGGACGGATTTGTCTATGGATTTCATGGTTGGATTGCCGAAGTCATGGAAAGGGAAGGATTTGTCGTGGTGGATCGATTCTCAAAGATGGCTCATTTTATTCCATGTACCACTACAAATAATGCAAGCTACATAGCCAATTTGTTTTTCAAAGAAGTGGTTCGCTTACATGGAATGCCGACTAGCATTGTAAGTGATCGAGATGGGAAGTTCCTTAGCCACTTTTGGCGAGTATTATGGAGGTGTTTGGGCACGAAGCTACTGTTTTCAACTTCGTGTCATCCCCAAACCGATGGTCAAACGGAAGTTGTGAATCGGACAGTTGGTTCATTGTTGAGAGCGTTGGTTGGCATGCATGTTTCAAAGTGGGATGATCAATTGCCCTTTATGGAATTTGCCTACAACCGAGCCATACATTCGAGCACTGGCTTCACACCATTTCAGGTGGTCTACGGTTTCAATCCATTGACACCGCTTGACTTAGCACCTTTACCTTTACAAGATGCTGTAAGTTTAGATGGAGAATCCAAGGCAACAACGGTGAAGAAAATTCATGAGCAAGTCAAGAATAATATTGAGAAGATGAATGAGCGTTTGGTTCGCAAGAAAAACCAAGGAAGGACAACCACATCCTTCGATGTGGGAGACTGGGTTTGGTTACATTTAAGGCGTGAAAGATTTCCAGCCTTAAGAAGAAATAAAATTTCGGCTAGAGGTGATGGACCGTTTTTGATAGTGGAGAAAGTAAACAACAACGCTTATGTGCTAGACCTACCCGAAGACTATGGACCCGTGAGTTCGACCTTTAACGTCTCGGATTTGACACTATGTGATTGGGTGAAAGACGAGGAAGAAGGATCAGATTCGAGGACGAATCCTTTAGAAGGGGGAGGGACTGATGCGAATCGTAGTACACATCGCACACCTACCGCAAACCCTAATGCGCGTAGCGCACCCGCGAGCGTGCCCTTGTCGCCCCTTGGCCCGATGACACGCCAAGTTTCAAAGAGGCTTTCAAGTCATCTCTCATTATTTATGCAACAGGAGATTCAGCGCGAGTCCTTGATCGAAGACTCGGCCTTGCGCACACAAGAGCCGAGGATAGTCACATTGTTGATCGCACCTAGCGCACACGAAATGGACGCCCGAGCCAAGTCAGAATCTAACACTATTTCCCGAGCCTCGAACGAAATACAAGACAGCTGGGAGTGTCTAGAAGAAGTTGGCAAAGTTTCAGAGGAACGGCTCGAGCCGTTTGGAAGATGGCTCGAGGCGAACGTCCAATGCGCAAGTCCTAATGCGCATAGGACTCTGACTTGAGGAAGAGACGCGTCCTTTGAAGTTCTCTCAAGATAAGGACTTCTTTGTTTTATTATGTACTAATTTACTTAGTATTAGTATTAGTAATTAATTAATTAATTAAATTAGCTAGTAGAGTTTAATACTTAGTAGAAGTTCAATCCCTACGAGGATTAGTATTTGTATATTTGTGCCTATTTAAAGGCAGCCGCTTGGCTTAATAAAATTCAGATCTTTTTCAGCCAAACACTTGCATTAATTGATCTCACTAAGAACCTTGAGTCCGAACACTCGAAGAACAACTCAAGTAAATCGAAAGTTCATTCTATTGTTCGCCTATCTAGGTTGCTAACCTCACCAAGGGTTAGAGGGTTAGAAGTTCGAGCAAGATCCTTGATTGCGTAGCTGGGTTGGTTGGATAATCATGTCCAACAGGGTCAACGCAAGATTGAGTTACTATTCTGCATGAATCCACTCTTGGACAACGATCGCTTAAGGAGAAATGATTCACACCTAGCGAGGATCGTATCACCTAGTTCCTCCTCTAGAAAGACTGTAACTATCTTTGCAGATGAGTTTGCTAAATTTTATGCGTATCTAAAATGTGTGAAGGCAGTCTCTAGTTCTAGTTCAGATGAGACAAGTAAAACCTGTCTTGTTTCTACTTCCAAGCAATGGGTTATTGATTCTAGTGGGAATGAGCACATGACAAGTAATCCCAATGTCTTCTCGAGCATCAAGAAATTCACAACACCAACACCTGTTACTATTGCAGATGGCACCACTTGTAATGTTGTGGGTTCCGGTACTGTCAAACCTACATCTGCTATTACCATGTCATTTGTGCTTAGTCTACCATAGTTGACATTTAATTTGATGTGTGTGAGCAAGCTAACCAAAGACCTAAATTGCTTCATCTCTTTCTTCCCTGATTACTATTTATTTCAGGATCTTGTGACAAAATAAGTCATTAGTAGAGGACATGTATCTGGTGGTCTTTACATTTTTTATCCTTGGGTACCAAAGCCAGTTGCGTGTTTCAGTGCTACCTCCTTGTTTAAAGCTTACTATCGTTTGGGACATCCGTGTCTGCAGAACCTCAAGCAAGTGTGTCCATAATTCAAGTCTGCTACTTCTCTTGATTGTGAATCTTGTCATCTCGCGAAGCACCATCACACTTCTTTGGGTCCACAAACTAATAAACGTGTGGATTCAGCGTTTGAATTGGTTCATTCTGATGTTTGGGGTCCATGCTCTGTAACTCCTAAGTCAAGTTTTTTATATTTTGTCACATTTGTGGATGATTACTCTAGAATGACTTGGGTATATTTTATGAAAAACCACTCTGAGGTATTTTCTTATTTTTGTGTCTTTTTTTATTGAAATTAAGACTCAGTTTGGTACGTTTGTTCGCATTCTCAGAAGTGATAATGGCTAAGGAATACATGTTAGAATCCTTTTAGAATTATATGACTCAGCACAACATCTTGCATCAGTCTTCTTGTGTTAATACACAAACTAAAAATGGTGTAGGGGAGAGAAAGAACAAATACCTTTTGGAAATTGCTTGTGCTCTCTTATTTCAAAATAAGGTTCCTAAGCAGTTTTGGGTTGATGCTGTTTCTACAACATGTTTCTTGATCAATCGCATGCCTTCTGCGGTTCTTCGTAATGTTATTCCATATACAATGCTTGCTCCAGGAAAGCCATTATTTCCCATTGAGCCGAAGATTTTTGGTAGCACTTGATATGTTCGTGATGTTCATCCTCACATTACGATGTTAGATCGTAAAGCTTTAAAGTGCATTTTCTTAGGATATGCTCAGCTTCAAAAAGGGTACTGATGCTTCTCTCCAGACCTTCAGAAGTAACTAGTGTCCATTCATGTTGACTTCTCAGAACAGATACCGTTCTTCTCATCTCATCCTACTCCCACTGAACAGGATAAGGATGATGATGGTGATGATGACTGGCTTGTCTATCCTACAATCTCTTCTAGTACCTTTACGCAGTCTTCTAAAGATGTTATCCTGTGATAACATGTTTCTTAGGCGTGATTTTATCCTCTATTTTAGCCTTTTCGGGGGCATGATTCTGCTAATTGACCTTTATTTCTATCTTTATTGCAGATCAATGCCAAAAGGAGAAAAAGAGCGAAAAGATGCATTTTTAAGGAATTCTTGGGATTTCAAGCTTCAAGGCCCAGAAGATCGGAGTGACATCGTGCCCTCGATGCTAACCAGATCAGTGAGCAGTCTCGTGCCCGTGATGCATACACATCAGATTAAGATCGAAAGCCAAAGAAAGGAATCTTCGAAGATTCACACGGGATTCCATGCATTTCTAGAAGATTCCATGCGCATCTAGAAGATTTCAGAATATTTTAGCACGCTCCATGTACTGTCACTCTCTCCCCTTAGGTGGAATTTGTCTTTTTGTAGTCCCTTAGCTAGATTTTGTCCTCTTGTGGGCTGGACACTATATAAACCTCTATTTTTTAGGGTTTTAGACATCTTTTAAATATTTTTCCACTTTCTTCTTTTAGCAGCCGCCTCTTTTTCTCTCCTCCCCCTTTTGGGTGGTGGCTGAGACCTCTTCATCCAGCAGCCACTGTATTTAACCGGAGCTTTGCTCTGGCCGGTAACATTTAATAGTTTTCTTCTTCTTGTTCTTCTTCTTTTATGCAATCTTTCTTTTCCTATTTTGTTTATTTATTTTGTGGCATGAGTAGCTAGATTCTCCTTCTTAGCAGAGGTATTTTGAGGGTTGCATGGGTAGTTAAGAGGCCTAAATGTGTTTAATATATTCTTATTGTTGTATTCGATTGTTTGTCGGTTTCTTGTTAATTCGTCTAGGGTAGGATAGTAGTCTGGCCAACTAATAACCAATCCTAGATGATTACTGTCATTCCCTTGGTTATAACTGACGCGAAGCCTTGGGTTAAAGTAGACACCTAGTAGGGACATTGCGAGAGGTCTTTCGTCTAGGGGTAAATGGTCGTTTAGGGTATGTGACGCGAGCTTGACACACTGAGACGTGAAGCCCTAGATCTGTCTTACCTCCACTTCATGGGCATTTTGAGTATTGCCTCCCCACATTCATGCCTGGGAGGACGGCGAAACGTCATGGCTACCTTATATGTGGAAACGAGAGGTAGCTTCTATCTAAGAAGGTAAGTAGGGGGTGTTGAGTGGAAACTAGGCCCCTATAGCATATCTATGACACGAGAATAGAATATTTCTACGCCGATGATTATCTAGCCCTCGACGCAACCCGAGAATGTCATTTGCTAAGATGTCCTCTTCTGATTTTATTTCTTTAATTTCTTCTCTTCTGACTTTATTTCTTTATTTGATTTCTGTTTGCATGTCTTGCCCTTGATTTCTGTTTTTATTAATTGTCTTGTTAGCAACTATCTCTATCTTGGTTAACTAGATTAACCAACCAAAACCCCCCCATTGTTTCTTTTATTGTTTTATTTTATATCTGGCCTTGTCTAGTGTATGTCTTCACCATTCTCTGTGGATCGAACCTCTTGCCACCGTCTTCAATCCTTTTTGTTGCATGTGATAAGTTGTAATTATTTTATCGTGCCCTTGACAAGCACGCCATCAAATTGGCGCCGTTGCCGGGGAGTTGTGTTAAGTCGTGCCCTTGACAGCTCTAGATACTTATTTATTTATTTTTTTAATTCTTATTCTTACTCACCCTCTTTTCCTTAGTGTTTTACTCCTAACCCCCCATGGTGGAATCAAGAAAATTTCAACTATGGAGTGCAAGTCGAACCTAGCTATCAATATTATCCGCCTGCACAACCTCCACAAGACCAAGGGTTGTCTCAAGAAAATATGGCTGCAATAGCTACCACGAAGAGCCAACTTGAGGAGGTGCTATTAGACTTGCAGAAGCTTAAGATGTAGAGACAACTAGAGGCATTAACTGATTTGGTGAATCAAGGTAAAGAGACCTTGGAGGAGATTAAGGAGCAGAGGTGCCAAGAGGCCATCGAAGCAAACTTTGCATGCCTACCTGAGCATCGTGCCCCCGACGCTGGACCACCCGAACCTCCCCATCTTGCCCTAGACGTTGCCCCTGCACCTGGACCGAAATTTTTAGCTCCAACACTTATGCCCAGTCACACCATGAGTCACCCTATCACCCCCATAGAACAACATTTACATCACTTAGATAGTGACGACTATTTAAGTGAAGAGAATTTATCAACCGCCATTCTATGGGAGTTGCCATCTGAGCGTCATGACCAAGATGATCAGTCTTATGGGTTAGAGGACCTTTTCATGCCCACGAATGAGCTAAAATTGGACGGTCCAGGATGCCTTCCTTCAGAGCCAGGAGCCAACGTAGAGTTCAAGGCCAATGCAGTCACAATATTGAGCGGCGCAAATCTGCTAGATTTTTATGACGAGCATCTTGCCCTAGACGTAGAATTAGAGGCAAAAATCATTGTTCAACCAAATTTGTCAAGTCAACTCCAGAACTGTTCTGACACTTTGGTGGGCCAAAGAATTGAGATTTTTGAGATTTTTCACCACATCAAATCTTGTGAAGAGTGTCATGCCCTAAACGCAGAATTCAAGCCGGGGAGATTGAGAAGGAGGATTTAAGAGAGATTGAGGAGGAGATAATCGAGGACTTGAGCTTTAAAGCCATTATGTGTTCCAGGGAGATTTCTAAACTTTCTGATTATATTGATCCTTTTCTTGAATCACCTTTCATTCATAAAATTTTTTTCCTCTTTATTTTGCGGGAACCCAAATTAACATTTGAATCATATTATGGTTGCCTGTAGGATGCTTTGCTACTGGATCATCCACTTCATGCGATTATTCACATCAAGCTAAGAGGATGGAAAGCATTTAGTAGGATTGGTTGACGTTCGAACAACCAACGTCGTGCCCTCGACGATAACTAAGGCGCTTCGTGGGAGGCAACCCACGTTCCTTCCCCTTTTTATTTCTGCTTCACTTTTTATTTTTCAGAACTTTCTTGTGTGTGCCTTTCTCGCATTGAGGACAATACGCTGCCTAAGTGTGGGGAGGGATTTATATGTGTGTTTTTTTGCATGTTTAATTTTCCGCTTGTTGCATGATTGCATGTTTTTTGGATTTTTCAAAAAAATTCGGATTTTATTTTTAGACTTTGCTAGGAATTTTGCCACAACCCAGTTTTAAAACCCTCATAATGGACATGCATTTTTGACTTCTGATGCATGGAAGAAACTTGTCATTCATTGCATCTATGCCCTGCCATGCACATCTTGACCTGCTTGCCCTTATGACCAGTCATGCCCTAGACACCAGTAGTCGCAATTTGTACCATGTGAGCACATTGAGCTTCATGCCTTTTTATTCATGTGTGATTTAATGCTTGCCTAGGCACTGGCTAGGTTTGCATAATATCCCTAGGTATAGGCACCATTAGACGGGGGAAAGCAACGAAACGACGAAGAGACTTTGCAATTTTTCTTTCTTTTCTTTTTATTTTTCTGCTTTCTTCTTTCTCCATTTTCTTTCCTTTTTCATGCCCTCGACACCTTTATTCTCTCTTCTAACCACTTGAGCCTTTTCTTTGATCTTTCCTTGGCAGGTGAGTAACACTCTTCATTTGAAAGGCAAGGGCTAGACATCTAAAAGATAAGTGTGGGGAGAAAAATAAAGATCAAGGGCACGACAGAGCAATTGCGGAAACTAGGAATCTTGGGCAGGACAACAATGTCAGATTACCTCCTCACCATAACAAAGCTTAAGTGTGGGGAAGTAGAATCAAGTATCAAGCCCTCGAAGTCAATCGCTCAAAGAAATGTGAAGAATTGCCAGCTCCAGCTCCTATCCAAAGAGCGAGAAAAGGAAGAAAGATTCGTGCCTACTTGCTAGATATTTAAAAAAAAAAATCAAATTGAATTAAAAGCAAAGCAGGCACAGAAAGCAAGAGCAGAAAAAGGCAATCATTTCGTGCCCTCGACGCAGACAAAGATCTCCTCCACAGAAGAACGCCAAAGCCATCGTCTAGCCCTCGCTTTCATGCCCTCTCCAGCGAGTGTTGCTCACCGATTCGCCTTCCTTCTAGCCAAGGAATCCTCCACCTCTAGATTTATTTTCCCACTCCTTTGTTTTTCTTTTCCTTCTCTTTTCTCCTTTTATTTTTGTTTTATTTTCTTTCCTTTTTTCTTTTCCTTCACACCTTCCCCTACCCATTATTGCTCTTTTTCTTTTTTCTTTTTTTCTTTTTGCAAAGTTATCTCTTATCACTAGATTGCCCTTGCATGTGTACTATCGTACTCGGATTGACGTGTAAACTCTGCCTTGTGTTGTGTTATTTGCATTTTTGAGTGATTAGCCTAAACACATATTTTGTTGTGAGCGTGAGTGCAAACACATATCTAGGTGAGGACTACTGGTGAATAGGCTTGGTCTAGGAAAGTCTGATTAATAGGGTCGTTATCCTATTAATCTGGTGCAGGTACTTTTTGATAACAATCCACCTAAGGAAAAGGGTATTTCTGTCTATTGCCCTGAACTAAAAAAAGAGATCACTGTTCCCACCTTCGCGGTAGGTAGAGGGCCACTACCTTCCCCAGAGGCTGACGCCAAGAGGACAAAACAGCGCTCGGGAGTTTCCCCAAACGAACCTTCTAGATGGCTCGAGGAGCTGTCTCATTCTGAGGAATACCACGCGTCAGGGGGACCACTCAGTCGTTACCCTATCGTGGTAGCATTTATCCCATGGCTATCGCCACGTTAACATATCATCCGAGGGGCGAACCACGATCCCTAACGTTAGGGATAGCTCTCTAGCTATCCCCAAACGCGGAAATGCTCCATTCTTCTATATATATACCTCCCCCTCAAAGGAGGCAGGTAAGCGTAATCTGACTGGCCAAAGTTCTGCCAAATTCAGTACACATACTGACTTAAGCATCGGAGTGTTTCCGCCGGAGACCCCCTTCGGCGTATTGCAGGTACCGCGGACCGTCGTGAGCACTGATCTAAGAGGAGCCGTTCCGCCATACATCCTTCAGCAGAAGACAAAATCTTATCAATTATACATCCTTCGGCAGAAGACAAAATCTTATCAAATTCTCTATACATCCTTCGGCAGAAGACAAAATCTTATCAAATTCTCTATACATCCTTCGGCCGAAGACAAAATCTTATCAAATTGGTGCTTTCGTTGAGAGTATTGGTTCTATTAAGTGAGCATCCTTAATAACCAAGCTCCTCCTCCTCGAAGCTAGAAGGATTATGGCCTCAGAGTCAGATCTGGCGCTATCCCAAACTTCCAACATCCCATACAACACCCGCAGACGACTGTTTGCCTTCGCTACCTCTGATACCTCCACCCCAGTGCAGGACGTCACTGCGGGAGAATCAGATCTTCCTCCTGGGCAAAGTACGGAAGAAATTACATTCCAGATTTGCTCTCCCTTCTCTCACGTAGCAGGAACCAGTCGTCTTACCCCCCAAGCATGGAGATCCATGATGGGTGAAGCAGACAACCCTTTCGCAAATTCAATAGCAGCTCTCCAAGCTCAATTGGATCAGTTGACAGAGATGGCTGCTGGATTTACTCCTCATGCCTCGAGACATGGTGTGTCCTCCCAAGTAGTTTTCACTCCGTCCATTGTCAATGAACGACCATTATCGCCCTGACAATCCAGAGGACTCCCGTCCTCCTTACCATTCTCATTGACCCCCACCAACGTCCCGCCTCAAGCATTGTGTCAGATCTTCGTAATGACGCTGTTAGGCGTGGCACGTCTCTGGTTTGAGGGACTCCCGGCTAGGTCTATTGATAATTTTTCTCAACTGGAAGAAAAATTTAAAAGTCGGTTTAGCACGGCTATTCCTATCAGGAAGTCAGCAGCTGCACTGTTCGATATCCATCGAAAACCGCAGGAATCGTTGAATGACTTTTTAGGTCGATTTGATCTTGAAATGTCCCTAACGCTAGGGGTCACTATCAATTTTGCGGTTGAGGCCCTAAAACGCAACTGCCGATACGGAAAATTGAGAGACACGCTAACGGTGGACCCCCCGATGACCCTGGATGCGCTGAGGCTGAAAGCGCATAATTATGCGAGAATGGAAGAGGAGGAAAATAGAGAATGGATCCGAGACATGCCAACGGACCCATATGTGGCCCCTAACGCCCCGCATAACAGTGCCCCTGACGCACGACCCACTGATGATCATGGGCAATGAAAAGAGCATACTGTCAAGGCCTCTAACCGGCAGAGAGGCAATTTATCGAAAGGAAGACCCGGAGGGTCCCCCACTCGGAAACAAGCGGATCCGCCAAAAGGCCGGATATATGATCCTGACCTTCCATCTCTTATACTCCCAAGGGCTCAAATCCTAGCGATAGTCCAACAGCAAAATCTACCCATTAGATATCCGGCTCCTGTGAAGCCAGGAGTGATCATGGGAGGAAGGGAAAACGCATATTGCAAGTTCCACAAGGTCAAGGGACATTCGACAGATGTATGCAGAGAACTGAAATTGGCCATAGAGCGATTGGTCGAAGAGGGCTACCTAGGAGAATTTGCCACCAAGGCAAGAGAAGAGGCCAGGAACAACCCAACGGGAATGACAACTGATCAGAGGCAAGCGCCTTTACGGGCCACGGGGGCTAACGCAATTCTCCTTGGACAAAATAGAGAAGCTCTCATTGTTCATAGCGATCAGATGCCTATGATTAATATTATTGCCGGGGGAACACCCTACTTCGAGGAGGCCATACCACAAACGCCCAGTCCTGGGGAAAAGCGCAAGCGAGAAAGCGCCCAGGTAAAAATTGAGGCGATAAACGCCTTAGATAGAATGATATTGTCCTTCTCAGAAGAAGACAAAAAGGGCATTATTTTCCCACACAACGACGCGTTGGTAGTCACACCTGTCATAGGAAGTCACGGGGTGAGAAGAACCCTTGTTGACAATGGGAGTGCAATAAATCTATTTTCGCTGGAAGCGTATAACTTGATGAAACGCCTTGATGAGGAGCTAGCGCCATGCGTGAGGCCAATTGTCGGGATTGATGGCGTACCGATACCGGTAGCCGGAATAACATCCTTGCCAGTGTACTTCCGAGAAGACACATCCAAGCGCTCTGAAGAGCTATTATTCCTGGTTGTAGACCTAACGTTACCATACAACGCTATACTGGGGCGACCGTTCCTCAATCGTTTCGGGGTAGCGATATCCCAAAAACACCTGCTGATGAAATACCCCTCGTGGGACGGAGTGGTCTCAATCAGAGGAGACCAGAAACTGGCAGCCGAATGTTATTTGCTTATGACTCAGAGAAGTTGTGACCGCTACGTTTGCGTGGCAGACGATCCTTTTAATGATAAAGAAGAAAAACGCACTCAGCCACTAGATCAGATGATGTCAATACCTATCGCTGAGGACAATGAGGCAAATCTCTTGGTTAGTGAGAAACTGAGCCCTAAAGAGAGCGTGCAACTAACCTGACTATTAAGAAGATGCAAGGGAGAATTCGCATGGAAACCAGCGAACATACCTGGAATCTCGCGAGAAGTCGCGGAGCATCGACTAAACGTCAGCCCTGAGGCCAAACCTATTCAGCAGAAATGACGCGCCTTTTCATCAGAAAAAGTGGCGGCTATCGAGAAGGAGTTACTGAAGCTCATGGACGCGGGGTTCATTCAAGAAGTTCAGTACCCAACTTGGCTGGCTAACCCGGTGCTAGTTCCAAATCCTGACTGAGATTGGCGCATGTGCATCGATTTCACTGACCTAAATAATGCTTGTCCCAAAGATTGCTATCCCCTTCCTCGAATTGACCAGCTGGTCGACCAAACTGTAGGGTACGCTTATTTAAGCTCTCTGGATGCCAACTCCGGGTATCACCAAATCCCAATGGCCGCAGAAGACGGAAGAAAAAACTGCCTTCATCACCCCTAGGGCCACATATTGCTACACCGCAATGCCGTTTGGGCTGAAGAACGCCGGAGCAACGTTCCAGCGCATGGTGAATAAGATTTTCGAAAAGCAAATAGGGAAAAATGTAGAGGCCTACGTGGACGATATTCTGATTAAAATTCGAAGCTTCAGAGACCATCTTGCCGATTTGGAAGAAGTTTTCAATGTGATGAAAAAATACAAAATGAAGCTAAACCCGCGAAAGTGTATGTTCGCGTTCCAAACGGGAAAATTCTTGGGCTACGTGGTCAGCCGAAAAGGTATTCAGCCCAACCCTTCAAAGGTAAAGGCCATTCAGGACATGATATCCCCGCGAACCGTCAAGGAAATACAAAAGCTCACTGGCCGCATCATCGCGTTAGGACGGTTCATATCTAAGCAAGGAGAGAGATGCCTCCCCTTTTTCAAGGTCATTCGAAATAAGGCCCCATTTGGGTGGATAAAGGAATGTGAAAACGCGTTTGCAGGACTGAAAGCCTACTTGTCATCCGATCTAGTGCTAACGAGGCCTGAGTTCGGCGATGAGCTATACCTATACTTGGGAGTAGCTGACGAGGTAGTCAGCGCCGTCCTCGTACGAAGTGAAGGGCATGTACACCACCCTGTATTTTTTGTGAGTCACATATTAAAAGACGCGGAGCTACGATACGCCCGCATCGAGAAGATAGCGCTTGCTCTAATACAGGCAACGCGAAAGATGGACCGATACTTCCAAGCCCACCCTGTTACCGTACTAACTGATCAACCGTTGAGAATTTTTTTTAGAAAGCCTGAGTCCTCAGGGAGAATGTTGATTTGGGCAATCGAGCTCGAACAATACGGGCTGCAATACAAAGCCAGGCCGGCAATAAAAGCCCAGGCGTTAGCTGACTTCATAGCGGAATGCACATTCACCAAGGAGGTGTTGGAAAAACTGTCAGAGGAAGAACCAGATAACTCATGCCTACCGTTCCCAGAAACGCACGCAGACTCATGGGTTATTCACGTAGACGGCGCAAAAAATCAAGAGCTAGCAGGAGCAGGCGTTTTCCTGGTGGGGCCGAACGGCATGAAAATGCGATATGCCATCAGAATCCTGCAGCCGTTATCTAACAACGCCGCTGAATATGAAGCGTTGCTGGCAGGACTCAGAATTGGAAACACCTTCTCCGTCGAAGCCTCTACCGTGGCGGAAGAGCAATACGGCTTGCGCCTAAAGATACGAGGAGACTCTAAATTGATAATGGATCAAGTCCTTGGAAACTCCCAAGCCCGAGAACCCTTCTTGATTCAATACTTGGCCAAAGTAAAGCGTGAGCTGTCGGAGATGCAGAAAAAAGGCACTCGGGTCATCTTCGAACACATCCCAGAGAAAGTAACGAAGAGGCCGATAGCCTCGCCAAGATGGCAGCCAACGCAGACGCCTCCATACCCAACGAGGTACATTATGGGGAGCTATCCATACCCTCTTTCATGTAGGAACAAGCATCGTTGTGTGTGGAAGAAATAGAAAGTGACTGGAGGATCCCAGTGGTAGAATGTCTGAAGCATGATAGGCTACCAGATGAAATTGCGAAAAGAAGGAAAATCCTAAAACGGGCGGCGCGATGTACATATTACAATGGAGAGTTAATACGGAGGTGCTTCTCCCACCCAGCCGCTAAATGCATAACGGAACAAGAAGGCCTGCATGTGCTAAGAGAAATTCACGAAGGGATATGCAGCATACACATCGCGAGCGATACTCTGGCAGCTCAAGTCTTTCGGTCGGGATTCTATTGGCCCACCATACGAAGACATTGCCATAACTTCGTGAAAACCTGTCAAAAATGTCAGGAATACGCTAAGATCCCTCAAAAACCGGCCACGCCAATCTCAGAAATAATTGTTCCATGCCCGTTTGCCAAATGGGGCATTGACATATTAGGCCCGTTTCCAATGGCTAGATCTCAGCTAAAATTCGTGGTTGTGGCGGTAGACTACTTCACAAAATGGGCCGAAGCCGAGGCGTTGGCCACCATCACCACTGAAAAAATTTGGCATTTTTTCAAACACTAAGTCATCATGCGATTCGGGGTTCCGCGCGTACTGGTTAGCGACAATGGAGCACAGTTCACAAGCCAATTCTTCAGGGATCAGTTTGTGGGATTCCAGATCGAACAAAGGTTCTCTTCCGTGGCACACCCCCAAACCAATGGCCAGGCAGAGGTAACCAACCGCAGCATCCTTAGTGGCATCAAAAGAAACCTGGAATGTTCCAAAAAGAAATGGCCGGATGAACTGCCATATGTACTATGGGCCTATCGCATGACTGTCAAGACTGGCACTGGAGAGACCCCGTTTGCGTTAGCATTCGGAACCGAAGCTGTCACACCGGTTGAGATCGGAATGATGAGCCTTCGGGTGGCTCATTTCAGAGAAGAAAATAACGAGGAAAGGTTACGTGCCAACCTTGACGCCCTACCAGAAACACATGAGGAAACGCTGCTGAAAACTCTGCACTACAAAAGAAAAATGGCGCAATACCACAACCGGCAAGTGAGAGAGCGATTGCTCAAAGCTGGGGATTTAGTGCTCAGAGATAGACGAGCGGCAAGGCAACGCATGGGCAAACTCAGCCCAAACTGGGATGGACCGTATCGCGTCACCCGTATTGTGGGAAGAGGAGCTTACCACCAGGAAACGCTCGATGGAATGCCTCTACAGAACTCGTGGAATATAGCTTGGCTGAAGCTATACCACGACAGGAACTAGCTCACCCTATCTGGTAACATCAATACTATTCTAACAAGATATATCTTTCTGTGCGTTTGTTGTTGAATAAAATGCAGATAGTGAAGCATGCCAGGAGTTAAAATCCTATCCTTGTGATGGCTGGTCCTGATCAGACAGCTCACTAAGACGAGGCACGCCCTGGCATGACTAAGCGTTGGGAGTGAAAATCCTATCCTTGTGGCAACCGTGCTCACACAGACGACCCATTAAGACGAGGCACGACCCCAAACGCTCCCGGGAGTGAAAATCCTATCCTTGTGGCAACCGTGCTCACACAGACGGCCCATTAAGATGAGGCACGCCCCGGTATCCTTGGGAGTGAAAATCCTATCCTTGTGGCAACCGTGCTCACATAGACGGCCCATTAAGACGAGGCACGACCCCAAGGAGAGACCAACTCCGTCCTGGAAGTGAAAATCCTATCCTTGTGGCAACCGTGCTCACATAGACGGCCCATTGAGACGAGGCACGTTCCAGGGACGCGAGGTTTCAACGCTTAGGAGTGAAAATCCTATCCTTGCGATGGCTGGTCCTGATCAGACAGCTCGCTAAGATGAGGCACTCCCCAAGCCAATCTCCGGCGGAAGGAAGGAGGGGACACTCCAGCTAGAAATTGAGCGGTCGATACCCGGCGAAGTAAGGCTGGAAAGAAATCCATACTGAAACAACAATGTCGTAGCAGGCCTAACGGGGCAAGAAAGCTCCCCTGACAACAAAGGGTAATTTGAATCTGAGCAATGCTGAGTCATTCTTGGAAATGCTATCGGAAGGCAACAATAAGGCCATCGAAAAGGCAGCTGAGGAACCTATATGAAGGTCATGCGAGAGCAAAGTGGGCATATCTATAGAGGCGCGGCAGAAAACGTCACGAACGAATAATTGCGCAAGCAGTATTATGAAATAGAGCAGATAAGGAAGTTCCGTTCAAAAGGGGTAGCCCAACCAAGGCCAAAAGTGATATCGTTAACATTACAAAACAAGGAAGGGCTCGTCGGCCGTAAAAATCAGAATAAATCTAAATTCAAAAAAACTAAGGAGGGGGTGGTGCGTTGACTCCTCCTTGCTGCCTCGATTTCCATAAATAGAAGTCGTCATCAGTAATAGTGGAGACTCTCCTATCAAAATACGCGGCCAGCTCATCAATACGGAGTTTTTCTACCCCATGATGATGCATCAACGCCTCCGACATGAGCCCTCCGCCTTCCTTCAAGTACCACTGATTCTTCTCAACGTTTAAAGCCAGATCGGCAGTCAGCTCGGCATTCCTCTGCGTCTCCTGGCGTAACTCATTCTCCTCACGAGAAAGGCGTTCGGTCAGAATCCATTTCTCCTCCTCCAAAGTGTGCTTGACAACCTCCAGTTCTTGCTTGACAGTCATCACTTCCTATCGGGCAGACTCCGTTTCTTGGTTGGCAAGGTGAAGCGCATCCACAAAACTCTGGCGCTCATTCTGCAACCTGGTCACCCCCCCCTGCCCGTTTGCGGCAATTCTAGCATTCTCCTCATCCAGGTAATGGAGGCGGCAGAAAAAAGAAAGCGTTTGGGAGAGAAGAAAGTTTATACGCTCCTGCTCACTCCTAGCCGCAATGGCATCCCTCTCCCTTGGAAGAGACATAATCTCGGCTACCAGGTAAGAGGTAGACACGAGAATGGAATCATGATCAGTCCCGGCAGGAAATTGCAAAATGTTGTCCCTCAAGGAACGCAAGCCAATATGATGAGTGGGCATGAGGGGAGGATTATAAGTAGAGGCACCGGCTATCAAAGCAGGGGAAGGGCCACCTCTCGCGATAGGGGGAGGAGACATCGGAATAAAAAACAGAGCGGCAGGAGAAGAGGGTCGACTGCCGGAACCTCCCGCGTTGGGCACTGGGGACCCATCTCCACCAAGTGCTTCAAGGTTAAGGGCACTTGAGTTATAGCCTGTCGCGGTGGAGGAATCACCTAAAATGTGAGGATTACCACCGAAATCAATACCCTGCGATTGCTCGGCAGGAATACCGCCACCCTCAGGGACGTTCAGAGGAGGATTCGCAGCAGAAGAGGTAGGGCTGTGCTGAAGCTCATAGCGAGCCTTCTTCTGACGCTCTCGAAGGACCTCAGCAATAGACATATCACCTGGAGAGGTTGACTAAGCAGAAACTGTGGAAGCCTCCTAGAAAACGCAGTGCACACATGATAAGAAAATCATACAGAAGAAAAGAAAACCTTAGAGAAAAAGGAACGCATACCTGGGTGACTGTGGAAACCAGAGGTATCGCGGTAGGAATGGGATCAACTGTCGCCTCCGAAGAAACAACAGTGTGGAGGGAAACGGGTTGCGTGGCACGAGTTTTCCTCACTCTCTTCTTCCTTGCAACAAGGGTGCGAGGAGGTGGCGATGAGGTAGTACCCGTAGCAGTAGCAATGCCTTCCTCTTCCGCAGCAGCAGCAGCAGCAGCCCTGGCGGCGACGGCAACTTTCTTCCTTTATTCCTGTTTCCTCTTCCTCCGGAAGTACTCGGGCTCCCAACCAGGCAGAGGCACTGCACAGTTAAAGAAATGTTAGCGTTAGTACCTCTTGGCAGCACAAAAAGAAAAAGGGCAAACACTCACCCTTTTTGTACTGTTCCATTTCCAGACCGTTAGCCACTTTTCGGGCATCAACGCTGAAATCTAGTTGAAGTAGCGTCTTCAACCAGCTATCTTCTGGATCAGAAAGGGGTTTTCGATGGCCCCAAGCTCCATCTTTAATTTTCTCATTGAAGCCGGCCCTCCATAACGGCTCGGGCAAATCAATAATAAAAAATTCCTCTTTCCAATGAGGAACAGAAGACTCGATACCCATAAGCTTCCAGGTAAAGGGCTTCAATGAGCCATCTTCATAACGAGGGGGTATTGATATCACCCCCTTACGAGAATACAATTGGAAAATGTCATGAAGCAGGGCCAGAGTGGGAGACTCGATCCCCTTGAAACGGCACAGTGCGGCAAAGGCACTGACAACGTAAATCACGTTAGGGCTCAATTGAGCCGGAGCCAAATCAGAATCAGCCAATAACAACTCAACAAGCGGGTCAAGAGGAAGACAAAACCCATGGTCAAATAACTTAGCATATAATATCCTACTGTTACCGGGCAGAACGTTGTTCAGGCGAAGTGATTTGGAAGCAGCATGCACGGGATATTCTCTGGGAAATAGCGCATTACACGCGGCAAGCCTACGATTAACTAAGGGCAGAGTATAGAGAGAAGTGGGGGTAATGTTAATTTTTCTTCTCCGGCGGACCCTTGAGGATCCTCCTCATCGGAAGATCTCTTAGTCTTAGCCATGACCAATAAAGGAGAAGTGACGAGCAAAGAAAGGGTGTGTACCTTCGCAAAGAGAACACCAGGAGTCTCAGACCAAAAAGAAGAGGGCGGCGCGAGTTGTTTGTCCAGAAAGCAGCAGCGTGCGAGAGAGGAGATTAAAAAAGAAAAAGGAGGAAGGAAAAACATTATATATAACACTGAAAGGGCGTGACCAATCAGCGGCGGACATATGGCAAAGCAGCGCGTCGGGAAATAAGGCACGCGCGAGGAGATACAAGTTTAAAAAATGATGACGAAACGCTTCGGCGATTCACGTCTCCCTACGAGACGCTTGATTCAAACGCCTTTTTGTAGAAAGACACGTGTCCTTTTCCATCATTGCTTTTCAGATCGCATTAAATGGAAGGACTGCGGTATTTAATGGCCTAAAAAGCAGTGCTGGCTTAGCCAAACGGCGCGGCAACACAAGGAAGATAATGAAGAAATGGCGATAACATCACAACAATTCACACGAATGCGATAAAGGTTATGTAGCGTCAGCATTATTACAAGAGGAATAATGACAAATGGTTTTCGGGAAAAAATAAAAGCAGACAACAATAAGAATAACAAGGGAGGGTCCAGAAACCCGTTGTGACACTTCTCGAAAAGCAAAGCGGCTCCCAAATCTTTGGCGTTAGCCCCTTTCCCCTTCTGAGGCAGAAGAACCAATCCCACCTTTGCTAACCTCATCCATCACGGCAGAAATATAGTCAGCAACCTGGGCAGGGTCGGAAGAGTTACCCTTGAAACGGGTTGCGAATCCAGAAGTAAAGACTTCCAAGATTTTCTTCTTCCACCATTCCTCCTTTAATGATTTTCTAGCGGACTCCTCATCTCGAGCAGACATCTCTTTGCGAAGAAGGAGATTTTTCTTCCTCTCCAGCGCTAACTCTGCCTCCAGAACCTCCACCTTTGCTTTCCCGACAGACCTCTCTCTGTTTAATTCCTTTTGCGACTCATCGCAAAGACGCGTTAGCAACCCCATTTGCCCCACCCCTTTCTCAAGCTGCACTTGCTTAATGCACAGCGCGTTGGAAAAATTGCGTGACTCGCGATCATGAATCTAGAACAGATAGTTCAGGTGACGGAAGAAATCCAGAGAATCATTCATCATATGGCGAAGACGAGCCGGTAGAGGAAGCTGAAGAAACTTTTCCTTCTCCTTCTGGGAGCCCAGCATCTCTCCTATCAAAGGCGCAGTAAACTCATCTCGGGAAAAAGATTGGGGAACCCCGACAGCACGAAGACCATCAAAGCAGAATCCCTTCAAGCCCATACGGTAGGAGGGGGTCTCGGTAGGACTGCCATAAGAAAGATTGATTGACGGAGCGGGAGAGGAACTCTCGGAAAAAAACATCCGTGATAGGAGAAAAGAATAGTTGTGGAAGGACTTTAGGCGGGAGCCCAGCAGTCGAATCCGTAGTAGAAGGCGTAGCGACTACGTCAGGAATGCAATGAGAAATTGGAGAATCGGGAGCGTCAACTGTAGGAAGAGGACACGCTGTCGATGGAACCTCCGCCTCGGCAGAACACGTAGCAGTCGGCGCCTCAGTAACTCCCACTGGTTGGGAGACACTCGTCCCAGTCAAAATGGCAGAGATAGGAATAGTCGCTGCATCCACAGAAGAAGTCCCGGTGGCCTGCTCACCCGTGGCAAATCGAAGTTTTTTCCGACGCAAGGAAGAGGCATGGCAAAGGTCCGACTCGACATCCACATCCTCATCATCACTTGCAATCACCGTCATTGCGGCTGGGCTGGAGTCCGTCCTCTTGCGACGCTCCGGTAGCCAATTTTCCACAAAGCGAGAAACTCGGGCAGAGCTAACGGGCCTTCACCCTCCCCGGGCAACCGTCTTGGTTCTCCTCCTCGGGGGACGAACGTTACCCTGAGTAGAGCCATCGGCAGGGGGGGAAGCTGGTAAAGTTTGAAGTGGCGTAACATTCAAAGGAGCGCCAGCATCACTTGGGAATTAACTGTTAGCATCCTATAACAAAAGAAACACGCAAAGACAAAAGCAAAGAAAATACGAAAAGAGGCAGACTCACCCATAGCACACTCCTCCAGAGGTTTGAACAAGGCAAAGCTACAGATGCGGTAGTGAGTACCTTCGTCTAACAGAGCGTTAGCTTGCTCCAGCTCAGCCCTGGTCAATATCGAGGGATTCGACCAGATGGGGCCTATCAGCTCCTGGTTGAAATTAATACGCCACAAACGGGACGGTAGCTCCAGAACAAAGAAACTGCTTTTCCAATCAGCTACACCCTTCTTAAAGCCGTGAAAATGCTGCCAGAATGACTGCACGAGCGCGTCATTCCACCGAGGAGTAATTTCGATTAAACAATTATGGCAATTCATACTAAAGAATTTGCGAAATAAATTGAGAGATGGAGTAGAAATGTTCTTCAACTCGCAAGCGCGAAGAAAAGCATAAACCGCACACCAGGAAGAGGGAGTTATCTGGGCAGGATTAAGGTTATACTCCCGCAGCAGCGTTAGTATCGATTCATGAATAGGAAAGCGGAAACCGTAAAGGAACATCTTAAAGTAAAAAAGCCTACTGTAACCCCACGCCGGATTATGGAGCCGTATATCACTTCCAGGGATAGAGGGCTCATACCCGGGATGAAAGGTAATACCGTGTTCCTCTAGTTCGGCTTTCAGAACCACATCGCATGTAAAAATACTAGGTGATTGCGCGACCTCTGGATCCATGGGTTTCCAGATAACTTGGCGAGGTCTATTTCTAGCCATAACAAACCAGCAAAAAGGAAATCTGAGAAGGATTGAATTGGTACCTTGAAAGGGGAGAGTTACAGAGGAATCAACGGACGACGGCGGACGACCGGTAAGATATTCGGGGAAGAAGACGAAGGAAGATAAGAGAAAAAATTCAAAGCAAGGGCAAAAGTTCTGAAAAAAGAAAAATGGCCCCTCTTAAAGGATTAAAATGCCACCGCATTAATTAAGCCACCAATCGCGCGGAGACGCGTGTAAAAAGAGGTTGGCCACGTGGAAGCACATTAAAGAAATTAGAAAAAGAGAAGTTATTCAGCGTGATTCCCCAAAAGGGCGACAGAGTTGACCCAGTCAAGATAACTGCGAAGCGACTGCCTCGGCCAAGCCAATCGCTTACGTTGGCTATCACCAAGGACCAGTAGGCTAATGGAAAATAACGACAAAAGAAAAAGGCAGAAAACATCATCTTATTCATAAAATGCCAATAGGCATATACAACACAGAGGCGTTAATCCTCATCAGCCCAATCCATGTCATAACAGTACTCATAGTCCTCCAGGGATGACGACAATCCACTGTTGTAGGAAAAGAAATATTCGACAGGTTTGGGCACAAGCTCCGTCGCATGGGCTACCGCCTTGTCATAACGGGCACGGGAACTCTCCCCAACGGTAGAAGCCGCTGGCTTCAAATCAGTGCCATGAGAAAGAGCCTTATTCTCGAAAGATGGAGAAGGAGGGGCAGACGGTGACGCTTCATCACTTTTTGGTAGCGTCACGTAGTGGGGCACAAAGCCGGTAAAGAAGGACTCAGAGGTCTGCTTCTTCACTTTCACTGGTTTCTTGCGACCCTGGCGTCTAGCAGGACATTTAGTGGGTCTCCACGGAGGAGTCGAAGGAGGATTATCCGAATCCGGCGAAGTCGGAGGTGTTGGCAAGGAATCACGCCCGCAAAAATCTGTCATTCTGACCTACAAAAAGCAAAGAGAAGGAAAAGATGAAGATGAACAGGGAAAGGGAAAGCATTTCCCTTAAATAACCAAGGAAGCGCTCCGATCCTCGCACAGATCCTGAAAAATCAATTAAGATGTCTGGAAAAAATAACCGCAATGGCAGAAGCTGATCCGGCACCAATATACCTGCTCGTTAAATGCGCCAACCAAAAGGCACCAAATGACTACCCAATCACTCACCCCTGGAACGGCGGCTTTGGAAACAGTTGAGTCAAATCATTCATTGCTCATTCATGGAACGCAACCACTGAAAGGGTATGTACGGAAGAAGGCTCATTTTCAGTTGGGCTTGCCACCAACACATTCAGCCAATGCAGCGAGAAATAAACGAAAAGACCGGAAAAAGCAAAAACAACCATTTATTTATGGCCTGAACGGCCTCAGTGTGCAGATATATACATAAAAGCATAAGAGAAAGGCAACAAGAGGAAACAAAGGCAGCGGTCAGGCATTGGATCCAGCATCATCCTCCCCTGGTACGACCGGGATATCCCTCAGCGCGTCAGCAACGGAGGTCAGCTCAGCGGAGCAGGCCCTCATCCCCTTCAAGCAGCAGGCTAGCAAGTCCTTCCGCTGCTGCAGCATCGAGGCAACCACGTCAAGGTGGGCAGTAGTAGTGGCCAGCTTCGCCAAGCTCTCCAAAGGACTGAAGTCCACCAAAGATATCCCCAGCTGTTTGGACAAAATAGGGGTCAGTACCCCCTGCAACTCCAGGACATCCTCCGAGGTCTTGGTGATCATCCTCTCCAGAAAGCCGATGTCACCTTCAGTAAGGTTCTTCAAGGTCAAAGTTTTGGAGATCAGGAAATTTTGGGTCAGTTCATCCATGGCAAAATATGGAAAAGAAAGGGACGTACAAGTGCGAGGAAACTTGCGCAGAAGAAACTTCAATTTATAAGCCCTGATAGAAATCATCTAAACCACCTTCTGACAAGGAAACGCTCTGATACCACATGGAGAAGGGGCGTTAGCCCTTGGTAAACACTCGGGCTCATTTTCAGTTAGGCTTATGATAACAATCCACCTAAGGAAAAGGGTATTTCCGTCTATTGCCCTGAACTGAAAAAAGAGATCACTGTTCCCTCATTCGCGGTAGGTAGAGGGCCACCGCCTTCCCAGAGGCTGATGCCAAGAGGACAAAATAGCGCTTGGGAGTTTCCCCAAACGAACCTTCTAGATGGCTCGAGGAGCTGTCTCATTCTGAGGAATACCACGCGTCAGGGGGACCACTCAGTCGCTACCCTATCGTGGTAGCATTTATCCCATGGCTATCGCCACGTTAACATATCATCCGAGGGGCGAACCACGATCCCTAACGTTAGGGATAACTCTCTAGCTATCCCCAAACACGAAAATGCTCCATTCTTCTATATATATACCTCCCCCTCAAAGGAGGCAGGTAAGCGTAATCTGACTGGCCCAAGTTCTGCCAAATTCAGTACACATACTGACTTAGGCATCGGAGTGTTTCCGCCGGAGACCCCCTCCGACGTATTGCAGGTACCGCGGACCGTCGTGAGCACTGATCTGAGAGGAGCCGTTCCGCCATACATCCTTCGGCAGAAGACAAAATCTTATCAAATTCTCTATACATCCTTCGGCATAAGACAAAATCTTATCACTTTTCAAGGGCAGGATATGTTTTGGATGGGTGCAACTTGTCGAATGAGTTGTCTATTCTGTGTATTAAGGGGTTGGAGATGTATGTCATAGCATGAGGTAGTTTTCAATTTTGTTAACGCTCGAGGGCGAGCATTGAGCAGTGTGGGGATGTTTGATAACATATTTCTTGGGCGTGATTTTATCCTTTATTTTAGCCTTTTTTGGGGGCATGATTCTGCTAATTGACCTTTATTTCCATCTTTATTGCAAATCAACGCCAAAAGGAGAAAAAAAGCGAAAAGATGCATTTTTGAAGGAATTCTTAGGATTTCAAGCTTCAAGGCCCAGAAGATCGGAGCATCATCGTGCCCTCGATGCTAACCAGACCAGTGAGCAGTCTCATGCCCGTGATGCATCCATATCAGATCAAGATCGAAAGCCAAAGAAAGGAATCTCTGAAGATTCGCACGGTATTTCTTGCATTTCTAGAAGATTCCATGCGCATCTAGAAGATTCTAGAATATTCCAGCATGTTCCATGTGTTATCACTCTCTCCCCTTAGCTGGAATTTGTCTTTTTGTAGTCCCTCAGTTGGATTTTGTCCTCTTGTGGGCTGGACACTATATAAACTTCTAGTTTTTAGGGTTTTAAACATCTTGTAAATATTTTTCCACTTTCTTCTTTTGGCAGCTGCCTCTTTTTCTCTCCTCCTCTTTTTGGGTGGTGGCTGAGACCTCTTCATCCAACAACCACTGTATTTAACCGGATCTTTGCTCCGACCGGTAACATTTAATAGTTTTCTTCTTCTTGTTCTTCTTCTTTTATGCAATCTTTCTTTTCCTATTTTGTTTATTCATTTTGTGGCATGAGTAGCTAGATTCTCCTTCTTAGCAGAGGTATTTTAAGGGTTGCATGGGTAGTTAAGAGGCCTAAATGTGTTTAATATATTCTTATTATTGTATTCGATTGTTTGTCGGTTTCTTGTTAATTCGTCTAGGGCAGGATAGTAGTCTGACCAACTAATAACCAATCCTAGATGATTACTGTCATTCCCTTGGTTATAATTGACGCGAAGCTTTGGGTTAAAGTAGACACGTAATGGGGACATCGTAAGAGGTCTTTCGTCTAGGGGTAAATGGTAGTTTAGGGTATGTGACGCGAGATTGACACACTGAGATGTCATGCCCTAGATCTATCTTGTCTCCACTTAATGGGCGTTTTGAGTATTGCCTCCCCGCATTTGTGCCTGGGAGGACGGCGAAACGTCAAGGCTACCTCATGTGGAAACAGGAGGTAGCTTCTATCTAAGAAGGTAAGTAGGGGGTGTTGAGTGGAAACTAGACCCTTATAGTATATCTATGGCACGAGAATAGAATATTTCTGCGCCGATGATTATCTAGCCCTCGACGCAACCCGAGAATGTCCTTTGCTAAGATCTCTTCTGATTTTATTTCTTTAATTTCTTCTCTTCTGACTTTTTTTCTTTGATTTCTGTTTGCATGTCTTGCCCTTGATTTTTGTTTTTATTAATTGTCTTGTTAGCAACTATCTCTATCTTGGTTAACTAGATTAACCAACCAACCCCCCCATTGTTTCTTTTATTGTTTTATTTTATAGTTGGCCTTGTCTAGTGTATGTGTTCACCATTCTCTGTGGATCGAACCTCTTGCCACTATCTTCAATCCTTTTTGTTGCATGTGATAAGTTGTAATTATTTGATCGTGCCCTCGACAAGCACGTCATCATCCTGCACCAGCCTTACTTCCTTGAGTCCTTCTTTTGGTACTCGTGATCAGTCTTCTAAAGATACTATTCTGGACCAAACTACTTCAGGTACTTCTGAGCAGCCACTTGGAGAATTTTTTATGATTCAGTCTCCTGATCACTCAGTGATGGGAGACCCACCTAGCAGTGATCCTCGAGCACAATCTGCACCTCCAGTTGATACATGTCCTCCACCAGACTCCTCGTTATCTACTCCATCTAATGATCTGGACCTACCCATCAGTATTCGTAAAGGTAAATGACAATGCAAATCTGTTTACTTAATTGCCAACTTTGTCTCTTATGATGACTTGTCTCCATTGACATGTGCTTTGATTTCTTCTCTATACTCTATTGTTGTTCCTAAAATAGAAGCATTGAGTCATTCTAGTTGGACGAATGCAATGCTCGAGGAGGTTACAACTTTGGATGATAATTAGACTTGTGATTGGTGAATTTACCAAAAGGGAAGAAAGTTATGGGGTGTAAATGGGTTTTTGTAGTCAAAGTCAATCCAGATGGCTCTGTGGCACACCTTAAGGCAAGGCTTGTTACAAAAGGATATGCTCAAATATATGGGGCGGATTATTTTGACACTTTTTCTCCCGTGACCAAATTATCCTCTATGAGGTTATTCATTTCTCTAGCCACTTCCAGGAATTGGCCCCTACATCAGTTGGACATGAAGAATTCTTTCCTTCATAGTGACCTACAAGAGGAAGTCTATATGGAGCAACCACTTGGGTTTATTGCTCAAGGGGAGTATGGGAAGGTTTGTCATCTGAAGAAGTCTTTGTATGATCTAAAACAGAGTCCTCATACCTGGTTTGGAAAGTTCAGTGAGGTAGTTTTTAAATTTGACATGCAAAAGAGTTAGTGTGATCATTCAGTCTTTTATAGACAATCTGTTGCTGGTGTTATTTCACTTGTTGTGTATGTGGATGACATTATCATTGCAGGAAATGATAGTGTCAGGATTTCTTTGCTCAAACCTTTCTTGCATACCAAGTTTAGTACAAAAGACTTGGATCAACTGAAATACTTTCTAGGGATAGAAGTTTCCAGGAGCAACAAAGGTATCTTCTTATCTCAAAGAAAGTATGTTCTTGACCTTCTTGCTGAAACAAGAAAGTTGGGAGCCAAACCCTGTAGTACACCTATGGCTTCTAATCTTCATCTCACTAAAGATGATCCTGAGAAGTATAGGAGATTAGTTAGGAAACTAAACTATCTCACAGTGACACGTCCTGACATCACCTTCGCGGTGAGTATTGTCAGTCAATTCATGTCTACTCCAATAAATAAGCATTAGGAAACTCTGGAGCATATCTTGTGTTACATGAAAGGGGAACCTGGTCTCGGGATCCTATATAGTGACCATAGTCACAACCAGATTGAGTGTTTTGCAGATGCGGATTGGGTCAGGTCGAAGATTGATAGAAGATCAATAACCGGCTATTGTGTCTTTGCTAGTGGGAATCTGATCTCATGGAGGAGCAAGAAACAGAATATGGTATCGCGATCTAGTGCAGAATCTGAATACAAAGCAATGGCACAATCCTCCTGTGAGATTTTATGGTTGTGGCAACTTCTAGCTGAGGTTGGTATAGTACATTCATCACCATCAAAACTCTAGTGTGATAATCAAGCTGCTCTTCACATTGCTTCTAATCCAGTATACCATGAGAGAACTAAACATATTGAAGTTGATTGCCACTTTATTCATGAGAAGATCAGGAAAACCTCATATCCACTCATTACGTGAAGACAAGAGAATAGCTGGGTGATCTTTTCACAAAAGCTCTTCCTGGTTCTTGAGTGAATTATCTTTGCAACAAACTGGGCATGATTAATATCTATGCTCCAGCTTGGGGGAGAGTGTTAGAAAGTAGTGTATTTATATATGTATGTACTCATATGTATGTGTATTAGAATAAGAGTATAGTATTTAGCTTGTACTACAAATAGAATCTTGAACAATTTGTACATGTACAATTCAAGTTGTATTGATGACAAATACACTTCAAATTACAATATTAAAATCAACATGCGTGTGGATAAAGTGGAATGAATCTTTTATTTGATGATGTAATTGATGCATGCAACTTGATTCTCCATGGAAATGAGATTTTGAGCATGATCATCACATAAATACCTTGAATTTGTAAATCGAGACTTTGAATTTCATGAATTTGTTGTTTGATTTCCAGGTAAGAGTAGAAATGAGTTATTTTGGTGTTTGTAAAGTAAATTTTTGTTCTTGAGGTCCTGTTTTCGTGCTGGAAAAGATGAGAAAACTTGAGGTTAGTTTCATCATATTGTAATGGTTGACTCATGGTTTATTGAATGATAAACCATGGGGCCACCCATGAACACTTTATCTTTTTGGGTCATTTAATAAAATTATTGTTTTGATGGTTGAGTTGGTTGCTTATCGTAGTGGATCATGAAAACAGTTACAACGCTTTTACTTGATTATAACTGATGAAAAATATTGAATTTATATTTAGTCGACATGAATAAATTGATACATGGATTAGGAATTATGTGACCCATTACGTGATTATGTGGGATATGAGTGTTATGTTGTCTTCATATGATGTGTATGAGAACTACGTTCGGTTTGATTTTTCATAAGAGAATACATAGGAATCTTGATCGAGTGCAATTTTGGATATTACTTCCTATCATTATGTATGCATTTTGGATGTTGATACTGCTAATTCGAGTGTTTATTGCTCTTATTTACAAATAAGGCATGAAAGAGGTGATTTGGTAGAGATAAGCTATTTAGCCGATTCTATTATTGTCCTAGCCAAGACGCAAACAGACAATTTGCAAATCCACATAATAGAAGGAAAATGCATTTTCACAGCTTATGACACCTACAAACTCGAGATTTTACTTATTTCATGTCCAGCAAGGAAAATGATGGCTAAAGGAGTCTTTGTGTACAAAAAGGAAAGATATGCCAAAGAGGAGTCCTTCTCTAATTAGAATATGAATAAAACTCCTACATATATACTTCCTTATTCTAACTTTGACAAGCTCTGAATAGGGGAGCTACTTTTCAGAACCTTAGGTTTCTTATCTTCGTTTTCTCTTCTCTTCTTCTTCTTTAACTTTATATTTATATTTACAGCTTCATTTATGCTTTCTTTGTGAAACTAATTTGATTTCTTAGTAAAGACAATTGAAGGTTTTTGACTCATTTAGCCGTGAAATCTGATTGTGCTTAATATATTCCTATGCTTGTATTTATTTATTTATTGTTTAAACGTCAATATTGTTTGTGTTTGATTTATGATCTGATAAATCTATGTCTTGCCCAAGTTGTTAACGTCATTCTGACAACTTAGCCTCTATATGAGACTGCAAGATAGATTAGACAACCAATATGAAGTCATCATATCGGTGGTCATATTAGGTTAGATTAATAACTAATTAGGGTTAAAGGCTTGAAGTACCTTGTTCTTTTTGCCCTAGATGAGTCTTTCCTCCACTTCATGGGCTATTTGATTAAATCCCTCTAATGGCCTTCTAGGGGTTGTTATATAGTCAATGTCTGTTCTTAAGTGCCTTCTAGATAGGCTTCTCCCAAGAAGGAAAGTAGGAGACTTAAGCGTACCTAGTCTCTATAGCTCATCTACAAGTTAAGAATTGAATATTATTGAATCTATGATCAGTTGAATTGGAATCATAACTGGATATTCATCTTTTCTATGATGTTTTCTCTTATTTAATTTCTTCTTTATTGTGCAATTAGTTTAATTAGTTTTAACTCTCAAACTTAAAACCCTCATTTGTTTATTTTATTATTTTATTCGTATTTGGTTTCTGTCTAGTTTACGTCTTTCCCAATCTCTATGGATCGAACCTCTTACCATTGTCTTCAATCTTTTTTGTAGCTAGTAATAACCTGTAATTATTTTTTATGGCTTCAACAACTGACCAAAGCCTTCGGGTTCAATTGTAATATTGTTGCTTATTTATTTCCCCAAATAATTAGATAAAAAGTTGTTACTTACGGTCTTATGTTATTATGGTAATACGAGATTTATCATTAAATGATCAAATTTATGACAATAATAAAATTGTGTTTACTGATAAAGTTGGGCATAAATATGTATTTCTTATTGGTTTGGTTTAGTTTCGTTATACACGAGTTAGGTACGATCTCGAGGTTAAAGGACCACTTGAGTCATGCGGTAACGTAGCAGACAGATGGGTCTAGGCGTTACACACATGCCTCAGTAGTTGGAAGTTTGATGAATACAATAATACAAGGCTTGACATTCTACATTCAATTGATGTTGCCAATAGATTTATCTCATATCTTGAAACAACTCATTAGGAAACAATAATTTAAGTGAATTTGTGGTATCTTCATCGTACTTCCAAAACGTGTCTTTTTCTTTAAAGTGATAAGTCTAAATTTGTTGGTTACTGATAACAATTAAGGCAATTCCAAGGGCATTTCCGTCTTCATACCAGCTTTGAGACCGGAACCCTACAGTGCCTGCCCGGCGTCAGCTGTGGAGGTTGCCGCCTCCTTTTGAAGAGGAGAGCCCTGGGATGGTCCGGGGGGAGTCTCACGCGTTATCTACTCATACGCACGACGTCATCCCATCCCAGGTCAGCCATGACGTCACTCGAGGCGTTATCTTCCCAAGATAACTCTCACCCCCCACAGGTAACGCCCACGCTCTGCCTATAAATACCCCACCATTCGAAATGAGAGGTAAGCTTAAGATCGCTACTCGAACCTCTGCTAGTTGGAACAACCTTACTGACTTAAGCATCGAAGTGTCTACGCCGGAGCCCCTCCTCCGGCGCTTCACAGGTACACTCGACGACAACTACAGTAACTCCGAGCAGCCATAATCCTTACCCCGATTCTCCAGAAGTTCGAATCTTATCAAACTGGTGCTTTCATTGAGAGCTTTGGTTTATTAAGTGAGTGCCCTTAATAGCCAAGCTCTATCTTTCTTGGAAGATTGGAACGATCATGGCTTCTGATTCGGAGTCCACACAACCTCCATCTTCTGGCATTCCTTTTGCGATTCCCAGACAACTCTTTCCTTTCGCCACTACTGACGATTCTACCACGATGTAGGAGATTACTCCAGAATCTTCAGATCTCTCCTTTAGATCAATAAGAGGAACGCCCTCTTCCCAGATGAACATCCCTCCATCCCAGATGGCGGGATCCAGTTTTTCCACTCCTCCTCCGAGGGGATTCATGCTGGATGGCGTAAGCAACCCCCTCGCGAGTGAAATATCTGCTCTTCGTTCTCGGTTGGATTAGTTAACCGAGCTGGCTGCAAGAATCACGCTAGATGTTTCTGGGTCGAGTGTTCCTTCCCAGGCTATTTTTACATCATCTATTGTCACCGAACGACCCTTATCGCCCTTGCAACACAGAAATATTCCGTTGACCTTGCCCGCGATAGATACACCAGTTAGCCTTGTGCAACTTGCTCAGGGACGAGTAGAGCCTTACGTGCCGCACGCGCTCCAAATTCCCATCTCTCAAAGGGAAAGACGACTTGATGAGTATAGAGATCGTTGGGATGGTCGGCGGGGAGAAATGGACAGAGATGCATGCCCCGAGCATAGTCAGAGATCCAGTAGTCGATGATATCGAACTCGTTCGCTGAGGAGTAGTAGTCGATCTCCTAGGCGTCATCACACTCCCGATCCTCAGAACCGCAGGCATCACCAGGAAATGTCACCGTCTCGCAACACTCGTGAAATCCTGGACGACACCTCGGGCCACCCATTCAGTCATCGCATAAGGCGCCATAGGGTCAGCCGATATGTGAAGCTCCCCATGGAGTCCTATGACGGCACTAGAGACCCCATTTCCCACCTTAACAAGGTGAAAGACTTCGTGCAATTCCAAACCCACAGTGATGCGGCTTTGTGTCAGATATTTATCGTGACGTTGGCAGGAGTTGCACGCCTCTGGTTCGAGGGTCTTTATCGCTGTGGAAGCCTTGAAGAGGAACTGTGGTTATGAGAAATTGCGAGACACGTTAATGGTGGACCCCCCGGCAACCTTGGACGCGTTGAGACTGAAAGCTCATAATTACGCAAGAATGGAGGAAGAAGAAAATAGAGACAAAACCTGAAACGTGCCACAAAACGTACCTCAGGCACCTAACGTTCCTAGTAACGCGATTCCTGATGGCCATTTTGTAAACGATTACGCCTAACGAAAAGATCATATTCCAAAAACCTCTAACAGACGAAGAGGCGACTCTTCAAGGGGAAGATCTGGTAACTCCCCTACTCGGCGGCAGGCAGATCCTCCCAAGGGCCGGATTTACGACCCGAGCCTTCCTTCCCTTATACTGCCAAGGGCAGAAATTTTAGCAATTGTGGAACAGCGGAACCTCCTTATCCGATATCCAGCTCCTGTAAAGCCAGGAGTGGTCATGGGAGGAAGGGAAAATGCCTTCTGCAAATTTCGTAAAGTCAAAGGGCACTTTACAGACGCGTGCAGAGAATTAAAGCTGGTAATAGAGTGTTTGGTAGAAGAGGGATACCTCGGGGAATTTGCCACTAAGGCAAGAGAAGAAGTCAGGAATAACCTGATAAACAAGACATCTGACGACAGACAACCCCCTCCTCGCGTTCCGGGAAATAATAACATACCCACTGGGAGAGGTAGGGAAACTCTTGCAATTGATGAAGACGACTTTCCTATCATCAACATTATCGCTGGGGGCACGCCGTACCTTGACGAGTCTATACCGTTGACGCCTACAGCCGGAGACAAGCGGAAGCGAGGGGTCACACATAAAAGTGAAGCAATAACTGCATTGGATCGAATGGTGTTATCCTTCTCCGAGGAAGACGAGAAAGGCATCGTGCTCCCACATAACGATGTGTTAGTAGTCACGCCTGTTATCGGCAACCATGGGGTTAGAAGAACTCTCATTGATAATGGAAGCGCAGTGAATCTATTTTCCTTAGAGGCCTATAACCTCATGAAATGCCCAGATGGTGCACTGGCACCGTGCAAGAAGCCGATAATTGGTGTAGATGGAGTATCAATCCCGATAACTGGAGTTACAATGCTACCAGTGCACTTTAGAGAAGACACGTCCAAACGGTCAGAGGAGCTGTTATTCTTAGTCGTTGACCTCACCCTACCTTACAACGCCATACTCGGGCAACCGTTCCTCAACCGTTTTAGGGCAGCTATATCTCAAAAGTATTTGAGGATGAAGTATCCCTCCTGGGAGGGAGTGGTCTCAATCAAAGGCGATCAGAAACTGGCGGTTGAATGCTATTTACTCATGACTCAGAAGAGTTATGACAGGTACGTGTGTGTCACGGTGGATCCATATGGCCAAAATGATGAGAAGCGCAATCAGCCTGTGGACAAGATGGTACCCGTACCAGTTAATGGGATCACGGAGGTGAATTTCCTGGTTAGTGAAAAGATCAGCCCCGAGGAAAACCTCCAATTAGCTCGACTATTGAACAAATGTAAAGGAGAATTCGCCTGGAAGCCTACGGATATGCCTGGTATCTCGCGAGAAGTGGCGGAACACCAACTTAATGTCGATCCTTGTGTCAAGCCCATCCAACAGAAACGACGAGCGTTTTCCACAGAAAAGGCGTTAGCCGTTGATAAGGAGGTAACGAAGCTCCTAGGCGCAAGTTTCATTCGCAAAGTCCAATATCCAACCTAGTTCGCTAATCCAGTTCTTGTTCCGAAGCCCAACGGAGACTGGCGTATGTGCATCGACTTCACTGACCTGAACGATGCCTACCCCAAAGATTGCTACCCGCTCCCTCGAATCGACCAGCTAGTCGATCAGATCGCTGGGTACGCATATCTAAGCTCGGTAGACTCCAACTCCGAATATCATTATATTCCTATGGCCGTCGAGGATGAAGAAAAGACCGCCTTCATCACTCCAAAAGCCACTTACTGCTACACGGCGATGCCGTTTGGGCTGAAGAATGCTGGAGTAACTTTCCAACGTATGGCGAATAAAATGTTTGAAAAGCAGATAGGAAAAATGGCTTCTTCACCCTTCGCTTGCCCTCTCGGTACTGGCGCGGTGGTTTCAATCGAGAGATTACCAGTGCCGCTTGGCAAAAACCATATGTGCTGTCTAGTATGGATGTGTCTAATGTTAACGCCCTGTTAGAAATAGAAGGTCCCTTCCTCATTCGGGAATTCGCTCTGTTCAGGCCTTTGCCAGAGTGTGTCGTTGGTGAGTTTTTCTTTTGTCACCTTATCGCTTCGATTTTCTTGCCATACTAAAATATTTTATTGGCAGGTAACGCTGAGGGTCGCTCCTCCGGGGAAAGTGACGCTCCTCTGAACGTGGTGCCGCTTCAGACATTACCTCCTTCTCCTCCGCCTGAAGGCTCAAGTCATCCGCCTATTCCGCCACGAGGAAGGAGAAACAAAACCGTCGCGACACGCAGCGCATCTGCTCGACCTTCCCGTTTCCTTGAGAATTGGCTATCGTCTCGCGGTAAGGGAGTGGCTCCAATTAACCTTGTGATTGAAGAGGTTGACAGTGATAGTGAAAGCATGGATACCGGTTCTGAGCTGCGTCATGCCACCCTTGCCCAACGGATGAAACTTAGGTCGAGAAAGAGTGAACCCGCAGCGGAGTCGACTGAGGACGATAGCGAAGAAATGGCCGCCGAGACGGAGCGTCTCGTAAAGAGAGTTCGTAAAGAGAAGTCTAACCCACCAATTCCTCCCGTGGAGGAAGGCAACGCGGTTCCTACCGAGGGATTTAACGCTTCACATGTTGCGGGTTTCCCTCAAGTGACTGAAGTTGTCAAGGTGCCCTCTGCCATTCTTCACAAAGTTAACGAGGCTTCATCAGTGGTGGGCTCTCCCTTGGCATCTGGCGGTCCTAACTCGCTGATCCACTCCTTTATTCTGGATGTGAACTTATCGGTTTCGAATCCGATCGCTCCTCCTAACCCTCCTCCACAGAAACCTCAGCCTTTGTTCTTTCTTCGATTTCAGGCATTGGTGATTCCGCAAAAAGTTATTCTCCTCCTTATATCGCCAATCTTTCCCTTCATAGTCTTCAAGGCCCCGCCACATATCAGCTGGATTTGTCTTCCTTTGGTACCGACGGGCTTCGCGCTTTAGGGATATCGGACCCAATATCACGAGAAGAGCCGGTGGGCCCTATAGTGGGGCAAATGTTTACTTCTCCGAAGGACAAAGAAGAGTTCTAGCGGCATCCTCCTGAAGTACGACATTCACGCCTTCTGACTGATATGCTGGCCAGTTTCCGCGAGCTAAATTACTTTTTCGAAGATCAGCGTGACAAGGTTCGACCTTCTCTTGATTTGAAGGGAGAACTAAACGCTGCTTTAGGGAAGGTAACGGAACTGTCGTGCCGAGCTTGCTCGAGAAAAATCGAATGGGAAGGCTAAGATAGAGCTTCTGGAGGCGGAATTAGTGGTGGCTGACAAAAAGAATATCTTCCTTCGCGAAGAGATAGCGTCTCGTGATGCGGATTTGGCCAAGGTACCCTCAAAGATAGACTGGTGGAAGAACAAGACCATGGAGGTTTGTATCGCTGAATTTATGAGTCTCCGTCGCTAGGGAACTGTTAATTCGTCAGTGCTGGCTGATTATGCTTCCAAGAGAATGAAGGATCTGGGCGAAGGTGAGGGAGATCTTCCTTCTTCTAGAGAAGAGCGGAGGAATGGTGACTGCGATGCCCGCGAGGGCCCATGATTAATCCAGGCTGCTCCATTTAGAGGATTTTTCTGCTTATTTGTTTCTTTGTTTTGTAATAACGCCTTATTGTGCGACAATGTCTGTATTTTACTGCTATTTGATTTTTATTCCACTTTTTCGCGTTAGCTCAAAGCTGCCTTTTTAATTAACGCAATCTTGCGTAATCTCCTTTCTTTCGATATCGCGCTTGTTTTTTCCAGGAAATGGTATCTACTTTTTAGAGCATTTAATGCTTGTTATCTTCTTATTAGAAAAGTCGTGATTGTGCAGGCACACGTGTCCATTTCTTCCGGTGCTGTGGGCTAGTGTGTTCGAGAACTTTATCAAAATCGAAGCGTTGTAGCGCTTTTCTAGAATTGCACTCATTGCTTGAGTCTGTTCCTCATGTCGCTTCCATGCAACGACTGTGGCATCCGTTGTTTCGTTCGATTACTAGGGTTATAAAAACCAACATTTATTCTTTTCCTTTTCTTTTATCATTCCACTTTCTCATATTTTCTTTTAGCCGTCTTGCTTTCTCCCCATTATCCAAGGCTCTCGAAGTGCTTTTTCCCTAAAGGTATTTTCTTTCTCCTACATCGTCTTCTTCATCTTTTCTTCTGTAATTCTGCCATGGCTAAGACTCGCCGTTCTGAGTCGAAATCTGCCGATGAGAAAAGGATGGATATTACTGCTAGTGTTATGACATCTGAGGCCGTTCTCCGTGAGCATTTGGCCGCCCATAATGTTGTTATCCCTGACGATTATAAGGCCACTGTTGCCCCCGAGTCACTACATTTTGATGGGCAATTGTAGGGTCTTGTACGCGCAAATGTTCCGTTATGGTTTCCGGCTTCCCATCGACTCTTTTGTAAAAGAATTGCTTGTTGTTGGCGATCTGAATCCGGCCCAATTATCCCCAAATGCGTATTGTTGTGTTTATGCTTTTCTGGACCTTTGTAAATACAAAGAGATCACTTCCCCTTCCCTTCTACTGCTCAAATCTCTTTTTAAGCTGATGAAGTGTCGGGGAGTGATAACGATATCGCCCCGCTTCGACGATGACTCTCTCAAGTCCTTTACTTGGAAACTCCTCCACATCGAGTCTTCCGTTGATGCTTGGAAAAAGGAGTTCTTTGTGATAGATCTTCCTGAAGATCCTGGTTCCTGGTGACGATCTGGGTTTAATCAAAACGTCGATGATAACATCTGGAGCCGACCAGGGACCCTTCCTCAGCGTCAACAAGACTGGTTAAACAAATTGCTCAAACTGGAAATCAGCGTTCACATTCATCAAGTGGCTTGTAGAATGGACATTCGTTCTTGTGTTAAACGTGAGTGTCGCGTTACTCCCTTCTTTGTTATCGCTGATACGACGTTATTTTGTGATCTCGCAGCGACGGATCCCAACTATAAGCCCGAAAGCGTGAGGAGACGCCTGAAGAGGGCTCAAGAAAGAGAAGAAAATGAGAGAGCTATATCCACGGAAGCTACTGATAATCCCACGGAACTGCCGGCTACTTCCGCGAGTCTTGTTCAAGTATCCTCTTCTTCGGCTGGTGAGGGGAATACTGACATTCCTTCAGGCGTTCCCATCGTGACCGTCGCAGCTCCTCCTGCCTAGCCTTCTTCTTCTTCCCAGGCTCCTAAGTCTATTGCCAAAGGAAAAAAGAAGAGAAAAACAAGAAGTGTTGCCGCTCTTACACCTTCTCCGGACGCGGCAGGTTCTTCAGAGGCACCTCTTCCCACCACTGCTACAGTAAGGGTGCCTTTTAGCCACGATATGCCACATTTTAATGTTTGTCGTCGTTTGATTTGTTTCTCTTTTCTATATTTCATATGGCGTTCTTGGCAGGACACTATCGCTGTCGCTACCTCCGCTCCTCCCTCAAGCGATATGAATTTGGGCTACATGCTGACTGGTTCTAAGAAGAGACAGCAGCTGGAAAGTGAGGGGGGAAATCTATCTTTCTCTACCACCGGGATGGAAAATAGACCTGCGGACGGTTTCGACTCCACGGCTGTGCCCCAGGGGGGGCATTCCTCGGAATTTTTAGCGAACTTGGGCACAGGCGAGACTTTCGAGATTTTGCCCAATTCTTTCAGAGGTCTCGTTCACGCATATTCCTCCAATCTGGGATATCAAGAGGGCTTGCAGGATTTTTCAGGCTATCAGCCTCATGGTGTTTATCTTACTCTAGGGGGTTCGTCCACACAGGTTCACCCTCCTATTCCTCTGACGTTTGCTCCTTCGAGCATCCCCCTGTTGCACCGTTATGGCGAAGGAGGTGCCACCTTCAATTTCGCGACGGATCTTAGTCCGATAAGTGAGGTTGGCACTGTGACCCACCAAGTTGGACTGTACAATTTCCGTAACACTGGTTTGGCGGCATTGGGGGGTGATGGCTCGGATGAAGTTTCGGCTTTGCTGGCTTCCCAAATATTGGCGTCTGCGGCAGAACGGGAGGCTTTCCTTTCCAAGATCGAGGTTGATAGGGTGAAACTCATTACGCTGCAGCCTTTTTACTAATATGATGAAGTTCCATTACTGGGCGGAGGAGGCACAGCGTCAGGCTACCTCCCTTTCCTCCTCTTTGGAGGAATTATCGCGAGAGCGGAATGAGAAGAAGAAGTTGCTGGAGGAGCGTACGCAACTATTACTGGCCCATCAGGAGCTAAAGAAAGAACATTCTGATGCCTTGACAGCGGAGAGGGCCAAAAATACTGTCTTGGAAAATGAGAAATCATCCTTGGGCAAGGAGAAAGCTGCCCTGGAGGGAGAGTCGGCCGATATGAGTATGTGGCATGTCGAGCAGACTGCCGCTATTTTAGTCGATTGCTTTGAGGAAGTCCATGGGGTTGATGCGTACAAACCTGATGAGGTCACGGCGGCTTTCAAGCAAAAATCTGCCCATCTTAACGAGGAGGGTTTTCACCAAGCTAAAGCGGCAGGCTGGAAACGGAGGAACCCCGCAGGTGACGTGCCTCGAGGCTTTGCCGCCCTTTCCTTAGCGATCAAGCGTCACTAGATTTTTGTTATTATTTTGACCACTGAAGTTTGTAGCCCCTTAAAGCATTTTGATGTATTCAGACAACTTCTATCGCTATCTTTCCTTTAATTTAGTTGTCTCCTTACGAACTCCTTTGGCGTTATCTTCGCCCTGTTATCATGATGCGTTTACTTTTTCGAGCAGATCCTTAGCAGTCCCATCAAAATTACTAAACTAGGTATCGGGTTAGCTTTCCCAGTAAGCCTTACGATATCGCTGCTTACGAGATCACCACTCCTTCCGCTGCCCGAAAAAGTATTTTGCACATTCCTAATTGTAAACCATCAGTAACAAAAACACGTTACGAGGGATAGCAATTACCCGTAGGAGCCTTTCCACTGCCATCATAGGGCGTTACCATGGAACCCGCGTGAATCGCTTTCACTATCAGCTCTATACTTCACCAGGGGTTACACATCTGGTAACTAGCTGGAATTTCGCGATTCTCCGCGTTTCCCTCCTTTCACGATTGGCCCGAAAAGTGCCTCATCTTAGTGAGCTATCGGATCGGGATGGCTATCACAAGGCTGGGGAATTTTCACTTTTGGGCGTTGTCCTCTCGTCTAGAACCGTGTCCTTACTTAATGGCCCGGCTGCAGCAGCCCAGCCGTTAAGATAGGATTCTTGTTTCTAGAACGGAGTTTCTATTTCTTTGGGGCGTGCCTCATCTTGATGGGCCGTCTCCACGAGAACGGTCAGTACAAGGAATTTTCACTCCCAAAGATACCGGGTAGTGCCCTCACTTAATGAGCCATCTGATCAAGATCGGTCATCACAAGGATAGGACTTTTCACCCCCGGGGGCGTCCAGGATCTTTCAATCCGACGCTAATTCAAGGTATGTTGGGTTGTGCCCTCACTTAGTGGGCCATCTGATCAAGACCGGCCATCACAAGGATAGGACTTTTCACTTCCCAAGATACCCCCTTTTTTATCTGCACAAAGGCAACCACAAACACCTACGAAAGCTCTCTCATCGAGCGTTAGTCATGGTTAGGGTTGACATAAATCAAAGGTGCAGATAAAATTAAATTCTAGGGTAATATAATTTCAAACGAGCGATATTCCAAGAGTTGGATAAGGGTGTACCATCGAGCGTCTCCAGATGATAGGCTCCTTTCCCGACAACGTGAGTGACGCGATATGGTCCATCCCAGTTTGGACTGAGTTTTCCCATACGTTGGCCTGCTGCTCGCTTGTCTCTGAGCACCAGGTCACCGGCTTTCAGCAACCGCTCTTTGACACGCCTGTTATGATAACGGGCCATCTTTTGTTTGTAGTGCTGCGTTTTTAGAAGGATTTCTTCTCGGACTTCTAGTAACGCATCCAGGTTAGCTCGTAACCTTTCCTCATTCAGTTCCTCTCGAAAGTGAGCCACCCGTAGGCTCATGGTTCCAATTTCCACCGGTGTAACAGCTTCGGTTCCGAAGGCCAACGAGAAGGGTGTTTCTCCGGTGCTAGTTTTAACAGTCATGCAGTACGCACACATCACGTATGGCAGCTCATCAGCCCACTTCTTTTTAAACCCTTCTAATTTTTTCTTGATACCGCTGAGGATACTCCGATTGGTTACTTCCGCCTGTCCATTAGTTTGCGGATGAGCCACCGAGGAAAATCGTTGCTCGATCCCGAATTCTGAGCACTGGTCTTTGAAGAATTGGCTGGTGAACTGTGTTCCGTTATCGCTGACAAGGACGCGAGGTACGCCAAACCTCATGATAACTTGATGTTTGAAGAAACGCCAAGTTTTTTCTGCCGTGATTGCGGCGACTGCTTCAGCTTCTGCCCACTTAGTGAAATAGTCTACCGCCACTATCACAAACTTCAGTTGAGACCTTGCCTTTGGGAATGGGCCTAGGATATCGATCCCTCATTTAGCAAAAGGACAAGGGGCGATAATTTCAGATATTTCAGCAGCAGGTCGCCGAGGAATTTTGGCAAACTCCTAGCACTTAGGGCAAGTTTGCACATAGTTGTGGCAATCTCTCCGGATGGTGGGCCAGTAGAATCCGGGTCTGAAGACTTGTGCCGCCAGGGTGCCACCTGATACGTGCATACCACATACCCCTTCATGGATTTCGCGCAAAGTGTGAAGACCCTCTTGCTTAGATATACATTTGGCGGCTGGTTGAGAAAAACATCTCCGAATCAAATCCCCGTCATAGTGCGTACAGCGAGCTGCCTGTTTCAGCACCTTCTTCTTTTCAACGGTATCCTCAGGCAGTTTCTCATGTTTCAAGTATTTGATTACGGGAATTCGCCAGTCGCTCTCACGCTCTTCTACACATAAAGATACTTGCTCTTCCATGAAGGATGGTACCGATATCTCACGATAATATACGCCTTTGGGTATGGACGCTTCCGAATTCACGGCCAATTTGGCTAGATTGTCAGCTTCAGCGTTTTCCTCCCTAGGAACATGCTCGAAGCTGACTTGCATGCCCTCTTTCTTTATCTCCAATAATTCTCGCTTTACTTTGGCGAGATATTGAATCATGATGGGTTCCCGGGCCTGAGAGTGCCCCAAGACCTGGTCAATTATCAACTTGGAATCACCACAGATCTTTAGACGCAGGTCTCCTGTTCTTCCAGTATCGTGCCTCCCTTTAGAAGAAAGTCCTTTCCCTATTCTGAGCCCGGCTAGCAACGCCTCATACTCTGCCGCGTTATTAGATAACGACTGTAGGATTCGAATGGCGTATCGTATTTGCATGTCGTGCGGCCCATTTATGAAGATTCCAGCTCCCGCCAACTCTTGGTTTTTGGCCCCATCCACATGGATGATCCAAAGGTCCGTATAGGTTTCTGGAAATGGGAGATCCATATCGCTCCATTCCGCTTCAAGTATGCCCGCCAAAGGATCCTCTGTAAAGGTACATTCCGCTATGAAATCAGCCAGGATCTGAGCATTTACGGACGGTCGAGACTGATACCTCAATCCATACTGTTCTAGTTCAAGCGCCCAGATCAACATTCTTCCTGAAGATTCAGGCTTTCGAAATATTCTTTTCAGAGGTTGGTCCATAAGCACGATAATGGAATAGGACTGGAAATATCGGTCCATTTTGCGGGTAGCTTGAATAAGAGCGAACGCTATTTTTTCAATTCGGGTGTATCGCAACTCCGCATCCTTTAGAACGTGACTCACGAAATAGACCGGGCGATGAGGGTGGTTATCGTCGCGAACGAGGACGGCACTGACCACTTCATCCGCAGCGCCAAGATACAAATATAAGGTATCTCCTGCCTCGGGTCTTGTCAACAGTAGGTCAGAGGATAAGTAATCCTTTAGGCCGACAAATGCCTCCTCACATTCCGGGGTCCACCCGAACGAGGCTTTCCTGCGTATGACTTTGAAAAAAGGAAGACACTTCTCTCCTTGCTTGGAAATGAATCGCCCGAGGGTGATAACTCGCCCAGTTAACCTTTGCACCTCTTTAATGGTTCTTGGCGATATCATGTCTTGTATAGCTTTAACCTTTGAAGGGTTAGGCTGGATACCTTTTTGGCTGACCACGTAGCCCAAGAATTTTCCCGTCTAAAATACAAACATGCATTTTCAGAGGTTTAGCTTCATGCGATACCTTTTCATTACGTCAAAGACTTCCTTTAAGTCCCGCAGGTGATCTTGAAAGTTCGTGCTCTTTACCAATATATTGTCAACGTATGCTTCCACATTCCTCCCTATTTGTTCTTCGAATATCCTGTTTGCCATACGTTGGAACGTCGCCCCAGCGTTCTTCAGCCCAAACGGCATCGCCGTATAACAGTACGTGGCCTTTGGAGTGAGAAACGCAGTCTTTTCTTCATCTTCCAGGGCCATGGGGATCTGATGGTATCTAGAGTTGGCGTCCAGTGAACTTAAATAAGCGTACCCGGTGGTCTGATCAACTAACTGATCTATACGAGGGAGCGGGTAGCAATCCTTAGGGCAGGCATCATTCAAATCGGTGAAGTCGATGCACATGCGCCAATCCCCATTGGGCTTAGGAACAAGGACAGGGTTCGCTAACCAGGTGGGATATTGAACTTCGCGGATGAACCCTGCGTCAAGAAGCTTTGCTACCTCTTTGTCCACAGCCGAAGCCTTTTCACTAGAGAACGCGCGCCGCTTTTGTTGAACCGGCCGGGCATCTGGGTCCACGTTGAGCCGATGCTCGGCTATTTTGCGCGATATACCTGGCATGTCTGCGGGTTTCCACGCGAAATCTCCTTGACATTTGTTCAGTAGCCGGGCCAGTTGAAGGTTTTCCGCTGGGCTGAGTTTTTCGCTGATTAGGAAGCTTGCTTCCGTTATGCCGATTACTGGAACGGGTACCATTTTGTCCAGAGGTTGAGCGCGCTTCTCCTCACCCTGCTCGTAGGGGTCCGCTGCTATACACACATACCTATCGCAGCTCCTTTGAGTCATGAGCGAGTAGCATTCCGCCACCAGCTTTTGATCGCCCTTTATGGATACTACCCCATCCCAGGAGGGGTATTTCATTTTTAGATGCTTCTGAGATATCACCGCTCCAAAGCGGTTGATAAAAGGTCGCCCGAGTACGACATTGTAGGGCAAATTTAAATCCACGACAAGGAACAACAAGTTCTCTGATCGTTTATAGGTGTCTTCTCGAAAATATATGGGCAAAGTGATTACCCCCGTGACGGGGATTGGAACCCCATCCACGCCGACTATAGGTCGTTTGCTAGGCGTTAGCTCGTTACCGGGGAGTTTCATGAGATTGTACCCTTCTAGCGAAAAGAGGTTCACCGCGCTCCCGTTATCAATAAGGGTTCTTCTGATTCCATGACTGGCGATGACGGGTGTAACCACCAGTGCATCATTGTGCGGATAGACAACGCCTTTCTTGTCTTCTTCGGAAAAGGATAATATCATTCGATCCAAAATGCCTATCGCGCCTCTTTTTTTTATCGTGCCATCCCGTGTGCCTTTTTCTCCTTTCGCGGTTGTCGGTTATTTCGATTCGTCCATATAAGGGGTTCCTCCCGCGATGATGTTAATCATAGGGATGTACTCGTCGTCTACCGTAAGAGTTTCTCTATCTTTTCCTCCGGATGCATTATCCTTCTGCGGAACGCGAGGGGGAACTGGTCGTTCATCCGCCGTCCTTTTCATGGGATTATTTCTGGCGTCTTCTCTTATTTGGGTGGCAAATTCTCCTAAATACCCTTCTTCCACCAGTCGTTCTATCGCCGATTTTAATTCTCTGCACGCTTCTGTGGAATGTCCCCTGGCTTTGTGGAATTTACAATAAGCATTTTCCCTTCTCCCTAGAAGCACTCCTGGTTTCGTAGGCGCAGGGTAGCGAATGGGAAGATTTCGCTGCTCTGCTATCGCTAAAATCTCTGCCATTGGTACATTAAGGGAAGGAAAATCTGGGTCGTATGTCCGATTTTTATAAGAATCCCCTTGACGTCGAGTGGGGGAACCACCGGTCTTTCCCTTCGAAGGATGACCCTTTTGTCTATTGGAGACTTTGGGGATATGATCCTTCCGCCTGGCGTAATCGTCGATAAAATGATCGTCAGGAAGGGGCTTTGCGGGAGTAGCGGTAATTTGAGATGTCCCGTGCGACACGTTATACGTCCTATCTCTGTTTTCTTCTTCTTCCATTTTTGCATAATTATGAGCTTTAAGTCTCAACGCGTCTAAAGTCACTAGAGGGTCCACCATGAGCGCGTCTTTCAGCTTTCCGTAGTGGCAGTTCCTTTTCAGGGCTTCTATAGCAAAATCAATAGTAACGCCCGACGTTAATGACATTTCCAAATGAAATTCCTTTAAGGTTTCTTGAGGCATTCGTTGTATGTCAAATAACGCGGTGGTAGATTTCCTGTTTGGAATCGCCGTACTAAATCTGCTCCGGAATTTAGATTCTAACTGTGAGAAATTACTAATGGATCCACCAGGGAGGCCCTCAAACCAGAGACGCGCAACACCCGACAATGTCATAACAAATATTTGGCACAACACCGCATCACTGTGGGTCTGAAACTGAACAAAATCCTTCACTTTATTGATATACGAAATGAGATCCTTGGTGCCATCATAAGTATCAGTGGGAATCTTCACGCGTCGACTGACCCTGTGACGCCTTACACGGCGGCTAAACGGGTGGCCCGATGTATCATCAAGAATTTCACGCGCATGACGCGGGGGAGATATTTCAGCCTGACGCCCTCTATTTCATGGTTCTGGCGTAAGATGTCGCCTAGGAGATCGACTATGACTCCTGGGCGAACGACTTCGATACCTTCGACTAATGGATCTTTCACTGTACTCGGGAGACAAACTCCTGTTGGCTCCTTCCCTCCGTCCGTCCCCACGGTTCCTAACCTCCTCAAGTTGCCTATCTCCCTGCGGGAGGAGACCTTGCGGCATCTGTGGTACGTAAGCCTCTACTCTTCCTTGAGTGAACTGCACAACATTAGCCGGGGGATCTCCCGCGGGCAAAGGCATCTGGAGGTTTTCTGGAAACAACGGTGATAAAGGTCGATCAGCGACAATAGATGGTGTGAATATGACGCGGGGAGGGAGACTAGATCCAGAAGCACCAGGCGTGATTTTTGCGGCCATTTCAGTCAAATATTCCAACCGAGAACGAAGGGCCGCTATTTCCATTGCAAAAGGATGTTCATGGTTAAGTACAGATCCCCTCGAAAGAGGAGTGGAGAAGTCAGATCCCGCTATCTGAGATGACGAAATGACCGCTTGCGAGGAGACAAGTCCTCCTGTGCTTCCGACCGAGAGGTCTAGAGATCCCGAAATAATTGGTTGCGACGTCATAGAGAGATCAGCAGTAGCAAAAGGGAATAACTGTCTGCGGATTGAGAAAGGGATATTAGAGGATGATGATCGGATCGGCTCCGATCCTGTGGTCATGACCGTTCCAATCTTCTAACTAGACGGAGCTTGGCTATTAAGGACGCTCACTTAATATACCAAAGCTCTCAATGAAAGCACCATTTGATAAGATTCAAGATCGTGTCTGATCAGAACGGCGGTGATTGGCGTCGGATGTACCTGCAAAGCGCCGGAGGGGGGGCTCCGGCGTAGGCACTTCGATGCCTAAGTCAGTTCGGGGGTACAAAGTAACAAGAGGTTCTGCTGGGTGATCTTGATCTTACCTTCTGTTTAAAAAAGTGAGGATATTTATAGGCCTCGATGGCGATACCTGGCGATAACAGTCCAGGTGATGTCTGGTGATGACGTCATGAGGGATGCCAGTAGGTGACGTCATGAGCGATATCTAACGGGGCTACCGGGAGCGATAACCTCATGGTTCCCGAGGATGGGATGGTGTCGTGCGTATAGAGATGCGTGAGTCCCCCCTCCGCTGATGTCGACCATCCTAGGAATCCTTCGCTGATCCCTGGGCGATATGAAGATATACTACGGGACTTATAGGAATCCGTCCCGGCAGGAGCCGCAAGTGTAGTAGCACCGTGAGGGTTGTCTTGATTGTTATCACGCGAGTTGTTGGAAATAAAGAAAAGTGGCATGCATGTCAGCTTTGAGCATATTCCCTGAGAGGATAATGCTGAGGCAGACGGCCTGGCCAAACTCGCCGCAAATCCGGACACATCCATACCTAAGGGCATATACTACCGAGAGATATCGGTACCCTCCTTCATGGAAGAGAAAGCATCACTTTGCGTGGAAGAAATTGAACATGACTGGCGAATCCCGATAATAAAATACTTGAAACATGAGGAGTTACCCGCGGATAACGCCGAGAAAAAGAAAGTACTGAAACAAGCGGCATGGTGCACATACTACGATGGGGAACTGGTTCGGAGATGCTTTTCTCACCCAGCCGCCAAATGTATAATAGAACAAGATGGTCTTCACGCCTTGTGAGAAATCCATGAAGGGATATGCGGCATGCACGCAGCAGGCGGCACCTTGGCTGCGCAAGTTTTCAGGTCTGGATTCTACTGGCCTACTATTCGAACATGTCAGAAATGTCAGGAGTTCTCCAAGATTCCTCGACAGCCCGCCACAAAAATCTCTGAAATTGTGGCCCCTTGTCCTTTCGCGAAATGGGGGATCGATATCCTAGGACCGTTTCCAAAGGCAAGGTCTCAACTAAAATTTGTGGTCATGGCAGTAGATTACTTCACAAAATGGGCAGAAGCGGAAGCGGTTGCCAACATCACAATGGAGAGAATTTGGCGTTTCTTTAAACACCAAGTTATTATGAGGTTCGGTGTATCCCGTGTCCTGGTCAGTGACAACGGGACGCAATTCACTAGCTAGTTCTTTAGAGACCAATGCACAGAATTCCAGATCGAACAAAGGTTCTCTTCCGTGGCTCACCCACAGACCAACAGTCAAGCGGAGGTGACAAATTGAAGTATTCTCAGTGGCATAAAGAAAAACCTGGAAGGATCTAAAAAGAAATGGCCAGACGAGCTGTCGTACGTGATGTGGGTGTATCGCATTACCGTTAAAACTAGTACTGGAGAAACGCCTTTCGTACTAGCCTTCGGCACTGAGGCCGTCACACCGGTGGAGATCGGTACTTTGAGCCTACGAGTGGCGTACTTTAGGGAGGAACTGAACGAGGAAAGGTTGTGAGCAAACCTTGATGCGTTACCAGAATGGCATGAGGAAGCCCTTCTGAAAATGCTCCATTATAAATAAAAAATGGCGCGTTATCACAATAGGCGCTTCAAAGAACAAGTGCTAAAAGTAGGTGACTTGGTACTCAGAGACAAACGAGCCACCGAACATTGTATGCGGAAACTCAGTCCGAACTGGGACGGCCAATACCGCGTTACCCGCGTTATCAGAAATGGAGCGTATCGCCTGGAAATACTTGACGATACTCCCTTACCCAACTCTTGGAATATTGCTCGTTTGAAATTATACCATGCTAGATCTTGATATATCTCTGCACCTTTTTGCTGACGCCAGCCCTAACGTGAGCTAACACTCGAATAGAGAATGTTCTTGTGTGTTTTGTGGTTGTTGACTATGTGCAGATGATAAATGAAGAAGGGTGCCAGGAGTGAAAAGTCCTATCCTTGTGACGGTCGGTCCTGATCAGACGGCTCACTAAGTGAGGGCACACCCTGGCATACCTAAAAATAAGTGTCGGAAGTGAAAAGTCCTATCCTTGGGGGGCAACCACGCTAACACAGGCGGGCCGCTAAAACGAGGCATGTTTTGACACCCCCGGGAGTGCAAAGTTCTATCCTTGTGGCAACCGTGCTATCTCTCCCAGCGGCCGCAAATCCAACTCTGCGCAAGTTGCTCAAGTTAACCTGATGGGTAACGGGCCCAGATTCCCCCAGCGAACTTAGATCGGCCATCATATGAGGTGTGTTATCGCTACGAGGGCGATACATCGAGGCACTGGAAGGAACAAAGTGCAGGGTAAGAGGAGATGGAGGTTGGTTGGAAGAAGTACCCCCCATGAAGCCCAAAAGGACCATTAGACTGAAAGGGCAGAAAACCGACCCCCGTAAAGTCCTCGGTAAAGCCCAGGACAGTGGAATAGGAAGGAGGAAGTGTGGAGTTAAGAGAATTGGGCGAAGCGTCAAAAGACCCGGAAACGCCCATAACCCCCAAAGGGTCAGAAGACTAGCCGTCAAGAGGCGGCATCGAAGCAAAAAGGGCAGCATTGTCCCCTTCACTAATAACAGGATTCGTTGGCGGACTCGCGTTTTCCCCATCGAGTTGCTGCCTCTTGCTAGTACGTCGAAGTACATGGCCTAGGTCCATGTCGCCCGATGACGATAACTGGGTAGGGGCGACAATGGTATCCTGTAGAGAAACCACGAGTAAGAAGGATAAGAAAATAAAAGAAAGCGTCAAAGAGCGCTAAGAAGCAATGACTGAAATAGTGCGACCATAAAAGAAACACATACAGTGACAGTGTCGCCGACCGCGTCTGAAGAAAGACTAAGGGTGGCAACGTGCACTGTCTTCTTCTTTTTCTTCTTTGGGGGAGCCCGGGAAGAAGATGCTGGAACAGGAGCAACGACAATGGATACAACCGGGATAGAAACAGGAATGGTGACGGATCCCTCACCAGCCGCGGAAGAAGGCGCTTGGATGGGGTTTACAGTCATAGTAGATGATATGACTGGAGTAACAGTGGCAGCGGCAAAGAGCGGCAGTGGAAATTTCCTCTCTCCTCTTTAAAGCCCTCCGCTCTCGTCTCCTAACGCTTTTCGGCTTTCAATCAGGATCAGAAGCTACACAATCACAACATAACGTTAGCGTTAGTACTGCCGAAAGTAACAAAGAAAATGACACAACACTCACTCTCAATACAGGCTTGAATGTCAGTGTCGCAAGCCAACTTGCGAGTATGAACGTAGATGTCCAACTCGAGCAGTTTATCTAACCAACCTTGTTCATGCTGAGGAAGAGCCGTCCGACGACCCCAGGCACTGTCCTTGATAGCATGGTTAAAACCAGTCCTCCACTGGGGGCTAGGTAGCTCGATAACAAAAAATTCATTCTTCTAATCTTCGATGGAAGACTCAAGGTGCAGGATTTCCAGGTGAAGGGTTTAAGAGAATCATCATCATAACGGGGTGATATCGCTATCACACCCCTACGGCTATACAATTGGAAAAGAGATTTAAGTAATAAAAGGGAAGGAGAGGTAATCCCTTTGTATCTACAGAGTTCTAAAAATGCATAAACGCAACAGTACGCGTTAGGAGCCAATTGAATGGGATTCACATCCAGAGCAACAAACAACCTTTCGATAAAAGGATCAAGAGGGAACTTGAAGCCATAGCCAAACATCTTGGCATATAAGAGCCTGCTATTACTAGGCATTACACTATTAAGGCGAAGTGAATCAGAAGCAACAGAAGGCTTATAATCCTCAGGGATATGGGCATTGTGCTTAGACAAATGATCTTGAAGTATGGATGAGGAGGTGATGGTGGTGGCAGTACTCTCAATTTTTTCCTCATCAACAGACTTGGTACGAATTCTAGCCATGGCAAAAATAAAGAAAAAGATGAAGAAGATGGCAGATGAGGATAGAAATACCTTTTTGGAGGAAAAACTCAGAACGCCCAGACGTTGGAAAGAAAAAACACAAGTCGGCTCGAGAGGGAGAAGCGAAAATGAAATAACAAAAGAGGGAAAAATAACATGTATAGTGGTCAGCCAAAATGACTGTTGCAACCGTCGTCGCCTGGAAAAGACGTGAGCAATGAGTACAACCCTAGAAAAGCGAAAAGACGCCTTGATCTCGTCAGTTCCTAGGGCACGGCAATCCCTAGGGTCTCCATGAACAGACATGTGTATTCTAGCTATCATGACTTCTCTCTCGCATTAATGAGGGGATCCCGAGCATTAAATGCTCTGACAAGTGTAATCGATTTTCAAATCAAAACAAGCGCGACAACGCGGAGACAAAAATATCGTGGCGCTGTGTTAACTCTATAGACAGTTGTTGAGATAACGCAAAAGAAAGAGATAGCGCAACAAAGATCAATCATTATTCGAAGGGGAATTCTAAACGCTGTCACAAGCCAGGCGTTATTAATTATTAAAAACCGAATGGGATCAATGTTCGGAATAAAAAGAGAGAATAATTAACGGAGATGAGGGGAGCTCTTGAAGTTCCCCGCGGCATCAGCACAGTCTGATTACGGGAGCACCCCGACATTACCCCCATCGCCTTACTCCTCCTCTCCTGAAGAAAGGAAACCTTCCTCGCTCGCGTCTATTTCATTCATTTTTTCAGAGGCATAATCAGCTATCCTAGCCGGATCAAAAGACCCACCGCAATAGTAGTCCGCGAATCCCGCGGTAAAGGCTTGCATGGCTCTCTTCTTCCACCAGTTTATCTTTGAAGGCACCTTTGCCAGATCCGCGTTACAAGCCGATATCTCTTCACGAAGAAGAGAATTTCTTTTGTCCGTCGACACCAGCTCTGCCTCCAACAACCCAACCTTGGCCTTCCCCATAACTAGCTCTACCTCTAGCAATTCAACTTTGGCTTTGCCCTTAGACTTTTCTCTAGCAAGTTCGGCGCGACAATCATTTAGCTCCGCCAGGGTACGAGTTTGAAGTCGTGTTAACTCCTTCACTTTAGCCAAGGTGGCATCCAATCGCTCCTTCGAGTCAGACGAACCTCCAAGTTTGTCACCATGAGCCTCAAGAAAGTAATGCATGTGGCGAAAGCCGGCCAGTGCGTCATTCAGAACACGTGCGTGCTGAATATCGGGGGGAAGCCGCAGCAACGCCTCTTTATCCTCAGGCGAACCGAATATCTCACAGGCCAGGAAGGTCGTCGGCTGATCTCACGACAACGGGTCCGACACCTCTAAGGCACGAAGCCCGTTAGTGCCTAAGGTTGACAAATCCAGCCGGTAAGAAGGAACTCCTTGAGGACCCTGAGGGGAAAGATTGCCGATAATGGAGGGAGAAGAACCCTTGGCGAAATCGTCGACACCCGAAATGGAAGTAAAGAATAATGGTTGGGGACCCCCTATTGGTGTGTCAGGAAGCACGCTCGAGTCGGGAGCTGACATCACCACGTCATGAATACAAGGAGAGTCAGGGGCATTAGTCGGTGGAAGCGAATCTGCCGCTAACGGAACTTCAGTAACCTTGGGAGGAGCGTCAGTTGACACCTCAGCAACCTTTGCTGTTTCAGAAGTACTCGCCACAGTAGAGGCGTCAATCACCATGGTAGGGACTTCGCCTACCGTTTTAGAAGAAACCTTAGCAGTCAGATTGTTTTTCTCCACTCTGAGTTTCTTTCGTTGAGTCGGGGAAGCATGACGAAGCTCTGTCTCGATGTCCATTTCCTCGCTATCGCTATCAATTATCCTAGTTGTAGGACGACTTGAAGTTGCTCCTCTACCCCGAACAGGTAGCCAATTATCAAGGAAGCGAGAGGCTCAGGCAGAGATGTCGTGCCCTCCCCCTGCGACTATCTTAGTTCTCCTCTTTTTTGGCAGAGTAGTCTGACGGCTGGAACCCTCGGGCGGTGGAGAAGCCGGCAGCATTTGGAGCGGTATCACGTTTAAAGGAGCGTCATTCCCTCTAGACGATTGACCCTCAGTGTTTTCTGCCAACGAAGCATGTTAGAACGGCAAGTAAAATTAAGTGATAATGCGGAAGAAGAAATGCTTACCCGTAACGCACTCTTCCAAACACTTATACAAAGCGAATTCTTGAATACGGAAAGACGTATCTATCTCTAGTAAGGCGTTAGTGTGAGATAACTCATCCCTCGTCAACACCCCTAAGTTTAACCAGACAACACTAGTAATCTCCTGATTAAAGCCCCTACGCCATAAATGGGAAGGTAGTTCGAGCACGAAGAAACCGCTCTTCCAATCAGCTACAGTTTCCTCAAAGCCCTAAAATTTTTGCCAGAATGATTGCACGAATGCGACATTCCACCGTGGGGCAATATCGACCAAGAAGTTATGACAACTCAGGCTAAAGAATTTGTAGATTAAATTGACGGATGGAGTAAAGATATTCTTCATCTCGCAAGCATAAAGAAATGCATAAATACCGCACCAAGAAGAAGGGGTTATCTGAGCGGGATTTAGATCATACTGGCGTAGCAATCTCTCTACAGAAGTATGAAGTGGAAAGTGAAAGCCGTAGAGAAACATTTTAAAATAAACCATTCTATACTTCCCCCATAACGGATCATGAAGCCGCCAGTCATCTAGGGGAATGATAGGAGAATAGTTGGGGGGAAAGAAAACACCTTGACCCTCTAATTCAGCCCTCAGAATCATTTTGCACGATAAAATACTGCGCGTCCTTTCGATTTCTGGATCTAGTGGCCTCTAAAGACCCCTAGTAGCTCTAGTGTAGCGCATATTGATACAGTAAAAGAAAAACCAGAGTGAAATAAAAGCAAATACCTTGAAGGAGAAAACAATGAGTAGACCACCGGCGCCGACGAACTGTTGAAGGAATTTCCCTTGAGTAGAAGAAGAAACAGAAAGAAAGTATAACAGAGGAAAATTCGAAGCGCGAGTAAAAGTGTGAGAAGAAAGCAGTTGTTCCCTTTTAAAGGTCAAACTAAGCAACTGAGCGACTTGTGAGAATAAGACACGCAAAGTAAAAAATGACACGTGGAATGGTCTCAGAGGAATATTTATGACTAAGCATTTATATCCTCGAGAAAAGGCTGTTAGCGGTTGAAAAATGAAGAATGGTTGCATTGAACGATAACCGATCGCTCAGCGTTAACTGTCTAAGGGCCGTAGAAGTTAACGCGGAATATAATAGCGAGAAAGCAAGCACCAACAACGTTATTTTATTCATGATAAGCCATACAGCATCTACAATATGCATGGTGTGTGAAGATTAATCCTCGTCAAGCCAGTAAGAAGGCCAGTAGGAGTTATCTCCATCCGAGGACGGAAACTCCTCGTCAGCGAAAGGGAAAGGCTCGCCGGCCCTTTTCTCTCGACCAGGCTTTGGTGGACTTCACTCCCTTTTAGTAGTGGGAGCCGCTACCTCGACACTGATGCCGCTGGAGGAACCCCATTCCATGAAACGATTGATGTGAGGAAACAGTTCATCGCCCCTCCGAACAGTAGGGACATAGAGGTCAAACGGCACGCTGCCTGCCTCAAAGGCCTTTCTCTTCGGCCTCTTGCGACCTTTGCATCGGGCAGGTCGCCTTTTCAGATGCGGCGAAGGAGGATCGTCGGAATCCGACGAAGTCGGAGGAGTTGATGGGGACTCGCGCTCAATGGCATCTCCAAAATATGAATCAGCCATGGAACTTTAAGCAATCTGAACGGAGAAATGTGAAGAAGAAGATGAATAGGAAAAAGAAGAAAAAATCTCATTAAATAGCCGGAGCGAAGAGGACTTCCCGCTTTCTCGCGCGACCTTTGAGAAAGGTCAATGCGCTTCGAGAAGAATAATCTTAATTGCTGAAGAAGATCCTGTGATCGTGCCTGTCAAAATTTCTCACTAATCAAGAGACACCGAAAAACCACCTAATCAGTTGATACTGAAGAGGCGGCGCGAAGTCAATGCGGAACGGTTCATAAGAGTAACTGTTGCTACCTGACGACCAAGAAATAGCAAGCGATGCAGAAGCTCAACCAATAGCGGACTCATTTTCAGTTGGGCTGATGTGGCACTCAACTGAAACATTAACTGGCACGTTGCGAAAAGAAGAGAGAAAAAATGCAAGATAGCGAAAAGATACTTTATTTATGGCCTAACGGCCCGAAGTATACATCCGCCTACACACTGAGAACATACAAAAGAAGATAAAGGGAAGCGACGACGGTAGCGAGCGGTCAAGCATTGGACCCGACATCGTCCTCCCCCGGCACCACAAGAACCTCCCTCAGCGCATCTGCAACAGATGTCAGTTCAGAGGAACAAACCCTCATTCCCTTCAAGTAGCACCCCCAGCATGTCTTTCCTGTGTCGCAGCATGGTGACCAGCACCTCGATGCGGGAGACGATGGCGGCCAGCTTCGTCACTCTCTCCAAGGGGCTGAAGTCCTCCAAGGAAGTCCCGAGCTGCCTGGACAAGAGCGGGGTCATCATCCCTTGGAGCTCCATGATATCCTTAGAGGTCTTCCTTACCATGTTTTCCAGAAAATCAACATCGGCCTCAATCAGATTCTTCAGAGTATGGGCTTTGGAGAGCAAGAAGTTTCTGGTTAGATCGTCCATAGTAAAAATGCCAAAAGAAGTGCTAAAAAAGATGAGAAATTTGCGTGGTGAAAGTTCAAATTTATAAGCCCAAGTAAGAAGCAGTTGAGGACACATGTCCCTCGAAAGCCGTGCCACCTCAATATCTCTAGACCCGTCAAGCATGACGTGGGAACGAGAAGAAGCGTTAGCCCTTCGTAAACACTCGGGCTTGTTTTCAGTTGGGCTTGTGATAACAATTAAGGAAATTCCAAGGGCATTTCCGTCTTCATACCAACTTTGAGACCGGAACCCTACAGTGCCTGCCGGGCGTCAACCGTGGAGTTACCGCCCCCTTTTGAAGAGGAGATCCCTGGGATGGTCGACATCAGCGGCGGCGGGGGGAGTCTCACGCGTTATCTACTCATACGCACGGCGTCATCCCATCCCAGGTCAGCCATGACGTCACTCGAGGCGTTATCTTGGGAAGATAACGCCCACCCCCCAGAGGTAACGCCCACGCTCTGCCTATAAATACCCCACCATTCGAAATGAGAGGTAAGCCTAAGATCGCTACTCGAACCTCTGCTAGTTGGAACAACCTTACTGACTTAAGCATCCGAGTCTCTACGCCGAAGCCCCCCTCCGGCGCTTTGCAAGTACACTCGACGGCAACTGCAGTAACTTCGAGTGGCCATAATCCTTACCCCAATTCTCCAGAAGTCTGAATCTTATTAGTTACGCAAAAGCAAACATGGTAGGTGATTTCACACAAGAATACATCTAGTTTTTGATAACCTTTGTAAGAAGAGCCGACTTAGCAGTCAAAGTTACAAAGGTGTGTGACACCTTCTACTACTGAAGGAGATTTTGTTGTTGCTACGGAAGATAGTAGGGGTGTACACGGGTCGGTCCGGTCCGGTTCTTGGGTTAGAATCGGACCAGACCGGACTTACCAGTTCTTGTCCAGGACAGAACCGGGCCAGCCCGGATACTTCCAGTCCGGGTCGGGCCGGTTTCGGTTCTGGCCCGGATTTATTTTTTTATTTATTTTTAACTTAAAACCAAATCTTGCACACAAATACAAAAAAAAGTGGGAGCCAAGAGGGTTTGAACCTCTCCCCTTTAATATAATTGGTGATGAGTTAACCATTGAACCAAATGGAAACTTTGATGTTATTGTGCATATATATATATATATATATTTATATATTTCCGGTTCAACCGGTTGGATAAATATATAAATATATCAATTTTGTTTTTAAAATATCAAATAAAAAGAAAAAATGATTACTTTTAATTGATTTTAAAATAAAAAAAGAAAAAATGCATAATACATAGTAATTTAAACATTAATACAATCTAAATTAAAGCATAAAACTCTAAACAATTAGTAAATTTTAATTTTATGACAATTGATAATAATTAATAACTATATTATTAATAATTAATGGTCTTACTTTATACATATTAACTATATAAATGACTATTGCAATTTACAATAATATATTACTAGAATGTGTCATCTTAACTATATAAATGGCTATTAAAATTTTATTTCTTAGTTCATATAACGTCCTTAATAAAATTTTATTTTTAAAATAACAAATAAAAAGAAAAAAATTAGGACTTTTAATTGAGTTTAAAATAAAAAAAGGAAAAATGCATAATACATAGTAATTTAAACATTAATACAATCTAAATTAAAGCATAAAACTCTGAACAATTAGTAAATTTTAATTTTATGACAATTGATAATAATTAATAACTATATTATTAATAATTAATGGGCTTACTTTATACATATTAACTATATAAATGGCTATTGCAATTTACAATAATAGATTACTAGTATGTGTCATCTTAACTATATAAATGGCTATTAAAATTTTATTTCTTAGTTCATATAACGTCCTTAATAAAATTTTGTTTTTAAAATAACAAATAAAAAGAAAAAAATGAGGACTTTTAATTGAGTTTAAAATAATAAAAAAAGGAAAAATGCATAATACATAGTAATTTAAACATTAATACAATCTAAATTAAAGCATAAAACTCTAAACAATTAATAAATTTTAATTTTATGACAATTGATAATGATTAATAACTATATTATTAATAATTAATGGGCTTACTTTATACACATTAACTATATAAATGGCTATTGCAATTTACAATAATAGATTACTAGTATGTGTCATCTTAACTATATAAATGGCTATTAAAATTTTATTTCTTAGTTCATATAATGTCCTTAATAAAATTTTGTATTTAAAATAATAAATAAAAAGAAAAAATGAAGACTTTTAATTGAGTTTAAAAGAAAAAAAGGAAAAATGCATAATATATTAGTAATTTAAACATTAATACAATTTAAATTAAAAGCATAAAACTCTATTATTAATAATTAATAGCTATATTATTAATAATTAATTGTCTTATTTTATACGTATTAACTATATAAATGGATATTACAATTTACAACTATATTATTAGAAAAAATATATATGCATGAGGAATTTTAATATAGTTTAGAAGGAAAAAAGAAAGAGGAGGAGTTAAGTTTAGAAAGAAAAAAAAGGGGAGTCAAGAGGATTTGAACCTCTCCCCTTTAATATAATAAGTGATGAGTTAACCATTCAACCAAATGGAAATATTGATATTATTGTGCATATATATACATATATATAAATATTTTTATATATATATTTCCGGTTCTCCGGGCCGATTCTTGGATTTGAGGGTAGGAGAACCGAACCGGGTAAAAAAAAAAAACAAAACGGATCGGTCTGGTCCGGGTCAAAATAAAGGACGTTTCCGGTCCGGTTCCCGGTCCAGACCGGTTCTTGTACACCCCTTGATAACAATTGATATACCCCCAGGGCATTTTAGTCCAGGCAGGGGGTGCGTCATCTTCAGCTACTGTAGGGCCCGCCTGGCCTCTTGCTAGTCCTGCTACCGGGGGGTGGTCGACGTCAGCGGGGGGGCCCCATCCAACACGATATGGCGCTTATTCCCACACCCGGTGCGCCATAAGTATTGATATCCCAAGACAGCACTCCCGACCAAATATCCTATAAATACCCCCTCCTAGGTAGAAAAGGAGGAGGACTCTCTCTCTCTACTCTCTCTCACTACTACTCCTACATACCCCTTATATTTCGCTACTTATACTGACTTGATCGTCGGAGTACCTGCGCCGGGGACCCCCTCCGGCGCCTTGCAGGTGTAGCGGCGGCGAGGACCACCCCCTCAGAGGTGAATATCGCCAAGATTCTTCCTACCCCGGGTATAATCGAATCATATTTTATCACCCCTAGAAGATAGAAAGAAGACAATATGGATGAAGAAATTTATTGAAGAACTTAATTTTAAGCAAAATTAGTATTTGTTGTGTTGTGATGATACAAGTGTTATTTACCTTCATACATTTTATTCAAGATTGAAGCATATTATCATTAGATATTATTAGATTAGAGATATGTTGAATACTAAGTCCTTAAAGCTTCTAAAGATTCATACTAATGATAATGAGTCTTATAGGTTGAAAAAGACATTACTGGAGGAGAAACTTGAAAAATATTATTTGGTCACCAAGTTGGTGAATATTCTCTAATTGTCTGCTGACTTTGCATATATTTGTCATCTATTCTAATTGCATTTGAGATGATGATACTGCTAATTTGAGCATATTTCTCTTTTTTTTGCAGAAACAAAGCAAAGGAGATGATCATGGGAGAAAAAAGCAAAAGAGCCTAGAAAAGAGAACAAAATGATCAAGTGGTGACCAAAACCCATTTCTAGTGCATCTGTGTCTCATCCCTTGACCAAAGAAAGAGTGAGTGGAAGTGTTAACCGTGCGTGGGCTAGGGACGCGATTTGAAAGAGGAGCTCACCAAAGATCTTTTCAAAGAACTAGAAGATCTTATCTATTGATGTTTTTAGTTGTAAGAAACCAAAGGAACAAGATTCGATTTTAAATTTGAAATTTAGGATTTTATTTTCTAGAGATAATTAAGGAAAAGTTTCACTACTTAAGCTTCCCTTGTTTTATCATTTAGAAGAGACATTTTCCATCTTTTGAATTTTTGGATAATTTTTAGTTTTAATTTCTACTTAGCTACTCATTTCTAGTAAAGGCAATCGAGGTTTATGATTCATATTATTGTGTGATCTAATTGTTCTTAAATAAATTATGCATTTGTATTTCTTCTCTTTCTGATTTAATGTCAACTTTGTTCTTGTTAAAATTGTGGTTCAGCCGGCCTAGGTGATGTGACCCAAAGAGCCTCCCAAGGACCCGTGACTTAAGCCATAGCACAGAGGATGACCTTATGGCTCGAGCGAGCCCTAGCCAAGTAGGACTCAAGCACGCACCACCAAGAAATGGCGTGATGATGTGATCATGGATGTACCACTGATAGACACCACATCGCAAGGACCGATCACTTGAAGCATAGCGAGGAAATTAAGCCTTTGGTTCGAGACCTAGATGAGTAAGGAGCCTTCCCAAGCCAAGAATCGGGTTGCAATGCTGATCGCACACCATACCGAGAGCCTAAGTACTCACAATGGAACCTATCGGGAGGAACCTGTCTGGAACTAGCCGGTACCCGAACCAGCCCGGATGCCTTACGGGAATCTACCAGGATCAGATACCGGTGACATCAGCCTAATACTGAGAGCAAGGAAAATTATCAGGAAACAATTGGGAAGTTATCGGGATCCCGATAACCACTTACACCCGGAAACTACCGGCTCCTGATAACCACTTGCACCACTAACAGTTTCACGCCCATGACGTCTTGGACATTTTGGAGGATCGAGCTAATGGCTTACTGATAAGTACCCTATCGGCATACCGTTAGGCTCCCCAATTTAATAAGTTTCTATACTTTATTTTGTAAGGCCAACCATGTATAAATAGGCTGATACGACCAAAGTTACCTAGGATGCGCTTGAATGATGATCTAGTTTGAAGGTTTGAGATTGACGCGGAATTTGGTGGATAACTCACTTGGGGACCTTTGACGGACGGCTAGTCAACCTAGTTGTCGCCTAATGAGGTTCTCACAAAGAGATCTTGGACGGACTTGGTAATCGGCCACTTGGACGGACGTGATAGTCGGCCTCTTTGACAGATTTGATAGTCGATCACTTAACACCTTGTGATAGGTTGAATCGAGTCCACGATTCGTCGCAATTTCAGTTTTACTTGCCTAACTCTTGGCTTGCGAAACCTAAAGGAAAGCACAAGGTTCGAGTCCACGAATAAAGGGAATCCACCCATAAGACAAAGTCTCAATTTGGTTAAAATATCTTTGTATATTCTGTATTAATCACAAAGCTAATTGGCTCCTTATATAGGCAAAGCCTAGTATAAGTTTAACTAGAAGTACAAGTTCTAATTCTCCTAGAAGTAGGAGTTCTAGCTAAGAAATAACTCTAATAACTTAAACAACTAATTAATAAATATACAAAAATATTCCAGAAGCTTGAGAATAGCTTTTGGACGGATGGGCTTCAAGTTGGTCCGCAATCCTCAAGTTGTGGGCTGCCGTACGTTCACACTACGCACCAAAATATTGACCCGCACTATCTTTCAATCCGCTCGTCTGATTGGGCTGAAACTTGGTCCAATCGTTCCCAACACCAAAAAATATAGGAAACCAAGTTCCCTTACATGGTCCAGGCCTGACTGGTCTATAAAATGGTCGATGTCACCGACTGACGCGTCTAGGACTCCCAATGCAAGTAAGACATTGTCCTTGATAATGTAGCTCTGCCCTAACTCTCAAACGGCTCATGCGTTTGGGCTTAAATTTGGACACAAGCTTGCTAACATATTTTAGTTTATGAAACCAATTTGATCGCAAGCAGTTGACTTCGTTATGATCGAATTAACTCAAACACAGTCGCCTATTGCGCCTATGCATTGACAACTTGTGTATGGAAATGTCACCATGAACCATCTTGAGATCTACTCGTCCAAATGTCCTCAAATTTAGATATGATCATCCTAAGACACCAATAGGTCTTGTATTTACTTTGGTTGCCCGATTGAAGCCTTGCTTCCATGTCTTGGCTTAGTTAGATGTGAAGCCTTGTGCTAAGCGCCTCCAAGCCACCTTCCAAGTCATCCTTCGCCTAATGGCTGGATCCAGTAGCATCTCTTGCCTTGTCTCCATGTGTAGAGGTTGTATTAACCTCACTAGCTACTTTATAATTTCCTTGGCTCGAGGTATTCATTTGATTGGCCTTGGCTGCAAGGCGTGTGCACGTTGTGCGTGCGATGGGGCTAGCCATGAGGCTAGGATCGTATCATTACCCCCCCCCCCTTCGAAAAGATTCATCCTCGAAATAGTTTCCTTAATGACAACAATACTCCTCAAGTTAGAATAAACAAAGGAAACACAAGAAGGAACAGGATTACCCAAGACATCTAACTCAACGGTGGTGTCTCTATGTGCGGCGATGGTTTGGGTCAAACCAATGTCTCTCTTCACGGTTGACTTGTTGACTTGAGTAGGCAACCAAGGCTGGTGTAAGCTCATCCTATCTCCCTCAACAATCACAAAGGACCGCTTCAACTCTTCATTGTATTCCTTAGCCGAACAAGGAATACTCAATCGCTCCATGTGAGCTACGGTTTGCTTAAGTGGTACTCGTGCGTTCATCAACTCCTTGCCCACCCCTAAACTTTACAAGTACTCCATAGATCAAGGGTTTAATGGTACCATAAGCACAAAACCATAAGAAAATCCTTTACAAGCAAAGATAAGCGAAAATTCGCTAGCAAAGATAAACTTGCACACCAATGAATAGCTCACGGCTCCAAGAGCTCTATCATCTCTTTTCATCAACCCATGCTCATTTTTTTCATGGGGGCTGTTTTGTTTACTAAGGCTCTCTTTTTTAACTCTCAATATTTCTTTCTTCCTCTCAATATCTCTAGCAACTTTCCATTCATCATAACTCTTCTCTAAGTACTTTTAATCTTCAATGATTGCAAGAGGTATTAATGGTGCTAAGTAGAACTTTCACCCCACTTTCACTAGCTCATAGCTATTACCCCTTTTATAGACCGCTCTAGCTTGCTGCCATGGTCAACTAAGAATAATGTGGCTCGACCGCATAGGTATCACATCACAAAGGATCTCATCCTTGTAATGCCTAATCGAGAAAGAAACCAAAACTTACTTCGTTACCTTTAACTCTCTACCGTTGATCATGCATCACCGCAAGTAAGGTTTTGGGTGCTTAATTGTTGGAAGATTCAACTTATGTACAAATAATGTGCCTGCATAATTCGCTGAATTCCCATTGTCAATAACCAATGAACACCTTTTCTCTTCAACTAGACAGCGAGCGTAAAATAGCCCTTCTTTTTGTTCACTCACTTGTGCCTCCTTTTGTACGCTCAAGTCAAGTGTTTTAGCATCATCATACTTTTAGGCTCCTTATGTACAAGTCGCTTGACTGTCATGTGTCGTAGCGCACATTAGGGTCTCGCGTTTCGTCGTCTCACTATACATCTCGGTTCTAGCTATCAAAATAACCAGATCTTTCTGTCTATAAACCTTCATCCTTTCAACCTCTTTTCCAAGGAGGTTAGTTAATTCTTTCAATGACATTCTACTCAAAGCTTCGTTCGACATTCCTGAAATTCACAACATAAACAAACAAGTGTAAAGTTGTCCTAAGAACTAGCACTCCCTCACGTGTTTTACTCTCGTGTTTATCCCTCTATTAATCTCACAAAAACTCACTTACTTTATCTTGAAGTTCCTTGTTGTTGTTCCTACACTCAACCATTAAGACAAACTCGAGAATTTGAAGAAACGCTTCTAAGGAAATTTTGCAAAGACAACTCAGCTTCGAAAGAATTTAGATGCTCAACAAATAATTTAGTTGCAAAGATCAACCAACTAAATACTTTCTAGGCTGGAATAGAAAATATTTATGGGCTAGAATAAAAATAAAAGGATAGTAAAGATATAAATCAAACCTTGAACGCCTAGAGCTCTGCTACCAACTGATGCGATCCTAGTTACCTAAGATGCGCTTGAATGATGGTCAAGTTCGAAGATTTGAGATTGACGTGGAGTTTGGTGGATAACTCACTTGGGGACCTTTGACGGACGGCTAGTCGGCCTAGTTGTCGCCTAATGAGGTTCTCACAAAGCGATCTTGGACGGACTTGGTAATCGGCCACTTGGACGGACGTGATAGTCGATCTCTTGGACAAATTTGATAGTTGATTACTTGACACCTTGTGATAGGTTGAATCAAGTCCACGATTCACTGCAATTTTAGTTTTACTTACCTAACTCTTGGCTTGCGAAACCTAAAGGAAAACACAAGGTTCGAGTCCACGAACAAAGGGAATCCACCCACAAGAAAAAAGTCTCAATTTGGTTAAAATATCTCTGTATATTCTATATTAATCACAAAGCCAATTGGCTCCTTATATAGGCAAAGCCTAGTACAAGTTTAACTAGAAGTACAAGTTCTAATTCTACTAGAAGTAGGAGTTCTAACTAAGAAATAACTCTAATAACTTAAACAACTAATTAATAAATATACAAAAATATTCTAAAAGATTGAGAATATCTTTCGGATGGATGGGCTTCAAGTTGGTCTACAATCCTCAAGTTGTGGGTTGTCGTGCGTTCACACTGCGCACCAAAATATCGACGAGCACTATTTTTCAATCCCCTCGTCCGATTGGGTTGAAACTTGCTCCAATCGTTCCCAACACCCCAAAATATGGGAAACCAAGTTCCCTTCCCTGGTCCAGGCCTGACTGGTCCGTAAAATGGTCGATGTCGCCGACTGATGCGTCTAGGACTCCCAATGCTAGTAGGACATTGTCCTTGATAATGTAGCTCCGCCATAACTCTCAAACGACTCTTGTGTTTGGGCTCAAATTTGGACATAGGCTTGCTAACATCTTGAAGTTTATGAAACCAATTGGATCGTAAGCAATTGACTTCGTTATGACCGAATTGACTCGGACACAGTCGCCTGTTGCGCCTGTGCGTTGACAGCTTATGTACGGAAATGTCACCATGAACCATCTTGAGATCTACGCGTCTAAATATCCTCAAATTTGGACACGATCCTCCTAAGACACCAATTGGTCTTATATTTACTTTGGTTGCCTGATTGAAGCCTTGCTTCCATGTCTTGGCTTAGTTGGATGTGAAGCCTTGTGCTAAGCGCCTCTAAGCCATCTTCCAAGTCATCCTTTGCCTAATGGCTCGATCCAGCAACATCTCTTGACTTGTCTCCATGTGTAGAGGTTGTATTAACCTCACTAGCTACTTCGCAACGTCCTTGGCTTGAGGTATTTTTTTGATTGGCCTTGGTCGCAAGGCGTGTGTGTGTTGTGCGTGCGATGGGGCTAGGATCGTATCATATGCCACCTCTCTCATTTTATAGTCAGTTTAGATTTGAATGATTTTGTTGAGTAGAGATAACTCCTTCCTTATCACCTAAACTCATTTTGTAGACTTCTAAGCCTTGATGGTGCTTTGATACTCTACAAGTAAAATGTAAACCATCAACCTTTGTATTTTGTGTAATCATGAGCAAGTTGTTCTTGAAACGAATCTTCATGTGCAATATATGTGTATGTTCTTTCCATCTCTAACCTCTACCCAAGTATTCAACGTGTTCTGCAACATCTTCACCGTACTTCATTCCTGCCATAAAATCCTTCTTGTTCATCTCGGTAATCTTCTTATTTCTTGTTTATCATTGCTTCCGTCCGCTGCGCATCCATTCATATCATCCTCTACCTCCTCTTTGTGTTCATCTTTGTGTCGTTGTTGTCTAAGGAAACTCTCGGCTAGATCCTAAACTCCGTTTAAATATTATTCGACCTACTCACCCTAGGTCAGACCATATCACGCCACCTTTAAGATGGCTATTATGCACCGTGGGCTTGACGGATCACACCAAACGGCCCTATCACATCAACCCTAGACATAGGCACAAAACAGAGTCCATCGCACACTCGCACAGCCCTATCGTACCATCATATAGAATACGGTTTCGTCACGCGATAGCACGGACGCAGCAACACGCCCTCACACGAAATGAGCCTGTTATGCCTTTTGGCCTTTCTAATGCTCATAGCACTTTTATGCGTTTAATGAACCATATTTTTCGTCAGTTTATTGGCATGTTTGTGGTGGTTTATTTTGATAATATTCTTATTTATAGTAAATCACTTGAAGAGCACTCTAATTACTTGCGCACCATATTCCTCACACTTAGAGCACATAGGCTTTTTGTTAAACTAACCAAGTGTGAATTTGCTCTAAATAGTGTGAATTTTCTTGGATTTGTGGTTAGTGTAGGTGGAGTGCAAGTGGATGAGGAGAAATTCAAGGCAATCAATGAGTGACCATGACTAACAAATGTAAGCAAAATTAGGTCATTCCGTGGCATAGCTAGCTTTCATAGGAGATTCATCACAAATTTCTCAACTATTGTCGCGCCACTCAATGGGTTGACCAAGAAGCAAGTGGGCTTCGTTTGGAGAGAAAGGCAATAGGAAGCTTCCAAAATCTCACAAGGCGCTTGATGCAAAGTCACATTCTTTCCCTTCCGGACTTTGCCAAGCCCTTTGAGCTAGAATGTGACACAAGTGGAGTGGGCATTGAAGCCATGTTGAATCAAGAGGGTCGCCCCATTCCATACTTTAGTGAAAAACTAAATGGCTCCTAACTCAACTATTCCACTTACGACCGTGAACTGTATGCGCTAATGAGGGCCTTGATGGTATAGGAGCACTACTTGTTGCTGAGCCAATTCGTCATCCACACGGACCACTTGAGCTTGAAGTTTCTCCAAGGCCAAGCGAAGCACAACAAGAGACACGCCAAGGGGATGAAGTTCATTGAATCTTTTCCATACACCATCAAGTACAAAAAGGGCCAAGATAATGTAGTGGCTAACGCCCTCTCTAGAAGGTACATTCTTATGACCACCCTTGATGCTAATTTTTTTTAGGTTAGCACATATAATAGGACTTTTTGATCATGATGATGATTTTTGTGAAATTTATAAAGCATGCAAAAATGGTCCTTACTTGCACTTTGTCAATCATGATGGTTTATTGTTTAAACATTATAAGCTTTGCATCCCTAAGTCTAGCATTAGGGAATTACTTGTGTTAGAAGCGCATGATAACGGATTATTCGGCCAATTTGGTATTGATAAAACCTTGCATGCTTTGAAAAAAATCATTTCTCTTGGCCAAAAATGAAAATTTATGTAGCTAGAGTAATTGAAAGATACGTGAAATGTAAAAAGGTTAAGTCTAAATTGATGCATCATTCTACTTACATGCCATTATCCGTAGCTAATCACTCATGGATTGATTTATTAATGAATTTTATGCTTGGTTTGCGTAGGTCTAGAAACGACAAAGATTTAAATTTTGTTGTTGTAGACTGTTTCTCTAAAATGACTCATTTCATTCCTTGTGCTAAACCTCATGATGTTATTTACATTGCTCAATTATTTTTCCAAAATGTAGTGCGTTTGCATGGCATACCTAGGAGCATTGTTAATGATTGTGACACTAAGTTTTTGAGTCATTTTTGGCGCACTTTGTGGGAAAAGCTAGGCACTAGGCTCCTCTTCTCTACCACGTGTCATCCTAAAATAGATGGGCAAATCGAGGTGGTGAATAGGACCCTAGGGTCTTTGCTTCGGGTTATAATTGCTAAAAGGGGGACTCAATGGGGAAGAAAATCTTGCTTTTATTGAATTTTCTTATAATCATGTTAAGCATTCTACTACTTCCTTTTCTCCTTTTAAAGTGGTCTACGAGTTCCAATCCTTAACCCCCCTAAACCTTTTACCTTTGCCTTTAAGTGTGCTCAAGTGTGTAGATGGAGAAGCCAAGACAATCACAGTGCGAAAGGTTCATGAATAAGTCTGAACCAAGATTGAGCAAGTCAATGCTAAATTGGTCGAGAAACACAACAAGGGCAAAGCGCCCGTGACCTTTAAACCTGGCTAATGAGTTTGGCTCCATTTGGTGCAAGGATCGCTTTCCTAGCTAAAGGAAAAGGAAGTTAAGCCCAAAGGGTGACAATCCATTTGAGACTCTTCACTAAATCATTGATAATGCCTATGTCTCTGACCTACCTTCGGAGTATGGGTCCATTAGCCATTCTTTCAATGTTAATGACTTGACCTTATTTCATGTAGAAGATGAAGGAATGGAAGCTATGGATTCGAGGACGAATCCTCTTGAAGAGGGAAGTGATGATGTGATCCAAATAGCTTCCCAAGGACCCATGACTCAAGTCATGGCATAGAGGATGACCTTATGGCTCGAGCAAGCCCTAGAAAAGGAGGACCCAGAAATGGACCACTAAGAACATGACGCAACCTTCAAGATGGACATCGTGCACCATGGGCTCGACGGGCCCTATCGCATCAACCCTAGCCATCGGCACAGAACGAAGTCCATCGCACCCTTGCATGACCTTATCGCACCATCACATGGAGCAGGGTTTCCTCGCACCATCGCACGAACCCAACAGCACGCCCCAGTACGGAACGAGCCTCATGTCATTACACGACACGGGCCTCGAACCAACAACGTCTGCACTATCGCATATGCAACACATGAAGCTTACGCACTTCAGCCGTATGGACGCACCATCTCATGCGTAGTGCACGGACGTGAACCTCACCATGCTGATACGACCTAAGCGCCTTGAAGAGCTAGGCCTTCGTTGATGAGCACAGATCTAGTCTTTGGCGCGGTTGACAATGACGCGATTCATAGAAATGATGTTGAGTGGAGGATGTTTAGTAAGGAAAAGGCACGGCGGACTATTTAAGATGAAAAGGAAATGGTTTATATATGTATAAGCTCAAAGGATCGGATGGAGTACAAGCGATTGAGGGTGCCTTGAAGAAGACAAGCTTTCTCTAAGAAAGCAAACGATCCGGCCACCTTGAGGGGGTGGACGGAATGGATCTAAGATCCTCCTAGAGCTAGTCTAAGGAACGGCTTAAGGCTCAAGATGAAAATCTCAAAATCAAAAGCAAGCTAAAAATGAAGACAAGTCCCTCATTTTATAGCGTAGATATTTACAAGGGAAAATACCCCAAACACCCTTGGACAAAGGGGTCCTTACTCATGGGTGATGCGGGTCCGCTTGGCTGCGTGACTAGGCACGGATGATGGTGTATGATGTGGCTCAACCGTGTCCTTGGCCTTGGTGCCTGGCTTTGGCAAGGCCTTGGCGCTAGGCTCGGCCATGGCCTTGATGCTGGGCTCGGTCGTGGCCTTGATGTTGGGCTCGGCCTCGGGGCGTGGCTTTGTCGAGGCCTTGGCGCTAAGTGCGAGCGAGGTCTTAGTGTTGTACTCGGTCGTGGCTTTGGTGATGTGTGCGAGCGAGGCCTTGGCGCTGGGCTCGGTCGTGGCTTTGGCGATGTGCGCGAGTGAGGCCTTGGTGCTAGGCTCTGCCGTGGCTTTGGCGATGTGTGCGAGTGAGGCCTTGGCGCTGGGCTGGCTCAGTCGTGGCTTTGGCGATGTGCGCAAGCGAGGCCTTGGCACTGGGCTCGGTCGTGGCCTTCGTGTCATGCGCGTTCTCGGACCTGTGGCTGTGAGTCGAGTCATTGGCGTAGATGCAAAGGCTCCATTGGTCTGCGACCTTCAAATTTCTCTCCTCGGCCCGAAGGGTCTTGATGATTAAGGCGACTATGTCTCGGCCCTTGGTGGCCCTTGTGGCGTAGCCTCGTGGGCTTCGGGGCGGGCTTTGGGCCTCGGCTGTTGGGCTCATATCATCCCCTCCCCCTTCGCAAGGATTCGTCCCCGAATCCACACCGTTGCTCCCCTCAAGTCCTTCTTCTTCGTCATCTGCAAAGAAGGGTGAAAGATTAATGATGTTAAAAGAATGATTAGTGTTGCCGTAAGAACTAGGAATGTCAAGAACATAGGCATTATCACTAATTTTATCAAGGATAAGAAAGGGGCCATCTCCCCGTGGGCTAAGCTTGTGCGCCCGACACTCCTTTGTCATATGGACCCAAACTAAATCACCCACTTCGGAGGTACGGGTGCGGCATCCAGCATCACATCTCTTTACTAGATTGGCGTTGATGGCTTCAATGAGGTCCTTAGCCGCGGCATGCATCTTGCTCACCATTTTTACCTTGGCTTTACCATCTAGACTAGCACAAGAAGATAAAGGAATGGGCAGTAAGTCTATGGGGGTAAAAGGATTAAACCCATAGACAAGCTCAAATGGTGAAAAATGCGTGGTGGAGTGCATTGTGCGGTTATAAGCGAACTCGATAAAAGGAATGCATTCTTCCCATACTTTGGGGTTTTGATTTATCATAATGCGCAATAGTGTATCGAGCGTCCTATTGACTACCTCGGTTTGACCATCCGTCTGAGGATGGTACGACGTAGAGAAGAGAAACTTGGTGCCTAATTTGGCCCACAAAACACGCCAAAAGTGTGCAAGAAACTTACTATCCCAGTCGCTTACTATGGTCCTAGGCATGCCATGAAGCCTCACAATTTCACGAAAAAACATAGTAGCAATATGCGAAGCATCATTGGTGGATTGACATGGAATAAAATGAGCCATTTTCAAGAATCTATCCACAACAACAAATAAGGCATCCTTGTCGTGCTTAGTGCGTGGAAGTCCTAGCACAAAGTCCATAGAAATATCATGCCAAGGGTGAGAAGCTACGGGTAGTGGCATGTAACGCCCATGGTTTATACTTTGGGTTTTAGCACGTTTGCATCTAAGACAAGACCCCACAATGCGTGACACTAGCTTCTTCATTTTAGGCCAATAGAAGTGTTCCTTAAGTGTGCTTAGGGTTTTCTCTACCCCAAAATGCCCCTTTAAACCCCTCTTCCCCCCATGTGCTTCCCGAACCAACAACTCTCGAGAACTACACACGGGTATGCATAACTTACCTTTGCGGAAAAGGAAATCATCATGTATGGCATAGTGATCAAAAGCCCCATGGGCGCAAGCAAGAAAAGTATCCTTAAATTCCACATCATTTGCATATAAGGAGGTGATGTGCGAAAAGCCTAACATACGCGAATGTAAAGAAGTGAGAAGCACATACCTTCGGGACAAAGCATCGGCCACCACATTGTCCTTTCCCTTTAGGTATTTGATGTGATACGGAAACTTCTCTATGAATTCCAGCCAAGCGGTGTATCGCTTGTTGAGTTTCCTTTGCCCTTTGAGATACTTAAGGCTCAAGTGATCTGTATGGACCACAAATTCCCTCTGGGGTCAAGTAATGCTCCCATACTTCCAACGCCCTCACTAGCGCATATAGCTCCCTATCGTAGGTGTAATAGTTGAGCTGCGCCACCTTCAACTTCTTGTATCAAAAATGCCATGGGCCTCTTGTCTTGTATCAAAACCACACCGATCCCTATGCCACTAACGTCACATTCGACCTCAAAGGTGCGCTCAAAATTGGGAAGGATGAGAACCGGGCTAGAGGTGAGCCTTTCCTTGAGCGTGGCAAAGGCTTTCGCTTGTTCTTCCCCCCACACAAACGGGACGTCCTTTTTAGTGAGTTCGTTCAAGGGCGCCGCAATGGTTGAAAAGTCTTTCACGAACCGGCGATAGAACCCGGCCAGCCCGTGGAAGGATCTCACTTCTCCTACTGTGGTGGGCACAGGCCACTCGGCTATGGCCTTCACCTTGTCTTGGTCCACCTTAAGTCCTTCGGCACCTACAATAAAACCCAAAAAGTGGACTTCCTCCAAGCAAAACTCACACTTGGAGAGTTTGGCATACAACTTATGTGGGCCAAATGGGCTTGTGGAGAGATGCTATACACTAAGATATCATCAAATTATACTACCACAAAATGGCCAATAAACGGCCTTAAGACATGGTTCATGAGGCGCATGAATGTGCTAGGTGCATTGGTTAAGCCAAACAGCATGAGAAGCCACTCATACAATCCAAATTTCATTTTAAAAGTCATTTTCCATTGATCCCCTTCATTTATTTTGATTTGGTGATACCCACTTACTAAATCAATTTTGGAAAATGTTTTGGCATTGCACAACTCATCTAGCATGTCATCTAGCCTAGGAATGGGGTGGGAGTATTTGATCGTTACCTTGTTAATGGCACGGCAGTCCATGCACATTCTCCACGACCCGTCCTTTTTCGGCACATGGCGAGAGACTCTCGGATGAAGCCATTGGCTAGCAGCCCGTCAACTTGAGTTTGGAGCTCTTGTGTCTCCTTGGGATTGCACCGGTACGCTGGCCGGTTTAGCAAAGAGGAGTCGGGGACGAAGTTGATCTTATGCTCAATGCCCCTCGTCGATAGTAAGCCTTCGGGAATTTCATCCGGAAATATGTCTCCAAATTCCTGCTAAAGAGGGGAAATCAAGCTTGGCAAGGAAGGGTTAGCATTAGTGGCGTTTAAGGCCAAGAACTTAAACCGAATCAAAATACATAGCTTGCACATGATGAGCGCATGTCTAACATCCTTCCCCTTTGCCATTAAGCTCACTTTTCTCTCCACTTTTGCCTCTCTAAAGGCCTCACTAGCTTGCTCATTTTTTTCAAGCTTTGTTTTGCCCCTCTCAGCTCCCTTTTTCTCTCGGCTTTCCTTGTTCCCTCCTCTTGGCGCATGCTCAATACTTTCATGCTCGCTGTTTTCCCTATATTTCCCACTCACTTTCTTCTCTCCACTCTAATCACTCTCTTTCTTTCCAAGTGACACTGAAATTTCAAAAGTGGCGTAAGCCTTCTCCAACTTGATTTGGTCCTCATAGACTTGGTTTGGGGACAAGGGTGGTATCAAGAACTTTCGGCCCTCATGCTAAAGTTTATAGTTGTTTTTGAACCCATCATGGATTGCCTTGCGGTCATATTGCCAAGGCCGGCCGAGAAGCAAGTGGCTTGCTTGCATCGGGGCCACATCACACAAGCGCTTGTCCTTGTAGCCTCCGATGTTGAAAGGCACCAAGACTTGCCTTTGAACTTTGACCGTGCTCCCGTCTTTGAACCAATTCAGCACGTACGGGTGGGGATGTCTCAAGGTGCTAAGACCCAAGGAGTGGACTAGGAGGGCGCTTGCCACATCCGCGCAGCTCCCATTATCAATGATGATGGATATAACCATGCCGTTGGAGGTTCCCCTTATGTGGAATAAATTTTCCCTTTGTGCAATAGAGGCGTCATCCTCTCGGCCCTTCATACTCAAATTCCTCCTTATAATGAGGCATTGAGGCACCTCCACATGGTCATAGTCATCGCTCTCCTCACTAGAGCCTTCCTCTTCACCCCACTCGTCCCTTGGGCTACTTTCTTCGTCTTCCTCCCCTTCACTAACTATCTCGCCTCCCTCCCTTAGAACCATCATCGTTCTATTGGCGTATTCAGCCCTCATGTGCCCCTTCCCTCCGCGCTTGAAACACGTGATGTACCTAGTGCGAGTCCTTTCGGGTGGGTTGGTGTTTGGTGCCGCTCTAGGTGTGTAAGTGCTCAGTTGGGTGTTTGGTTTTGGTGCTATGGAGCGGTAGGTGTTTGGTGTTGGGGTCACAACTGCCTTGGTGGCATTCGGCCAAGGTTTCTTGTAAGTGGAAGAAAGGGTAGAAGTAGAGATAGGTAATTGAGATGTAGGTCTAGGCTTTCGGATTACTTGCCTCTCAATTTCGATGGCGAGGAGATACATGTCATCCAAGGTGGAGTAGGTGTAGAAGTCAATCATGTCTGCGATCTCCTTGTGCAATCCTCCCATGAAACGAGCCATGGTGGCCTCGGCCCCTTCGCTAACCTCCGCACGAAAGATAAGGGTGAGCATCTCATGATAGAACTCACTCACACTCCTCGGCCCTCGGTGAAGAGATTGAAGACGCTGGTATAAGTCTCTCATGTAAGGAGGGGGCACAAACCTGTGCCTCATTTCCCTCAATAACTCCTCCCATTCGGTCACTACAAGCCCTCCCTCAAGCCGTCTACTAACCAATATACGGTCCCACCATTGAATGGCTAATCCCATAAACTCAACCACGGCTAGCTTTACCTTCTTGCTCTTGGAGTAGTCATAGTTAGCAAAGATGCGCTCCATCTTGTTTTCCCAATCAAAGTAGGCCTCGGGGTCATCTTTCCCCTCAAAACTAGGCAAGGGCAACTTCGGATTGTGATAGTCGTCCCCTCTCTCCCTTTGATACCGAGGCCCTCTTTCTTCATAACCGTCGTCCCTCTCATACTCTAGGTGACCCGGCGGCTCAATGGGTGGATTTTGGTGCGGTGCTCTAGGTGATTGCCTCGGGGGAACGTAGCCATTGGCCCTTGGTAAGTGTAGGTTGGGATCGGTGTTTCGGGTGCCTTGGGTGATAGTGTTTAGGAAGTTCTTTTGTTTAGATGGGGGTTCGGATAGGTGGTGGCGGGTCCGTAGCAGTCCTAGGGTCATCCCGCATGGCAGCGCAAGGTCCTCGCTTGCCACACTCTCGGCCACTTCTACTTCCTCACGGTTGGGGTGGTCGAAGGCATAGTAGTCCATATCATTAGGGTTCTTTGGCCCGGTCCTTTGGTGGAAGTGGGTTGCGGGCTGTTTTAGGTGATCTTGCTGCCGGGGTGGGGGTTGTGTTTGTATTTGGGGTTGCGTTTGGGGTGGGATTGGTGGTTATAGGTGGGGCTATATTGGTGGTTATAGTTGTGGTTGTATGTGGGGTGGGGGTGGTGGTGGGACTGGTGGTGTGGGTGCGGCCCCCTTCTCGGTCAAGGTAGTTATGACAGTCATCATCCGAGCCATCATGGCTTGTTGATCGGCCATCATGGTTTGTTTGTTGGCCATCATGATCTCTTGATTGGTCAGCCTTTCCTCCATCCATGCCGAGAGGTTGGCTAGGACATCATGAGGTGCGGGCTCCTCCCTATTCCCCTCTCCATATCCGCCCCCATGCACCGACTCATTAGACTCTCCCCCCGAATGATCAACATTTCGAGACATAGTCACGTACCTACAAAATGAACAAACGCAATTCTTATGCAAAATAAGGTTAGTGCCCTCCCTCACGTGTTTCTTCTCATGTTTCGCTCTACTCTCTAATTCGCTCTCCCTCCTCACGCCTCTCTGTTCTCACTCAAGCCCCAAACCAATCTTAGACCAACAAGACTCTAAGGCAAACAAGGGGACATGCAAGGAAAACAAGGGTAAGAAATAAAGGCACGGAAGGACTAGGGCGGCACACGAAGTTACAATGATGTGCACCTTAGACCTAGAGTAGGAAAGATGTGAGAATCAAAGAAGAAATACCAAACACAAAAGAAAAGCAAGCACAAACTACTCAAGAATAAACCGAAGATAAAAGAAGGAAACAAGATAACTAAGACAAGAACTTATGATCAAGTGTCTCAATGATTCAAGCTCAAATGCAAATCTCCACAAGTTTTCGGCCTTGCTTACTATCTCAAGCCCCTTGCATTGACTCAATTTGTTTCTTTTTTTTTTTAATTCTTTTCTTTTTGTTTTTGAATTCGTTTTTTTTTTTTTTTTTTTTTTGAATTCTATATTTATTTATTTTTTAGTGCAAGAGAGCTCCAAGATGTATGACAAGTATTGATTAATGATGCAATACTTGTAGTGCACAAATGATAAGTGCAAGTGATACGTGCTAGTGATAAGAGGTGGTGCAGATGATAAGAGCTCATGCGTATCAATGATTGATAAGACCTTGGGTGATAAGGGCAAGTGTGTGTATCAATGATTGATAGGAGGGTACGGTTATAAATGATTGCCTAGGGTGTGTTATAGTATTTTAGGTTGAAGGCCACCGGTTGCACATACAAGGATGACTCACCAAGTGACTCACACAAAAGGACAAACCATACTCTAGGACACTTGTCTCATATTTTGTGGGTTGTAGAAAAATGCTATGGACACCAACACGTTTATGAATGAAAAAGATGAAGAAAAATAGATTTAATCCACCAAAAACACCAAACAATATGAGCAAAGCGTTTTAGATGGATCAAACAAGGGAAAATGGCCAAAAATTTCGAAAAGACCCAAATGGCCGAAAATGACAAGAACAACAAGGGAACGATTTTGAACTGTGGAAATACCTTGTAGGTGATGAAGGTTGCAACCATGAAGACAGTTGGTGCTTCGCTACCACATGATACGGCCCAAGCGCCTTGAAGAGCTTGGCCTTCGTTGATGAGCACGGATCTAGTCTTTGGCGCGGTTGGCGTTGACGCGATTCATGGAAATGATGTTGAGCGGAGGATGTTTAGTAAGGAAAAGGCACGGTGAAGTATTTAAGATGAAAAGGAAATGGTTTACATATGTATAAGCTCAAAGGCTCGGATGGAGTGCAAGCGGTTGAGGGTGTCTTGAAGAAGACAAGCTTTCTCTAAGAAAGCAAACGATCCGGCCACCTTGACGAGGTGGACGGAATGGATCTAAGATCCTCCTAGAGCTAGTCTAAGGAATGGCTTAAGGCTTAAGATAAAAATCTCAAAATCAAAAGCAAGCTAAAAATGAAGACAAGTCCCTCATTTTATAGCCTAGATATTTACAAGGGAAAATACCCCAAACGCCCTTGGACAAAGGGGTCCTTACTCATAGGTGATGCGGGCCCGCTTGGCTGAGTGACTAGGCGCGGATGATGGTGTATGACGTGGCTCGACCGTAGCCTTGGCCTTGGTGCGTGGCTTTGGCGAGGCCTTGGCGCTGGGCTCGGCCGTGGCCTTGATGTTGGGCTCGGTCGTGGCCTTGATGTTGGGCTCGGCCTCAGGGTGTGGTTTTGGTGAGGCCTTGGCGTTAAGTGCGAGCGAGGTCTTGGTGTTGGGCTCGGCCATGGCTTTGGTGATGTGTGCGAGCGAGGCCTTGGCGCTGGGCTCGACCGTGGCTTTGGCGATGTGCGCGAGTGAGGCCTTGGCGCTGGGCTCGGTCGTGGCTTTGGCGATGTACGCGAGCGAGTCCTTGGCGCTGGGCTCGGCCGTGGCTTTGGCGATGTGCACGAGCGAGGCCTTGGCGCTGGGCTTGGTCGTGGCATTCGTGCCATGCGCGGTCTCGGACTTGTGGCTGCGAGTCGAGTCGTTGGCGTAGATGCAAAGGCTCCATTGGTCTGCGGCCTTCACATTGCTCTCCTCGGCCCGAAGGGTCTTGATGATCAAGACGGCTATGTCTCGGCCCTTAGTGGCCCTTGTGGCGTAGCCTCGCGGGCTTCGGGGCGGCCTTTGGGCCTCGGCTGTTGGGCTTGTATCAATGCCCATGGCACACATGAACAAAGGGCCCTAGTCGTGGCATATGGCTATATGGTGCGACTAGCACCTTTTGAGCCCAAGTCCAACCTTTTGAAGTACCCAAGTTAGTCGGCCATTCCTAACGCTCTTTTAGTCATTTTTAGCTTCTTTCTACCCTAGATATAAATAGGCTAATGTCAGGATATTTTCCTTAGCTTTTTTTCAAGTTGATATTATTTAGAGTAGAGGAAACTTCCACCCTTATTGACCAAAGACTCCCTTTTTTGATGTGTAGTTGATGATACTCACATTCTCACAAGTAAAACTTTCAATCATCAAACTTGTAATTGGTTTTTTTTCTTTAATATAAGCATTACATTTTCGGTTTGTATTTTCATCATTTCTTTATCTAATCCGCTTGTTTATTTCTTCTATCTTTTTCCGCACTCTTGCCTGTTCATTGGTTGTGTTTAACTTATCTTGAGCTAGATCCATCTCTTATCTTTCTTTTGGTTCCAAATCACCTAGTTAAAGCTTTAGTTTTGAGACATAAAAACTTGTGCTCACTAAACGCCCAAGCTAAGGTGACTCGGGCCATATCATGTGGTAGCGGAGCACTTGCTACTCAAGACACGTTTTATCAAACTTTTACATGTTCTAAGAGTTTTCCATCCACAAGTTTTCAATGTGGTCACAAGATTTTCATTTTTAGCACACAAAGAATTTTTGTAGCCATTATTCGAATATCTTTTTTCTTCATCAAGTTTTTTTGTTTATGGACACTTAGATCTTCAAATCTTCAAGTGTTCAAACCTTCAAACGTTCATCTTCATGTCTTCAAGTGTGAGTGTTTTTCTTATTCAAGTTTACTGAATTAATTGCAAGCACATGTTGTGTTTTGCTTGACCCAAGTTGGAAGAACACTCTTACACTTGTGTCATCTTTTCCTCACACATTTCCGCAGCCTTTTCCCAAGTCACATGCACCAACCAAATCATTTTCTAAGTGTGCACATATGAACTAGCCCAAATCGGTAAAGACAAAATGCACTTTTAGCTTGCTTAGAAATTTCGGGTAAGTTCTAAAAAAACCATTTTCTCACACACACCTTGATCCGAAATTCCCTTCATAATAAGAGAAAAAAAAACTAAAGAAATAGAACCATACAATTTAAAAAATATATTGGACTAATTCAAATAGCCGTAAAACCCTTACATCGACAAGGTTTAGATTTCCCAATATTAATGTGCCTAAGGGACGCTAGATTCCAAAATTTTGATAATTCTTTATTAGTCATTTTTCAATCAAACCTGGTTAAAGGACCAGTATATTTTAATTATTACCCAAAATTTTCAATATCTCTATTTGATCCAAACATCTTAAAAACCCTAACTTTAAATATTAAAACTCCAGATAACATGATTAAAGACTCTAGAAATATAGCACTAATATACAAAATATATTATAAAGTAATGACAACTAATATAAACCCTAAAGCTATAAAACATTCTCCAAAAAATGAAACACTTTTAATTGAAGCTAATACAGAGCAAACACCAAAATTATTACAATGGAATCAAATTACTTTACCCAATGAATGGATTCTATCGAAAGCAAATGAATCACAAACTATAATTCCACGAACACAACCTGCAAAAGCACAAGAAGATGAATATGGAAATATAAGATTGATATTTGAATCAAACCCAGAACATTTAAATATAACTAGTTTTAGAAAATCAATAAGCAATATCGAAAGACCAATTTTATCTAGAACTTTATCAGGATCTGTATTAAGAGGTGTTGATTTTAATAAAAATATTCCACAACCATACTAACAAAATATGGATCAAAATAGTGAACAAGAAACTATAAAATCACCATCCCCTACTCATAGTGACATGAGATATTCAAATCAATTAAATATGATTAAAAAAGACAAATATAAAATAGATAAGGAAAGATTAAGAAAAGAATTCTATGATCCTTCAAAAACTGAATTAAGAACACAATTTTTTAAAGCATTCAGTAAAGAAGAAAATGATTATATCCAAGAAAGATTTTATAAAGATCTAGAAGAATTAGAGATTCATATCCCATTTTTTACCTGGTTTCAAAAACAATTAGATCTACACGATATAAAAAATGTTAACGTGATAAAATCATCAAAACAAATATGGAAAACTGCCTTAAATACAAATGTAGAATCTGTATATCCTCCTTTAGAAGACATACAAATAACCCATCATAATAACACTATTCCAGCCTCTCCATTTAAACGCATTCCTATTCTCGAAAAAAAAACAGAAAATGAAGAACCCAAAGAGGACGCTACTAATGTATTAGTTTATACTATATTAAAACATTTTGTGGGAGAACCAAGTCAATTTCAAGAAAAAACAACAGAAAAATTGGTTAATTTAACCTATCCAAAACTGCAAGATTTTAGATGGTACAAAGAGATATTTCTAACAAAAATATTCCTAACAGAGGATTGTAATCATTCATTCTAGAAAGAAAATTTTATTTCAGGATTACCAAATCTATTTGCAGAAAAAGTAAAAACTAGAATTAAAAATCTTTATAGTGGAGTAATTCCTTATCCATTATTAACCTATGGCGAAATTATAGCACACATCAATAACGAAGGATTAGCTCTCTGTACCAATTTAAAATTAAAAGCTAAAATGAAAAATGAACTTCATCAAAGTAAAAAAGAATTAGGAACATTTTGTGCTCAATATGGATACGAAACAATAATACCCCCTTTAAGAAAATATAAAAAACAATGATGACCAATAAGAAAAAATTATAAAAGCTCTAGGTACCCGGAAAGACCTAACAAAAGCTACCAAAGAAAATATTACAAAATAAGATTTAATAAATTTAGACCCAATAAACAAAACAAAATCCCTACCTGTTTTAAATGTGGACAGACAGGACATTATAAAAATAATTGTAGAATGAAACAAAAAATTCAAGAACTTGAAATTGATGAGGAAATCAAATATCAAATGATACAACTATTAAACTCTAGCACTGATGATGACATAGAAGACACTAGTAGTGAAGAGTTAGAAATTGACTCAATTCAGGATGATTCTTTGGACAGTAAAGAACAATCAGATGAAGAAGAAAAAGACTCCAATATATGCTCTTGTGTATATAAACAAATAAATACAATTACTAAAGAAAAAGAAATGTTAATCGAAATATTAGGAAAAATAGAGGATCCCGAAATACAAAGAGAATATTTAAATAAATTAAAAGACTTAATAATAAGAGAAAAAGAAACTAAAGAAATAGAACCATACAATTTAAAAAACATTATTAATAGATTTTCCCCTAAAGAATCTATAATATCAACTCAAGATTTGAAAGAAGAAATAAAACATATCAAAATGGATATAAAAAAATTGCAAATAGAAAATACTAAATTAAACATAAAAATTATGATGCCAAATGAGGAACAACCTAAAAATTTAGAAGAAATGAATCAAGAAATAACCAATGAAGCTTTAGGAACTACAGAAGAAAATTATTTAAATGCAATTTTCAAAATAGAATTCCAAAAGTGGTATGTAAATATAGATTTAGTCATAAACAAAGAATTTCATATGAATGTATGCGCTCTAGTAGATTCAGGAGCAGATCAAAATTGTATTCAAGAAGGATTAATACCTACTTAATATTATGAAAAAACCAAAGAAACTTTAAATGGAGCCAACAGATCTAAACTCCAAATTAACTATAAACTTTCCAATGTAAATATATGTAATAAAGGATTTTGTCTCAGAAACACATTCATATTAGTAAAAGATTTAAATCAAAGCATAATATTGGGAACTCCCTTTATTACTCAAATAAATCCGTTCACAGTAGATAATGAAGGACTAAAAACTAGAATTTTTAATACCGAAATTTGTTTCCAGTTCATCCAAAAACCACAACAGAGAGATGTTGATATATTAAAAACTTACTCTATCTCAAAACATATTATGTTAATCCAAAAGAAAAAAACATTTACACCATTTAACAAAAGAAATAAATTTTAAAAGAATTGAAGAAGAACTACAAAATCATAATAATATAGAAAAAATAAAATATTTTCAAAATTTGTTTGAAAAAGAAGTATGCTCTGAACTTCCAAATGCCTTTTGGAATAGAAAAAAACATATAATAGAACTACCCTATGAAAAAAAATTCAATGAAAGAAATATACCTACTAAAGCCAAACCTATACAAATGAATAAAGAATTATTGGAATACTGTAAACAAGAAATAGATACTCTATTAAAGAAAAAACTCATTAGACCAAGTAAATCTCCATGGTCCTGTGCTGCTTTTTATGTTCAAAACCAAGCAGAAATAGAACGAGGAGCTCCAAGATTAGTAATTAACTATAAACCTTTAAATAAAGCATTACAATGGATAAGATACCCTATACCTAATAAAAGAGATTTAATTAAAAGACTAAACGGAGCAACTATATTTTCAAAATTTGATATGAAATCAGGATTTTGGCAAATCCAAATTACTGAAAAAGACAAGTATAAAACCACCTTTACTGTACAGTTTGATCATTATGAATGGAATGTAATGCCATTTGGACTAAAAAACGCACCCTCAGAATTTCAAAATATAATGAACGATATTTTAAATCCTTATATAAAATTCACCATTGTATATATAGATGATGTATTAGTATTCTCAAAATCTATAACAGAACATTTTAATCATTTAAACAAATTCTTAAAATATTAAAAGAAAATGGATTGGTAGTCTCAGCTACCAAACTAAAATTATATCAAACAAAAATTAGATTTTAAGGATTCGATATTTATCAAGAAACCATTAAACCAATAAGTAGATCAATAGAATTTACAGATAAATTCCCAGATGAAATAAAAGATAAAAAACAATTACAACGATTCTTAGGATGCCTAAATTATGTTTCAGATTTTATTAAAAACCTAAGAACCATCTGTTTGCCATTATATCAAAGACTTAGAAAAAATCCTCCACCATGGAATGAAAATATGACAATTATTGTTAAAAATATTAAAGAAAAAATGAAAAACCTTCCTTGTTTAGGAATTCCTAACCCTTCCGCTGACTTAATTGTAGAAACAGACGCATCTGACATAGGCTTCGGAGGAATATTAAAACAAAAAGATCATGAGAAAGAATAATTAATCAGATACTGCTCAGGAATATGGATTGCTTCACAAAACAATTACTCTACAATTAAAAAAGAAATTTTATCTATAGTATTATGTATATTCAATTTTCAAGATGACCTATTCAATAAAAAAAATTTATTAAGAATTGATTGTAAAAGTGCAAAATATATTTTAGAAAAAGATGTTCAAAATATAGTTTCTAAATAAATTTTTGCTCGATGGCAAACCTTATTATCAAACTTTGACTTTGAAATTGAATTTATAAAAGGAGAAAATAATTCTTTACCTAATTTTTTATCTTGTGAATTTTTACAGGGAAAATTTGATGGCAACACAAAAGGAAAAAGAGTTGATGGTAGCACAAAAAGAATCCAACAAAAAAACCAAGGCATCCTATGCCATGAACATACCTATTACTCATAACAAATTTGAACAACTCAAATCCAATTCATCTAAAACTATTCATTCACAACTCGTAACTCCAAACACCTTTCTATTACCACAACCCCAAGAAAATAAAAGATTTGCTCCAAATTACCTTCACGCACTACAGGTCCAACCTCAAAAATCTCCTGCTTCAATTACTAGTAGACTTGTTTTCACACTTCTTGGAACCCTTCCTACTAAACCATCACAAACAAAATCATTACAAGGCCCAATAACTAAACCATTCGTCAAAAGTGTTAGTTATATTGAGCCAGAACACGGAAACGAACTTAAAACAATTGTATCCAACATATTTCCAAAAGACTTTCTATTCATCCCAAACTCCCTAGAAAATAATAGAATATTCTACGAGTTCATACTTGTAGATACAGATTCAGTTGACATAGTTCATGTTGAAGATCCAAGATATCCTGGAAAATACTCTTATTCAAAATGCTAAATCCTGAAAATATTAACCTTATATGATTGGGACTTGAACCCTTATACTGAAAAAACTTTTTCTTACCCCTTTCGGCCAACCGGATTTAATTATCATGACTATCAAAAAGCATGGCAACAAGCCTTCCTGTACTCAAACTATCACCACTCCTAGTTCTTCCATTTCCATAATGATATACCACGAAAAATCCCTCATTGGTTTTACCAATGGTGGAAATACTTCGGAGCATCAGAACTTGCATATCCTCCAACAGTCAGAGAAGGATTCGAAACCTTCCAAAAAAATTATCACTCTCAAACTATACCAAAATTAATGTCATTCACTCTCATGTTCAAAATACCCTGGATCATCTATTGGGATTTTGACATTGTTGACCATACCGCTACGGAACCACCCATATTGACAAAAAGATGGAAGGTAAAATGGTGGAAAAGTTTTCCACAGGAACAAGCATGTAAAAATACTGTATTACACAAACTAGCAGAAACTACAATTACCTTCCCTACTCCTCTACCACCATTTATATTCCTTTCATCCAAAAATCAGCTACAAGCAAACCTAGCAACTGCTTCGTCAAAAGATGAATATAAGAAAAAACTAAAAGAAACACTTTCTCAATTAGATGCAGATGAAGTAGCATCATCAACAACTCCCCGAAATTATAATCCAGATTATGATCCAGATATGATAGCAAAATTATACTCCCTCCTTCCCCAATTAAATGTCTTTCTCACATCCCAATATTCAGTAGGGAACGCATATCGAGGAGGCCGGATGAGGCACTATTTGACCCCCAAAAATTCCGTACTTTTTTTCGAACGTACGTTAATCTTTAACGTACTTCCGAGAAAAAATTCGGGGCAAAATTGTTTCAAATAGTGACAGTTTCGGCCGTCTTAACGTACGTTCCGAAATAGTAAAAGCAAAAGCTAAAACGACGTTTAATTGGGGAAGGAGGGAGTATCTAGATCTAAAATAAAATAAAAAAAATGTATCTCTAGAGATAAAAAATATATAAAAAAAATAAATAAAAAAACAAAATTAAAAAAATTAAACAAATTATGTCAAAAAAATCCTACACTAGTCGACAACAAACAAGCAACTCAGCATGAAGATATATTATCCAGAAAAGACAAAAATTCAAAAAATTATACATATGGACAAAACAAGACAGATGGCAAGACACGTGGAGAAAAACAAGTCTATCAGACAAAATAAAGACACACCTCATCAAACTGAAGCTTTATCACCAACGGAGAAAGCAAGCCACGTGGAAAAAACTGCATCAATCGGCCAAATTTCACACACACCTCAGCAACCAAGAACACAGAAGAAGTACAGCTACCAGGCAACATCAGAAAACAACGAACTTCGAAGAATGTAAAGCTTGTGAAATTTTATCTTCAAACCTTGTAAAATTAAATTTAATCTAAACTCTCCCTATAAATAGCAGCATTCCCCTCAGTTGTAAGCAAGCAAGCAAATATCACTTGTACTAAAATCTCTCAACGCAATAAAGCATAAAAGTTTCTCTTCGTAAGTTCTCTCTTTCAAAATGACTTTCATTTTCAAAGAATTATCTTACTGTTTTTCTCAACTAAACACTAACAAAGTTTCTGATTTGTATGAATTAAGAACATAACTAGCTTCTAGCTATGATGATATTGAAAAATCTTATATTGAAAATCTTTATAATGAAGTAATGGGCGAAAGCATAGTTCCAATCTCTAATCCTGAAACTCCATTATGGAATGATGATTTGATAAAAATTGAACTTTTCAGAAATATGATAGAAGTTACTAATAAAACTATTCAAACTATTATGGATACAATAAACCACTATGAGGAAGGTGTTGAGAGTTAGAAAAAGAAACAGAAAATGGAAAAGTATAAAAAATTAAAAGGAATTGTTACTCATCCAACTACCACTTATCCCAATCCCAGTATCATGAATCCTAATCCGACCACTCTTGCTTCAACCTTTCATGATCTACCTCCAAATATGATCTTTCCTATACGAGCCGGGTCTAACCGAAAAATGATAGAAGAAACCAATAAAGTTATAAACACACCCATCTTCCCGCTTGACGAACATCTACATGAACATCTGATCCGATCCTCCTCAACTCTACCATCTCCCTCTTCTGCTAGTTTGTGTAATACAGTATTTTTACAAGCTTGTTCCTGTGGAAAACTTTTCCACCATTTTACCTTCCATCTTCTTGTCAATATTGGTGGTTCCGTAGCGGTATGGTCAATAATGTCAAAATCCCAATAGATGATCCAGGGTATTTTGAACATAAGAGTGAATGACATTAATTTTGGTATAGTTTGAGAGTGATAATTTTTTTGGAAGGTTTCGAATCCTTCTCTGACTATTGGAGGATATGCAAGTTCTGATGCTCCGAAGTATTTCCACCATTGGTAAAACCAATGAGGGAATTTTTGTGGTATATCACTATGAAAATGGAAGAACCACGAGTGGTGATAGTTTGAGTATAGGAAGGCTTGTTGCCATACTTTTTGATAGTCATGATAATTAAATCCGGTTGGACGAAAGGGGTAAGAAAAAGCTTTTTTAGTATAAGGGTTCAAGTCCCAATCAGATAAGGTTAATATTTTCAGGATCTTGCATTTTGAATAAGAGTATTTTCTAGGATATCTTGGATCTTCAACATGAACTATTTCAACTGAATCTGTATCTACAAGTATGAACTCGTAGAATATTCTGTTATTTTCTAGGGAGTTTGAGATGAATAGAAAGTCTTTTGGAAACATGTTGGATACAATGGTTTTAAGTTCGTTTCCATGTTCTGGCTCAATATAACTAACACTTTTGATGAATGATTTAGTTATTGGGCCTTGTAATGATTTTGTTTGTGATGGTTTAGTAGGAAGGGTTCCAAGAAGTGTGAAAGCAGATCTACTAGTAATTGAAGCAGGAGAATTTTGAGGTTGGACCTGTAGTGCTTGAAGGTAATTTGGAGCAAATCTTTGATTTTCTTTGGTTTCATCGCGCCATCGCACGAACCCAACAGCACGCCCCAGTACGGAACGAGCCTCGTGCCATTGCACGACACGGGCCTCGAACCAACGACGTCTGCACTATCGCATACGCAACACATGAAGCTTACTCACTTCGGCCGTACGGACGCACCATCTCATGCGCAGTGCACGGACGTGAACCTCACCATGCCCATGGCACACATGAACCAAGGGCCCTAGTCGTGGCATATGGCTATATGGTGCGCCTAGCACCTTTTGAGCCCATATCCAACCTTTTGAAGTACCCAAGTTAGTCGGCCATTCCTAACGCTCTTTTAGTCATTTTTAATTTCTTTCTACCCTAGATATAAATAGGCTAATGTCAGGATATTTTCCTTAGCTTTTTTTCAAGTGAATATTGTTTAGAGCAGAGGAAACTTCCACCCTTATTCACCAAAGACTCCCTTGTTTGATGTATAGTTGATGATACTCACATTCTCACAAGTAAAACTTTCAATCATCAAACTTGTAATTGGTTTTTTTCTTTAATATAAGCATTACATTTTCGGCTTGTATTTTCATCATTTCTTTATCTAATCCGCTTGTTTATTTCTTCTATCTTTTTCCACACTCTTGCCTGTTCATTGGTTGTGTTTAACTTATCTTGAGCTAGATCCATCTCTTATCTTTCTTTTGGTTCCAAATCACCTAGTTAAAGCTTTAGTTTTGAGACATAAAAACTTGTGCTCACTAAACGCCCAAGCTAAGGTGACTCGGGCCATATCATGCGGTAGTGGAGCACTTGGTGCTCAAGACACGTTTTATCAAACTTTTACATGTTCTAAGAGTTTTCCATCCGCAAGTTTTCAATTTGGTCACAAGATTTTCATTTTTGGCACACAAAGAATTTTCGTAGCTATTATTCGAATATCTTTTTTCTTCATCAAGTTTTTTTATTTATGGACACTTAGATCTTCAAATCTTCAAGTCTTTAAACCTTCAAACGTTCATCTTCATGTCTTCAAGTGTGAGTGTTTTTTTATTCAAGTTTACTGAATTAATTGCAAGCACATGTTGTGTTTTGTTTGACCCAAGTTGGAAGAACACTCTTACACTTGTGTCATCTTTTCCTCACACATTTCCGCGGCCTTTTTCCAAGTCACATGCACCAACCAAATCATTTTCTAAGTGTGCACATATGAACTAGCCCTAATCAGTAAAGACAAAATGCACTTTTAGCTTGCCTAGAAATTTCGGGTAAGTTCTAAAAAAACCATTTTCTCACATACACCTCGATCCAAAATTCCCTTCATATTTACACCAATTTCTACTGATTTAAACTCAAGTTCTTGCTGCCAAATACTTGAAATGGAATTTTTTTTAAAAATCAAAATTAAAAAAAAGGTGAAAAAGAAAACCCTGAAAGAAAAGAAAAAAGGTTCTTTGAAGTATGACTTAGCTTTGAGTGGGGTAATGTTTAAGGATTTTTAAGTGTGTATTTGAGGGTGGTACCCGAAGTCAAACACCAAAGAGCTTGTCTTTGTTACTTCCAAGTATTTTCGTCTTTCTACTCTAGCTACTCTTTAAAGAATTTGTTCTTTCACATTTTCTTTTTGTGTAGCATCCTTAATTTCTTCTTAGCCGAGTTTTCTTTGATTTTTCTTTCAAGCTTTCTTCATTAAGTCACTTTGTGTGGTTGATTAAGGAATTGTCAATGAAAATATCAAGTGGGGTGAGTTGAGTCAATTTTGGAGTAGACTTTTGTGAGGCATTGTACGAGTGGTGTGACATACACGAGTGAAAATTGTGTGAGGGAGTATTTTTACTAACCTTTTATTTATGTTTGTTCTTTTCTTTGTAGGTAAAATTTTATGACACCATGTCACAAGAAAGTGTCATCGGCGAGACCGAGGGCAAGTACGATGAGAGGTGGAGAATTAGCCAAAATTCTTGCCCAACTCAATTCCTTGGCCTTTGAGATGAAAACCAACAACCAAAGGTTACGTCACTTGGATCTTGAGTGCGAGGAGGAGAGGCGGGCCAAGCACACGCCTAGCTTGACCATGACCTACACGGCGTACACGAAGGCGTTGGAGGCTAACCCTAGGTGAGACCTGATTGATGGTTTATTTTCAATGTTTTATCTTCTCTTTTATTATTAATTGAGATGATAATTATGCTACTTTGAGCTTGTTTCCTTCCTATTTTGCTTTTCAGGCTTAATAATCGTTAATTGAGGAAAAGGAACGAAAAGCTTGAAGATCAGAGTCAAAACAATCAATCAGAGTTGGAATTTTGATTTCAGCCTGCTGCCTCCCGAGTTTGGTCTCTTCGTCCCAGGGCCATTGCACCAATCTGCCGATTCCAGCTCTTCTCGAGGCCTTGACATGAAGCGACCTGTCAGAGTTCCAGCCTGGACAGCACTGAGCGTACTTTTGTATTTTTATTTGTGAGTGCTGGTTTAACCAGCCTGGAACCTGGAGGACTTGAGCACGAGTATTAGTGCCTGGATTCTCTCTTCCACCTTGCAGAGGCACAAGGGGACATCAATGGAAGAATGATGAAACATTCCCCTTGTTTTATTCAAAGAATATTCTCTCCAAAAGTGAAGAAGTGCTATTTTCCAGCTTGGTTTTGGCAGCACATGTTCTTGAGTGCTGCAATTATTTTATGGTGAAGGCTGGGCCTTTGAAGTCTATCAGAGGAGAAGAAGAATGGCTATTTAATAGAACGAGAAAGCAAAAGAGGGGGAATGATTAGGACAGACGAGGAGAACAGTAGAGAGAAATCAGCATTTTCCAACCTTTTTCCAGATTTTTCAGCTTTCCTTGCAATTTCGGATTTGAACTCCTTTTGTTTATTTTGATTATGTATTGTAACTAAACTCTAAGTTCCTGGTAGGGATCAAGAGATTGGCTGGTATGTTGATTGTGAGACTTGTTTAAGCTTCATAGAAATGAATTTCATATTTCAAACCTTCTTGTTTTAATTTTAAACTTGTCTTTATTAATTTTTGAGCTTGATCACCTTGAATTTAATTCGGGCAAGTGGAGTCAGTTCTCTTGTGATTAAATCACTCTTAGAGAACAGCAGTAGACGATTCAGCAGGGTATGAGGGGCATGTACTTGGTCTATGCTGAAAGAAGGAGTTGAATTAGGCGGTCATCCCATCCCAAGGCCTTGAGAAGGGCCGACCTAGGTGACAGCTGGGTCAAGTGCCAGACTAGACCAGACTTGTGGATGATGATAGTACTCCCTTGTCTAGGAGAGGGACCTCACTGTTTTTAATCAATCTCTTGAGCTCTTCCTTAAGTATTCTGATCCCTTTGTCGAAGGCTCTGCATAGCCAAGCAAAGTGGCGGATCAAGAGTCTTAGGATGAGCTTAGGAAGATTAGGGTGTTTAAAATGAAGTGATTCTTTTAAATACTTTTGTAGCAGGTTGGGAATCTAGTGTGAGCTGGTTCCACAACTTCTTCTATGAAAACCATTTCAAAAATGTATTTTGTCAATGATCAACAACTTACCAATGCCATCTCGCAATGATCTCTACCCGGAATATTTTCTCCACTGTAATTCTCTCCGTTTTAAAGCTGTTTTTATTGTTTGCAACTGATCTTAAATCCACTGTATTTTCGTTTAATTGTTATTTCACCCCAAAACTTGGTTTCTTTTGCTTGGTTATTTGCAGGAACTACAAGAATTAGACGAGCTTGTCCTTGTGGGATCGATCCTCTCACCACTATCTGCATTAATTTGTAGCATGGCACTGAGTTGTATTTTTATTTTATGCGGGACATGCGACGCACCCGTCATAAATTGGCGCCGTTGCCGGGGACAACGTGTTCTAATTTTTGATTTTCTTGTTCATGACCAGGTCATCTAGTTCACAACCACTACCCTACATTCCAGAGATTTCCAGAACGGAAACAGCAATCAGAATTTCCAAACGAAAATTCAGTGAGTTTTCCTTATCCGGATCAGATTCAGAAACAGAAGTCAGTTCATCTCGAGACCTTGAGACGGATCAACCAGAATCTGACGCTGAACCTGAACCAGAGATGGCCAATCCACCTGAACCTACCCTTCGAGAGCTCAATCAAGGAGCTGAACAGGAGTCTTTCCTGTGTATTAACTACCGTCCAGTACCTAATGACTGGGCCGTGAAGTCAAATGTCATGCACAACCTCAGCAAATTCAGAGGTCATGCATCCGAAAATCCTTACAAGCACCTCCAGAAATTTCAATTCGAATGTGATGCACTTAAACCCACTGGAGTGAGCCTTGAACGAGCTAAATTGAGAGCTTTTCCATGGTCTTTAGAGGACTCAGCAAAGAACTGGTTTTTCAGTCTTCCACACAACTCCATCAACACTTGGGCTGAAATGGCTGCCACTTTTCTCAAGAAATATTGGTCAGCCACCAAAGCAGGAGCAGCTAGGAAGAGTCTTGTTGCTATTCAGCAGCAAGGAGATGAGTCTTTTGGCGAATACCATCAGAGGTTTAAAGACCTCCAAGAGGTCTGTCCTACCCATGGCGTGGCAGAGCAATCACTCATACAATATTTCTATGATGGGATGTGTATTAAGGATAAAGAGAAGCTCGATTCTGCTGCTGGAGGAGCATTGTTGGACTTGACACCAAGTCGAGCAAGGGCTCTTATTCAAACTTTGGCGGATAATTGCCAACAAAACGGAACCTATGACCGTACCTCTACTGCTCACAACTTGAACGTGGCTGCTCTTGAGAGACACATGGAAGAAGTCTCTAGTTTTTTGAAAAATTTCCCAGCTACCATAGCTCAAATTCAGCAAATTCCACCTCAGCAAGTTATACCTTGTGGAGTTTGTTGTCAAATAGGGCATATGACACATGATTGTCCGCTCGTTGCAGACCCTACTGAGCAAGTCAATTCCGCCATACCACAGCAAGGAAATTCATACTCCAACACCAGTAACCAAGGCTGGAAGAACTACCCTCACTATGGGTGGGGACCAAATCAGCAACAACCTCCGTTTGAGTGGAGGAATTTCAAGTCTAGACCTCAACAAAACCAGCAAAACTACCAAACAAATCAGACCCCAGCTCAACCACAACATCTGCAGTTGCCAGCACCCCAACAACCATTGCAACTCACTGCACCACCTCCACCACCACTTGAAGAAACACTAAAACAAATCCTTCAACCATTTATACAAACTACCCAAGGAGCAATAGCTGACCTCCAAAAACAGATGGCACAGTTCACCATGAGCCAACAAAACACTTCAGGCCAGCTACCCTCGAACACAGTAGATAATCCCAAACATCTCAATGCCATGACTTTACGAAGTGGAAAAGATTTGCCACTGAGAGGCAGTTCGTCTCAAGGCCTCGAGACGAACCGACCAGAACAGCCACCAGAATCTGAAACAGAAATGCCTCAAGAATCAGCCATTCCAGTAGCAGAATCATCTACCCCAGTAGGTGAAACATCCATTCCAACTCCAGAAGCACAGGAAGAAACTTCAAACCCTCAGGTAACACCTTTTCCATTTCCGGAAAGGCCTTCAAAAGCCAAGAAGGAGAAGGATGAGCAAAAGATTCTTGAAGTTTTTAGAAAAGTTGCTATTAATGTGCCATTGCTAGATATGATATCTCAGGTTCCTAAATATGCTAAATTCTTAAAGGATTTATGTACTAACAAGAAGAAACTAGCAGGCATAGAAACAGTGAATTTTAATGAAAATGTTTCTGCTATTTTGCAAAAAGAGCTTCCTACAAAATGCAAAGATCAGGGTACCTTTGTGATACCTTGTAAAATCGGGAGCAAGGAAGTAGAGAAAGCATTGTGCGACCTTGGAGCAGGTATAAACGTCATGTCTCTTTCCATTTTTGAAACTTTGAATATTGGAAATCTTAAGGAAACTAGAGTTGTTATACAACTTGCTGATAGATCCATTGTCTACCCCGTTGGAGTAGTAGAGGATGTCTTGGTGCAGGTTAGAGATTTTGTTTTTCCAGTAGATTTCTATATTGTTGACATGCAAAAGGAAGATGTTACTAGGACTACTGATGTGATTCTTGGTAGACCTTTTTTAAGAACAGCCCGTGCTAAAATTGATGTGTATGATGGGTGTTTAACGCTTGAATTTGGTGAGGAATTGATTAAATTTAATATGTATGAAGCAATGAAATACCCTGAAGATATACACTGTGTTAATTTTTTAGATGTTATTGATCCCTTGGTTGATGACATTTCTGAAATTAATAATTCAGATCCACTTGAGTTTGTTCTTAGTAAGGGTTTGTCTAATGAAGAGGTGGAGAGATTGCAAGATGAGCTACCAATTAAACCCGAAATCCTCAATTTTGTCAAGGAGCTGGACGTTTCAGACACTACTGCAGGTGATGTGCAAGCTTTAGAATCAACAGACCAAGTCACTAAACTTCAGCCTTCAATTTTGCAGGCACCCGACTTGGAACTCAAAACATTACCTGAGCACCTGAAGTACTCGTTTCTAGGCCTCGAGAAGAGCCTACCAGTAATAATTTCCAGCAAGCTGACCAACGTGCAAGAAGAAAGACTTCTGAACATCTTGAAAGAATTCAAGGGAGTAATCGGTTGGACCATAGCTGACATCAAGGGAATATCACCTGCCATTTGCACCCACAGAATACACCTAGAAGAGCACAGCAAAACCGTGAGACAACCACAAAGAAGGCTTAATCCTCCAATGATGGAAGTCGTGAAAAAGGAAATTCTTAAACTCCTTGCTGCAGGTGTAATCTATCCTATTTCTGACTCTTCTTGGGTCAGTCCTGTGCAGGTCGTTCCTAAAAAATCAGGAATTACAGTGGTGACCAACAATGAAGGCGAATTGGTGCCCATGAGAGAGCAAAATTCATGGAGAGTATGCATAGACTATAGGAGACTGAACAATGCTACTCGGAAGGATCATTTTCCCCTTCCATTTATTGACCAGATGCTCGAAAGGTTGGCAGGTAAATCACACTATTGTTGTCTCGATGGATTTTCAGGATTCCATCAAATCCCCGTTGCCATTGAAGACCAAGAAAAGACAACCTTTACTTGCCCCTTTGGCACATTTGCATACAAGAGGATGCCATTTGGTTTGTGTAATGCACCTGCTACTTTTCAGAGGTGTATGGTAAGTATATTTTCTGATTTTGTAGAGAAAGGGATTGAAGTTTTCATGGACGATTTTACTGTTTATGGAAATTCATTTGATGAGTGCTTGGAAAACTTGAGAAAAGTCTTGATTAGATGCATGGAAACTGATTTGGTTTTAAATTATGAGAAATGCCATTTTATGGTAAATCAAGGATTAATTCTAGGCCATATTATTTCAAAGAAAGGTATAGAAGTGGACAAAGCTAAAATTGATGTGATTGATTCATTGCCTTACCCATCTTGTGTACGAGATGTCCGTTCATTTCTAGGCCTTGCAGGTTTTTATAGACGTTTTATCAAGGATTTTTCAAAGGTTGCGGAGCCTATGTGTAGGCTGCTGCAAAAGGATGCAAAATTCGACTTCAATGAGCAATGCAAAGAGGCGTTTGACCTCTTGAAACAGAAGCTAGTGACAGCACCAGTGATTCAAGCACCCGACTGGACAAAACCATTTGAACTCATGTGTGATGCAAGTGATGCAGCTGTGGGGGCTGTTCTTGGACAGAAATTTGACAAGAGCCCACATGTGGTTTACTACGCCTCTAGGATGCTTGATGAAGCCCAAAGAAACTACACCACCACGGAAAAAGAATTGTTTTCAATTGTCTTTGCTTTAGATAAATTTCGTTCTTATCTTCTTGGCACTAAAGTCATAATTTATTCTGACCATGCAGCCTTGAAGTATCTTTTAGCAAAGAAGGAAGCAAAGCCAAGATTGATTCGGTGGATACTACTGTTGCAGGAGTTTGATCTTGAGATCAAAGACAAAAAGGGCAAGGAAAACGTGGTGGCTGATCACTTGAGCAGAATTTTGGTTGACACCAAATCAGACCCAGTCAAGGAAGAATTCCCAGATGAGCGCTTGTTTCTAGGCCTCGAGAAGAGACCATGGTTTTCTGATATTGTCAATTACCTTGCAACGGGTAAATTTCATGGTCACTACCTTGCACGAGAGAAGGAAAAGATTAGGAGAGACTCTAGGAAGTACATATGGGACGACCCATACCTTTGGCATGTCGGAAACGATAAAATCCTTCGAAAATGTGTGCTTGAGAGTGAAGTTCCTTCAATTCTAAATTTTTGCCATGCTTATGCTTGTGGAGGACACTTCGGATTTAAGAGAACAGCTCATAAGGTTCTCGAATCAGGTTTTTTCTGGCCGAATTTATTTAAGGATTCATTTGAATTTTGCAAAACTTGTGTAGAATGTCAAAAATCGGGTAATATTTCCTCTAGAGATCAGATGCCTTTAACCCCAATTTTTGTTTGTGAGATTTTTGATGTTTGGGGGATAGACTTCATGGGTCCATTCCCCAATTCAGGAGGCAACTTCTACATCATTTTGGCAGTAGACTACCTATCTAAATGGGTAGAAGCGAAGGCTACAAGGGCTGATGATGCAAAGACCGTTGTTTCATTCTTCAAATCACAAATCCTTAACAGATTTGGAGTGCCACGAGTGATCATCAGTGACAGAGGCAGCCACTTCTGTAACAGGGTTGTGACAACTCTCTTCTCCAAGTACAACATCACACACCGTGTGTCCACTGCCTATCATCCTCAAACAAACGGATTGGCTGAATTGTCAAATAGAGAAGTAAAATCCATCTTGAGCAAGACGGTCAGACCAGATCGAGGAGATTGGAGTCAGAGACTAGATGATGCGCTATGGGCGTATAGAACAGCATTCAAAACCTCTATCGGGACAACTCCTTACAAGTTGGTTTATGGCAAATCATGCCATTTACCCGTGGAAATTCAGCACCAAGCCTATTGGGCTATTAAAAAATGCAATATGAACATTTCAGAAGCTGGATCCCACAGAAAATTGCAAGTTCAAGAGTTGGAAGAGTTGAGAAATGATGCCTATGAAAATTCTGCAATTATCAAGGCTAGGGCCAAAATGTACCACGACAGGTCCATTCGTCTCAAGGCCTTGACAGTTGGGCAGAAGGTGCTACTTTTCAGCTCAAGATTTCACCTCCTAGCTGGAAAATTGAAGAGTCGCTGGACTGGTCCTTATGTAATTACGAATGTGTACCCCAATGGTGCTGTTGAAATTCAAAACCAGGAGGATCAGAACATTTTCAAGGTTAATGGGCATCGTCTCAAACCTTTTTATGAGGGATTCCAAAACTACACCGTGGAGAGCGCGCTTGAAGAACCTCAATGATGATACTACGTGAAAGATCATTCAGTCGAGTCCAAGACTGCAAACATGGACGCTACGTGGGAGGCAACCCACGCCATTTCAACCCATTCCATTTCAGCAAGACTTGCAGCATTCAGCATTTTCAGGTCCGTTCATCCCGAGGCCTCGAGATGGGACAGATTTCGAATTTCAGGCACAAACCCAGATTTTTGAATCTTCCATTTCCAGCTGCAGCAACACCACCCCGGTTTTATTCTCCCCTTCTCTTCTTTTATTAATTTTGTTTTAATTGTTTTGTGTTTTCGTTTGCTTGGTTTCTTTCACATTGAGGACAATGTGTCCAATAAGTGTGGGGGAGACACTTTCGTGTTTATTTTTGTGTGATTTGTGTGCATTTTGATTTTATCCCTCTGCTGCATGTTTATTTCAATTAATTGTGTTTGTGCAATTGCTTGTTTCTATTCTTGCATGCGTAATTTTTCATTTTTGTTGTTTTCCACACCTTTTTGTATGGAATGAAATCCCAAAAACTAAACTTATGTGAATACTTGATCAATCAACTCTGTCTTACAATGATAAACACTTGTGACATTACAATTTGTATATTTATTCACATAGATGTATGATGAGTACTGCTGTCCTAGGAAATACTTTGCTAGAATTGCACTGTCTTCTCATCCCTAGGCCTAGGGATGAAGATCCTATCCTCTACACTGCTGCAAGTTTTTAATTTTTGTTTGCATGAGTACTATTTAATTTTCTTGTGTGTTGGTCTCTCACCATACCCTCCTGGATTGCACGATGTTGGTGGTTCGGCACCATCATCCCTATTTGGAGAAACTTCCGGTCGGTTGTGTGCTAACTCCTTAATTTTGGACCGATCAAAGCACCCTTGGTAAAAGACCATGTCTGCATGCGCTTTCTATTTAATTTGGGAATGTGGAAAGAGGTGAAACTCATGGGAAAAGAAAAGAAGTGTTGCAACATAAAAAAAAAAAAAAAAAAAAAAAAAAAGAAGAAGAAGGAAGAAAAGAAAAAGAAAAAGAAAATAAAAAATAAAAGGAGGTATAAGAGGCCGAAGGCCTAAATAAAAGAAAGATGTTGGAGGAAGATGAAGAAGAGGAAAAGATTGGCTATGTTCTTTAAATTTTGCTGTTTGTGTTTTTATTAATTTTTATATTTATTGCATGAGTGTCGCAGCTAGTGTTTGGATTGTGTCGAAGGAAGAGAAGTCAGAAGTTCTAGGCCTGTATTTCCAGGTTGAACAGCATGCTATCATACCACTATATGAATATTTGCACATTTGTGGTGTTTAGAGTGTTTGAGCATTGCTTGAATGAGTTGATTTTTGAAGTTTTTACTTGAGTCCAGTCCAAGGATTGATTTTCTGTACAGGGGGTGTATTTTGTGTGTTCTTAGTTCATGCTTGAGGGCAAGCATGGATTAAGTGTGGGGGAATATGATTGATGGTTTATTTTCAATGTTTTATCTTCTCTTTTATTATTAATTGAGATGATAATTATGCTACTTTGAGCTTGTTTCCTTCCTATTTTGCTTTTCAGGCTTAATAATCGTTAATTGAGGAAAAGGAACGAAAAGCTTGAAGATCAGAGTCAAAACAATCAATCAGAGTTGGAATTTTGATTTCAGCCTGCTGCCTCCCGAGTTTGGTCTCTTCGTCCCAGGGCCATTGCACCAATCTGCCGATTCCAGCTCTTCTCGAGGCCTTGACATGAAGCGACCTGTCAGAGTTCCAGCCTGGACAGCACTGAGCGTACTTTTGTATTTTTATTTGTGAGTGCTGGTTTAACCAGCCTGGAACCTGGAGGACTTGAGCACGAGTATTAGTGCCTGGATTCTCTCTTCCACCTTGCAGAGGCACAAGGGGACATCAATGGAAGAATGATGAAACATTCCCCTTGTTTTATTCAAAGAATATTCTCTCCAAAAGTGAAGAAGTGCTATTTTCCAGCTTGGTTTTGGCAGCACATGTTCTTGAGTGCTGCAATTATTTTATGGTGAAGGCTGGGCCTTTGAAGTCTATCAGAGGAGAAGAAGAATGGCTATTTAATAGAACGAGAAAGCAAAAGAGGGGGAATGATTAGGACAGACGAGGAGAACAGTAGAGAGAAATCAGCATTTTCCAACCTTTTTCCAGATTTTTCAGCTTTCCTTGCAATTTCGGATTTGAACTCCTTTTGTTTATTTTGATTATGTATTGTAACTAAACTCTAAGTTCCTGGTAGGGATCAAGAGATTGGCTGGTATGTTGATTGTGAGACTTGTTTAAGCTTCATAGAAATGAATTTCATATTTCAAACCTTCTTGTTTTAATTTTAAACTTGTCTTTATTAATTTTTGAGCTTGATCACCTTGAATTTAATTCGGGCAAGTGGAGTCAGTTCTCTTGTGATTAAATCACTCTTAGAGAACAGCAGTAGACGATTCAGCAGGGTATGAGGGGCATGTACTTGGTCTATGCTGAAAGAAGGAGTTGAATTAGGCGGTCATCCCATCCCAAGGCCTTGAGAAGGGCCGACCTAGGTGACAGCTGGGTCAAGTGCCAGACTAGACCAGACTTGTGGATGATGATAGTACTCCCTTGTCTAGGAGAGGGACCTCACTGTTTTTAATCAATCTCTTGAGCTCTTCCTTAAGTATTCTGATCCCTTTGTCGAAGGCTCTGCATAGCCAAGCAAAGTGGCGGATCAAGAGTCTTAGGATGAGCTTAGGAAGATTAGGGTGTTTAAAATGAAGTGATTCTTTTAAATACTTTTGTAGCAGGTTGGGAATCTAGTGTGAGCTGGTTCCACAACTTCTTCTATGAAAACCATTTCAAAAATGTATTTTGTCAATGATCAACAACTTACCAATGCCATCTCGCAATGATCTCTACCCGGAATATTTTCTCCACTGTAATTCTCTCCGTTTTAAAGCTGTTTTTATTGTTTGCAACTTAAATCCACTGTATTTTCGTTTAATTGTTATTTCACCCCAAAACTTGGTTTCTTTTGCTTGGTTATTTGCAGGAACTACAAGAATTAGACGAGCTTGTCCTTGTGGGATCGATCCTCTCACCACTATCTGCATTAATTTGTAGCATAGCACTGAGTTGTATTTTTATTTTATGCGGGACATGCGACGCACCCGTCAAGACCACCTTGAGGAAGAAATGGTCGTCGACGACACCGAGGACGACGGTCATGGTAGCGACAACGAGGCTGAGGGCACCAAGGAGGGATGTGCCGAAGCCAAGGCCAAGGGTGCCCAAACCCTAAGTCGCGCGCTCGAGAGCTCCACCTTCCATGATCTCGATCCACACGAGGCTAATGTGAAGCGCCTCCAAGCACAAGGCTTTGGGGCCAACCTCCTCCCTTATTCACCAAAGACTTCCTTGTTTGATATGTAGTTGATGATACTCACATTCTCACAAGTAAAAGTTTCAATCATCAAACTTGTAATCTTTTTCTTTCTTTAATATAAGCATTACATTTTCGGCTATTTTTATCATTTCTTTATCTAATCCGCTTGTTTATTTCTTCAATCTTTTTCGCACTCTTCCTTGTTCACTGCTTGTGTTTAACTTGTCTTGAACTAGATCCATCTCTTATCTTTCTTTTGGTTCCAAATTGCCTAGTGAAAGCTTTCGTTTTGAGACATAAACACGTGTGCTCACTAGATTTTAGCTTGAATGAATATAGTTATTCCTAATAACTTTGGGTCTACATAGTTAAAACGATGCAGTAAATAACTAGATTGAAATAAGTATAAGATTTATTTTTTGAGACTATAGAAAGAAAATAATTTGGTCTAAAGAGGCAAGTGAACTGATCTCATGGCCAAAGGAAGTCTCTCCCTATTTTTATCAATCAGCTAGTTAAATCCTATAAGTGAACCTTAGGGTTGCTAGGTGATTAGGGTCTTTAATAGTGTACATTTTTAAGTGACTTGATATAAGAGAAGAGTAAAAGGTCAAAGTCAATCCGATCTCTATAGTTTCCCTACAAAATCAATTTTGAATATTTTTGCATATTTGTGAATCATAACCTTGAGTAGTCTTTATTAGGAATCTTTATCTTTTAATTTTACTACCATATCTTCACCTTGTCACTTGTTGTATTTACAATCCAGTTCTTATTTATTATTCGATCTCACTATTCAAAACCCCACTTGTTTACTTTGTTTATGTTATATCATATTATATTTAGAAACTTGAATTATACCATTGTTCCATGAGAAGCGAACCTCTTACCACTAGTTACCGTTTCTTTTGTCAACCAATGTTGAGTTGTATTCATTTTATTTTTTATCAATTTGGCACCTAGTCATTCTCAAATAAGTGTGGAGAATTTGTTGTGGTGTCATAGTTATTTAGGACCCACGTGTAGATATTAATTAGTTAATTAAAAAATGAGAAAGAAGAAAAATAAGAAGGTCGAGGTACTTTTATTACATGGACTTGTTATGTTGCTCATTAGATTGGATTTTTAATCCCTTGTCGACATGTGTGTATATGTTTTCTAACGTTTTTTTTTTATATTTTACTTTCTTTTAAAAGTTGTCTCACATTTTAACTACTTTTCTTATTTTCTTGCATAATTTTTTTTCTTCTATTCTTTTTTGTATTTTTAATATTTTAGTATTCAAATTATATTTTTGAAGCCTTCTCAAAATTTGATTTTTTTTATATAATTTTTTAATTGATTGTGAGGTCGCATGTTATCTCATGAAAAAGAATATAATATTCTCATTTACACGAAGTTGGTTCTATATTGACATTGTACTAGCATACATTAAGCAAAAAAATAAAATAAAGGGCCAAATTATTATGAACATTTGAGTAAAATAACCACAAATAAAATCTTATAAACAATAGATGATTTGTGGTTGAGACTTGTAATTATAGAATAATTTACGCTCTACGTTGATAATAGTATGTGATCAAATATTTATTGTTTGAATAATGTTTATATATATACTAACTTTTTTAATTTTAACATCTTTAGCAATGACATGATAAGAGATGATTGGTATATCACTTCTTTATTAGGTTGTAATTTCTTCTTATTTAAATAAATGAGTAACTTTTAATCAGCGGTGTATCTAGGGGATGGGTAGTAGTAAAAAAAATAGTCTCTATTAGTTATTTGTTATTAATTTTTCCCCCTATAAAAATATTAATATTGGTCCATTTTCGTCTCATAAATTAGTATATAAATGACTATATAAATGTACTAATTTTAATTTCTTGACCCATAAGTTGTACATTAGAAAATAGATATAGATTTTTTAAATTATTTAGTATAATAAAGATCGAATCAACAATATATTTTGAAATAAAAGTGTCAAACCACTTACACCAAGGAAGGATCTACTTGGAGTTATCCTCACTAATATTTATGAAAATAATAATAAAAAGATATTCATATATTTGAGCCTAAAAAGCAATTTTCTTAGCACATACATAAATTATAGGCCAATTAAGTAGTCTAAATTCAAACAAAGTAGGTATCACAAAACTAACCAAAATAATTATTGTAAAAAAAACTTCGTGTTACTTTTGCAAACTTGTAGCTTTTTGAAAGACTAACGATCTCTACCAATATTTTTCCCAACTCGTGAAAATTCAAGAAGTACGATATAATTATAAGGAGTTTCACTAAACCTTAATCTGCACATCTTGTTTTTTTCTCATTTTTTGTTGTTGAAAATTTCATTTGGTATTACTAGTAACAATTGATAAGATTCGACCTTCGAGATGATCGGGACGATGTCTACTGTTGGTCGGAGGCGCTGTAGATGACGTCGAATCCACCTGCAAAGCGCCGGAGGGGGGACTCCGGCGTAGACACTCCGATGCTTAAGTCAGTAAGCGGTTCAAAAATAGCAGAGGATCTGGTAGGCAGTTTTTTCGGCTTACTTGATGTTTTAAAATGAGAGAATATTTATAGGCCGCTGGGGGCGATATCCGGGGAGAGAGCGATATCCAGGGGAGATACAGCTCTGGATGATGTCATGGGCGATACTTGGGGATGACGTCATGGGCGATACCTGAGGTGACGTCATGGGCGATACTTCTGGTGACGTCATGGGTGATACCTCTGAGGAGGGTGCCGGGGGCGATACCCATGATGATGTCGAGGGAGATAACTCCATGGGTCCCTTGGGATGGGATGATGCCGTGCGTCCAGAGACGCGTGAGTCCTCCCCCCGCTGACGTCGACCATCCTAGAAAATACCTCACGGTCTAGTAGCGATAGCTTAGATATCCGATAGGCTTATAGAATTCCGCCCTCGGCAAGGGTCATAATTACAGCAATATCCTTGGGATTGTCTTGATTGTTATCATAAGCCCAACTGAAAACGAGCCCGGGTGTTTACCAAGGGCTATCATTCCCTGTCCATGTCGGGTATCTTTGGTGAGGGTCCTTTCCTCCTTATGGCGATATATTTACGGAATCTCCGAGCTTCTTTGTCTCTTTCGATATCAGCGAGAGACGCCGCTAACTCGTCCAAAACCATTAGGATGTCATTTTCGCCTAGCGGTATTAACAGGTCTGGGTCATCAGTAGTGCTTAGAAGGTTGCAAACTCGTCCGTGCCATAGGAGAGTTATTGATGCTGACGGACTACTGTTGACGTTGCCGCGGAAGGGATTTCGAGAACATGCGGGTTTTTTCTTTCCTTTCTGCTCATGGAGTCAGCGATATTGACGCGGTTTTACGCCATCGGCTGCCTACGATTTGTGAGGCTTTATACCACCAGATACCCGCGATACCGGCGAGGCTTTACACTGCCAGGAGCTACCTGCGATATCGACGCGGCCTTACACTGTGGACACCTACAATCGTACGGCTTTTACGTCATGGCTACCCGTAATATCGCGCTCCTTCACGTTTTCCAGGATTCTAGCTCGTACTCCTCTCGACTACCTGTATTATTAGCAGCATACAGACATTGATCTTCGTTCCCGCCTCAGGTCCATCAGTCTTTGGTGGTAACGGGGCGGCTCATCTTTTGAGGACCTCCTCTGATGCGAATCCACGCATCCAGTTACCGTTACCACCAGCTGGTCCAATGACTCGAGCCAGAGCCCAACGACTTCAAGACCGATTGTCATCCCTCATCCACAAAGAGCTAGAATCTGAGATGACAAGTGAGAGGACTGCACTTAGGGAGAAGACGGCAAAGATAGTGAATCTTCTCACTTTTGCCTTGACCGATGATGACGTGGGTCAAACGGCAATTGACCGTTATGCGCACAACGGCACTTGATCAACTGGCACAATCGGCATTGGTCAAACGGCATTTGACCATTCTATCGGCACGCGTCCGTTTCTCTCAAAACGGCACTTACCGTTTTGACTCATCCGTTGCCGTTTGGTTCAACATTTCCGCGTGTCCGTTTTGGCGCCTATCTGCCCTTGAATGAAACGGCTCCTGCCCGATTGGTCCCTACCTCGATCGGCACTTGTCCGTTTCTGTTGTCCAGAAGCTGCACGCGTTTATTGCTTTTACTTTGTTTAGCTAATTAATTAAATAGACATTTAGTTCATTAGTTAAGTATCTACTTTATGTAATATTCCTCTTTTGGAATTAGGGTTTATTTGTAACCTATATAAGGAGCCTTTTGGCCTCCTTAGAAAGGGGCTGTTATTTGATATATTGAGTTAATCTCTTCAATCTCCGCCCCTTGTTCAAGTTGGTTGAACCTTGTTATTCTTGAGTCCGCAATACTTGAGTCTTCTACAAGTAAATCTTGGAATTGCATTATTGTCTCGTTTATCTTAGTGTGATTCTCACATTGTTGAGTCTAGTCCTAAGAACCCGATTCAAGACCCTTGACTTGAAATCGATTAGGGCACTTAGCACAGGTTAGCTAGTGGTCTAAGCTCGTACTTGTCGAGTTATCTATCAGTTCATTCTATTCCGCAGGAAATCCGTCTTTGAACAAAGATCACAGTTGGTGTTACGCATCCTAAGGAACCAGGATCGTATCAGTTGGTAGCGGAGCTTAAGGCGTTCAAAGATTGGTAAGTATCGTTCTTTGTTTCAAGTTTTCATTATTGAAATCGGTAAATCTTTCTACTCCATTCCAGAACCGATTTCCTTGCTGTACTTGGTTAGTATATGTGCAAATTCTGGTCAGTTGTCAAAATTGTTTTAACGTATCAGTTGGTAGCCGAATTGGGTGATATTGGTGTCGTTAGAAAGCTATATCTGTGTAGATTCCGAATCAAAAGGAATCGAGTGATTTGGACATCTGAAACGAAAGTTACAAGCATTCTACTAAGACTGGGTTTTGTGCATTCAGGATTAAAAAAAAAATATATATTTTTTTTGGTACAAACACCTGATTTGATTCATTCCAGTGATAGGAAAATTAAATTTTGTTGTTTGTTGACCGATCCCACATCTGTCAAGCTTATTGGGATTGCATGTGCAAATATTTTATTAAGCATACTTTTAGCATTGCACAAAAGTGTTCTGAAAAGTAGAAGGCAACCCATCCTTCCACTTTGTTTTGTCCCGCACCCACTACCTTTTCCCATAGGAATATTCTCTATTTTTGTCTTCCACTTATTAAAGGCAAAACTTACTTTATTCTCTCACCCATGCACCAAATATACCATAGATTGAGGATTACTTTTGTTTGAGTCGTTCGAGTCAAATAAAGCCTTTCTTTGATTCTTTAATATTGTCTTCCACTCCACTTGATATTTGTTTAATTGATTGATCTTGCAATTACTCAAATACCAAGTATCCCGTTTTATTTGAAGCTAGTTGTCTCTTGAGAGTCTTCTTGGCAGCTTTCCATTGAATTCTTGAGTCTCACTAACGCTTGAACATTGCAGGAGATTTTGTGTGATTTTTTTTTTTTTTTTTTGTGAGATTATTAGAGTGTTAAACACGAGAGTAAACACGTGAGGGAGCGCTAGGTTAGTGCAATTTTACGTTTTCTATTGTGTTGTGAATTTCAGGCACTTAAAGATGTCTCAAGAAGGAGCACAACCCGATCTGTCGGCTATGTTAGCCAACATAACGGAACAACTTAGAGCCATGACAGAACGGCAACTAACTGCCGATGCAAGGATGGCTAGAGTCGAAGCGTTAGCTACTCTAAACCCAAATCCGAGAGCAGTGAATAGAGCAGCTGATGACAGAGCCGATGGACATATAACAGAACCGTCCGACGAGGATGACAACGCCCGTCGACCACGTGAAGTGAATCGGCAGCGTGACATGGTCAACGTTCCTCCCAGACGACTCGCTAGACGTGGACCACAAATTCCACAACCCGATCTAGAAGAGGAACCTGACGGAGGAGAAGGATATATATATGCTCGGGATGGTCCGAGAGGGGAAAGACGAGGAGAACGGGTTGGTAGAAGAGAACGGGAAGATGACAGATTGGATGCTAATATCAGTAGCATCAAAATGAAGATACCGCCGTTTGAGGGTACCGATGACCCTGATGCATTCCTGAACTGGGAACGGAAGATAGACGCTATCTTTTTATGTCACAATTATTCGGAGAGTAAAAAGGTTCAGCTGGCAGTCGTTGAATTCAGTGGCTACGCTAGTCATTGGTGGGAGCAGCTCAACCTGAAGAGAGCAGCCGTTTATGCTGGTCCGATTGATAATTGGGGCGAGATGAAACAGGCGATGAGACAACGGTTTGTTCCGATTCACTTTCACCGTCAGCTTCATCAACGGCTTCAGACCTTAAAGCAAGGCAGCAAGAGTGTTGGAGCCTATTTCAATGAGATGGAGATTGCTTTAGCACAGGCAAAGGTTACTGAGGAACCTGAGGTAACGATGGCTAGGTTCAGTGCTGGTTTGAACGCAGATATTGCCGATGCTTTGGAGCTGACGCAATACAACACTATCGAGGAGATGCTTCACATGGCTCAAAAGATTGAGAAGCATCGGAAGGCTAAGAATTCTTCTAGGCCTACCGGTTCTACAACTTGGAAGAAGTCATCTTGGAGTAAGGACGATAGAACGGTTCCTACCGTTTCAAAGAATCCTTCCAGTGTCGTTATCCCTTCCAAAACGGCAACTACGAAACCTTACACTCCACCAGTGGATCGGCCAGCCACTAAAGACATTGTGTGTTTCAAATGCAACGGTCGAGGGCATAAGAAATCAGAATGCCCAAATATGAGAGTCTTTATCATCCGGCCGAATGGAGAGGAGGAATCGGACGATGAGCCAGCACAATCGGCACCCGAGACCGATAGCAGTCTCGATTCCGATAGTGACTATCAGGAGAGAGAGCAGGTTCGGTTACTGGTGGTCCGACGGAACCTGAGTGTCCAGACCACCGAAGAAGTGTGTGATGAGGAGCAACGGACCAATCTGTTTCACACCCGAGGTGTGATTGATAACAAAGGATGCTCCATTATTATTGACAACGGCAGCTGTACAAACTGTGCCAGTGCGTTGATGGTCTACAAGTTGGCCTTGCCAACATTGAAGCATCCGAAACCGTATCATCTACATTGGATGACGGATGCTAACGGTATTAAGGTGACCAAACAAGTACTTGTTACGTTTAGGATCGGCAAATACAATGATGAAGTTCTCTGTGATGTTGTGCCGATGCAAGCTAGCCATATCCTCCTTGGCCGACCATGGCAGTTTGATAGAGAGGCGAATCATGAAGGGAAGCGCAATCTCTACAGGATAGTCAAGGATGGCAAGAAATTCACCTTGGCACCGTTAACCCAAGCTGAAGTGTTTGAAGATCAGCAATGGCTTGCTAAGTCCCATGTTGAGTATGAAATTGCCAAACAGCTTGAAAAGGAAAAAGAAGGCTTGAGAGTGAAACATAAAGAGCAAAATATTGAGTGTGTGAGCCTTCAACATTCGCATGAAAACAGCAAGCATGCAGAGGGAGTGAGTAAACATTCGCACGAAAAAAGTAAGCGTGCTGAGAGTGGCATTGAGAGAAAAGGAGAGGCAAATAAAAAGAAATTGAGTGTATATGCCAAGGGGAGCGAAGTTGAGGAAAACGTTTCTTCTCAAAAATCTTTTGGCAAAAGCCGTCCCCTTTTTCTCATCCGTTTCCGTTCTTACTATTTACTAACGGGCACAACGGATCGGCAGCCTACCGTTCCGATTGGTGTTTCGTCTCTCTTGCAGGAATTTGAAGATGTTCTACCCGAGGAGATACCACGTGGTTTACCTCCGATTCGAGGCATTGAACATCAGATAGACTTTGCCCCTGGCTCGGCAATTCCACATCGGCCTGCTTACCGATCCAATCCTGAGGAAACCAAGGAGCTACAACGGCAAGTGGACGATTTGCTTGCGCGTGGGTACGTTCGGGAGAGTCTATCCCCATGTGCCGTTCCAGTCATTCTAGTCCCGAAGAAGGATGGAACTTGGAGAATGTGTGTTGACTGCCGGGCAATCAACAAAATCACTGTAAAGTATCGTCACCCTATTCCTCGTTTAGATGATATGTTAGACGAATTAAGTGGCAGCAAAATCTTTTCTAAAATCGATTTAATGAGTGGATACCACCAAATTCGCATGAAAGAAGGGGATGAATGGAAAACTACTTTTAAAACAAAGTACGGTTTATATGAATGGATGGTTATGCCATTTGGTTTAACTAATGCTCCTAGCACCTTTATGAGGTTAATGAACCATGTACTTCGGCACTTACTTGGCAGATTTGTTGTAGTTTATTTTGATGACATTTTAATCTATAGCAAATCCGTTGATGAGCATGTTTTACATCTTAGGGAAGTCTTTCTAACACTTCGTGAACAGAAATTATTTGCTAAACCTAGTAAGTGTTCTTTCGCAATAGAACAAGTTGGTTTTCTTGGTTTTATTGTGAGTACAGATGGCGTTAAAGTGGATGAAGAAAAGATCCGCGCGATTCAGGAGTGGCCAACGCCCAAGACCGTTAGTGACGTCAGATCCTTCCATGGCTTGGCAAGCTTCTATCGGCGCTTTGTGAAGGACTTTAGCACCATCGCTGTTCTATTGAATGATCTAACAAAGAAGAATACTGCCTTCCGATGGGAACAGCCACATGAAGAGGCGTTTACTACCCTCAAGGAACGGCTTTGTACCGCTCCAGTACTAGCTTTGCCCGATTTCACTAAGGCGTTTGAGATAGAGTGTGACGCCAGCGGGTTAGGAATCGGCGTCGTTCTGATGCAAGAGAAACGGCCGATTGCCTATTTCAGCGAGAAGCTCAAGGATGCTCAGCTCAGGTACCCGACATATGACAAGGAATTCTATGCCCTTGTTCGCGCATTGGAGACATGGCAACACTACCTGATGCCGAGAGAGTTTATCATCCACACTGATCATTTGAGCTTAAAGTACCTCAAGGGACAAGGGAAGCTAAATCGGAGACATGCCGCTTGGATGGAATTTATTGAAGCTTTCCCTTATCATATTCAGTACAAGCAAGGTAAAGAGAACATTGTTGCTGATGCACTATCTCGACGGTATGTGTTAATTACTTCTCTTAATGCTAAGTTGCTTGGCTTTTCGCACATCATAGAACTCTATGCTACCGATTCTGATTTTGGTAATATCTATATGCATGGTGTGTCTATTTCTGGTTCTAAATTCTATAAGCATGAGGGGTATTTATTTCGGGGTAAAAATTTGTGTATTCCTCATTGCTCTCTTCGTGAATTACTTGTGCATGAAGCCCATAGTGGTGGTTTGATGGGCCACTTTGGCGTGACTAAGACTTTAGATATTTTGAATGATCATTTTTATTGGCCTCACATGAAGTGTGATGTTGTGCGCATCATCGCTAGATGTTTAGTTTACCGTAGAGCCAAATCTAAGTCTGTTGGTCATGGAGAGTACATGCCGTTACCTGTTCCTTCTCATCCTTGGACTGATTTATCCATGGATTTTGTTGTCGGACTGCCTAAGTCTAAAAACGGCAAGGATTCTGTTTTTGTTGTAGTGGACAGATTCTCAAAAATGTCCCATTTTATTCCATGTTCTACTACGAGTGATGCTACTCAGATTGCTGATTTATTCTTTCGTGAAGTAGTACGTTTGCATGGAATTCCTTTGACGATTGTGAGTGATAGGGATACTAAGTTTCTTAGCCATTTTTGGCGTGTCTTGTGGAAGAAACTTGGTACTAAATTGTTATATTCTACTTCTTATCACCCACAAACGGATGGCCAAACAGAGGTGGTAAATCGGACTCTTGGCTCCCTTTTGTGCACCTTAGTTCGTAAGCATGTTTCTACTTGGGTTGATCATTTACCGTTTATTGAATTTGCTTACAACCGTGCTGTTCATTCTACTACTCATTACTCACCGTTTGAGCTTGTTTATGGATTTAATCCTAGAACTGTTTTGGATTTAACTCCTTTACCGTTGAGTGATGTTGTAAGTTTAGATGGTGCACAGAAGGCTGATTTTGTCAAGCACTTACATGCTAAGGCAAAACAGAACATTGAGCGTATGAATGAGAAGCTTGTGCAGAAACGGAACGAGGGCAGACGGCTAGTGACGTTTCAGGTTGGCGATTGGGTCTGGTTGCATATGCGCAAGGAGCGTTTTCCTGACCAACGCCGCGGCAAGCTCTCACCTCGAGGAGATGGACCGTTCCAGATTGTTGAGAAGATCAACAACAATGCCTATAAACTGGCGTTGCCGAGTGAGTATGGTGCCGTTAGCTCCACTTTCAATGTTTCTGACTTAGTTTTGTTTGATGCAGATGACGAGTATGGACTTGCGGATGATGCCGATACGGATTCGAGGACGAATCCTCCCGAAGGGGGAGGGAATGATGCGAATCCACGCATCCAGTTACCGTTACCACCAGCTGGTCCAATGACTCGAGCCAGAGCCCAACGACTTCAAGACCGATTGTCATCCCTCATCCACAAAGAGCTAGAATCTGAGATGACAAGTGAGAGGACTGCACTTAGGGAGAAGACGGCAAAGATAGTGAATCTTCTCACTTTTGCCTTGACCGATGATGACGTGGGTCAAACGGCAATTGACCGTTATGCGCACAACGGCACTTGATCAACTGGCACAATCGGCATTGGTCAAACGGCATTTGACCATTCTATCGGCACGCGTCCGTTTCTCTCAAAACGGCACTTACCGTTTTGACTCATCCGTTGCCGTTTGGTTCAACATTTCCGCGTGTCCGTTTTGGCGCCTATCTGCCCTTGAATGAAACGGCTCCTGCCCGATTGGTCCCTACCTCGATCGGCACTTGTCCGTTTCTGTTGTCCAGAAGCTGCACGCGTTTATTGCTTTTACTTTGTTTAGCTAATTAATTAAATAGACATTTAGTTCATTAGTTAAGTATCTACTTTATGTAATATTCCTCTTTTGGAATTAGGGTTTATTTGTAACCTATATAAGGAGCCTTTTGGCCTCCTTAGAAAGGGGCTGTTATTTGATAAATTGAGTTAATCTCTTCAATCTCCGCCCCTTGTTCAAGTTGGTTGAACCTTGTTATTCTTGAGTCCGCAATACTTGAGTCTTCTACAAGTAAATCTTGGAATTGCATTATTGTCTCGTTTATCTTAGTGTGATTCTCACATTGTTGAGTCTAGTCCTAAGAACCCGATTCAAGACCCTTGACTTGAAATCGATTAGGGCACTTAGCACAGGTTAGCTAGTGGTCTAAGCTCGTACTTGTCGAGTTATCTATCAGTTCATTCTATTCCGCAGGAAATCCGTCTTTGAACAAAGATCACAGTTGGTGTTACGCATCCTAAGGAACCAGGATCGTATCATCCTCTTTCCAAAGGCCCATTTCTCGGAGCCTATAAATCTGAGAGCTTTCTTCACTCAAGTTCATCTTATCTTTTTTCTCTCGCAATACACATCATGGATCATTTGACCAAAAATTTTCTCCTTTCCAAAGCCCATACTCTCAAGAACCTCAATGATGGTGACGTCGGGTTCCTGGAGAACATGCTGATCAAGACCTCCGAGGACATCTTGGAGTTGCAAGGGATGCTGATCCCACTCCATTCCAGGCTGGGAGCTACATCTCTAGAGGATTTCAGTCCTTTAGAGAGCGTGTCAAAGCTGGCCACCTCCATCGCTCGGATTCAAGTGGTGATCGCCATGCTGCAGCAGCGCAAGGACATGCTGGGGTGCTGCTTAAAGGGGATGAGGGTCACCTCTGCTGACCTCACTCTAGTCATGGACTCCCTAAGAGACATTCCCGACATACCCGAGGATGCTGGTTCTGACGCCTGAAGACAGAGGCTCCCTTTGAGCTTTTTTCTCTTTCCCCTTTTTTTTTATATTTACGCAGCTGTACTTTCCGACCGTTAGGCGATAATAAATAAACTGTTTTTATTATGCCCTTTGTAACTGTTCTTCCTTTTCAATGTGCCCTTTGTCCTTTTCCGATTGGAGGCATCCTCAGCCCAACTGAAAACGAGTTGGTCATTATGAGGCATTTTCACGACGGTTTCCTCGCTAACCATTCTGCATTAATTTTACGCCGCTGTTTCAGTGTCAACTGATTGGGTAAAGTTTTGGTTTTCCTCGATCTGTGGAGATTTCGACAGGCGTGACTGCAAATCTAGATTTGCACTACAGGTTATACGCGTGTCAGTTCTCAAGAGTCGCGCCGGATGATCAAAAACTTCTCCCCCTTTTTTGGCTATTTAATGGGATCCCACTCTATTTTTCCATTCATCTTCTTGCTTATTTTTCCTCTTGACAGGTTGCCTGTAAGCTCATGGCCGATTCTTATTTTTTGGACACTGCTGCGCGGGATTCTCCGCCAACTCCTCCGACCTCGCCAGATTCAGACAATCCTCCTCCCTCGCCTCCATGGAGGTCGTTCGTCCGTCGATGGGGTCGCAAGAGGCTGAGGAAAAATGCCTTAAAGGTGTCTGAAACGCTTTCCAATTCTTTCACCCCTTCTGTTCAAAGGGGGAATGAACCATCTCTTCTTCCTCACGATTCGCCAAAAATGGCTCTTCCTGCCAGCGTGGACGTGGAAGCGGTGACGTCGGCCATTGAGGAGGAGTCCAGCCGATCAACAATACGCATAGGAAAGAGGGTTGATGAGCCTTTTCCTCCCGTCAGCAGGGAGCTATCGTTCTGAGATGACGATGTAGTTTATTGTTATGGTATCTCTTGGTCTGAGGGTGATTAGCTTAGCGGGTCTTGCCTTTTTGTAGATGTCGTATGGCTTTTCGAAAATGAATAAAATAACGCTTCATTTTCCTTTTGTCCTCCTATCGCCTTCTCGTGTCATTTCTTTAAACATTAAGGGTTGGCGCGGAGGGATATCTGTTGCTGGGTGCAATCGTCTTTCGGTTTCTTGTCAGTAACTGTCTCTTCCCAGAGACATAAATGACTGTCCACGCGTCGCTTTCTGCTCCGCACGTGTTTCACTTTTACAGGCTGTCTCTTCTTCAAGTTTGACCTTTATAAGGGAACCGCTATTCTCTTTTATTACTTTTGCCAATATTTTGAGATTTTTCACACTTTCTCTTTCTCTTGTGCTTCTTTTTGCTCAAGAAAAGTTCCTGCAACTGCTCGCCGGCGTCGACGGCCTGTTTACTGGCTTTTTCGTTCCAGGTATTCTGTTCCTCTCTCGTCGTAGTTTTATTTTTCCGGTCCCTTATGTCTCATATTAAAGCCTCTGCGAGTGCCGAAAATCCCATAGATCTCGAGGCTAGAAGAGCTCGTAGTATTTTTTATTGTAACGAAGTTTTGAGGGCAGAATTAGAGGAGAACGGTATCACCTTTCCCCTGGGTTGCCGCCCTTATATCCCTACGAAGGATATTCGACTTCATGATGCCATGTGGGGAACGTTCCGGCTGGTTTATTTCAATATGTTCCTCTACGGATTTCATCTCCCAATCCATACTTCTCTGATGAAGCTGCTAAATCATTACGATCTCAATCCCGTACAAATAACTCCGCCTTCCTGGTGTGGGATTTATGCCTTTCTTCGGTCATGCGAGATGAAGCATATTTTCACTCCATCCCTCGATCTGTTCCGCATATTTTTCAGCTTGAGCTGTCGCGACTGCTTGGTGGATATCACCCCGAGATAGAATGACGCCATCATCCAATTTTTCTGGCAGAACTTTTAAGGTTTTGAGGAAAATGTGGTCAACTGGAAAAATAGCTTCTTCACCCTTCGCCTGCCGTCCCGCTGGTGGCGCGGGGGTTTTAACCGAGAGATTACCAGCGCCGCTTGGAAAAAACCAGAAGTGCTGTCTAGCATTGATGTGTCCCATGTTACCGCCCTATTAGAAATAGAAGGGCCTTTCCGCATTCAGGAATTTGCTCGGTTCAAGCCCTTGAAAGAGTGTGTCGTTGGTGAGTTCTTCTTTTGCCATGTTATCGCTTTAATTTGCTTGCTGTATTAACATGCTTCGCTGGCAGGTAGCACTGGGGGTCGTTCCTCCGGGGGGAATAACACCCCTCTAAACGTGGTGCCGCTTCAGACGTTACCTCCTTCTCCACCGCCTGAAAGTTCCAGCCGTCCGACTATTCCGCCGAGGGGAAGGAGGGCTAAGACCGTCGCAACACGCAGTGCTTCCACTCGATCTTCTCGCTTTCTTGAGAATTGGTTGCCGCCTCGGGGTAAGGGAGTGACTCCGAGTCGTTCTGCGTCTAGAATAGTTGACAGCGATAGCGAGAGTATGGATGCCGGTTCTGAACTACGTCATGCTACCCTTGCCCAACGAGTGAAGCTTAGGGTGAGAAAAAATGATTCCACGGTGGAGTCAACCGAGGACGATAGCGAAGAGATGGCTGTCAAGATGGAGCGTCTCCGAAAGAAAATCCGAAAAGAGAAAACTAGACCACCGATTCCTCCCTTGAGGGAAGTTAACGCAGTTCCTACTGCGGAGGTTGACACTTCTCATGTCGCAAGCACCTCGCAAGTAGCGGAGGTTGTCAAGGTGTCTTCTGTCATTCCTTCCAAAGCTAATGAGGTTTCAACGGCGGTGGATTCACCCTTGCCGCCTGGTGGCCCTAGTTCTTCGATCTCTTCCTATATTCTGGATGTGACCGTGCCAGTTTCGAATCCAAGTGTTCCTCCTGAACCTTCCCCGAGGAAACCTCAGCCCTTATTCCTTTCTTCAATTTCGGGCATTGGTAATTCCGCAAAAAGTTGTTCTCCTCCCTATATCGCCAATCTTTCTCCTCAAAGTCCTCAAGGAAACGTCACATACTAGCTGGAGCTGTCATCTTTTGGGACTAATGGCTTCACGCTTTAGGGATATCGGATCCGCTATCGCGAGACGAGCCAGTAGGTTCTATAGTGGGCCAGATGTTCAGTTCTTCGAAGGACAAGGAAGAGTTCCTGCGACATCCCCCTGAAGTTCAGCACTCACGCCTTCTAAATGACATGTTGGCCAGCTTCCGCGAGCTGCACTATTTTCTCGAGGATCAGAGCGACAAAGTTCGGCGCTCTCCCGGTTCGAAAGAACAACTAGACGCCGCTTTGGCGAAGGTAACAGAGCTGTCAAAGCTTCAAGATCGAACCTGGGTAGAGTTGACTGAGTGTCGTGCCGAGCTCGCACGAGAAAAATCAAAAGGAAAGGCTAAGATAGAACTGCTGGAGGCGGAATTGGTGGCGGCTGATAAAAGAAACTCTTTCCTCCGTGAAGAGATATCGTCCCGTGACGCGGATTTGGCCAAGGTACCCTCGAAGATAGCTGGGTGGAAAGATCCTGGAAGTCTGTATCGCCGGATTTACGGATCTCCATCGCCAGGGAACTGTTGACCCGTCTAAGTTGGCTGATTACGCCTCCAAGAAGATAAAGGATTTAAGCGAAAGCGAGGGAGATCTTCTTTCTTTCAGAGAGGAGTAGGGGAAGGGTGGCTATGATATCCGTGCCGACCAATGAATGGTCAAGGCTGACCCTTTAGAGGATTTTCCTCTTTATTTGCTTTTCCTGTCTTGTAATAACACCTTATCGCACAACGATATCTGTACTTTATTTTATATAATAACTGATCTTTATTTCGCTTTCCTGCGTTATCTCGAAAGCCGCCGGCTTGATTAACGCCATTCTGCATTATCTCCATTGTTGCAATATCGCTCTTGTCTTATTCCAGAAAATCATTTCTGCTTTTCAGTGCATTTAATGCTCATGATCCCCTTATTAATGTGAGAGGAAAGTTGTGATAGCGCAGACACATGTGTCCATTTTTTATGATGCCACGGGCTAGCGTGCTCTAGAATTTTAGCAAAATCAAAGCGCTGTCGCGCTTCTCTAGGATTGTACTCATTGCTTGAGTCTGTTCCTTGTGACGCTCTCACGCAACGACTGCAGCGTCCGTCGTTTCCTTTGACCACTAGGGTTATAAAAACCAACACTTATTTCTTTTTCTTACTTTTATCATCCTGCTTTCTTCATACTCTCTCTAGCCGTCTTGTTTTCTTTCCACCATTCAAGGCTCTCGGAGTGCTTTTTCTCTAAAGGTATTTCCTATTTTCTTCCATCGTCTTCTTCGTCTTTACTTTTTATTTTCTGCCATGGCCAAGACTCGCCGCCCTGAGTCGAAGTCTGCCGATGAGAAAAAGATGGATATTACGGTTAGCAGTATCACCTCTGAAATCGCTCTCAATGAGCATTTAGCCGCACATAATGTTGTTATCCCTGACGGTTATAAGGCCACCGTTGCCCCTGAGTCGATACGCTTGAACAGCGTTTTGACGGGCAAGCGTAGGGTTCTGTATGCACAAATGTTCCGTTATGGTTTCCGGCTTCCCATCGACCCTTTCATAAAACAATTGCTTGTTGCCTGCGATTTGAATCCCGTCCAATTAGCCCCAAATGCATATTACTGTGTTTGTGCCTTTCTAGAACTTTGTAAATATAAAGGGATTACTTCCCCTTCTCTTTTGTTGCTTAAGTCGGTTTTTAAGCTGATGAAGTGTCAGGGTGTGATAACGATATCGCCCCGATACGACGATGATTCCCTCATGTCTTTTACTTGGAAACTCCTCCACATCGAGTCTTCCGTCGAGGCTTGAAAAAAGGAGTTCTTTGTGATAAATCTTCCTGAAGCTCCTGGTTCCTGGTGGCGATCTGGGTTTAACCAAGACATCAAGGATAACGTCTGGGGCCGGCCGGAGAGCCTTCCTCAGTGGGAACAAGGCTGGTTAGACAAATTGCTTCAATTGGAAATCAGCGTTCACATCCGTTATCTAGCATGCGGGGCTGATATCAAGGACTGCGTTAGACGTGAGTGTCGTATCGCTTCCTTCCTTATTACCACTGATACTAATGCTAATGTTATTTTGTGATCATGCAGCGACGGATCCCAATTACAAGCCTGAAAGCGTTAGGAGACGACTGAAAAGGGCCCAGGAGAGAGAAGAAAAAGAGAGGGCCACCTCCACGGGAGCTACTGATAACCCAACTATACTACCTGCTGCCTCCGTGAGCCTTGCTCAAGTATCCTCTTCCTCAGCTGGTGAGGGAAATACCGACATCCCTTCAGGTATCCCCATCGTGACCGTCGTTGGCCTTCCCGCTCAGCCATCTTCTTCTAAAGTCCCTAAGGCCCTTGCCAAAGGAAAAAAGAAAAAAAGAACGAGAAGTGTTGCCGCTCTCACTCCTTCTCCAGACGCGGCAGCTTCTTCGGAAGCGCCTCCTCTTAACACTGCTGTTGTGAGTGTGCTTTTTGGCCGCGATACGCTGTATATTGATGTCTGTCGTTATTTCATCCGTTTCTCTTATCTACGTCTTATACCGGGTTCTTTGCAGGATATTGTTGTTGTTTCTACTTCCGCATCTCTCATAGGCGATATGGACATTGGCTATGTGCTGGGTGGTTCCAAGAAGAGACCTCGGCCGGAGGGTGAGGGTGGAAACTTATCCTCTACCATCGCTGCGACGGAAGTGCAACCTGACAGCGCCTTCATTTCTTTGGACATTCGCCAGAATCACCCCTCTGAGTTCATGGCAAACATGGGTACGACTGAGTCTTTCGGGGCTTCGCCCAATTCTTTTGGTGGGTCTGTTCACTCATATGGTCCTAACTTGGACTATCAAGAGGGTTTACAGGACTTTTCGGGCTACCATCCCCACGGTTCCTATATCGTCCAAGGGGGCCCTTCTACACAGGTTCACCCCCCCCCCCCCCCCCATTCCCCTGGCGTTTGTCCCTTCGAGCATTCCCTTGTCGCGGCGTTCTGGCGAAGGGGCCACCACCTTCAATTTTGCTGCGGATCTAAGTCCAATGGGCGAGTCCGGCACTGTGACTCACCAAGTTGGCTTGTATGATTTTTGTAATACAGGCTTAGCGGCTATTGGGGGCGATGGCTCGGACGAGGTTTCTGCTTTATTGGCTGCTCAGATATTATCGTCCGCGGCCGATCGGGAAGCTTTCCTCTCTAAGGTTGATGATGACAAGGCGAATTCGCTGCGTTCTAGCCTCTTCACCAATTTTCTGAAGTTCTATTACTGGACAGAGCACGCGCAGCGTTAGGCTGCTTCTCTTACCGCCTCCCTGTCTGAACTTTCGCGGGAGCGAAATGAGAAGAAGAAGTTGCTGGAGGAACACACTCAATTATTGCTCACCCAGCAGGAGCTGAAAGGGCAAACGTCCACTCTTGACGCGACCTTGACAGCAGAAAGAGCCAAGAATGCGGTCCTGGAGGAAGAGAAGTCAGCCTTGGCAAGGGAGAAAGCTGCCTTGGAGGAAAGGAAAACCGCTCTGGAAGAGGAGTCAGCCGATAAGTGCCTGTGGCATGTCGAGCGGACTGCCACTATCTTGGTTAATTACTTCGAGGAGGTCCATGGAGTGGATGTGTATAAAGGTGAGGAGGTCACGAGGGCTTTCAAACAGAAGTCTACCGACCTCAATGAAGCAGGTTTTCGCCAAGCTAAGGCAGAGGGTTGGAAACGGAGGAACCCCGAGGGTTGACGCATCCTAATGCTTCTCCGCCTCTTCCGTAGCTATCGGGAGTTACCAGGCTTTTCATTTTTTGTCTCCGTGGTGTTATTGTTTTGGCCTTAAAACTTGTGACCCTTCAAAGGCATTTTCATATGTTCAAACAATTTATATCCTTATCGCTGTCTTTCCTTTCCTTTAGTTTTCACCTTTTAAAACTCCCTTGGCGCCATTGTCGCCTTGATAACATAATGTGTTTACTTCCTCGAGCAAGCTCCTAGTGTTTCATCAACAGAAATCACTGAGGTCAGTATCGGGTTGGTTTTCCCGGCGAGCCTCATAATATCGCCTCTTACGCGATCGTCAATCTTTCAGCTGCTCGAAAAGTATTCTGCACATTTCTAATTGTAAACCATTAGTAGCATAATGGGTTACAAGAGATAGTAATTACACGTAGGAGCCTTTCCGCTGCAGTCATAGGGCGTTAGTACGGAAACCGCGTAAATCGCTTTTTCTATCAGCTCTGTACTTCGCTAGGGATTACACATCTAGCTACTAGCTGGGATTTCACGATTCTTTGCATTTCCATTTTTCTACGATCGTCCTAGAAAGTGCCTCATCTTAGTGAGTCGTCGGATCAGGACAGGCCGTCACAAGGATAGGACTTTTCACCTTCAGGCGTTGTCCTCGCGTCTAGAATCATGCCCTCACTTGATGAACCGACTACACTAGTCCGGTCACTAAGGTAGGGCTTTTCATTTCTAGTACGGAGTTACTATTTCCTTGGGGCGTGCCTTGTCTTGATGGGCCGTCTCCACGAGAAGAGTCAGTACAAGAAAAGGACTTTTCACTCCCAAGGGTTCCGGGTAGTGCCCTCACTTAGTGAGCCATCTGATCAGGACTGGCCATCACAAGGATAGGACTTTTCACTCCCGGGGGCGCTAGGGATCTTTCAATCCCAACGCTAGTTCAAGGCATGCTGGGTCGTGCCCTCACTTAGTGAGCCGTCTGATTAGGACCGGCCATCACAAGGATAGGACTTTTCACTCCCAGGATCTCCCTGTTTTATCTACACAAAAGCAACCACAAACACCCAAGAAAGCTCTCTCACCGAGCGTTAGCTAAGGTTAGGGTTGGCATCAATCAAAGGTGCAGATAAAATCAAGTTCTAGGATAATATAATTTCAAATGAACGATGTTCCAAGAGTTAGATAAGGGAGTACCATCGAGTGTCTCCAGATGAACGCGGGTAACGCGATACGGCCCATCCCAGTTTGGACTGAGCTTCCCTACACGTTGACCAGCCGCTCGCTTGTCTCTAAGCACCAGGTCGCCTGCCTTTAGCAACCGTTCTTTGACGCGCCTGTTATGATAAGGGGTCATCTTTCGCTTGTAATATTGCATTTTCAGGAGGGTTTCTTCTCGGACCTTCTATAACGCGTCAAGGTTAGCTCATAAACTTTCCTCATTCAGCTCTTCTCGAAAGTGAGCCACTCGCAGGCTCATGGTACCGATTTCTACCGGCGTAACAGCTTCGGTCCCGAAGGCCAATACGAAAGGTGTTTCTCCAGTACTGGTTTTAACGGTCATGCGGTACGCCCACATCACGTATGGCAGCTCGTCAACCCACTTCTTTTTAGACCCCTCCAGGTTTTTCTTAATGCCGCTGAGGATGCTCCGGTTGGTCACTTCCACCTGTCCATTAGTTTGCGGGTGAGCCACGGAAGAGAATCGCTGTTCAATCCCAAATTCTGAACACTGGCCTTTGAAGAATTGGCTGGTGAACTGTGTTCCGTTAGCGCTGACTAGGATACGGGGTACGCCAAACCTCATGATGACTTGGTGTTTGAAGAAACGCCAAGTTTTTTCCGTCGTGATGTTGGCGACCGCTTCAGCTTCCGCTCACTTCGTAAAGTAGTCCACTGCCACTATTACAAATTTTAGTTGAGACCTTGCCTTTGGAAACGGGTCCAGGATATCGATCCCCCATTTAGCAAAAGGGCAAGGAGCGATAATCTCAGATATTTCGGTGGCGGGACCTCGAGGAATTTTAGAGAACTCCTGACATTTCGGGCAAGTCTGCACATAGTTGTGACAATCTCTCCGAATGGTGGGCCAGTAGAATCCAGATCTAAAAACTTGTGCAGCCAGGGTGCCACCCGACACGTGCATACCGCACACCCCTTCGTGAATTTCGCGTAGGGTGTGAAGACCTTCTTGCTCCGTTATACATTTGGCGGCTGGGTGAGAATAACATCTTCGAACCAAGTCCCCATCATAGTACGTACAGTGAGCTGCCTATTTTAGCACCCTTTTCTTTTCAGCGATATCCACAGGTAGTTCTTCATATTTCAAGTATTTGATTACAGGAACCCGCCAGTCATCCTTCAGTTCTTCCACACACAGAGACGCTTGCTCTTCCATGAAAGAAGGTACAGATAACTCACGGTAATACACCCCTTCGGGTATGGACGCTTCCGGGTTTGCTGCCAGCTTGGCGAGACTGTCAGCTTCAGCGTTGTCCTCTCGGGGAATGTGCTCAAAGCTGACTTGCATGCCTTCTTTCTTTATCTCCAACAGCTCTCGCATTACCTTGGCGAGGTACTGGACCATGATGGGCTCCCGAGCCTGAGAGCGCCCCAAGACCTGGTCGATTACTAGTTTGGAGTCACCACAAATTTTTAGACGCAGGTCTCCTGTTCTTCCGGTGTCGTGCCTACCTTTGGAAGAAAGGCTTCTCCCTATCTTGAGCCCGGCTAGCAACGCCTCGTATTCCGCCGCATTATTGGATAATGGCTGCAGGATCCGGATGGCGCATTGTATTCGCATATCGTGCGGCCCATTTATGAAGATTCCTACTCCAGCCAATTCTTGGTTTTTAGCTCCATCTACATGAACGATCCAGAGGTCCGTATAAGTTTCCAGGAACGGGAGATCCACGTCGCCCCATTCCTCTTCGGGTACATCTGTTAACGGATCTTCTGTAAAGGTACATTCCGCTATAAAATCCGCCAGGATTTGAGCCTTCACGGATGGCCAGGACTGATACCTCAGCCCGTATTGCTCAAGTTCGAGGGCCCAGATTAACATTCTTCCTGAGGACTCAGGCTTTCGAAATATTCTCTTTAGAGGTTGGTTTGTAAGCACGATAACGGGGTAGGACTGGAAGTATCTGCCCATATTTCGAGTGGCTTGTATCAGTGCAAATGCTATTTTCTCGATTCGGGCGTATCGCAGCTCCGCATCTTTCAGAACGTGACTTACAAAATACACAGGGTGGTGCGCGTGGCTATCATCGCGAACGAGGATGACACTAACCACTTCATCGGCAGCGCCAAGGTATAGATATAAATTATCACCCGGTTTCGGCCTGGTCAACAGTAGGTCAGACGATAGGTAATATTTTAAGCTAATGAATACCTCTTCACATTCCGGGGTCCACCCGAACGGTGCTTTCTTGCGTATGACTTTGAAGAAAGGGAGGCACTTCTCGCCTTGTTTGGAAATAAATCGTCCTAAGGCGATAACGCGCCCTGTCAGCCTTTGTACCTCCTTAACGGTTCTTGGATATCATGTCTTGTATGGCTTTAATCTTTGAGGGGTTAGGCTGGATTCCTTTTCGGCTGACTACGTAGCCCAGGAATTTCCCCGTTTGAAACGCAACACATGCATTTTCGGGGGTTCGGCTTCATCCGGTGCCTTTTCATCACATCAAAGACTTCCTTCAGATCCTACAGGTGATCCCGAAAGTTCGCGCTCTTTACTAATATATCGTCAACGTATGCTTCCACATTCCTTCCTATCTGCTTTTTGAATATTCTGTTTGCCATACGTTGGAACGTCGCCCCTGCGTTTTTTAGCCCGAACGGCATCGCCGTATAACAGTAAGTGACCTTAGGAGTGATGAAGGCAGTTTTTTCTTCATCTTCAACGGCCATGGGAATTTGGTGGTATCCAGAGTTAGCGTCAAGTGAGCTTAAGTATGCATACCCGGCAGTCTGATCGACTAGTTGGTCAATTCGGGGAAGCGGGTAGCAATCCTTAGGGAAAGCATCGTTTAAATCGGTAAAGTTGATACACATGCGCCAGTCTCCGTTGGACTTAGGAACGAGAACTGGGTTGGCTAACCACGTAGGGTATTGAACTTCGCGGATAAACCCCGCATCAAGGAGTTTCGCCACTTCTTTATCAACGGCTAAAGCTTTTTCCGTAGAAAACGCGCGTCGCTTTTGTTGGACCGGCCTGATGCTAGGGTCAGTGTTGAGATGATGTTCGGCTACTTTGCGCGATATACCCGTCATGTCTGCGGGTTTCCATGCGAACTCTCCTTGACATTTGTTCAATAACCGGGCCAATTGAAGGCTTTCCTCTGGACTGAGCTTTTCGCTGACTAGAAAGCTCACCTCCTCTATGCCTATCACCGGTACGGGCACCATTTTGTCCAGAGGTTGTACGCGCTTCTCATCACCCTGTTCATATGGGTCCGCTGTTATACATACATACCTATCGCAACTCTTTTGAGTCATGAGCAGGTAACATTCCGCTGCCAGCTTTTGGTTACCCTTTATCGATACCACTCCGTCCCAGGAGGGGTATTTCATCTTCAGGTGCTTCTGAGATATCACCGCTCCATAGCGGTTGAGAAAAGGTCGTCCGAGTATGACATTGTAGGGCAAGTTTAAGTCTATAACAAGGAATAACAGATCCTCTAATCGCTTGGAGGTGTCTTCTCTGAAGTACACGGGCAGAGTAGTGATCCCTGTGACAGGGATTGGGACCCCGTCCACTCCAATTATGGGTTTCTTACAAGGTGCTAACTTGTTGTCGGGTCGTTTCATGAGATTGTACGCTTCTAACGAGAAGAGGTTCACTGCACTCCCGTTATCTATAAGAGTTCTTCTGACTCCGTGATTGGCGATGATGGGCGTAACCACCAATGCGTCATTATGCGGATAGGCAACGCCCTTTTTGTCCTCTTCTGAGAAGGATAATATCATGCGATCCAGGATGCTTATTGCTTCACCTTTCTTTATCATGTCATCTCGTTTGCATTTTTCTCCTAACGCGGTCGTCAGTGGCTCTGCTTCGTCTATATAAGGAGTCCCTCCCGCTATGATGTTAATCATAGGGAAGTCCTCGTCGTCTACCGTGAAGGCTTCTTCACCTCTCCCTCCGGGAGTATTATCCTTCTGTGGGGCGCGAAGGGGTAGTTGTCGGTCGTCTGCTATCCTTTTCGTGGGATTATTTCTGGTGTCTTCTCTTACTTTGGCTGCGAATTCTCCCAAGTAACCTTCTTCCACCAAACGTTCTATTGCTGATTTTAATTCTCTGCATACTTCTGTAGAATGCCCCCTGGCTTTGTGGAATTTGCAATAAGTGTTTTCTCTTCTCCCTAGAAGCACTCTAGGCTTCACAGGCGCAGGGTAATGGATGGGAAGGTTTCGCTGCTCCACTATCTCTAAAATCTCCGCCCTTGGTATATTAAAGGAAGAGAAATCAGGGTCGTATATCCGACCTTTAGAAGAATCTCCTTGACGCCGATTAGGGGAACCACCAGGCTTTCCCTTAGAAGTATTACCTTTCCACCCACTGGAGGTCTTGGGAATATGATCTTTCCGCCGAGCATAATTGTCGGTGAGGCGGTCATCAGGAATGGCAATTGTAGGAGCGTTAGGAATCAAAGGTGTCTTAGGCGGCATGTTATAGGTTCTATCTCTGTTTTCCTCTTCTTCCATTTTCGCGTAATTATGGGCTTTGAGTCTTAATGCGTCTAAAGTCGTTGGAGGGTCCACCATCAGTGCATCTTTCAATTTACCATAACGGCAGTTTCTTTTCAGGGCTTCTATAGCGAAATCAATGGTAACGCCCGACGTTAGTGACATTTCCAGACCTTATTGATGTGGGAAATGGGATCTCTGGTGCCGTCATAAGTCTCAGTGGGAAGTTTCACATGTCGACTGACCTTATGGCGTCTTATCCGAATGCTAAATGGATGACCCGATGTGTCATCAAGGATTTCACGCGCCTGGCGCGGGGGAGATATTTCCACGTGAAGCCGTTGGTCTCGCGGTTCAGGCGTAAGATGTCGCCTAGGAGACCGGCTGCGGCTCCTGGGCGAACGAGTTCTACGTCTTCTGCTACTGGATCTCTCGTTATACTCAGAAGATAAATCTCTATTCGCTCCTTCTCTTCGACCTTCCCAACGGTTCCTGACCCCCTCGAGGTGCCGATCCTCATGAGGGATGGGACCTTGTGGTACCTGCGACACATAAGGTTCTAGTCGTCCTTGAGTGAGCTGCACAAAATTGATCGGGGGGTCTGTTGTAGGTAAAGTTAACTGGAGGTTTCCCTGTAACAACGATGACAAGGGCCGCTCGGTGACAATAGACGGCGTGAACATGACACGGGGAGGAACACTCGATCCAGAAATCTCAGATGTGATTCTAGCAGCCATTTCAGTCAAATAGTCCAACTGAGAATGAAGGGCCGCTATTTCACTCGCAAAAGGGTGTTCTGTACTGTTTAATACAAATCCCCTTGGAGGAGGAATAGAAAAGCTAGATCCCGCCATCTGGGATAACGAAACGGTCGTTTGCGAGGAGAGGGCTCCCCCTGCCGACCTGGTCAACAGATCCGAGGATTCTAAACTGATTTGTTGCACTGTCACAGAAAGATCAGCAGTAGCAAAAGGGATATAACTGTCTACGAATCGAAAAAGAGAGACTAGAGGATGAGGGTCGCGTCGGCTCCGATTCAGAAGTCATGATCGTTCCGATCTCTGGGTAAAACAGAGCTTGGTTATTAAGGACGCTCACTTAATGTACCAAGGCTCTCAATGAAAGCACCAATTTGATAAGATTCGACCTTCGAGATGATCGGGACGATGTCTACTGTTGGTCGGAGGCGTTGTAGATGACATTGAATCCACCTGCAAAGCGCCGGAGGGGGGACTCTGGCGTAGACACTCCGATGTTTAAGTCAGTAAGCGGTTCAAAAATAGCAGAGGGTCTGGTAGGCAGTTTTTTCGGCTTACTTGATGTTTTCAAATGAGAGAATATTTATAGGCCGCTGGGGGCGATATCCGGGGAGAGAGCGATATCCAGGGGAGATACAGCTCTGGATGACGTCATGGGCGATACCTCTGAGGAGGGTGTCGGGGGCGATACCTCTGAGGAGGGTGCCAGGGGCGATACCCATGATGATGTCGAGGGCGATAACTCCATGGGTCCCCTAGGATGGGATGATGTCGTGCGTCCAGAGACGCGTGAGTCCTCCCCCCCGCTGATGTCGACCATCCCAGAAAATACCTCACGGTCTAGTAGCGATAACTTAGATGTCCGATAGGCTTATAGAATTCCGCCCTCGGCAGGGGTCATAATTACAGCAATATCCTTGGGATTGTCTTGATTATTATCAACAATATTAATTTTTTTTAGCAAAACAATATTAAAATTTAGACTTTATGTTATGACAATCAATAAGCTTTTAGGATTGGTCTAGTGATGAAATATTGAGTAAATCTTTAAAGAGGCCACCAATTTTATTCTATGTTAATAATCTATTATTACTCAAATTATTGAAGTAAAAATTTGACACACTCTACTGTTTAGTTTAGTTTGAAGTTGAATGATTGATATCCAAACGGAAAAAAACTTTAAATTTTTTAATCTTAATAAAACTTATTTGCCTTCATTGATAAAAAATTCTAGATCTTTCAATGTTTTTAGTTACCTTTCAAACTTTGGATCAAACTCAAATATCACTAAAATAAAAAATTATTAATTTTAGTGCACGAATTTTACGAGAAATGCAATTCTCGTCCATCCAGTTTTCCATCCAAAATAGAAAGATTTTGAAAATTGAAAAAAATAAAATAAGAAATAAGTTTCTATGATAAGAAAATTTTAAAAAAATTATAAACTTGCACTAGTTAGTAATCTATTATTACTTAAATTTTTGAAGTATAACCTAATAAGTAAGTGATAAACTTACACTAGCTAGTAAAAATGTTAGTATTAAAATATATCTTTAACATTATTAAATATACAATATCAAAGATCATTATCAATTACTCCCTTCATTCCCAAATAAGTGTTTTCCCTACGAAGAAAAAAATGTTTCAAAATCATTGTCATTTTGAGATACCAACCAAACTTTTATTTTATTTTATATTTTTTAATTATATTATTCTTTAAAATGAGTTTTGTAATTTTAATGGGGTAAGAGAGAATAATGGAGTGGCTTTTAGTCAATTTGTACAAAATTTGTAGCTAAATTTCTTTATGATTTGAAAATATACCATTAAGATACAACTTTATTGATTAACTACTTTTAATTTTTTTTCCCAAGAACAAAAGAATAACATTATACTAAATAACAAAAAAATTGTGATTTCAACTTGCAAATGATAATTTTTTTTTGAGCTCTATATTATTTTATATATATATAAATTACATATATCTCTAAATCTAATATTTTAGAAATAATTAGATTCATATCGAATTGGTCCTTCCAAAGTAAAATGTTTACGATATACAATTAATTTATTTAATTTTTTGTTTAGTGGAAGAGAGTGCGAAACCATGTTTGGTAAACAACGGTATTTGCTGTTTAGGGTTTTTTGCCCTTTTAGAAGCAGACTTGAAAAAAAGAAAAAAGAAACCAAACTGAAATGCCAAATTGAAATTTCTCTTCGACACACTGTTATCAGAACCGAACCGAAACGGTCAATCTGACTGATTTAATCCGGTTTTTTTTCAGGTTTTTGATTCGATTCAACTATCTGACCGGATATGTATGCTAACCAGATTCGACCGGTCGAATCGATCAATTTTTACACAATCGACCAACAGGTTGGTTCAATGCTTCTTCTCCAAAATTACGTCGTTTTGGTATTTTTTTATTTTTTATTTTTAAAAAAATTTGATGGGCCGTATTAACCCAGCTGGTTCAATTCGGTTTAATCATTTAAGATTGAGTGGTTCAATGTGTAAATGGTTCAATATGTGAACGGTTCAAAACGATTCAACATTTATAATCCGTTCGAATTCGATTGAACCCGATCGAACTATAAAATTTTCGTTTTCAGTTGGTTGTCCGGTTGATAACTATGCTTGGACATCCAGCTTCTTTTTTCCCTAGCTCTAACCCCCTTAAACCCTACCCGCCCAAAGCAACCCCTCTATCAAGCCGCTACAGTCCCAACCCACTGCTCCAGACCTCGTCCCACCGCCGCCGCAAGTTTTCCTCACCCACCACTTGTGTCGCGTCCAGTTCCTGCACCCTTAAGCCGAACTAAAGCTGTCAGCAAACCCTACGCTGCTCCAGTTTGTAAGCGTTGTTGCTGGATTTTTCGCATTCGATTCTGTTTATTGAAAGAGAAGAACAACCAGAAGAAGCATCCGCATCATGTCTTCCCTGAGGAATGCTCTTCCTAGAAGAGCCCACAAGGAGCGAGCGCAACCGTAAGTCTTACTTGTTCTTTTCTTCCTTCCCTTTTTCTTTCCTTTTGTTGTGATTTGTTTAATGGAATTTGGATTTCATGTTTTAGGAAAGCGAGGAAGAAATTCGGACTTCTCGAGAAACACAAGGACTATGTTGACAGGGCAAAAGCTTTCCACAAAAAGGAGGATATCTTGCGGGTAAAGTTCAATGTTGCTTTAGTTTTTTGTCTAATTTTTGTGATATGCCATCATTAGTTTTGTGTGCTAATCTGTGCCCATTATCTCTTGAAGAGGCTTAGGGAGAAAGCTACATTCAAGAACCCTGATGAATTTTACTTTAAAATGATCAATACTAGAACTGTTGATGGAGTTCATCGTCCAGAGTACCATACTAGGCCCTTCCTTTCCCTGTTCTTATTGTGGTTTTTTAAAGAAGAAAAACTTCATTTCTTACTTATAGCGTCTTCGATTTTTTCTCCTAGGAGTGAAGCTAACAAATACACTCACGAGGAGCTCATGTTGATGAAGACCCAAGACATAGGATATGTTCTTCAGAAATTGCAAAGTGAAAAAAAGGTGATTTGATTTGCATATCTTTTTTCATGTACAAAAATAAATCCTTTGCTTGGTTAAGATGGTTAATGTGGAATCCTATTCTGTGCTGCAGAAAATTGAAAAGCTAAATGCCAACCTTCATTCTCTTGATACTCAACGATCAAACAGACATATTTACTATGCTGAGGACAGGTTTCAACATACTATACTTCTCTTTACTAATCATCAATAAAACTTGTTGATTTTACATGAGAGTTAGATACCAAAGTGCAAAATTTTGTTGTTGCTTATTTATTAATCCAGTTAAACTCTCATTTTTCCATTTCAACGCTTGGTTGGTTGAGCTACTTGTGTCTTGTCTGTTGCGTGATTAGGCACCAGTAGCTGGTTTGTGAGGCAGCATAATAATTACACGTTTTAACTGTTCTACAAGTGTTGCTTCATCCTCTTCCAAATATACATTCTGTCTAGTGCTGTTCTTAGGTTTAATTTGCACAAGGAAAACTGTTCAAGATGTTTGATGCATATGTTGTTTACTTTGGTAGTGTGCGTATATGATGCAATGTACTCTATAGGTTTTAGGCATCTCAAAACTGTTCAATGTTCATGCGGTGTAGTGAAATTTAAACATTTGATGTGTGGTTTAACTGCCGCAGTCTGCATTTTCCTGTTTTTTGCAGCGGTTACTCTTCTATTTTTCAGTTTGACATTGGTGCATGTCCTCACAAACACTACATATATTGCTCACTTTTCTATCCTTGGCTCTCTTAAGGAAATGCCATTCTTTCCTTGCTTCAGATCAAAGTTTGTTTAAATCTACTGCAGTATTTTATTTGGTTTCTTTTTTTTACTGTTCATGATTGAGATTGTATGTAATATGTATTCTTAAGTTTATCAACTTGTCCAACATTTGGTGGAATTTTCTTTGCACATGTTTCTCATCCCATTGGAATCTTGATGCTCTCTGTTTTATTTATCCTTTCTAAATTGTTCTCAATTCAATGTTTAGATCCTCATCTTTTTCATTCTGCACAAGCAGGGAGGAAGCTGAAGAGATTAGAGCTCAATCTTCAGAAAATAAAATGGTGGTTGGTTCCATTGATGTCCCTGATCATATTAAGAGGTAATGGTGATTCATGCGTTTTGAATTTGAAAGAGAAATCTAATGAGTCTCCTTTTTCCATTTGTTGAGCATGATCAAACATGTTAAGATAGCAAAATTATTGCTTCTTTTCTAGTTGATGCTGACTAGTGTACTTATAGATTTGATAATAATTTGAATAATGTGCTTTCTTAACTTTCAATTACCGAACCCTTGGCATCAGTCAACAAAAGTAGTTTTCTTGTGGCTGTGTTCTAATTGACATCGTAAATCACAACCCTCTTCGAAGGAGATTGTAGCTTGTACTGATACAACAAAATGCCTAATGAAAACATTTACTTGTGATCAGTGTCGTTGAGAGCGCAAGGTGCACTGAGGTGTTTTTGCCGTTTCGTGCCTCGACCCAAAGCGTAAAGCGCAGGCGTGCGCCTAGGTGAATTGAAAATGCAAATCTTTTCATAAAACATATAATATTAGACTTACTAGTAGTATTACATATAATAATTGAAGAAACAAAAATCCAAATAGTTTCATTGCATAAAATAGTAAAGATTGAAAACAATAAAAGTCTTAAGCAAACTCACTCACAATATCCTAAATTCCTTATGAAAAAACAAGCAATTGACGTTTCAGAAGACAATAAAAACGTGAAAACAAAAATACAAGAATAGAAAAATAGTAGAAGATTAATGAAAGGAGTCTTGTTGGCAAGATTAAGATTGAGTTTGTCAATGACTCTTCCTCTTCTTGCTTTTGTCGTTTTTATTGTTTGATGAAAGACTCTGTTTTGTACCGGTTGCTAGATTTTTAAAGACTTACCATCTTCAAGTTTCCTTGTTGGTGCAATTCCCATAGCTTGTACGTCTCTTTTAATAGGGATGAGAGTCCCCCTAAGGAAAATAATTCTGAAGAGGTTCTTTTATTTGAAAATTCACCTGAAAAGAACAACATAAAAAAAGCTCAGCTTTTTAACGCTTCAAGCGTCTGGAGAATTGCCAGCGCTTTGGCGCCTTTCTGTGCCTAGGTAAAATCGCCTCAACCTCAACCTCAACCTCATGAGGCTATTTTGACGTTTGGCGCTTCGCCTCAGCACCTGGGTGCGCTTTTCACAACACTGCTTGTGATCTTATGAAAGTTTGAAGAGAATATTCCTTGTAGCTCGCAATCGACATCATAAATCAATCCTATTCGAGGGAGATTGTAGCTTGTACTGATACAACAAAATGCCTAACAAAAACATTTACCTGTGATCTTGTGAAAATTTGAAGAGAATATGCATGAGGCCCTTTATTTAATCTATCATATTTGGTAAGCATTGAGTGGAAAGCATTTTATTCATTGTAAACCAGCTTTTGATGGTTCTTTTTCAGTAGATGCACCAACGTAAGTCTGCAGTAGGTTAAATTTTGGAAGGGTGATGTCAATGTCCATATGTAGTTTCTTTGAAGCTTGCTCATTGAGTTTCTTGTGCTAATCACTAACCAGAAAATTTTGGAATGACACTGGATGGAACAGTCTGTCCTAATACCTGACAACTATTTGATGATAGAGGAATGCTTAGCTTTCGGTAGATTTTTTCTGTTTGGCCTGGAAGCTTTTCTTAGATTGATTTTCATTGTAAGATTGCTACTTTGACTGTTCAAATTCAAATGCTTACTAGCCACAGTACCTTAAAGTGCTACTAGTCAGTGACTGGAACTATCCACAAATACTTCACCTGCAATCTCTACCAAATGCTATGTTTGTTATGGCTGTGCATCAATATCCATGGAATCCATCCCGTCTATGCTTTCCCACGTTTTCTGAGTTTCTCTTGTACTGTCATCTAATGAGCAGAAAAATAGCTGCTTCCTATCGGGAGTTAGAGGCCCGGAAAAGCAGAGCAAAGCAGCTGGAGAAAATACACATGGATATGGTGTTGCAGAAGGAACTACAGGTACCCTTGTCTTGAACTTTCCTTGTACCTGACTATTGAATCTCCGGATTGAGATACTGAATGTAAATTGTTCCATCAATGACCAGAAAAGGGGTAGAAAGCGCAAACTGCGTGAAGATGAAATTGTTTGTCCAACTTCAAGATCGGTATACAGGTGGCAGTCAGAACGAAAGCGGTGAAAAGTATGAATTGAATGGTCAAGGTCCTAGGTTGGGTCACACATGATGCACTCCATGCATACATTAGGCAAACTGATATTCATGACAAAATGGTACTGGCTTACAAATTGTGCGCATTGTTTTCACGCTGTCGATACCTTTGGCTGAGTTCTAATGTAGGTGTCACTTGGAGAATCGAAAATTTTCATGGCCAAAAGGTTGTAGCGGTGACTGACATTCATGTTTTTTGGTATGGAAACAAACCGAGAACCCAATTTGATGTTAGAATTTAATATTGTGTGTAGCTTTACACTATTTGAGTCCTTCCTTTGACTATGGTAATGATATGCTGATCAGTGCCACGAAGGTGAATCATATTCATGACATCTGCTTGATTTAGCGCACTGGTTTAAAACATGGATCTTCTCTTGGAAAACCAGGTTAGCTATTAAAGTCTCGTTAGAAACTAGAATGGGACTTTACCATGCATGCTAGTTTCGATTTCAATGAAGTACACTCAAATTCTGAGCTTATAATTTGTGTGGTTGGACACAGCTATGTGCGGAAAGATTATTGTTAAAAGAGGAGAACGAATTTCATTTAAGTTTTGCGTTCGTTCTTTTACGTCAACAAGGAGGTTAATTTTTTATTTTGCCCCAAACTGGTATCGAGAAACATTAATGCGTAAACGAAATAAAGAGAGAACAGAGGTTGAATGAAGTCCTTGGTTGGTCTGCCAGTGGACTTAGAGTTTAATGTCACTATAAGCCTACAAGTTTAATGACCAAAACTGTTTTATCCTACCATAGATCCAATGATTATAAACATACGCTTCTGCCGCACAATTTTAGTTCGAAGATTTTAAATAAATATTTTTATCGGAAGCAAGTTTAGCCACAATCACATTAAATAACAGCTGATAATTTTGAGATATACGGTATACAATAAAAGTTATACAGAGAGGATATGATAATTTTAAAGTTAGGATGGCGTTGGAAGGTCTGGATTGTCGCAGTGGCATAGCTAGCGTTGAACTCTCTTCGATGAAAATCTTGCACAGAACTGGGGTGTGTTCCCGCACGTTGGATATGAAATCAAGTATAGATGTGGCATAAAGTATTGATAGGCTGTATACACCTATGATGTGCATGAGATGCAAGAAATAAAGTTTTTAGTTAACATGCCCCTCTTAGGAATTTTTTAGGGGTAATTATAATGAAGGATCTTAGATAAAGAGTAGGAGATTATCATGACTAACTGTAGGTTTTACCCCCTATATGCATGCCTATCCTGCTGCTAGAAGATTAGGTGTTAGGTTGACCTAATTAATTTGAGGATGCATTTAATGCAGGTCAGCGGATAACTAAAGTGCCTGAAAAGTGGAGCGCGAACATACCTACCGTTAGGATGGGTGCCAGCGGGAGTTTTCTCTTCATGAGATTGACCTCTCGTTGGCTCTTCAATAATGTTGAAATGACTAAGGTCGTTTTACTAGTTGAGGTATTTTGGAGAATGTTATCAGATACCCAACACGAAAAAAGTTTAAGCGTGGGCGAAAACTAATAATATCTCGACCTTTCGACTCTTGCCCTTTTTTAGGCTGTTACTCTCTCCTAGTTTAATTAAACGTCGCTTTGATTATAAGCACGCATATTAAGGACGTCGGATGACTCACTGTTTGAGACAATTTTACCACTTATTTTTTCTCGAACATATGTTAAGGATGCTCGTACAACTATATGACATTCACAGGCTTGCCTATTTGCTCTTATATTCTTTTACTTGCCCATGATCTAAATTAATAAACATTGTTCCTTGAGGTTTTTAGCTTTCATGCCATACTCTTTGAATGTGAGAAATGCATGACTAATATATATTAACCTTCCATCAAATTTGGGTACATACATCATTAGATATGGGATAGCAGTGAAATGATAGAGGATTTTACTTTTTTATTGAATCGTTTAAGCCTTCCTAGCTTGCCCTTGACATATTAATCATTGTACCCTATGCGATCCTTTAATTCCCCTTGCTTGACAACCAATTTGAAAATTCCCTTTCACTGAACTTAACCCTTCCTTAGTAAACAACTAGTTGACAGTACCTTTTAGTTGTTGACTTGAAATTAAGGATGTACATGAGTTTGTTGCTACCAAGTTTGGGATGAAATGAGCTAAAGATAAAAGGATTGATAAAGAGCTCTGGTGGAAAAAGAACAAGAGAAAAGTTGGATTGATGTTGTATTGGACAATAAAATGGAAGGAAAGATTTTGATCTTAAGTGATTGAAAAAGTCTTGTCCCCAACGTCGTTATCTCTTGGGAAAGATGCAGATGCTTATCTAGAATTGTACCAAGTTTGATTGTATGGTTAAATGTACATGATAGTTTCTCCTCGTTACTTGGCTTTCTTTCATTCTTGTGAGGGAGAGGCTGTTTTGATGTTTTTATTTGTTACAATGCTTGAGGAGAAGCATTAGGGTAGCGTGGGAGATTTGATCGAGTGTATATTTTAGTATTAATTCCTAGCTTTATGTATGTGTTTTGGATGTTGATAATGCAAATGAGAGTGTTTATTGCTTCTATTTGTAGATAAGGCATGAAAAAGGTGACTTGGTATAAAGGAAATTATTTGGTCATTTCAAGATTGTTTTGATTACGTCTTGCCCAAAACACACCATAGGCAGACTACAAATCCGCGAGACATAAGAAAAATGTGTTTTCACACCATAGGACGACTATATTTTTGGGATTTTATTTATTTTGTGTCGAGAAAGAAAGCAGATGGTCAGAAGAGTCGTTTTCATGTCTAGAAAGGAAACATATGCCAAAGAGGAGTTCTTTTCTAATTAGAATAGGAATAAAACTCATATATATATATATATATATATATACTTCTTTAATCTAAACTTCGATAAGTTGTCGAGAGCAGGCTGATTTTCAGAACCCTAGGTTAACTTTTTTTTCTATTTACTATTTCGTTTATGCTTTCTTTGTGGAACTATTTTCGATTTCTTAGTAAAGACAATTAAAAGTTTTTTTATTCATTCAACCGTAAGATCTAATCATTCAGAATATATTCCACTACTTGTATTTAATCATTATTTGTTTAAACGCCAATATTACTTATGTTTGACTTATGGTCTGATCAATCTAGGTCTTGCCTAGGGTGTTACAATCATTCTTACAGCTTATCCACTATATGAAACTAAAGGATAAATTAAACAATTAATACGAACTCATGATATCATTGGTACAATTTCGTAAGATAAATAACTAATTAGGGTTAGAGGCTTCGAGCATATTGTTTATCTTGCCCTAGATGAGTCTTTCCTCCACTTCATGGATAGTTTGGCTAAATCCCTATAAGCGTACCTTAGGGGTTGTTAGATTGTCGCGGCCTCTCCATAAGCGAACTTTGGAGTTTCTTCTCTTAAGAAGGAAAGTAGGAGACTTGAGCGTACCTGGTCTCTATAGTGCATCTACAAGTTAGGAACTGAATATTGTTAAATCTATGATCGATTGAACTTTAATCATAACTGAATATTCGTCTTTGCTATAAAGCTTTCTTTTATTTTCTTACTTCTTTATTCTACAATTATTTTAATTAGTTTTAACTCTCATACTCAAAGCCACATTTTGTTTCTTTTATTGTTTTATTTATATCTGAGCTTTGTCTAGTTTACATCTTGCCTATTCTTTGTTGATCGAACCTTTTACCATTATGCCCATATTTTCTTTTATAGTTAATGATAAGTTGTAATTATTTTTTGCGGCTTCGAAAATTGATCAACATGTTTCGTTCCTCTAATTTCAGTAATCCTTTTTTTGAGGAAAAAACCTAGATGGATGTTCAGATTAGCCATCCTTCTTTTTCCTTTTTTTCTTTTTCTTTTTAACAAATTAGCCATCGCTCGATAAGTCAAAGTTAACCATGTTATCCCACCAACAATGGATGCAAGCATCTAGATTATCCGTGGTTGTCCTCTTAACTGGATCTAGTCTTATTTGAGTTTTGTCGGGGTCTCAAGGGGTGGTGACTCTCCCAGCATAGTTTTCTCTATTCTCAAGACTCGAATTCAAATTCAAATTTTTTGGATAAGGATAAACAAATCAGTAAGTAGGGTTGGGTAAAAAAAACCAAAATTCAGAAATTCGATCCGAACCAAATGTAAACCGCACCAAATAGGTTATCCAATCCGAGAAAATAAAATTGTATCCGATCCGTAACCAAACTGAAGTTTTATTTGGATATTGGATATCCAACCCGAAAAGTATAGAATAACTGATTAATTCGAATCGAACTGATCCGAAGATAAATTTATTTCAATCTCATTAAAATAAACTCATAAAAGTGAATGGAAAACTAAAAAAATTTGATTCAAAATGATTTAGATTATTTTGTATATATAAAAAAATGACACGAGGTAGAACTTAATATTTAGAATTATTTAGGAAAACATTATTCTCTAAGTATTTACTTTACCATGGAAAAATTGACACAACAATTAAATGATAATAATATCTTGTTATATGTATATTATTTTTGTATAGATATATTATATTTTTTATATAATATTTACATGATGATTAAATTTTCCAATAGTTAATCGTATGGCAAACTTCTTTTAAATTTGTGTGTAAAAAAATATCTTTTAAATTTATTAGAAGTAAAACATTTGCCTCCTTGGTGAAGGATATGATATATTAGTTTACCCATACATATAAACTTAGACCATTATTAGTTATTAAAAATATCAAACATATATTAGTAATATTAGCATTGGTCATTAGTTTAAGATATGGTGTTATTAAAGAATATCGTGAACATATATTCATTGTTCAATATATTACGTAATAAGAAAATAAATATATTATTGTAAAAAAGAACCATGTTATAAAGTGACTAAATTAGTAATACACTAATACTTAATAAACCCATGTAAGAAAGAACCATGTCAAGAAACTTTTGAGGCTCTAAATCTAATCATCATATAACGAATAAATACTTTAAAAAATTCACATATTTGTGTAAAACTCGTAAGTCGTATTTGATACTTTAAGGCTTATACAAATTTTTTTGTCAGATTCAGTGGGCTTGGCCTACTACAGATCTAGCCCAGCCCACCTTAAGTTAGGTTGAGCTTGGGCCAATTAAATTTTTTAAAAAGCCCATTTTATAGGGATTTTAGGACAGCCCAACTCAGCCTCTGCCTAGGTCTAAATAATTATAACATTTTTTGTTTAGATATATTATATTTTTATATAATATTTACAAAATGATTAAAGTTTCCAAATAGTTAAATTTAATTTTATATTTTTCAATAGTTAATTTTAAGTCAAACATCTTTCTAATTTGTAGGTAAAAAAATATCTTAAATTTATTTTAAGTAAAATCTTTTACTTAACTAAATAATTACAATCTTATGAATGAGTAATGATATTAAGATTTATTTTACTAACATTACATACATACATGTTATTGTTATTACTATATAGTAGTTATATCATTTGTATATATTATATTCTTTATATAATATTTTCAAGATGATTAAAGTTTCTAAATAGTTAAGTTTAATATTAAATTTTCCAATAGTGAATCTTAAGTCAAACATCTTTTTAAATTGTGTATAAAATAAGATCTTTCAAATTTATTTTATGTAAAATCTTTTACTTAAGGATGTGAAATAACTAAATAAGAGTAATACTATTGAGTTTTTTTTACTAACACTAAATACATACATGCCTGCTATTATTATATAGTAATTACAATTTTAAAAACTTTAGTATACAAATTATAATTTTAAAAACTTTAGTACACGAATTATAATTTTAAAAACTTTAGTTAATTTTATTTTGTAATGTTTATCTTTTTATAATTTTTTATTATACTAATTTAAATTTAAGTATACGAATTATTTATAACATACTAAAAAGAAACTTAATGACCCAAGAGGATAAATTCTCTGGCTTCGTCCCTCATACTAGCTACTTAGTAAAAAATGTTAGTAAGAAAGTGTCACAAAGAAAGAACACAAATATGTGTTTATAATGAACACTTTACCATTGCATTCTATTGAATTGTAATAACTATTTATCATACTATTATTCATTTTTATTGTATATAATTATTACTTTTCAATATATTTATAAAATACAATCTCAAATCTCAAATTACTTATTATTATAATAATAATAAGAACTAAATAACTAATCAAATATTTTAATACAAAATATATTTCAATAACCTTCTTAAGTTATAATAATAAAAATAATATTTCAATAATTAAGTTAGATTTTTATTATTTAAAGATGTAAGAAATTGAGAAATCAAAAATGTATGGATGATGATGGGCGCCAAATGTGAAATATGTTGGCCCCAAAAACTCCCTCCCTCCCTCTCTATGTCCAATTGGCACTTTGCATCGGATGATTCAATTGATCACATACACAAAATACAATATTTGTTGACTTGTTGAACAAAACAGAGGTTGCACATTAATTTTTTTTTTTAAATATGATGTTTAAACAGAAATTACAAAAAAAGATCCGATTTAACAGAATTAAAAATTAACCATCCGAGAAGATAATCATCTCACCGTACACATCCGTGGTTAAGTGACCAATGTTAATTTTATTTATTTATTTACATAAAGCTAAAAGCAAACAACTACTGGGGTATATCTCTAGGCATAAAGTGAACAGAATAAAGTCAACAGAAGAAAAGACAACTCCAAGACAACTACTTGTTGAAATTAGTTGAAAGAGATCAATTCTAAGCATTTTGTGGGCATCCGAACCTCGATCAAAACAAATTATACATCCTCTGTAAGTTTGTGACATCCTCTTATGGATTTAAAATGATTAAAGCAAACAAATGGAAACATCGTACTGTAGTTTTTAAATTTCACTCTCTCCTATCACAATTAAACATCGTTTACTATTTAAGCACGCATATTAAGAAAATTAGATAACTCACTATTTGATCCAAAAAAAATTAATATTTTTTTTCAAACGTTCGAGAAAAATTAAAAGGCAAAATTGTCTCAAATAATGAATCATCCGGCCTCCTTAATATACGTGCCCAAATAGTAAAAAATAGTTAAAAAAAATAGAAGGGAGTACAATTCAACACACTTAAAATAAGCTAAAATGAATTTTACAGAATAAATATTAAAATAGGAAGACCAATAATTTTATATTACAAGTTCTCGCTATGCAATTCGATATATATTAATATTGATTGTGGTTAAATGGTAAAAAGATTTATTCACACAAACTCATGTCCCAATTTTGAATTTAGAGGATAAGAAAAATTATATTGAGAGAGACTATTTTTTAGCGCCGACAATTTTAGAACGAAATCAATTTTCTGCTCGGTAAAGACACTAAGGGCACCCGAGAAGATAATTTTAAAAACAAATATTGGGCTATTTATTTTCCCGACATAATTAAAAAAAGAGCATATTTTTTCGGACGTGACAAAATATTGTTACTTATTACTTGGAAATAGTTAAATACGAATACTAACGACGTAATGATTCTTGAATATAATAATAGAAGCGGACGTTGCATATTAAGACAAACAAGAAGAAATTATCTTCTGACAGAAAGGTTTTAGGGTTTGCATTAAGCTTTTCCTAGGCTCTTAAAAGTTTCTTGAAAGAACAAAAATTACATAAAAATCTTTTCGATTTTTCCTAAACTTATAAAAATGATAGAAAAAGAGCTATAGTTTTCAAAACGTTATAATCTTATATTTCTTAATGATTAAAAAAATTCAAGAATTGGTCATAGATAAAAAAAATTATGAAAAAATAAAACATATACGGTAGAACTCACGCAACTTAAAAAAATTGAAGAACTTATATGTTATACGTCAAGAAAGAGGGGACAATCCCAGATGATATTGCGGGGTTGGAAGTCGATCCTGGATGAAGCGTCTCATTGGTGAGTATCTTTGTAAGGTTATATATTGAACAATATAGGGGCACCTAGCGTTATCTCATTGATCTGTGTAGATCTAGTCGGCTCATTGGATCTATCTCATCGGCTGATGTCTGTCTGCCTGACTTCAATTGGGCTACCTGGCTAGAACCTGAACAAATATAGAAAATCACTATTAGTGGGGCCTAGAGTTGTCTCTAGAGAGCCCACTCCGATGCTTACATAAGCTCTTTTTGTGGATGGTGGGGTACAAGTATAGTATAAGTAGGAGTAGAGAGAACTGAGTTTTTTTCTTCGGGTGGGAGTCCCATGCTTCATTTAAGGGGAGGATCATTTAGTTATGACCATATCCCTTAATTATATCAATCATACAATCAATCAAGATTTGAATTGTCTCAATCTCTTTGATGGGGATTCACTATCTAATTCTCCTAATTAGTGATGGTAAATTGATATACTTACCAAAAGTGAGATATAGGTATGTGCCAATATCTAGATAGTAGTGTGCTGGGCGTTAAGGCCTATTCTGTCTGACTTACGCTCTTATTTTGGCTCTTCGCTAGCCTATGCAGGCTAAGGCCAAAGTCTATTTTCATGGGCTAAAGTCTAGTATGGTTTAATCCATAACATTATATATTAAGGAAAGTTGAAAATTATAAAATATAAGTTTTTAAAATACTGCAAAAAAATAAACCAATTTTTATTGTTGTTTTCCCTAATATATTTGTGACATTTTTCCTGTAGTTTTTATATATTTCATTTTTAATTTTTTACCTACAAAAAATGTTGAAATTGCAGCTTTCATAAACTATAGAATCGAAAATGCAAAGTTTAAAAATATGAGGAGCAAAGTGAAAATTAAGCATAGTTACTAGTCTATGCTGGAATTCGCAGCCCTCATGTTTGTTGATGAACAACTTTTTTCCTTTCTCTATGTTTCACTAGTCTAGCATCAGTTCTGACATTTATCTTAGGGTTTATCCCTAGGAAGTCCTATGCTGGCTTAATAAATATAGCTCTACTGAAGAGTTGTTTGGAGTTATGGCTCTAGATCTGTCCCAAGTCTGAGTTGTCTCAATATGAAATTTCTCTTCTCTCTCTAGCGACTTCTAGCTTTTATTAGTCTCGCAAACTTAAAGGCTTAGAGCCCTGTTGTGACTCTACTATCTCACTACCTACTGGTTAGTCTTGGATCTTACTACTTGATTGCCCTTACTCTGGTGGTTGGAACACTCGACTTCCATGATCCTTCTAGTGATGTTTCTTCCTCAAGGTAACCCTTTGTGTTCATTAGAGGGTAAAGAGTACTTCTCTTTGCTTCTCATGGGTGATTCTCGAGCTTGTCGTGAGTAGCTTGTGGTATATTTTTTGTCTTGTTCCTCTTCAGAATGTAGAACACCATGTAGGACTGGCAGCCATTCCAATATAGATGTATTGGTGACTTAGTTCTGGATTTTGACGAACTCTTTCGATAGAGATCATTCAGTTCCCTCAGCTACGACTTTCACTCAAGACTAATTGGCAGGTCTGGCAACCATTCCAATATAGGTGTATTGGTGACTTAGTACTGTATTTATGATGTTGCACGCTACTATCATGACTCAATATCAATTGACGGCGCTCACCCTTTTTTGTAGGAGATCTAATTTTGTGTAGCGAGAGTTCTCTCTCTATTGCCTTTTCATGCCTTTAAGATTTTCCCTTTAGGTCTTCCACGTTGTCCCTTCAGATCTTCTTTATTTCGGGAGAGTTCTTACTCTTCTCTAAGTTGTTCTTTTCTAGAACTAGTCTAGGATTTCCTTTTCATTATTATTTCGAACATAGATGACTCTTTAGGGTTGTTCCTAGAATGATACGATCCTAGTTGCGTAGGATGCGTAGCACGTACCTTTTGATCTTTGTTCAAGACTGGATTTCAATCTGCGGAAATAATATGACTCTCTTGATGTTTAAATCTCCTAACAGCCAGGCGTTAAGCAATCTAAACCAAGCAATCGAGGATCTTGAGTAGAATCCTTAAATCTAGACTCCGGTATGAGAATCAATCTAAGGCAAACGACACAATGATGCAATATTCGGGTTTTACTTGAAACAGACTCGAGAATTGCAAGACTCAAGAAGGAACAAGTGCTCACGGATGAACAATGGGCATAAGTTGCAAGAAACAATTGTTCTGATTATCAAAATTAAGCCAAGTTTCTAAGGAGGCCAAGCGGCTCCTTATATAAGGTTACAAGGAAACCTAATAGGAATAGAAGTAGGAGTTCTAAATAAGGTAATTAACTTATTTAACTAATTAATCAATTAACCAATTAACTAATTAACTAAGTAACTGATTAACTAATTAAAGTAAATATAAATATATTTAAATACATCCCAGCAGCCCATGTCGAGTTCTCCATCATCGGGCCAAGGTTTGGTCCGCAACCTCAAGTTGTATGTTGTCTCGCGTACAGACTGCGCGCCATAATGTAGACTTCCATAACTTTTAAACCACTGGAAAAAATGAGCTGAATCTTGTCCCAAATGAAAGATAACATCCTGAAGTTTCCAACGAGAGGTCGATCGCACGATTCCAACATGTACAGATCCGGCTACGTTCCGACGAAGTTGACTGTTGTGTCTGCACCTAGAACTGCTGTGTGCGAGATTGTCATCTCGAATCTCCTTGAGATCTACTTGTCTGAATGCTCTGAAACTTGGACACAGCCTTCCTAAGACTCCAATAGGTCTTGTATATGTTCTAGATATTTTATTGAAGCCGTTCTTCCAAGGGTCGACTCGGATGGATGTCAAACCTTGTGCTAGGTGCCTCCAAGCCACCTTCCATGTCATCCTTCGCCTGAAAGCTTGATCAAGCAGCGTCTCCTACCTTGTCTCCATGTCTAGGGGTTGTATTAACCTCACTGGGGTTAACCATGGGCTAGGATCGTATCATTCCCTTCCCCTTCGAAAAGATTGGCCCTCGAATCTGATTCTTTTAAGACAACAATTCTATTAGAATCAACAAAGGACACACATGAAGGAAAGGGATTACCCAAGGCCTCCAACTCCAATTGTTGCAACTTAGACTACTCCTTCTCCTTCAAAACATCTTGCTCTCGCTGCCCTAAAGAGAATAAATAAGAAGAAGAAGAATTAGTTAACCCATGCTCACTCTTTTCATGGGGGCTGTTTTGATTAGTCTTCTTTAAGACTTTGGGTTCTTTTAAGCCCTTTTCTTTTTCTCGCTCACTCACTTTTGTTATCTCATACTCAGCATGGGACTTAGCAAGCCACTGCTGGTCCTTCAGTACCTCGGCCGGTGTGAGAGGCGTCAATGTAAACTTCTGTCCGTTCTTTACTAACTTGTAGTGATTGCGCTTGCCATCATGAATGGCCTCTCTATCATACTGCCATGGCCTCCCAAGGATGATATGACTCGCTTGCATTGGGACTACGTCACACAGCACCTCATCCTTGTACTTGTCAATTGAGAAATTAACTAGCACTTGTCTAGTCACCTTGATCCCTAGCCCATCCGTCATCCATTGTAAGCTGTACGGATGTGGATGTTTGATTGTTTGTAACCCGAGCTTGTGCATCATCATCCAGCTCACACAGTTAGTGCAAATCCCATTATCAATGATGATTGCACACCCTTTCTTATCAACCAATCCGCGAGTATGAAATAGGTTTTCTCGCTTGATGCTACTGAGATTCGCATCAACTCTATTCTCCACTTGCTCATTCGGCCTACCACCCTGCCTAACCCTTGGTATACGACCCTCGTTACCATCTGTATCAGGTAACGGACCTTGTGGACCTCGAGGTGGACCTTGTGGGTACCCTATGCAACTCTTCAACCCGCAGTAACCGACTTGCAGTCGTTCGAACCTCCGCTACTACTCCCCGTAGTTCAACCGTGAGTGACTCGAGAGCTGCTAACACCAAATTGATGTTTGCTCCAGTGACTTCGTCGGACATCCGGTAGTTCCTGAAAGCACAACACTAGCAAAGCACGTAAAATTTCACTAATCCTAGCACTCCCTCACATGTTTACACTCGTGTTTATTCACTCTAATAATCTCACAAATAAGCGCTCAAATTTCCTGCAATGCCGATTGTTAGTAAGACTCAAGAATAAGAATAAAGCTTCCAAAGATACTCTCAAGGACAACTAGTTGCAAAACAAATGTGGATATTAGGTAACCGAGTAGTTGCAATAAACAATCAACTACGCAATTATCTAATGGAGTAGAAAGCAATGTATTAGGGATCAAAGAAGCGATCAAAGACTCAAGAACAACTCAAATATGTCGCAAGATGCGATTCTTTTGATAGAAAATATGCGTTCACTTTGCTCTTGCCTCTTTTGCTTTTCTTTTGATATTGGAGTTCAACACTTTTATCTTTTGTAATTGTAAATTGACGTAGTCTTTTAATTTAATTTAAAATTTTTTTTGACTACGTACACAGTTTAGTGTTTCGATCACAGAATTTGACTCCAAACTCCAAATCACTTGATTGTTTTTTATTTGGATTCCTAACAAACACAGCTTTCCAACAGATCCTTTTTCACCAAAATCGGACTTCAATAGCTATATATAGGAATTCAATTTTGACTTGACAGAAATTGTGTAGAATTTGACAGAAAACACAATTTAGTAAATCGGGTGCAGCTTTTGACTCCGGCGTCCGAATCACTTGATTCTTTTGGATTCGGAAACCTAACAGGTGTAGCTTTCCAACAAGACCTTTCTCACCAAATTTGGATTTCAATAGCTATGTATTAAAATTCAATGTCGACACTGCCAGAAATTTGCACATATAACGAACCAAGCACAGCAAAGCAATCGGTTTTGAATGGAGTAGAAGGGAATACCGATTTCAGCAATGAAAACTAAAAACACAATTAAAGATACTTACCAATCTTTGAATGCCTTAAGCTCCGCTACCAACTGATACGATCCTAGTTGCGTAGGATGCGTAGCACGTACCTTTTGATCTTTGTTCAAGACTGGATTTCAATATGCGGAAATAATATGACTCTCTTGATGTTTAAATCTCCTAACAGCCAGGCGTTAAGCAATCTAAACCAAGCAATCGAGGATCTTGAGTAGAATCCTTAAATCTAGACTCCGGTATGAGAATCAATCTAAGGCAAACGACACAATGATGCAATATTCGGGTTTTACTTGAAACAGACTCGAGAATTGCAAGACTCAAGAAGGAACAAGTGCTCACGGATGAACAATGGGCATAAGTTGCAAGAAACAATTGTTCTGATTATCAAAATTAAGCCAAGTTTCTAGGGAGGCCAAGCGGCTCCTTATATAAGGTTACAAGGAAACCTAATAGGAATAGAAGTAGGAGTTCTAAATAAGGTAATTAACTTATTTAACTAATTAATCAATTAACCAATTAACTAATTAACTAAGTAACTGATTAACTAATTAAAGTAAATATAAATATATTTAAATACATCCCAGCAGCCCATGTCGAGTTCTCCATCATCGGGCCAAGGTTTGGTCCGCAACCTCAAGTTGTATGTTGTCTCGCGTACAGACTGCGCGCCATAATGTAAACTTCCATAACTTTTAAACCACTGGGAAAAGTGAGCTAAATCTTGTCCCAAATGAAAGATAACATCCTGAAGTTTCCAACGAGAGGTCGATCGTACGATTCCGACATGTACAGATCCGGCTATGTTCCGATGAAGTTGGCTGTTGTGTCTGCACCTAGAACTGCTGTGTGCGAGATTGTCATCTCGAATCTCCTTGAGATCTACTTGTCTGAATGCTCTGAAACTTGGACACAGCCTTCCTAAGACTCCAATAGGTCTTTTATATGTGCTAGATCTTTTATTGAAGCTGTTCTTCCAAAAGTCGACTCGGATGGATGTCAAACCTTGTGCTAGGTGCCTCCAAGCCACCTTCCATGTCATCCTTCGCCTGAAAGCTTGATCAAGCATGTTGGGTATGTGGAGTCTGATATACCACATCGCTAACATAGGGAATGAAGGTTGGCCCTTTCCCTATAAATAGACTCTCTTGTAATTGTAAAACTAACGAATATTAAGACTAATAATATTTGTGCGGTTTGTGGAGTGCGGCTAGACCGATACCACGTTAATCCTTTTGTCTTGTCTATTGTCGTTTATCTTTCTCAATCTAGGTTATCTTTCAGCCTCCTACTCAGGTAATTCCTAACAACTGGTAGTGGAGCAAGGTTAGTGAGTAGGAGCGATGGCAGGTGATGGGAAGATAAAGATCGACAAGTTTTATGGGACAGACTTTGGATTTTGGAAGATACAAGTCGAGGACTTGCTGTATCAGAAGAAGCTGCACGAACCGTTAGAGGAGAAAAAGCCAGAGGAGATGAAACAACAAGATTGGGACTTGTTGGATAGGCAGGCTCTAGGTGTGATACGGTTGACACTGGCGAAGAACGTTGCCTACAACATCGTTGGTGAGAAGACTACACACGGACTGATTAAGGCGTTATCTGTACGAGAAGCCCTCTACAACTAATAAGGTATATTTGATTCGTCTATTAGTCAATACGAGGATGAAAGAAGGTGGTTCTGTTGCTGATCATGTGAATGAATTTAATTCTATACTGTCGAGATTAGTTTCCGTTGAGATTAAATTCGATGATGAAGTACAGGCCTTGTTGTTGTTGTCCTCGTTACCTGACAGTTGGTCAGGGTTTGTCACAGCAGTTAGTAGTTCGTCTGAGACTACTAAGCTAACGTTCCTAGGAATTCGCGACTCAATTCTTGGAGAAGATATTCGTAGGAGGAATTCTGGGGAATCATCCGGCTCTTTGTTGAGTATAGATGGTAGAGGCAGACAAGTTGGGAAGGGGCAGAATCAAGGGCGTAACAGATCGAAGTCCATGAAGAGAGGGCAGTCCAAGAATCGCAAGGATATTGTGTGCTGGAATTGTCAAAAGACTGGTCACTTCAGGAATCAGTGTACGACTCCTGCAGTTCCTAAACCAAAGAAGAATGATGATAACTCAGTTAACACAGTGGAAGAAGTTAGTGATGATGCGCTGATTTGTTGTGTTGAGTGTTCTATTGAATCTTGGGTCATGGATTCTGGTGCATCATTCCATACCACTCCAAGCAAGGATTCAATGTTAAATTTCAGATCTGGAAATTTTGGCAAAGTTTGTCTTGCTGATGACGAGACTTTGGACATTACAGGTATGGGGGACATCAAAGTCAGAACCTCCTTTGGAACAATCTGGTTGTTAAAAGATGTTAGATACGTTCCTGGACTCAAGAGGATGCTGCTCTCTGTGGGTCAGTTGGATGAGGAAGGGTATCGTGTTATCTTTGGAAACAGACAATGGAAGGTTGTGAAGGGGAATTTGGTTGTTACTCGTGGTGATAAGGTTGGAACTCTTTATACTATGGAACAATCATATGACGAGGTTAATGCAGTCACTGATGATGTTGGTCCATCGACTCTTTGGCACCAAAGGCTTGGGCATATGAGTCAGAAGGGTATAAAGTTGCTGGTTTCTAAAGGCAAGATTCCGAAACTGAAGAATGTGGAAGTTGGATTCTGTGAACCATGTGTGTTTGGGAAGCAGAAATGAGTTACTTTTGCAAAATCAGGGAATGCACCTAAGTCTAGAAAGTTAGAGCTAGTTCATACAGATGTGTACGGACCGACTACAGTTGCCTCCGTGGGAGGATCTCGCTACTATGTCACTTTCATTGATGATTCCACTAGAAAGGTATGGGTTTATTTTCTGAAAAATAAATCTGACGTGTTTGAAACCTTTAAGAAGTGGAAGGCAGAAGTTGAAAACCAGACAGGGTTGAAGATTAAGAGCCTGAAATCAGATAATGGGGGTGAATACAGCAGTGATGAGTTCAAAGCCTATTGTGTAGAACACAGAATCAGAATGATAAAGAATATTCCTAAGACACCGCAGCAGAATGGAGTTGCAGAGCGAATGAATAGGACTTTGAATGAGAGAGCCAAGAGTATGAGGATGCATGCAGGATTGCCAAAGATGTTTTGGGCAGATGCAGTTAGTACAGCAGCATATCTCATTAACAGAGGACCCTCAGTTCCTTTGGGGTTCAAAATTCCAGAGGAAGAGTGGCAAGAAAAAGAGGTAAATCTCTCACACCTGAGAGTTTTTGGTTGTGTTTCTTATGTGCGGGTTAAAGATTCTGACAGGGATAAGCTTGATCCTAAAGCAAAGAAGGTTACTTTTATTGGCTATGGCTCAGATGAGATGGGGTACCGTTTCTGGGATGAGCTGAACAAGAAAGTCATTAGAAGCAAGGATGTCACCTTCAATGAGAATGCAGTATATAAGGATAAGCTTACAGCAGATTCTGAAACTACAAAGAAACAAGCAGTAAAAGAGCAGATTGTGTTGGAAGACATTACAGAGGATGTTCTTGCAGGGGACATTGGGAGTTTGGTAAACAGAGATGTTGAGGAGGCTGCCCCAGTTGCCCTAGATGTTGCAGTAAGAAGATCAAATAGAGTTTCGCGACCGCCACAAAGATACTCTCCTTCAGCTTATTACTTGCTTTTGACTGAGGATGGTGAACCTGAGAGTTATTCAGAGGCAATGCAGATGGATGAGTCAGTTCAGTGGGAGCTAGCCATGAACGAGGAGATGAGTTCACTTGAGAAGAATGAGACTTGGTCGTTGACTAAGTTACCAGCAGAAAAGAAGGCTTTGCAGAATAAATGGGTGTTCAAGATTAAAGAAGAACTCGATGGCAGCAAGAGATACAAGGCAAGGTTAGTGGTGAAAGGTTTTCAGCAGAAAAAGGGCATTGACTACAATGAGATTTTTTCTCCGGTTGTCAAGATGACTACTATCAGACTTGTTTTGGGCATCGTGGCTGCAGAGGAATTACATCTAGAGCAGCTAGATGTGAAGACCGCGTTCTTACATGGTGATCTTGAGGAGGAAATTTATATGACACAACCAGAGGGGTTCCCGGTAGCTGGGAAAGAGGACATGGTTTGCAAGCTGAAAAAGAGCTTGTATGGTTTAAAGCAAGCACCAAGATAGTGGTACTTGAAGTTTGACAGCTTTATGATGAGGAGTGAGTACACGAGGTGTACTATGGATCATTGTTGCTATGTTAAGCAATTTGATTCATCTTATGTTATACTACTGTTGTATGTTGATGACATGTTAATCGCAGGATCTGACATGAGGGAAATCAACAAGTTAAAGAGACAGATGTCTCTAGATTTTGAGATGAAAGATTTGGGTCCCTCAAAGCAGATACTTGGTATGAGCATCATTAGAGATAGAAGTGAAGGTGCTCTGAAATTGTCGCAAGAGAAGTACATTGGGAAGGTGTTAAATAAGTTTAACCTCCAAGATGCGAAGATCAGAAGTACGCCTTTGGGAGCCCACTTCAATCTCACAAAGAAGCAGTCACCTCAAACGGATGAAGACAAGGTAGGAATGGCTAATGTTCCATATGCATCTGCAGTTGGTAGTTTGATGTATGCTATGGTATGCACGAGACCAGACATTGCTCATGCAGTGGGAGTTGTTAGCAGATTCATGTCTAATCCTGGGAGAGAGCATTGGGAGGCGGTTAAGTGGCTGCTACGCTACTTGAAAGGTACCTCTAAGGCTGCATTATGTTTCCGTAGGAAAGATGTAATCTTGGAAGGATTCACTGATGCAGATTTGGGTGGTTGTAAGGATACAAGAAAGAGTACTACGGGATATACTTTCACCTTGGGTGGCACAACAGTTAGTTGGATGTCTCGACTTCAAAAGAGTGTTGCTCTTTCAACCACGGAAGCAGAGTACATGGCTATTTCAGAAGCCAGCAAGGAAATGATTTGGTTGAAGAATTTTCTTGAGGAGTTGGGCAAGAAACAGGAAGACAACGCTCTGTACAGCGACAGTCAGAGTGCCATTCATCTTGCGAAAAATCCTGTGTTTCATGCTAGGACAAAACACATCCAGTTGAGATATCACTTTATCAGGGAGTTGATTAGTGATGGTACTTTGTCCTTGAAGAAAATCCTTGGTTCAAGGAATCCAGCAGATATGCTGACCAAGGTGGTTACTAACGAGAAGTTGAAGTTTTGCATAACTTCAACTGGCCTTCAGAACTGACTGTTGAAGAAGGCTCAGCACATATAGAGGTGCTTAATGCTGTTTGGGTTTTACTAGAGTTACATGAGTGAGAGTGGACCTGTGATCAGTCTCCAAGTGGGAGATTGTTGGGTATATGGAGTCTGATATACCACATCGCTAACATAGGGAATGGAGGTCGGCCCTTTCCCTATAAATAGACTCTCTTGTAATTGTAAAACTAACGAATATTAAGACTAATAATATTTGTGCGGTTTGTGGAGTGCGGCTAGACCGATACCACGTTAATCCTTTTGTTTTGTCTATTGTCGTTTAGCTTTCTCAATCTAGGTTATCTTTCAGTCTCCTACTCAGGTAATTCCTAACACAAGCAGCGTCTCCTACCTTGTCTCCATGTCTAGGGGTTGTATTAACCTCACTGGGGTTAACCATGGGGCTAGGATCGTATCATAGAACTATGTAAGTTTTATCCAATGTTATTTTTAGCATAGCCAAGAACCTTTCTTACCTAAATTTCACCTCCTTCAGGCTGGGAAGCTTTTCGTTGCATTATGATGCAAGCCTTCCTTAGCTTAGGTGGATTGTATGTTCAACCAAACGTTTGTGTTGTTTCAGCTAGGCTTATATGGCTTTTTCTATATATGTCACGTTTGATATTATATCTTTCCAAGGAGTTGTTTCCTTGGGATAAGTTTGGGTTTTCGTCAGTTCCTTAAGAGGAAGACACCCTAGTCTCCTTGAAGACACTTTTTATTTGAGCTTAATTGTTTTTATTTTGTAGACCTATTCACGATCGATCGCCAGGGTATTATCCTACCTCTGGTTCTATTCTATCGCTACCTTAACAGCTGTCTTGGGAAGGTGTCCTAAAGTTATCTTTGACAACTTATGTTGGGATAGTCTGGCTATTTAACTTACTTGACCACTTGCTTAGTAGAAGGTTTATCCTCGGCCTTTGCAAGTATTTCTTCTCAGCTATGTTGGAAGTTTTTGTTTTCAATATTTGAGTTTTTATTTTCTTTATTTCTAGGATATTTCATTCCTATCGGCCCTGGCTCTAGATTTTTAAGGGTATTTTGACTCAATTTTGAGAAAAAAACAACTTCTTTATTTGAATTGAATCATCCTCGGGACTGTATATACTCAACTAAGTCCTCATACTAGAATTAGTTGTCTATGGATTTTTAGAGGTTTTTAGCAGTCCTAATTCCTTATTAAGGATCTTAGTTTCAATCTTGCGGGTTGTCGTAAGTCTTAGTTCTACCCTTTAGACCATTGGTCAAATATGGGTGGTAAGTCTTATGTAGTCCATGTTACCTAGTAGATTATCGTTAGTCGAGTCTTAGGTTCTCTTCTTTCGCAACTCCTTTTATTATTTAGCAGATCTGCTTTGGATCATGCTAAGAGAGTTATGCAGCTAATTGGATTTTGAAAGAGAATCTTATTGAACACTCTTTTCTTCCTTAGTTTGCAGCTTTGTGCTAGACATGTTCATCTCTTTCTACCTCTACTCTATTGTGATGAGATTTATCCCATCCTTGCCCAATTTTGAGGGAGTTTAAGTCGCACGAAATTTGATGATATCAATAAAAAAGTTAGTTGAGGTTTAAGAGACAGTTGAGACAAAGTTCTGAGTGTTTTACTTGAATTTCTTGCAGTTCAGTGGATTATTTTATCATTAGCAACTTGATGTCATCACCACAGTTGGGTTGCGACCTTTCATCGTTGTTGTTTCTCCTTCGTATCTTGGTTGTAGGAGGTCAGTTTTGGACGTGGAATGTGTCGCGCTGATGTAGTTCCTCTAAGCTTATATTAGCTCATTTCTAGGGTGGTGGTCTTCGTCATTTGTGTTATCCTCATTCTCTATCAATAGATCCTGCATTTGGCTTCTATAATTAATACTTGGAACCATCAGTTTGAGTGTTGCTCTATAGGTGGTTGTGAATTTCATTTCCTAGGCTAGAAGATGTCAATCGTTACTAACGGGGCTGGTATCTATAGTCATGTCCATCCTTAAGGATCTTTACTGTTGAACTTTGTTAAGGTTAACTACACAAGTTTCTTTCTCTGCTAGTGAACTAAATCAGGGATGCCTGCAATCTCAATGGACTTTTAGTGCCCATTGTTGGCAAATATCATGTGAAGGATAGTTCTCATTCTCTCCTCCTTGAATCTTCTTGTCTCGTCTCTCTCTATCTCTCTTTGAGCCATACCATCAAATTTATTTGTGACGGGAGTAACCGTCTTCCTTCTTTACTTGAGGTGATCGAACTGGATTTTGTCAATGCTCAACACCTTCATGGCTAGAGAGGTTTCTTTTTTATTATTTGTGGAATTCATGGTGGTCTTCTTTTTGTAGGCCACGTAAAATGATTAGTGTGGTTGCTCTATTGACAATGGATGGAACAACTATCTTAGTCTTCAGGGCAGACAACTATGCTAGGATCTTAGAGAACCATTGACATTTGTGGCTATTTTTTAGGTAATGCGGTATGGCCATATGACTTTCGGCAGTTCTACTTTTCATGCTCGTCCAGCTCCTCCGAGTTTCTCTTTCAGCCCCTGCAATATGATTTTGTTTGCTGCATCAGCCATTCTGTTTCATTGAGGATGAGCAATAGAGCTGAACCTCAAATCTATGTGTAGATTTTAGCCAAAACTCCTTCCATCCTTTGCAGTTGAACTGCTTCCCATTGTCAGCTATACCTTAGCCAGTCTAAACCAATATAAAAACCAGAGGTTCTGCCTTAATCCACTCGGTGAAGTGGTCCACAACGACAATTGAGTACTCTCTTTGCTTAGCTCCAGTCTTTGTAAAAGATCCCAATAGGTTTATACCCCATTGTGTGAAGAGGTAAGGAGCGACTGGCTATTAGGTTCAACTACATTGCTAGTTACCGTGGATTTCTTGTTGGTGTCTCGGTCTTTCTTTCTTTTCTTGAACTCCTCCAGCTGAATTTTAGTTCAGGTTTTTGAAAGAAAATTTTATTCTTTTCTCCCCTAGCTGGTTTACAACCCTACTATATTGCGATATATTCCCTTCGGCCCCTTAACTTTTGAGGCAGTAAAATGGGCTCAAAATTCACCGTAGAGTTCTTCTTTCCTGGTTACTATATTGGGAAGTGTTGGAATGCCCTACTGATCTCGAACCTGGATTCAAGTTCAAGCGTATCTAATTCTAAGCTAGTTGGTGTTGTGATGAGTTTCTCACTCAGTAATCTAAGAGTCATCTATCTTCAGGATTCAGCTGGGTAGTTCATGGGTCTGGACTCCCTTTCTTTTGATGGAGCCTCGCTGCTAGAAGCCTCAACTCATAACTTGTTTTGTATAGATCTTCCTTTTAATCAATCGCTAGTGTTGTCATAGTGCATCTCTCTTTTGAAGTGTTTGCTCTTCTGTGTAAGCCTGATAAGTCCTGCTGACTAGAGTTGTTGCTAGTTATTTTGTGTAAACCTAATCAGTCCTGCTAATTGGGGTTGCTTCTTCTACTGGTTATTTTGTGTAAACCTAATCAGTCCTGCCTCAACTCATAATTCTAGCTAGCGTCGCCGTTTGGTCCACTTCCAAATGTGAGTCTTGTCATTCTATCAGCAACCAACTCTAGAGTGGCCCTCTAGAGCTTTAGAGTCTTTGTACAACTCTCATTCTTGATTGGTTTCGCTTCAGTTCTTCTACTATTCAGCCCAACCATTTTGGTCGGGGAGTTTGTTGCAATCTCTCCACTTAAACTTTTCTCTCCTTTTTTATATTTATATTTTTTATTATTTTTTCCTCACATTGGTCTGCCAGGACTTTTTGAACTTGGTGCAGTTATGCCTTTATGCTATGGTGCTCTTCTTGGCTTATTGGAATTATCTTGTGCTGGTTTTCACCATAGCGATGTCTCAGCAAAAGATGATCTTGTATCTCTTACCCTCTTTCATTCATGTTGAAAGGGTCTTTTGTTTTAGATATTTTCATATCAGTGTATTGAGCTTTCTCTTTAGGTGCTCAATATGTTTGTTTTGTCTCTCAAAGCTTCTGTTTAGCGACGCTAGTCATCTTAGGTAGCTATGCTTTATAGCTACGCTATTGTGTTATAGTCCTCTACAATTTTGTATGTTGCTAGTTCACATTTCCTCATGGCCTTCCTCCGAAGTTTGTCATTACAACTGCACCAATCGTCTTCCATATAGGTGGAAAGCATGGCTTCTCTAGATTTGTCCATCTAGTCTTGACTCTTAACTATAGGCAATTATCTAGAATGGACTCTAGTGGAATTCTCCAACTTCATTTCTCTTTTCGGAAAAATAGTACTCCTTCTCCACAGTTGAGGTGCTTTTTCTACTGGTTGTTTTATTTTGCTGATCTGACATCACTCCTTCCATTAGCCTTGGAGGTCAAGTGTTTGGTTCATGACTTGTCACCTCTAAATCAACCCTAGGGTGTCTTTGTTTTCTTTAGCAAACTCATTAGCGTGCAACTACAACACGTTTATTTTTTTTCATGAGGGATCGTTTTCCATCCTCGAAGAAAACACTTGTTTTAGCTTGCCTGGATCTGTTGGGATCTCCGTCTTGATTTCCATCTTGACTTCGTTCACTCTTCCTAAAGGTTATTCGCCTTACTCTCCCTTTCTTATTATTGCCTTCCTTGTCTCATTTATTCTCCTCTTGCTTTTTAGCTGAGGTGGAGTACAAAGTATCCTCAATATTTTCGTACTACTTGTTGAGCTTTTGAAGTGACCCGAAGATTGCTGAAGGATGTTTATAGCGAGGGGGGATTCACCATGATTGTTTAAGCTTCTTAGGATCTCATCTTTGGATCTCTTTTGATATTACATCAGTTCTACCTTTTTCTATTTTTAGGCCATTAGCTAATGGTCTTCCTAATACTATTGTGTCAAGATATGATAGTTATGAATCTGTGTAGCTTTTACTTAGGATTTGATGCATCTAACCTGCATACCTCTTTCTAGACTCCATCTTCGGCAGTCTGGGCAAATCGGCCAATTGCAAACGAGACTCAACTAGGTAATTCAAGGCCGGTTCTCTCTCAACTATCAAATCAAATCAAGAAGAAGCCACAAGCTGATTCAACGCCGGTTTCTTCTCAAATCAACCACGGATTACAAGCTGATTCAAGGCCAATCCATCAACCATCCAACTCAAGTTCAAATCCAAATCTAGAGTGAAGACTGATTCATTAATCAGAGGAATCAAGAGAAGAAGAACCACTTTTACTCTACATTCAACATTTGTAATTTGATACGTGTAATTTTCTCCTATTTTAGGAAAAATTGTGTGTACCAATCTTTGGCACGCCCAGTGGGACCCTACTCTCCTCTCATCTTTTGAATCACACTCCTTAAATCAAGATCCAATATGAATCGCCTGATTAGAAATCAGACCGACGACTCCTTTCCTAAAGCACTTCAAGATCTGCGAGAAGGCCTTCCGGCAACACATGCTCGCACTAGAGCTGGAAGGGCCCAGTTGGTGTCACCATTGAAGCAATTTTCCCATAGGGAAAAACCAAGAAGAAAGGTCATCAAAGAGACACAAACCAGATATGAGGGCTCTTACTACCCGAATGGAGAATCTGATGTTGGAATTGCTTCTGAAGATACTCCAATTGGGAGATGGGCAGACTATAGTTCCGAGTCCTTCGAATCCTTTGCTGCGGTAATGGCCATCGACGCTTCCCAAGATCCTGAGACTCGCTTTCAAGAGATGTCCTTAGCAATTGAAAATTTGACCAAAGCTATGGCAGAGAAAGATGCCCAAATAACTTTCTTGACAGCTAAGCTGGCAAGTCACCCAGGTTCATCAAATAATCCAAACTCTAGCGGAGGGTCTACTGGTGATGAGAATGCTGAGCGAGAACGACAGATGAAATACCATGAAGACTTCGCCACGGCGAATAATCTGAATGACAACAACAACAACACCGCGACACTCGTCGTAAATCTGACAGTTCAACAACTACAGATGATGATTGCTGACACTATCCGTACTCAATATGGAGGAGCTTCGCAATCCTCTCTCGGGTACGCAAAGCCTTACTCAAGGCGTATAGATGAACTATTACTGCCTGTGGGGTATCAACCTCCAAAATTCCAGCAGTTCGAAGGGAAAGGGAACCCTAAACAACACATCGCTCACTTCATAGAGACTTGCAACAACGCAGGAACTTATGGAGATATGATGGTGAAACAATTTGTTCGATCACTGAAAGGCGTGGCCTTTGAATGGTACATTGATATCGGGCCTGGGTCTATTGATAGTTGGGACCAGTTGGAAAGAGACTTCCTAACTCGCTTTTACAGCACTCGGCGGATTGTTGGCCTACCTGAATTGGCTGGAACAAAACAAGGAAAAGATGAACCTGTCACTGAGTTCATCGAAAGATGGAGGAACTTGGTCCTTAATTGCAAAGAAAGGATTAGGGAGTCATCTTCAATCGATATGTGTGTCCAAGGCATGCATTGGGGACTGCTCTACAACTTACAGGCAAACATGCCACGTACATTTGAGGAGCTCGCAACTAGGGCTCATGATCTGGAAATTCAAATCCAAAGGCACGGGAGTTACTTGCCAAATGACTCTCGTGAAAAGGAAGAAGTAAGGAAAGACCCGAAGACCAATGAAAGGGAGGAAAGCATGGTAGTCACCACGACACCTACGAAAATATCCTTCAAAGAGATCCACAGAAAAGAAGAGGCAAAACAATTTAAGACCGAGTACAAGCCTTTAAAAGCTCAAAGAAGGACCCTGAAGGAACGCGAAGAAAGGGGATACCCATTCCTAGACTCGGAAGTCTCTGACATCCTGGACCAACTTCTTGAACAAAAATTTATCGAGCTTCCACCATCAAAGCGCCCAGAAGAAGTGAACCAGATCGACAACCCCAGGTATTGCAAATATCACCGGATCATCAGTCATCCGGTAGATAAATGCTTTGTCCTTAAAGACCTCATCGTTCGTTTAGACAAGGAAGGCAAAATAAAACTCGATGATGGAGATGTTGTAGATGCTAATTACATCACAACCATTGCAAAGAATGATGCTACACCAACTATGATCGCATTCGGGTCATTTGATCCTATTCCATTGTCGTAAGCTTTGGGTCAGAACCCAGTTGCCACTCAGCCAATGGTTCTGACAGCTGAATTACCGAAGGGGGCAGTCCCCGTAGAATTCAGCACTGATGGAGAGGTCAATTTCATCTATGCCTACCCTGGGATGCCGAAGATAGGAAACCCTTATAGGCCAAGCTTGTACGAGTTGATGACTGACGACTTGGACGTTTGGGAAATAAGCTCTGAGTCCGAAGATGAAATTAACGACGGATGGTCAACCTTCAGAAGGAAGAAGAATAAAAAAGTTCTTCCAAAAAGAAAGTCATCCTCAAAATACCCTCATGGCTTCTCTAGCCAAGATTGTGACGTTCAGCTAGAAGGGTGGGGTCTTCCAGGTGAGCCATCAAAGACCTCCCATGAAATTGAGACTGTTGATAAGCCTCGCAAGGGAAAGGCTTCGATTCATGCGCCGACAAAGCTTGAACGAACGCCTTGTAAGGCTCACACTCATCCAACATCTAGAAAAGGGAGGTGTCACGCTCTCGAATGTTCAACACCAAGGTCTTCGTCTCAACCAAAAGGGACAACGACTTGTGAAGAGTATGTCCTAGAAGAACAATCTCCTGAAGATTGCGTAGCAGTCTACATGGTTAGTGTGGAGCAAGCTGAAGGATTTGACCACAAAGATGCTAATGTTGATTTAATTGATGCCATAACATCCTACCAGCGGCTCCTCGGAAGGATTTGGTTACATGAAAGTGAAGTTATCCCTTCAAACTGGCACCAATGCCTCAAATTCATTCGTAATGGAGAGGTAAAGTGCGCTAAGGGAGAACCCAATCCATTCGACAAAGAGGAATCACATTTCGCGGATGCAAAATTCTTCTCAGAAGAAAAGATTCCTTCGGAAGCCTTTCCCATCTTCGCACCAGAATGTAAGAGGAATGAAGAAAGCTCCTCTTCCGCCACAAGGGCAACACCTGTGTTCATAAAGGCTTCACTTTCCAAAGCCGCCATCACTGAAGGAGTAGAGGTCTTAAAGAAGAGTATGACTCTCCCCATTCCCATGATTTCAACACAAGTCCCAAGACCATCCAAGCTGGAAACTCCCCAGGAGTCAAAATCCGAAGATATAAAAAGCGAAGGATCAAAAGGACGCAGCCGAGGATGGTATGACCCAAAAGTCGAAAGACTCTTCGAGAATGCTGGGTACAGAAAAAGTGAACCTCGCAAACTTGGTGACTTGGATGTGGTCCTTTCTAACGGAAAACAATCTACAGAAAGGCAAAGGTTCGGGCTCGATTTTCTACAAGATCCTCCAGCCAAGATCAAAGTCAAAAAGGCCTCTACGAACCCAATTATGATACAAATATGCGAAATTGGCAAAGAGACCTCTAAGGAGGAGAAGCTCTCTTTATTCAGCCGTATCCAAGGAGAAGCGGCTAAGGTCTCTATTTTTGACAGGTTAGGAGACAAACCTTCCTTGGAGCCTAAACTTCTGACACCACCACAAAAGAAGTCCATCTTCACACAGCTATGACCTAATGTCCTAAACCAAAAAGGAAAGTCCAAAAGGCAGAAGCAAAAGAGAAAAAATGTTGCACGTCGATTCTTCTACAACGCTAAAGACATGGAGGTTGAGAACGCTAATTGTGCTTCTGTTGAGGAAGTGTTAGATGAAGATGAACTAGAGCTAGCTCCGCCAACATTCGAGGAAAGGGGGCAATCCACAATTGATAAATTGGAAAAGGTCAATGGATTACACATCGGACCTATCAACGGAAGGGTCTTGAAGTGCTTCTATGCCTAAAAATCATTGCAGCTACTCCTAGCTGCAAGAGGGTAAACTGCAAAGCCAAACAAACAAAATAAAAGAAGAAGAAAAATACTCCTGGCCCGCAAGAGTATTAACTGCGTACGACCAAAATAAAAATAAATAAATAAATAAAATAAAACAAAACAATTGAACTACTTCATGACTTGATCCTTCTTCTTTGAAGGTACGTAGGCAACTTGACATATTTCAAGTTCAGTCACATCACATAAAAAAAAAATCATCACATGACTCCTGACCCACAAGAGTATAAACTGTGTACGGTAAAAAGAAAACAAAATCATTGTACCACTCCTGGCCCGCAAGAGTATAAACTGTGTATGGCTAAATAAATGAACAAAATAAATATGTTCTCAAAAAAAGGAAGAAGAGAAAGTGACTACATCAAGGTTGTCACTATGTCTTCTAAATCTGCCATCTAAAGGAGAGTACGCCTAAGTTCTTCTCCCTCACGGTCAATCACTTCAACTTCAGCTGCAGTGATGACCTCTTTCCTTTTTGATTCTTCTTGTTCCGCAGAAAGCTTTCGGATGTTCTCGTCGGTGTCTTGAAGATCATCTTGCAATTTGTCAATCTTGGAGGCTAACCTACCCTTCTCCTCTTGCAACTGGCTGATCTTTAAGTCCAAGTCTTCAATTTCTGCTTCTCAACTCAAATTATCCTGAAGGGAAGAACTCCACATGTGATGGGCGTCAAGCTTCAACTTCAACGTATCAATTCGCTCGGGTGAAGGAAGACAACTCGTGCCTTTCTCTCTCCTTGTGAGGTAAGAGTCAACTCGAGTCAGAAATTCCCCAACCTTCAACTTCAATGGAGCGGCGTCAGACGTAAATATGTCCTTGATGACCTCCTGAAGAATAGAAGATGCCTCTAAGCTCGAAGCTTTTATTCCGAAGACGCCTCTAACTTCGAAGCCTTCGTTCCGAAGGCGCTTCTGAGTCCGAAGCAGGCACTTCCGAAGGCCTTGAAGATAAGAGATCTCTTCTTGAGCGACAAGTGGTGATCCCCATCTACAACGCTTTGCCTTGATCCTCTCAGCAAATCTCGGGACACGGAATATAGTTTTCAATGTTGCAAAAGGAAGGAATAAGCAAGGTGGAGCGAAATCCTAAAGCCTTTACATCAATTAGGTGGGATACAGTGCTTAAAAAGCACTAATCCAGACCCTCGATGGAGCTTATGTTAGGATCCTCCGTTGATTGACTCACTATGGCGAGCTTCAACGCTCCTTTCCCTCCGGATTGCGAACGATGGTTCACTTCGGTTTTCGGGAAATAAAAACATCGTCCTCTTTGCTCTTGACTTGAGCTCTCGCCGATCCAGTCCATATAAAGAGGTTACAATGGAATGACACCAGCGGATCGCAACGAGGATGGCATCATCTGGAAAAAAAATTGATTAATTTCAACAAAAAAAAAAATTAATAATAAAAAAAAATGTGTGCCATGATATGAAAATTGGGCCAGCAACAACGTCTCCCTTCTATTTGACTGAGCCAACTTTACCCATCTCATGCCTTAATGTACAAGAGAAAATGTAAAGAAGGCAAAATACAAAAGCAAAGAAGGAAGATGGCCGAAATCTTCTGGCAGCGATTGTCGATGCATCGGAGATCGGAATGACTCTGTTCCAGTTGCATCCGATTCTTCTCATCATGACGCTCGTTTTGATCCTGATGGCGGCCGGAAATCAAGCTGGACGCGCCCGCACGCGCCAAAACAGTGGCTGGACACTCCTAGCGAGTGTAAAAATAGCCAGAATCTTCAAACAGAGATTGCCGATGCATCAGAGATCGGAATGACTCCGTTCCAGTTGCATCTGATTCGTCTCGTCATGACGCTCATTTTGGTCCTGACGGCGGCCGGACACCATGCTGTACGCGCCTCCATGCGCCGTAACAGTGGCTGGACGCTCCCGGCGAGTGTAAAAATGGCCGGAATCTTCAAACAGCGATTGCCGACGCATTCGAGATCGGAATGACTCCGTTCAAGTTGCGTTCAACTCGTCTCTTCCTAACGCTCATTTTGGTTCTAGTGGTGAGAAAAACGGGTCAGATCTGTCAAAAAAAGAAGAGGAATATAAATCCAAGCCTGCACAATTAATTCTATGAATGAAAAAAGGAGCACATAAACAATGGAGTATGAAAAAAAAACAATCAAAAGTCAAAGCATTACCTTTCTTCTCTCCCGGACAGCAGCAACAAGAAGGACAAAAAAACCAATTGAAGAAGATCAACAATTGCATCTATTTGTAAAGGAAAAAATTCTCCTTAGTTAAGGAAATAAATTTTGCCAAATTATGAAGAAAATTTGCTCTATTAAAGAGAGAGATCTTGCTCAATTAAGGGAAAAATCTCAATTATAAAGGAAAAATCTGCAATTAAGGAGAATGATCCTACTCAATCAAGAAGAAAATATGCTCAATTAAGGAAAGACATCCTACTCAATCAAGAAGAAATTATGCTCAATGAAGATGAAGATTTTGCCTAAACAGAAGGAATTTTTTTTTTGATCGATTAAGAGGAAAAAATTCTGATCGATTAAAAAAAAAAATAATAATAAAGGGAAAGGAAAACGGGTCGTTGCTTGCAGAAGTCCATATTCATGGATTCCTTTAACAAAGATGTAATCATGTCATCAAGGATTACATAAAAAAAAATATTGTATGAAAAAAAGTAAATACATTTTCAAGCCCATGGTGTGCAAGAAAAAAATCCAAGACCATGGATTCATCTGCGAAATTAATTCGTTGGTACAAGTTCCAAAGAAAAATGTACATTCGATGGCAAATTTCTCTGAAGTCAAAATTAGTTCGTGACAAATTTGGCCCTACAATCAAACATGATTTCAAGTTCAGTCCTCGACGCAAATGAAAACTTACTCAGGAAAGAGTTCAAGATTAATTTACTTCATCAAATAAAATAATCTTGAGGTGGCATTTGTAGACATCAAAATTTCGGCTTGTCTTAGAATATTCGGCTCAGTTTATGAAAAGGCCACGAAGCCCATTCACCGAAATTCATGAAGCTTATTTGGTCGAAGCCCACCAGCAAGCTCATATTTGGAGGGAATAAAACTCATCTAATATTGTATTAATTTGATTAAATGTCAAATTAATTGATATTCAATTATTAATTAATATGTAAATTAATTAATAACAACGGTTACAATTTAGACCAATAAGATGAAGACACATGTCATCTTTCCAATTCCAAAATCACCCATGTGAGCCTATAAATAGAGGCTTCATCAGAAGGTGAAGGAAGAACATTTTCTTGGAGAGAAGAAGTGCTGCGAAGATCAAGAACTGAAGCAGATCGTCTTCAAGAAAGAAGGAGAAGCCACAAGCTGATTCAAGGCCGGTTCTCTCTCAATCACCAAGGAGAAGCCACAAGCTAATTCAAGGCCGGTTCTCTCTCAACCACCAAGGAGAAGCCACAAGCTAATTCAAGGCCGGTTCTCTCTCAACTATCAAATCAAATCAAGAAGAAGCCACAAGCTGATTCAACGCCGGTTTCTTCTCAAATCAACCACGGATTACAAGTTGATTCAAGGCCAATCCATCAACCATCCAACTCAAGTTCAAATCCAAATTCGGAGTGAAGACTGATTCATTAATCAGAGGAATCAAGAGAAGAAGAACCACTTTTACTCTACATTCAACATTTGTAATTTGACACGTGCAATTTTCACCTATTTTAGGAAAAATTGTGTGTACAAATTTTTGGCACGCCTAGTGGGACACGTGTAGGGAAAAATTATTTCCGGTGGGACACTACTCTTCTCTCCTATTTTAGAAAAAATTATGTACAAATCTTTGGCACGCCTAGTGGGACACTACTCTCCTCTCATCTTTTGAATCACACTCCTCAAATCAAGATCCAAAATGAACCGCCTGATTAGAAATTTGACCAACGACACCTTTCCTGAAGCACTTCAAGAAGGTCTTCGAGCAACACATGCTCGCACTAGATCCGGAAGAGCCCAGCTGGTGTCACCAATGAAGCAATTTTCCCGTAGGGAAAAACCAAGAAGAAAGGTCGCCAAAGAGATCCAAACCAAATCTGAGGGCTCTTACTACCCGAGTGGAGAATCTGATGCTGGGATTACTTCTGAAAATACTCTAACTAGGAGATGGGTAGACTACAACTCTGACTCCTCCGAATCCTTTGCTGCGGTGATGGCCATCGACGCTTCCCAAGATGCCGAGACTCGTTTTCAAGAGATGTCCTTAGCAATTAAAAATTTGACAAAAGCTATGATAGAGAAAGATGCCCAAATAACTTTTCTGACGGCAAAGTTGGCAAGTCACCTAGGTTCATCAAGTAATCCAAACTTCAGCGGAGGCTCTTTGAAGATTCCGGCTATCATTACACTTACCGGAGCATCCAGCCACTATACTGGCGTTTGGAGGCGCGTCCAGCCTGTGTTCCGGCCACCGTTAGGACCAAAAAAAATGTCATGACGAGATGAATCGGATGCAACTAGAATGGAGTCATTCTGATCTCCGATGCATCGACAATCGCTGCCAGAAGATTTCGGCCATCTTTCTTCTTTGCTTTTGTATTTTGCCTTCTTTACCTTCGCTTGTTCATTAAGGCATGAGATGGGTAAAGTTGGCTGAGTCAAATAGAAGAGAGACGTTGTTGCTGACCCAATTTTCATATCATGGCACACATTTTTTTTTTTATTATTAATTTTTTTTATTGTTGTTGAAATTAATCAATTTTTTTTCAGATGATGCCATCCTCGTTGTGATCCGCTGGTGTCATTCCGTTGCAACCTCTTTATATGGACTGGATCGGCGAGAGCTCAAGTCAAGAGCAAAGAGGACGATGTCTTTATTTCCCGGAAACCGAAGTGAAGCATCGTTCGCAATCCGGAGGGAAAGGAGTGTTGAAGCTCGCCATAGTGAGTCGATCAACGGAGGGTCCTAATATAAGCTCCATCGAGGGTCTGGATTAGTGCTTTTTAAGCACTGTATCCCACCTAATTGATGTAAAGGCTTCAGGATCCTACCCTACCAGCACCGACGTGAACCTCATCGAGGGCCTTGATCAGTTCCTTTCAAGGGCTGCATCACACCTAATTGATGTAGAGGTTTCAAGATTTTGCTCCACCAGTTCCAAGATCAACCACATCGAGGGTCTAGATCTGTCCTTTTTAAGGACTGCATCTCACCTAATTGATGTAAAAGCTTCAAGATTTCACTCCACCTTGCTTCAACGGGAGATCCCAATATAAGCTTCATCGAGGGTCTGGATTAGTGCTTTTTAAGCGTTGTATCCCACCTAATTGATGTAAAGGCTTCAAGATCTCGCTCCACCTTGCTTATTCCTTCCTTTTGCAACATTGAAGACTATATTCAACATCCCGAGATTTGCTGAGAGGATCAAGGTGAAGCGTTGTAGATGGGGATCGCCACTTGTTGCTCAAGAAGAGATCTCTTATCTTCAAGACCTTCAGGAGTGCTTGCTTCGAACTCAGAAGCGCCTTCAGAATAAAGGATTTGGGCTCAAAGGCATCTTCAGAACAATAGGCTTCGAGCTTAAAGGCATCTTCTATTCTTCAGGAGCCCATCAAGGACATATTTACGTCTGACGCCGCTCCATTGAAGATGAAGGTTGGGGAATTTCTGACTCGAGTTGACTCTTACCTCACAAGGAGAGAGAAAGGCACGAGTTGTCTTCCTTCACCCGAGCGAATTGATACGTTGAAGTTGAAGCTTGATGCCCATCACATGTGGAGTTCTTCCCTTCAGGATAATTTGAGTTGAGAAGCAGAAATTGAAGACTTGGACTTAAAGATCAGCCAGTTGCAAGAGGAGAAGGGTAGGTTAGCCTCCAAGATTGACAAATTGCAAGATGATCTTCAAGACACTAACGAGAACATCCGGAAGCTTTCTGCGGAACAAGAAGAATCGAAAAGGAAAGAGGTCATCACTGCAGTTGAAGTTGAAGCGATTGACTGTGAGAGAGAAGAACTTAGGCGTACTCTCCTTTAGATGGCAGATTTGGAAGACATAGTGACAACCTTGGTGTAGTCTCTTTCTCTTTTTCTTTTTTTTTGAGAACATATTTATTTTGTTCATTTATTTAGCCGTACACAGTTTATGCTCTTGCGGGCCAGGAGTGATACAATTATTTTGTTTTCTTTTTTACCGTACACAGTTTATACTCTTGCGGGTCAGGAGTCATGTGATAATTTATTTTTTATTTTTTATGTGTGACTGTACTTGAAATATGTCAAGTTGCCTACGTACCTTCAAAGAAGAAGGATCAAGTCATGACGTAGTTCAATTTTTTTTTAAATTTTTTTTTCTTTTGGCCGTACACAGTTTATACTCTTGCGGGCCAGGAGTATTTTTTTTCTTCTATTTTTTTGTTTGTTTGGCTTTGCAGTTTACCCTCTTGCAGCTAGGAGTAGCGGCGATGATTTTTAGGCATAGAAGTGCTTCAAGACCCTTCCGTTGATAGGTCCGATATGTAATCCGTTGACTTTTTCCAATTTATCAATTGTGGATTGCCCCCTTTCGTCGAATGTTGGCGGAGCTAGCTCTAGTTCATCTTCATCTAACACTTCCTCAACAAAAGCACAATTAGCGTTCTCAACCTCCATGTCTTCAGCATTGTAGAAGAGTTGTCGTGCAACATTTTTCCTCTTCTGCTTATGTTTCTTGGACTTTCCTTTTTGGTTTAGGACATTAGGTCCTAGCCGTGTGAAGACGGACCTTTTTTGTGGTGGTGTCAGAAGTTTAGGCTCCAAGGAAGCTTTGTCTCCTAACCTGTCAAAAATAGAAACCTTAGCCGCTTCTCCTTGGATACGGCTGAATACGGGAAGCTTCTCCTCCTTAGAGGTCTCTTTGTCAACTTCACATATTTGTATCATAATTGGGTTCGCGGAGGCCTTTTTGATTTTGATCTTGGCTGGAGGATCTTGTAGAAAACCGAGCCCGAACCTTTGCCTTTCTGTAGATTGTTTTCCGTTAGAAAGGACCACATCCAAGTCACCAAGTTTGCGAGGTTCACTTTTTCTGTACCCAACATTCTCGAGGAGTCTTTCAACTTTTGGGTCATACCATCCTCGGCTGCGTCCTTTTGATCCTTCACTTTTTATATCTTCGGATTTTGACTCCTGGGAGTTTCCAGCTTGGATGGTCTTGGGACTTGTGTTGAAATCATGGGAATGGGGAGATTCATACTCTTCTTTAAGACCTCTACTCCTTCAGTGATGGCGGTTTTGGAAAGTGAAGCCTTTATGAACACAGGTGTTGCCCTTGTGGCGGAAGAGGAGCTTTCTTCATTCCTCTTACATTCTGGTGCGAAGATGGAAAAGGCTTCCGAAGGAATCTTTTCTTCTGAGAAGAATTTTGCATCCGCGAAATGTGATTCCTCTTTGTCGAATGGATTGGGTTCTCCCTTAGCGCACTTTACCTCTCCATTACGAATGAATTTGAGGCATTGGTGCCAGTTTGAAGGGATAACTTCACTTTCGTGTAACCAAATCCTTCCGAGGAGCCGCTGGTAGGATGTTATGGCATCAATTAAATCAACATTAGCATCTTTGTGGTCAAATCCTTCAGCTTGCTCCACACTAACCATGTAGACTGCTACGCAATCTTCAGGAGATTGTTCTTCTAGGACATACTCTTCACAAGTCGTTGTCCCTTTTGGTTGAGACGAAGACCTTGGTGTTGAACATTCGAGAGCGTGACACCTCCCTTTTCTAGATGTTGGATGAGTGTGAGCCTTACAAGGCGTTCGTTCAAGCTTTGTCGGCGCATGTATCGAAGCCTTTCCCTTGCGAGGCTTATCAACAGTCTCAATTTCATGGGAGGTCTTTGATGGCTCACCTGGAAGACCCCACCCTTCTAGCTGAACGTCACAATCTTGGCTAGAGAAGCCATGAGGGTATTTTGAGGATGACTTTCTTTTTGGAAGAACTTTTTTATTCTTCTTCCTTCTGAAGTTTGACCATCCGTCGTTAATTTCATCTTCGGACTCAGAGCTTGTTTCCCAAACGTCCAAGTCGTCAGTCATTAACTCGTACAAGCTTGGCCCATAAGGGTTTCCTATCTTCGGCATCCCAGGGTAGGCATAGATGACATTGACCTCTCCATCAGTGCTGAATTCTACGGGGACTGCCCCCTTCGGTAATTCAGCTGTCAGAACCATTGGCTGAGTGGCAACTGGGTTCAGACCCAAAGCTTGCGACAATGAAATAGGATCAAATGACCCGAATGCGATCATAGTTGGTGTAGCATCATTCTTTGCAATGATTGTGATGTAATTGGCATATACAACATCTCCATCATCGAGTTTTATTTTGCCTTCCTTGTCTAAACGAACGATGAGGTCTTTAAGGACAAAGCATTTATCTACCGGATGACTGATGATCCGGTGATATTTGCAATACCTAGGGTTGTCGATCTGGTTCACTTCTTCTGGGCGCTTTGATGGTGGAAGCTCGATCAATTTTTGTTCAAGAAGTTGGTCCAGGATGTCAGAGACTTCCGAGTCTAGGAATGGGTATCCCCTTTCTTCGCGTTCCTTCAGGGTCCTTCTTTGAGCTTTTAAAGGCTTGTACTCGGTATTAACTTGTTTCGCCTCTTCTTTTCTGTGGATCTCTTTGAAGGATATTTTCGTAGGTGCCGTGGTGACTACCATGCTTTCCTCCTTTCACTAGTCTTCGGGTCTTTCCTTACTTCTTCCTTTTCATGAGAGCCATTTGGCAAGTAACTCCCGTGCCTTTGGATTTGAATTTCCAGATCATGAGCCCTAGTTGCGAGCTCCTCAAATGTACGTGGCATGTTCGCCTGCAAGTTGTAGAGCAGTCCCCAATACATGCCTTGGACACACATATCGATTGAAGATGACTCACTAATCCTTTCTTTGCAATTAAGGACCAAGTTCCTCCATCTTTCGATGAACTCAGTGACAGGTTCATCTTTTCCTTGTTTTGTTCCAGCCAATTCAGGTAGGCCAACAATCCGCCGAGTGCTGTAAAAGTGAGTTAGGAAGTCTCTTTCCAACTGGTCCCAACTATCAATAGTCCCATGCCTGATATCAGTGTACCATTCAAAGGCCACGCCTTTCAGTGATCAAATAAATTATTTCACCATCATATCTCCATAAGTTCCTGCGTTGTTGCAAGTCTCTATGAAGTGAGCGATGTGTTGTTAAGGGTTCCCTTTCCCTTCGAACTGCTGGAATTTTGGAGGTTGATACCCCACAGGCAGTAATAGTTCATCTATACACCTTGAGTAAGGCTTTGCGTACCCGAGAGAGGATTGCGAAGCTCCTCCATATTGAGTACGGATAGTGTCAGCAATCATCATCTGTAGTTGTTGAACTGTCAGATTTACGACGGGTGTCGCGGTGTTGTTGTTGTTGTCATTCAGATTATTCGCCGTGGCGAAGTCTTCATGGTATTTCATCTGTCATTCTCGCTCAGCATTCTCATCACCAGTAGACCCTCCGCTAGAGTTTGGATTATTTGATGAACCTGGGTGACTTGCCAGCTTAGCTGTCAAGAAAGTTATTTGGGCATCTTTCTCTGCCATAGCTTTGGTCAAATTTTCAATTCCTAAGGACATTTCTTGAAAGCGAGTCTCAGGATCTTGGGAAGCGTCGATGGCCATTACCGTACCAAAGGATTCGGAGGACTCGGAACTATAGTCTGCCCATCTCCCAATTGGAGTATCTTCAGAAGCAATTCCAACATCAGATTCTCCATTCGGGTAGTAAGAGCCCTCAGATCTGGTTTGTGTCTCTTTGATGACCTTTTTTCTTGGTTTTCCTTATGGGAAAATTGCTTTAATGGTGACACCAACTGGGCCCTTCCAGCTCTAGTGCGAGCACGTGTTGCGCGAAGACCTTCTTGAAGTGCTTCAGGAAAGGAGTCGTCGGTCTGATTTCTAATCAGGCGATTCATTTTGGATCTTGATTTGAGGAGTGTGATTCAAAAGATGAGAGGAGAGTAGTGTCCCATTAGGCGTGCCAAAGATTTGTACATAATGTTTTCTAAAATAGGAGAGAAGAGTAGTGTCCCACCGGGAACAATTTTTCCTAAAATAGGTGAAAATTACACGTGTCAAATTACAAATGTTGAATGTAGAGTAAAAGTGGTTCTTCTTCTCTTGATTCCTCTGATTAATGAATCAGTCTTCACTTCGAATTTGGATTTGAACTTGAGTTGGATGGTTGATGGATTAGCCTTGAATCAGCTTGTAATCCGTGGTTGATTTGAGAAGAAACCGGCGTTGAATCAGCTTGTGGCTTCTTCTTGATTTGATTTGATAGTTGAGAGAGAGCCGACCTTGAATTAGCTTGTGGCTTCTCCTTGGTGGTTGAGAGAGAACCGGCCTTGAATCGGCTTGTGGCTTCTCCTTCTTTCTTGAAGACGATCTGCTTCAGTTCTTGATCTTCGCAGCACTTCTTCTCTCCAAGAAAATGTTCTTCCTTCACCTTCTGATGAAGCCTCTATTTATAGGCTCACAAGGGTGATTTTGGAATTGGAAAGATGACATGTGTCTTCATCTTATTGGTCCAAATTTTAACCGTCGTTATTAATTAATTTACATATTAATTAATAATTGAATATCAATTAATTTGACATTTAATCAAATTAATACAATATTAGATGAGTTTTATTCCCTCCAAATAAGCTTCATGAATTTCGGTGAATGGGCTTCGTGGCCTTTTCATAAACTGAGCCGAATATTCTAAGACAAGCCGAAATTTTGATGTCTACAAATGCCCCCTCAAGATTATTTTATTTGATGAAGTAAATTAATCTTGAACTCTTTCCTGAGTAAGTTTTAATTTGCGTCGAGGACTGAACTTGAAATCATGTTTGATTGTAGGGCCAAATTTGTCACGAACTAATTTTGACTTCAGAGAAATTTGCCATCGAATGTACATTTTTCTTTGGAACTTGTACCAAGGAATTAATTTCGCAGATGAATCCATGGTCTTGGATTTTTTTCTTGCACACCATGGGCTTGAAAATGTATTTACTTTTTTTCATACAATATTTTTTTTTATGTAATCCTTGATGACATGATTACATCTTTGTTAAAGGAATCCATGAATATGGACTTCTGCAAGTGGCGACCCCTTTTCCTTTCCCTTTATTATTATTATTATTTTTAATCGATCAGAATTTTTTCCTCTTAATCGATCAAAAAAAAATTTCCTTATGTTTGGGCAAAATCTTCATCTTCATTGAGCATAATTTCTTCTTGATTGAGTAGGATGTCTTTCTTTAATTGAGCATATTTTCTTCTTGATTGAGTAGGATCATTTTCCTTAATTTTTTCTTTATAATTGAGATTTTTCCCTTAGTTGAGCAAGATCTCTCTCTTTAATTGAACAAATTTTCTTCATAATTGGGCAAACTTTATTTCCTTAACTGAGGAGAATTTTTTCCTTTACAAATAGATGCAATTATTGATCTTCTTCAATTGGTTTTTTTGTCCTTCTTGTTGCTGCTGTCCGGGAGAGAAGAAAGGTAATGCTTTGACTTTTGATTTTTTTTTTTCATACTCCATTGTTTATGTGCTCCTTTTTTCATTCATAGAATTAATTGTGCAGGCTTGGATTTATATTCCTCTTTTTTTTTTACAGATCTGACCCGTTTTTCTCACCAATAGAACCAAAACGAGCGTTAGCAAGAGACGAGTTGAACGCAACTTGAACGGAGTCATTTCGATCTCGGATGCGTCGGCAATCGCTGTTTGAAGATTCCGGCCATTTTTACACTCGCAGGGAGCGTCCAGCCACTGTTACGGCGCATGGAGGCGCGTACAACATGGTGTCCGACCGCCGTCAGGACCAAAATGAGCGTCATGATAAGACGAATCAGTGCAACTGGAACGGAGTCATTCCGATCTCCGATGCATCGGCAATCTCTGTTTGAAGATTCCGGCCATTTTTACACTCGCTAGGAGAGTCCAGCCACTGTTTTGGCGCGTGCGGGAGCGTCCAGCTTGATTTTCGGCCGCCGCTAGGATCAAAACGAGCGTCATGATGAGACGAATCGGATGCAACTGGAACGGAGTCATTCCGATCTCCGATGCATCGACAATCGCTGCCAGAAGATTTCGGCCATCTTCCTTCTTTGCTTTTGTATTTTGCCTTCTTTACATTTTCTCTTGTTCATTAAGGCATGAGATGGGTAAAGTTGGCTCAGTCAAATAGAAGGGAGACGTTGTTGCTGGCCCAATTTTCATATCATGGCACACATTTTTTTTTATTATTAATTTTTTTTTTGAAATTAATCAATTTTTTTTCCAGATGATGCCATCCTCGTTGCGATCCGCTGGTGTCATTCCGTTGCAACCTCTTTATATGGACTGGATCGGCGAGAGCTCAAGTCAAGAGCAAAGAGGACGATGTCTTTATTTCCCAGAAATCGAAGTGAAGCATCGTTCGCAATCCGGAGGGAAAGGAGCGTTGAAGCTCGCCATAGTGAGTCAATCAATGGAGGATCCTAACATAAGCTCCATCGAGGGTCTGGATTAGTACTTTTTAAGCACTGTATCCCACCTAATTGATGTAAAGGCTTTAGGATTTCGCTCCACATTGCTTATTCCTTCCTTTTGCAACATTGAAAACTATATTCCGTGTCCCGATATTTGCTGAGAGGATCAAGGCGAAGCGTTGTAGATGGGGATCGCCACTTGTCACTCAAGAAGAGATCTCTTATCTTCAAGGCCTTCGGGAGTGCCTGCTTCGGAATCAGAAGCGTCTTCGGACCAAAGGACTTCATGAACTCTCACAAGCAGTTGGTGCTGCGGCGTTCGACTACCAACGACCAACTTCCATTTACAGAGCCTTATGCGAGGTATGGTGTCCTGCTACCAACACATTTGTGACTAGATGGGGAGAGGTTGGCATATCACTATGGGACATGAGAGAGATTACTGGACTTCCTATCCTTGGAGCTTATTATGAAGAGACAATTCCTACTCTTCTCGAATTGTCAGACAATAGCAATGTCTCTCGGTGCTGCACATACTTGTTCAAGGCCTTCAAGATCCTAGCAGAACATAAGAGCGGGGATCGCATCTCCTATGCAGACTGGATTTCATTCTGGCTTAAGAAGAGTGGTCGATCCTTTGTTGGCAACCCTCAGATGTCTAGTGATTACATGAAATTGTTGCGACTGAGGCCAGTGATCAAGGATGGGAGATATGTCAACATGGTTGTTCTTAGGACACCCTCCAAATTCCCTATTCCAGACAATACTCACTGGGATCTTCCGGGGGATACTTTGGAAGCTTTAGACATCTCCTCATTTGAAGGGGTTTCGGTAGAGATTGCAGCATATCTATCTCTTTGGCTATGTCATTTTATCTTCCCCAGCAGCGAGGGTAATATCCGACCAGCGACATTTATGATTGCCTCTAGGATGGCCCATGGTGTTACCTATAGCCTGGTCCCTCCCATACTTGCCACGATTTACCGAGGATTGAGTCAGACTTCTAATGTGAATGACAAAGGAGAGCTTGGTTTGCTCCCTACTTCCTTCCCAGGTCATTTTCTCTATGCTTGGGCGGCTACCTATTTCACGCGAGGTATATACTCACAAAGTGATGATAGATGTAGGCGACCCATCATCCGTAGATATAGAGGTTCAGCAAATACTCATTTCCCGTGGGAAGCAGGGTTCGTCGACGGGAGAGAACTTATCCGAGATGGTGCCAACTTTTGTTGGAACCCTATCCATCTTGCTTCGCTTCCTGGCATGTATAAAGATGATGGGACACTTTCGACGAAATTGCTTGAATTTATGGTGAGCATTCGCTCGGGAAGACTTTCTTGTTCAAATGGGTCATTTCAGATCTTGGAATGGTATTACCCCCATCGTTTCGCAAGACAACAAGGGTATAGACAAAGCCTTCCGGGATCCATAACTTTGCATGAAGACAAACTTAGCTCTCACGCTCACCTCTCTTACTGGTTGTCCCTGACACAGACATGTAGTGGCATGTCCTTCATTGTTCCACCACCTAGCCCTAACATTCAGCTCGAGTGTTTTGATACTTACGTATCATGGTGGGCTGGAGGGTCGGCTGTTGTTTTAAATAGCATCTCTACCATATTGTTGCAGTCCAACGAAAGTCCCAACTACGAACTCCTCATTTTGGGTGAAAGATTGTCTAAAAGCAGTAGTGGATCCAAAGGAAAGACTTCTTTAAAAGACCCCTCGAAGGATGATAGTTCCCAATCAAAAGATTCAGGAGTCTTAAGACATGACACGTCTGAGGTGACAAGCCGTGCTCCTTTGAAGAGACCTCTTTCTAGTGTGATTGTTACGCCTTCTCTTGGTGATGTTCCAGGATGGAAGAGGACAAAATATGATGCTCGCAAGCCTCGCGGATAGGAAGTCGTATGCAACGAGGATGAAGATAAGGATGACCAGGTATGTTATCATCATCATTTTTTTTTCATTACTTTTTCTCATTGACGATCTCATTCATCTTTTCATAGGATGACCTTGTGAGGAAGAAGCGCCGGAAGAGTGTTGGAGCTACACTTGAAAACCCTTCAAAGATAGTGTTGTCCAAGAAGAGTGCATCTCAGAGAGACCATGGACTTGCTGAAGATGGTGGGGCGCCCCTTGAAGCCGGGAACAAAGGTATCCACCAATTTATCCTTCATTTGTTTTAGCTTTTCTTATGATACTTATGTTTATTTTCTCCCATCATCTCCATGACTCAGAAGTCGAGCAAGACATGATTGAAGCGTTGAATAGTTTTGATGAAGACAACGCCAATGTTTCCGTGAATGATCTGAATGACCTCGACTTCCCCAGTGGCATAGATGGAGGCATCATTCATGTAGATGAAGAAGAAGAGGTAGACTCATTGAGGACAAGGGAGTCTCCATCTACTAGACTTACAAGTGTTGTTGCTTCCTCTGCTCATCATTCTAGCTTTGCTCAAAAGTCGATGCCTACCAAGTCGATTTGCCCTGGTTCACTTATCAGTTCTGAAGAACTTGCTGCATGTAGATCCTCTGTTGTTCGTGCGCTTTCAGGTTTTCTTCAAAAGGAGTTCCAGATTGCTCTTAGCGGTGGCTTTTCGAATTTGAAGGCTTGGTGGGAAAAGAAGTCTCCTATCCTTGAGGATGTCATCAAGGATGTATGATATGATCCCGGACCCTCCCAACACCCTTATCGACACTCAAGATGTGTACCCTCAATGTCCGATCACACGAAGCAAGGCAAGAGGTTTGTCCTTATGGTTGGAAGGCAAAATGAGAGAGAAAGGACCCACCCAAGTCAAGGAAAAGCCGGCCTATGTGATTTTCCATCGAACCAAAGAAGAGTCCTTACCGTGATCACGGTTTGTCCTAACCGTGAATCACGCCAGGACAGTTTTGGGTAACGTGATCACGGTTTGTCCTAACCGTGAATCACGCTACCTTCGGATGTTATTTGAGTTTTGTGGAATCCTTACCGTGATCACGGTAAGGACTAACCGTGATCACGGTTAGGCATTTTTGCCTAACGTGATTCACGTTTAGCCCTTAACGTGAATCACGTCAGCGTCTTTTCTGGTGCCGAATTTTGGGCTTCCAAGCCCACTTTTGCCTACTTGTATAAATAGCTCTTTGTTTCAGTTTCTTAGGCAGTTTAGACTTTGAGTGATATTTTGTAAGTTGAGAGCACTCCTTAATCTATCACCTAGGTCCCTAAACTCAACACTTGTTCTTGGAGAAAGATTGCTTGAGTAGAGAACACTCCTCCCAATCTTCCTCCGGGAATTATCTTGTAATCGAACTACTACTTTTTGGTGACTTGAATCTACTGAAGTTTGCTTGCTGTTATTGGTTTGAGCTTCTACAAGTGATGCATTTGTTCATTAATTCCAATTCCTCCATCTAGCAACAATCATCATTCCGGGTAACATTGTTTCTTCCCTTTCTAGTCTTTGTCCGCTGCCAAAATCCGTGTCTTGTGTGTAAATCTTCCGCTCTTTTATTCGAACCTTGTTGTTAACTCCATCGGCTAGATCCTCCTCAAGCTTCATATATCATTCGGCTTACTTACACTAGGCCGGATCATATCAAGTGGTAGCGGAGCTTTTGGCGCCTTGGAGTTTACTTGTGTTCTTTTCGTTGTCACCTTTGTCTGAACCATAGATGCTCTTGTTGTCCAATTTCATTTTCTTGATTGTCTTGTGTCAAAAGTGTCGAGTATTGCTGCCAAAATCAAGTGATAATATGTGTGAATGTTAGGCCAACTTTTGCTAGCTTTAAATATCAAAATCTGATAAGTGAGTTCTTGGTGTTCATCTTTGAGTTCTTGGTGTTCATGCAAAAATTTGAATGAAATAGGAAAACTTTGATTCAAAAATCTTCCAATTAATTGAAGTCAAGTTGTTTCCCTTTAAAATATTAATTTACTACACCATAGTGGCCAACCAAAGAACAAATATTCTCACAAGTGGCCAACATTCTAATTCTCAAGAAAGAATATTCACTTAGGTAGAGTCCTTGTCCCTTGATCCACGTCCATCTCTCCTTGTGTCCAGCAGTCCTTTTGAGTTTGTCTAAGTCCTAAACCTAGTTTAAGACTCGAGTCCTAAACTCCTTTAAAAAAAAAAAAAAAAAAAAAAAAAAAAAAAGAGAAAAAGGACAAGTCTTTTCCATCAAGTCTTTTCTTTAAGTCCTAAACTAAAATCCTTTTGAGTCTTTTATTCTTTTGAGTTTTCTGTCCAACTTCTTTTCCCTCCACAGTGTGTCCTTCCTTCTTGTGTTTTCTCTTGTTGATTGCAAGGATAGTTATGAACAAATGCTTGACTTGAATCACAAGTTTATTGGTTACAAGAAGTTGTGTGGTGAACAAGATTGTGGAAAGGATTTTTGAGCGTTTGTGAGGACATCTTTTACGAGTGATCAAACATGAGTGTTCAAACACGTGAGGGAGAAAAGATTTTACTAACGTTTGTTTGAGTGTGCAGGTACCTTTGTCTTGTTACAATGATCAACCGAAGTAGGCCTAATTCTAGTAGTAGTAGAAGTGCCGAAGCCCTTGAACAAGTCCTTGCTGCCTTGGCTTCTTTGAAGGCTACTGCTGATCGGACAGAGGCCCGTCTCACTTTGTTAGAGGGAAGTATAAAGTCCCCAGTCACCCCGAAGGAGCCTCCCCTTAAGCCCCCTAAAGGTTTCCAAGAGGAGTATGTAGCTTGTGAGACCGAGGAAGAGGGCCACCTTGACAGTGATGAAGCGCGTGAGCGCTTGAAAGGGAAATTCAAAAGGGTGGCCAGCCGTGGCTTCCCAAGCTGTCTCACCACGGAGACTCGAAAACCAGCACCACACCCTACTCATCTAGCCATATCCGAAGAACAAATGAAGAACATCCGGGAGAAATATGCCAAGCTTAATCCGAACCAAAAAGATCTTAATGCAACAAGTAGTCGGCCTCTAATTCCTCATTATCATGCTAAGACCACACCTCACAACACACATGGATATTACGAAGATCCTTTTGAGTATGGTAGTGAAGAGTTTGAAGAGCCTCCACAATCAAATAGAGGTAGGCGGCAACGAAATTCCACTTTTCAGTTTGGAAAGCCATTTGAGGAGGCACAAGAACAGAAGGTTGATGACAAGTTGAGTGGTATTAAAGTGCAAATTCCTACCTTTAGAGGCACCACTGATCCTTCGGAATACCTCAAATGGGAAGGAAAAATTCAACGTATCTTTAATTGTCACCGGTATTCGGATGAGAAGAAAATCAAGCTAGCTGCCATGGAGTTTGATGATTATGCGGTTAGTTGGTGGGATAAGGTTTGCAAGAAAAGAGGGGAAGAGGATGCCATCCGAGATTGGGAAGAGATGAAGAGGGTAATGAGGGCAAGGTTTGTACCCGCCAACCACAAACGGGACTTGCAAAACAAGCTACAAGGTCTCAAGCAAGGTTCCAAATCAGTGGGTGAATACTTTAATGACCTAGAGGAGCTTCTTATCAAGACCGAAACTGATGAGAATGAAGAAGTCACTATGTCCCGATTCCTCAATGGTCTCAATGAACGGATTCGGTACAAGCTTGAATTGAAGGAGCTTGATCACTTGGAGTCAATGCTCCATTATGCCTTAAAGGTGGAAGCATATGAGTCCACAAAGAGGAAGCCCTACCCTAGCCGAAACACCAACCAACCCTACTCCTCCACTCCAAAAACCCCATGGAAATCCTACCCTAAAGACCAACCAAACCAAAAAGATACCAAAACAGTGACCCCCAACCCAAAACCATACACACCTTTCTCTAAGAATAACTCCTTTAATCCTCCACCAAAACAGACCCCTAACACTATCACTACCAACCCAAACCAGCCCAAGAAATTCTCCTCGAATATTCAGTGTTATCGATGCCACGGAAGAGGACACATTTCCTCCGAGTGTCCTAACCGTCGAGTAGTGATCATCCGTGAGGGTAACTATGAAACTGAAAGTGATGAAGAGATGGAAGGAGAGAATGAGTTGAAGGAAGAAGGGACCGAAAGTAGTGAAGAAGAAGTGGTTCCGACATCCCCTATGACCTTGGTTGTGAGGAGGAGCATGAGTGTTCAAGCCAAGGAGGAGAATACCAATGAAGAGCAGCGAGAAAACCTTTTCCATTCTCGTTGTGAGATCAGCGGTAAAATTGCTTCACTTATTGTTGACAATGGGAGTGTAGTGGATGTAGCAAGCCATCTCTTAGTCTTGAAGCTGGGTTTGCCTAAAACTCCGCATCCCAACCCTTATTCTTTGCATTGGTTTAATGATGATGGGGAAGTGAAGGTGAAAGAACAAGTTCTTGTAGCTTTCAAGATGGGTGGTTATGAGGATGAGAGGTTGTGTGATGTGGTTCCTATGGATGCAAGCCACCTCATCCTTGGTCGACCATGGCAATTCGATAGGTGGGTAGTCCATGATGGACGAACCAACAAACTTCACCTTACTCACCGTGGGAAGAAATTTAGCTTTCGTCCACTTTCCCCCATGCAAGTGCGAGAGGATCAAATGCGCATGGCAACAGCAAGTGCAGAATTTCAGTTGATGAGAAAGATGAGAGAAAAGAGAGGAGAGAAGAAAGTAAGTTGTGTGAAAGAGGAAAAAACATGCCATGAAAAAAGTAAGCATGGTAACTTAAGGGAAAGTGAGTGTAGCTCACAAGAGAAGAGAGGAGAGAAGAAAGTAAGTTGTGTGAAAGAGGAAAAAACATGCCATGAAAAAAACAAGCATGGTAGAGAGAGTGAGCCAAAACACTTGAGTGTGGTAGCGAGGGGTAAGGATGTGAGGCAAGCCCTTGTCATTAACAACGTGTGCCTTGTGCTTCGGTACAAGCCACATTGTTTGAATGCTGCCACTAACACCATTTCTTCTCTACCAAGTCCAATTGTCTCACTTTTGCAGGAATTTGATGATGTGTTTCCATCCGAGATGCCTAGTGGCCTTCCTCCAATCCGCGGTATAGAACACAAGATAGACCTTGTACCCGGAGCTGCCATACCCAATAGACCAGCCTATCGATGCAACCCCGAAGAAACGAAAGAGCTCCAAAAGCAAGTCGAGGAGTTGTTAAGCAAAGGCTTCATTAGAGAGAGTATGTCCCCTTGCGCTGTACCCGTTCTACTTGTACCAAAGAAAGATGGGACATGGAGGATGTGTGTGGATTGTCGAGCCGTCAACAAGATCACTGTGAGGTATCGGCATCCCATACCCCGACTCGACGACATGCTTGATGAATTAAGCGGGAGCCCGGTCTATTCTAAGATTGATCTCATGAGTGGCTACCACCAAATCCGAATGCATGAGGGCGACGAGTGGAAGACAGCCTTCAAAACCAAACACGGTTTGTATGAATGGATGGTAATGCCTTTTGGGTTGTCCAATGCCCCTAGCACTTTCATGAGATTGATGAATTATGTGTTGCGAGAATTCATAGGAAAATATGTTGTTGTGTATTTTGATGATATTCTTGTTTATAGTCCTTCTCTTGAACAACATGTGAGTCACTTGCGCACCATACTTGACACTTTGCTTGCACATCAATTATATGCTAAACTTTCTAAGTGTGAATTGTGCTTGGATAGAGTACATTTTCTTGGCTTTGTTGTGAGTATAGATGGCGTACAGGTTGATGAGGAAAAGGTGAAGGCCATTAGAGAGTGGCCTAATCCTAAGAGTGCTAGCGAAGTGAGATCCTTCCATGGTCTCGTGAGTTTTTATCGTCGATTTGTACCAAACTTCTCAACCATAGCTGCTCCCCTCAATGAGCTCACTAAGAAACATGTAACTTTTGAGTGGGGAAGTCGACAAGAGGCAGCTTTCAAGGAACTCAAGGAGAGACTTATGCAATCTCCGGTGTTAGCCTTACCCAACTTTAACAAGGCTTTCGAGTTAGAGTGTGATGCAAGTGGCATAAGCATAGGAGCTGTTCTAACCCAAGAGGGACGACCCATTGCATACTTTAGTGAGAAACTCAGCGGTGCCCAGCTCAACTACTCCACGTATGATAGGGAGTTATATGCCTTAGTAAGAACACTCATGGTGTGGGAACATTACTTGCTGCCAAATCAGTTTGTCATCCACACCGACCACTTAAGTTTGAAGTTCCTTCAAGGCCAAGCCAAGTTGAATAAACGCCACGCCAAATGGATGGAATTCATTGAGGCATTTCCCTACACCATCAAGTACAAGCAAGGCAAGGAGAACGTGGTGGCCGACGCCCTCTCGCGAAGGTACGCTCTCTTGAACTCTCTTGATGCACAACTATTTGGGTTTTCACATTTAATTGAATTGTATGAGAATGATGAGGATTTTTGTGACATATATGCAGCATGTGCACATGGATCACATACGCATTTCTTTAGGCATGATAATTATTTGTTCAAGTATGATAAATTGTGTGTGCCCCGTTCTAATGTTAGAGAACTACTTGTGTTGGAAGCTCATGGAGGAGCTTTAAGTGGTCACTTTGGCATCACCAAAACGTTGCATGCTTTAAAGTCTCATTTCTATTGGCCGCGAATGAAAGTAGATGTGGCTAACATTGTGAATCGGTGCATTGCTTGTAAACTTGCCAAATCCAAATCTAAACATCATGCTATCTATATGCCTCTACCTGTTGCACAACACCCATGGGTAGATTTATCTATGGATTTTTTTTTGGGTTTGCCTAAGTCTAGGAATGGCCATGATTCTATCTTTGTTGTGGTGGATCGATTTTCCAAAATGGCGCATTTTATACCATGTTCGAAAACTCATGATGCTCCACATATTGCCTTTTTATTTTTCCAACATGTGGTAAGAATACATGGAATGCCTAAGAGTATTGTGAGTGATAGGGACACCAAGTTTTTGAGTCATTTTTTGTGAACTCTTTGGGCGAAGTTGGGGACTAAACTTCTCTTCTCCACCACGTGTCACCCTCAAACGGATGGCCAAACGGAGGTGGTGAATAGAACTTTAGGCTCATTACTTCGTATAATGATTGCTAAACATGGAGTGAAATGGGAGGATTGCATTTCATTTGCTGAATTTGCCTACAATAATGCTTATCATACATCCATCGGGTTTTCTCCTTTTGAGGTGGTTTACGGGTTCAAACCCCTGACCCCTCTTGATCTCTCACCTTTGCCTTTGAGTTCTCTTAAGTGTGTAGATGGTAGTTCCAAGGCTACAGCTGTTAAGAAACTCCATGAGCAAGTCCGCAAAAATATTGAGAGTATGAACGAAAAAGCAGTGGCCAAGCGCAATAAGGGCAAGGTCCCTACTTCCTTTGAACAGGGTCAATGGGTGTGGCTTCACTGGAGCAAGGACCGATTTCCACGTGAACGCCAAAGCAAGCTAAGTCCAAGAGGAGACGGGCCTTTTCAAATTATCCGTCGCATTGACGCCAACGCCTATGTCCTAGATCTTCCAAGGGAATATGGGAGAATCAGCCGTACCTTCAATGTTAATGATCTGTCTTTCTACCCCGAAGATGAAGAAGACCCTCAAGAAATGGATTCGAGGACGAATCCTTTCGAAGGGGAAGGAGTTGATATGATCCCGGACCCTCCCAACACCCTTATCGACACTCAAGATGTGTACCCTCAATGTCCGATCACACGAAGCAAGGCAAGAGGTTTGTCCTTATGGTTGGAAGGCAAAATGAGAGAGAAAGGACCCACCCAAGTCAAGGAAAAACCGGCCTATGTGATTTTCCATCGAACCAAAGAAGAGTCCTTACCGTGATCACGGTTTGTCCTAACCGTGAATCACGCCAGGACAGTTTTGGGTAACGTGATCACGGTTCGTCCTAACCGTGAATCACGCTACCTTCGGATGTTATTTGAGTTTTGTGGAATCCTTACCGTGATCACGGTAAGGACTAACCGTGATCACGGTTAGGCATTTTTGCCTAACGTGATTCACGTTTAGCCCTTAACGTGAATCACGTCAGCGTCTTTTCTGGTGCTGAATTTTGGGCTTCCAAGCCCACTTTTGCCTACTTGTATAAATAGCTCTTTGTTTCAGTTTCTTAGGCAGTTTAGACTTTGAGTGATATTTTGTAAGTTAAGAGCACTCCTTAATCTATCACCTAGGTCCCTAAACTCAACACTTGTTCTTGGAGAAAGATTGCTTGAGTAGAGAACACTCCTCCCAATCTTCCTCCGGGAATTATCTTGTAATCGAACTACTACTTTTTGGTGACTTGAATCTACTGAAGTTTGCTTGCTGTTATTGGTTTGAGCTTCTACAAGTGATGCATTTGTTCATTAATTCCAATTCCTCCATCTAGCAACAATCATCATTCCGGGTAACATTGTTTCTTCCCTTTCTAGTCTTTGTCCGCTGCCAAAATCCGTGTCTTGTGTGTAAATCTTCCGCTCTTTTATTCGAACCTTGTTGTTAACTCCATCGGCTAGATCCTCCTCAAGCTTCATATATCATTCGGCTTACTTACACTAGGCCGGATCATATCAATGTATTCATGTCTGACGCTACTCCATTGAAGTTGAAGCTTGGGGACTTTCTGACTCGAGTTGACTCTTACCTTATAAGGAGAGAAAAGGACATGAGTCATCTTCCTTCGCCCGAGGAAGTGGATAGGCTAAAGTTGAAGCTTGATCTCAGATACGGAGTTCTTCCCTTCAAGATGCCTTATTGAGTTCAAAAGCCGAGATGGAAGACTTGGACCTGAAGATCAACCGATTGCAAGAGGAAAAAGGTAGATTAGCCACAAAGATTGACAAGTTGCGAGATGATCTTCAAGACACCGACGAGAACATCCATAAGCTTTCTGCGGAACAAGAAGAATGGAAAAAGAAAGAGACCATCACTGCAGCTGAAGTTGAAGCGATTGACCGTGAGAGAGAAGAACTTAGGCATACTCTTCTTCAGATGGCAGATTTGGAAGACATAGTGGCATCTCTAGTGTAGTCCCTTTTTTTTTTAGTGTGTACTTTTCCGACGCATGGAATGAACTCTTTTATTCTTTGTCTCTTTGTTTTTTTCTTGAGCTTGAACTAATATGATGATGATTAGTTCTGGAAACACATTTATTTTACTCATTTATTTAGCCGTACACAGTTTATACTCTTGCGGGCCAGGAGTAGTACAATGATTTTATTTTCTTTTTGCCGTACACAGTTTATACTTTTGCGGGCCAGGTGTCATGTGATGAATTTTTTTTTTGTTTTTTTTTTGATGTGACTGCACTTGAAATATGTCAAGTTGCCTACGTACCTTCAAAGAAGAAGGATCAAGTCATGACGTAGTTCAATTATTTTGTTTTGTTTTGTTTTTTTAGTATTTTGGCCGTACACAGTTTATACTCTTGCGGGCCAGGAGTATTACAATGATTTCAGGCATAGAAGTGCTTCAAGAACTTTCCGTTGATGGGTCCAATGCGTAGTCCATCCTTGTCTATAATCTTGTACGCGCCATTTGTATAGACCTCTTGCACAACATACGGTCCATCCCATTTATGTTGGAACTTTCCTATCACCTTCCTTGTGATCACGATGGGACGGCGGACTGCAAGCACCAAGTCTCCTATTTGGAAGTATCTTGGCTGAACCTTTTTGTTGAAAGCTCGGGCCATGCGAGCTTGATAGCATTCCAAGCGGTTTTGAGCTTCGAGCCTTTTTTCATCCAAGGCTTCCAGTTCCTGCAATCTCAACTTAGTCTTCTCTTCATTGGTCAATTCTTCTTGAATGACTATCCTTAGAGATGGAATTTGACGTTCAAGAGGAAGGACTGCTTCCACTCCATACACAAGAGCGTAAGGAGTTGCTTGAGTTGGAGTCCGAAAGGTTGTGCGGTACGCCCATAAAGCTTCTCCAACTCTTTCATGCCAATCTTTCTTGGTCTTGGAAACGACCTTCTTCAGTAGATTACAAAGAGTCTTATTAAAGGCTTCAGCTAAACCATTCGCTGCCGGATAATACATGGAAGAGTTTCTTTGGACGAATCCAAATTGTAGAAGGGTTTTCCATTATCAGTGATGATATACCGAGGTACTCCATACCGATAAATGATGTGATTGCGAATGAAATCCACCACTGTTTCTTTCTTGACCTCTTTTAAAGGGACATCCTCTGCCCATTTGAAGAAGTAGTCTGTTGCAGCAAGAATGTAAGAGTGACCAGAAGATGACTTCGGAGTGATAGGTCCAACCACATCCAATCCCCAAGCTTCAAAGGGCCACGAAGCCATAGTGGGGTGCAGAGGCTCTGGAGGTTGATGAATGTAGTTTGCATGCACTTGACAAGCTTCACATTTCTTTGCGTATTCCATGCAATCTTGTACCATAGTTGGCCAATAGTACCCCATTCTCTTAATCCGGAAATGTAATTTGGGACCTGACTGATGAGCACCACAAACCCCACTATGAGCCTCTTCTAAGGCTTGGATTGATTCTTCTCTTCCCAGACACCTAAGGAACACACCATCAAATGAACGACGGTATAAAGTTTCCTTAAAATATATGAGCCGGGGAGCACGTCTTTTTATTTCGGTCTTGTGACGAGGATCATCGGGCAACTTCCCATACTGGAGAAAATTGATGAGTGGCCGCCTCCAATCTTCATTCTCTTCTTCGACCACAGTGATGTCGTTTACTTCCTCTTCATCTTTGGGAACTAATATGGGAATGACCCAGCACCGAGAGACTGATACTGGAATGCTATCTCCTTCAGTCACAGCCAAAACAACTGCAAGGTTGGCCAAAGCGTCTGCTTGCCTATTTTCACTTCTTGGAACGAAGTTGAAACTTATGGACTCGAACTTCTCCGATAATTTCATTGCGTATTGATGATACGGTACCAGATCTTCTTTTCGGACCTCATACTCAGACAATAGTTGGTTAACAATCAACTGTGAGTCACCATATACCTCAAATTGGTTGATCCTCATTTCTAGTGCTATCTCTAAACCGATCAACAAAGCTTGATACTCTGCGACGTTATTAGAGCAATTTTTCGTCAAGGTGAAAGAGAATGTCAGCACCTCATCGTGGGGAGTAACAAATACCACCCCAGCTCTTGCACCATAGCTCCTAGCTGCACCATCAAAAAAAAGTTTCCATGATGGCATAAAATCAGTGAAGAAAACTTCCTCATCTGGAAAATCCTCAGGAAGCTCCCATTCCGCCGGAATCGGATGATCTGCTAAGAAATCTGCTAGAGCTTGTTCTTTTGTGGCCTTTTGTGGCACAAAGGTTATCTCAAACTCTAACAACAGTAATGTCCATTTTGCCAACTTTCCTGAGAGGATTGGTCTAGACATCAGATACTTGAGAGGATCTGCCTTTGATATCAAATGAATGCTATGCGAGAGCATGTAATGCCTCAACTTTCTAGCAGCAAAGATTAGAGCTAAACAAATCTTCTCGATTGGAGCGTACTTTTGCTCAGCTCCCACGAGTGTCCTACTCAAGTAATAAAGTGCATTTTCTTTATCGCTCTCATTTAGTTGAGTGAGCATTGCCCCCAGAGATTGCTCTTGAGCGGATATGTAAAGGATCAATGGTTTTCTAGGAATGGGTGCCGCGAGAACTGGCAGGTGAAGCAAATACCTTTTGAGGCTTTCGAAAGCATTGTGACAGGCTTCATCCCATTCGAAGGGTACGTCCTTTTTCATCAATCTACTAAATGGATGGCAACGTCCAGCCAAATTAGAGATAAATCTCCTTATGTACGCCAATCTTCCTTGCAAACTTTTCAACTCATGAATATTTATAGGTTCGGGCATGTTGAGTATAGCATCGATCTTTGTTCGGTCGATTTCGATGCCGCGATGTCTAACAATGAAACCAAGGAATTTCCCAGAGGTAACTCCGAAGGCATACTTCAGTGGGTTCATCTTGAGCTGATATCGACGAAGCCTTTCAAACACAACCCTCAAGTCACTTAAGTGATCTTGCCTTGTTTTAGTCTTAACTACTACATCATCAACATAACATTCCACCCTTTTGTGCATAATGTCGTCGAAGATTTTTTGCATTGCCCGTTGGTAGGTGGCTCCAGCGTTCTTCAAGCCAAATGGCATTACCTTATAACAATGTATGCCTTTAGTTGTCCTGAATGCCGTAAGCTCTTCATCTTTTGGATTCATGCGGATTTGATTGTATCCGGATGAGCCATCCATGAAAGATAAAGCCTCGTGGCATGTGGTTGCATCGACCATCAACTCACTGATTGGGAGAGGGAAGTCATTTTTAGGACAAGCCCTATTCAGGTCGCGAAAGTCCACACAAACGCGGATTTGGCCATTCTTCTTCTTCACTGGCACGATGTTGGCAATCCAAGTAGGGTATTTGACTTCACGGATAAATCCGGCCTCACTGAGTTTATTCACTTCAGCTTCAATCGATGAGATTAGGTCCGGACGGAACTTCCTTTGAGGTTGTTTACTAGGTCTTATGCCATGTCTCACTGCAAGGTGATGCATTTCAACCTTGGGATTTAGTCCAGGCATTTCTTTGTAAGACCATGCAAACACACCCTTGAATTCTTTCAAGAGTTCCATGTACTTTTCTGTATCTTCGGGACTCAATAGAGCACTTAGGAAAGTTGATCTTGGCTCGTCGATAGTGCCCAAGTTTACTTCTTTCAATTCATCAACTGTCGCTTGCCCCCCTTCCTCAAATGTTGACGGAGCTGACTCTAGTTCATCTTCATCCGACACTTCCTCAACGGAGGCACAATTAACATCCTCAACCTCTATGTCTTCAACATTGTGGAAGAGTTGTCGTTTAACATATTTTCTCCTCTGCTTTTGCTTCATGGAGTTTCCTTTTTGATTTAGGTTGTTAGGTCCTAGCCGTGTGAAGACGGACTTCCTCTGCGGCGGTGTCGTAAGTTCATGCTCCAAAGAAGCTTTGTCTCCTAACCTGTTAAAAACAGAAACCCTAGCCGCTTCTCCTTGGATACGGCTAAATACAGAAGGCTTTTCCTCCTTAGGGATCTCCTTATCAACTTCATATATTTGTATCATAATTGGGTTTGCAGATGCCCTTTTGAATTTGATCTTGGCTGGAGGATCTTGTAGGAAACCGAGCCCGAACCTTTGCCTTTCCGTAGATGGTCTTCCGCTAGAAAGGACAGCATCCAAGTCACCAAGTTTATGAGGCTCTCCTTTTGAGTACCCAGCATTCTCAAAAAGTCTTTTGACTTTTGGGTCATACCATGCTCGACTACATCCTTTTGATCCTTCACTTTTTATGTCTTCGGATCTTGTCTCCTTGGAAGCTTCCAGCTTGGATGGCCTTGGGACCAATGTTGAAATCATAGGGATGGGTCGTCTTGCTGATCGTTCACTCGCATCCTTAGATTTCATCTTTTGAGGAGCTTCCGGCTTGAATGGTGTCGGAACCAATGTTGAAATCATAGGGATAGGGAGAGTCATACTCCTTTTTAAGATTTCTACTTCCTCAGTGATGGCGATTTTGGAAAGCGAAGCCTTTACGAACACAGGTGTTGCTCTTGTTGTAGAAGATAAGCTTTCTCCATTCTTCTTATACTGTGGTGCGAAGATGGGGAAAGCTTCTGAAGGAATCTGTTCTTCTGAGAAGAATTTTGCATTTGCAAAATGTGACTCCTCCTCGTTGAATGGGTTGGTTTCTCCCTTAACGCATTTTACCTCTCCATTGCGAATAAATTTGAGGCATTGGTGCCAACTTGAAGGGATAACTCCATTTTCGTGTAACCAAATCCTTCCGAGGAGCAACTGGTAGGATGTTCTAGCATCAATCACATGAAAAAGAACAATAGATACCAATTCTTCGATCTCTAGCTTCACTCGAATCGCGCCAATGACAGCTTGACCCTTTTGATTGAAACCTTGGATGACCAACTTACTTTTGGAAAGTTCAGACATGGCAATTCCTAGTTTCTTCATTGTATGTATGGGCATAATGCTGACCGCTGACCCTTGATCCACAAGTATCCTTCTGACCTTTTCTTCTCGAATGTAACCTGCAACATAAAGAGGTCTATTGTGCAAGCGAGATCCCAGTAGCAAATCATCATCTGTAAAGGTGATTGCATTAAAGCATTCGATGTAAGACAGTTGATCAACAACTTTCAACAATCTTTCCTTGTATTTGGTTGGATCTACTAATGCTTGCACTAGTGACATCCTGACTTCTGAAGGGAGATTAAGGTTTTCGGCTAAAGAGACATTTGATGGGACCTCTTTCAACCTTTTTATAACATTGTCATCCTCATGGTCGAACTCTTCACCTTGCTCTACGCTGACCATGTGGACTGCTACACAATCTTCATGACATTGCTCTTCTGGGAAATACTCTTCAAGAGTTACCGCCTTTCCTTCTTTAGATATCTCTGGATGTTCGCTCGGAAGACCCCACCCTTCTTGGTGGACATCATGATTTTGAATAGAGGCACCATAAGAGTATTTGGAGGATAATTTTCTCTTTGCAAGAACCTTCTTATTCTTCTTTCTTCTAAAGGTTGACCACCCATCGTTAAATTCATCTTCGGACTCAGAGTTTGTTTCCCAAATATCTAAGTCATCAGTCATTAGCTCGTACAAGCTCGGCCTATAAGGGTTGCCTATCTTTGGCATCCCTGGGTAAGCATAGGTGACTTTGACTTCTCCATCCGTGCTGAACTTTATAGGGATTGCCCCTTTCGGTAATTCAGCTGTCAGTATCGTCGGCTGAGAGGCGATTATCCCCTGACCCAAGGCTTGCGACAACGGAATAGGATCAAACGACCCGAAAGCAATCATTGTCTGTTTAGCATCATTCTTTGTAGTGGTCGTGATGTAGTTGGCCTCTGCAACATCTTCACTATCGAGTTTTATCTTACCTTCGTTGTCTAAACGAACAATGAGATCTTTGAGGACAAAACATTTATCTACCGGATGACTGATGATCCGATGATATCTGCAATACCTGGGGTTGTCGACCTGGTTCACTTCCTCTGGGCGCTTTGATGGCGGAAGCTCAATCAATTTTTGTTCAAGGAGCTGGTCTAGAATACCGGAGACTTCCGAGTCTAGAAAGGGGTATCCCCTTTCTTCACGTTCCTTCAGGGTCCTTCTCTGAGCTCTGAAAGGCTTGTACTCCATCTTGACCTGCTTCATCCCTTCTTTCCTTTGAGCTTCCTTGGAGGATATCTTCATAGGTGCAGTGGTAACCGCCATGCTTTCTTTTCCCTTGCTGGCCTTCGGGTCTTTCCTTACTTCTTCCTTTTCACGAGAGCCATTTGGCAAGTAACTCCCGTGCCTTTGGATTTGAATTTCCAGATCATGAGCCCTAGTTGCGAGCTCCTTAAATGTGCGTGGCATGTTCACCTGCAAGTTGTAGAGAAGTCCCCAATACATGCCTTGGACACACATATCGATTGAAGATGACTCACTGATCCTTTCTTTGCAATTAAGGACCAAGTTTCTCCATCTTTCGATGAACTCAGTGACAGGTTCATCTTTTCTTTGTTTTGTTCCAGCCAATTCAGGTAGGCCAACAATTCGCCGAGTGCTGTAAAAGCGAGTTAGGAAGTCTCTTTCTAACTGGTCCCAACTATCAATAGACCCAGGCCTAATATCAGTGTACCATTCAACGGCCACGCCTTTCAGTGATCGAACAAATTATTTCACCATCATATCTCCATAAGTTCCTGCGTTGTTGCAAGTCTCTATGAAGTGAGCGATGTGTTGTTTAGGGTTCCCTTTCCCCCCGAACTGCTGGAATTTTGGAGGTCGATACCCCCACAGGCAGTAATAGTTCATCTATGCGCCTTGAGTAAGGCTTTGCGTACCCGAGAGAGGATTGTGAAGCTCCCCCATATTGAGTACGGATAGTGTCAGCAATCATCATCTGCAGTTGTTGAACTGTCAGATTTGCGACAGGTGTCACGGTGTTGTTGTTGTCATTCAGATTATTCGCCGTGGCGAAGTCTTCATGGTATTTCATCTGTCGTTCTCGCTCAGCATTCTCATCACCAGTAGACCCTCCGCTAGAGTTTGGATTATTTGATGAACCTGGGTGACTTGCCAGCTTAGCTGTCAAGAAAGTTATTTGGGCATCTTTCTCTGCCATAGCTTTGGTCAAATTTTCAATTGCTAAGGACATCTCTTGAAAGCGAGTCTCAGGATCCTGGGAAGCATCGATGGCCATTACCGCAGCAAAGGATTCGGAGGACTCGGAACTATAGTCTGCCCATCTCCCAATTGGAGTATCTTCAGAAGCAATTCCAACATCAGATTCTCCATTCGGGTAGTAAGAGCCCTCAAATCTAGTTTGTGTCTCTTTGATGACCTTTCTTCTTGGTTTTTCCCTACGGGAAAATTGCTTTAATGGTGACACCAACTGGGCCCTTCCAGCTCTAGTGCGAGCACGTGTTGCCGGAAAGCCTTCTCGCAGATCTTGAAGTGCTTCAGGAAAGGAGTCGTCGGTCTGATTTCTAATCAGGCGATTCATTTTGGATCTTTATTTGAGGAGTGTGATTCAAAAGATGAGAGGAGAGTAGGGTCCCACTGGGCGTGCCAAAGATTTGTACACACAATTTTTCCTAAAATAGGAGAAAATTACACGTGTCAAATTACAAATGTTGAATGTAGAGTAAAAGTGGTTCTTCTTCTCTTGATTCCTCTGATTAATGAATCAGTCTTCACTCCGGATTTGGATTTGAACTTGAGTTGGATGGTTGATGGATTGGCCTTGAATCAGCTTGTAATCCGTGGTTGATTTGAGAAGAAATCGGCGTTGAATCAGCTTGTGGCTTCTTCTTGATTTGATTTGGTAGTTGAGAGAGAACCGGCCTTGAATTAGCTTGTGGCTTCTCCTTGGTGGTTGAGAGAGAACCGGCCTTGAATCAGCTTGTGGCTTCTCCTTCTTTCTTGAAGACGATCTGCTTCAGTTCTTGATCTTCGCAGCACTTCTTCTCTCCAAGAAAATGTTGTTCCTTCACCTTCTGATGAAGCCTCTATTTATAGGCTCACAAGGGTGATTTTGGAATTGGAAAGATGACATGTGTCTTCATCTTATTGGTCCAAATTGTAACCGTCGTTATTAATTAATTTACATATTAATTAATAATTGAATATCAATTAATTTGACATTTAATCAAATTAATACAATATTAGATGAGTTTTATTCCCTCCAAATATGAGCTTGCTGGTGGGCTTCGACCAAATAAGTTTCATGAATTTCGGTGAATGGACTTCGTGGCCTTTTCATAAACTGGGCCGAATATTCTAAGACAAACCAAAATTTTGATATCTATACACACATTTAGCTTTTTTTTTGGACAAAAAAGTACTTCATTCGTATTATGTGGTGGCTCGAATTTTTTTTAAGGTTGAACTAATTGACACTTATATTTTGAAACAGTTATTACTTCAAAAATCGAACACGAAACCTTTTAATATCAAAGTCAGTCTTAAACCAACTTTACTGCACTGTTTCGGTAAGTAAAAAACACTCATCATAACCAATATAATTTAAGGTCAGGGAGATGAAAACCATTATACATTTCATTTTGTTCCAATTAATCTCTTATACTTTTAAAACTTACATATGTCAACCCCATATTTTATTTTTTAAAATAGCATTTTTTTACCTTTCTTGTAGTAAGAACTTTCAAAGAAATTGTAAATATTGAAAAAGTAGTTGAAAATTGTAGTAAAAAAGTACTCCCTCCGGAACTTAATAACTGCCCGTTGACTTTGGGTACGCATATTAAGGAGGCCGGATGACTAACTAATTGAGACAATTTTGCCCCGAATTTTTTTTTGGACGTACGTTAAGAATTAACGTACATTCGAAAAAAAGTACGGAATTTTTTGGGGTCAAATAATGAATCATCCGGCCTCCTTAATATGCGTGCCTAAAGTCAACGGGACAGTTATTAAGTTCCGGAGGGAATACTAATGAATATTTAGAGCCCATGTTACTTAAAAAATTGAGGAATGGAATTAATGCAAAAAACGGAAAAATTCAAGATAGAGGACAATGCCACAGCTGCTATGAAAAATGGTACTCCCCTAAAAAAAAAAAAACTCCTTAAAATACTTTACAAAAGATTAACAAAAGATTAAGAAAATTATTAATTATTAAAAATAAGTCAATAAATATCTCTTAGTATTAATTAGTATCTCAAATAAGTCAATAAATTTAAAATATGAAGTATTATTAATTGTAATTTTTTTTAAAAAACACGATACAATAATTTATATATTACAATTCAAATATATTACCAGTCATTGTTTTTTACAATGGAGGGAGTAATTTAGGATTGCGAAGACAACGCTAACAAACAAATGATTTTTATGATTAAAACTAAAATTGACATAGAGTTTTTTCTATAATATTATTTTTGTACTTTCTGATAAAAGCTTATTTTGTTTGTATATATTCAATAATTTGTCAAACTTAGGAAGTACAGCACCAGTTTGGAACAAGAAACGTCTAATGTCTAAACGACAGGTTTAGAGGATACCCATCACAATAATCCATCGCATTAATGTGATTGGTCAAGAATTGTATAATCTACGAAGTTTTATTTTCCTTTTTCAAATCTACAAAGCAAGCTTTTAATTCAATTGATATTTTACTTATATTAAAGATATTAAAGGTATTAGTAGAAACTCGAACGTATATTTAAATTTCAGCTCCCTTTATAAAAAAATTCAGTCATTTCATTGACTGTCAAAAAGAGATCAACTATTTAATCTGAACTACTGAAAGAGAAATTGCAAGAAGGCGAAAAAGAAAATTTGAACTTACTTTTGATGGCAAATCGGAACTATATGGAATTGGTTCCGACTGGGTTATACGACGCTTTGGATTTTCATTAACCTCGATCGTGTTTATTGCTTGGATTTCAAGTGCGAAAAACAACTCCACAAGTACGAATCTAAATCAAACAACCTCAAATTGTCCAACCTAGTCGATTTCAAGCCAAGGTTCTCAAGACACAACTAGACCTAAATTCAACTAAGTAAATTTCTTCCTAGATGAACGAATTGATAGAATGAAATTTCGGATTTTTACTTAACTAATTAAAAGTCTCCGGACTTTTAATTAACTAAGGCTCACACGTGAAAAATTGAGAAAACCTCTCATGATTTAAATTATCAAAATTATCGTTAGTTTACAAGACAAGCCTATGAGGCTATTTATAATTTTTCTTACTCGAAATAGAAGTTCTAATTAAACAAAATAACAAAGTTCTAATTAAATAAATAATAGAAGTTCTAATACTACTAGGAGTCCGACTTGGCCCATGACGTGGCCAAACTAAGGCTCGTCATGTGCGTTTCGCGGCCAATGCGCATATGTGCCTAGGCCTGTGCCCGAGTCCGTGCATGGCTTGGACATGTGGCACGATGTGCGTCCTTGAGCTCCGCCTGAGCTTAGTCTTCCTTCGGCATGGGAAAAAAATGACCTCGTGAGCCTATGTGCTTGGGTTGGCGTTGCTTGGTTCGCCAAGTGAGGTTAATAGCATCATCACAAGCCTTGGTGTTTTCTCCCTCAAGATAGCTTCCTCGATCATAGTCTCGCTCGCAAGCTCTTTGTGAAGTAGCGCCGAGAGCGCTCATTGAATCTGCTTACCCTTGAGTCAAGTCATTGGGCCCTTGGGTGGCAATGGCACGGTTGGTGCGTGCGATGGTCCTTGATTTGCATCATTGATACGAGCACGGGTGCTCTAGGCGCACCCTATCACGAGTTGGCTGCGCAAGCCATGACAACTCCCGCACCAGCCCTAGCAAACCATGAAGACTCCCGCGCCATCCGAGAAGGAAGGCGTCGGCCTTGGCCAAACGCCGAGACACGACCAAGGCCAAGCGAGGAGCGCGCGACCCATGACCAGCGCACGCTCACCCTCGCCTCCAAACCATTCGCGCATGATATGCGTGTGTTTTCTAGATATTTTCCCTCAAATTTTGTATGTTTTCCCTCCTTAATGCTACTAACTTGCTCTATTTTCAATACTTTTGCCAGATCTAGCCCTGGAGGAGAAAAAGGCAGAACGCACACGCTTTGGGATGGAATTGAGTAGCTTTGGAAGTCTCCCAGTCTTCGTCGCGGCCTAGACGTATTTCCCCAGTCGAGCCCTAGATGCCCGCATTCGTGTCCAGCCCTGGAATCAAGCCGAAAAGTGCTGTGTCTTGCCCTCGAATCAAGCCGCACGTGCTTGCAATCCTCCTTGGAGCGCACGAAGAGAGACGCCAGCGAGATTCCTCTCTGATCCCTTTTGAGCGTCTTAGGAATATTCTCCCTGGGACGTGGTCTAGCCCAGCTGCCCCTTTCCTCCCATTTTGTCTTCTTCCCTTAGCTGGATTTGTTCTCTAGTTAGCTTAGGGTTGTATATAAGCAGTAACTTTAGGATTTTTAGGGTAAGCAACATTGGTAGGAAGCAGAAATGAGCATACTTTCTATTTTTCTCCCTTCTTTGGGATTTGTTCCTCCATCTTCAAGCTGTAGCCGCCGGCCAGCCTTACTCTTTCACCGGAGCTTTTCAGCTCCGGCTGGTATTTAATAGTTTTCTTCCCATTTTCTTGTTTTCCTTTTATGCTTGTTATCAAATCTATTTATATTTATGTTATTATGAGTATGAGTACCTAGATCCTTTCGTCTTAGTAAAGGTTTTTCCAAGGGTTGCAAGGGTAGTTGTGAAGCCTTAATGTTCTTCATAAACTCTTATGCGTGTATTTAATCTCTTGCCATTTTACTGTCATATTGCACTGGATCTATAGAAGCCTGATCAACTGCTGTATTTTCCTTTGTAATTACTGCCATTTCGTTAGAATCAGTAGGCACCTAGCCCAGAGTCATCAGGTTGCTGGTCCAATCCAGCTAGGGATGGAGGTTAACTAGGGTGGATCTGACAACGTCTTGCCCTAGACGTGTCTCCCTCCACTTCATGGGCCTTTGGATCTCTCCATAAGCGAACCTTGGGGAAGGACTGAGTGTCAAGGTCTCACCCACAAGAGTACCTTGGGCGAGACTTCTCTTACGAAGGTAGACAGGAGGCCTAAGCGTACCTGGCCTCTATAGCACGTCTTCACCGTGAGAGCGGAATATCCCTGAGCTGATGACCAACTAGACCTAGACGCAACCCGCAGAATCCCTTTGCTAAGACTCTTTCCCATTATCTGATTTACCCCTCTTGTGATACTGTTTTATTGCCTTTAGATAATTTTTACTTTATTCAGTTCACTTGTTAGCTTTAGTATCCAAATCTCGCTGGTTAATTTCATTAGCCAGCCCAAAACCCCCCAGTGTTACTTATTACTGTTTAGACCTGGACATACACTATGAACAGAATATTACCATTAATCCTTGTGGTTCGACTCTGATTTGCCCTATACACATTTATTGTGCATATTGCTAGCAGAAAATATTACTTTTTGAGTGACAATCAGCGCACCAAGTGGCAGCCTTCAAGGCCCTAGTCTTCAAGTGTAGGGTAGTTTAGGGCTTTCCTCTTGTAATAAGTCCCAAGGTATAAATAGAAGGGCTTAGCCTCTTTTATACCTTGTCTTTGATTTTAAGTGAGTTCATCTCCATTCAAGACCACTTAGTTGGCTTAAGCCTTAGGGTTCTTGAAACCGGTTTTCATTCCTCTTGTTAATCTCATCGGGTTGATCATTGTATGATCAAGTAAGGGTGAGCACGATTAAGAGATCCTTGTAAATGTTTGATTACACGTTTATATATTGGTTTCCATAAATTCCCTTCTATAATTCCTTCATATATTCCGCTGCCTTAATAGTCCCCTAACATCTAAATATTCCGCACTCAATCCGCCCTCAAGAGTTCATCAATCTCCTAAAGGAGACTAGATCCGAAGGCTCCAAGAATAACTCGGCTTCAATCCTTCCTATTAAGGCCGAATGTTATCAAGTGGTAGCGGAAATCCATCTGTCTTCTAGGTTGGTAAACTCTCTCCCTACGGTTGGAATTATCTTCTCCACCGTAGCTTTTCTTCTTTGGTCGGAATTGTTTTTCCATTTCACAACCGTTCCTCTCTTCGGCCGAAACCTCATTTCCTTGAGTTTCCACGGTTCAAAAACCTTCATTCGTGTTTTCTATGGCTTAAACATTATTTCCTACCATAGGAATCAATTTCTCTTCATTTGAAAATTTGGTGTTCTTGATATTTTTTTGTCTTTTAGTGTGTTGATTTTGACGAAACACAATTGCTGAATCGTATAGGTGTTTTTGTGCATCTAAGTGATCATTTCTTCTTCTTATTATTTGTGATTAATTGCTGTGATTATTGGAGCTTCCTATGGTGGCCATGAGAGCCATGTGGACTTGCTTGTTTCTTAGCTAAGTGCCAAATTTTGGAGCTCTACTCCTAGTCGGCCACATCACCCCTTTTGTGAGCCAAGTATTTGCACTAATTGTGAGCAAAGCATTTCAGCTTGCTCACCACAGTTCTCCCTCACAAAACCGACCCTAGGTTTGTATCCTTACACAAAGATTGCTTGTCATACACAGCCACATCACCAGCCACATCAAGATTGCTTATCATACATAACCACATCACCAGCCACATCACTTGCTTTGTCGTCCACACAAAAATTGACACATCATCTTCACTAGCCACCTCACACTTTTGGCATCTAGTGAAAAAAATTTCAAGAGCAAAACTATTTGTCTTTCACCTCTTATTTCAAGAATACTTGTCATACAAGTGAGTTCTCTTCACTCATTGCAAAAACAGAAAAGAAAAGAGAAAGGAACTAACAGAAAGATCAAATAAAAAAAGAAGAAGAGAAAAAGTGATCAAGTTCCTAAAACTAAAAAACAAAAAGAGAAGCAATTGAGTCATAAGCAAGGGACTACGTGTGTATGTGCATTGAAGTGAATCACGTTGCTTTTAAAAGTGTCTTTGTGGAAGAACACAATCTTCGGCTTTCATTCATGCTTTCAATTTCTGATTTTCATTTTCGCTCATTTTCCTTTCTTCTTGAGTTGTATTTTGATCAAGCCTTTTCATTTGTGTCTTGAATTTTCGTGCCTTGTTTCCCACCTCTTTTTTACTCTAGGTCATTGAGGTTCAATGCATCAAATCATTGAACTTCCTTTCGGCCTTCTCTACCTTTCCTTCTAAGCTTGTTTACCTTGCTTTCCTTGTGCTGTTTTGAGTCTTAGAGTTTGTGCTAAGCTACATTACTTGGTTTTGCGTAGAGATACGAGTGGGTGAGTTAGTGAGAGCATTAGAGTGTTTGTGTGACACACGAGAGCCCAAACACGTGAGGGAGCGACTAACCCTTTACTTTTGAATTGCGTTTGTTTCTTTGTGTAGGTACCTTAATTATAGCTGCGGATCGCCCGAATAGAGAGGAGGGGTCCGACGAGTCCTCCACCCTCAATCCGGCCATGGCCACCCTCACGGTGCAAATGGTTGCCTTGCAACGCCAATAGGAATCATAAGCATACACCAACAAGGCCATCTTAGAGGCTATCGCCTCTTTGACCCCCCAAACAACCTCACTCTCTCACGAGTTGGCTGCGCAAGCCATGACAACTCCCGCACCAGCCCTAGCAAACCATGAAGACTCCCGCGCCATCATAGAAGAAGGGCCTCGGCCTTGGCCAAACGCCGAGACACGATGAAGGCCAAACGAGGAGTACGTGGACCATGACCAGCGCACGCTCACCCTCACCTCCAAACCATCCGCGCACCAAGTGGCAACCTTCAAGGCCCGTCATTCCAAGCCCGTGGCCTAGTCTTCAAGTGTTGGGTAGTTTAGGGCTTTCCTCTTGTAAAAAGTCCCAAGGTATAAATAGAAGGGCTTAGCCTCTTTTATACCTTGTCTTTGATTTTAAGTGAGTTCATCTCCATTCAAGACCAATTAGTTGGCTTAAGCCTTAGGGTTCTTAAAACCTATTTTCATTCCTCTTGTTAATCTCATCGGGTTGATCATTGCATGATCAAGTAAGGGTAAGCACGATTAAGAGATCCTTGTAAATGTTTGATTACAAGTTTATATATTGTTTTCCATAAATTCCCTTCAACAATTCCTTCATATATTCCGCTGCCTTAATACTCCCCTAACATCTAAATATTTGGCACTCAATCCACCCTCAAGAGTTCATCAATCTCCTAAAGCAGACTAGATCCGAAGGCTCCAAGAATAACTCGGCTTCAATCCTTCCAATCAAGGCCGAATGTTATCAATCATCCCCTCCCTCGTCAAAAAGGTTTGTCCTCGAATCACCATTATCTACATCAAACAAAGATAAGTCAGTAACATTAAATGTAGCACTAATGAAACCATACTCACTAGGCGAGTCAAGCTTGTAAGCTGTGTCATTGATCTTGGCGATCATTTGGAATGGTCCATCACCTCTAGAAGCCTTCTTGCCTCGGCATTGGCTTGGGAAGTGCTGGCGACGCAAGTGCAACCAAACCCAATATCCCATATTGAAGGACACAATAGTCCTTCCTTGATTCCTCTTAAGCGTCAACTTAGTGTTCATCCTCTCAATATTACGCTTGGCTTGTTCATGTATTTTCTTCACCATCTCCGCCTTCTTGGCGCCATCTACACTAGACAACTCACTCAAAGGCAAAGGTGATAAATCCAAAGGAGTTAAAGGATTAAAGGCATAAATAATTTCAAAAGGAGAATAATGCGTAGTAGAATGAATGAAGCGATTATAAGAAAACTCAATAAATGGAAGACACTCTCCTAAGTAGACACATGCTTTAGCACCAATGTACGCAATAAGGAACCAAAAGTCCTATTAACTACTTTCGTTTGTCCATCGGTTTGTGGATGGTAAGAATTTGAAAATAACAATTTAGTTCCACGTTTCCTCCACAAAACCTTCCAAAAGTAGCTAAGGAACTTACCATCTCTATCACTAACAATGCTCAAAGGAATTTCATGCAAACGCACTATATCGTTAAAGAGCAAGTTAACAATATTAGTTTCATCATCTGTGTTTGCACAAACAATAAAATGTACCATCTTTGAGAATCGATCTACAACCAAAAATATAGAATCCTTTCCCCTCTTGGACTTCGGCAAACCAATTACAAAGTCCATCGATATATCGATCCTAGGGTGAGAAGGAATCGACAATGGCATGTACTCGTCATGGATCAAACCCCTAGATTTTCCCTTTTGGCACACAGTCCACCGAACGATGATACGAACTACATCTAGCTCCATATGAGGCCAGTAAAAGTGATCTTTGAGTACATCCAAAGTTTTATTAACACTAAAGTGGCCCACCAAACTGCCACTATGTGACTCATGCACAAGCAAGTCACGTAAGAAACAATGAGGAATACACAAGAGTTTCTTTTTAAATAAATAACCCTCATGCTTATAAAATTTAGACTCAGAATCAGACACACAAGTGTTATAAATCTCACCGAAATCAACATCATTAGCATAGAGATTAATAATGTGCGAAAATCCAAGGAGTTTAGCACTAAGAGTAGAGATGAGCACATACCTCCGAGATAATGTGTCAGCCGCAATGTTCTCCTTACCTTGTTCATACTTGATGTGGTAAGGAAACGACTCAATGAACTCCATCTAAGTTGCATGCCTCTTGTTCAACTTTTCTTACCCTTTAAGATACTTTAGGCTAAGGTGATCTGTGCTGATAACCATTGACATCACTCTAGCGGCATCTCCGCCATCACAGCCTGGCGACAAAGCCAGAACACTTTATATACCAAGGGGGACATGGCACTGTTCCTACCGCCCCTAGCCTGGCGGCCGGCCCTGGGATGGTCGACATCAACGGGGGGACTCTCACGCGACATCTGCGCGACGTCATCCCATCCCAGGTCGCGCATGATGTCACTCTGTATGACATCATTTCACATGACGTCACTCCCTAGCACCCAAGCGACATCTACCAGAGATAGCGCCTACCCCCTGTTGGTAAGGTCCTTCCTTTACCTATAAATACCCCCACCATTCCAGACAAGAGGGTAAGCCTAGGACAGCGTGCTGAACCCCTACCATTTTCACCACTCATACTGACTTAAGCATCGGAGTGTTTACGCCGGAGACCCCCTCCAGCACTTTGCAGGTAACGAGGACAACCGGAATAGTGTTCCCGACCAACCCCGCTTTGGCCAATCCCACTCAACGAACCTCGAACTCTTATCAAATGGTGCTTTCATTGAGAGCCTTGGTTAATTAAGTGAGCGTTCCTCTAACTTCACCTGCGACAAGCACGCCATTCAGCTTTGAACAACTCGTCAAGGGAAAGGTAGAGCCCTACATACCGAGAGCGTCGCGAGTCCCCGTCTCCCAAGTAGAATGACAGCAAGGTGACTATAGGGAGCGTTGGGACGGTAGGAGAGAGAGGCCCGACAGAGAGGTCTCCCTGGAGCGGAGTGAAAGATCGAGCAGTAGAAGGCATCGAACCCGTTCACCTAGGAGCCGCAGCCGATCCCCTAGGCAACAACATACCCCCGAGCCTCAAGGGCACAGACGTCACTTTGAAATTTCTCCACCTCGTCATGACCGTGAAATCCTAGATGACACCTCAGGTCATCCGTTCAGCCACCGTATAAGACGCCACAGGGTCAGCATCCCCTGGAGCTCTAAGATATCTTCAAAAGTCTTAGTGCTCAGCGACCCTAGAAAATCGATGTCTGCTTGAGTCAGGTTCCTTAGGGTGTGGGTCTTGGAGAGTAGAAAGTTTTTGGTAACTTCGTCCATTGAATGAGGAGAGGTGAAGAGAGTTGAGAAAGTTGTAAAAACAAGTGCAGAAAAAGGCCTATTTATAGACCCGGAGAAAAAAATGTTTTGAAAATGCGTGTTTGTCGATTTTTGAGCCCTCATTAATGCAGAAACCCTAGAAGAGGCAAGACGGAAGAAAAGGCCGTAGCCCTTGGTAAACACTCGGGCTCATTTTCAGTTGGGCTTATATGATAACCATTGACATCACTCTAGCGGCATCTCCGCCATCGCAGCCTGGCGATAAGGCTAGAATATTGTATATACCAAGGGGGACATGGCACTGTTCCTACCACCCCTAGCCTGGCGGCCAGCCCTGGGATGGTCAACATCAATGGGGGGGCTCTCACGCGACATCTGCGCGGTGTCATCCCATCCCAGGTCGCGCATGACGTCACTCAGTATGACGTCACTTCGCATGACGTCACTCCATAGCACCCAAGCGACATCTACTAAAGATAGCGCCTACCCCCTGTCGGTAAGGTCCTTCCTTTACCTATAAATACCCCCACCATTCTAGACAAGAGGGTAAGCCTAGGACAGCGTGCTGAACCCCTACCATTTTCTCCACTCATACTGACTTAAGCATCGGAGTGTTTACGCCGGAGACCCCTTCCAGCATTTTGCAGGTAACGAGGACAACCGGAATAGTGTTCCCGACCAACCCCGCTTTGGCCAATCCCACTCGACGAACCTCGGACTCTTATCATGTGTGCACTACAAACTCACGGGGCATCAAGTAGTATTGCTGAACCTCGAATGCGCGCACTAGGGCATAAAGCTCCTTATCATAGGTCGGGTACCTCAGCTAAGCAACCTTGATATTTTCATTAAAATATGCAATGGGCTTCTTCTCTTGCATCAACACAACGCCTATGCCAAGCCCGCTTGCATTGTACTCTACCTCGAAGGCATTGTAAAAATCTAGTAAGGCCAAAATAGGCACCGAGCACAATTGGTCCAAAAGCGTTTGGAATGCTTCTTCTTGCTCTTGTCCCCAATTGAACACCACATTCTTCTTGATCAGCTCATTCAAAGGGACAAAAATGGTGTTAAAGTCCTTCACAAAGCTCCTATAAAAACTAGTCAAGCCATGGAATGATCGTATATTGCTTGCACTTTTTGGTGTAGGCCACACTTTGATCTTCTCCTTATTGACTCTGACACCATGTACACTCACAAGAAAGCCAATAAAACCAACTTGCTCTAAGGTAAAACAGCAATTCGCAAGCTTAGCATACAAATTTGCGCACAAAGTGTATCAAAACAAGTTTCAAGTGTGTAACATGCTCTTCTAATGATTTGCTATATATCAAGATATCGTCAAAATATACAACAACAAATTTGCCAATATAAGCACACAACACATGATTCATTAACCTTATGAAAGTACTAGGTGCATTAGTCAATCCAAACGGCATAATCATCCACTCATAAAGCCCATACTTAGTTTTGAAAGCCGTTTTCCACTCATCACCTTTTTTCATGCGAATTTGATGATAGTCACTTATTAAATCAAGGTGCTGGTTGGTTAGGCATAATCTCTTAGCGTACCTGAGGTAGTGTTGATACAAGAGGGAAGGAGGGATTATAAGCGTACCTTAATCCTATAGCAACTCTATAGATTGAAGATGAATACACCTACGTCGATGATTGTATCTCATGTCTAATAGCTGCCAGCCTATACTAGGAATCTCTCTCCCATTTGATTTCTATATCTGAATCGGCTGTCTTGACTAAGAACATCATTCTTGGCCAAGACAGTTACTTGCTTTATTTACTTTCTCCATTTTAGCTTAACACAAAACCCCCAATTTCACCTAAGTGTTATTTCAATCATTATAAGTTCTCACAAAAGTCATACCATAGCTCCCTGTGGATCGAAACTCTTACCACTATTTACAATTCATTTGTTCTTAGTGACAAGTTGTAACTTATATTTATTTTTGGCGCCATTGCCGGGGAGTTAACGGATACTGATCTTTGTGTTTTCTTATTTTATGACCATGTCATCTCGTGAGGAACTGATATCTTTTAACCCAGAGTTGACCAGAGTAGAAAAAGAAAATAAAAGGAGAGCCAAAAGAAGACTAGTGCTACCAAGTCCACCAAGAGAAGAACCTCTTGATCAAGATCACTTTCTTGACCAAGACATAAACCAAGAAGAACAGGAACCAAATCCAATAATCAACATGGAACATCCAGTAGAACAAACTCTCAGGGCACTGAATCAAGGATTAGAGCAAGAGACTTACTCTTGTCTAAATCTACTACGAGTGGATCACGACTGGGCAATCAAGACCAATGTCATCCACAACTTGAAAAAGTTTCATGGTCTCTCCAATGAGAATCCCTACATCCATCTAAGGAATTTTCACTTGGAATGTGACGCACTTAAACCTCGAGACATTCCCATTGAGAGGACAAAATTAAAGGCTTACCAGTGGTCATTAGAGGATTCGGTGAGGAACTGGTTCTACAGTTTACCTCACAATACCATCAGTACTTGGGCTCAGATGTCAACAACATTCTTGAACAAATACTGGAATGCAACCAAGGCCGGAGCAGCAAGAAAGAATCTCATTTCCATCCAACAGAAAGGAACCGAGAGCTTCGAAGAATACCATCAGAGATTCAAAGACTTACAGGACATCAGTCCTACATATGGAATAATTGATCAAGCTCTAATTCAGTACTTCTATGATGGAATGAGTCAAAGCGACAAAGAAAGAGTAGATGCAGCAGCTAGAGGAGCTTTGCAAGACCTCACACCAACTCGAGCCAAATAATTTCTTCAAATGATGGCTGAGAACTGCAACCATTATGGCTCTTCAGAGCATTCTAATCCCATCACTTCTTCTGTTAATTCAATTACTATGGAACAACAAATTGCTAGTATTACTAACTTTATTCATAAAAATTCTATAGGTGTGTTTGGCCCAAACAACAACCAAGGCACAACTGTGAGTGTATGTTGAGTGTGCTGCCAAACTGATCACCACACCAATCATTGTTCCACGTTGCAACCACCAATAGCAAAATAGACCATTGCTCATTTGAATGCTGCCTATGGGTACCATCAGAACCAACAAAATAAATACCCTCCAAACAACAATCCTTACTCAAACCCTTATAACCCTGAATGGGAGAATCATCCCAATTTTAGTTGGACTTAAAATCAACCTCAAACAAATTCTCCACTTCATAACCAACCTCCCCAACTACCTGCACCTCCACAGCAACTACAAATCACTAGTCCTAGATACAATAATGAAATAGATAAAAAAAATTGCTTGACAGAATGCTATATTGGCAGACATACAGAAGCATGTGAAGTTACTAATGGAGGACATGCAGAAGCATAATGTTAGTGCGATTAGCTTGAGAAGTGGTATAGATCTTCCTGAAAGAGAAGAGACAGTGTGGCATACGAGAAAGAGAAGGAGAAACCAAGGCATAAGAATTGGCAGGAAGTGATGGGAGTTTGAAAGGAAGTACAAGTACAAATCACAAGAAGAAATTGAGGAAGAAGAGGCAGTGGAGATGGAAGAAGCAGAAAAGATCATAGCGATATAGGATGAACATTCCTTGACTAAATAGGATATCAAGGGTGAAGAAATGGCCAAGAAAACTGAGAGAAAAGCAACCAAAGTAAAGGAAAGCGTAAAGTAGAATGAACAAATAAACGATGCACCCCAACCTTTTCCACTTGCACCTACAAAGACAAAAAAGGAGAAGGAAGAAAAGAAACTTATGGACATATTTTAAAAAATGGAAATTAACATGTCTATGCTTGAGTTGATTGCTAAAATTCCTAGTTATGCTAGATTCCTTAAAAGTTTATGTTTTAACAAAAAGAAACTTGTAGGGATTGAATAGATTAGCTTGACCTGGAATGTCTCTTCAGTATTCTAGTCAAAACTTCCAGAGAAGTGCATAGATCAAGGTGCATTTGACATTCCTTGTAAGATAGGGAACAAGACGATCGAAAAAGCCTTATGAGATCTAGGAGTTGGGATCAATATTCTGTCACTTACAGAGTATGAGCGGTTGAAGATCGGGACTATGAAGGATACTATAGTGGTCATCCAACTTGTGGATTGATCAATCACATACTTCAGGGGAGTTGTCGAGGACGTTCTTATCCAAGTCAATGAATATGGACTTTTCTTCAAACTCCACTGATGTCCTTTTAGGCAGACCTTTCTTAAGAACTGTAAAAGCTTTGATTGATGTTTATCATGGTTGTCTTTCGCTTGAATATTGTGGGAAAACTATTAAGTTTAACATGTATGATGCTATGAAGCATCCAAGCGAGATGCATAGCTTGAATTTCATGGATGTATATGAACCCCCAACTGATATGGTATATGAACTTAATAAGACTGACCCTCTTAATTATGTTCTTACTAGGGGAATGGAAGGAGAAAAACTCAAGTAGATGAAGGAAGAGCTAACCATTGGTAATGATTTATTAGAAAATATGGAAGAGCTTGATATTTTAGTACCTTTGTTTAAAAAAGAAATCAATTCTGAGCTTCCAGAAGTCTATAATAAACTTCTACCTTCTATTGTGCAGGCACCACAAATCGAGCTCAAGAAGCTGCCAGATCATCTCAAGCACACCTTTCTAGGTCAAGAATCCACACTGCCAGTAATAATTTCCAATAAGTTGACCAAGGAAGAGGAAAAATGATTGGTAGATTTGATCCAGGAATACAAAGAAGCAATTGGATGGACAATAGCAGATATCAAAGGGATATCACCAACCTTCTGCACCTATAAAATCCACACAGAGGAGGACAAGAAAAGAATTAGACAACCATAAAGGAGGCTCATTCCTCCTATGATGGAAGTAGTCAAGAAAGAAGTCCTCAAGTTGCCGGATGCAGGAGTAATCTATCCAATTTCTGATAGCGATTGGGTTTCCCCTGTGCAGGTAGTTCCAAAAGAGCGGGATTACTGTGATAGAAAATAAGGATGGCAAGCAAGTACCAACAAGAGTTCAGAATGGATGGAGGGTCTGCATTGATTACAGACGCCTCAATAATATGACCAGGAAAGATCATTTTCTGCCCAACACAAAAAAGAATGTCATTGTCGAGAAAATCCAAAAAAATTCCAAAAATTCGACCGAACCGATCCGATTCCGAACTCATCGGATACGTTTCGGATTTCCTAACAAAAAATCTAAAAAAATCCGATCTGAAATTATCCGAATCTGAACTTATCCTATCCGAACTCGTCGGATTCCGATCCAAAATCTGAATTCTCACCCCTACTACAACCCCTGTGATTCAGCTGCTATACTGGAGTTTACCCTTTGAAATCATGTGCGATGCTAGCAACTCAACAGTTGGAGCAGTACTTGGCCAAAGGAAAGGAAAGGAATCGCATGTCATCTATTATGCATCCAAGATGCTGGATGAAGCTCAGAAAAACTACACAACGACAGAGAAGGAGTTATTTGCTATCATATTTGCACTAGATAAGTTTAGACCTTATTTATTAGGAACTAAAGTTATCATTTTCTCTAACCATGCAGCTTTAAGGTATCTCTTGACCAAGAAAGAAGCTAAGCCGAGGCTGATTTGATGGATACTTTTGCTCCAGGAATTCGACCTTGAAATTAGGGACAAAAAGGGACGAGAGAACCTAGTAGCGGACAATCTGAGTAGGTTGATAAGCAAAGAGACAGAGCCTGTAGTTGATGAGTTCCCCGATGAGTATCTATTCCTTGTAAAAGGGTTACCTTTATGGTACCACCACATCGCAAACTACTTAGCCAAGGGTAAATACTATGGTGAGTTAACTTCTTTTCAGAAAGCCAAAATTAAAAGAGACTCAAGGAATTATATCTGGGATGATGCTTACATGTGAAGAATAAGGCCAGATCAATTTCTAAGAAGGTGTGTACAATTAAATGAAATTCCTTTCGTCTTATATCATTGTCACACTTCTCTTAACGATGGATATTTTAGTGGGAAGAAAAATACCTATAAGGTTTTAGAAGTAGGTTTCTATTGGCCCACTTTATTTAAAGATAGCAAAAGATTCTGCCAAGAATGTGAAGAATTCTAGAAAATAGGTAATATTAGTGATAGAAGTCATATGCCTATGAATCCTATAATGTCATGTGAAATATTTGATCTCTGGGGTATTGATTTTATGGGGCCTTTTTCCCAATTCTGGAGGTAATTCTTACATTCTGTTAGTTGTTGATTATGTCCCTAAATGGGTAGAGGCTAAAGCCACTCGAACAGATGATGCTAAAATTATTATATCCTTCTTTAAATCCAACATTTTGACTCGGTTTGGAGTTCCTCGTGGGATCATTAGCGATCGAGGTGATAAGAGTCTGGGGGATACTGAGCAGGATCGGCCTGATCTGGGCTGGTCAGGAACACCGTACTGGGGTCTTCGTCACCTGCAAAGCGCCGGAGGGGGTCTCCGGCGTAAACACTCCGATGCCAAAGTCAGTGCAGGTAGTCAAAATGGCAGGGGTTCAGTACGCTATCTTAGGCTTACCCTCTTGTCTGAAAAGGTGAGGGTATTTATAGGCAAAGGAAGGAGTGTACCAACAGGGGATGGGAACAGTCCCTGGCAGGTGTCGCTGGGGTGATATATGTCGCTGGGGTGGCCTTGCGTGTTGTCATGTGGGATGACGTCATGCGGAGTGACGTCATAGATGACCTGGGATGGGATGCCGCCGTGCGGATGCCGCATGAGAGCCCCCCCGCTGATGTTGACCATCCCAGGGTCGGTCGCCAGACTAAGGGCGGTCAGAACAGGGCCTCATCTCCCGCGGCGGGTACAGTATGCTGGCCGGGTCACCCGGCGGGGTAGTGGAGATGCCGCTTCTGTGGTATCGATAGTTATCATATGCCCAAATGAAAACTAGCTCGAGTGTTTACCAAGGGCTATCACCGCGTCTCCGGTCCTGCCCCTTCAAAGGTTTCTGCCCTAATGAGGGCTCGAGAATCGATAAAGGTATATCTTTGAAATGCCTTTTTCCGAAGTCTATAAGTAGGCCTTTCCTTTTGCACTTGCTTCATAACTCTCACAGCCTTTTCACCTCTCTCTTCAAGTTTCCTTATCTCTCTTCTTTTCATGGACGAAGTCACCAAAAACTTCCTGTTCTCCAAAACCCATGCCCCGAGGAACCTAACTCAGGCAGACACCGATTTCCTGTGTTCGCTGAGCGTTAAGACCTCGGAGGATATACTAGAGCTCCAGGGGATGCTGACTCCCCTGCAAGCTAGACAGGCTGCTGTTACCCTGGAGGATTTCAGTCCCGTGGAGAAAGCGGTGAAGCTGTCAGTGGCTGTTTCTCAAATTCAGCTGCTGATGTCAACGCTACAGAATAGGAAGGACTTGCTGGGATGCTGCCTGAAGGGCATGAGGGCCTATTCCTCTGAACTGATGGCTCTTGCGGATGCCCTGAGGGAAATTACTTTTCTGGAGTGGAAAGATGATGACGCTGGGTCGAATGCCTGACCAGCGATGGGGATCCTCTTGGCGTGTCTTTCTGTGCTCCTCTGGGGCCACCTTTTGTAACTCCGGGCTGTTAGGCCTTTTTGTAATCTCGGGCCGCTGAGCTCTTTAAGTAAATAAATATGCTTTCCTTTATTCACTTGCCGCGCTGTCAATATTTTTCTTCTTTCTCATATCGTCTTTCTTAGAAAACAACTTTTATTCTCACTTATTGTGAACTTGGTGTCCCTTGGGATCCCGTAACTTTATTTGCCTACCTGGCTCATAATGACGATTTTCCCATATCGCATCCGTTCTGAATATATTTTGCGCCGTTTTTCAGTGTTAACGGATTGGGCAACGATTTCGGTGCCTCCTGGTTGGTGCAGATTTTTGACAGTTGCGGAGTCAGATTTTCCCCCCAATCAGATGTTATCTCTGATAGCATTAATTGTCCTCGATAATACGCAAAAAGGCAGGCACGCTTCCTCACCTCGGCTATATAATGGGGCTCTTCCTTTCTTTCTCTGTTCATCTTCTTTCTTCTTTCTTCTCACTCTTACTGATATTTCCATGGCTGACTCTCATTTTTTGTATACTGCCGCTCGCGATTCTCCTCCGACTCCTCCCACTTCTCCCGACTCCGACAATCCTCCACTCTCACCCCCTTGGAGGCCTGCCAGACATTCCGTAAAGTGTCGGGGTCGCAAGAGATTGAAGAAAACAAAGAAGCAATCTTTTGAATCCTTCTTTGCCGACTTTGAACCTCACTACCTTTCGCTGCGGCAAAAGGATGAAGCGTCACCATCCGTCCCTTATCCTTTTCCCAAGGACAGGACTTCTATGCAAGATGCCGCCACAGGACTGGTTACCCCGACCCTGGAGGAAAGCTACCACGCCGCTTCAAAGGAGGAAACTGCGCCTATGACAGGTTCCGCGACTGGGCTTGGTAAAAGGCCTTTCGAGATTGGCGAGCCCTTTCCTTTCTATAACAGTGGGTCGCCATCGTCTCCGGAAGATTATGATTATGTTTATGACATACACTGGGCGGACGAAGACTGATGATGTAGCACTTATTGTAGATGCCGCTGGCTTTCTCTTTCAATGAATAAAACAGAATGAAATGAAACGAAATGTCATTTGCCTTTTTCTTTTCACTTTTGTTATAATCGCCGCCCCATAGGATAACTGCCGCTGGTCAGCCAATTGTCGCTTCATACGACCATCTTTGTGGGGTTTCTTGTAATTAACGAGTCTTTCTTTTACGACATTCGAGGCGAGCGCTTGACTTTAAGTTTCTGTCAGGGTCTTTCCACGTGTCCCATTTGCCCCGTACGTGTCTCGCTGTGATAGGTTGCCCTTCTGTCTGACTTTTCCACTGTCTCTTTTAAAAGGAAAAACGCTCCTTCTTCGTACCTCTTTGCTCCTTTTTATACTTCAGAACTCTCTTCATTTTTCGCTCGCTCGGAGGAAATTCTCTCGTCCGCATCCAGATGAGTCGCCTATTAATTTCAGTCTTCTCTCTTTCAAGGTATTCTGCTCGATCTTGTTTTTGATTTTCCTTTGCTGCTTTATCTATCATGCCTCGCACGAGATCTCAATCTAGCTCTTTAGCTACCCCTAGGCCAATTTCTCGATATCCCGAGCTTGAAAACACCCCTAGCATCTTTACTTGCCCTACTGTCTTACGCCTCGAACTGGAAAGCAATAATATTACCTTCCCCTGCGGCTATCGCCCCACTATTCCTTCTGACACTATAAGGCTTCATAGTCGGCTCTGGAAAACGCATAGGATTCTTTATTTTAAGATGTTTCAATATGGGTTCCGCCTCCCAGTTCATGACACGCTAGAGCGTGTGTTGCGCGAGCACAAGCTTAACCCTGCGCAGATTACCCCTTCCTCATGGAGTTGCATCTACGCCTTCCTTCGTGCTTGCGAATTAAAAGATATTCTTGCTCCCTCTGTCGCTTTATTTCGCAAGTTCTTGACTCTGGTTTTTCGCGACGGCTTCATTAATATTATTCCAAGATGGGATGATGCTCTAGTGAGGCCTTTTTGGCAGAAATTTCGAGGATTTGAGGGGGACGTCAAAAGCTGGAAAAGCGGTTTCTTCGTTGTCGAATTGCCCTCTCGCCTGTGGCGTCCTGATTTCAACCTGGAGGTGGTTGATTGGGCGAGGCCAGCGCCTCTGTCTAGGGAAGAGTTAGATCAGGCCAACGCCTTACTGGAGATGGAGTCCTTTTTCCAGATCCGAAACTTTGCCTTGTACATGCCTTTAACTGAGTGTACCATAGGTGAGCTTTTGAGCTTCGCCGCTGCCTTGCTTACCCCTTGTTTACTAACATAACTTTTCACAGGGGAGACCATCGCTCGACCGCTCTCCGAAGGTGACGCTCCTCACAAGGTTGTCGTCCCTTCAACGACTGCTCCCTCTACTTCTGCTGGGGCTCGAGCTGATCACCGTATGCCCATAAAGAAAAGAGCTTTAGACGAGATTCTTTCCAGGGAAAGCGGTTCCTCCTTTCGCACTTCCCGCTTCGTGGAGAACTGGTTACCCAGTCGGAAGAAGAGGTTCGGGTCAGGTTTGCCAGTGACTGAGACAAAGATTTTCTCCTACGGAGTCGAGGACATGGACACGGAACTGAGCCTCCGCCCGGCTTCCTCAGCTCAACGAAAGAAACTAAGGAAAGCCAGCGAAGCTTAAGTGACCAAGATGGCTGCTCAATCTCCTCCAAGCGACGCCGCAACTACCGTCACTTCCCAGACTACCGCTTCTCCCGATACCACTATGGAGGGTGCTGCTTCACTGGGTGGCGCTTCCTCGACTCTGGGGCTGGTTGCCCTCAACAAGACCTCCTCTACCGTGACGATGCCACCATCCTCTGTAAATTCCACTCCTGTCATGGAGCCTCCACACTCGCCCATTGGCCCTTGTATTCCTGGCGTGCGTCCCTCCGTCCCAAGCGGACCTGGTTCTTCTCACTCTCCCCCGAAGTCCCCTTGCCCGTTATTCCTTACTTCAATTCGAGACATCGGGGGATCAGGCGGTATCTCTGCCCCTTGCTTTGATGCTGATCTTTCCCGTGACGGGCCTCAATGGGCCCCCTCTCACCGGCTAAATCTGTCGAAATTTGGGACTGACGGGTTCCGTGCCCTGGGTATATCAGACCCCTTATCGCAAGATCAGCCCACGACTATCTTGGCTTGCAAAATTATTCGCGCCTCCGAGGAGGAGAGTAGGCTACTGCAACTTCCTCCCGAAGTTCAGTATGTGCGCGTCATGAACAACTGCCTTGCTGCCTTTCGACAACTTCATTACGTCATCAAGGCTCGTGCTACACAATCTCAAAACTATGGTGCCCTAGCAAAGGTAGAGGAGCTGTCGCGACTCCACAAACGCGCTCAGGCCGAACTGCGCGAGTGCCGCGCTGACCTTTCTAGGGAAAGATCTAAAGGAAAAGCTCAGGTTGAAGCTTTAGAGGCTGAGTTGGTGGCAGAGAGGAAGAAGAACTCATTCCTTCTTGAGGAGGTATCCTCCCGTGATGCGGACCTATCGAAAGCTTTCAAGAAGGTGACCTGGTGGAAGAAGAAGACTGAACAAGCCTTTATCGCCGGAGTGACAGATCAGCACCGCGGCAGGTTCGCTGACCCCGCTGAGGTCGCCAGGTATGCCTCCGCCATGATGAAAGAGATTGACGAGAGCCAAGAGGGTTTCCTCTCCTCGAAATAAGAGTAGTGGATCAGTGCCTGAGAAGGGCTCATTCGATGCCGCATGGTTGTCGGTGTCGCTTCTTTGCTTACTCCCTTGTTGTATTATTTTTCCCATTTGGACTTTGACGTTGCCTCCTTACTTGTAATAATTAACAGATCCTGTAATATTGACCGAATAATGCGTGCTTCTTAGCGATGTCGCCTTTTATCACATGCCGCTTGACTACATTTTCTTCGCACTTTTGCCTCTTGCATGCCGTGGCATTACATCTTGCCGCTCCTTTGCGCCGGGTTTGACTGCGCCCTTTTCAGAGCATTTAATGCTCTGACTCCTTTTATTTGATACGGGGGAGACAATCATGATGCTTTGAGCCCACGTGTCATCAAAGGGGAACGCTAAAAGACTAGCGGGCTGAGCATGTCTTTTCGCTCCTCAGGGATTGCACCCACTTCCCGCGTCTCTTTGCCCTCGACACGTCACACACTACGATCACTTGACCCGTCGTTCCCTTTAGTCCTTAGGGTTATAAAACCCCCATGTGCTTTCTCTTTATCTTTTGTTACCTTTCTCTTTTGAAAAACGAAAAGAAAGAAAAGACAATTCCTCTTCTTCCTCCTATGTTCTGCCGCCGCCCGGGTGCTTCGATCTTCTTCTCACCACAGGTACCTTCCTCTCTATCATTCTTTTAACCTTGCACATGGCTCGTAATCGCCTCTATCCCCGCTCTGCTGGGGAGGGGGATATTGATACTACTGTTTCCACCATTGCTTCCACCGCCGTCCTTCGACGGCGCCTGCAGAGCTATAATGCTACTCTCGACCAGCTAGAGGGGTATTCTACTGAAGTTGCCCCAAAGTCCCTTCGCTTTAATAGCGAATTACCTGGCAACCGTAGGGTTCTTTATGCCAAAATGTTTCATTATGGTTTTCGGTTGCCTCTAGATCCTTTAATTGCCGAGTTATTCTCTGAATTTGATCTGAATGCTGCCCAATTGAGTCCAAATGCCTATTGTGGCATTTATACTTATATTGCCCTCTGTAGATTTATAGAGAATGAATCTCCTTCCTTGTTATTACTTCGCTCTCTTTTTCAATTGTACCACCATAACAACGGCATCATAGCGATATCACCTCGCTACGATGTTGAAGCTCTAAACCCCTTTACCTGGAAGCTGTTATTCCTTGAATCTTCTATTGATGCTTGGAAGAAAGGATTCTTCATCATCAATCTGCCCCAGCCTTTGTGGCGGAGCGGGTTTAATCTTGTCGTCAGAGACGCTGCCTGGGGTGGCAAGCCAGAGTTAGGACTAGTTGACCAAGGCTGGCTGGACAAGCTGCTCAACCTGTCGAGGATTCCTGGTGTTCGCACTCGCGAACTCGCGTGCCGGGGTGACATCCAGAATTGCATTCAAAGTGAGCACCGTCCCTTTGTTCACTGTTCCATGCCAATACTAACTCTAACATTCATTTCTTATTTCTACCGATCCTCCCGCCGGGTGGAAACCTGACTGCATCAAGAAAAGAGAGAAAATAGCTCAGCAGAAGAGAGAAAAAAGGGCTCTTTCTGCCACCTCGGCTGGTGCCGTGACTGACACCACGCACGCGTCCGCTTCTGCACCTGAGTCCTCTTCTCTTCCTCAAGCGGAGGCTACTGCCACATCAACTGCTGAGCCAATTTCCTCCCCTATCGTTGTTCTTACTCGAGCGTCATCTTCTTGTCCTCCCCTTGCAAGAAAGAAGAAAAGGACTCTCCGCCTTCGCGTTATCGCTCCTATCCGTCCTCCTGTTCAGGTGGTTTTTTCACAAAATTTTCTCTGTCTATGTATTTTGTGTCTGTTTCTTAATTCCCCTATTTCTTTTGCACGTAGGATACCGTTGTTGTTGCCTCTTCTGCTACTCCTTCGCGCGACGGCATGGATTTGTCGAGTATCCTTGACCCTAAGCGACCGCGTCTTAATGAGGACTCAGCTTCAGCGACCGACTTTGCCGCTGGTCAGGAGAGGCAAGGCGGCCTCACCAATACCGGCCCCTTGGCGGGTCATCAAGGCCCTGGTCTGGCAGGGAACGGGGCTACCTCTGCGCCGCTTCACTCTTCTTTTACCGCGTCATCTCCTCCACCTGGCAATCCCTTGGACTTCCTGGAGGATCTTGCAGAGGAGGACTTTCCTTCCCTACCAACCGACGGTTTCAATATTGACGCTGGACCGTCTCATCGTTCCCCTCCGTCCCCTCCTGACGTCTTCTTCATTCCTACTACTGTTCAGACAGTCTCTCCCTCTCTTCCCCCGGTGGACACTCCGCGCATGGTGGCTGACCTAAGCACTATACTCTCTAGCGGAGCCACCACCCATCAAGTTGATTTAAGTAACATTTGCCAGCGCGGGTTCCCAGCATTGGGGGGCGACAACTCCCTAGCGACGTCCGCCTATCTGGCAGGGCATCTGATGTCGGTTGAGGAGGAGGAGCAGGCCTTTCTCTCTGTTGCCGAGGGCGAGCAACTGCAGCAGATAAGGACCCAGCTGTTCTCTAGCTTTCAGGGTTTCCATTACTGGTCTAGGAATGTGACGAGACGAATGAGCTCTCTCCAATCTTCCTCCCAGGAATGGCGTAACACTAATCACCAGCTTTTGGAAGAAATCAGCAAGTACCAAAGGGAACTTCATAAAACTCAAGAGGAGCTGAGGAAGAGTGTTGAAGAGTGACAAAGTGTGGAAACTAGTTTGGGAGTTGCGAGGAAAGAGTTGGAAGAGGCCAAAGGACACCAGGCCGCAGGGGATGCCGCCCTTCAAGCGGAGCAAAGTAAGAATGCCGCTCTTACGGAGGAAACGACGGACAAGTGCAAATGGTTTATGGAACAAACTGCAGGCCTCATGGCCGACTGTTTCATTGAGCGTCACGGCCGCCATTTCTTTGACGCTGATGCCATCATCCGCCTCTTCAAGCAAAAGTCCGGGTTCCTCACGGAAGAGGGCTACCGTCAAGCGAAGAGGCCACGGCATAACGAGGGGGATAGCAGCATGCCAAGGCCGTAAATGTCACTTCTCTTTTGGTCCATCGGGCACCCCGACTTCTTTGTCCTTTTGTGTTTTTGGGCCCTTTGTTTAGACAAGTATCCCCTCTTGTACAAACAGTTTGCACAATTTGCTATCATTTTACTTTATCGATGATCTTTCTCACTTTACTTTCGTTAGCCCTTCTTTCAAAACTGGCTTGCCACCATTGAACTGATGTGGCCTGTGCCTTCGAGCTTCCCTTGCGGGGTCACAACACGCCATGTCGTCGCGCGTTTCTCTCCGCGCAATAGGGTATATCCACTCCTTTCCATTATCTCGTACAGTGCTTGAGACGACTGGATCTCCCCTTTAGACGCTCTGCTTCTCCGCGGCGTCATTATTTTCCAAGTGTTCCATCACTTTGACACTTTACTAAATTTTCTGCACATTTTACTTATAACTTTTGTTAGTAGCGACATATTCCCGAAAAGCCTTAGTTACCTTGGGCCATTGCCGGGCGCGCTCCTCACTTTCTTAGCGCGATCCTTCCGAGACATCGCTTGTGCCGAATTTTCTGCACATTATCACTTATCATTTACATTAGTAGCGACATCTACTAAAATATCTTAATTACCTTGGGGTGTGGGCGCGTATTTCCCCAACTCACTTGGCGCGATTCCGCCCGATGTCGCTCTTGTCACGTACTCTTCCAGCCAAACTTCACCGGGTTTGTCCCTTCCGGTTACTAGCTGGGGTACCGTGACTTCCCGCATTTCTTCAATCGGCCGGGAAGTGCCCCCTCTCAGTGCGCCGCTTGATCAGGGTCAGCCATCACGAGGATAGGACTTTTCACTTCCTCAGCGTTGCCCTCGCACCTCGGAACGTGCCCCTTCATTACGAGGAGCCTATGTTAGCGCTACCCTCATAAGGATAGGATTTTCACTTGCGAGGTGGAGTTTTTATCTTCCCTAGGGTCGTGCCTCACTTAATGATCATCCGCCTATGTGAGCACGGGTTGTCACAAGGATAGGACTTTACACCCCAGGGGAGTCGGGGCATGCCCTCTCTGGGTTTCCCCAGGGTAGGATTTTCACTCCCGACAGTGCTGGAGCGTGTCTCGTCTTAGCGAGCCGCCTGATCAAGGCCGGCCTCACAAGGCCAGAATTTTTCACTTCCAGCACCATATATTTCCAGGATCGCCGGGGCGTGCCTCGTCTTGACGACCCATCTGCATTAGCCCGTTCTGCTCCAAGGCTAGGACTTTTCACCCCCGACATCCTCCTTTCCTTGTTATCTGCACATTACACAGACAGCCAACAAGGAACAAGAAATATTTCCATAACAATTGTTAGACCATGCCCAACGGCATGTCACATTTCATTATTTCAATTTCTAGACCATGCCCACCGACATGTCATATTTCAATTTCTAGACCATGCCCACCGGCATGTCCCATTTCAATTTCTAGACCATGCCCACCGGCATGTCCCTCTTAATTACTAGACCATGCCCGACGGCATGTCCCTTTTCAATTTCTAGACCATGCCCAACGGCATGTCCCTTTTAATTTCTAGACCATGCCCAACGGCATGTCACTTTTATTTTCTAGACCATGCCCAACGGCATGTCCCTTTTCAATTTCTAAACCATGCCCAACGGCATGTCCCTTTTCAATTTCTAGACCATGCCCAACGGCATGTCACTTTTATTTTCTAGACCATGCCCAACGGCATGTCCCTTTTCAATTTGTAGACCATGCCCAACGGCATATCACTTTTATTTTCTAGACCATGCCCAACGGCATGTCCCTTTTCAATTTCTAGACCATGCCCAACGGCATGTCACTTTTAATTACTAGACCATGCCCAACGGCATGTCCCTTTCAATTTCTAGCCCATGCCCAACAGCATGTCACTTTTAATTACTAGACCATGCCCAACGGCATGTCCCTTTCAATTTCTAGACCATGCCCAACGGCATGTCACTTTTAATTACTAGACCAATTCAATTTCTATTTCAAGACAAATTCAATTTTAATTTCAAGACAAATCGACATGTCAAATTCTAGCATGATATAATTTTAATCGAGCAATATTCCAAGAGTTAGGTAAGAGAGTACCATCAAGCGTTTCGAGGTGATACGCTCCCTTTCTGATAACACGAGTGACGCGGTACGGGCCCTCCCAGCTCGAGCTAAGTTTCCACATTCGTTGGCCTGCTGCTCGTTTGTCCCTGAGCACGAGGTCTCCTGCCTTGAGCAGCCGCTCCCTAACATGTCTGTTGTGATACCGCGCCATTCTTCTTTTGTAGTGCATTATTTTCAAGAAGGCTTCCTCGCGCGCCTCAGGCAACATATCAAGGTTAGCACGTAACCTTTCCTCGTTTAACTCCTCCTTGAAATATTCCACCCTTAAGCTTAGGGTGTCAATCTCGATAGGCGTTACTGCTTGGGTACCAAAGGCAATCGCAAAGGGCGTTTCCCCCGTACTAATTTTGACGGTCATGCGGTAAGCCCACATTACATAGGGTAGCTCGTCTGGCCACTTCTTTTTCGACCCCTCAAGATTTTTCTTAATACCGCTCAGTATGCTTCGGTTGGTTACCTCTGCCTGGCCGTTAGTCTGAGGATGCGCCACAGAGGAGAATCTCTGTTCGATCTGGAATTCTTTACATTGCTCTTTGAAGAAGCAGCTGGTAAACTGTGCCCCGTTGTCGCTAACTAGCACGCGAGGCACCCCGAAACGCATGATCACTTGGTGCTTAAAGAAGTGCCATACCTTCTCCGTCGTAATACTGGCTACTGCTTCCGCTTCTGCCCATTTGGTAAAGTAGTCCACTGCCACAATTACAAATTTCAGTTGAGACCTGGCCTTAGGAAAAGGGCCTAAAATATCGATTCCCCACTTGGCAAAAGGACAAGGTGCCACGATCTGAGATATTTCAGTGGTGGGTCGTCGAGGGATTTTGGCAAATTCTTGACACTTATGGCATGATTGCACAAAGTTGTTACAATCCCTGTGAATAGTGGGCCAATAGAATCCTGACCGAAACACCTGTGCGGCCATGGTACCACCCGACACGTACATGCCGCAGATGCCTTCATGAATCTCGCGCAGGGTATGGAGGCCTTCTTGTTCCATTATACATCTTGCGGCCGGGTGCGAGAGACATCTCCGAATTAACTCCCCATCATAATAAGTGCACCTTGCCGCTTGCTTCAGCACTTTTTTCTTCTCTGTACTGTCACTGGGCAGCTCGTCGTGCTTCAAAATTTTTATCACAGGGACCCTCCAGTCCTTTTCAATTTCTTCCACACATAGCGACAGTTGTTCCTCCATGAATGACGGTAATGACCTTTCCTCATAGTACACGCCTTCTGGTATGACAACCTCCTGATTAGCTGCTGCCTTGGCAAGATTATCCGCCTCTGTATTGTCCTCCCGCGGAATGTGTTCGAAAGTAACACACACGCCGCTTTGTTCCATTTCTGCCAATTCCTTTTTCACTTTCGAGAGGTATTGAGCCATGATCGGTTCTCTAGCTTGGGAATGTCCCAAGACTTGATCAATTATCAATTTGGAGTCCCCTCGTATTCTCAACCGTGGGGCTCCTGCTACCAGGTCATTTTCAATTTTAGCGAAAAGGCTTCTTCCTATTCTAAGCCCCGCCAATAACGCTTCATACTCCGCTGCGTTGTTGGACAATGGTTGCAGGATTCTAATGGCGTGCCGCACCTGCACATTATGTGGCCCGATCATGTATATGCCAGCTCCTGCCAGCTCCTGATTTTTGGCGCCATCTACATAGATGACCCATATGTCCGCGGGGGCCTCTGAGGGTGGGACCTTTGCATCACTTTCTTTCTTTTTGAGCGGCTCCGCCGCCTTGTCCCCAGTAAATGTACACTCGGCGATAAAATCTGCCAAAACCTGAGCTTTTACGGATGGCCGAGCTTTGTATTGTAATCCATATTGTTCCAGCTCAATTGACCAAATCAACATCCTCCCCGAGGATTCTGGTTTCCTAAGAATTCTTCTCAAAGGTTGATCCGTGAGCACGATGATTGGATGGGCCTGGAAGTACCTGTCCATCTTCCGTGTGGACTGTAGCAGGGTGAATGCCACCTTTTCAATGTGGGTGTATCGCACCTCGGCATCTTTTAACACATGGCTAACAAAGAACACGGGGCGGTGGGCGTGATTATTCTCCCGGACCAAAACGGCACTGACCACTTCATCCGCGACGCCGAGGTACAAGAATAGGGTGTCGCCCGGCTCCGGTCGTGTTAGTACCAAGTCAGACGACAAGTATGTTTTCAAACCCACGAACGCCTCTTCACACTCTTGTGTCCATCCGAAAGAAGCTTTCTTACGTATGACTTTAAAGAACGGCAAGCACTTCTCGCCCTGCTTAGAGATGAACCACCCTAGAGCAATGACGCGTCCTGTTAACCTCTGAACTTCCTAGAGGGTTCGCGGTGATACCATATCATGGATAGCCTTAATCTTTGATGGGTTCGGCTGGATGCCCTTTTGGCATACCACATACCCCAAGAATTTTCCCATTTGGAATGCAAACGCGCACTTGCGGGGGTTCAACTTTATCTGGTACTTTCTCAGTGTATCAAACACTTCCTGCAAATCGGCCAGATGGTCACTAAAACTTCTGTTCTTGACCAATACATCATCTACGTACGCTTCTACATTTCTCCCGATTTGCTTTTCAAACACTTTGTTGGCCATACGCTGGAAGGTCGCCCCTACATTCTTTAAGCCAAACGGCATTGTCGTGTAGCAGTAGGTGGCCTTCAGAGTTATAAATGCCGTCTTTTCCTCATCTTCCTTGGCCATAGGAATTTGATGATATCCAGAATTGGCGTCCAGGGAACTCAAATATGCGTACCCTGCCGCTTGATCGACCAACTGATCAATCCGAGGGAGCGGATAATAGTCCTTAGGACAAGCGTCATTCAAGTTAGTGAAATCAATACACATGCGCCAGTCTCCGTTGGGCTTGTGGACTAAGACGGGGTTGGCCAACCAAGTGGGGTATTGAACTTCTCGGATGAATCCTGCGTTCAGCAGCTTTACTACCTCCTTATCAATCACCGCCGCCTTTTCCGTGGAGAATGCTCGCCGCTTCTGTTGAACTGGCGTGGCACGCGGGTCAACGTTGAGTCGATGCTCAGCCACTTCCCTAGACACGCCAGGCATGTTCGCCGATTTCCACGCGAACTCTCCTTTGCACTTGTTCAACAGCCGGGCTAATTGTGCTTTCTCCTCAAGGGTCAACTTATCACTGGCCTGGAAACTCGCCTTATCATTACCTTGGATGGGGATGGATACCATCGCATCCACTGGCTGGGTTCGCCTCTCATCCCTTTGCTCATAAGGATCCGCTGTCACACACATATATTGATCACAGCTTTTTTGAATCATGAGCGAATAACACTCGACGGCTAGCTTTTGATCACCCTTCCCAAGAGGGGTATTTCATCCTGAGGTGTTTCTGAGATACCGCCGCCCCAAAACGATTGAGGAACGGCCGCCTTAGAATGGCATTATACGATAGGATGAGATCCACAACCAAGAACATCAACTCTTCTGACCGTTTCGACGCATCTTCTCTAAAATACACAGGCAACATTGCGACTCCAATTACAGGTATAGGGATGCCGTCCACTCCAATAATTGGTTTCTTACAAGGCGCCAGTTCACCAGCAGGGCGTTTCATGAGATTATATGCTTCCAACGAAAATAAGTTTACCGCACTGCCGTTATCAATGAGGGTCCTTCGCACACCATTGCTCCCAACAACCGGTGTGACTACTGGCGCGTCATTATGAGGGAAGACAACGCCCTTCTCGTCTTCTTCCGAAAACGATATTACCATCCTGTCCAGTGCATCGATCACTCCTTTTTTTACAGGCTGGCTTTCCCGTTTTCGCTTCTCTCTTGCCACGAGTGTTGCTGGGGTAATCTCATCCAGGAACGACGCGCCCCCAGCGATAATGTTAATGATGGGGATGTCCTCGTCATACATCATTAGTGCTTCTTTCCCCTTGGCCTCAGAAGTCCCACTGCCCCCAAGGGGGGGAGCCAATTGATGGTCACCTAACGCCCCATGCGGAGGGTCGCTCTTGGTTTTGTCTCTCATACGAGTGGCGAATTCTCCGAGATAGCCTTCTTCCAACAGGCGCTTTATTGCTAACTTCAATTCCCTGCATGCCTCTGTAGAATGACCCTTAACCTTATGGAATTTACAAAAAGCGTTTTCCCTTCCTCCCATGACCACCCCTGGCTTCACAGGAGCTGGATAGCGGATCGGCAGGTTCCGCTGCTGAATGATGGCTAAGATTTCCGCTCGTGGGAGTGTAAGGGGAGGAAGGTCGGGATCGTACGTTCGACCCTTAGGGGGATCCCCCTGTCGCTGAACATTAAGACCGTCGCCCCTTCCTCTAGAGTAAGTACCCTTCGGGCGATTCGACGCCTTGGGGATGTAATCTTTCCGCTGGGTGTATTCGTCACCCGGACGGGTGTCGTGGGTCATACTGCCTTGAGCCGTGGGAGCAGGAGGGGCGTTCTGGGGCGTATCCCGTATCCTGTTTCTATATTCCTCTTCTTCCATTCTCGCATAATTGTGAGCCTTCAACCTTAACGCGTCTAAAGTTGTTGGGGATCCACCATCAGCGTATCTCTCAGCTTCCCATATCCACAATTCCGCTTCAACACTTCTATGGCGAAATCAATAGTAATACCGGGAGTTAACGACATTTCTATATCAAAACGACCAAGATAACTATTCAAAGACTCCTCTGGTTTTCTACATATATCAAACAAGGTTGCTGTAGACTTTCGAATGGGGATAGCTGTGCTGAAGCGACTCTTAAACTTGGCCTCCAGTTGCGGGAAATTATCAATTGATGAGCAGGAAGTCCTTCAAACTAGAGGCGAGCTACTCCTGACAATGTCATAACGAATATCTGACACAACGCCGCGTCATTGTGCGTTTGAAACTGGACAAAATCCTTCACCTTATTAAGATGCGAGATGGGGTCTTTGGTACCATCGTATGATTCTGTGGGGCGCTTAACATGTCGGCTGACCCTGTGGTGCCTTACACGGTGGGTGAAAGGATGACCAGCGGTGTCGTCCAAGATCTCATGATCATGACGAGGAGGAGACATGTCCAAGTGTCGCCTGTGCCCTCGAGGCTCTAAGGTACGTTGCTGTCTGGGAGACCGGCTACGACTCCTAGGCGAACGGGTTTGTCGCCTCCTACTGCCTGATCTCTCACTCCGCTCCATAGATACCTCCCTACCGGCTCCCTCTCTCCTGCCATCCCAACGCTCTCTGTATTCATCTACCAGTCGCTCCACTTGGGAGATAGGAATCCACGGTATGTAGTGTTCCTCCTGTCCATCTGCCAGTCGTGCAAAGCTGAATGACATGTTTATCGCAGGTGAGGTCAAAGGGACGCTCTCCTGGCGACGAGGTGATACTGGTCGATCAACGACAATAGACGGAGTGAAAATAACTCGAGGAGACACACCTGATGTCGCTGCACTAGAAGTAGGGCCTGTGGCCATCCCAATTAAATAGTCCAAGTGGGCATGAAGAGCTAACATCGAGCTTACCGACGGAGTAGTAGGGCCATCCATCCTAGAACTTACAAGAAGAGGGGCGGAGTGACTGGATCCGCTCGTGTGAGAAAATGGGGCGCCCATTGAGGAAATAAGTGAACCCATTTGAGGAAACGGGGTGCCCATTTGAGAAAACGAGGTGCCAGCTGTCAGCCCGAAAAGAAAGTCTGTCTGCACAGAGGAAGTTTCACGTGATGTGACATATGTACTTGATGAAGACGTGGAAAAAAGTTCCCTACGCGCGTGAACCCCACGAGTATGAGGGGGCGTGGATTCTGAATCTGAAGCCATGATCCTTCGACTCTCAGAAAGAACAGAGCTTGGTTACTAAGGAAAACTCACTTAATTAACCAACGCTCTCAATGAAAGCACCACTTGATAAGAGTCCAGGGGATACTAAGCAGGATCGGCCTGATCTGGGCTGGTCGGGAACACCGTACTGGGGTCTTTGTCACCTGCAAAGCGCCGGAGGGGGTCTCCGGCGTAAACACTCCGATGCCAAAGTCAGTGCAGGTAGTCAAAATGGCAGGGGTTCAGTACGCTATCTTAGGCTTACCCTCTTGTCTGAAAAGGTGGGGGTATTTATAGGCAAAGGACGGAGTGTACCGACAGGGGATGGGAATAGTCCCTGGCAGGTGTCGCTGGGGTGATATATGCCGCTGGGGTGGCCTTGCGTGACGTCATGTGGGATGACGTCATAGATGACCTGGGATGGGATGTCGCCGTACAGATGCAGCGTGAGAGCCCCCCGCTGATGTTGACCATCCCAGGGTCGGTCGCCAGGCTAAGGGCGGTCAGAACAGGGCCTCGTCTCCCGCGGCGGGTATAGTATGCTTGCCGGGTCACCCGGCGGGGTAGTGGAGATGCCACTTCTATGGTATCGATAGTTATCACGAGGAACCCACTTTTGGAACAAGATAGTTGGAGCTATATTCAAGAGGTATGGAATCACTCATCGAGTGTCTACTGCTTACCACCCACAGACAAACGGCCAAGCAGAAGTCTCAAATAGACAGATCAAATCCATCTTGGCCAAGACAGTCAACCCCTCGAGAAAGGATTGTAGCCAGAGGTTGGATAAGGAACTTTGGGCCTACAAAACCGCTTACAAAACACCCATTGGGACGACTCCGTTCAGAATGGTGTATGGTAAGGCATGCCATCTGCCTGTTGAGCTGGAACACAAGGCATATTGGACCATCAGACGCATTAACATGGACATGGAAGCTGCTGGAGAATAGAGGAAGTTAGACATCCATGACCTGGAAGAGTTGAGAAATCAGGCCTATGAGAACTCGAAAATCTTCAAGGCAAAGACAAAAGCATATCACGACAAAAAGATTAGCAAGAAGGAATTCTTTATCGAACAAAAAGTTTTACTTTATGATTCTAGATTTAGAATATTTTCTGGAAAATTAAAAACTAAGTGGAATGGACCTTTTGTAATAACCGATATTTTTCCTCATGGTGTAGTGAACATTAAGAACTCTAAGACAGGGATTGAGTTTAAGGTTAACGGGAAAAGACTGAAGCTCTACTTCAAAGAACTGTGTTCCCATATAGTGGAAGAAGAAATGGTGGAAGAAACTCCACTAAATAAGGAGTAACAAAGTCAAGGAACTCCTGTGTCTAGTCTAGGACAATAACTAAGGGCGCTGCTCGGGAGACAACCCATGTTTTTGATTTTTTGTTTATATTAAAACTCTAATTTAGTTTGATTCGCTCTTGTGTTTTCTAGTCAGGAAGCAAGGGGATGCCAAGGACGTCCGCCTTGGTCAAGAAACAGAAACACTCTTGGTCAAGAGAGTTGGTTTCTACCTCGTAGTCCGCAGAAAGTATAAAAGGAAAAGGGAAACAGAGCACTACTCCCACTACTCCCACAACTCTCAAACCCTCAAAACGCTTCAGCAACATCTCGTCTCCCACTACTTCCAACACTCCTTCGATTTACAATGGCATGATCCAATACCTTCGACACCCCCATTGATCAAGAGCCCCAAGGTTCGCCGTCTGTTGTCCAAACAGAGGTGCCGAAAGACACCTGGGATGCAGACCAACCTAGTCGCTACGTTCTAGTGGCGGCAGGATCATGACTATGGTATCGCGCCAGACCCAAAGAATCATGGATACCAGTGGACACGGAAGCTGCTGAGACCGTTTTTTCCCTATTTCAAAGAATCCAGAAATGTCGTTTCGAGACCTAGACGTTGGGGGTCGCTGAAGAAAGTCGAAGAAAGAGCAGAGAGGATATGCCTCAACCCTTCCCTCAACCCTTCATGGCCAGGAAGACTCATATTTTGGCCCATTCTATGGGTCAAACACCTACCACCACAACAGCAGCAACAACCACCGTCGCTGGACCTTCTTCCTCCTATGATGGAAGTAGTCAAGAAAGGAGTCCTCAAGTTACCGGATGCAGGAGTAATCTTTGCAATTTCTGATAGCGATTGGGTTTCCCCTGTGCAGGTAGTTCCGAAAGAGCGGGATTACTGTGATAGAAAATAAGGATGGCAAGCAAGTGCCAACGAGAGTTCAGAATAGGTAGAGGGTCTGCATTGATTACAGGCGCCTCAATAATATGACCAGGAAAGATCATTTTCCCTTGCCTTTTATTGATCAAATGCTTCAAAGGATAGCAGGTAAATCTCATTATTGTTTTCTCGATGGTTACTCAGGATTTCACCAAATTCCTATAACACTTGAGGATCAAGAGAAAACAACTTTCACTTCCCCTTTCAGAATATTTGCATACAAAAGAATGCCCTTTGGCTTGTGTAATGCTCTTGTAACTTTTCAGAGATGCATGGTTAGCATCTTTTCTGATTTCGTAGAAAAGAGTATAGAAGTTTTTATGGATGATTTCACCGTATATGGAGATTCTTTTGATCACTATCTAAAAAACCTTGAAGCAATTTTGAACCGATGCATTGAAACTAATTTAGTTTTAAACTTTGAAAAGAGTAACTTTATGGTTAACCATGGCATTGTTCTAGGCTATGTGATTTTAAGGTAGACCAAGCAAAGATAGATGTTATCAAAGATCTGCCTTACCCCTCTTCTATTAGAGAGGTTCATTCTTTCCTTGGCCATGCAAGGTTTTACAGGCGCTATATCAAGGATTTCTCCAAGGTGGCAGAACCCATGTGCAAACTACTTCAGAATGACGTGGAGTTTGATTTTAATGAAGCTTGCAAAAAGGCCTTTGACAAGCTGAAAGAAAAGCTTACTACAGCTTAGGGGTAAGATCGGATCTGTGGATCCGACCGATCCAATCCGATCCGAAAGCATATCGAACAGAAATCGGATCAACCTGTCAGAATCTGATCATTTTCGGATTCCGACAGTCAGATTATCGGAATCCGACGGATTCTGATAATCCATATCCCTAATTATTATGTGTACCCAACTCAACCGGCCAACCTTAAGTTCCTAATTCGCTGCCTCCTCTCCTCTCGCCTCGACAATCCACACCAACCATCAAAGATTCAAAACCACATTCAACCTCATCCATCTCCGCCGCACCAAATCCCAATCCCAAACCCAACCACCACCGGCCACAACCCCACAATCCGATTTCAATCAGCCATTAATCAACCCATCCTCATCATCAATCCAAATCTCAGCTGGCTGCATCACAACCAAAACCCAGTCCGGTCGTCGAAAATAAGAAAAAGAAAAGAAATAGAAATAGAGAAGGGGAGAGTGAGATTGCCGGAGAAAGAGAGAAAATAAGAAAGAAAAATAAAGAAAAAAGAGGGAAAAGGAGAGAGAGAGATGTCGTGGTGACTCGTGAGGAAGGAATGAGGAAAGAAAGAAATAAAAAAATAGAAAGAAAGAAAGAATAGGAAAGTGAGGCGCAGGAAAGAAATGAGGAGTAAAAAATAGAAAAGAGAGATGAGAGAATAAAAAAAGAAAGAATAGGAAAGAAAAGAGAATGGGTCGTGTAGCCCAACACAAAATAAGAGAGAAAAATGGGTCACGGCCCAACACAAAAAAGAATGTCATTGTCGGGAAAATCCAAAAAAAATCCAAAAATTCGACTGAACCGATCCTATTCCGAACTCATCGGATACGTTTCAGATTTCCTAACAAAAAATCTGAAAAAATCTGATTCAAAATTATCCAAATCTGAACTTATCCTATCCGAACTCGTCGGATTCCGATCCAAAATTCGAATTCTCACCCCTACTATAGCCCCTACTATTAAAATGCCATACTGGAGTTTACCCTTTGAAATCATGTGCGATGCTAGCAACTCAACAGTTGGAGAAGTACTTGGCCAAAGGAAAGGAAAGGAATCGCATGTCATCTATTATGCATCCAAGATGCTGGATGAAGCTCAGAAAAACTACACAACGACAGAGAAGGAGTTATTTGCTATCATATTTGCACTAGATAAGTTTAGACCTTATTTATTAGGAACTAAAGTTATCATTTTCTCTAACCATGCAGCTTTAAGGTATCTCTTGACCAAGAAAGAAGATAAGCCGAGGCTGATTTGATGGATACTTTTGCTCCAGGAATTCGACCTTGAAATTAGGGACAAAAAGGGACGAGAGAACCTAGAAGCGGAAAATCTGAGTAGGTTGATAAGCAAAGAGACAGAGCCTGTAGTTGATGAGTTCCCCGATGAGAATCTACCTTGTAAAAGGGTTACTTTTATGGTACCACCACATCGCAAACTACTTAGCCAAGGGTAAATACTATGGTGAGTTAACTTCTTTTCAGAAAGCCAAAATTAAAAGAGACTCAAGGAATTATATCTAGGATGAGCCTTACATGTGAGGAATAGGGCCAGATCAATTGCTAAGAAGGTGTGTACAATTAAATAAAATTCCTTCCGTCTTATATCATTGTCACACTTCTCTTAACGGTGGATATTTTAGTAGGAAGAAAAATACCTATAAGGTTTTAGAAGTAGGTTTCTATTGGCCCACTTTATTTAAAGATAGCAAAAGATTCTGCAAAGAATGTGAAGAATTCTAGAAAATAGGTAATATTAGTGATAGAAGTCATATACCTATGAATCCTATAATGTCATGTGAAATATTTGATCTCTGGGGTATTGATTTTATGGGGCCTTTTTTCCCAATTCTGGAGGTAATTCTTACATTCTGTTAGTTGTTGATTATGTCCCTAAATGGGTAGAGGCTAAAGCCACTCGAACAAATGATGCTAAAACTATTATATCCTTCTTTAAATCTAACATTTTGACTCGGTTTGGAGTTCCTCGTGGGATCATTAGCGATCGAGGAACCCACTTTTGGAACAGGATAGTTGGAGCTATATTCAAGAGGTATGGAATCACTCATCGAGTGTCTATTGCTTACCACCCACAGACAAACGACCAAGCAGAAGTCTCAAATAGACAGATCAAATCCATCTTGGCCAAGACAGTCAACCCCTCGAGGAAGGATTGTAGCTAGAGGTTGGATAAGGAACTTTGGGCCTACAGAACCGCTTACAAAACACCCATTAGGACGACTCCATTCAGAATGGTGTATGGTAAGGCGTGCCATCTGCCTGTTGAGCTGGAACACAAGGAATATTGGACCATCAGACGCATTAACATGGACATGGAAGCTGCTGGAGAACAGAGGAAGTTAGACATCCATGACCTGGAAGAGTTGAGAAATCAGGCCTATGAGAACTCGAAAATCTTCAAGGCAAAGACAAAAGCATATCACGACAAAGAGATTAGCAAGAAGGAATTCTTTATCGAACAAAAAGTTTTACTTTATCATTCTAGATTAGAATATTTTCTGGAAAATTAAAAACTAAGTGGAATGGACCTTTTGTAATAACCGATATTTTTCCTCATGGTGTAGTGAACATTAAGAACTCTAAGACAGGGATTGAGTTGAAGGTTAACGGGAAAAGACTGAAGCTCTACTTGAAAGAACTGCGTTCCCATATAGTGGAAGAAGAAATGGTGGAAGAAACTCCACCAAATAAGGAGTAACAAAGTCAAGGAACTCCTGTGTCTAGTCTAGGACAATAACTAATGGGCGCTGCTCAGGAGACAACCCATATTTTTGATTTTTTGTTTATATTAAAACTCTAATTTAGTTTGATTCACTCTTGTGTTTTCTTGTCAGGAAGCAAGGGGATGCCAAGGACGTCCGCCTTGGTCAAGAAATAGAAACGCTCTTGGTCAAGAGAGTTGGTTTCTACCGCGTGGTCCGCAGAATGTATAAAAGGAAAAGGGAAATAGAGCACTACTCCCACTACTCCCACAACTCTCAAACTCTCAAAACTCTTCAGCAACCTCTCGTCTCCCACTACTTCCAACACTCCTCCAATTTACAATGGCATGATCCAACACCTTCGGCACCCCCATTGATCAAGAGCCCCAAGGTTCGCCGTCTGTTTTCCAAACAGAGGTGCCGAAAGACTCCTGGGATGCAGACCAACCTAGTCGCTATGTTCCAATGGCGGCAGGATCATGACTATGGTATCGCGCCAGACCCAAAGAATCATGGATACCAGTGGACACGGATGCTGCTGAGACAGTTTTTTCCCTATTTCAAAGAATCCAGAAATTCTATTTCGAGACCTCGACGTTGGGGGTAGCCGAAGAAAGCCAAAGAAAGAGCAGAGAGGATATGTCTCAACCTTTCCCTCAACCCTCTATGGCCAGGAAGACTCCTATCTTTGCCCATTCTATGGGTCAAACACCTACCACCACAACAGCAGCAATAACCGCCGTCGTCGGACCTTCTTCCTCTTCTACGGAAAGATAGAGAAAAGGGAAAGCACCCATGGTGGACACCCCAGACCAAAACTTGAGTCCCAAGGCTAGCTAGAGCCTCTAATCGATTCTAGCTCAGGTAACTTACCACTTCTCCCTTCTCCCTCTCAATATAGGGGATGGTTGTGCTTTAGCTTTGAGGTAGAGAGGATTACCCTTATTAATCTCCTGGAGAAAAGTACAATCACTCCTTGTATTGTGCTTGATCATAACCTAATGTATAGCTTAGGATTGCATGTTAGGCTTAAGCAGATGGTCAATGTCATAGGTTGCGGACCTATTTTCTTCCCCACTAACCCTGTATTTTATGAGTTTGTCTTTGAGTTCTACTCTACCTTTTGGCTTGCTGGCTATAAGTTAGAAGCAGAGCCTGGTGAACGTCCCAATGTCTATGGGGGGTGCATAGTTAATTTTAGGTTGTGTGGTAAGTGGCACCACTTGAGTCTGCATCAATTTGATGTCATGCTATATTTTCTGCATAACTATAAGGATCAGCCCAGCTAGTATCCTTCTACCTTCTATGAGATCCCCCTAGGTTAGGATGCCACCAGAGTCTATAGGACTCTAATCAAAGACCCTGAGGTTGTGTTCACTGAGGAGTCCAACGCCTCCAAGATGTGTGACCCTGCCCTCAGAATCCTCCATAGGATCCTCTCTATTTCTTTCTTTGGTAAAACAAAGAAACCTAGTGTCCTATCTAGGGATGAGCTTTTCATCCTTTGATGCCTGAAGAATGGGTGTAGGGTGAGTTTGGGTTACTGGATAGCCAAAGAGGCTCATCACTCAACAACCCACATGGCCTTGGTGCCCCTTTTGACTAGACTTGCATATAAATCAGAGAGTTTTAATCCTGCTATTTCCCTCAATGAATGCCCTGCTCATAAACTGCTTGATCTTAGAGCACTTGACTAAATGGAAATTTTCCATTTGGAGCAAGGTATTGTTTGTTACAATGCAGGTACTACTCCAAGGGTGCAGAGTATTTTTGGGAGCTTTGCAGGACCATTCCAGCTAGCACCTCTGGGATCAGCCCAGGACCGGGAGAAGAAGAGAGACTGGCAGCAGAAGCAGCTGCTAGGCAGAGAGCAACCCCAGCTGAACATCAAGATGACTAGGATGTTTCTCTTGGCCAACCACGAGGCCAAGTGTAGCCAGGCGTTTCCTCTTTTTCCCCAGCACCTTCACAGGAGCTTTTTGCTCTTCTGGCTGAACAAAGGAGAACCAATTCCCTCCTCCTATCCCTGCAAGACATCCAAGAGAAATCCTACACCCTGAACCAGAACATTTTGGACTCCTTACTCCTCCTGCACAACAAGATTGATGAATCTCACGCACCAGTCCCTCTCATGCCCTCTGGATCTACCCCCCATATCCCCACTAATTCAGACTAGGAGTCTGAATGACTACCCCCAGGTCATATCTTTTATTTTCTTTTTGTATACATCTCTGATTTTATTTTTATTGCTATTTTTTTATGTTTTCTGTACTGTCTCTCTCACATTGAGGAAAATGTGTCCAATAAGTTTGGGGGAGGGGTTTTATATTGTTATGTGTGATTTTATTGTTTTGAGTGTTTTACTTGTTTTTGCATGAGTTAGATTTAATTTTTGTAAATTTTTGGTCTGTTTTAAATTTTTTCTGCATGATTTCCTTTGGATTTTTGTGTGTTTTTAGGAATAGACACTTGCGTGATCTATGTTCTTACTGTGAGTGCATGAAAACCAAACCCATGATCTACTTGAAATTTTACTTCAACACTCAAAATACTTAGACACTTAACAAATTTGATCCATGCTTTATTAACAAGGCAACCATTGTGTAACATGTTTAATGTTAGAAACTCTCACTTCTCACTACAGAACCATGATCAGTTAACTTAAAACTTGAGATGATCTTTGAAGGAACTGTCTTGGTCAAGCAATTGACCATGTTATTTTCTGTCTTGACCAAGTGAATAATTGATTAGTCTAATTGATAGACAGAGTTGTTAGTCTTTTAATTCCGCACTTCTTATAGAGTCTTTATTCCCTTGCATATTTGTGTGGACACTACCTAAAACTAACGGGGTTGCACGGTGTTGGTGATTCGGCACCATCACCCGTTAAATAGACGAAACTCTCCGAAGTACATCTAGCTAATCCCTTACAAACGAGCCGAACAAGCTAGGAGGGAGGTGTCCATTACTTGAGCTCTATGTGTTTATTTTTATGCAAAAATAAAAAGGTAAGAAAGCACTACAAAAGACTCTAAAGCGAGCAAAAGAAAAACAGAAGAAAAAAAAATAGTGTTGCAAAAGACTCCAAAGTGGGCGAAGAAAAGATCTCAATGCAGATATGACATGGCAACAATCTGTGCTTACATGTTTTATTTTCTATTTAATGTGTCCACACTCGCTTGTGTCAGCAACTCTTATATCTTTTGGACTTGTTGATAGGCGTAGAAAAATCGAATGAATGTGTTCCTCCATTAGCTTCTTGAGTCTTGAGTTAACTGTTCTTAGTTTTGTTGTGAAGAGTGAGATATTCCTGGGCATTGAACAGACCTTATTAATCTAGGATGGATTGGAGGAGTTGAGTGTCCATGTATTTTCCCTATTGAGATGATCCTTTGAGTTGAACATGAGTTGCTATTTTTAATTTTTGTTTTAGCATGTTACTGCATGTTTTATGTGTTTTGTGCGTTTTATACTTGGGGGCAAGCATTAGATTAAGTGTGGGTAGGGGGGTTGATTGATCTCTAATTGTGGTGGTTTTTACCACCTATTCTCTTGCAATTTTGAATGGTATGTTATTGATTTTGTTGTGAGTCATTCGATTATTGTAGGAAAGAGCCTTGGAGAGGCAAGGAACAAAAATGAGGAGAATTAGGCATGACTCTGGGCGGATTTGGAGCAGGCAGACTCTTGGCTACATTCTTGACCAAGACTGGACACGAGCATCTCTCTTGACCAAGACAAATTACGCTTGGCCAATCCATCACCTGGAGAAATCTTCAGAGCAGACAGCGGATTAAAGGCGCTGGCAGATGATTTTCTTGCCCTGATGATTGAGAGCGTTAATCACGGACGAATTGAAGATGCGCCATGCTGTTTCATTTTGATAAGATTACTTTGTGAGGAAGAGGGAAATTCAAATACAATATAGATTTGATTAGGATATGATTTTCTTTTATTTTCAGTGATTAGCTATTTTCTAGGGATATATATACTTTCCTTAGGGATTTGAGAGGGGGTCGGCCGATGTTTGGTTTTGGAACCTCTTTTCTCTGATTTTTTCTACTGCCATTTTTTATTTACACTCTGCTCCTTTGGCAACAAAGGATTTTCATATTTTTCAATACATTGTTATTTTCCTTTCAATTATGAGCATGAGTATCTAAGTACATCTTTCTTAGTAGAGGCATTTTAAGCATGAGTTTGAGTATGCATGAGACCTAATCGATCTTATCATTCTTTGAATCTATATTTAATCAATCTCATAATCATTTCTAACGTATTTCCATTTGATATTAGATCTGGCCAATTTAGTGTTAAATAGGTAACACAACAATCATTTCTCTTTGCCATGGATTAATTACTAAGAGAATTAAAGTAGACACCTAAGCGCTAGTGGAACATCCATGAAATGGTAGGGAGAAAGGTTAATCATATCCAATCTCGATTGACGCCTGAGGATACTATTCCCCTGGTCATTCATAAGCCAATCCAGTAAACCCTTTAACTAGTAAGGTGTTGGTTGGTTAGTGATACGATCGCGCCGATCGCATCGCGTACGCGAAGCCGACGCCAAAATATCGTAGCACTTATGCTCCAACTTTTACGCTACGAGGAGGAGCACCCAAAGTCTAAGGACCAATGGAATTCGTGCATACAAATCCAAGGACCAATGGAGAATGTGTGCATAAACTCCATTCAGCCCAAGACCAGCAGCAGCAGCCCAAACGCTAGCCAGGGCCCACCGTCCAGCCCAGCCCAACATGCAGCAAGCAAGCAGCAGCCCATCATCGCGTCCAGCAAGCAGCAAACCAACCCACTCCCACGCCCAGCAGCACAACGGCGTCGTTACAAGCTACAGCCTTTGCGTCCGCACGACGCAGCCCACCCACGCCCCACTCGCCCTCACCTTGCGCATGACCAGCAGCACGATCTCCTCACGTCCAGCTGGCAGCATCAAAAGTGGCCAGCGCCATTTCCTTGGCCATTAATTCAAGGATTTTTAGCTATAAATAGATGTCTTTATTTTCCTTTAAAGGTGCTTTTTGATCATTGATAAACACTCAATCTTGAAGCCAATTTTAGTTAATTAGTTCTTGTAATTTCTTACTTTCTTTCCCTAAATTTCTTGTAAACTTTCGATCGTAAGCTAGCAAATTCATTGCAAGTTTGAGTTCGATATTTCAAGTATATTCAATATAGAAAGGTTGCTCGTTCTTCGTTAATGAGAGAGTTTTCTTGAATTTACTTGTTCATATTATCATCCATATTTCACTTCTAAAATTCCCGATTCAAGAACCATTAATCTTGAATTAAAATTCCCTTATTTTTCCATACACCTTTCTAAAATTCATACATCTTTCCCTTACAAATTCCCGCTGCGCCTATCTCCTGAAGTCATCAATCCTTCATCCATCAATCATCCGAGCCATCCTTAATAGAGACTAGTTCCTTGCAATTTAACATCGAAGGATCCTAACACGTAGTAGCGGAGCTCGGCTGTCTCTAAGGTTGGTAAACGTTAAATTCGCAAATTAATTCCTTTTTTCCATTTTTCCGAATTCATTACTCCTTCGTCTTGTCCATTGTATAATTTTTTCCACTAACGCAAATTTTATTTTCTTTGTTATCTATTTGTGATCCGAGCGTCCCTTCACTTGTGATAAAAAAAAAAGAGATAAAAAATATATATATATATATATCTATTGTGTATATATATATATAACAAAAAAAAAAGATCGACACAAGTCAAAAGCAAGGGGCAAGATCGCTAGGTAAGCTTTTTCAACACTTGACGTGGACTTAAATTGGACAAGTCAAGCTTTTCTTTCGGCTTCCTAAACAACAACCCTTTTGCGCCATTCTTCATTTGAGTCTTTGTAAGTTTTCCATTATTGATTCCACATCTTTTCTACTCCAAATTAAGGTAAGTACATAACTTCACTTTGTTCGTGTTATTTACCTTAATTTTCCATACCTTCTTTGTGTACCGAATTTTCATTGTGTGTCACTAAAGTGCTCATCATTCTTTGAGTCTTTAAACTAAAATTGGCATTAACTTTGTTTTTGTGTGATTTTGGTGAGAACAATAGAGAGAAGAGTGTAAACACGTGAGGGAGGGTACTAACAAACACCTTTTAGTTCCCCTTTGTGTTTATTTTCTTTGTGCAGGTACACATCATGTCCAACGACCCTACCATTACTGAAGAACATTCGGAAGTACCACCCCCACCGCCCGATCCAAACATGAGCCACATTAGCTCCATATTGGAGAAAATGATGGCTAGGCTCGAGGCCATCGAAACTCGACAAGCCTAAATACCCCCACCACTACAAACACCACTACTACAAAGAACCCCTACATTTCCCCACTTCCAACAAAGAACCCGATCCACCGATCCAAGGAATCAACTCCTATATAGTCCTCCCTTCAATAACAATACTGAAGGTATCTATGCCCATACTGATAGCAGTGACAATGAGGAGGATCGCAAATCACACAACCGCCCACCCCTTAACATGCCTCACACATCCCAGCCACTAATGCCACCTCTCCTAAACCGACATCGAAATAGCACGTCTAATCGAGGACCCAGTATCCCACTTCACCAGGCGAACTCCTACGTGCCGCCACCAATACATCCAGCCGTGTCCAACCCATACATTTAATCACGTCAAACGCCTTTCTTTGACGCACCACGACACGAACCTCTAAGGGAGGCTCGAAGGGCACCTCGACATGAGGAACGGTATGATAATACTTCCAATCTTAAATTGTTTATTCCATCTTTTGAGGGTAAAGAAGACCCCGATGTTTATTATGAATGGGAAAGTAAGATGGAAAGGATATTTACCTGTTACCCTTACTCGGAAGAAAAGAAATGTCGTCTGGCTGTTGTTGAGTTCACAGGTTTGGCCATACAGTGGTGGGAGAGAGTCTTGGTCAATCGGAGATTGGATGGTGAACCACCAATAACGACTTGGACTGAATTGGTGGAGGAGATGCAGAGACGGTTTGTGCCAGTCTTCTACCTCCGAGATTTGCATCAGAAACTCCAGCGGTTGTATCAAAGAAGTAGAAGTGTCACGGAGTTTTACCATGAGATGTTATCCATGTTGACACGATTGGATGTACGAGAGAGTAGTGAGGCCACCATGGCCCGATTTCTCGGTGGTCTTCATAAGGAAATATCACAACAGTTAGACTTCCTTCCCTACAATACACTCGAGGAGATGTATCACCAAGCCCTAAAACTAGAACGCCAAGTAAGCTCTAAACCCCGAAACTTTGTCAATACTACTACTCCAAACTCTGTGACAAATACCAAAAAGCCTTAGCAAACAAACACCTCTAAAACGAACTACCCAAAACCAACTGATTCCCGACCAAACTACACCAAATCACCCGACCCCAAGCCATACACGTCCCAAAATACCTCCACAACACCAAACACAAACCAAAGAACCCCAAGCCGATCAATTGAGTGTTTCAAATGCGGCAATAAAGGACACATGAGAGCCGAATGTCCAAACCGTCGCATCATCTTGGTTCGAGAAGGAGGGGAGATAGTAAGTGAAGACGAGGAATCTGAGAGGGAAGAAGAAGCCGAATTTGAGGAAGAAGACCAGTACGCCCCTTTAGAGATTCCCCGAAGCCTGGTTGTTCGACGGACTTTGAGTATGCAAGCCCGGGCAGATGATGAGGCCTTGGAACAGAGAGAGAACTTGTTCCATACAAGGGGTGTAGCTGATGGAATGGTTATGTCGATCATCATTGATGGTGGGAGCTGTGTTGATGTGGCTAGCACCTTGTTGGTTCATTCGCTTGGATTATCGACGACCAAGCACCCACACTCTTACGTCTTGAACTGGTTCAACGATGGAAGTTCGATCAAGGTAGTCAAGCAAGTAAGAGTCAAGTTTCAGATTGGAGAGTACATGGACGAGCTAGTGTGTGACGTCGCTCCCATGCAAGACAGCCACCTTCTACTTGGCCGACCGTGGCAGTTTGATCGCCATGCCATTCATGACGGTTTTCGCAACACCTACCGGCTCACTCACGGCGACCGCAAATTCATGATACCACCACTCGCACCTAGTCAGGTATACGAAGACCAAATCAAGCTTGAAAAAATGAGTGCGGTCTTCGATATTTCAATTTCTTTGCTTAAAAAAGAGGGAAAGAGTGGAGTGAAAAATATAAGCGGTGAGAGCATTCAAAATAGCCTGCAAGAAAAAAGTGAGCTTGCGAAAAGAGGAGAGAAAAAGGAAGGAAAAAGTGGAAACACACAGCTAGGAAAAAATGAGCTAGCTAGCGAGGTTCCGAGGGGAACGAGAGAAGAGAGAAAAGTGAGTCTCATGGGAAGATCTAGGGATGTGAGACGTGCACTTGTTGCGCAAAAACCCATTATTTTTCTCTGTTTCCGTGGCTTGAGTGCGGAAACATCTAACACTAACCCCGTTTCCTCTTCTCCTACTTTTGTGTCTTTGATGGCAGGTTTTCAAGACGTGTTTCCTGATGAGTTACCCGAAGGGCTACCACCCATCCGAGGGATCGAACACAAGACCGATTTGATCCCCGGTGCACCTATGCCTAACCGCCCAGCTTACCGGTGCAATCCGATGGAAACCAAGGAGTTGGAGACTCAAGTCGAGGCGCTTCTCGCAAAAGGTTATGTCCGAGAAAGCCTTTCCCCGTGTGCCGTTCCGGTGATCCTCGTTCCAAAGAAAGACAGTTCGTGGCGTATGTGCATGGATTGCCGAGCCGTCAATAAGGTAACCATTAAATACTCGCACCCCATACCTAGACTTGATGATATGCTAGATAAACTCAGCCATGCTACAATATTTTATAAAATTGATTTGGCTAGTGGATATCATCAAATCCGTATGCATGAAGGAGACCAATGGAAAACTGCTTTCAAAACTAAATTTGGTCTTTATGAATGGTTAGTTATGCCTTTCGGATTAACAAATGCTCCTAGCACATTTATGCGTTTAATGAATCATGTGTTGCGTGACTTTATTGGTAAGTTTGTTGTTGTCTATTTTGATGACATATTGATATATAGTTCCTCGTATGATTCCCATTTCGAGCATTTACGACTTGTATTCCTAACCCTTCGCGAGCATAAGCTTTATGCTAAACTCGCGAAGTGCGAGTTTTGTTTGGACGAAGTCCACTTTCTTGGCTTTCTTGTAGGTGCTGAAGGACTCAAAGTTGATCAAGCCAAGATCAAGGCGATTGCGGATTGGCCAACTCCGCAAAATGTGGTTTCTATCGACGGTTCGTGAAGGATTTCTCAACGATTGTCGCGCCCCTCAACGCACTCACCAAGAAGAACGTTCTGTTCGTATGGGGGCCCGAGCAAGATGAGGCCTTCAAGACCCTTAAGGGATGCCTTGTGTCCAGCCCGGTTCTCGCCCTACCCGACTTTGACAAGACATTCGAGGTCCAATGCGATGCCAGTGGAGTCGGGATTGGAGCGGTGTTATTACAAGGAGGCCAGTCGATCGCTTATTTCAGTGAGAAGCTGAAGGACGCCCAGCTCAATTACTGTACATATGATCGGGAACTGTACGTCCTAATTCGAACCCTAACTGTTTGGGAGCACTACCTCGTCCTGAAGGAATTCGTTGTTCACACTGACCATCTATCCCTTCGCTACCTCAGAGGACAAGGTAAGTTGAATCGTCATCATGCTGTTTGGCTAGAGTTCATTGAGCGATTCCCATATGTGATCAAATATCTGAAAGGAAAGGAGAACACGGTCGTCGACGCCCTTTCCCGAAGGTATGTACTCATTACCTCTTTGCAATCTAAATTATTGGGATTTTCGCATATCATTGAAATGTATAAAAATGATGATGATTTTCATGTGGCGTATGATGCATGCTTAAATGGACCTTTTGAACATTACTCTTTACATGATGGATTTCTGTTTTGTAAAGGTCGTTTGTGTGTGCCTAAATGTAGCGTGCGTGAGCTTCTCATTAAAGAGGCTCACGGTGGTGGACTTAGCAGTCACTTTGGTATTAACAAAACTTTGAGTACTTTAAAAGAATATTTTTATTGGCCGCATATGCGTCCTATGATAACTTGAATTGTTAATGCATGCGTTGAATGCCATCATGCTAAGTCTACATCTCACGATCATGGTCGTTACATGCCATTGCATGTTACTTCGCACCCTTGGTGCGATATTTCTATGGATTTTGTACTAGGATTACCTAGAACCAGTAATGGAAAAGATGCTATCTTTGTTATTGTTGATCGATTTTCTAAGATGGCACATTTCATTCCTTGCAAATCCACTGCTGATGCTTCTCATGTAGCTAACCTATTTTTTCGAGAGGTTGTCCGTCTCCACGGCATGCCACGTACAATTGTAAGTGATCGAGACTCAAAGTTTTTGAGTCATTTTTGGCGTGTCCTATGGGCCAAGTTGGGGACCAAGCTCCTGTTTTCCACATCCTACCACCCCCAAACGGATGGCCAGACGGAGGTGGTCAACTGAACTCTTGGTAACTTACTTTGAATCATGGTACCAAAATATTCTAAGAACTGGGATAAATGTCTCCCCTTTGTTGAGTTTGCATATAATCGTGCCATGCATTCTGCCACTTTATATTCTCCATTTGAGCTCGTCTATGGGTTCAACCCAATCACCCCCACAGACTTGCTCCCTTTACCTGTTTCTCATGTATCCAGTTTAGATGGTGAAGAACGAGCGGCCAAAGTGAATGAGCTGCATGCTAAAGCCAAGCAAAGGATGGAAAACTTGAACGCCAAACTCGAGGAGAAGCGCAATGCCGGCAAACGAGTCAAATCCTTTGAAGTTGGAGATTGGGTTTGGGTGCATCTACGCAAGGAGCGTTTCCCTCACCTTCGGAAGTCTAAATTGAGCCATAAAGGGGCTGGTCCTTTCCTCATTGTTAATAAGATTAACGATAATGCTTATGTTTTAGACATTCCTACATCTTTTGCTGTCTCCTCTACTACTTTCAACATTACTGATTTATCTCCATATTTTGTAGAGGATTCAGATGACGAGGGCCCTGAGGACGTGCAGACTTTGGATTGGAGGTCGAATCCACTCGAAGGGGGAGGGGATGATACGATCGAGCCGATCGCATCGCGTACACAAAGCCGACGCCAAAATATCGTAGCACTTATGCTCCAACTTTTACGCTACGAAGAGGAGCACCCAAAGTCTAAGGACCAATGGAGTTCGTGCATACAAATCCAAGGACCAATGTAGAATGTGTGCATAAACTCCATTCAGCCCAAGACCAGCAACAGCAGCCCAAACGCTAGCCAGGGCCCACCGTCCAGCCCAGCCCAACATGCAGCAAGCAAGCAGCAGCCCATCGTCGCGTCCAGCAAGCAGCAGACCAACCCACTCCCACGCCCAGCAGCACAACGGCGTCGTTGCAAGCTCCAGCCTTTGCGTCTGCACGACGCAACCCACCCAGGCCCCACTCACCCTCACCTTGCGCATGACCAGCCGCACGATCTCCTCACGTCCAGCTGGCAGCATCACAAGTGGCCAGCGCCATTTCCTTGGCCATTAATTTAAGGATTCCAACCTTGAATTAATTCAAGGACTTTTAGTTATAAATAGATGTCTTTATTTTCCTTTAAATGTGCTTTTTGATCATTGATAAACACTCAATCTTGAAGCCAATTTTAGTTAATTAGTTCTTGTAATTTCTTACTTTCTTTCCCTAAATTTCTTGTAAACTTTCGATCGTAAGCTAGTAAATTCATTGCAAGTTTGAGTTCGATATTTCAAGTATATTTAATATAGAAAGGTTGCTCGTTCTTCGTTAACGAGAGGGTTTTCTTGAATTTACTTGTTCATATTATCATCCATATTTCACTTCTAAAATTCCCGATTCAAGAACCATTAATCTTGAATTAAAATTCCCTTATTTTTCCATACACCTTTCTAAAATTCATACATCTTTCCCTTACAAATTCCCGTTGCGCCTATCTCCTGAAGTCATCAATCCTTTATCCATCAATCATCCGAGCCATGCCTAATCGAGACTAGTTCCTTGCAATTTAACATCGAAGGATCCTAACAGTTAGGCATCATCTTTAAGCGTACCTGAGGTGGTGTTGATACAGGAGAGAAGGAGCGATCATAAGCATACCTTGATCCTATAGAAACTCTATAGATTGAAGATGAATACACCTACATCGATGATTGTATCTTATGTCTCAGCTCATAACCTCTACTAGGAATCTCTCTCCCATTGGATTTCTATTTCTGAATCTGCCGTCTTGACCAATAACATCATTCTTGGCCAAGACAGTTACTTGCTTTATTTACTTTTTCCATTTTAGTTTTAATACAAATCCGCAATTTCACCTAAGTATTATTTCAATCATTACAAGTTCTCACAAAAGTCATACCATAGCTCCCTATGGATCGAACCTCTTACCGCTATTTACAATTCATTTGTTCTTAGTGGCAAGTTGTAACTTATATTTATTTTTGATGGATTCGACACCCATCACTCTTCCTTTGATATATACACTCAATTTATTGTCTCTCTTCACACATAACTTAATTTTTTCTTCAATGCCAACTAAATTCACATGCTCACTCTTTTCATGCATATTCTTACCACTCTTTGCATGCAAGCTCTTTTCATGCAAGCTATTTTTCTCAATTTCACTCTTTTTCTTTTCAACACTAAACCCTCCTCTCTTTTCATTTTCTAATTTCCATACAATGTCAAATTTGGCATATACCTTACCAAGCCGTTTTTGTTCCTCAAAAACTTGAAGAGGGATCAAAGGAGCCAAAGTGAACTTTCGGTCATCCTTAACCAACTTGTAGCGGTTGCTCCTTTCTTCATGATTGGCATCCCTATCTAATTTCCAAGGCCACCCAATTAAAATATGGCTCGATTGCATAGGAACCACGTCACACAAGATCTCATCCTTGTAGCTCCTAATAGAAAACGGAACCATTAATTGCTTTGTCACCTTCAATTCACCACTATCGGACATCCATTGAAGAAAATAAGGTTTAGGATATTTCATCGTTGGTAGACTAAGCTTGTGTACTAGCAAGGTGCTAGAATGATTAGTGCAACTACCATTGTTAATGATCAACGTACATATCCTCTTGTCAATAAGACACCTAGTGTGGAATAAATTCTCCATTTGTACCTCAACACTCTTGTCTTGCTTGACTTGTGCGCTTAGATTGTGCCTCGCAATTAACGCGTGAGGAAATTTGGGAAAAATAAGCTCACCCTCATCCGAACCACTCTCTTCCTCTTGATCATCTTTAGGTTCCTCAACCTCATGATCATCTTCACTATCAAGCTCTCCATTATCTCGAATTAACAAGACTCACTTGTGCGGGCATTGAGCTTGTATATGGCGTCTACCGGTACGTTTAAAACACACATTGTCCTTTGTGGGGACTCTAGTAGACGGAGTAGAAGAAGAAGTATTGTTCGGTTTAGCTTGAGACGAACTCGTTGCACCTAGATTTCCATAAGAAAGCGGCAAAACCTTAGGTGTGCTAGGTGCACCTTTAGTGTCCTTCTTCCAAGGTGTTGACTTTCATGGGCTCGATCTTGTACTAGATGGAGTAGAAGAAGAAGAAGTATATTTCGGCCTCCTTTATTTCTCTATCTTGATAGCTAGATGGAGCATTGACTTAAGTGTAGTGTAAGTCGTCAACTCTAAGGTATTGGCTATCAACTTGTTCAAACCATTGAGGAAGCGCGCCATAGTAGCCTCGATATCCTCAAAGATATTGGCTAGTGCTAATGCAATCTCTATCTCATTTTAGTATTCTCTCAAGATCTTTCTCCCTTGAGTCAAGAATTACAATCTTTGGTGAAGATCAGGATGAAAATAAGGTGGGATGAACCTACTTTTCATCAAACCCTTCATCTCAGCCCATGTCCTAATTGGACTCGCACCAACTCGCCTCCTTGTGTTGATTAATTGATCCCACCGATGAATGGCATATCCTGAGAACTCGACCGAAGCCAACTTTATTTTTTTATTCTCGGAATAATTGTGACAGTTAAAAATCAACTCAACTTTTCTCTCCTAAGAAATATATGCATCTGGATCATCCTTGCCCTCAAAAGCGAGAATCTTCATCTTAATTCTATTCAAACTAACATCAACTTGATTCTCATTATATCTCGGCCGATGGCCATCATATCACCCTCGCTTAAGCTAACGCTATAGGCGAAACTATCCAAAGCCTCCTCCTCAGGCCATCGCGCAAGAGGCACTTCTGGCTCGGCACCTTAGCGCGTTGGTGAGGTTTGCGCTGGGGCGCGCTTAAGGCCTGCATCTACGAACTGTGGCTTGTGTGCATGCCTTTGCGCACCTTCATTTGAGCTCTCGTACCCCTCGAGCACTTCTTTGACTGGAATTCGATCTTGGCTTTCTAATGGTGGCATTCCATATAAATGGGCACTAGAAGCGTCTTTAATGCTCGTGGTCTAAGCTAAGCATCTAATTGGCACACCATCCATGGGCACCACGACCCTTGCCTACGATCCGCGCATCTCCATGTTCACCGTCTTCTTACACTCGTCAAACTCATCAAACTTAGAGTTTAGGTTTTTAAGAAGAGTTATCACCTCTGCATTGACTTGGGAGTCTTCAAACTCTATCTGATGAAGGTTTTGACATAGCTAAGTCCCAAAAATCACAATACGAACAAACAAACGTAAAATTTCACTAAACCTAGCACTCCCTCACGTGTTTACATTCTTGTTTGCACACCTCTCTATTAAGCTCACCACCTCAGACTCACTCAAATTTCTCCAATTGCATAGGCGTAAATAAAGAGCAACTTAAAGAGGTCAAAGAAATCATCTAATAAAAACACACAAGGACAACTAGTTTCAAAAAAACTTTGATGTCGAATTAGTTGAGTAGTTGCAATAAGAATCTAGCAATTCATGAAAGTAAAAAGTAAGTGCGATCTAGCAATTCTATATTTGTTCTATTAGCTTGATTTTGATTCCGATCACAATAACTTTTTTTTGCTCTTTTTGTAGCGCAAATTCTTTTTAATCTTTTTGAATTTCGCAAGATGTAATTTTTTTTTTTACTTTTTAGCTACGCTAAACTTAAGATTCTTTTTGTGTTTTTGTGACTCTTTTTATTGCAGAATAAAATTAAGAAGACAAACAAATCGCACACCAATTTATTTGAAAACGCGCATAATGGCTAGACTTATCGACTCTAAACAGAAACAAGACTCCAAACAAGCACACAAGGAAATCGATTTTGGAAGGGGGTGGAAGAAACTGATTTCGACAAAGAAAACTTGAAAAATGAAAAGGATAGTTACCAAACTTTGAACACCTTTGCTCCGTTACCAACTAATACGATCCCTGGATCTTCAATAACCTCAATCGTGTTCAATGCTTGGATTTCAAGTGCGGAAAATAACTCAACGAGTACAAACCTAAACCAAACAACCTCAAGTTGTTCAACCTAGTCGATTTCAAGCTAAGGTTCTCAAGACACGACTAGACCCGAATTCAACTAAGTAAATTTCTTCCTAGATGAACGAATTGATGGAATGAAATTTTGGATTTTTACTTAACTAATTAAAAGTTTCCGAACTTTTAATTAACTAAGGCTCGTGCATGAACAATTGAGAAAACCTCTCATGATTTAAATTATCAAAATAATCGTTAGTTTACAAGACAAGCTTATGAGGCTATTTATAATAAAATGCTAAATCTCTTTCTACTCGAAATAGAAGTTCTAATTAAAAAAAATAACAAAGTTCTAATTAAATAAATAACAAAAGTTTTAATACTATTAAGAGTCCGACTTGGCCCACGGTGCGGCCAAACCAAGGCGAGTTATGTGCGTGTCGCGGACAATGCGCGTATGCGCTTAGACTCGTGCTCGTGTTCGTGCTTTGCTAGGACATGTGCAGCGATACACATTCTTGACCTTCGCTTGAGCTTAGTCTTCCTTCGTCATGTGCAAAAGTTTCAAAAAGGTCATCTTGGTACAAACGCCCTCGTGAGCCTATGTGCTTGGGTTGGCGTTGCTTGGTTCGCCAAGTGAGGTTAATAGCACCGTCACAAGCCTTGGTGTTTTCTCCCTAAATATAGCTTCCTCGATCATAGTCTCACTCACAAGCTCTTTGTGAAGTAGCGCCGAGAGTGCTACTTGAATCTGCTTGCCCTTGGCTCGAGTCATCAGGCCCTTGGATTGCAGTGGCAAGGTTGATGCGTGTGATAGTCCTTGATTTGCATCACTAGGATCATTTAAAATCGAGCAGCGTCTAGCTCGTCATGTTTAATAAGCGGAACTATTAAAGCATATCTGGTTCTAAATACTTGTGTAAGTTAGTGGAAAGATACTCATAGGAACTCAAATTTAGTTTCGAATCTCACATTTACTAGTACAAAGACAAAGTTAGTGGATATTTGAATTAGCCCGTTTAACCCATCTAATTAAAATCATGGCATTGTTTTTCTAGGGCAAAATGCGTAAAAAAACCTACAGTTTGCAAAATATTTCACTTAACACCTATAGTTTAAAAATGTGCAATATAAATCTTATAGTTTTTTCAAAGTTACAATCTAACATTTTACATACTTAAAAAAACCAAAACATAGTGTAAAAAATTGCAAAAAAATTTAAAGTTTGGACAAAAAATGTAACTAATATGGTAAAACTTATACAATGAAAAAAAGAAAAAAATAAATTTAATCTATTTTTTTTAATTATTTAAAAATCACATTATTATTTTTTTCAATTATTTGGTGGAGTGAAATCTCCCATATTTGTGGTTAGTAATATCAAAGCACTCACCAATCATCAACACACCAATATGAATAGTCTATAAAAGCAACTTAATATATAAATGGTCTATCTCTAATTTTGTTGCGTAAGAGAAAAAAACTGTCATTTAAGTTCTATTCTTTTTTTACTAACAGTATTTTTTTACTGTGTTATTCTACTCAGCTTCATTTCTTTCGTTGCATTTTAAAATATAGAAGATAAAATTTAGAGATGAGTTTTTAATTACTTTCATTTTTGTACATATAACATTGTTATATCATGTAAAATTTGTATTTTGAGCAATTTTTTTCTCCTAATCAAGGAATTTTTTTTTAAAATATTTATATTAGTTACCGATGTAAAACATATACCATAATTTTAATTTTTTGAAGAAAAAAAATAAAATCTTTCACTATTGTTTTGTTACGGAAACATTAGATAACCTCACATAGATTTTTTTCTGGATGCGTCACTAGCTCTAAGTTTCTAACCATGAACCATTTCACTGTTATTTGAATCCATTACCAAAATTATGGATCAAAGCAAGAATCTAAATCCAAAAGTATGGATCGAATATCGTCTATCGCACGAGTTTATTCGGAATTCATAACTACCAAATGAAAATGCAAATTTCATATTTATTTAATCTTCGCCATAATTAAAAGATGACAGCGTGTTATTCCTTTCATGTGAAAGACTTTTCAAATAAATCCAAATCATATATTCTAAAATACTATACAGATTCATGAAAAACAAATTCTAGTGCGTGATACTAAAAGGTGGTTGTTTTAAAAAAATTGTCACTAGTTTGTTCACGTATACTTGGTTTTACCGTAGAAATAGAGTATATATATCGGCACATTGAGCAACTGGACCAACAAGCTTTTGTATCGTATAATCAGTCAATCCTAGCCTTTTTTTTTAAGTTTCAACAGCTCTCTCTATTTCATCTACATCAATTACCGCTATAATTACAACCCCATCTTTATAAATCACACCTCAAATTTTAAAAAAAAATTATATATATAAATTCCATATCTCAATTCCAAATTTTATAGTTTGTAAATTCCCTTTTTTGTTTCCTATGAGAGGGAGTACTCCAGCAAAAAATGCGGTATGGGCTTGGCGATTGGGGTCAGCATTGAGGATGACCCTAGCTTGCACCATTGTTGGTTTGACCACACTCTATGGTCCGTTACCGATCAGGAACCTGTTAACCTACCCAGCTTTCGCTTACGTCACGACTATCCTAATCATCCCAGCAGCAACACTTGGTGACACCATCCGACGATTTTGGTATGTGTTGTACGCTATTCTCCAAGCAATTTTTCCTTCTATGTTGGTCCTGTGGCTGATTGGACCGGCCCGGTTTACTACTTCTGTGGCCGCCACTGCAGTGGCGGTCACCGCATTTTTCATCGCGCTTCCTAGGTCAACTCCTTTGCTCGCTAGGAGGATTGCATTCGGGCAGACTGTGATTGTGTATGTTGGTACGGTTATTTTGGGTCCGGAGACGAGTGTTGTGATGCATCCGGTTCATGTTGCTTGTAGTACCCTCTTGGGAGCTTCGGCTTCGGTCTTGGCTATGCTTCTTCCACTCCCTAGCCTAGCTTGCGGCCAGGTAATTCTTATTAACTAAACAAGATCTTATAGCTAATCTATGGTTTTTACTTTTCTATTGTTTGTCTTGCACGTCTTGAAAATCTCATAACAATAATAATAACGAAACTAACTCCTCAATATTAGACCTGTTTATGGATAGAGTCGGACTGAACTATTATTTGTTATGGTCCGGCCTAGAGTAATGAAGAGTAGACTCAAAAGTTGACCCGTGAAGAAGAGGAGATGAAGATGATGTGTGTATGTGTTTTATTTTTTCTTTTCTGGGTTTCAAGGAATTAGAGGGAGATTAAATGGTTGGTGATGGTTTTTTCTTGTTCTGGGTTTCAAAGATGGAAGATGAAAGGAGGGTGATGACACGGATATTAATCAGAAATGGGTAGGTTTTTTCTGATAAAAAAATGGGTAGAAATTGGCATAGAAAGAAACTAAATTGCTGGTTCGCGGGTCCCAGTTCTTGAGGTGGCAACATGGGCTCACTTTTGGTAGAAAAATGTTTTTTTATAAAGTGTTGTTCATGCATATCAATAAAAAATATATATTTTATCAATTGCAACAAAGGTTTTTCATTTATGAAAATTATTTTTTAATTCCTGAAAATAAAAAAATGATTGATTTTGACTTCGGGATTTTATAGAGTACACTTTGACAAACGTAGGGACTTTTATAAAGTACAATTAAAAAAACAGGAATCCTAAGGGTACACTTTAACAAACGAAAGGAGCCTGGGATCATTGAATCGTTATAGCATAACATTCAAAAAATATATATATAATACTCTTATTTATTTTTCAAAATTGGTCAACCTTAGTTTTTTTTTTGGTAAAAATATTATGTTTAGTTCAAATTTGAGATGATCATCAGATCTACTTTAAACTTAAGGTTTAGACTCAATCTAAACTTCTAAGCTTCTGTTAGGAAAAAAATTGGGTAGATTATGATCTATTTACATCATGATTTAGGATGATGACATGTATCTCAAATAGTGCGTTTTCAAATAGTGCTAAAATACCATTATTTTTGACACTTTTGAATACTTTTGGACACGTGTCATCATCCTACATCATAATGTAGGTAGATTATGATCTGCTCAAGTTTTACTCCTCCTATCTTGTCAAACTGAAAGTTTATCCCAGACTCACGTCAGGGTGCGAGGTGCAGCCCATGACCTTAGTTCTAACTTCTTCTTTTTTGGTAAACAACTTTTTCATTAATCGATTTAACAAAAAAAAATTAATTTAAATTTATATTTTTTTATTTAAATAAATAACTATTAAATAAAAATAAAATTAGTAGCCATATTAATAATTCTAGCGCCACTCTTTTTTGTTTTAGAAATCATGATCTTACTAAAAGCTATTTAACTCGAATAATTATTAATTATAATTTATTTATTAGAACAAGTAATATATATCTTAAAACAAACACAGGTTTGATAGCAATTGATTTGTCACCAAAGTTTGGACTTTGGATAGATCCAATAACAAACAAAAATTCCAGAGAAGTCTACCAAATTACCAATAACTTCCAAGCAGAACAAAAGTATTATACTAATAGACCACTATTTTAGGATGTTCTTAATGGAACTAAATTAATGATTTTAAAGTTTTATTTTCATTTTTATTTTATTTCTATGCTTTGGAAAAATTAAGTTACATCCAACTTAAACCAATCTTTCCTTATTAAAAATATGAGATCTCTACCTAAGAGTTTACCGTTTAATAAAGTAAAAAATGATAAGAGTTTAATTCATTAAGAACTGAATTAAAATAATATTTTTCTTTAGGATGGTATTTTAATAGAAATTGAACTGAAAATTAAATTCTCTTTAAAAATGGAAGATTTGCTAATTGAATTTTATTTGGTATCGATTTCTTTAAATTCATTTGAATTGTTTGAATTATAAATGTTATACCAAAGCAACCACTACAATTCATCCGTTAAATAGAATTTTGTTACACCCGATTTGGAACCAAATCCTTACTAGAAATGAATTTAATGCCACCCTACTAATAAAGATAAAATTATTTCACAATAAATTCTTATATTTTGAGTTCAAATAAAAAAAAAACTAGATTTTAGTTCTTTTTGTTTGGAATATCTTTACACGTAATAAAAAAAAATTAATATATTACTATTTGACTAAATTGTACTAAAGTGCCAAGCTTATATTGCATGAAAACAAAAATAAATAAATTAGACTTGTCCAAAAGCAAGAAATTAAAAGTATAAAGTGTGTCGTAGACTTGTAGTATTGATTTTGTGGCCGGACTATAGATAAGCAATGTTGCTTATATTTTAAAAAAATGTTAATTTTGTAATTTTAATATTTTAAATAAAATTTCGGTAGAATTTTCATTAAAATCTAACCTATTTTCGTGTAATTTATTTTCTAATAAAAATTAAAGAGTTATAATTTAATTAGAGTTTGATTAGAAATTAAATTCTAACTATTTATCTACCGAGTAATAGATTTAAAATTAAATTATTTTATTTTCTAACAAATTTAAATTTCCAAATAAGTTGTTAAATAAAATGAACTGAATTCTTTCATGATTTGCCTACTAAACGGCTTGTAAATGTAATTCATTATCTTTGTATCTTTGTAGGTGCGGGGAACGTCTGAAGTGTACATTGAGGATGCTTTAGAGAGATTGGATCTCTTGGTGGAGGCCTTCACTGCCCAGCACAAGCAAGATGCAGCCGATTTGATGTCCAGGGCAAAGCTGCTCTCGAGAACAGCGGCCAAACTTTTCAAAATTATAAGAGCTGCTCGAGTAAGTTATATCCACCAGTTCAGTTGTCATTACATGCTTTCACTAGCAACAGAAGCTCATGTCGTGTGTTGTGTGTTTGCGACCAGGTGGGCACATTGTGGGAGAAACCACAGCTCAGATGGTCAAAGAGCAAATGCAATGATCCTGCAGAAAACTTGCGGAAACTGGGATTACCAATGCGCGGAATGGAAATGGCTCTTAATTCTTTCGCTTCCTTTCCCATAGACACAGTTGATGTAAGGTTCACCGAGCAGTTACAGAAAATGAAAGGAAAAATACAGCTAAAGTTTGAGCAAACCAAGTGCTGTGAACTTTTTGATGCCACAAATACTGCAGAGGCACAAACAAGGTTCTTAGATAACAGCCTCTGGATGCCTAAGATCACTGGAGGAACCCGAGAGAACTTGGCCACTTTCTTCTTCTTGTACTGTATGGAGCTGCTCCAAAGCGGGACACACATTGGTCAATGTCTAGAATGCGTCGCAAAGAACACCCGAAAAGTTCCAAACGAAGACAAGAAAGATGCCAAACGTCAACCCATCTGTAGAATCCCCAAGGTTTGGCATCACCCAATCCCAGGGAATTGGATGTTTGCCGTCAAGTCTTCACTTGCCTTGGGCTTTGCCGTTCTATTTGGTCTGACCTTCAACAAAGTAAATGGGTATTGGTCAGGACTATCAGTTGCCATCAGTTTTGTGACGGAAAGACAACCAATAATTACAGCTTCAAATGCTCGCGCTACAGGAACAGCAATAGGATCAGTCTATGGAATCATCTTTCTCGCTCTTTTCGAAAAAATAGATGATATAAAGTTTCTACCTCTTCTCCCTTGGATCCTTTTCACCTGTGCTCTAAGATACAGCAAGTTTTATGGCGACTCAGGAGCGGATGCAGCTGTGATAGGAGCACTATTTATTCTTGGGAGGAGTAATTATGGGTCCCCAATTGACTTTGCAATTGCAAGACTATCAGAGGCATGTATTGGACTAATGTGCTTAATTGTGATAGAGTTTATACTGCAACCAGCAAGAGCAGCAACTCTAGCAAAGAGTGAACTTGCGTGGTGCTTAGATGCACTCCGCGAGTGCATCGAAGACTTGGGTCATCAACCCAGCAGCAGAACAAGCAAGCCATCCACAATTCCACTAGGACTAAAAGTAAAGCAAAAAAAGCTGCAAATCCACATGGATGAACTAGAGAATTTCATGGCGGAAGCTGAGGTGGAGCCTAATTTCTGGTTCTTGCACTTCAATCCAACCTGTTACGCTAAATTTCTTTTATCTCTAAGAAAGATGGATGATCTCTTACTCAGCGTGGCGCATCAGCTCCAAATCCTTTCACAACTATTTGTGAAAATGGGGATTGATGGGCAGGCATTACAACGACAACTGAATGCGGATCTAGATCACTTCCAGGAGAAAGTCTGCTCTTCACTAGAATGTCTACAAGAGGTACTTCTAATCAAATCCCTAAAAGAACTTGATGAGGATTTGCACAACAAAGGCGCATTTTTTGACCCTGAGGCAGGAAAATCACCAGATGCAGAGATATTTAGGGATTTGGGTGCAAACGATGATAATCTTATTGAGATTGAGACATCTTTTCTTCAACATGCAATCAAAGTATGCAACATGGTCAGTGCCAACGAAAGTGAGCATAAGGTAAAGAGGCAGATAATACTCTGCTTAAGTGGATTAGGGTTCTGCATCGGCAGTCTAATGAGAGAAACACTAGAGATTGAGAATGGAATAAGAGAACTAATCACATGGGAGAATCCCAAGAAACGCATCCATCTACATGAGATTTATGGGAAAATCAATGTTTTTGCATACAAATTAGATATTACAGACAAGTAGAGGCGACGGACCCGTCGGTGCCTACAGCGGGCAGGTTGGCGGTGGCAGAGTCAACGGCGTGAGGGCTAGCCGGAAAGGGACAAGCGGCATCCTTTCTCAATGATTTTTAGGTTTCTGATATGTTGCACTCCCTCTGTCTTGAAATATTTGATATTTTAGCCCAAAGACGTCTGTCTTTTTTAATTGACAACCCTTTGGGAAATGTGTCCCGTTACTTTTTGGTTTGACGAAAATACCCTCAGACGACTAGGAGTTGGGAAGTGTCGGAACATGGACAAGATCGATTCATTCGTCCCTGACACTCATATTCTCTATCCTCTCCTTCTCTCCTCTCCTTCTCTCCTCAAAACCTCTTGTCCTCCTTTGTCCAAAAATTCAAATAAAATTTGGTTGCTGAAAACATAAGGAAATCGATAGGGCTGGGCAAAAGGCTGGTGAGGTTTCTAGGTTTAGCGTTGACAATGAGAAGATACCGTCGAAAGTTAGGTTTTATTTGATCTGAAAGGATTTTCCAACCATGAATGTATCCCGCAATGTCATTCCAAGGATGAAAGGGAGTAAACGGTTTCCATCTCAATTCTTCGTTTTTTTTAATGGGATCTGGGGGTATATATTTGAATTTTGGGCTTAGGGTTTCATCCTCTGTTTCTGGATTTATGTTGCCAGAGAGTGATGAAATTGATGTGGATTTTGGGTGTAATTAACTCTATTATATGAATACATGATTATGGTGTTGATGATGCATTCTTCGTTTGTTTTTGTTTAATTTTTTGTGTATTTCTGTTTTCAAAATTTTCAATTTTGCTGGCCAATTTGAGCGATTCTTCTGTTGTTGTGTTTTGTTTTGCCCAGCTCATCCACAGGAATTAAAAACCGTCTTTAAGCAAACATAAATTCATTGAAATTTAAATTAAAGCATAGCATACACATTACACTAGATAGCTGTATTTAATTGATTTTTGGGATTCCAATGATCATGTTGCCAAACTTGTTCAGAGTCCTATGTGTTGAACTGTAGGTGTTGATGCAGATGTTGAGACACTCCATCTTACTCTCTAGCTTGACTGTTGTTTTCCCCAATAACATAAGGGCCTCGCTGGTGGTGAGGATGACTTCTTCAGAGTCTGGACCATCTTCTTCATAGCCCGTTGTACCCCTTATCTCCTTGAGCCTGCGATAGAGAGTTTTCAGCCGATTAATATCCTGCTCTGTTTGAAGCAATTTGGTATGGAAATCGGTGAAATCACTATGCAGATAAGACACGACTGCTCCTGAAATGTTAAGAATGTGGGTAGCTTCATTAGTATTCATTGGAGGTGGAAATAGGCTGTAAACAAAGGATTTGAAAATGGAATGCTTTGGTGAATGTCTGTGAGTGGCCCTGTCTTATAGAGGAATTGGAGAAGCTAGGAACTTGTGCAGTTACAGCCTTTGAACAGTCGCATTGAAGAGATCATTGAAGACTACATAGGTCCACGACTATTCAACAAGGTAAAATTTCTTCTACTCAAGAAACTGTTGCCTAAAGGTTGTGATTCCCGTAAGGTTTGGGAATCTGTTCAGAGCAGACGTGCCCTTTCACATCTCCTGAGCAGTTTAGACCAGTCAAAACTCCTCCCCTCTCCCTCTTTGACTGCAACCCTGACTCCTCAGCTTTTTTACACAAACCATAACTCCGTTCGACACTCCATCTATTAAAGCATCTCTACATCCTCTATTTTCCCTGCGTAAAATAGTTCCTTTCCTTTCTCCTTCTATTCAAGCAACACACCATAATTCTATTTCTTCATCTAGTTCACTCCATCTTTTTGTTGCAGGTTTTTTTAATTTCTATTTCATCTAATTCCATGGATGCTAGAGAGGCAGAAAGTTTCCATGCAGGTGGAGGGGTGGTAGGCAACCATATTGAACAGGAGATAGAGCAGGCTTCTGCGAAGACTGAATAGACGAACCCGGACATTAGGAGGCTTGCATCACATGCAGCAAGGTTGAGATGGATGAAGAGGAATGCACACGATAGCTGCCATGCACAGGATGGTATAGTTATTGTAGACACTGTGCAGGATTGTCTTGTTCATCTGGAGACAGCCATTGCTTTGCTTGAAGCCAAGAATGAAAGCTTGGAGTCCACCATCAATATTTGTAGGTCTGATGTCGCTGGTCTGGAAAAGTATGGGAACAGGATCCCTGCCATCCCAAAAAATGATTAGGATTTCTGTTTTTAGTTTTTAGTTTTTAAATTTCAGAACTTTATGTAATGTTTGTGTTTGGGTTGGTTGAATAAACAAGGTTTTTGTTGAATATGGATTGGGTTTGTGTTTACTTAATTTGCAATGGTTCGTGTATTTTTGTTTAATTTCAATGGATGCATTGTGGTATATGGAAACAGAGGATGCCATATATAGAAATATGTTCATTTTGGATGATTGCAAGTCCCTGCATTGTGGTATATGGCAACTGGTTGATTTTGGCAAAATTAAAATGGGAACAGAGTATGCATAAATGTATCACAAATTCTTTCATAAAAATACTTTATTGAACAATAAATTCCTTCACAAAATCTCTAATTCCTTCACATCAGATACATTCCACTATGTTCACAATTGAACATACCACAATGTTCACGATTGAACATTCCATAATTGAACAACCAAATTACATGCATATTTGCTCCTACAAACACATTCAAAAGTTGTATCTGCACAACAACTATATCTACACCAAAACTATCTACAACATAACATATATCCCCAAGCCTCTTTAGTGCAAATTTCATACAGGGGAAGATCAAAAAATATGCATTCCTGCATAAAAACAAAGTCAGCCATTCGTTGATTTTTGGAAAAATCAAACACTACCAAATGTAAGACAGTCACCTGAGACTTTATCAAGACAGATAGGCTACTGCATAAATATTTGAAAAGCACCGTATTGCTGATGGTAAAGCCCCCTGTCTAGCAAGTTGATCCTTCTTTAGGTGAGGAATCTTGTAATTGTTGGATCCATCACATTTTAATATCTCAACCATACACGACTGCAATGTTAAGAAAACATTGTTGCTCTTCTTGTCTGGAAAATCTTGGAATGCCTGCTCAACAGCCCCAATCAAATCAACTATGGATTTTGCACACTCCTTACCCTGCAGTGACTGTATTGCTCTAAAGAAGCCAAAGTCCAAGAGGTTTAAGTCAGGAGAGTTAGGAGGTTGACAAACAAGAGAAATATTCATTCCACTAGCTTGAACTACACACAAGAATTGAACATCGTCAGTGCGAATATGGGTCTTTGCATTGTCTTGTTGAATATAAATGGCTTCTCTAATACACTCCCTAGGCCATTTGTTGGCTATGGCAGGCAATACCTTACTAATCATAAAATCTCTAATTACATCTCTTGTTATATTAGCAATAGGTTTAATCTCAACTGTACCACGAGGCCTATTCTGACTCGATCTTACAGCAGCAACAGATTGAACTAATGGGAAAATCCCAATCTTTCCATCAAATGTGCATAAACCATCAGAGTCATACCTGGCCTCGCAACAGCAGCTAAGAACATTACTTTAGGTATGAAATGAGAGCTGATCGTCACTCAAATGTATTAAATATTTTCCTGATGCCTAATGCACAAATAAATATGTACAGGGCAAGACAGGGTCGAACCACAGAGATTGAAGGAATAAACTGCTAATAAAGGTGTATGACAAGGCACAAATGCAACAGAATACGGTCAAGAAACACTGGGGAAGTTTCTATCGATTAATGAATTAATCGACGCAGATATGGGAGCTAACAAAACAGATAAGTAAAAATATGTAAACCGCAATCATAAAAGTAACAAACATTCGGGGTCTCGAAAGTAAAAAGCAATCAAGGGTAAAATAACAAAAGGTACTCAAGGGCACGAAAAGTAATAAAAGAGATATAAATCAGTTGGGAAGAGGTCTTAGCGAAAGGTGTTCTCGGGTTGCTTTCTAGGTCAGTTAATCATGGGCACGAAAATAGTCCAAGCTCAGGTATAGACCTGCTATAGGAGCCATGTTTCCACGTAGGCTCCCTACTTACCTTCGTAGGTAGAAGCCACATCTTGTTTCTACATATGGGGCGGCCTTGACGTTTCGCCGTCCTCCCAGGAACTAATGCGGGGAGACACTACTCAAAACGCCCATGAAGTGGAGGCAAGACAGATCTAGGGCGTGACATCTCAGGTTGTCAAGCTTGCATCACATAACCTAAACAATGAAATACCCCTAGACGAAAGACCTCTCGCGATGTCTACACTAGGTGTCTACTTTATCTCAAGGATTCGCGTAAGTTATAACCAAGAGAATGACAATACACATGCAGAAATATTGACAGCTGATCAGGCCCTCAACAGTTCTAAATGAGCAAGGATTAAAACGATAAATGATTGAATATGACAAGAGAATATATTAAGCACACTTTAGGCCTCCTAACTAACCCTTGCAACCCTTGGAACACCCTTCACTAAGAAGGTGGTATTTAGCTACTCATAACTAAATGTAAACAGTAGGTAATGAATATCATGCAAGAAGGAGTAGAGAAAAGGATTAGAGGAAACCGGTAATTGATTTAATAAATCAAAGAAGGAAAGCTTCCTTTTTTACAAAACTGGCGGCTGCTCCAATATTCAAGAGAATAAAATCCCTAGAAATTAGGGTAAAAGAAAGAGGTATTTTTAGTGTCTAGAGTCAGCCTCCCTTACAAAAACCCTAAAGCTAAGCTTATATAGGCTAAAACTAGCTTGGAGATAAAAATACAGCTAAGGGAGAGAGGGTGTCGGCGCTTGGGAGGATGCCAGCACACAAGGGGACCGCGTCCTTGCCAGAGAATATTCTGGAATCTTCTAGGATCTTCTGGAAGCGTCTGACACCTTTTGGAAGCTTCTGGAATTCTTTCCTTTGGCTCTTGATCTCTGATCTGACGCAGGGAAGTCAAGGGCTTGAGACTGCTCACTGGTCTGGTTAGCGTCGCGGGCTCGACGACTTTTCTCCCTTTAGGCGCTGATCTGCAAAAAGATGGGAAAAAGGGCAAATCAGAAGTATCTTGCCCTCGAAAAGGCCAGAAATAAGATAGAAAAACCTACAATAAAGACATGCTATCAAGAGCTTTTAATTGTTCTTACTGGATCAGCTTCGTCATGCAGGAGGTAATATGTTTGAGATTTCTTGGTCAAGTAGAACCACTTCTCATCAATATGCACTGTGTTTTCCATCCTTTTGAATGTTGGATCATGAGGCAATGATGATGGATCAAAAGAGGAGAGACAATGGTTGATCCTGGCAGTGTGATTCTCTATTCTCAAAGAAGGTTTTATGGCATTCTTATGGCGCTTGATGATTCCTTCTTTCATTTTGCTATACAGAAATGTCTTCGATACACCAAGGTAGAAAGCAAGAGATCTCATTGTTGTCCTCTATCTCAAAGGAACACTTCGCATCCTTCGACGTCCCAGGCTAATAGACTTCGGGAGATGCAGGTTCGATTGACATATGAGATGGAGTAGTTGTTGGGAGCTCATTGAGGTTAGGTGCTGGAGAAGTCATAGCAGAGTCAGTGGAAAAGGTTTTTTGACGAATTTGAATTCGAGTTTGATTTTGAAGAAAGAGGAGGTGGCTGAATTTTTAAACCCAATCGGGAAATTAAAAAATTTCAAGCAACAGGATAACGAGGGAAACATTTTGAATTTCAAATTTTACCAAAATTTCAATTCCAAAATTTTGGGAAATTTTACGCGGGATTGCGAATTAGGGTTGTTTTGGACGAGAAATGAAAGAGAGAGAAAAGGGAGAGGAACGAAAGAGGAAGAAGAAGGCAGGAGCGGAGGATGCGTGGTGTGGTCTGTGTGGCCCATAGACAGGTAGCAACCTCCATTGACATGCCCCTAATCCGTGTGAACTCCTCCTCCGCGTCAAATATAAAAGACCGGAGGGAGTATGTGATAGTGTTTGTTGGCAGTCATCATCCTTATTTTCTGTAAATTTGAATTCTAAAATTCCACTGGGATATGGTATATAAAAAAGTGCCCACAAGGTGATGAACTTCTCCCTCAAAATTTTTAAAACTTGCGTTCAAATTTTATGTTTTACTAAAAGTTACCAATTTTAGCATTCTTTCTGGATAAAAAACTAAAAATAACAGTAAATTTTTTTAAAAAAGTGTGAAAAAAATTGAGGAATAAATGCGGCAAGTATACCAGGGACAATGTCACTCAGAAATTGAAAATTTTAATGACAAAAATTATAAAAAAGGAAAAAAAATGCTTTAAATTCTAGGCCCTACCATTTTTTTAATAGCTTTTATGTTTTTATTGTTTACTGTTGTGAATTGTTTAATTACTACAAATATTAAAATTCTAATTTTTAAATAACAGTATAGTTTAGGGGAAAATCAATGCTTTTACATACTCCCTCCGTCCTTGAAAGGAGGTCGTTTATTGACCGGGCATATATATTAAGGAGACACTATGCTCGTCGTTTGATTACCAAAATCCCCTTTCACTAATTTGTGTATTTACTACACTATCATTACTCACTTTATAACAGCTCTTCCTTCGCCAAACATTTCCCAAATTTGAACCTTAATCCCTCCCAAATTTTCAATTCGTTCAATTGAAATTTTAAATTCTTTCTGCCTAAATTCAAAATTTTTAGAGCTGGAGTAGTTAACAATGCTCTCTCACTCCATTTGTTAATGTTCCCACCCATATTCGTCAATCCCTAGAGCTCTAGAAATTTTGTTCAAATTTATTTTGCGGAAGAACAATGGAAGACAATCAATTCGACCCTCTCAATTTGTTTCAATTCCATCCAGCCCCACTCTCAGACTTCGAGTTTGTTAATGAAGGCCTAGAATTCCCCGGCCGAAATGAGGATGAAGCCAATGTAGAAGAAGCAGAAGAAATACTCCCATATACTCAACATTTGGACAAAATCCATGAAGATTTGCCAGACGTGAATGAGAACCCAGTACCTGACATTGGGGTTCAAGGTTTAGGTGTTGTTTCACAACGGAAAAATTTCTAAAAATTTTGCAAAACTGGAAAATTTTCCAAAATCTGTTTCACAGACAAAATTTTCCAAAATGTAAAATTTTCTAAAAATAAAAATACTTCATAATTGATATTTATTTAAAATTAATCCTGGTAAATTTATTCCAATGTTCCAATTATTTTAATTAATCAATACTCCTAATTAAATTCATACGGGTAAAATTAGATCAATATTTATTGGAAAATTAATTAACCAATACTCTCAATAATTTCAGTACGGTATTACGGTAATATCGAATTACATACAAACATTACTTTAATAAATACTAAATAAGTAATAATATAATCTTGGAACAATGGAATTACAAACATTAACATTAGTTCGTACGATAATTCGATATACCATACAGTAAAAAGGCCCCTATACTAACGCGAAAAACAGAAACCTTCCCTAGCTTTTAAAAACTCTATTCAACCTCCCTTGCACTAAACTAAGGGTCAACGACAAAAGTGTAGTTCCTGTTAGTCAAACTAACATATCGTTAGTGTTGACCGTTGACTTTAATTAAAAAATTCGAAAAAAAATGTAAAAAATCCAAAAAACAAAATGTAAAAAATCTAAAATTATTTGTAAAAATTCCCAAGAAATATAAAAATTCTAAAAAAAAAATTAATTAACCTAAAAATCCAGAAATAAAATGTAAAAATTCCAAAAAATTATTTAATTAATCTAAAAATCCAAAAAAATATTAAAATTCTAAAGAATGTAAAAAATCCAAAAAAATGTCAAAATTCACAAAAAACATGTAAAAATTCACAAAAAAAATGTAAAAATTCCAAAAAAAAATTAAATTAATCTAAAAATCCAGGAAAATGTAAAAATCTACAATTAACTAAATTTTTACAATTTCTTATAATTTTATTTTCAACTTTTAGCATTTTTCTCGATTTTTAGATTAATTTCTAGATTTTAAATTTTTTTGGAATATTTTGATTAATTAATTTTCTTTTGGATTTCTACAATTTTTCTGAATTTTTAGATTAATTAACTTTTTTTTGGTTATTTTTACATTTTTTAGAATTGTTTTTTTTTTTGGAATTTTTACATTTTTCTTGGATTTTTAGATTAATTAGATATTTTTGGATTTTTTAAAATTTGTTTTTGATTTGTTACATTTTTTCTGGATTTTAGATTAATTATTTATTTTTAGAATTTTTCCTTTTTTTTCGGAATTTTTACAAATGTTTTTTGATTTTTAGATTAGTTATTGTTTTTAGAATTTTTACAATTTGTAAAAGATTTTTTTTGGATTCTTTACATTTTTACATTTTTTCTGAATTTTTTAATTAAAGTCAACGGTCAACCTTAACGGTCTGTTAGTTTGACTAACATAAACTGTGCTTTTGTCGTTGACCCTTAGTATAGGGGAGGTTGTATAGAGTTTTAAAAGCCATGAGAGGTCTCTATTTTTTCGACTATTCACAGAACATGGTATAGAAGGTCAGCACAATTTAAACGAGAACGAAGCTATTGTGACGGAAGAAGGTATTCAAGTGGATATGTCCCAACAACAACTAATGAATGCGGTGAGAAAAGATATTGCAGATCAATTATGGGCTAATTATAATAATTGTTAGAATATGAAGAAGTAGTAAGTTAAATTAAGTATGTTTTGAATATTCAAATTTGTAGTATTCACGTCATGAACAAATAATTCAAGACTATTTTATATGTATTTTATTTTCATGAACGCAAATATTATATTTATATTTGATTTTTAACATGAATAGATTTAGCATATCAAAATTACGAGGGTAGACATGTCTAAAATAACTTTGTTTGTTTTTTAGATTAACAATATGGATCGGTTGGGTTGGAAAATTTGGAAAACTTCAAATATGGCGTTTGCAAAATTTTCTAAACTTGTTGTGTTAATTCTGAAAAACTGTTTTCCAATTGCAAAATTGGAAAATTTGGTGAAAATTTTCCATTTAGGTAAATGTTGTTGTGAAACAGATTTTGAAAAATTTTCTAACTGTTAAAATTTTTTCAAAATTAAATAGCCTTTAAATGGCTTGTGCTTTTGAATTTAGACATGAATATATTTAGCATATTTATATTTGATCTTTAACAAACTTAAAATCGGCAAGTATTTAGTTTATTAATTTTTTTTAAAAAAAACATTAGCATTGTTTTTTAATTAAAATAAAATTGATTTAACAAAGGTAATAGCTTTTGTTTTTCAAAAAAATAAGAAAGAATTGTTAGGTGAATACGATTTCGAGTTTTATAAGGTTGGAAAATGAAAGCTAGAAAATAGAAAACGTACTGTAGTAGTGAAACAAAATTTTCATTTTCAGAAAATTTTCTACTATTTTCTAAAAACATAAAATTTTGCGTTGTGAAACGCAGCCTTAGTTTTTCATCTTACAGTAGTATGGTTGAAATGTTAAGTTGTAAAATTCATCTCAATTGCAATGATGTTGTATTATTAATGGTAGGTCCAAATCGGCGAAGAAGAGAGCTCTGTCCTGAGGATAGAGTCACATCCTATAATATGCTTCTACAAAGAAGTGTCAATGGAAAGCTGAAGAAGACAACAACAGGGGATGTTGCAGAGATTTTCAATATGCATATTCGATCAATCCAACAGTGGAAAAGGGGAAGGGACTCCATCAACCACAATGTTTCTCTTTGCAGAGTTAAGAATTGTGGCAGAAAGAGGATTGAATTTGACTTCTAGAAAATTAGAGATATTCCTTTAAGGGATAGAACAACCCTATAGTCCGTTGCCTCTGCTTTGGGTATTTCGAAGTCATTTTTGCACTCGAAATTAAAAACTAGAGAGTTGAAGCGCCACAGTAATACCATCAAACCAACATTGACAGAGGGAAATCGTGTGCAAAGGGTTCGACACTATCTTTCATTGATTGATCCAGCCTCACTTCCAGCAACAAATTATTTTTACGACATGGAAAATGTGGTTCACATAGATGAGAAATGGTTTCAAACGACAAGGAAGGTCCAGATGTACTACCTCCTCCCTAATGAAGATGAACCTGTAAGAACCATCAAAAGTACTAATTTTATTCCTAAGATTATGTTCCTTGTAGCTTTTGCTAGGCCTAGATATGACTCTGATGGGAATTGTACATTTGATGGTAGGATTGGAGTGTTTCTGTTGGTGACTGAGGTTGCACCGGTAGGCCGGTTTGTTTGGCAAGGTCGATCTTGGAATCAAATCTATCTTGTGTTCTATTCCTCGGATGGGTGGAAGTCCTTTAGGCATGTCATTAGGATGATGCGAATCCTCATATAAACCCTAGTGCACCGCATGCGCATGGTATGCGCTTACCGCCCATCGAGCCAAGGATGCAAGCGCGAGGTGAAGACTAGCACGCGAGGCTGGCTCAACTAATTCACAGAGTCGAGGTACGTGTAGAGGAGGATATGCTGCAAGAGAGAGAGTCTTGGCGCAAGGCGCGGGCCAAAGGCGCACAACGCGCACCGTATGCGTCTGCGAGATTGACCCCCGAGCCACCTTGGAAATAAGACAGATTATACGAGCCCTGGATAAAATACAAGAACATTTGGGATGTCAGGGAGTTTCTGTCCAAATTTCAAGCCAAATGCACGATTCATTTGCTAGTTGGCCTATAGAGACATTGTGATAGTCAGAGTTCTACTCGGACTAGGATTCTCGGATGCGTTTGTCAACACTAGCGACCATTCTTTGGACTAGTCAGGCTCGAAAAAGGGAGAAGGACTTGGTTTACTAAATTTTGGGATGTTTGGGAGCATTGGGACAAGTTTCAGACGATTAGGACTAGCCGTTTGAAAGTTGGCCCTAATGGACATTTTGGCGCGCAGTGTGAACGCACGGCAGATCACGACTTGCATATTGTGGCCCATCTTGGAGTCCATTCATGCGATTATGATTCTGAAGCTTCTGGAACTTAATTAAGTATTTATTATTTAGTTTATTAAGTTATTAGAGTTATTTATTAGATAGAACTTCTATTCCTATTCGTACTAGAACTTAGAGTTATAGTTTAAGTGTACTATGCGTTTTGCCTATATATTGGGCCGATTGTGCTCATTGTAAAAACAAGCTTTTTATCAATTAAATTCAGAGAGGATTTTCTCAATTGTTCACATGGGAACCATGTTACTATTTAAGTCTGAACGCTTGAATAACTGGCAAGTAAAAACCTAAAGTTCGAACCCCCATTGTGTTGTTTCACCTAGGTTGGTATTCACAGGTTGAATGCAGGGTTAGGGATCTGAAACAAGAACCTCACTTGTTACATTTAGGTTGGCTAGTACAAGTTATTAGCAGGGTTAAACTTCCATATTGAGTTATTTTATTCCGCATTCAAAATCCAATCCTTTGAACTAGATCAAAAAGTACTCGTTACGCATCCTACGCAACTAGGATCATATCAGTTGGTAGCGGAGCTCAAGGCATTCAAGGTTTGGTATCTATCTTTACGTTTCTGTTTTCCTTGTTGAGATTGGTTCTTTTTCTATCCGTTCTATAACCAATCTTCTTGTGTGCTTGTGTTAGTTATTTGTGAGTCAAGTCGAACTAGCAATAGTTCTTATGTGTGCGTCTTTCCCAATAAATTGTTGTGCGATTTGTGTGTCTTTATTTCTATTCAAAAAGTGTCAAAAATACCAAAAAGAGTCTTTCTTTTAATTATTATTTAATTCTTGCAAAGAGTCAAAAAAAATTCAAAATACTAGAAGGTATTCTAAAGGTAGTACAAAAAGAATCATCAAATTCTGTGGGAAGAATTGAAATGTTATTGAAGAAACGAGTTTCAAACCCTAAACTCACACATTGCACACCATCACGGTTTGCGAATTTTCCATAGAGTTTTGAGTTTATTCTTTAATTCCGAATACATATTGACTTCTACTCCAGCCTAATAAATTTTTTAGTTGTTTGTTCTTTGCGACTAACCTTTTATTAATCATCTAAATTCTTTTCGAAGCTAGTTGTCTTTGTGTGTCCTTTTTGTAAGCTTTCCTTTGAAATTCTTGAGTCAATAACATTTGCACGTGAAAAATTGCAGGGAAGTGTGAGTGATTTTGTTATATTAATAGAGTGTTTAAACACGAGAGTAAAAATGTGAGGGAGTGTTAGGTTTAGTGCAATTTTACATTTTCTATTTCTTGTTGTGAATTTCAGGAATGTCAATCGAATCTGAGAAAGGTGTAGAAGGAGCGGTGAGCCCAGACTTTCTGAGCTGTTACAAAAGATTTTAGTGAGGCTTGATCAGATGGAGTGTTTCGATAAAGATACCGCGAGCAAGGTTGATAGATTGCTCGCAAAAGAAGGAGCAACCATCCCTCATTTTCCCAAGTTCTTAATCCGGGAAACGCGAAACATTTATATGATCGTGATCCTCCGAAGGAAGAAGAAGCAAAGGGTTTATTTGGAGGACTACCCGAGGGATATGTTGGTGGAGGATAAGAGGGGACAAGGTTCGTGACTGGCCCCACTGGAGGTGGCGAGAATGTGCCAATCACACCTAGACGCGAGGCCTACGTGCATGCCATATGGGTCAAGCGCCAAGCGCATCATGCGCCATGGCACGAGGAGTGTGAGTTTGAGTATGTTGATAGGCGTGACCCAGCTTATGAGCGGCAACCTAGGATTGAAGAGAGAGTTGATTCCAATCTCGGGAGTATTAAGATGAAGATTCCATCTTTTGAGGGAAAGGACGATCCCAATGCTTACTTTGCATGGGAAAGAAAAATCGAATCAATTTTTCTTTGTCATTACTACTCCAAGGATAAGAAGGTCAAGTTGGCAGCAGTGGAATTTCAAGACTATGCGGTTCATTGGTGGGATCAAATAAATAGTGATCGGATAAGGCTTGAGGCCAGACCGGTTCGAAGTTGGGAGGAGATGAAAACACTAATGAAGCGGCATTTTGTTCCTATTTATTTCACCCATGACCTTCATCAAAGTTTATAAACCATGACACAAGGGAGTAGGTAATGAGATAGAGATAGCGCTAGCTAGAGCGCAGGTGGTTGAGGATCGAGAGGTGACGATGGCAAGGTTCCTTAATGGCCTTAATCGGGAGATAGCTAATGCGTTCGAGCTAACTCATTACACGGATTTGCAAGGGATGTTGCTTATGGCTATCAAGATAGAAAGGTAGAGAAAGACTAGGGTTCCTTATGCTACTTCGGTTACTACAAAGACAATATCGTGGGAGAAGACGTTTCGGGTGAAGGGTGATCAAGTTGCACAAAATCCACCTAAGGTTTTACCGAACACATACGGTAATAAAATTGTGCCAAACGTTCAAGCACCTCCACGGAATGAAAACAACAATAAACCTTCATCTAATTCAGTGAATAAGGTACCTACAAGGGATATTGTGTGTTTTAAGTGTTCCGGTAGTGACAAGATCTCGATTCCTGTTGGAGGGCAAAAGGGGAAGATGGCTTCTTGGAGTTGTTGTTCACCACCGTCCGATGTACCTGCAAAGCTCCGGAGGGGGTCTCCGGCGTAGACACTCTGATGCTTAAGTCAGTGAGAGTAGTGAGAATAGCAGAGTTTTGGCCAGCAATCCTAGGCTTACCTTTCTCTTTGATCTTAGGGGTATTTATAGGCAGAAATTGGGTGTTACCTTGGAGAACCCCGTTATCTGAGGGTGAGAACGGGTTTGACAAACGGTTGGGGTTCCCCATTAATGAAGCACGTTATCATTGTACGTTATATAGGGATGGGATCATGCCGACAGCTACAGTACTCCGGTCCCCGTCGTGTGGTTTATGGACGCTAACGCTCTTGAATTCTCGTTTATAGTTATCATAAGCCTAGCTAAAAATGAGCCCGAGTGTTTACCAAGGGTTGCCGCATCATTTTTGACCTTGTCTTCCTTACAATCTTCAAGACGGTGGGGTGACTTGATAACGCGTTCTTCCGCACCGTCATTCCTTGGGGCATATAAATTGAATCTTCCTTTGCTTCGGCTTTTCACATTTTTCTACATTTATATCGGCATTTTCATCATGGATGATCTGACAAAGAACTTCTTGATCTCAAAGGCTCATACTCTGAAAAACCTCAACCAGGCCGATGTGGACTTTCTGGAGAACATGCTAACCAAAACCTCTGAGGATATCTTGGAGCTTCAGGGGATGATGTCCCCTCTTTTGTCCAGACAAGGTGCAGCTTCAATGGAGGATTTTAGTCCTCTGGAGAGCGTATCTAAGTTGGCTACCGCCGTCTCCCAAATCTAGGTGGTCATCACCATGTTGCAGCTGAGGAAAGACCTGCTGGGACGCTGTCTGAAGGGTATGAGGGTTTCTTCCTCTGAGCTGACCTCTATGGCCAATGCCCTGATAGAGATTCCCACTCTGCTAGATGATGACGATGCTGGGTCCCATGCTTGACCGCCGGCTGTCATCATTTTCTTTTTTCCTTTTATGCTTTTGCTGTACGCGCTTAGGCCACTTAGGCCGCTAATAAATAAAAATGCCTTTTCTGTTATCTCCTTTGTTGTCTTCTGCTTCTGATGTCGTATGAATCGTCAGGCCAATTGGGGCGGTTGTAAGTCCAACAGAAAATGATTCCTCTGCGGGACGTATTCTCGCAATACTCCCGTTTCTTATCCGCCAATTGACAATAAATGTTTTACTCAACCATTTCTTGTATTTGACTTTATGCTGCACTCCGAATGGTGAATGATTGGGTGGTTTTTTGGCGCCTCTTGATTAGCGCGACTTTCCAGCAGGTGCGATCACACAAGATCGGATTTTGTAATTATGATAATTCTTCTCGAAATGCATTAATTACCCTGGTGCGAAAAGGCAGGAAAGTCCCTTCACCATGACTATTTAATGGGGTTTTCCTTTCTTTTTTCTGTTCATCTTCGTTTCATTTCACTGTTGAAATTGCTTGCCATTTCATGGCTGACTCATATTCCATGGATGCTGCCGAACGTGATTCCCCACCAACTCCTCTAACTTCTCCAGATTCTGACGATCGTTCTTCCCCGTGCCTGAAAAGGCGGTTCACTCATCGTAAGAATTGTAAGAGGTCGAAGAAGAAGACCTCCGAGACTGTCAACATGTCTTCTGAATTCTATATCCCTTCTGTACGGAAGGGTGATGAACTATTTCCTCACATTAGTCATTTCTTAGAAAGAGATTCTACTGGTGATATCGGTTCTGAAATTACGGCCTCTGCCGTCAAGGGGAATTCATGTGCTACTCTTACAAAGGGGAAAGGTCCTTCGGAGGACCCCTCGTCAAAGCTAGGTCAAGCGAGACGGATTGACAAGCCTTTCCCTTTACTTGACGCGGAGCTGCCGTTTTCGGATGGAGATGATTTCTACTGGCCTTCTTACTGGCTTGACGAGGATTGATCTGTGCGTCAAACGCCTTGTAGATGTCGTATGGCTTTTATGAATTATTTGCAACTATCCTTTGCTACCATTTTCGTATTTTCTCTCGACTTTCTTTAATATTTAATACGAACGCATCAATCATTTGAGGTAACTGTTTTGTAACCGTCTGACTCGGTCAAAATTAACCGTTCCTCGAAAAGACGTGACGAGTAACTGCTTGGTCTTAAATTCTTCTTTAATAGGATTCCACGTGGCTACCTCCTTTCTACACGCGTCTTCATATGATTGGCTGTTCAATTAATGTGGTGGCACTTAGTCCTTTAAGAGGAGACTACTTTCTCTTCCTTACTCTTTTTGCCTTCATTTCAAATTTCCTTTTTCTTTTCCTTCTACTTTATCACGAAGAATTCCTTGCTCGTCTGCCGTCCACCGCTGGCTCGCCTGTAATTCTTTTCTTTCAAGGTATTTCACTCTATCTTCTTCAGATTTTCTTTTTGCTGGGTCATTATGCGTAAGACTAGAAGAGCTCACAGGGATTTTCAGAGGCCTTTAGATCCAGAAGTCGATAAAACACCTAGCATTTTTTCTTGTGAAACGGTTTTGAAGGCTGAATTAGAGAGTCATGGTATCTCTTTTCCCCCTGATTATTCCGTTATCGCTCCTAAGGATGGTCTGCGGCTTCATGATCCATTATGGGGAAACTATAGAATGGTTTACTTTAGGATGTTCCTGTATGGCTTTCGTTTCCAAGTTCATACTTCTGTAGAGAAATTGTTACGCCGATATGATATTAATCCAGCCTAAATAACTCCTTCCTCCTGGTGTGGAATTTATGCCTTTCTTCGCGCTTGCAAGATAAATGGCATCTTTACTCTGTCCGTCAGTTTATTCTATAAATTCTTTAGCTTAAATTGTCGTAACTGTTTTTTCGATATTACCCCGAGGTGGGATGATGCATTCGTGCAGTCGTTCTGGCAGAAGTTTCAGGGTTTTGAGGAGACTGTGGCTGATTGGAAGACCGTTTGTGGCGCAGGGGTTTTAATCAGGAGATTACTAGTGTTGTCTGGGTAAAACCAGTAGTGTTGTCTAGAGACGAGTTGGTTCAGGCTAACGCCCTGTTAGAGATTGATACGTCCTTCCGTATTCGGGAGTTCGCTTTGTACAGGCGTCTGAAAGAGTGCGTTACGGGTGAGTTTTCTTTTCTTTTCGCGTTATCGCTTTGATTTGCTTGTTGTTCTAACATAGTTTATTGGCAGAAAATACTAAGGGTCAATCATCTGGAGGGAATAATGCTCCTTTGAACGTGGTACCGCTCCAAACGCTACCAACTTCTCCACCATCTGGGGCTCTAGTCGTCAGAATGTTCTGTTAAAGAAGAGGAGAACTAAAGCAGTTACAGGAAGGGGGTGGGGTATTTCTGTCCAATCATCGCATTTTCTCAAAAATTCCCGTGTGAGTCTACCTCCTGAGTAGTTGCCCGAGGCCCCTCAACGATTGTTTTTCACTTCTGTTACTGGAGTAGGTGATAAAGCTTCCTACCCGACCTAAGGGAGCTTCATCCTACCGGCTAGATTTGACAGGGCTTAGAATCGATGGTCTTCGCGCCGCAGGGGTGTTAAACCCTTTCTCGGGAGATGAATTAACGCCATCTTTGATAGGCGAGATGATGAGTCTTTTTGAAGAAAGAGAAAGGTTTCTACAACTTTCTCAAGGGGCTCGATATGCGGGCATCATGAATGATTCTTTAGACGCCTTCCGCTATCTGGACTATGCTGCCGAGGCTTATGACAACCAATTGCAAGATTTTTCCAACGCAATGTGTGCTCAAAAGGCGCAACTTGACCGAGCATTAAACCAAGTGAAACTGATAACGCAACTTCAAAACAAAACGCAAAAGGAGTTGAGTAGAGAGAAATCCAAAGGGAAAGCAAAAGTCGAAGTTTTGGAGGCAGAGTTAGTGACAGAAAGGAAGAAGAACTTTCTTCTTCATGAGGAAATACTAGCTTGAGACGAGGAGCTTTCCAGGGTTCCGTTAAAGATAGAGTGGTGGAAGAAGAAGGTCATGCAGGCCTTTAACTCTGGTTTTGCAGATTACCACAGGAGTAGTTCTTTCGATCCAGGTAAGATTGCTGATTATACCTCTGCAATGTTGGATAAAATTGATGGGAGTAAAGAAGGTCAGCTTTCTTCAGAGGAGGAAGACCCAGGTGACAGTAACGACGCTCAATGATTCCCATTATCGGACGATCCAAATGCCACTAGGGACTTATAGATCTTTGACTCAAGCTTGATTTAATCCTCGCTTATTTTTCCTTTATTTTTCCAAAGGTTGTAACGTAAAACCACTTAACGGTATTTATTTGTACTAATGCGTATGCTGCGAAACCGTTATTTTCTTCTCGTAGATCTTGAGTCTTGGTTTATTTTGTTGTTAACGCTTATCATGTCTATTAACGCCTGCTCGCTCTTATAGCGTTATCGTTGGCGTTATCTTGAGCTTTCTCAGAGATCACGTGCTGAAAGTTGGCGCTGCTTTTCAGAGCATTAAATGCTAGAGACCCTCTCATTAATGCGATTAAAGAAGTCATGATGAGAAAGGACACGTGTCTTTCCTTTTGGGAGGCGTTTGAAGCAAGTACCCCCTAGGGTTTAATAAGAACTGAAAAGTCTTCCCCTTTTCAAAGGTTATATCCTTAGCGCATGCCGTGTCTTTCTAACACGTCATCCTGCCATGTGTCGATTGCCCACTGGTCGCTTCTCTTGACCCCTTTAGGGTTATATATAACATTCTCCGCGCCTCCTCTTTTCTTTTTTATCTCTTTTCCTACACAATACCATTTCCGAAAGCAACTTACATTACTCTTTCTCCTTTGTCTAGGATTCCTGGCATTTCATGATGAAGGTGCACTTATTTCTTTTTCTCTTTCAAATTTCTTATCTGTGTTTAATCATGGCCAAAACTCGCCGTTCTAAAAAAGCCCTTGGGGAAGAAAAGATTGAAAACACCCCATCTTCTCTTTATTCTTTGCCCATGAATTCAATGCACGATTTCCTGCTGGTTGCTCGATTCGGGTCACTTTTGAGTCTTTTCGCCTTAACAGCGAATTACCTGGTAACAGTAGGATATTGTATGCCAAAATTTTCAATTATGGGTTTCAGCTTCCTCTCGACCCATTAGTAGAACAATTGTTAAATCAATTTGACTTGAACCCTGCCTAACTGAGTCCCAACACGTTCTACGTTGTCTATGCTTTCATAGCATTATGTAGATTTAAAGGAATTGAGTCTCCTTCTATTTTGTTGCTTCAAAATCTTTTTCAACTGTATTCCCGTATAGGGGTAATAGCGATAGCACCCCGTTACGACGATGAGTCCTTAAAACCGTTCACCTGGAAACTCATGCATCTCGAGTTTTCCATTGCCGGTTGGAAAGAGGAATTTTTTGTTGTCGATCTACCCGGTCCCTGGTGGAGGACGGGTTTTAATCATGAGATTAAGGACGACGCCTGGGGTAGTAGAAAACCACTTTCTTCTCCAGAGGACGGCTGGCTACAGAAACTACTCCAACTGGAATTTAGTGTCGATACCCGTGATGTGGCCAACGGGGTGGATATTAACGCGTGTAAAGTTGGTGAGTATTTAACCCACTTTCTTTACATTTCAGAGAAGTACTAACACTGACGTTATTTCGTGAATATGCAGTGCCTCCGCCCGGTTGGGAACCAGAATACATAAGAAGAAAAAAGAGAAGAGCCCAAAAGCAAAGAGAAAAAGTTGTCGCTGCTGCCGCCGTTGTTGTTGTCGTTGCTGCTGCCGCTGCTACCGTTGTTGCACCTTCTGAAGGAGGGGCTACTACTGTTAATTTGGTCCCACCGTCTTCTCAGGAGGCTGCTGTTACTCTTGACATTGCTCAGGCATCTTCCTTACGAGTACGTGTTGTGAGGAAAAAGAGAAGTAGAAACATAGACGACATACATTATGCTCTTTCTCAGGGTGCTACTCCCTCAGAAGTGAAAGTTGCTGATACAGTTCTCACAGGAATTCCTCTAGTTTCTACATCTACTCAGGTACTTTCACTCATTATCTCTATTGTCTTTCTCTATTCCCTCGTTTTCTTCTTAGTGTGCTTTTGTTCTTTTAGGAAACCAGTACTGCTTTCAACCACCAGTGCCGGCAAGCCCTCGAGCTCCAAGAAGCCTCGAGCCCCCGAAACAAATGATGACGTCGAGGCTGAGACTCCAGCACCTTCGACCATCCCCAGATCCAGCTCCCAACAGGTGACTTCTGACCTTTCCTCACCTCATGAATGGATCGTATTTAATGATAAACCATCACTTGACAAGTTGACTATGCTGAATTCCAAGGGCGTTAGCTCATGTACGCGCCTGGATTTTGATTTTCTTGCTAAGATGGGTATTGAATCCAAGGTCAGGGAGTATGTGGCCAACATTGGTTTGGAGTCTCTGTTCTATTTGGAACACCCGACCTTTGTTAAGCTTTCGCTTGAGTTTTTCACTACATTCTGGGTAGATGGCACTTTCAGGCCCAAGGGCAAGGTCAGTCCGAACTCTTCTACCCCTGGTCTGATCAACTTTAGGTTAGCTAACAAATGAGAGCATCTGACCCTTGGTGAATTTAATTGCTGGTTAGGATTTGTCACTAAAGATGAACTGAACACTCCTTTGTACAAGAATGCTTTGACTGTTATCCCGTCTGTTTTTGATGCCCATGCTGCTTTTTGTGAACTAACCAATAAGCCTGCTGTTAAGTATGACCCTAAGGGTAGTAAAGCCCATGAAATCGTTGATCCTGCCTTGCGTATCCTGCACCGGTATCTGGCCCTCACCTTTTCAGCAAGATTTGGTTTCTCGGGACAGATATCTGTGCAGGAACTTTTCTTTTTATGGTGCATGAAACACAAACGTAGGGTCAATCTTGGTTTTTGGGTAGCTTCGGGCGTTTTGCATGTGTTAAATGGCAGCCGTGGGCCTATTTTTGGATCACTTATCTCCTTGTTTGCTGTGAAGATGCGTAACATTGACCTGGCTGCTAGTAACCTTTATGAGCCCCTGGCATTCAAGGATTTGGATATCCGAACCTTGGATGTCATGGGCCATTTATGTCTCCCACGAGGTGTGTTGAGTTTTTATCCAGGTTGTGCCCCAGTAACGGAGAAGGTTTTCGGGATCAAGAACGGTGGCATCTTTGACTATCCAGATCTTTTGGATCCCCGCTCCAATGCCATTCCTCCAGCCCCCGAAAAGCAAGTGCCCCAAGCGGAAGCAGCTCGTCAAGCCAACGCGGCAGCAGCAAGCCAGCCCCCGATACCTCTCATTGTCTATGATCCGACCCAGACGAGACTTCTCCAGCTCATTCTGCAGGAACTTTAGGCTTTGACGGCTGAAGTTGCCCGCAGAAATTTGCCACCCCAGTAGCCCCCACCCAAACATTTTCATCTCTCCAGCCCCCGAAAGGGGCACTAAACAATTTTAATGTTTTTTTATTATTGTACTGTACTTATACTTCTTGAACTCTTTTTTATGCTCTCCCCGCATTGAGGACAATGCGCTGCCTAAGTGTGGGGAGGGAATTATTTATGCGTTTTTCCTGTGTGATTGCATGTTTATTTTCACGTTTGCTGCATGATTGCATGATTTTCGGATTTTATTTTTAGCCATGCTAGGAAAATTTTCCCACTATCAGTTTTCAAACCCTCATTTTTGGCATGCGTTTTTCAACTTTTGATGTATAGAAGAAGCATGACATCCATCGTACCTACGCCTGAACATGCATTTTTAGACCTGCTAGCCCGTATACCCATATCTAGGCAACAACACAAGTAGTCACAATTTGACCCCGTGAGCATATTTGAGCTTCATGCCCTGTATTTTTGAGTGAAAATGCTTAGCTAGGCACAGTCTAGGTTTGCATGATATCCCTGGGTATAGTCACTGTTAGGACATGGGAAAGCTTAGATATGACAGAAAACTTCGCATCAATGTCTCTTTCTTTCTCTTCTCCCCCTCTCTCTCTCTTTTCTTTTCGAGCCCCCGACATTCCCCTTCTTTTCATACTCTTTCCTAACCATTTGTAGTTTCTTGATCTCTTTCCTTGGCAGGTGAGGTAGCGACTATTGAGGTCAACGTCGAGGGCTAGATACCCAAAGAACGCGCAGACAAGTTCAAGTGTGGGGAAGGAAGATAAAAGCAAAAGACTTCAGAGCAGAAAGCAGGAATCTAGGGCAAGAAAAACTAAAGCTCGAAAGAGTTTCGAGCCCTAGACCATTCAAACAATTCGAGCCCCAGAAACATTCAAGTGTGGGGAAGCGAAAAAGAAGTCACCATCGATGCCGGAAGTAGATCAAGGGCAAGCGCTGAACGGAAAATCAAAAGTTTCACGCCCTGGTAGAATCAAAAGTTTTGCTGCATGTTCGTGCCCTCTTAATATAAAAAAAATACATCTAAATTTCGAAATAAAAGGAGAAGGGCACCGAACTTCCAAGTAAAAGCATCCACATCCGAAGCCTCAACAAGAAGATTTTCCTGCCCCCGAAAGAAGACCTCTGTCTAGCCCCCGAATCATCTCATGCCCTCGATGAAAGCTGCCTCACCACTTCGCTTTTTCCCAGCCAAGGGATCCAACCAGGTTTTGCCTGGTTCTTTCTTTTCCTTCCTTCTTTTCTCCCCTCGTTTCTCTTCTGTACATCTCCTACTTCTCTCTTCCACATTTCTAGCTCTTTCGATCCCGTTTCTTTCTATTTGCTGATGCATTGCTTTTCCGATCGTTGATTGCCCATGCATGTGTTCTACAGTACTCGGATTGATGTGCAAACCATGCATGTGTTGTGTTATTTGTATTCCTGAGTGATAGCCTAAAAAACATATTTTATTCTGAGTAGGAGTGCAAATACATATCTTTGTGAGGACTGCTGGTGAATAGGCTAGATATGGAAAAGTCTGGTTGATAGGGTCGTTATTCTATCAACCAGATGCAAGTGTTTTTCTAGGTCTGGATTTACTCTGGTTGGGTGTAGCTTGTAGGATAGCGTGCCAATTCTGTGTGTTGGAAGTTGATTATGTATGTTTTTGAATGAGGTGACCTTTCCAATTTTGTTTATGCTCGAGGGCGAGCATAGGGGCAGTGTGGGGATGTTTGATAGCACGTTTCATGGCCTCGGTTTTACCCTCTTTTCTAGCCCTTTCGGGGGCTTGATGTTGTTATTTGACCCTAATTCCAATCTTATTTGCAGATCAGCATCAACAGAGGGAAAAGATCGAAAAGAGACGATTTTAGAGCAATTCTGAGGAATTCCAGTCTCCAGGCCTAGAAGAAAGAACGTCGTCAAGACCTCGATGTGAACCAGACCAGTGTGCTGTCTCAAGGCCTCGATAGTTCTGAACCTTCTTCTAAAGAAAAGCATCTTCAAAGATCTGCACGGAATCCCAGGCGCTTCCAGAAGGCATCAGGCGTGTCAGGAATCCCAGAATATTCCTTTTGCAAGGACATGTGCTGTCACGCCCTCATTGCCCTTAGCTGTTTTTGTCTCCTAGCTAGTATTAGGCTATATAAGCATAGTTTTAGGGTTTTTGTAAGGACGGTTGTCCAAGGATATTTTCTTACATTAATTTCAGCACTTATTTTCTGGGTATCTTCTCCTCTTATCATCAAGAACAACCTTTGTCGCAACTTTCCTCTTCGATTATTAATTAATCTACCGGTTTCCTCTACTCCCTTTTTACTTTCTTTGTTATTGCATGATTCTATATACCTACTGTTTACATTATAGCATGAGTAGCTAAATACCCCCTTCTTAGTGAAGGGTGTTTCAAGGGTTGTAGGGTTCGGCTAAGAGGTCTAATGCATGCTTAATATATTCTCTTGTTGCACATAATTGTTTACCGATTTAATTCCATGCTTGTCTAGAATTGTTAAGAGCTTGATCATCTTTTAGTATTTCTGCATGAGTAACGTCTTATTCCAGGGTTATACCTGACGCGAAGCCCTAGAGTTTTAGCAGACACCTAGGGGAGGCAGCGCGAGAGGCCTCACCTAGGGGTAAACAGTTATCTAGGGTATGTGATACGGGTCTGACAAGCTGAGCTGTCGCGCCCTAGATCTGTTTTACCTCCCCTTCATGGGCGTTCTGAATTTAGCTTCCCTACTTCGTACCCATGACAGGTCAAAGTGTCAAGGTTGCCTTTTGATGACAAGAGAGGTAGCTGGGAGGATGGCTGAACGTCAAGGTCACCTCATATGTGGAAACGGGGGGTGACTTTTATCTAAGAAGGTAAGCAGGGGATGCGGTGTGGAAACGCGGTCCCTATAGCAGATCTGTACTTGAGTCTAGAATACTGTTGCGCGAATGACTAGCCGACCTAAAATGCAACCCAAGGGAACACCTTTCGCTAAGATCTCGTCCTAGTTGATTAATATCTTTTTCCTTGCTTTTCCTGCATTTGATCTATTTACATCTCTTGCCCTGGATTACATTTTACTTTCGTGCCCTAGATAATTACTTTACAATTCTGTTTTGTTAGCTCCCATACTCTGCGTTGATTAATTTATTAATCAACATAAACCCCCCCCCCCCCCCCCCCCAGCTGAGACCTGGCTTTTGGAAACGGGCCTAAGATGTTGATTCCCCATTTAGCAAACGGGCAAGGAGCAACAATCTCGAAAATTTCCGTGGCAGGTCGTCGAGGAATCTTAGCAAATTCCTGACATTTCTGACAAGTTCGTACGAAGGTATCGTAGTCCCTACGAATGGTGAGCTAATAGAATCTCGTCCGAAAAACCTGCGTGGCCATAGTACCACCAGACACATGTATGCCGCATATCCCTTCATGAATTTCTCGCAAAGTGTGGAGGCCTTCTTGCTCCGTGATGCACCTGGCGGCTGGATGAGAGAAGCACCTCCGAATCAGTTCTCTGTCATAATTTGTGCAACGTGCCGCTTGTTTCAAGACTTTTCTCTTTCCGACGTTATCTGCAGGTAACTCATCGTGCTTTAAGTATTTTATTACGAGGATTCGTCAATCATTTTCAATTTCTTCGATGCAAAGCGACACTTGTTCTTCCATGAAAGAAGGCACGGATACTTCTCCATAATGCACGCCCTTAGGTATGGACGCTTCTGGGTTTGCTGCGATTTTGGCGAGGTTGTCTGCCTCGGCGTTATCCTCTCGAGGGATATGCTCAAAGCTGACCTGCATGCCACTTCTCTTTATTTCCAGCAACTCGCGTTTCACTTTAGAGAGATATTGAACCATGATGGGTTCTCTGGCTTGAGAGTTTCCCAAGACTGTCTATTATCAATTTGGAATCTCCACATATCTTTAGTAGCAAGTCTCCCATCATTCCAGTGTTATGTATGGCTTTGGTGGAGAAACATCTTCCTATTCTGAGTCCAGCTAGCAACGCCTCATATTCTGCCGCGTTGTTAGATAACAGTTGTAAGATTCGGATGGCATATCGTATTTGTATGTTGTGCTACCCGGTCATAAAAGTTTCAGCTCCGGCTAGCTCTTGATTCTTGGCCCTGTCCACGTGGATAACCCATAGGTCAGTGTAGGTTTCCAGGAATGGAAGATCCAAGTCATCCTTTTCATCTTCTGGTAGGTCCGTCAATGGATCTTGCGTTAACGTGCATTCTGCTATGAAGTCTGCTAGCGCTTGAGCTTTTTTATAGATGGTCGGGCCTTATACTGTAATTTGTACTGCTCAAATTCAATGGCTCAAATTAGCATCCTTCCTGAAGACTCAGGTTTTCTGAAAATCCTTTTCAAAGGTTGATCTGTAAGCACGATGACGGAGTGGGCCTGAAAATAGCGGTCCATTTTCCGCGTTGCCTGTACTAACGCAAATGCTATTTTTTCAATGCAAGCGTATCGTAGCTCGGCGTCTTTCAAAACATGACTAACGAAGAATACGGGGCGATGAACATGGCTGTCATCTCACACGAGGACAACACTGACCACCTCATCAGCGACGCCCAAATACAAATATAAGGTATAGCCTGGCTCTGGTCTCGTTAGCACCAGGTCAGAGGACAGGTAGGCTTTTATGCCACCAAACGCTTCTTCGCATTCCTCTGTCCATCCGAAAGGAGATTTTTTACGAATAACTTTGAAGAACGGTAGGCATCTCTCACCTTGCTTAGAAATGAATCGACCTAGAGCGATAACGCGCCTTGTGATCTTTTGCACTTCTTTGACTGTTCAAGGAGATATCATGTCGTGGATGGCTTTGATCTTCGACGGGTTGGGCTGGATGCTTTTTGACTGACCACATAGCCTAGAAACTTACCCGTTTGAAATGCAAACATGCGCATTTACGGGGATTGAGCTTCATTTGGTATTCTCTCATTACTTTGAATACTTCCTCCAAATCCGCTAAGTGGTCCTCAAAGCTTCGACTTTTTGTTAATACGTCATCCACATATGCCTCTACTTTCTTCCCAATTTGCTTCTCGAAAACCTTGTTTGCCATGCGCTGAAACGTGGCTCCAGCATTTTTTAGACCAAACAACATCGCTGTATAATAGTATGTGGCTTTTGGAGTGATGAAGGAAGTCTTTTCCTCATCTTCAATGGCCATGGGGATTTGGTGGTACCCCGAATTGGCGTCTAAGGAACTTAGATATACGTACCCAGCAGTCTGGTCGACCAACTGGTCGATTCGAGGAAGAGGGTAGCAATCCTTGGGACAGGCATCGTTTAGATCAGTGAAATCAATACACATGCACCAATCTCCGTTAGGTTTTGGAACTAGAACAGGCTTAGCCAACCATGTCGGGTATTGAACCTCCCGGATAAAACCCGCATCCAAGAGTTTCGATGTCTCCTTCTCAATGGCTATTGCCTTTTCTATAGAGAACCCTCGGCGTTTTTGCTGAACTGGCTTGACGTTAGGGTCAACGTTAAGTCAATGCTCTACTACTTCTCGTGAAATTCCAGGCATATCCGTAGGCTTCCAAGCGAATTCTCCTTTACACTTGTTTAATAATCGAGCTAACTGCGCGTTCTCTTCCATGCTTAACTTTTCACTGACTAGGAAATTTTCTTCTCTGATTCTGCTAACGGGAACTGGCACCATCTTATCCACCAACTGGGTGCGCTTTTCATCTTTCTGTTCGAAGGGGTCATTTATCATGCACACATAACAGTCGCAATTCTTTTGAGTCATGAGTAGGTAACATTCAGCCGCTAGTTTCTGGTCGCCTTTGATCGAGACTACTCCAACCCAGGAGGGATATTTCATCCTCAAGTGCCTTTGAGATATTGATGCCCCAAAACGGTTGAGGAACGGTCGTCCAAGTATGGCGTTATAAGGCAAAGTTAAGTCTACGACTAAGAATAACAACTCCTCCAACCGCTTGGACGTATCTTCTCTAAAGTACACTGGAAACAATGTGACTCCAGTCACGGGGATTGGAACTCCATCTACCCCCATTATTGGCTTCTTGTAAGGTGTCAGCTCGCTGTCAGGACGCTTCATGAGGTTGTACGCCTCCAATGAAAATAAATTTACCGCGCTTCCATTGTCAATAGGAGTTCTCCTAACTCCATGATTGCCGATGACGGGTATAACCACTAACGCATCATTATGTGGGAAGACGAAACCTTTCTCGTCCTCCTCAAAGAAGGACAATACCATTCGATCTAATGCACTTATCGCCTCACTTTTTATTAACGTGCTTTATCGTTTGCGCTTCTCCCTTGAATTAGGCGTTAACTGCACAGGCTCATCAAGATATGGTGTGCCACCAGCAATAATATTGATGATGGGAATGTCGTCATCGTGGACTGTTAACGTCTCTCTCGCTCTTCCGCTGGGGATATCATTATTTCCAGGGGGGTGAGAGGGTGTTTGTCTGCTGTCCGACTCTTTACCTGTCGGGTTGCCTCTGGTTTTTTCTCTCACCTTAGTGGCAAACTCTCCGAGGTAACCTTCTTCCACTAAACGCTCTATTGCTAACTTTAACTCTCTGCACACATCCATAGGGTGTCCTTTGACTTTGTGGAATTTACAAAAGGCGTTTTCCCTTCCTCCCATAATTACTCCTGGTTTCACAGGAGCTGGATAACAGATGCGCAGGTTCCATTGCTGGACAATAGCTAAGATTTCCTCTCTCAGAAGAATGAGAGAAGGAAGGTCAGGGTCATAAACTCGGCCCTTTGGTGGATCCGTTTGTCGTCTAGTAGGAGAATTACCGGGCCTTCCTCTCAAAAAATCACCCCTTTGCCGATTTGAGGCCCTAGGGATATGACCTTTCCGATGGCCGTAATCGTCACTTGGACAAGTATCTAAGGTCGTATTAGGAGTAAGATGTGTGTCTTGTGGCGCGTTTCGAATTCTGTCTCTATTTTCTTCCTCCTCTATCCTCGCATAATTATGAGCTTTCAGCCTTAACGCATCCAGAGTCGGAGGGGGATCCACTAGTAACGTATCTCATAACTTCCCATAACAACAATTGCGTTTCAAGGCTTCCATAGCGAAATCAATGGTAACGCCTGGTGTTAACGACATTTCGAGATCAAAGCGACTAAGAAAGTCTTTCAAGGACTCCTGAGGTTTTCGATGGATATCGAATAACGCCGCTGTGGATTTCTTGATAGGGACAGCCGTGCTAAATCGGCTCCGAAACTTAGTTTCCAACTGTGGAAAACTATCGATCGACCCCGCTGGGAGTCCTTCAAACTAGAGACGTGCTACCCCTGATAGTGCCATGACAAATATCTATCACAAAGCCACGTCGCTATGAGTTTGAAACTGCACGAAATCCTTCACCTTATTAAGGTGGGAGATGGGATCCTTCATGCCATCATACGACTCTGCAGGAAGTTTCACGTGCCGACTGACCCTGTGGTGTTTTATGCGATAGCTGAATAGGTGACCAGCGTTATCATCGGGAATTCCGCGAAGATGATGGGGAGGAGAAACTTTTAAATGACACCTTTGACATCGAGGGTTGTGTTCATGATGCTACCTGGGGGACCGACTGCGACTCCTGGGTGTCTGGGTTCAGTATCTTCTACTACTCGATCTTTCGCTGTGTCTGGGGGATATGTCCCTAAACATATTAGAGTCGTATGAAAGGGGAGTGGAATAGCTAGATCCTGCAATCTGAGAAAGAGGAATATGCATATGGGAAAAAGGTGTTCCCGTTGTTTGCCCAAAGGAGAAATTTAACGTTCCCTGAGGAGTTTCCTGCATCGTGGTAGAAACAGCAGTAGTAGCGAAAGGAAAAAGTTCTCTGCGGGTAGCAAGAGAAACACCAAAAGACTGAGGTGGTATAGAATCTGAATCAGAAGCCATGGTCCTTCGATCTCCAAGAAAAACAGAGCTTGGCTATTAATGACGCTCACTTAATAGAACCAAATCTCTCAATGAAAGCACCAATTTGATAAGATCTCGACTCCTGTTGGATGGCAAAAAGGGAAGATGGCTTCTTGGAGTTATTGTTCACCACCGTCCGATGTACCTACAAAGCGCCGAAGGGGGTCTCCGGCGTAGACACTCCGATGCTTAAGTCAGTGAGAGTAGTGAGAATAGCAGAGTTTTGGCCAGCAATCCTAGGCTTACCTTTCTCTTTGATCTTAAGGGTATTTATAGGCAGAAAGTGGGTGTTACCTTGGAGAACCCCGTTATCTGAGGGTGAGAACGGGTTTGACAGACGGTTGGGGTTCCCCATTAATGAAGCATGTTATCATTGTACATTATCTAGGGATGGGATAACGTCGTGTTGATGGAGCCCCTCCCCCCCCCCCCCCCCCCTGCTGATGTCGACCATCCCTAGATCCTCGTGTAAGGTGACAACTATAGTGATCATGCCGACAGCTACAGTACTCCGGTCCCCATCGTTTGGTTTATGGACGCTAACGCCCTTGAAGTCTCATTTATAGTTATCAGGTAGAGGTCACATGAAGTCTGAGTGCCCTAATAAGTGTGTTTTGATTATTCGGGATATTGGTTACCTAGACTCGGATGACGACCGAACAAGTGAAGAGGCCGAAGGTGTGGAGGAAGAAGTTGAGAATGAGTCGGGAGTGATTGATACAAACATGCATGGGTTAACACTTATTATTAAGCACAATCTTAGCGCTCAAGTCAGTGGCGAAGTATGTGAGGAGGGACAACGAGAAAACTTATTTTATACATGTTGTTTGATTGAGGAGCGAAGGTGTTCAGTGGTGATTGACAATGGGAGTTGCACAAACTGTGCAAGCACGTTGTTGGTCCACAAGTTAGGGTTGCCGACCACAAAGCACCCAAAACCGTATTAATTTCATTTTTCATTAGGAAGTATAGTGACGAGATCCTTTGTGATGTCGTACCAATGCATACAAGTCACCTTTTACTTGGTCGATCGTGGCACTATGATAGACATGCCAAATACGAAGGAAGGAGCAATCGGTATAAGTTGGAGAAGGATGGAGTGAAGTTTACTCTTGCACCCTTAAAGCTGAATCAAGTTATGGAAGATCAACGATGGTTAGCGAAGTCTCATGTTGATTATGAGAACTCGAAAAATCTTGAAAAGAAAAAGTTGAGTGTTGAGGGAAAAGAAAAAGAGCAAAACAGCCCCCGTGAAAAGAATAAGCATGGGAAAGGAGATGAGAAACAAAACAACCTGCATGAAAATAGAGAGCATGTGTTAGTTGGCATAAATATAAAAGGAGAGATCAAATATGCCATAGGAAAACAAGTGAGGAACACACTTGGTGCGCAAAAAATCTATTTTGGCGCAAGCCACCAAAAACCTAGTTTTCGACAATTGCACTTTAGTTTTCCTAACACTAACCCATTTAGTTTCCCTTCTATGGTTGTTTTTCCTAATTTACAGAAGAAGATAAAGTTATAGGTAGAGAAGAAGCCTCTTACCGTGATGACAAGAGGGTGGAACGGATTTTGGCATCCATGGCGACTAGTTCGTTAAACCCTAATTGAAAGGGTAAGGTACGGTTTTCTTCCGTAGGACTTTGTTCGTGTAAGTATGTGGACACCATAAAACTGTATGATAATAGTTTTAAATTTAAATTTAATAATGGTGGTCCTAACTTGAGTCTTGGAGCCGTATATTATCCGTTGGTATGTAAGTTTGCGTTTACTAGCGATTTCTCGCTTATCTTTACCTGCAATCAATTTTCTTATGGATGTATACTTGTGGTGCCATTAACCCCTATTTCATTGAGTTATTATGCAAGTTTAGGGAATGACACAGACTTAGTAATGGCGAAGATAACCCTTGGACAAGTCGTGAGTCACATGGAACGCTTGGGTATTTGGCAAGGCGATGCGAGTTACCGCAGGAACTTGAGGTTGTTCTTTAAGGTTGTTGATTGGGATAGGATGTTCTTACACCTTCCAAGTTTACCTACCCAACACAACAAGATGATCGCTATGAGAGATGATGGTTCTACCCAAACCGTTGCCAAGCGCATTGACACCACCGTCGGAGTGAATGTCTAGGGTAATTCCTATCTTACGTTCGTGCCTTTAGTTTATGCTAACTTGAGGTATTGTGGTGCAGGTATCAGTTCGGATTCGAGGACGAATCCTTTCAAAGAGGGAAGAGATGATGTGAATCCTCGCATAAACCCTAGCGCACCGGATACGCATAGCGTGCGCTTACTGCCCATCGAGCCAAGGATGTGAGCGTGAGGTGAAGATGAGAACCCAAAGCTGGAAAAACTCATTCATATGGTCGAGGCACATGTAGAGGAGGCTATGCTACGAGGGAGAGAGTCTTGGCACAAGGCGCGAGCCAAAGGCGCACAACGCGCACCGTATGCGTCTGTGAGATTGACCCTCAAGCCACCTTGGATATATGACAGATTATACGAGCCGTGGATAAAATACAAGACCATTTGGGATGTCAGGGAGTTGCTATCCAAATTTCAGGCCAAGCACACGAGTCATTTGCGAGTTGGCTTATGGAGACATTATGACAATCAGAGTCCTACTCGGACCAGGATTCTCAGATGCGTCTGTCAACACCAGCGACCATTATTTGGACCAGTCAGGCCCGGACCAAGGAGAGGGACTTGGTTTACTATGTTGGGGATCATTGGGACAGGTTTCAGATGATTTGGACGAGTCGTTTGAAAGTTGACCCAAATAGACATTTTGGCGCGCAGTGTGAACACATGGCAGATCACGACTTGGATATTGCGGCCCATCTTGGAGTCCATTCGTGCGATTATGATTCTGAAGCTTCTAGAACTTAATTAAGTATTTATTATTTAGTTTATTAAGTTATTAGAGTTATTTATTAGATAGAACTTATATTCCTATTCATACTAGAACTTAGAGTTATAGTTTAAATGTACTAGGGGTTTTGCCTATATATTGGGCCGATTGTGCTCATTGTAAAAATAAGCTTTTTTCAATTAAATTCATAGATGATTTTCTCAATTGTTCACGTGTGAACCATGTTACTATTCGAGTCCGAACGCTTCAATGACTGGCAAGTAAAAACTGAGAGTTTGAACCCCCATTGTGTCGTTTCACCTAGGTTGGTATTCACAGGTTGAATACAGGGTTAGGGATCCGAAACATGAACCTCACTTGTTATGTGTAGGTTGGCTATTACAAGTTATTAGTAAGGTTAAACTTCCAAGTTGAGTTATTTTATTCTGCATTCAAAATCCAATCCTTCAAACTAGATCAAAAAGTATTCGTTACGCATCCTACGCAACTAGGATCATTAGTTATTAGATGACAATTAAAAATTCTTTGTACCTTTCCTTCCCACTAGAGATACTCAGACGGATCATTAGTACCTACAAAGGTTGGAATTTAGACTTTGATGCTACTGAGATTTTCATCAATCTATGGCTCTCCTAGTTCAAACGGCTCGTCAAACCGTGGTGCTGGACCGCACTGTCTCCTTCCCCAATTGTTCTTGGTTGCCCCCTCAAAATCCTCGTTGGCTCTCTCATACACATCTTCATAGAACTCACGATCTTGGTAAGGCGTAGTATAAGAACGATAATAAGCTAACGGAACTTGATTATCGGTAGTGGGGAAGGTCTCATGGGGTTGTTTGCTTGAACTCGCTGTGGCTTTCGGCTTATTCCGGTTGTACTTCTTCCGGATGATTTGAGCTTGATCCTCAGAAATAACGGCATTCCGGCATCGCGGCCCGGTAGTGAGAACATATGGAAAGCCTCGGTTGGCCTCCCCTTGAGGATCTTGATCATCACTATCTTGTGTTTTATCCTCAATTTCGCAAGTCACCAAGTTCTTATCGGCTTCCGTGGAAGCTTTTGGAACTACAACATCCGGATTCAGTGGGATACCTGATGTCCCGGTAACATTACTTTGTGACATCATGAAATTTTGTAGCATGGGCAACACTTCCGTTTGCCTCCTCTCCAAGGCATCCAGTCTAACAGATAACGAATTACTAGCTTCTCCAGACTTATCATCATTGTGGCCACCCACAACACTTTCAGCTGACATGGTTTATATTACATGCACACTTAAATAAATGTTATTAAAATAAACTCTCCCTCACGTGTCTGAACACGTGTTTAAAATCACTCGCAAAAGTTAGCCTCACAAACCTCTCAAGCTTGTAACCAGATAACTGCTTACCGTTACGAACCTTGCGCTTCAAGTCAAGAGATGTTGCAACTACCTTCCCAGTGTCACAAGTTCCAAACGGAAAGGGACTGGCTCGATTATGGGAGGGACAGGACAGAGATTTGAAAGAAAGTAATGGAGAGAACGGAAGAAAAGGAAGAGAAACCCAATAATTTTTTTGATGTGGTTGTGATTCAAACACAAGCCTAATGATTAGCCAACCAAGTGAGCAGACTTGGTTTTCACGCCAGGACTTTTCCCACCTTCTGATTTAATAGTATTTTTCTTTTCTTTCTTTCTTTTGAATTTTTTTTATCACTTGGGGGCCCCCTTTAGGCTTCTGCTTGACAGAAAGTAGCAAGAGAGGCTAGTGGTTACTAATATCCTCTGACAAATTTTGGCTAAAAACCTATAGAATATATATTTGGGCGGTCAAGAAAATAGCAAAAAGTTGTGGCTGATCGGTTATGCATTAAATGCATGGATGGACGTTGAGACGGTTGACAATTAAAGGATTTTATCCAAGGGAAAATTTTGTGGTTTAGCAAAAGTTTGGATTAAACACAATAACTATAATACACTAGAGTATGCTGGGATGGAACATGAACACCAACAACAAATTCCTTTGAAAAATCTATGAGACTCAATATTAGCAAGACAGAAAATATGGACAGAAAAGACATTGGAACACAAACTCAAGGACTAGATGCTCCGCTACCACCTGATATGATCACGGGTCGTAAAGGAGACAATCCGGATGGTATGATAAAACAAAGAATCTAGCTTAGAGTTTATCATACATAAATATACAAATGAACTTGAACTTAAATAAGAAACAAACGGAAAATGGTGGTTGCAGTGGAATGAAATAATATGAATGGCAAGGGTTGGGTGTTACCGATTGCTTGGACAGAAAATGGATGAGAACTTGAACACGATGAAGATGGAGACAACACACTTGGAAACTTGAATTACTTGAAAAAATAGGCAGCAAACAGTGTATGAAATTATAGGCTAGATTTCCCAAAGAAAGCTTAGTGAGGAGTATTCTCAACTCAAACTATATTTCTCAAGGAAATGAGAGAGTCTAGGGTGAAAATGGGAGAAGTATTCTCACTCAATAATTCTCACTCAATCTAAACTAATAACAGAAATGAATAAGTCTAGTTTATATACACATAGCCACAAAATAGGCTGATTGGGCCGTCCAAGCCCATGCCTGTAACGTAGTGGGCCGTCTATGCCCAAGATGACTGCACCAAAATTGGGAGGCTTCCGGATGGTGTCCTTCTTTCCATTAGTGTTCCCGGTAGTTGTCTCATTTCCCGGTAGATTCCCAAATACTTTCAACAAGGGATTGGGAATGGTGGGGCCAACATTCTTCATTCGGGGAACTTCCAGTAGCTTCCCATGTTACCGGTAGACTTCCATAATCAAACGGGACTCGATAATATCCAATGATTGTTAAGGTTCGTTCACTAGGATTGGGAGTGTCTTTCTTTATTTCCGCTTTGATCCATAGTGCAAGGTACTTAGCCCGACTCCTAATTATCGATCCTTGCGGGGTCAGGTCTTCGTTGCTTATTGCAGGAACGTTACCGGTATGTCCGGCATTCGGGGGTGAAGTCGCATCCTATGATCGTATCAACAACTTAAACAAGATCCCCATAATTATGAAGATTTGATGAAAATATTTGCCCAATTTATGTAGGAAACTGAGGCGACATTTGCAAAGCAAAGTGAAGAACTCAACTCCTTTGTAATACACAAGATGGAGAATCAAATATGCATATCTTCTAAGTCCGAACTCAACACAGAGTATGATGTTAGCTCTATCACCTTGCTGAGTAACACAAATTTCTTAGACCAGGACACAATTCTTGGCCAAGAAGAAAGTCTGGACCTAGAGGCAGAAGTCGTTACTCGGCCAAGTCAGGCCAATTCGACCAAAAATCATCCCAGCACTTCAGCAGAACATAAAATATCCTTGTATGAGGAAGAATAGGTTAAGATACCATTTTTTCCAGAAATTCATAAAAATAATTTGCTTCAGTGGTAATGAGTATTTGAGTGTTGGTAAGTATACAACTACAATTATTCAAAGGATGTTACCACATGAATCCAACAATCAAGATGCTGATTTGAAAGAGATCGAGGATTTATATGTGACTAATCATATGCAAGGAATTGTTCAAGAAAATGAGCCAAATATGACGTCCAACGATACTGCTGTTACATTGCTAGGTGACAAAAGTTTGTTAGACTGTTCAGAGACAATTCTTGACTAAGAAAGTGGTCTAGACCAAGAGGCAAAATGTATTGTCCAGCCATATCAACCAAATCAACCCCAAAATCATCCTGAAACTTTAGTGGAGCAGGAGATGAAGGTTTTGGAGGATAGTCACCGCATCGTGCCAAACAAGTATGTGAGGAAAAATGAGAATAAGATAGATGTGGTCATGAAGTTAACAATGATTGTGTGTGAAAGGAAAGTTCTTATATTATTTGATTTTATTGATCCTTTTAGTGAATCACACTTCATTCACAAACAATCTTTTCTACTTATTTTGCAAGAATATAGAATAGAATTTGAGTCATGTAATGGTTACATACAGAATACTTTGCTGAAAGACCATGCACTACATGAGGTCATTTTAATAAAACTACGTGCATGGAAAGCATTCCATAGAATTGGTTAATGAAAGATGCTCAGAAAGTTGAGTCTAAAACTATAAACAAAGGCACTGCATGGGTGGCAACCTATGTTTTTATATTGAATAAAGAATGATCTCTCTCTACAAACTACTGATGGATTTTGATTTGCTCTTGTGCTTAGTTGAACAAGTAGCGAAAGCATAGCCCAACAGATTCTTAAGAAAGAATTTTTTTTGAGATATAAAGCAAGTCTGGACCAAGAAGAAATCCTTGGTCAAGAAGAATTTCAAGGCCAAATACAACCAGAATAAAGACAAACCATTTATCTGCAAAACACTCTTCTCCAGTCCATCACATCCTTGAATTAGAAGTTTGAAGATGTCTTTCCCTCCTCAGCAAGCTCCACCCCCACAGCCCTAGTTACCTAAATGCCCTAGGTTTTATCTTTCTTTTTATTTCCTTTTTAATTTTTAGTTTTTCTTTTTTTTATACATTTTTTTTTATTTATTTTTTCAATCTCACACATTGAGGACAATCTGTCCTTTAAGTGTGAGGGAGAGATTTGTTTATATGTTCTTTTTTTGTATAATTTTTGTTTGTATTTTTCAATTTATGTGTATTCTTGTAAATTTTTTCATTTTTCAAAATTTTCATAAATGAACATGTTCCCAAATCTGTGTTTATGGAGGTTGTTTTTGCATGTTTATATGATGTGTTTAAAATTAGAAGTCATTTTTACACTCTGTCATTTGCCTCACCATTTGAAATACTTAGACACTTGACACTTCAAATCCATGCTTCATTACCAAGGGATCCGAATGAGTTCAAGATATTCAATGCTTATAAAACATATATCCTAATATTTTTAAACATATTTCATCTATACGGATTCATGATAATGATGGTGAGAATTCTTGAGATGTTGTGGGAACACCTAAAATTTGCTTTGCCATGCTCTAAATAATAGGACTTCCCTAAACATAAATAATTGTCCAGTCTTTATTTTTGTACTGCATGTGAGTCTTTTATTTGAATGATATGACTGCTTGTGATTTAATCCACCACCATGCCATTAGTCAGCAAAAGTGGGTGGCTCGGCGCCCTCTCCCCCATAAATTCTTGGCTGCTGGTAGTTAACGAGTCTGGTACTTGAGTCATATATATTTTTTATTCAGAAACTTGATTTTATCTGTTCAGTTTGACTTGCTGATTTTTTATCTAATTTAATGGGAAACTTTTTGACTAGGTATTCTACTAAATTGGATCGATTTGACTTGGTTTATTTTATTATTTCAATTTAATAAAATCTTATTTTTTGGTCTATGAAGTTAGTTTTTTTAATCGTGATCAATTTGTTTCAGTTTATAAGATCAAATGTGATCGGTTCTTAATTTTTTTTTTCAAACATATAATGAATTCAACAACCATTGGTAGGGTTTGTGGAGGAATATATGGTGAGCAACTTACAAAAAGTTGTAGACACAAAAATGAGATGAAGACTATAAGAAATGCATGTTGATACTTAAAGAAACTCAAGAAAAAAATACTTGTGACTTTATCCATTAAGTGTCATGTTTTTGCATTTTGCTTGTTTTCAACTTGGCAACAATTTTTTGACATTCATCAAATTGGTGCCTTAAGGGTAATGGCGCATTTGCATTTTGTTAAATATTTCTTTTACTCTCTTTTTTTTCCAATAAATATGTAACACATGAATTTAGATCTCACTTTTTAAAGAAAAAATATACTAGTAATACTTTTAGGAAACATTATTAAAAAGAATAATAGTAATTTTAGTAAATAATAAAAATAATGAATCATTCTATAAAAAGTAAAAATTATAAATATCACAAAAATATGATCATTTCGGGTCAACTCATGTTGGTTCCATAAATGGAGCTAAAAATATATTAAGCAATTTGACACGTTATTTTAAATAATATATTATGCAATGATGAAAAATATTAAAAATCCAAGTCAAATCCATTTGAACAAAGGCGGAGTTAGGGTGGGCCTGAGCCCGCCCACCCCCTAGCCCATTTAATATATATATATATATATACCTATTAATTATTTTTATATTTCTTTACATTGTTTATTAATAATTAATTAATTAGTTATAAAAGTTGGGATATTTAAAATTTAAAATCTATAAAAATGGTATAAAAGAACTTTTATATATCTTAATAATTTATAGTATTACTAATAAAAATATATTACTATAATTAGTATATATCCTTAACGATTAGAATTTATAGGAAAATTAAAATTTCATACTTAGATTAAATTAAAATTAAAATTATTATTTAAAATTTGACAGTCAAAATATTAGTATACATATATAATTATTAATTATTTCATTAACTAGCTAAAAACTATATATATATAAATATATAATATGTGTGTGAGAATAATTTTATTCTAAAATATATATATAATATTTGTTGTATATTGACGTTGACTCAGTTTTTTTTTAAAACTCCGGCTCTACATTTGAATTAGCCGGCTCAAGCGGTTTAAAAGTCCAGGTCAATCGATTTAACATGTCATTTTTATTCAACCGTATTTTGGTTATAAAATATCAGGCTGAATTTGAGTCACCAGTTCATCAATGAGACCGGTTGGTTGGCGAGCATCTGGCCCTTGAGACCGTTTAAGTGGCTTTGCATTCCAAATTCTAGTGTTAGGGGTGAGGTTTCTTTATAGAGTGGAGTGGAAGCATGGCCACGTTATTTCGTGTTGGGCCTTTGAATTGAAGGGAACCTCATTCTACAAAAGCTAACCAAGCTGTAACAAGTGCATGTGAGGCTTATGTCCCATTTGTTTTGGGAAAATATTTTTTTGGAAATTGTTTTCTTGAAAAAAGGATTATTTCCCACTTTATTTCCTGGAATCTGTTCTCATTTTACCGTCGGATAAGGATTTGGCTGTAGCATTGAAAACAAAGAACTGGTGAAGACCTTAAGACTAGGGATGAGTACTAGATGAGGGACTGGGACTGGGACTGGGACTGGGGGAAACTGAAACTCCCCATGTTAGAGGCACTGCTATCAGCTGTCATCTCTTTCTGCAGAAAAATAATGCTATGCAGTACAATTTTACTTGGCATACGGTTCCTCCATGCCTGCGGCAATGCATATCTTATGGATGACAGTAGAACAGAGAACAGAACCACCACGAATCATGGTCATGTTCGACTCAAAGAGGGCTTTCGCATGAAGCTTATGGGTATCAGAATCTTCCCTTCTAAATGCCTGATGAGGCTCCAATTCAAGCAGCGGATATCACACTCTGCTTTAACTTCAAAAGCTAACAAAACACAAGAATGCACCTCTAAACTAAAAACTAAGAACTAAATAGACAGAAAAATATTTAGGTACTGTTCCGACTCAATGCAGATATTCTTTCCCACTACAAGGCATCAATGACACGTGTACTGCGAGTAAACAGATGCAATGTTAACCTGTACACTACAGTAAGATCTATAATTAAACAACCATGGGCTATCATCACAGAAAGTCTTTTGTATACGAAATCACAATTAAAACTTCTTTTTCCTTTCCTCAAGCATGGGATACACAATTAAAAGTTCACTCGTAAAATCTTCAACTTATTGAATTGTGATGGAAAAGCTCATGGAAGAAAGGAATGTCAAAGACCTTACAACAAAGACTATTATGAAGTGGCCTAATGCATTACCAAAATGGTGAAGAACAATCACGGCAGGTGCACTATGTAAATATCATCCATCCAAATAAAGCATCAAATCGCTAAAAGAGATGGCACATCCATACTAGTGTTACGTTGTTCTATTTACGTTGCTGTTTTCTCCTCCGCATAGGCTTCTTTGTCTGCAGATTCAATTCTGGTACTTCAGGCTCGCCGGTTCGAGGCTCTTCGGGCAATGTGCAGTGCAGAAACTTCTTGTTTGAACCCACTTGGTTGCAGAACAGCTTCAGCAACTTCCTCCCCCTCATCCATTTAAGCATTATCTTCATATGGGTTTTGCTGTTTAATCCATTAATATTAGCTTCCTGTTACGCAAGCAGTAGTTAAAATGTGAAGACTAACTAGATGAATACAGTTTGAACAGAGAAGACCTCGTATATCGTATAGTACCCTCAGATCTCAACTCAGTAATCAGTCCATAGAAACAAGTTTTGCGCGCTTGGTACATTCAGTAACATAAATACAGCTAAAATGCGTGCATATGCTTCATACTAAAGAAGAAAATAAAGAAGCTAGCAAAACTTGGGTAAACACAAATCCCAGAAAGCATAATTACAGAAGAGAAGCATAAAACTTCAAAGCAAAGATATAAAAGCATGCGTTAATGGAAACAGAACAGTCCATTAATATGAAAATTTAACACCGATAAAATCTCAGATTAAGAAAATAAAGCCCAAAATATTTTACATTTTATTTTTTCATTTTTGTGGCATAAACCATTCCATTTTCATACCATGGGTGCGTCGAATCAAATGAGACAGAGAGGTAAAACTAACCTTGGCATGAGTCCAGGTGTTGGAAACGGAGAGAGGACCGTAGCTTTTGATGATTTGGTAAAGAGACTGAGAAATGGTTGCAGCCTCAGGGAAAGGAACCTTAGGGTTTATCTTTCTTACATTCACCGTCCGTTCTCGTGAGAAATACCTCACCAGCGAGCTCTTCAGTAACCCAACATTACTAGCGCCACCGCCGCCGCCAGCGAACCGCATCATCTTCACTCCGATTATCCCCCCTCTCTCCTCTCCGTAAAAAATGTGCCTTTGGGGTTTTACACTGCTATGGATGGATTCCAGTCTTCTCTCAGTCTAACGGAGGCTTCCACGGTGCAAGGACACTGCGCTATTCTTCACGTTCACGTGTTAGGCACGTGCTTCTTTTACCTTTCTTTTTGGGAAAATAGTTTAAAACACTCATGTACTATCGTCGTCGAAAAACAGACATCAACCCTATCCTTCAAAATATCCATTACGCCTAGGGGTGTCAATTGGACTCATAGACCCGTCCCGGATCCGAGATTTCGGGTCAGGATAGGGTCCAATATTTGGACCCGTTTTTGGTCGAGACCGGGTTTAATCCCAACCCGAATTTAGCCGGGTCAGACCCGATGGGTCTCTAGTCTAGACTCGGCAAACCCCAAAAACATTTTTTTTCCTTCTTTTCTTTCCTTTCCTCTCTTTTTTCTTTCTTTTCCTTCTTTTCTTTCCTTTCCACGATTTCACTCTCTTTTTCTTTCCTCTCTTTTTTTCTTTCTTTTCCTTCTTATTTTCTTTAGTTCCTTTTTTTTTCTTCTTGCTATTTCACTGCTGGTTTGAATTGGACGGAGGGGGCGAGATGGTTATTTTGAGGTGGTGGATTTTTTGTGTTTGAGGAAGTGATGATTGTGGTGGCTGGATCGGTTGTTTTTGTCGGCGGTTGGGAGTTTCGCGGCTAGGTTTGGTGGTTGGCGGAGGAGAGCGAGATGGTTGTTTTGTTGGTCGGGTCGGGGCAATGGTTTGATGGATGATTTGGTTGCTGGTCGGCGGTAGTGGTTTAATGGGTTTGGTTGAGGTCGATATTGGTGGTTGGGGGTTTGGCAGTAGCGGTTCGGTCGGAGTTTGGTGCGGCTGTGATGGAAGGAGGAGGAGGTACAGATTGTTTTGGATTGGGTTTTTTGCAGGGAGGTTGGTACGGCTGTGATGGGTGGAGGAGGAGGTGCGGCCTGGTCTAGACCCGAGACCCAGCTTCTTAACAGGGCTGGGACTGGGACTTGATTTTTGTCCCTTTTTTGTCGGGACAAGGTCTGGTCCCGACCCAATTGTCTTCGGGTCTAGCCGGGCCGGGCCGACTCGGGTCCTGACACCCCTAATTACGCCTCTCCTAGACAACTGTTTGCGTGTAAGAAGCCCCATTCCGTTCATGTTTGACCAGTTTGAGTAACGGATCTGTTATAGTAACCCTACAACCGATTATCTTTATTTTTTAAACTAATTAAATAATATAATTAATTTTAAATATACATTTTTTTTTAAAACTAAAAAAAGCATGACATATTAAAAATAAAAATAAAAATTTAAAATTTAGAAAATTAAAAAAAGAAAAAGAATACTAATTTATATTTCATAATTTCATCTTTTAACATTCAATTTTGTCCTATTAAAGTCATCTTTTTACTATTAAAAAAAAAAAATTCATTCCATATCCCAATCAAACATTACTCCCCAACAAATCAAAATTCCATTTCTGATCCAATTTTGTCTTTTGTTCTTCCTCTAACAACAGGTACCATAGAAAGAAAACTATCCAAAAAAAAAGTACACTTGACGGACAAATTCATCAAAATAAATCGGTGCCCATTTTCTTCGGCAACCCTGTCGATCGATTTCCTTATCTACACTAAATGCAAAAAAGCTGCAAAATTTTCTTTTACCACCACAAAATGGTAAAATTCCCAAATCTTTTCACCTTGCGTGGCCTAAGAACCCGACCCAGAACCGGATCTCATCCTCATCAAACGCATTGAAGCAACAAGTTCACTCATCTCCTAGGGTCTGCTCGGTGACACCGACGGCGAGGTTAAAATCGAAGTAGGAGACGAAACAAATGATCTACCTAAGATAAAGCTAGATCTACCCTTTTGTGGCATGTTTGGAGGCAAACCATCAACATCCATGGCATCAGGCACCATTTTCAACTTCATAACCACCAGATCTGGAAAGAAATAAATGGAGAAATGGAGATCGAGGATGAAGGCGTAGCAGGCGACATCGGAGAGGCCGAAGGCGAAAAGGAAATAAAGAAATAGAGATTGAGGATGAAGGCGTAGCATAGGAGAAGAGAAGAAAAAGGAAAAAAGGAAAAAAAGAAATGGAGTTTGAGGATGAAGGCGTAGCAGAGGAGAAGAGAAGAAAAAGAAAAAAAGAAAGAAAAAAGATAAAAGGAAAAGGGAAAAAAGAAATAATTACATGTTACAATAGGTTTTAAAAAATAAACATGTTATAGTAGGTATTCTGTTAGATTTAACAGTTAAATTTAACGGAAGGGAGCTTCTTGCTTGGAAACAGTTGTCCAGAAGAAGCGTAATGGACGTTTTGAAGAATAGGGGAGGTGTCTGCTTTTCTACGATAGTACAAGGGTGTTTTAAACTATTTCCCCCTTTTTTTGGTTGGAAAATTCTCCCTTTGTCCATAATTAATGGACGTTTTAGCCAAAAAATGCTGTCATTTTTTAATTGACTTCATTGGCAACTGTGTCAACTTAGTTTGTGTTTTGATAAAAAAGACCCTCAGACGACCCATCGTTTTCTACTTGAGCAACCCGTCACACAGTGGCAAAAGAGGGAAATGGAAAATGAAGTTGGGCGGATTTCAAATTTTGGGGAACATTGAAAATAGATTACTGACACCCATTTTCTCTCTCTTCTTCATCTTTCTTCATCTCCGAAGCTCTCCCATCTTTTCCTTCTCTTCTTCATCTTTCTTTCATTTCTCTTTCATCCTTCTCCTTTTTAGATCAAGATAAAATAGAGAGAATTTATTATCAGTATTTTAGCTATGATCAATTTCAGGATTCAAACGACATGTATATCGCCAATATTTCTGAAGATTCATAGCCCGATAGCCAAATCCAGCTGCAAAACACCCATCACCACCGCACATCCTCCTCTCCAAGTACCATCCCCACTGCAAAATTAATTAACCCAGCAAACTCAATCCACAATTACAAATTCCCCTGTAATTAATTAGTTCAATCCAATATCACAATTACAAACTCAATCCACAAAACCCAAATCCAAACCACCAATCGTCGACCACCACTGCTAATCGCCCAAATCCAAATCCCGACCATACACCACCTCACCCAAACCTTCATCGCCGCCGCACCTCCACCACACAAAAAACCCAAATCCAAACCACCAATCGCTGACCACCACTGCTAATCACCCAAATCCAAATCCAAACCATACACCACCTCACCCAAACCTTCATCTGGCGCCGCACCTCCACCACACAAAAATCCAAATCCAAACCACCAATCGCGGACCACCACTGCTATTTGTTGTTATTGTTGTTTGTTTTGCTATTTGTTTGTTAAAGGAGTGAGGTCTGCGGCTAGGAGGAAAGAAAAGAAAGAAAAGGGAAAGAAAGAAAGAGAGAGGAGGCTGAGGTCGTAAGAAGAAAAAAGAAAGAAAGAAAAGAGAGAGAAAAGAAAGAAGAGGGTAAGGGAGGACGGAGGAAGTACTAGTATAAAACTAACCCAAGATTGTACCCTACACCTTTACTTGTAATTTATTCAATTGGAAGCAAGACTTAAATTCTAAAATTGCATCAAATTTAGAGGTCATAGTTTTTGTTAACGTGTAAGGTAAACAAATTAAAAAATAACCTAGATCAAAATAATATATTTTATATATTTTTTAATTAAAAAATAATTTTCACTTCAGTAAAATTTAATGCTTCTTAGAAAGAACCACATATATTTTAAAATTATTTTAAAATTAGAGTATTGTTCGTTAAATTGATAAATATGAGATTCAAATAGAACAAATTATAAATTGGAAATGTTATTCGGATGTTAGAAACACACGCTGCGGTTAGGGATGGCAATTGGGCGGGTATACGTATGTTAAAACGGGTATGGGCGGGTATGATACCCAACTCATACCCGCAATTAAATATCCATTATTATCCATACCCAATATGCCCAATACCAAATTGAGTATATAATGGATATCCAATTACACTTACTTATTTATAATTTAATTTAATAAAATTATTTCACCAAATTTTTTATTTTTTTATGATTAAGTTTTCCTGCAGTGGGTTGTTGGTTTCATAACCTTTTCCTTCTTCTTTCCTTTTTTGTCTCTTGTTTAGACTTTATAAATTAAAAAACTATGCCTTTTAAACCTTTTAGTTTCGAGAGTTAAAAAGTTAAAACATACTTTTTGATCAAGTTTTTTTTGTCATACTTCATGTCAAACGATGTAAATTTAAATATATTATTATATTTTATAATCTTTTTATGAAACTCTTTTATTTTTTCCGAGTGTGATATATAAAATTATACTTTTCAATTTTAATATTCAACACTTACTTTGTACTATTATTTTTTTAACATGTTTATCAATTTTAACAAGTTAAAATAAATTAGAAAAAATATGAAAAAAATGAAATTTGGAAAGAAAAAAAAAAACAACTATTGTAGGCCTAAACCAATCAAAAGAATTAGTTTAATTATTTTTTATAATTTGTTTTTGAATATTTTCCTTTTTGATAATTTTTTATATTGTTCACATTAAATTCTAACATACTTAAATAGATTCTAAAATATTTATTATATTTTTCTTCCAAGTTTAATATATATTTTTTATTTATTAAAAATGTTAAATTCAAGCTTTTAGGATACTATAGGGTTATTGCTAACATATCTTTTAATTCTTTGTTTTTTTCTTTCTTTCTAATTTTATATATTTACAACTATTTATATGTTATATTTTAAAGGTTTTGAGATGTTTTCTATTTTTCATATTCTTATGTTTTTTATTTTTTATTTTTTTATAATTTTTCCAATGTTTTCATTTTTTAAATTCCTTTTTCATTTTCTTCTAAGGTTTTATACTCGCGTGGAATAAAATAGTAATAAAATGTCAGAAGAAAAATCCATGAAATTGGTGAACGGAGATCTGCATATTATAACAAATTAATAGAGATGTTTTGAAACTTTTGGTGAAGCCATGAGTATTTTAAAAATTGATATTTTTCATATTTTTATTCTTTCAATTATAATTTTGTAGACCTAATTTTTTCCCTTAACTATTGTTAAAAGCGTATTCAAATTTCAAACTAATATCAATTGATTGATCTATTAAATAAGAAATTGATAATTCTTTGGCTATGGCTTTGGGTCTGGTTTGTAGTCTCATTCGGATGACTTTCTTAGCGCATACTTCTCATGTGTCTGTTTTTTCTAATAATAATATACAACACCCTATTAATTGTGAACTTATAAATGGTGTGGGAAAAATGAAAAAAATAGAAAAGAGGGACAATAACTCTCAAGTTGTTTTTTTATTTTTCTGCTTTTCACCCTTTAGAATATCCTCCCATCATGAACAAAAATGGACCTGGAATCACGAAGAAGTTGCACCGAATTAAGTAATAAGAATTTGCGTTGTTGAGCTCTCTAAGAGTCATACAAGAACTGAGTACCGATCTATAGTTGGAGAGCTATCGCTAAAAATATTTTACTTTTAAACCATTTTAGGGATATGTTACATCAAATTTATTCTTTCCTGATAATGAACCAGCGTATCGCGCGAATTCTATAACTAGTTTATCTTTATATTTGTGTTGGTACTTGAATTTTGACATTTTCGTTATAGCATTTCCGTATATTTATCGTTCATCCTATTATTGACTTTTTAATATCAATCATATTTTATTTATTATTATTTTCCATTCATTTACTGCTTATTAAGTCATTTCATTTTATTTCGTTTAGTTCGTAGTCTAGTATTTTTCCTGTTCGAGCTTCTATCGGTTCTAAGCGAGTTTCCTCGGACCGTAGATCGAACTTTTCCTTGTTTACTGTTTATTATTTATTTCATTTCGTGTCGTTTTATTTTATTCCGTACTTTAGTATATTTTGGTTTAGTTTCAAACGAGATTTCTCATACCGTCGGCTGGAACCAAAAAATATCTTCTTCGTTCCTTACCCAGTATTAATGCACATTAATGCATCAATTAATGCACCTTCATCCTTACACCTCGCCGTCAACGCGTTTTGATCATCACACCTCTGCCAAGCCGACCGACCATCGTCAACCCTTACCATCACCCATTTATTGCACATCACTTCTCCGCCTCGTCGACGCGTGATCATCATCACCTCTGCCTCGTCACCACCATTGATCATCACCGCCCCTGGCTGCCACCGACCTCAACCGCCTCACTCTCCCTTACTACCCACGCTGGTCACCATCTCACTCTCCCTTCCTCACTACCATTTTCTTCACCAATTCATGAACTCTCTCCCTCTAAATTCTCACTCTCTCTGCATCTACTCAACAACAAGGTTCAAGTCTTTTATTGCTTTTTATCCAATCAATTGCCTCTTTCAATTTATTTAATTGTTGCTTTTAATTCAATTTTCTGCCTCTATTTCAATTAATTAATTATTTCTGCTTTTTATTCAATTAATTGTTGCTATCTCTGTCAATCAATTGCTGCCTCTGTTTTAAATTAATTTTGCTATTTTGCTTCGTTAAATTGCTTGCTATTTTGGTTTAATTTCGAAACTTTGTTTTAATTTATTTCGTTTGCTTTTGCTTGTTAAATTGCTTACTGTTTTGGATTAATTGAATTGCTGTTTTGGTTGGTTTGATTGCTGCTTCTATTAGGCCTAGTTTGGTCATTTGTTTACCTATTTTTATTCGTCTGGTTTTGCCCTTTGTCGCCGACAATGGCGTCGACGACCCAAGGAAGAAGACGATGACGTGGAGGGAAAATGGAGTCGGGCTGGGCTGGTTTAAAAACTGGGAATTGTTTGGTCATGGGCCAAGACTGTTCTTGGCCCAAATGGAAATAAGAAAGGAACTTGGCCCATCTACTAGGCTTGGCCATTGGGCTCGTATTGCTGGGCTTGGGTAGTTGGGCTGGTATTCTAGGCCCAATAGGTTGTATCATTCGTTAAAACTGGGAATTGTTTGGTCATGGGCCAGGACTGTTCCTGGCCCAAATGGAAATAAGAAAGGAACTTGGCCCATCTGTTGGGCTTGGCCATTGGGCCCGTATTGCTGGGCTTGGGTAGTTGGGCTGGTATTCTCGGCCCAATAGGCTATATCGTTCGTTAAAACCCATCGCATTATTTTCGTGCTAATCAGTTGTTTGTTCGTGATGTTTAATTAATTATTTTGCTTACTTTTATTCGTTAATTGATTACTTGCTTTTAATTGTTAACTAATTATTTGTTTTTAATTGTTAATTGATTATTTCGCTCGCTTGTAATACTCAGTTAAATGTTTGTTTGTCTGTTTATTATTTATTGCTCGTACTAATAATCTCGACTTTGTAGGGTAAATCAATTGGTACCCACTCGCAAGTACATATTTCTCACCTTTTATTTATTTCGACGCTTTCCGCACATATATTCGTATGCATAATCATTTAGAAATGTTAGAACTCGAATCACTCTATTTGCATGTTAATTAAATCAGAACTTTTTATCTCTATTTAAACATCATTTTAAACACCTCTTTCTTTTTAACCGGTAACCTTTTTAGGATGAGACTCGGGTGCCTAACACCTTCCTGAGTCCAAAAATCGACCCCGAACCGTAGTTATTGGGTTTAGACCCTTTTCTATAGTGCCTTAGTTTTTATTATTTTATTCCTTTTTTCCAGACTTTAGGTTTCCTTAAACCTTAGAAATAAATAGGTTGGCGACTTCGTTACCTTATGTGAGACTTCCTTTTTGTCTCACATCGTCCGAACCGCTCGCGAAAGGGGGTGCGACAGTTTGGTGACTTCATTAGGGACTTTAGGGTCGAAGCCGGATTTTTTTTGAGGTGTTTGTTTTTGTTATTTATTTATTTACTCTCTTTTATATAAATTGTTGTCTTTTCGTACGTATTTCATGCATGAATGTTGTTCTTGTTTTTTTATTTATTTACTCGCTTTGATATAAATTGTTGTATTTTCATACGCATTTCATGCATGAATGCCCTACAACCGGGCCCTTCCCAAATAGGATTAGGTTGGTAGTAGTGAAGTCCTGGGGCCCATGTCCTAGTAAGCTTTCATGAACCCTAAACTCGTACTTGAACCCCTGAATGGTTGAGTGCTCCGATTCCTTTTATGATTCGGTAAGCAATCATGTATCCATTTACTGAGGGACCATTTCTTGGTATCGTTTGGGAGCCTTTTAGCCAGATACAAGTAGTTGAAGTCACCCCAGCATGTGAATCATTATCGTATGCATATTTGCTTCATTATTGCCATTATTTCCCATATTCTACTCTTTTGATTTATTAAATTCCGTCCTTGTTATTACTTTTATTAAATCATTATTCTAATTTTCAGTCTATTCTGGATTTAGATACTACTGATTAGTTTCTTTTCTTTTCTTACAGAATAAATGTATGAAAGGAAACTTCACTATAGTCGAGCCTATGAATATAAACAAGGGCGCTTCGTGGTAGGCAACCCACGTATTTTTTTCAATATTTCTATTTTTGTTAGTTTTAATTTTTAATTCAGGATTTTAGGATATCTTTTCCTCTAGACTTACTATTTAAATTTCCTCTTCATTTCAGGTGCAGAGAGGCTTATAAACTTGGGGGCAAGTAGGTGAAATGAAGACCAGAAAAAAGTGTTAGGGAACATCAATAGTTGAGCACATTTTACCGGGGGCAAAGTATAAAGAGCGATAATTCACAACAATGAGCTCCTTACATTCAGATTATCGCCGCAACGGCTCTCTCCGTGTACAGGCACGATGACCATATGGTGAAGATCAATCCTTTAATTTGTGGGCCACTAAGTGCTGACGTTAATGGTGCTTGCATTCATTGTTTTATCCACGATCCCTTGCCGCAAAAGCTGAAGTGTTGGAGCTTTCTCTCTGTAAAGAAACAACTGGTTAGCTCCCACAGTGTCAATCTGAATCTCCAGATAACCAAAGATTCTCTTCCATCACTCAAAACGATGTTCAAGCCATACTTTTTGAACAAATCATCTAGTCAGCAATTAGCTATCGCCAACCTAAAATATTTCTCCTCGTCTAGGGCAGTCAAGGAGTGAATCAGGAAAGATTTTAAGATTGTTTCTCCCTTGCTATGTAATTTACAGTAAGTTGGTCTCTTTGCACAAATCAACGCATCCTGCATGGCAAACAACCAGTCTCGAGTACCCTTCTAAGAGGGAGATGGATCCCCGAAATTATTGGAGACGCAGAGGCATTTATTAGGTAAGCTTTGTTTGGCCCAGCAGAAGATGAAGCCATCAAAGTACTTGTAGATCTTGTCATTTGTAGATAGTGTCGAGGATCTTAAGAGCATATTCTTCGGTCAAAGAAGCTAGCTGCCTGCTGCACATATCCAGGGAAGTCCATTTTCCTTTTTGCCTCTTTAAGTCTTATCCCTTGTATAGTCATTGTGTGTCCATTTTTCTACACTAGGGCTACCTTTTGAATTTATCTTTAAAATTCGTGAGCAGTTTCGCCCCCACGCCTTGTCTTTAAAATTGTTAAGACTTTTTGAGCTTTGTGGTTGTGAATATTGCTTTTCTTGATAAAAAATTCCACACTACCCTCATATTTTCAAACCTTCTCTAGATTGACCATGTTCATCACTTTATTGCATCATGGATAATCTGGGCATTCTTTGAAAATTATATGACATGCATGATCTTGGCTGCTTGCTCTTATATCCACAACATGCCTTAGACGTAAGTAGTCACAAGCATATCCCTGTGAGCACTTCGAGCCTTATTTCCTTCATAAGCGCAAATGCATAACTAAGTACTAGTTAGATTTGCATAATATCCAGTGTACATGCGCCATTAGACATGGGATAGCAGTAAGATGACATTGGACTTTGCTCTTCCATTTTTTTATTTTTCCAACTTTTTGCCCTCAACGCCTATCTTTGTGCACCATTCTGCATTTCTATTCACCTCTTTTATAAACCATTTGAAAGCCTTTTTATTTGATCTAAACTCCTCTTTAGCTAGTGAGTAGTATTCGATTGAGGTTGCTAGGAGATTGAAAAAAAACAAAACCCCTTAGAGGTTGTTGATGGGCTACGCCGGAAGAAGGCAGAGGAAAGCTAGAATTGAAGGCCGCTGCCCTAAGCCAGAACTGAACAAAGAAAAGACGAGAACTGTACTTGCTTTACTTACTGCTTGTATTTGCGTTTGACTAAAAAAAAAAGAGACAAAAAGGAGAAAAAAAGGAGAACAGGGGAGAGAAAAATCCAAAGAAGAAAAAGAAAAAGAAAACAAAAGAAAGAAAAATTCAAGGAATATAGATGTTCAAAAAACACAATAAAAAAAGGCAGAAGCAAGTATAACAAATGGTCTAGAGTAAGCAAAAAATGATCTCAAGAAGGAGTATTCCTAGCAAAGATTATAAGAAAACTTGTGCGCTTTGCCCTCGCTACAACTAATCGTCGAGTACTGCTCACTAAGCCCTTTTTCTTTTTGCTAAGGATTTCCATCCTTTCTAAACAGACTCTTCCCTTCTTTCTTCCTATAGTACACACTTCCTTTCTCTTGCAAAGTCTTCTTGATTATTAGAATGTCCATGCATGTGCATCCTTTCGGATTGACATTGCAAAGTTTTGTTGCATTTTTAGGAGTGTAAACACTTGGCCCTATTTTTTAGTGTGATTACATACACCAATATCCGGTGAGGACAACTTATGGGTGCATGTTGTGGCAAAATCTTGTCATTGAGGTCATTATATCCCAGGCAAGATGCAGATGCTTTTTAAGCTTATATCAAGCTTGCTTGTATGACAAGAATTGGATGACATGTTTCTCCCAAATGCTTAAATTGTTTGAATTTTCTCTTGATAGGGATGTTGATTTTGTTTTTATCTTGATGCAATGCTTGGGGCAAGCATTGGGGAATGGTGGAATTACATGATAACTTTCTTTATAACTTGATCTCTCTTTTCCTCCCATTATGGATTGGATGTCGTTGCTTCATGTTTGCTTCCTCCCTACTTGATACGATCCTTGGTTGCCCGAGGCTCATAGCATGTGAATCCTGATCTAGTTCAAGACTGGATTTGCAACGATGCTGAATGATAACTCTCTTGAGAGTTTGACCCTGCTAATAACCTGTACTAGCCAACCCAAATTAAGCAAGAAAAGATCTTGATTCGAAACCCTAACCCTGTATTCAACCTGTGAATACCAACATAGGTGAAGCGACTCAATGGAATGGACTTTCAGTTTTACTTGCCGATCTATTCGAAAGTCCAGTCTCAAATTAGAATAAGGTTCGAGACTGAACAATTGAGAGAAATCTTCTCTGATTTAATTATCAAAATTCATAACCTTACAATGAATAAGGAGGCTCCTTTATATAGAAAAACCTAATCCTTACAAAAGTGATCCTTTCTCTAATTAATTAATTAAAATAAACCCAAACTAATTTAACTAATTAATAAGGAAACTAATTAAAATAAATCCATGATTAATAAATGATACAAATTGCCAGCCGTGAAAAGGAAAATCCGAGAATTCTTTTTTGGCGCAAAAATCTGGACTACCAGGGCTTGATCACGTCGCAAATGATACGGAGCAATCTTCATGCTTCTATTCTGGGCGTGATCAAGTCGAGGGCATGACGTGATCACGTCGAAGGCTCTTATCCAAAAAAGCACCTTACTATTTTGGGCGTCATCACGTCGAGGGCCGGACGTGATGATGTCGTCGTCAGGGATTGATCAACGCCTGCTTCTGTTTTTGGCATCATCAAGTCGAGATAGGGCGTGATGATGTCGGCACCAGTCTTGGCCATGAAAAGAGTCACGAGTCGCGGGCTTTTCTCGCGTAACACGACTTCCTCGATGCTTGCCTCGCACTCCAGCTCCTTGTTGATGATGTGTGATAGCTTTGCTTGTAAGTCCCTGCTTTGAGCACGCGTCATAGGTCCATTGGGCGACAAGGGCACGTTGGATACGATAGGGATTGTATCACTACTTGTAGGATATAAATATGGAAGGAAACTTCGGTGAAATCTCACACTATTTAGATAGGTCTCGATGAGAAAATCGTCGTCTTGCCCTCGTTATGAATTTCCACTAATAAATCCAATTAGGTTATGAAAAGTCCAGTCATACTAAGTCCGGAGCAATAATTACATTTTCGCAAGGTATCTGAGTGGCCACACTAAGCCCGGAGCACTAATCTGCATTTTCGCATGGTGTCCAACTAGAGCCATCAACATCCGAGTGAAGGTACGTTACCACTTCTTTCCAAATCTATTTCGTGTGGCGGTTAACACCCCCACTTTCCAATCTATTTCGTGCGAAGGTTCACACCCCCACTTTTTAGCTTATCTCGTCTAGGACTGCGAGTACTACCCTCGCTCGGACCTGAATTTACTTTTTCGCACCAGTGTACGGACTGCGAGTACTACCCTCGCTCGGACCTGAATCTACATTTTTCGCACCAGTGTCAGAGACAACGGATTCCCTGCCCGGACATGCATGTACAAATCCGTCTTTTTCATTTCACCTCATTATCAGGGAAGTCGTCATTTACATTCACCCCATTATCAAGGAAGTCATCATTTACATTCACACCATTATCAGGGAAGTTGTCATTTACATTCACCCCATTATCAGGGAAGTCGCCATTCACATTCACCCAATTATTAGGGAAGTTGTCATTTACATTCACCCCATTATCAGGGAAGTCATCATTCACATTCACCCCATTATCAGGGAAGTTGTGATTTACGTTTCTGCATTTTAACATTTTCCTCAATATCCGAGAAGACCAACATTTTCCTCAATATTCGAGAAGACCAACACTTTCCTCAATATCTGAGAAGACCAATATTTTCCTCAATATCCGAGAAGACCAACACTTTCCTCAATATCCGATATTTTCCCTAAATATCCGAGAAGACCTACGTCTTCCCTCAATATCTGAGAAGACCTACATCTTCCATCAATATCTGAGAAGTCCGATATGATGCTCGGTCACCATTATAACCTGATTCTTGGGTTCAGATGACTCTTCACTAAACTTGGCTTCAAGCAATCCCGATAGTTTCCTCGTCATGCCCCGAGTGGTAAAAAGGGTAGGTTTGAAAAAGTATCAAATTGATCAAGAGATTGCCTCTATCATGTTGTTGCTTTCCCATGTCTTATGCCATGTTCACTCATGGTATGATGCAATATCATGAAATTCAAACAATGTCAAGTACACACAAGAAAGAATTAGGCATGAAACTCAAGTCCTTACAGGGTTATCAAAATGATCATCTTTGAATATTGCAAGTAAGATGATATGAGAGCAAACATGTATTTTCCTCAATATCCGAGAAGACCAATATTTTCCCTCAATATCCGAGAACACTTTCCTCAATATCTGGATCCTCGGTTGTCATCGGGACTAGATCAGATTAGCCTTTCTCACTAGCTTCTCAAGGCTAGCTTTCTACTTTGATCTTCTTGGTCCGTAAATGGCCCAGTTAAGGGTCGCTGTAACCAAGAATAATGACACTTACGAGAACCAATTCAACCCTAGATTGGCCAGATCTGAAATCAAAATGAAGTGTAATATAATTTTAATGGAGATCAATCAAATGCAGATTTAGAGATTAATTAAGAACGATTAGATCTCATGTAAAACTCATAATCATGCTTTAAACGCCTCTACTAGAAAAGCTGTATTTAGCTACTCATACTCATGTTTGAAGAAAACAAAAGAAATAATAGCATATAATGAATCTCTCATTTCAAGGAAGAAAATGAAAGAGCCTAAGAGTTGGAAAATAAAACAGAGCTAAAAATGAAAGAGAAGGGAAGAGTCCCCTTTCTCAAAATCCTAAGGAGATAAATATAGTTTCCTCCCTGAAAAATATATCTAAAAATAAGGAAATAGAATATATCCTAAATTAAACTACTTAATTGTATCTTATCACTCTTCCTCTCTAATTAGAAGTCTAGAAGGTGGATAAAGAAAGACAGACGCAACTCCATCTCTTATGAGGATAACCTAGCAGGCACAGCCATACATGACTTCTAACTTCAAGTATCGCACAGAGGCTAGGATTCTTCGCCAGATAAGACGGTCCTCTTGGTCAAGAGACTGACTAAGAAAGGTGTTTGAATAACTCTGTCTAGAAACTGCTCTTTTCTGCCCCTTTTTCACTTTTACTGCTTTAGAACTATTTTATGCAAAAAGTACAGAAATTGTACTCATATCAGTAGAATTACCATTCTAATTGCATGAAAACAGGTGGTAAAAACTACCACAAATTAAGCTCAATCAAATCCATGACACTTAAACTAATGCTGCCCCCCAAGCATTTAAACAAACAAAAACATATTAAAAACCACTAACTCAATTTTTCTTCCAAAGATTAGGCTCAACACAAAAAATACACAAACACTTCATTCTCCAAATCCATCCTAGATTAACTAGCCCTATTCAATACCCGAAACATCTTAATCATCATAATAGCTAGCCCTGTACTCAAGAAAACAGTTGAAGGAACAAAACATTTTGATTACATTTTATTATTTCACCCAATTCATCCAGAAAATGAATAGAGGTTGCTAACACGTGTAATTTACACACTCACAATTCAAAAATTTAAACACATAAACACAGATTGTTGCCAAGTCATGCCTGCAATAAGGTCAGTTTCTTCTTGGAGTATTTGAGGAGGAAGAGGAAGTGGAAGAGGTGTTGCGGTAATAGTGGCCGGAGTAACAGTGGAGCGGCCACGCCCGACTCTAACGACTCCCTTGGGTCATGCCATTAATGATGGTTTAGTGACCGTTAAATTAGGAGAAGGAAATGTTGTTGGAGAGTTGAGGGCGGTTGTTTTTTGTAGGAAACTGAAAGGTTGATGGCGTAGTGAGGGTGTTCGTGGCCAATAGTCCTATTTATACTCTTCTTCTTTATTGGTGTCCGACCACGTGTCAAAGACGTCGCTCTTGGCCAGGAACGTGGCCAAGAGACTTCTCATTTAGCTTATACCCTTCTTGGCTAAGAGCGTCATTCTTGGTCACTTTTAGTATCCTGTCCAAAAAAAATAAACATGAGAACTCATTAGACTGTATCAGAGAAAAGACTTAATTGAAAGCGAAATAAAATTAAAAATATGGGTTGGCTCCCAAGCAGCGCCCTTAGTTATTGTCTTAGGCTAGACATATGGATTTATTTCACTCCATTGGTGGTGATGGCTCTTCCACCATCTCTTCTTCCACTGTGTGTCCTTGGATTCCTTCGAGGTAGGGCTTCAATCTCTGCCCATTCACCTTGAATATGACACATGTTTTGGGACTTTTAATGTCCACTACACCATGAGGAGAAAATTCAGTAATCACAAAAGGTCCATTCCACTTATTTTTTAATTTACCAGAAATATTTCTAAATTTGGAATCATAAAGTAAAACTTTCTGTCCAACAAAGAAATTGTTCTTGACAAGCCTCTTATCATATTACTCTTTTGTCTTGGCCTTGAACATCCTAGAATTGTCATAGGCTTGATTCCTTAACTCTTCAAGCTCATGGAGCTGTAACTTCCTTTGTTCTCTAGCTTCATCTATCACCATGTTGAATTGTCTGATCGCCCAATAGGCTTTATACTCCATCTCCACAGGTAGGTGGCATATTTTTCCATACACCAATATGTATGGGGTCATACCAGTTGGTGTTTTGTAGGTTGCCCTATAGCCCAAAACACATCATCTAGCAGCTGGCTCCAGTCCTTTCTTATAGGATTGACTATCTTGGCCAAGATGGATTTCACTTCTTTGTTTGATATTTCTGCTTGACCATTCATTTTGCGGGTGGTAGGTAGTTGACACTCGATGGGTGATGTTGTACTTCCTAAACAAAGCTGCAATGATCTTGTTACAAAAGTAGGATTCCTTGATCACTAATGATCCCTCTTAGAACTCCAAACCTACTCAAGATATTAGTTTTAAGGAAGGAGATAACAGTTCTAGCATTAACTGTTCTTGTTGCTTTTCCTTCTACCCATTTAGAAACATAATCAACAACCAAAAGTATATAGAGATTACCTCATGAGTTAGGGAATGGTCCCATGAAATCTATGCCCTATAAATCAAATATCTCACAAGACATAATAGGGTTCATTGGCCTTTGATTTCTAGAACCAATATTTCCCGTCCTTTGACATTCAACGCAAGTTTGACAAAATTGAAGACAATCATTAAGCATAGTAGGCTAATAGAAATCTGCTTCTTAGATTTTAAAAGCAGTTTTTTTTCCACCAAAATGTCCACCACAAGCAGAAGTATGACAAAAATTAAAAATATAAGGGATTTCATGATTTTGTACACATCTCCTTAAAACCTGATCAGTTCTAATCCTCCACATACATGGATCATACCACACATAGTGTCTAGAATCTTTCTTAATTTTGACCTTCCCATAGGTAGAGAGCTCACTAAAAAAACTTATCATTGGTTAAGTAATTGGCAATGTCAGCAAACCATGGTTTTATCTCCTGAAGGGAAAATAATTGCTCATCTAGAAAGTCATCATTTATTGGTTCTGAGTCTCCATCAGTGGCAATGATCCTACTCAAGTGGTCAGCAACTAGGTTCTCTTTTCCTTTCTTATCCTTAATTTCCACGTTGAATTCTTAGAGCAGCAATACCCATTTGATCAATCGAGGTTTGGCCTCCTTCTTGGCTAAGAGATACCTCAAGGCTGCATGGTTATAGAAAATGATAACTTTAGTTCCCAATAAATAAGACCTAAATTTATCAAGAGAAAATATTATAGCAAATAACTCTTTCTCTGTTGTGGTATATTTTCTCTGAGCATCATCCAACATCTTGGAGGCTAGCATCACACATGAGTTCAAAAGGTAGGCTCTAGTCCGGTGGTTGGATCACAGGGGCAGTGATGAGTTTTCCATTGAATTCGTTGAAAGCTTTCTTGCAGGCTTCATTGAAATCAAACTCAACTTCTTTTTGGAGAAGTCTGCATATGGGTTCTGTCACCTTGGAGAAGTCCTTGATGTAGCGCCTGTAAAACCCTGCATGTCCATGAAAAGAACGAACCTTTCTAACATAAGAGGGGTAAGGAATATTTTTAATGATGTCAATATTTACTTGGTCTACCTTTATTCCTTCTTATGAGATCACATGGCCAAGAACGATGCCTTGATCTATCATGAAGTGACTTTTTCAAAATTCAAAACTAAATTAGTTTCGACACATATTTTTAAAATATCTTCAAGGTTTTTAAGGCAGTGATCAAAAGAATTTCCATGCACTGTGAAATCATCCATGAAAACCTCAATACTCTTTTCTACAAAGTCAGAAAATACGCTCATCGTATATATTTGAAATGTAGCAGGAGCATTATATAAACTAAATGGTATCCTTCTATATGCAAATGTTCCATAAGGACAAGTAAAAGTTATTTTCTCTTGATCCTCAAGGGCCACAAGAATCTGGTGAAACCCTAAGTAACCATCAAGAAAATAGTAATTGGAAACACCTGCTATCCTCTCAAGCATTTGATCAATAAAGGGCAAGGGGAAATGATCTTTCATGGTCACATTGTTGAGGCGTCTGTAGTCAATACAAACTATCCATCCATTTTGTACCCTAGTTGGTACTATTCTACCACCTTCACTCTCTACCACTGTGATCCCTGTCTTATTTGGGACTAGTTGCATAGGGGAAACCCAATCACTTTCAGAGATTGGATAGATGGCACCTGCATCTAGCATCTTTCTTGACAACTTCAATCATTGGAGGATTGAGCCTCCTCTGTAGTTGTCGGATTGTTTTCTTGTCCTCTTCTGTGTGGATTTTATGGGGTGTAAAAATTCAGGGATATCCCCTTGATATCCGCTATCGTCCAACCAATCACTTTCTTGTGCTTCTTTAGCAATTCCACCAGCTTTTCTTCTTCCTCCTTAGATAATTTGCTGGAAGTTATCACTAGGAGGGTGGACTCTTTGCCAAGAAACATATGTTTTAGGTGGTCTGCCAGTTTCTTAAGTTCAATTTCTGGTGCTTGCACAATGGAAGGTAAAAGTTTATTATAAACTTGTGGAAGCTCAGCACCAACAGTACTATCAAATAGAGACTCAAAAACTTTGAGCTCTTTCACAGTTTCCTGTAGATCATTGTTAACAACAAACTCTTTCTTCATCTCTGCTAGTTTGTCTTCTTCAATCCCCCTATTAAGAGCAAGATCAAGTGGATCAGTTTTAGTTAGTTCATACACCTCATTAGCAATGGGTTCATAAACATCTATAAAGTTCAAACTATGTATCTCGTCTGGGTGTTTGATAGCATCATACATATTAAATTTGATTATCTTGCCATCATACTCTAAAGAGAGATACCTAATACACATCAATTAAAGCTCTTGCAGTCCTTAGAAAGGGTTTTCCTAAGAGAAAATCTATAGTGTTTACTGAGAGATCCCTGTTCATATCGACAATATAAAAATCCACCGGATAAATAAACTTGTCGACTTAGACAAGAACATCTTCAACGACTCCCTTGGTGTAGATGATGGATTGATCAGCAAGTTGGATGACCATTCTGGTCTCCCTTATCATTCAAATGTTGAGTTTTTAATACTCCGAGAGAGACATAACATTTATGCATGCTCTTAAGTCACATAAGGGCTTCTCGATTTTCTTGTTGCCTATCTTGTAAGGAATATCGAAGGTGCCTTGGTCCTTGCACTTCTCTGGAAGTCTAGCCTGAAACACTAAAGAAACACTTTGATTCAAGTTAACGTGTTCGACTCCTGAAGTTTCTTTTTGTTAGTACATAAACCCTTAAGGAATTTGGCATAACTAGGAACTTTAGCAATTAAATCAAGCATAGGAATGTTAACTGCTATTTTCTTAAATATTTCCTGATAAGATTTAAATGTTTAGAGAATCGGAAGTGAAGGTGGGGCCGATCAGAGTCACTGTAGTAACCACCGAAAGTACCTGCAAAGCGCCGGAGGGGGGGCTCCGGCGTAGACACTCCGATGCTTAAGTTAGTATGGCTGTTCAAAATAGCAGAGGTTATAGTTGCGATCTTAGGCTTACCTTGCGTTTTGAATAGTGGGGTATTTATAGACCAGGTGAAGGGTGATATCTAGGAATATAACGCTTCCAGCGACATCGAGGGCGATATCCCTAGCGACGTTAAGAGCGATATCTCTGGGTGACGTCAGGGGCGATATCTCCTGGTGATGTCATGACTGTCCTGGGATGGGATAACATAGTGCGTGCGGATAGATGACGTGCGAGACCCCCCCTCCACTGATGTCGACCATCCTAGGATTCCTTGCTGAACAAGGGACGTCAACCTTCCACGGCTGACCCTGGGCAGGCGCGGTAGGATTCCGGCCTCTAAACTGGTACGAGGACAATAATGCCTTTGGGGTTGCCTTGATTGTTATCATAAGCCCAACTGAAAATGAGCCCGAGTGTTTACCAAGGGCTATCGCTCCAACTTCCTTTTTGGTTGTGCATATCGACGATAACGGGTGGCTCGGTCGTCGAGGAGCACGTCTTTTCACTGCTTTTTCTCGAGACTTATAAATTCGAATTTTTCCCGAACCAATTATACATCTTTCCCGCATTTCCTCCTAGTATCTTCATCATGGACGGTCTCACCAAAAACTTTCTGATCTCCAAAATTCACACCATGAAGAACCTCAACGATGCTGACGTCGGATTCATGGAAAATGTGCTGATCAAGACGTATGAGGACGTTCTGGAACTTCAGGGGATGCTGACTCCCCTTCGGTCTAGGCTTGGTGCGGCTTCTCTGGACGATTTAAGTCCTCTGGAGAATGTGTCAAAGATGGCTGCTACTATCTCCCGCATCGAGGTGGTGATCACCATGCTACAGCAGAGGAAGGATCTGCTGAACTGCTGCTTGAAGGGCATGAGGCTTTCTTCCACCGAGCTGACCTCTGAAGTGGACACTTTGAGGGAGGTCCCTACTATGGTGGAGGATGACGACGCCGGATCCCAGGCATAACCGTTGGCCGTTGCTGCCTTATCTTTTTCTTTTTCTTTTAACGAATGAATGTATGATCGGGCCGTTAGGCCATAAATGAATAAAATGTCTTTCTTTATTGGAGTCGCTGTTTCTATTTACCAGTTGACATTTCAGTTGATTGACACATTAGCCCAACTGAAAATGAGTATGTCTTCGGTTAGACTTTTGGCAGCGGTTATCCTCGCGAACCATTCTGCATTAATTTCGCGCCGCCTCTTCAATATCAATTGATTGGGTGGTTTTTTGGTGTTCATCGATCAGGGATAAACTCCAATCGGCGTGATCACAGGATCTGATTTTGCGATTCAAATTGTTTCTAGATCGTATCAATTCTCTCAAAAGTTGCGCGAGAAGATGGAAAGGCTTTTCTCCTTGACTATTTAAGGGGATTTTCTCTCCCTTTTTCTGTTCATCTTCTTCTTCACATTTTCCTGCTAAAATCATTCGGAGTCTCATGGCCGATTCATACTCCCTTGGCCTTGTTGAACGCGATTCTCCCCCAACTCCTCCAACGTCACCGGATTCTGATAATCCTCCTTCACCTTCATGCCTTAAGAGGCGACTTCCTCGCCGTAAGAGTCGTAAGAGGTCGAAGAAAGGGAAGGCTTTGAAGACGGTCGACCCGTCTCCTCATTTTCATATCCTACCTGTTTGGAAAGGTGACGCACTGTTTTCCCATATTGATCGTTTCATGGAAAGGAGTTCGGCCAGCGATATCGGTGCCGATGCTGAGGCTTCCGCTTTCAAAGGGTCACAAGCCAGCGAGGATGCTTCGGTTCGTCAGTGCCAAAAGCCAATACGAAGGGTGTTTCTCCCGTACTAGTTTTAACGGTCATACGGTACACCCACATCACATATGGCAACTCGTCTGCCCATTTCTTTTTAGATCCTTCCAAGTTTTTCTTTATGCCAGCGAGGATGCTTCGGTTTGTCACCTCCGCTTGACCGTTGGTATGCGGGTGAGCCACGGAAGAGAACCTTTGTTCAATCTAGAATTCCGCGCACTGATCTCTGAAGAACTAGCTGGTGAACTGCGTCCCGTTATCTCTGACTAGCACACGGGGAACACCGAACCGCATGATACCCTAGTGTTTGAAGAAACGCCAAATTTTTTCTGTTGTGATGTTGGCCACTGCTTCCGCTTCGGCCCATTTCGTGATGTAGTCTACTGTCATGACCACGAACTTTAGTTGGGACCTTGCTTTTGGAAACGGACCCAGGATATCTATCCCCCATTTCGCAAAAGGACAAGGAGCCACTATCTCAGAAATCTCTGTAGTAGGTTGTCGAGGGATCTTGGAGAACTCCTGACACTTTTGACAAGTCCGCACATAATTGTGGCAGTCTCTTCGAATGGTAGGCCAGTAGAATCCAGACCTAAAGACTTGCGCGGAAAAGGTGCCGCATGACGCGTGCATACCACATATTCCTTCGTGGATTTCTCGCAAGGTGTGAAGGCCTTCTTGTTCCGTTATACACTTGGCCGCTGGGTGAGAGAAGCATCTCCGGATCAGCTCTCCATCGTAATATGTACACCTTGCTGCTTGTTTTAGTACTTTCTTCTTCTCGGCGTTATCTGCAGGTAATTCCTCACGTTTCAAGTATTTTATCACAGGGATTCGCAAGTCATTCTCGATTTCTTCCACGCAAAGCGATGTTTTCTCTTCCATGAAGGAGGGAACCGATATCTCTCGGTAATACACACCCTTGGGTATGGACGCGTCTGGATTTGCAGCGAGTTTGGCCAGACCATCCGTTTCAGCGTTATCCTCTCGGGGAATATGCTCAAAGCTGACTCGCATGCCGCTTTCTTTATTTCCAACAGTTTGCGCTTCACTTTGGCGAGGTACTGAACCATGATGGGCTCTCTAGCCTGAGAGTGTCCTAAGACTTGGTCTATTATTAGTTTGGAATCTCCACAAATTTTCAATTGCAAGTCTCCCATCATTCCTGTGTCATGTATGGCCTTGGCGGAAAAGTTTCTTCCTATCCTGAGGCCGGCTAGTAACGCCTCATATTCCACTGCGTTATTGGATAACGGCTGCAGTATTCTGATGGCGTATCGTATCTGCATATCGTACGGTCCGATCATGAAGATCCAGGCTCCAGCCAGCTCTTGATTTTTGGCTCCATCCATGTGAACAACCCACAAATCAGTATAGGTTTCAGGGAACGGGAGGTCCAAGTCCTCGCTCCGTGAAGGTGCATTCGGCTATTGATAACAATTAAGACAATCCTAAGGGCATTGCTGTAATTATGACCCCTGAGGAGGTCGGAATCCTATATCCCTATCGGACATCTAAGCTATCGCCGCTAGACTATGAGGTGTTTTTTGGGATGGTCGACAACAGCGGGGGGGGAGGTCTCACGCGTCTCTGCACGCATGGCATCATCCCATCCCAGGGCAGCCACGACACCACCCACGGAGTTATCGCCCCCGGCATCACCATGGGTATCGCCCTTGGTACCCTCCTCGGAGGTATCGCCCGTGACGTCAGATCCAGGTATCGCCCGTGACGTCAGCCAGAGCGTTATCTTTCCGGGATATCGCCTTTTTGCCCAGATATCGCCCCCAGCGGCCTATAAATACCCCCTCATTTTTAAAACATTAGGTAAGCCTAAGATTGCTTTCTAGAACCTCTGCTATTTTGAACCACTTACTGACTTAAGCATCGGAGTGTCTACGCCGGAGCCCCCCCTCCGGTGCTTTGCAGGTGTGTCCGATGTCAGCTATAGCGACTCTGACCAACAGAAGCCATCATCCCGATCATCTCAAAGATTGAATCTTATCAAATTGGTGCTTTCATTGAGAGCCTTGGTCTATTAAGTGAGCGTCCTTAATAGCCAAGCTCTGTTTTACCCGGAGATCGGAACGATTATGACTTCTGAGTCAGAGCCGACGCGACCCTCATCCTCTAATGTTCCTTTTTCGATCCGTAGATAGTTATTCCCTTTTGCTACTGCTGATCTTTCTGTGATAGCGCAACAAATCACTCTGGAATCTCCGGATCTTTCGGCCAGGTCGGCAAGGGAAGCCCCCTCCTCTTAGACGATCATTTCGTTATCCCAGATGGCGGGATCTCGCTTTTCTACTCCTCCTCCGAGGGGATTTGTATTGAACAGTGCAGACCACCCTTTTGCGAGTGAAATAGTGGCCCTTCGTTCTCAGTTGGAATATTTGACTGAAATGGCTGGAAGAATCACACCTGAGGTTTCTGGGTCGAGTGTCCCTCCCCGTGTCATGTTCACGCCATCTATTGTCACCGAGCGGCCCTTGTCACCGTTGTTACAGGGAAACCTCCAGCCGACTTTGCCTACAACAGATACCCCGATTAGTTTTGTGCAACTCACTCAAGGACGAGTGGAGCCTTATGTGCCATAGGTGCCACAAGTTCCCATCCCTCAGGAGGATCGGCACCTTGATGAGGTCAGAAACTGTTGGGACGGTCGAAGAGAAGGAGCGAATAGAGGTTTATCTCCCGAGTACAGTGAAAGATTCAGTAGCAGAAGATATCGAACTCGTTCGCCTAGGAGCCGCAGCCAGTCTCCTAGGCGACATCCTACGCCAAATCCGCAAAATCGGAGGTGTCACGCGGAAATATCTCCCCCGCGCCATGCGCGTGAAATCCTTGATGACACATCGGGTCACCCATTTAGCCGTCGCATAAGGCGCCATAAGGTCAGCCGACATGTGAAGCTTCCCACTGAGACTTATGACGGCACCAGAGATCCCATTTCCCACGTCAATAAGGTGAAAGATTTCGTTCAATTTCAGACTCATAGTGATGCGGCGTTATGCCAAATATTTGTTATGACATTATCAGGAGTTGCGCGTCTCTGGTTCGAGGGCCTTCCTGGCGGATCTATTAGCAACTTCTCACAATTGGAATCTAAGTTCCAGAGCAGATTCAGTACAGCGATTCCAATCAAGAAATCCGCCGCTGCGTTATTTGACATACGTCGAATGCCTTAAGAAACTTTGAAGGAATTTCTCAGTCGATTTGATCTGGAAATGTCACTAACGCCGGGTGTTACCATTGATTTCGCTATAGAAGCCCTGAAAAGGAACTGCTGTTATAGTAAATTGAAAGATGCACTGATGGTGGACCCTTCAGCGACTTTAGACGCGTTAAGACTTAAAGCCCATAATTACGCAAAAATGGAAGAAGAGGAAAATAGAGATAGAGCCTATAACATGCCGCCTGAGGCGCCTCTAATTCCTAACGCTCCTACAATTACCATTCCTGACGACCGCCTCATCGATGATTATGCTCAGCGGAAAGATCATATTCCCAAAACCTCCAGTAGGCGGAAATGTAACTCTTCGAAGGGAAAGCCTGGTAATTCCCCTACTCAGCGTCAAGGAGATCCTTCTAAAGGTCGGATGTACGACCCTGATTTCCCTTCCCTTAATCTACCAAGGGCGGAGATTTTAGCGATAGTGGAGCAGCGAAACCTTCCCATCCATTACCCTGGGCCTGTGAAGCCCGGAGTGCTTCTGGGGAGAAGAGAAAACGCTTATTGCAAGTTCCACAAAGCCAGGGGGCACTCCACAGAAGTATGCAGAGAATTAAAATCGGCAATAGAACGTTTGGTGGAAGAAGGTTACTTGGGAGAATTCGCCTCCAAAGTAAGAGAAGACGCGAGAAACAATCCTACAAAAAGGATGGTAGATGACCGACAAGTACCCCCTCGCGTCCCAGAGAAGGATAATATTCCTGGAGGGAGAGGTAAAGAAGCTTTCACAGTAGACGACGAGGACTTCCCTATGATTAACATCATAGCGGGAGGGACTCCTTATATGGACGGATCAGAGCAATTGATAACCGCGTTAGGAGATAAACGCAAACGGGATGGCGCGCTAAAGAAAGGTGAAGCGATAAGCATCCTAGATCGCATGATATTAGCCTTCTCAGAAGAGGACGAAAACGGCGTTGTCTATCCGCATAATGACGCATTGGTGGTTACGCCCATCATCGCCAGTCACGGAGTCAGAAGAACTCTTGTTGATAACGGGAGTGCGGTGAACCTCTTCTCATTAGAGGCCTACAATCTCATGAAACGACCCGACAACGAGTTAACACCGTGCAAGAAACCCATAATTGGAGTGGATGGGGTCCCGATCCCTGTCACAGGGATAACTACTTTGCCCGTGTACTTTAGAGAAGACACCTCCAAGCGATCGGAGGATCTGTTATTCCTTGTCGTGGACTTAAACTTGCCCTACAATGTCATACTCGGACGACCCTTCCTCAACCGCTTTGGAGCGGTGATATCTCAGAAGCATCTAAAAATGAAATACCCCTCCTGGGTCGGAGTGGTATCGATAAAGGGCAACCAAAAACTGGCGGCTGAATGCTACCTGCTCATGACTCAAAAGAGTTGTGATAGGTATGTATGTATAACGGTGGACCCATACGAACAGGGTGATGAGAAGCGCGCTCAACCTCTGGAAAAAATGGTGCCCGTACCAGTGATCGGCATAGAAGAAGCAAGCTTCCTAGTCAGCGAAAAGCTCAGTCCAGCGGAAAACCTTCAATTAGCCCGGTTATTGAACAAATGTCAAGGAGAGTTCGCGTTGAAACCCGCAGACATGCCGGGTATATCACCGGCTCAATGTTGACCTTGGCGTCAGGCCGGTCCAGCAAAAGCGGCGTGCATTCTCTATGGAAAAAGCTTTAGCCGTTGATAAAGAAGTGACAAAGCTCCTTGACGCAGGGTTCATCCGCGAAGTTCAATACCCTACTTGGTTAGCCAACCCAGTTCTTGTTCCTAAGCCCAATAGAGACTGGTGCATGTGTATCAACTTTACCGATTTGAACGATGCTTGCCCTAAGGATTGCTACCCGCTTCCCCGTATTGAACGATGCTTGCCCTAAGGACTGCCGGGTACGCATATTTGAGTTCACTTGACGCTAACTCCGGATACCACCAAATTCCCATGGCCATTGAAGATGAAGAAAAGACTGCCTTCATCACTCCTAAGGCCACTTACTGTTATACGGCGATGCCGTTTGGGCTAAAGAACGCTGGGGCGACGTTCCAACGTATGACAAACAAGATATTCGAAGAACAGATAGGGTGGAATGTGGAAGCATACGTTGATGATATATTGGTAAAGAGCGCGAACTTTCAGGATCACTTGTAGGATCTGAAAGAAGTCTTTAACGTGATGAAAAGGCACAGCATGAAACTGAACCCCCGAAAATGCATGTTTGCGTTTCAGACGGGGAAATTCCTAGGCTACGTAGTCAGCCAAAAAGGAATCCAGCCTAACCCATCAAAGATTAAAGCCATACAAGACATGATATCTCCAGGAACCGTTAAGGATGTACAAAGGCTAACAGGGCGCGTTATCGCCCTAGGGCGATTTATTTCCAAACAAGGCGAGAAGTGTCTCCCTTTTTTCAAAGTCATACGCAAGAAAGCACCATTCAGGTGGACCCTAGAATGTGAAGAGGCGTTTGTTAGCCTAAAAGATTACCTATCGTCTGACCTACTGCTGACAAGGCCAGAGCCGGGTGATACTTTATATTTATACCTCGGCGCTGCTGACGAAGTGGTTAATGCCATCCTCGTTCGTGATGATAGCCACGCTCATCGCCCTGTATATTTTGTAAGTCACGTTCTGAAAGATGCGAAACTACGATACGCCCGAATTGAGAAAATAGTGTTCGTATTAATACAAGCCACTCGAAAAATGGGCAGATACTTCCAGTCCTACCCCATTATCGTGCTTACAGACCAACCTCTGAAGAGAATATTTTGAAAGCCTGAGTCCTTAGGAAGAATGTTAATCTGGGCGCTCGAACTCTAGCAGTACAGGCTGAGGTATCAGTCCCGACCGTCCGTGAAGGCTCAAATTCTGGCAGATTTTATAGCAGAATGCACCTTTACAGAAGATCCGTTAATAGATGTACCCGAAGAGGAGTGGGGCGACATGGATCTCCCGTTTCTGGAAACTTATACGGACCTCTGGATCATTCATGTAGATGGAGCTAAAAACCAAGAATTGGCTGGAGCCGGAATCTTCATAAATGGGCCGCACGATATGCGAATACAGTACGCCATCCGAATTCTGTAGTCGTTATCCAATAACGCGGCAGAGTACGAGGCGTTACTAGCTGGACTTAGGATAGGGAGAAGCCTTTCTTCCAAAGGTAGGCACGATACCGGAAGAACAGGAGACCTGCGTCTAAAAATTTGTGGTGACTCCAAACTGGTAATTGACCAGGTCTTGGGGCACTCTCAGGCCCAGGAGCCCATCATGATCCAATACCTCGCCAAGGTGAAACGAGAGCTGTTGGAAATAAAGAAAGAAGGCATGCAAGTCAGCTTTGAGCACGTTCCCCGAGAGGACAACGCCGAAGCTGACAATCTCGCCAAGCTGGCCAGAACTCGGAAGCGTCCATACCCAAAGGTGTGTATTACCATGACTTACCTGTACCTTCCTTCATGGAAGAGCAAGCATCTATGTGTGTGGAAGAACTCGAGAATGACTGGCGGGTCCCCGTAATCAAATGCTACATTACAAGCGAAAGATGGCCCGTTATCATAACAGGCGCGTTAAAGAACGTTTGCTGAAGGCAGACGACCTGGTGCTCAGAGATAAGCGAGCGGTTGGTCAACGTGTGAGGAAGCTCAGTCCAAACTAGGATGGGTCGTATCGCGTTACCCGCGTTATCGGGAAAGGAGCCTATCATCTGGAGACACTCGATGGTACTCCCTTACCTAACTCTTGGAACATCGCTCGTTTGAAATTATATTATCCTAGAACTTGATTTTATCTGCACCTTTGACTGATGCCAACCCTAACCTTAGCTAACGCTCGGTGAGAGAGCTTTCTTGGGTGTTTGTGGTTGCTTTTGTGCAGATAAAAAAGGGGGATCCTGGGAGTGAAAAGTCCTATCCTTGTGACGGCCGGTCCTGATCAGACGGCTCACTAAGTGAGGGCACGACCCAGCATGCCTTGAACTAGCGTCGGGATTGAAAGGTCCCTGACGCCCCCGGGAATGAAAAGTCCTATCCTTGTGATGACCGATCTTGATCAGATGGCTCACTAAGTGAGGGTACTTCCCGGTATCCTTGGGAGTGAAAAGCCCTTTTCTTGTACTGACCGTTCTCGTGGAGACAGCCCATCAAGACAAGGCACACCCCAGGGAAATAGTAACTCCGTTCTAGAAATAAAAAGTCCTATCTTAGTGACCGGGCTAAAATAGACGGCTCATTAAGTGAGGGCACGATTCTAGACGCGAGGACAACGCCTGAAAGTGAGAAAACCCTAGCCTTGTGACGGCCTGTTCTGATCCGACGGCTCACAAAGATGAGGCACTTTCCAGGCCGACCGTGGAAATATGGAAACGCGAAGAATCGCGAAATTCCAACTAATAACCAGATGCGTGATCCCTGGTGAAGTATAAAGCTGATAGAAATAGCGATTTACGCGGTTTCCGTATTAACGCCCTATGAGGGCAGCAGAAAGGCTCCTACGGGTAATTACTGTCTCTTATAGCAGAAAGGCTCCTACGGGCAGCAGAAAGGGAAAGACAACAATAAAGATATAAACTGTTTAAATATATGAAAAGGCCTTTGAGGGGTCACGAGTTCTAAGGCTCAAAACAATAACGCCGTGGAGGCAAAAAACAAAAATCCTGGCAATTCCCGATAGCTACAGAAAAGGCGGCGAAGCTTTAGGGTGCGTTAGCCCTCGGGGTTCCTCCATTTCCAGCCCTCTGCCTTAGCTTGGCGAAAACCCGCATCATTGAGGTCGACAGACTTCCGTTTGAAAGCCCTCGTGACCTCCTCACCTTTATACGCATCTACCCCATAGACCTCCTCGAAGCAATCAACCAAAATAATGGCAGTCCGCTCGACATGCCACAGACACTTATCGGCTGACTCCTCTTCCAGAGCGACCTTCCCTTCCTCCAGGGCAACTTTCTCCCTTGCCAAAGATGACTTCTCTTCTTCCAAGGCGACATTCTTGGCTTTTTCCGCTGTCAAGGCAGCATCAAAGGCGGACGCTTGCCATTTCAGTTCCTGCTGGGTCAGCAATAATTGAGTACGTTCCTCTAGCAACTTTTTCTTCTCATTTCGCTCTTTGGAAAATTCAGCCAAGGAGGCGGCAAGAGAGGCAGCCTGACGCTGCGCGTGCTCTGTCCAGTAATGGAACTTCACAAAGTTGGTGAAGAGGCTAGAGCGTAGCGAATTCGCCTTATCGTCGTCAATCTTAGAGAGGAAAGCCTCCCGTTCGGCAGCGGAACAGGAGGGTGAACCTGTGTAGAAGTACCCCTTTGGATGATGTAGGAATCATGGGAATGGTAGCCCAAAAAGTCCTGCAAACCCTCTTGGTAGTCCAGGTTAGGAGGATATTAGTGAACAGGCCCGCCGAAAGAATTGGGCGAAGCCCCGTAAGAGTCAGTTGTACCCATGTTTACCAGAAACTTCGAGGGATGATTCTGGGGAACAACCGTGGAAACGAAGGCGCTCGCAGGTCTGACTTTCGTCACAGCGACAGTAGAGGATAAACTGCCGCCCTCACCCTCCTGCCGAGGTCTCTTCTTGGAACCACCCAGCACATAACCCATCTCCATATCGCCTATGTGAGATGGGGAAGTAGGAGCAACAACAGTATCCTACAAAGAACACAGTATAAAATGCAGATAAGAGAAACGGATGAAATAATGATAGCCATAAATGTACAACGTATCGCGGCCAAAAAGCACACTCACAACAGTAGTGTCAAGAGGAGGCTCTTCTGAAGAAACTGCCGCGTCCGGAGAAGAAGTGAGAGCGGCAACGCTTCTCGTTCATTTCTTCTTTTTTCCTTTGGCAAGGGCCTTAGGGACTTTAGAAGAAGATGGCTGAGTAGGATGAGCAGCGACGGTCACGATGGGGATACCCGAAGTAATGTCGGTATTTCCCTCACTAGCTGAGGAAGAGGATACTTGAGCGAGGCTCACGGAAGCAGCGGTTGGTACAGTTGGGTTATCAGTAGCTTCCGTGGAGATAACCCTCTCCTTTTCTTCTCTTTCCTGAGCCCTTTTTAGTCATCTCCTAACGCTCTCAGGCGTGTAATTGGGATCCGTCGCTGCATGATCGCAAAATAACGTTAGCGTTAGTATCGGCAGTAATAAGGAAGGAAGCAACACGACACTCACGTCTAACACAGGATTGAATGTCCACCCCGCATGCCAGATAACGGGTGTGAACGCTGATTTCCAGTTGAAGCAATTTGTCTAACCAGCCTTGTTCAAGCTGAGGAAGGCTCTCCGGCCGGCCCCAGGCGCTATCCTTGACGTCTTGGTTAAACCCAAATCGCCACCAGGAACCAAGAACTTCAGGAAGATCTATCACAAAGAACTCATTTTTCCAAGCCTCGACGGAAGACTCAATGTGGAGGAGTTTCCAAGTAAAGGACTTGAGTGAGTCATCGTCATAACGGGGAGATATCGTTATAACAACCCGACACTTCATCAACTTAAAAACCGACTTAAGCAACAAAAGGGTAGGGGAAGTGATCCCCTTATATTTACAAAGTTCCAGAAAAGCATACACACAGTAATATGCATTTGGGGCTAATTGGACGGGATTCAAATCGCAAGTAATAAGCAATTGTTTTATAAAAGGGTCGACGGGAAGCCAAAAACCATAACGGAACATTTGTGCGTACAGAACCCTACGTTTGCCCATCAAAATGTTGTTCAAGCGTATCGACTAAGGGGCAACGGTGGCCTTATAACCGGTAGGGATAACAACATTATGTGCGGCTAAATGCTCATCAAGAGCGACTTCAGAGGTGATACTGCTAACCGTAATATCCATCTTTTTCTCAAGTAAGCAGAATGACAAAAGTAAGAAAAAGAAATAAGTGTTGGGTTTTATAACCCTAGTGGCCAAAAGAAACGACGGACGCTGCAGTCGTTGCGTGAGGAGCGTCACAAGGAACAAACTCAAGCAATGAGTACAATTCTAGAGAAGCGCGAAAACGCTTCGATTTTGCTAAAATTCTAGAGCACGCTAGCCCTCGGTGCCCTAAAGAACAGACACATGTGTCTGTGCTATCACGACTTTGCTCTCGCATTAATGAGAGGATCGTGAACATTAAATGCTCTGAAAAGTAGAAATGATTTTCTGGAATAAGACAAGAGCGATATTGCAATAATGGAGATAACGCAGGATGGCGTCAGCCAAGCCGGCAGCTTTCGAGATAATGTGGGAAAGCAAAACAAAGATCAGTTATTATCTAAGAATGAAGTACAGATATCGTTGCGCGATAAGGCGTTATTACAAGACAAAGGAAGCAAATAAAGAGGAAAATCCTCCAAAGGGTCAGCCTTGACTAATCATGGTCCAGCACGGATATCGCAGCTGCCATTCCCATACTCCTCCCCGAAAGAAATAAAATCTCCCTCGCTTTCGCCTAAATCCTTTATCTTCTTGGAGGCGTAATCAGCCAACTTAGATGAATCAACAGTCCCTTGGCGATAGAGATCTGTAAATTCGGCGATACAGACCTCCATGGTCTTGTTTTTCCACCAAGCTATCTTCTAAGGTACTTTGGCCAAATCCGCATCGTGGGACGATATCTCTTTACGAAGGAGAGAGTTTCTTTTGTCAGCCGCCACCAATTCCGCCTCCAGCAGCTCTACCTTAGCCTTCCACTTTGATTTTTCTCACGCGAGCTCGGCGAGACAGTCGTTCAACTCTGCCTGGGTTCAACCTTGAAGCTTCGACAGCTCTGTTACTTTCGCCAAAGCGACGTCTAGTTGTTCCTTCGAACCGGGAGAGTGCCGAACCTTGTCGCTCTGATCCTCAAGAAAATAATGCAGCTCGCGGAAGCTGGCCAGCATGTCGTTCAGAAGGCGTGTATGCTGAATTTCAGGGGGATGCCGCAGGAACTCTTCCTTGTCCTTCAAAGAACTGAACATTTGGCCCACTATAGAGCCTACCGGCTCATCTCGCGATAACGAATCCGATATCCCTAAAGCGCGAAGCCCGTTAGTACCAAAAGATGACAGATCCAGCTGGTATCCGACATTTTCTTGAGGACTTTGATGGGAAAGATTAGCGATATAGGGAGGAGAGCAACTTTTTGCGGAACTACCAATGCCCGAGATCGAAGAAAGGAGTAAGGGCTGAGGCTTCCTCGGGAGAGGATTAAGAAGAACACTTGGGTTTGAAATCGGCGTGGTCACATCCGAAATACAGGAAGAGATTGGAGAATCAGGGCCACCAGACGGCAAGGGTGAGTCCACCACCGCCGAAACCTCATTAGCTTTGGAAGGAACGGCAGAAGGCACCTTGACAACCTCCGCCACCTGCGAGGTACTCGCGACATGAGAAGTGTCAACCCCCACGGTAGGAACTGCGTTAACTTCCCTCAAGGGAGGAACCGGTGGGCCAGTTTTCTCTTTTCGGGTTTTCTTTCGGAGACGCTCCGTCTTGGCAGCCATCTCTTCGCTATCGTCCTCGGTTGACTCCGTCGCGGGATCATTTTTTCTCGCCCTAAGCTTCATTCGTCGGGCAAGGGTGGCGTGACGTAGCTCAGAACCGGCATCCATACTTTCGCTATCGCTGTCAACTACTCCAGTCGCAGGACGACTCGGAGTCACTCCCCTGCCCTGAGGCGGCAATCAATTCTCAAGAAAATGAGAAGGTTGAGCGGAAGCATTGCATGTTGCGACGGTCTTAGTTCTCCTTCTCCTCGGCGGGATAGTCGGACGGCTGGAGCTTTCAGGTGGTGGAGAAGGGGGTAATGTCTAAAGCGGCACCACGTTCAGAGGAGTGTTATTTCCCCCAGAGGAACGACCCTCAGCGCTACCTGCCAGCGAAACATGTTAATATAGCAAGCAAATCGAAGCGATAACGTGGCAAAAGAAAAACTCACCAACGACACACTCTTTCAAGGGTCTGAACCGAGCAAATTCTCGAATGTGGAAAGACCCTTCTATTTCTAACAGGGCGGTAACATGGGACACATCAGTACCAGACAGCACTTCTGGTTTTCTCCAAGCGGCGCTGGTAATCTCTCGGTTAAAACCCCCGCGCCACCAGTGGAACGGCAGGTGCAGGGTGAAGAAGCCATTTTTCTAGTTATCCACACTCTCCTCAAAACCTTGAAAGTTCTGCCAGAAAAATTGCACGATGGGGTGATATCCACCAAGCAGTCGCGACAGCTCAAGTTGAAAAATGTGCGGAACAGATCGAGGGATGGAGTGAAAATACGCTTCATCTCGCATGCCCGAAGGAAGGCATAAATCCCACACCAGGAAGGTGGAGTTATTTGAACAGGATTGAGATCATAATGATTTAGCAGCTTCATCAGAGAAGTATGGATCGGTAGATGAAACCCGTAGAGGAACATCTTGAAATAAACCAGCCGGAATGTTCCCCACATGGCATCATGAAGCCGAATATCCTTCGTAGGGATATAAGGGCGGCAGCCCAAGGGGAAGGTGATACCATTCTCCTCTAACTCTGCCCTCAAAACTTCATTACAATAAAAAATACTACGAGCTCTTCTAGCCTCGAGATCTATGGGATTTTCGACACCCGCAGTGGCTCTAACACGAGACATAAGGGATTGGAAAAATAAAACTACGCCGAGAGAGGAACAAAATACCTAGAGCAAGAAGCCAGTAAACAGGCCGTCGGCGCCGGCGAGCAGTTGCAGAAACTCCTCTTGAGCAGGAAGAAGCACAGGAGAAAGAGAAAGTGTGAAATTTTTTGAAGTATTGGCAAAAGTAATGAAAGAGAATAGCGGTTCCCTTATTAAGGTCGAACTTGAAGAAGAGACAGCCTGTGACACGTGCGGAGCAGAAAGCGACGCGTGGACAGTCATTTATGTCTTTGGGAGAAGACAGTTACCAACTAAAAACCGAAACACGGTTGTACCCAACAACAGGTATCCCTCCGCGGTAACCCTTGACGCTTGAAGAAATGGCGCGAGAAGGCGATAGGAGAACAAAGGGAAAATGAAGCGTTATCTTATTCATTTTCGAAAATCCATATGGCATCTACAAAGAGGCAAGACACGCTAAACTAATCGCCATCAGACCAAGAGATATCATAACAATAAACTACATCATCATCTGAGAACGATAGCTCCCTGCTGACGGGAGGGAAAGGCTCATCAACCCTTTTTCCTATGCGTATCATTGATCGGCCTAACTCCTCCTCAGTGGCTGGCGTCACCGTTTCAACGGCCGTGCAGGCAGGGAGAGCCATTTTTGGCGAATCACGAGGAAGAAGAGATGGTTCATCCCCCTTTTGAACAAAAGGGGCGGGAGAATTAAAAAGTGATTCAGACACCTTTAAGGTTTTTTTCCTCAGCCTCCTGCGACCCCGCCGGTGGACGAACGACCTCCACAGAGGCGACGGAGGAGGATTGTCTGAATCTGGCGAAGTCGGAGGAGTTGGCGGAGAATCTCGCGCAGCAGTATCCAAAAAATAAGAATCAGCCATGAGATCACAGGCAACCTGCCGAGAGGAAAAATAAACAAGAAGATGAATGGAAATAGGGGAAAGGATCCCATTAAATAGCCAAAAAAGGGGGAAAAGCTTTTCGATCATCCGACATGACTCTTGAGAACTGACACGCGTACAACCTGGAGTGCAAATCTAGATTTGCAGTCACGCCTGTTGGAATCTCCCACAGATCGAGGAAAACCAAAAATTAGCCCAATCAGTTGACAATGAAGCGGCGGCGCAGAATTAATGCAGAACGGTTAGCGAGGAAACCGTCGTAAAAAAACCGTCCAATGACCGACTCGTTTTCAGTTGGGTTGAGGAGGCCTCCAACCGAAAAAAAGACAAATGGCGCATTGAAGAAGAAGAATAGTTGCAAGTGGCATAATAAAAATAGTTTATTTATTATGGCCTAACGGCCGAGAGGTACAACAGCGTAAAAAGAAAAAAGAAAAAAAGGCTTAAAGAGAGCCACCGCCGTCAGGCGTCGGAACCAGCGTCCTCGGGTATAATGGGAATGTCTCTTAGGGAGTCCATGACCAGAGTAAGGTCAGTAGAGGTGACCCTCATCTCCTTCAGGCAGCACCCCAGCATGTCCTTGCGCTGCTGCAGCATGGCGATCACCACTTGAATCCGAGCGATGGAGGTGGCCAACTTCGACACGCTCTCTAAAGGACTAAAATCCTCCAGAGATGTAGCTCCCAGCCTGGAATGGAGTGGGGTCAGCATCCCTTACAACTCCAAGATGTTCTTGGAGGTCTTGATCAGCATGTTCTCCAGGAACCCGACGTCACCATCATTCAGGTTCTTGAGAGTATGGCCCTTGGAAAGGAGGAAATTTTTGGTCAAATGATCCATGATGCAGATTATGAAACAAAAAGATGAGATGAACTTGAGTGGAGAAAGCTCTCAGATTTATAGGCTCTGAGAAAGAGGAGGTCCTCAAAAGACGAGCCGCCCCGTTACCATCAAAGAACGATGGACCTGATGCGGAAACGAGGATCGACGTCAGCGTGTTAGTAAGGATTCTGGTACTCGAGAGGAGTACGAGCTAGAATCCTGGAAAACGCGAAGGAGCGCGATATTACAGGTAGCCATGACGTAAAAACCGTACGATTGTAGGTATCTACAGTGTAAGGTCGCGTCGATGTCGCAGGTAGCTCCTAGCAGCGTAAAACCTCGCCGATATCGCGGGTATCTGGTGGTATAAAGCCGCACAAATCGTAGGCAGCCGATGGCATAAAACCGCGCCAATGTCGCAGGTAGCTCCTAGCAGCGTAAAACCTCGCCGATATCGCGGGTATCTGGTGGTATAAAGCCGCACAAATCGTAGGCAGCCGATGGCATAAAACCGCGTCAATATCGCTGACTCCATGAGCGGAAAGGAAAGAAAGAACCCGTGTGTTCTCGAAACCCTCTCCCGCGGCGACATCTATAGTGGTCCGTCAGCATCGACAACTCTCCTACAGCACGGACGAGTTTGTAACCTTCTGAGCGCTGCCGATGACCTAGGCAGGTTAATACCGCTAGGCGAAAGTGACACCCTAACGGTTCTGGACGAGTTAGCGGTGTCTCTCGCTGATTCCTTGACACCCCATGAGGACGGGTCTTTGGACAAGCACGAAGACCGGAATCCGCTTGCTCGGAGGAAAGTTCCCGACCTAGGCGCTGCCTATCGTTCAATCAATCTTTGTCGTATCGAAACAGACAAAGAAGCTCGATGATCCTACAAGCACATTGCCCTAAGAAGGAATGGATCCTCACCTAAGATTCCCGACATGAACAGAGAGCGATAGCCCTTGGTAAACACTCAGGCTCATTTTCAGTTGGGCTTATGATAACAATTAAGACAATCCTAAGGGCATTGTTGTAATTATGACCCCTGAGGAGGACGAAATCCTATAGCCCTATCGGACATCTAAGCTATCGCCGATAGACTATGAGGTGTTTTCTGGGATGGTCGACAACAGCGGGGGGGAGGTCTCACGCGTCTCTGCACGCACGACATCATCCCATCCCAGGGCAGCCACGGCACCACCCACGGAGTTATCGCCCCCGGCATCACCATGGGTATCGCCCTGGCACCCTCCTCGGAGGTATCGCCTGTGACGTCAGATCCAGGTATCGTCCGTGACGTCAGCCAAAGCGTTATCTTTTCGGGATATCGCCTTTTTGCCCAGATATCGCCCCCAGCGGCCTATAAATACCCCCTCATTTTTAAAACATCAGGTAAGCCTAAGATTGCCTTCTAGAACCTCTGCTATTTTGAACCACTTACTGACTTAAGCATCGGAGTGTCTACGCCGGAGCCCCCCTCCGGCGCTTTGCAGGTGTGTCCGACGTCAGCTATAGCGACTCTGACCAACAGAAGCCATCGTCCCGATCGTCTCAAAGATTGAATCTTATCAGCTATGAAGTCTGCTAAGACCTGGGCTTTCATGGAAGGACGGTTTTGGTACCGCAACCCATATTGCTCAAGTTTGATGGCCCAAATTAGCATCCTTCCTGAAGACTCAGGCTTCCGGAATATCCTTTTCAACGGTTGGTTAGTAAGCACGATGACTGGATTGGCTTGGAAGTATATGTCCATTTTTTGCGTGGCCTGAACCAGTGCAAACGCTATTTTTTCAATGCGAGCATATCGTAGCTCGACATCTTTCAAAATATGACTCACGAAATAGATGGGATGATGCAGATGGTTGTCGTCTCGAACGAGGACGGTGCTAACCACTTCGTCTGCCACACCGAGGTATAGGTATAGGGTATCTCCCGGTTCTGGCCTTGTCAGCACCAGGCTGGACGATAAATAAGCTTTTAGGCCCATGAATGCCTCTTCGCATTCCACTGTCCAGCCGAAAGGAGCTTTTTTGCGTATGACCTTAAAAAAGGGCAGACATCTCTCGCCCTGCTTAGAGATAAATCGTCCTAGGGCAGTAACGCGCCCCGTCAACCTTTGCACCTCCTTGACAGTTCGAGGAGGTATCATATCCTGGATAGCTTTGACTTTTGAGGGGTTGAGCTGGATACCTTTCCGGCTAACCACGTAACCTAAAAAGTTTCCCGTCTGAAACGCAAACATGCATTTACGGGGATTCAACTTCATTTGGTATTTTCCCATCACGCGGAAAACTTCTTCCAAGTCATTCAGATGGCCTTGGAAACTCTGGCTCTTAACCAGTATATCGTCAACGTATGCTTCCACGTTTCTTCCAATTTGCTTTTCAAAGACCTTGTTCGCCATTCGTTGAAAGGTGGCTCTAGCATTCTTCAGCCCAAACGGCATTGCCGTATAACAGTAAGTAGATTTCGGGGTGATGAAAGCGGTTTTTTCTTCATCTTCAACAGCCATGGGGATTTGTTGGTATCCTAAATTGGCGTCTAGAAAGCTTGGATAGGTGTACCCCGCGGTCTTATCGACCAGCTGATCAATCCTAGGAAGAGGGTAGCAATCTTTGGGGCAGGCATCATTCAAGTCAGTGAAGTCGATGCATACACGTCACTCTCCGTTGGGCTTTGGGACAAGAACTGGGTTGGCTAGCCAGGTCGGGTATTGGACTTCTCGGATGAAACTGGCATCTAGGAGTTTGATCACCTCCTTCTCGACGGCTGATGCTTTCTCCGTAGAGAATGCGCGCCGCTTTTGCTGGATTGGCTTGACATTGGGATCAACATTGAGTCAGTGCTCTACCACCTCCCGAGAGAGACCTGGCATGTCCGCGGGCTTCCATGCCAATTCTCCTTTACACTTGTGCAACAACCGAGCTAGTTGAAGGTTTTCCATTGGGCTAAGCTTTTCATTAACCAGGAAGCATACCCCGTGGATCCCGCTAACTAGCACGGCTACCATTTTATCTAATGGCTGAGTGCGTTTCTCCTCATTTTGTTCATACGGATCTACCATTACACAGATGTACCTATCACAACTCTTCTGAGTCATGAGGAGGTAACACTCGGCCGCCAATTTCTGATTGCCTTTTATTGAGACTACCCCCTCCCTAGAGGGATATTGCATCCTCAAATATTTTTGCGATATCGCCACTCTGAAGCAGTTGAGGAAAGGTCTTCCCAGAATAGCATTATAGGGCAGATTTAGGTCCATGACTAGGAATAGCAGCTCCTCCGATCGCTTGGAGGTATCCTCTCTGAAGTATACGGGCAAGGTGGTTACCCCGGTTACTGGGATCGGGACCCCATCCACCCCAATTATTGGCTTCTTGCAGGGTGTCAACTCGCTGTCAGGGCGCTTCATAAGGTTATAGGCTTTTAGTGAAAATAAGTTCACGGCGCTTCCGTTGTCCACGAGGGTTCTTCTAACCCCGTGATTAGGGATAACAGGTGTAACCACTAACGCGTCGTTATGTGGATAAATGATGCCTTTCTTGTCCTCTTCGAAAAAAGACAGCACCATCCTGTCCAAAGCACTTATCGCTTCGCCTTTCTCGTCCTCTTCGGAAAAAGACAGCACCATCCTGTCCACAGCACTTATCGCTTCGCTTTTCATCTAGGTAGGGGGTTGATGATAGGGACCTCGTCATCATCCATCATGAATGTTTCTCTACCTCTTTCGGCGGGGACCGCATTACTTCCTGGAATGTGAGGGGGTACTGGTCTGTTATCAGCAGCTCTACTCGTAGGGTTGTTCCTAGCTTCCTCTCTTGTCTTAGTGGCGAATTCTCCGAGATACCCTTCCTCTACGAGTTGCTCTATCGCCAGCTTTAATTCTCTGCACACTTCTGTAGAGTGTCCCTTATGTGAAACTTGCAAAAAGTATTTTCTCTTCCTCCCATGATTACCCCAGGCTTGACAGGGGCGGGGTAACGAATGGGTAGATTCCGCTGTTCCATAATTGCTAATATTTCCGATCTTGGTAAAATGAGGGAAGGGAGGTCCGGGTCATAAATTCGGCCCTTGGGAGGATCTCCCTATCGCCGAGTAGGGGAATTGCCGGACTTTCGTTTGGAGGAGTTGCCTCTGCGCCGATTGGAGGCCCTAGGAATGTGATCTTTTCGCTGTGCATATTCGTCAATAAAGCAATCCTCTAAAGTGGTAGTGGTAGGAGCGTTAGGGACTTGAGGTACGCCTTGTAACACGCTCTGGGCTCTGTCCCTGTTTTCTTCTTCTTTCATTCTTGCGTAGTTGTGGCCTTTCAACCTTAACGCGTCTAATGTCGCCAAGGGGTCTACCATCAATGTGTCTCTTAATTTCCCGTAACGGCAGTTCCGCTTCGAGGCTTCTACGGCGAAGTCCACGGTAACGCCAGGGGTTAATGACATTTCCAAGTTGAAATGACTAAGGAAATCTCTCAAAGATTCCTGAGGCTTACGGTGGATATCAAATAAGGCCACGACAGATTTCCTAATGGGGACTGCAGTGCTGAATTGACTTCGAAACTTAGATTCCAGTTGCGGGAAGCTATCAATAGATCCACCAAGAAGACCTTCAAACCAGAGGTGGGCAACCCCTGACAACGTCATGACAAATATTTGACACAAGGCTGCATCACTATGGGCCTGAAATTGTACGAAGTCCTTCACCTTGTTGAGGTGAGAAATGGGATCTCTAGTACTATCGTAGGATTCTGTGGGAAGTTTCACATACCGACTGACCCTATGACGCTTCACCCGATGACTAAACAGGTGACCTGAAGTATCGTCAAGGATTTCACGCGTATGACGAGGGGGTGACGCTTCCAAATGACGCCTCTGATTACGCGGATCTGGAGTGTGATGTCTCTGAGGGGACTGACTGTGACTCCTAGGCGAGCGGGTCTGATGTCTTCTACTGCTGGATCTTTCGCTACGTTCAAGGGATACATTCCTATTCGCTTCTTCTCGCCGACCATCCCAATGGTCTCTGTGCTCATCAAGCCGTCTTTCCCCTTGAGGGATGGGAAACTGCGGCACCTACGACACATAAGATTCTATTTGTCCCTGATCGAGTCTCATAAGGCTAATTAGGGTATCTGCTGCGGGCATAGTTAACGGGACACTTCTGTGTTGTAAGGGCGATAAGGGTCGTTCGGTGACAATGGATGGTGTAAAAATAGCCTGGGGAGGAATACTTGACCCAGAAGCATCTAGCATGATCCTCGCGGCCAGCTCAGTCAAATAATCCAGCCGGGCAGGAAGGGCGGATATTTCACTCGCGAGGGGGTTGTTTTCACCACTAAGCGTGAGTCCCCGAGAAGGTGGAGGATAAGAACTGGATCTCTACGTTTGGGGCAAGGGAATGCTTATCTGGGAGGAAAGTGTTCCTCCTACTATCCTAAAGGAGAGATCAGAAGACTCTGGACTGATTTCATGCATCATAGTAGACTCATCAGCAGTGGCGAAAGGAAAAAGTCACCTACGGATCGCAAAGGGAATGCCGAAAGATGGAGGCAGAGTGGACTCCGAGTCAGAAGCCATGGTTGGTCCGATCCTTCCAGGAAAAATGCAGCTTGGCTGTCAAGGATGCTCACTTAATCAACCAAAGCTCTCAACGAGAGCACCAATTTGATAAGATTCGAATTTTTGGAGAATCGAAAGTGAAGGTGGGGCCGATCAGAGTCACTGTAGTAACCACCGAAAGTACCTGCAAAGCGCCGGAGGGGGGGCTCCGGCGTAGACACTCCAATGCTTAAGTTAGTATGGCTGTTCAAAATAGCAGAGGTTCTAGTTGCGATCTTAGGCTTACCTTGCGTTTTAAATGGTGGGGTATTTATAGACCAGGTGGAGGGCGATATCTGGGAATATAACGCTTCCAGCGACATCGAGGGCGATATCCCTAGCGACTTTAGGAGCGATATCTCCTGGTGACGTCATGGGTGATATCTCCTGGTGACGTCAGGGGCGATATCCCTAGCGACTTTAGGGGCGATATCTCCTGGTGACGTCATGGGTGATATCTCCTGGTGACGTCAGGGGCGATATCTCCTGGTGACGTCATGACTGTCCTGGGATGGGATAACACCGTGCGTGCGGATAGATGATGCGCGAGACCCCCCCTCCTCCGCTGATGTTGACCATCCCAAGATTCCTTGCGGAACAAGGGGCGTCAACCTTCCGCGACTAACCCCAGGCAGGCGCGATAGGTTTCTAGCCTCTAAACTGGTACGAGGACAATAATGCCTTTGGGGTTGCCTTGATTGTTATCATTTCCATAAATTCTTTTTCCTCATTTTCTCTCGGTCTTTGCAGGCATAGGTGGAAAATGTGGAAGGATTATTGGTTCTTCTTCCTGCTGGAGTGTAGTGTCTGGGCTTTTCTTGGCCAGCTTCTTGGCCAAGACTGTTTCTTCGGATTCTAGGATAAGTTCTGTTTTTGCCTCCACTTCTGCCTCTGCCTCTACTTCTGGCAACAATAACTCTCGCTCATATGTGATTTGTCTCTGCCCTTTCGGGTAGGTCTGGGCCACTCCTCAAATTGATTGCACTAACATTGTGCTTGGGATTGTCTACCGTACTAGAAGACGATTTCCCTTGCTGACTTCTATCATTCTCCAGCTTGTTAAGTTGCTTCTGCATGCTAATCATAACTGTTTGGAGCTTACTCAAGGACTCTTCGAGAGTAGGTCTAACTATCCGTAGCTATTGTGGAGGTGCTGGTAATGGTAGAGGTGCATTAATTTGGTTTTGGGGTGATCTAGGGATAAAGTTTTGGTGATTGAATGGTGGTTGTTAGGACTAGGTTGGAGGTGGTAGATTGTTCTGGGGCTGATTCTGGGCCCAGCTGAAATTGGGATGATTCCTTCATCTAGGGTTATAGAGATTTGAGTATCGATTGTTATTAGGAGGGTATTTATTTTGTTGATTTTGGTTGTACCCATAAGCAGCGTTTACTTGTGCAGTAACCTCATTTAGAGTTGTAGGTTGCAACATGGAACATTGATTTGTATTGTGATCAGTTTGGCAGCAAATCCCACAAACACTCACAACTGAACTTTATGCAACTTCTTGGCCTTGAACACCTGTAGAGAGATTTTTCATAAAGTTAGAAATATCTGAGAGGAGTTGTTCTAAAGAAGCTAAATTTAAAGAAGAGATATGATTAGATCGCTCTAAGGAGCAACTATTATGGCAATTTTGAGCCATAGTTTGTAGCAACGTTTTGGCTCTAGTTGGAGTGAGATCTTTAAGAGCTCCTCTAGTTGTTGCATAAACTCTCTCCTTATCCTTTAGACTCATCCCATCATAGAAGTATTGGATCAAAGCTTGATAAGTCACTCCATGTGTTGGGCAGATGTCTTGAAGGTCTTGAACCTTTGATGGTATTGTCCAAAACTCTCATTTGCTCTATGCTGGATGGAAATGAGATTCTTCTTGGCTGCTCCAGCATTACTAGCATTCCAATATTTGTTTAAGAAGGCTGCTGACATTTGAGCCCATGTGGTGATGGTGTTGTGAGGTAAGCTGTAGAACCAGTTCTTTGCCGAGTCCTCCAATGACCATGAAAAAGCTTTCAATTTAGCTCTCTCAATGGGAACTTCTCGAGGTCGGAGTGCACCACATTCCAAATGAAAATTTCTTAAATGAATGTAGGGATTTTCATTGGAATGCCTAAAGAATTTCTTCAGGTTGTGGATGATGTTGGTCTTTATGACCCAATAATGATCTATTGGTGGTAGATTGATGCGAAAGAAGGTGGTCTAGGATTGCTTTTCTGCCCCTTTTTCACTTTTACTGCTCTAGGATTGCTTTCTGCAAAAAGTACAGAAATTGTACTCATATCAGTAGAATCACCATTTTAATTGCATGAAAATAGATGGTAAGAACTGATACGATCCTTTCCACCCTTGATACGATCTTAAATAACCAGGGCGCGCTGAATTGACGATCGTTGTTGGAAGGTTTGAAGTTGCGCGGAATTTGACTCAATCTACTCCTCTCTTCGATATAAGGAAAGCTAGGAATCCACCTAACTCCGCCAATCTCGAAGTTGAGGTTGAACAACGCCTGCTGAAGTAAGGTATGCTAGGAGTCCACCTAACACTGCCGATCAATAAGTGAGGTTCGTAGGATAAGGTACGCCAAGAGTCCACTTGACATCGCCACCGAGGGTTTTTGTTCGAGTCCACGAACGTTTATAGAGCAAGGTTCTCTCAAGACAAACGTCTCACAATCACAAAGGATCAAATTTGGTTGAAAATAGCTTATTTGATTAATGAAGCCAATCGACTATATATAGGCAAAGCCTAGTACAAGTTTAAGTAAAACTAGAAAACCTATTCTAAGTAGAAGTTCTAAACTAAGTAGAAGTAGGAGTTCTATCTATGAAATAACTCTACAAAATAAATAATAAATACAATATAAACATTCCAGAAGCTCCTTAAATGATTCTCATTGCTGGGCACCTCAAATTTGAGGATTGCGTAAGGAGATGACGGAAATTGTGGGTCAACTACTGTTTGTGACACGCTATTTCAAGTTGGGCCGCAATCCTCAAATTGCACACCTCCTTACGCTCATACTACACACCATAATGTCGACCTATGCTAACTTTTGATCTGCTCATCTGATCGGGGTGAAACTTGTCCCATTAGAAAGCTAACATCTTAAAATATTAGACAGGGTCCAATATTCCTGGTCTAGGATGAACAGGTCCAAAATAACTCTGGAAGCATTGACTAACGCGTTTTGAAGTCCTTGTCCGCATAGGATTGTTGTCAGCGAAAATGTCTCTTTGAATAACGCGCAAACGGCACGTGCGTTTGAGCTGAAACTTGGTCACAATGGAGAAAACATCCTACGGTTTCAGAAACATGGTTGATCGCATGATTCTGACTTGTATAGGTCCAAATAGGCTCGGACACAGTCGTTGGTTGCGCATGTGCGTCTTCTTCTTGCGCTGGAGAATGTCACCATGAACCATCTTGCAATCTACTCGTCCAAATTGGCTCAAACTTGGCCACTATCTTCCTAAGACATCAATCGGTCATGTATTTACTTTGGTTGTCCGATTGAAGCCTCGCTTCCATGTCTTGGCTTGGTCGGATGTGAAGTCTTGCCCTAAGAGCTTCCAAGCCACCTTCCAAGTCATCCTTCGCCTAATGGCTCGATCCAGCAATATATCTTGCCCTATCTCCATATGTAGAGGTTGTATTAACCTCGCTCGATTCTTCAAGACATCCTTGGCTCGACGTATTCATCCATCTAACCTATGCCACTTGGTGTGTGTGCGTTGTGCGTGCGATGGGGCTAGCCATGGGGCTGGGATCGTATCATACCCTTCCCCTTCGAAAAGATTCGCCCTAGAATCTGATTCTTTTAAGACAACAATTATATTCAAGTTAGAATCAAAAAATTAAACAAATGAAGGAAAGGGATTACCCAAGACATACAACTCCACGGTGGTGTCTTTGTGTGCAACAACGGTTTGGGTCAAACCAACGTCTCTCTTCGAGGGTGACTTGTTGACTTGATTAAGTAACAAAAGTTGGTTTAAGCTCATCCTATCTCTCTCAACAATTATAAAGATCTGCTTCAACTCTTCATTGTATTTCTTAGCCGAATAAGGAACACTCACTTTGTGCTCAATAATTGTTCCCTTCTCACCTTGCGCGCTAGCAACACTACTACTCAAACCGGCCAACTGACTCTCCTTACTCTCATCATCTTTGCTATGGACATGTTGTGGATTAGCAGTCTCGGCATCTTTAATTGGAACACTTTTATCCGTCCTATCGTCTGCTTTATGTGTGAGTTTCTTTGAGCGAAAAGCCAAAGGCTCGGCAAGAATCTTATTGTTGGGACATTGACTCGAAGTGTGTCCTCGACCCGTGCATGTGTGGCAATATATATCTTGCGCTCGCACACGAGTTGTTGAAGGGATATTTGTATCCAAACATGTGTTAGGGTTGTCCTTGACGTGCATTAGGATCTCGCATTGTGGAGCGCGCCTAGGGTTCACCTCGGCAACCCTTGTCTCACATGTACGCCTTGGTGCAGCAACCTCAGTGCCTATTCCTTTCTCGGCTAGCTTCTCATGTAGAAACTTCTTTTTATTTTCTAACCATGGCACACCGCTAACAACCCTCTCGGTTAGCTCTCTAATGCGCTCATCCGAAGCTTGTTATCTTTGCACGAATTCATCACATCTCATGTTAAGTTTCCGTAAAAAGGTGATCATCTCTTGCTTCGCCGGATCATTATAAAAGTGATTCGACATGACTCAAAATAATAAAATTAAAATAAAACAAATGACACTTTGGGGATAAATTTTTGGTGACTCTATTTGACACTTTTTGGGACTGCTTTTTTTTTGTGGCTCAAACAAATCATACTTCCGATTTGTTTTTACAAAGACACAAAACTTGATTTAGAAAAATTATTTTCTAAACCGACTCAACCAAAAACGAAAATAACAAAACAAAAGTAAAGATAGATTGATATAAATCAAACCTTGCAATGGATAAGCTCCGCTACCACATGATACGATCCTCGCTAGCCTTGATACGATCTTAGATAACTAGGACGTGTTGAATTGACGATTGTTGTTGGAAGGTTTAAAGTTGCGCAGAATTTGACTCAATCTACTTTTCTCTTCGATATCAAGAATGCTAGGAATCCACCTAACTCTGCCAATCTCCAAGTCGAGGTTGAACAACGCTTGCTGAAGTAAGGTATGCTAGGAGTCCACCTAACACCGCCGATCAACAAGTGAGGTTCATAGGATAAGGTACGCCAAGAGTCCACTTGACACCGCCACCTAGGGTTTTTGTTCGAGTCCACGAACGTTTATAGAGCAAGGCTCTCTTAAGAAAAACGTCGCACAATCACAAAGGATCAAATTTGGTTTAAAATAGCTTATTTGACAAATGAAGCCAATCGGCTATATATAGGCAAAGCCTAGTGCAAGTTTAAGTAAAACTAGGAAACCTATTCTAAGTAGAAGTACTAAACTATGAAATAACTATACAAACTAAATAATAAATACAATATAAACATTCCATAAGCTCCTTAAGTGATTCGCACTGCTGGGCTTCAAGTTGGGCCTCAATCCTCAAATTGCACGCCTCCTTACGCTCATACTGCGTACCATAATGTCGACCCATGCTAACGTTCGATCTGCTCGTCCGATCGGGCTGAAACTTGTCCCATTCAAAAGCTAAAATCTAAAAATAGTTTAAATATTCCAGTCTTTTAGGTCCAGGATGAACAAGTCCAAAATAACTCTAGAAGCATTGACTGACGCATTTTGAAGTTCTTGTCAGCGTAGGATTGTTGTCAGCAAAAATATATCTTTGAATAACGCGCAAACGGCTCATGTGTTTGAGCTGAAACTTGGTCAGAATGGAGACAACATCTTGAGGTTTTAGAAATATGGTCGATCACATGATTCTGACTTGTATAGGTATGTATAAGCTCAGAAATAGTCTTTGGTTGCGCTTATGCGTTGATAGCACGTTTCATGGTCATGATTTTACCTTCTTTTCTAGCCCTTTCGGGGGCATGATTCCACTATTTGACCCTTATTCCAATCTTTATTGCAGATCAACATCAATAGAAGGAAAAGATCAAAAAAAAGCATTTTTGGAGTATTTCTGAGGATTTCAAGTTTCAAGGCCTAGAAGATCAGAATGTCGTCGAGCCCTCGAAAGCTAACCAGACCAGTGAGCAGTCTCTCGCCCGCGATATCTCTACAAAGCCAAAGAGACGAATCTCCAAAGATTCTCACGGGATTCCTTACATATCTAGAAGATTCCAAAATATTCCAACATGCTCCATGTGCTGTCACTCTTTCCCCTTAGCTGGAATTTGTCTTTTTGTAATCCCTTAGCTGGATTTTGTCCTCTTGTGGGCTAGACACTATATATACCTTTAGTTTTAGGGTTTTAAGGGGAGATATCTCATTTTAGTTGTTGGCAGCCACCTCTTAGGTTTCTTTTCTGGGAATTTGTTCCTCCCTTTTGTTGGAGCAGCCGCCACCATTGATCCTTCTTCAAACCGGAGCTTTTAAGCTCCGGCCGGTATTTATTAAGCTTTCATTCCCTTTCTTGTCTCTTTACTTTTATGTTATTTATTAGATTCATTTTTATTACTTGTTAGCATGAGCAGCTAAGCTCATCTTCTTAGTAAAGGGTGTTTCAAGGGTTGCAAGGATTAGTTAAGAGGCCTAATTGTGTTTAATATATTCTTATTGTTATATTTGCTTGTCTGTCGTTATCTTGCCCTCGAAACCTCTTTAGCAGTGTGTCGCACCGTCGCGAGCGAAATTCGGGACGCAAAGAAATTCACATAACAATGAAGTCGCCACCCTAATTTTTCTAAGGTTTAGGGAAACCTAAAAAGTTTGTAAAAGAAAGAAAATAAAATAAAAACTAAGGCACAAATAAAAAGGGTCTAAACCCGAGAACAACGGTTCGAGGTCGTTTTATGGACTTGGGAAGGTGTGAGGCACCCAAGTCTCATCCTAAAAAGGTTACCGGTTCTAAAAAGAGGTGTTTTAAAATCATGTTAAAAACAAGTAATTTGGGGCCCTCAGGGGGGATCGTCGCTTTAATTCTTTAGTTGGTTCGGTTGATTTTATCCTAATTATTGTCGAGTTGTTAAAAAGAAAATAAACATTTTATCCTCTAAAAAAGAAAAAGGTCGGTTTGCATACCTATTCCGGTTATATTTAATCGAGTTCAAAAATTAGTCAGATTACATGCAAGATTGATTAAGTGAAATTACTACCATTTTATTATTAATCTTTACTAAAGCGACGACCCTAGTAAATCATAGACGAATCACGGCGATCGAAATCACTATCATCACAGATGAGTTACTACATCATCGGGCAAATGCATATGATTAATCCTATTTACTAGGTGATTCTAAGCATGCATAGACTAGCAAAATACCATTTATATGAATGCGAGAAAACACGTTGAAAAGAGAAAAACTGGGAAGTGGGGTCGAAGCCGCGCACATAACACATTCGTCAAAGATAACATACATCCATGAGTAAATATCAAGGGATTGCTAAATTTAAACGATCACGCAACATTAAAGATTTAAATCTCATTTTAAAAGGTAGCTCTAATGATAAGGGGGATTAAATATGGAGGTATTTTCTACGAGTTGGGCTTAGGGCCCATTTACTATCTTTCCGCTTTCAAATGATTATTTTCTTTGGTGATTTACTATCCAATAATTTTAGAGGGAACCTGAGTTATTGGAAAAGATTTAAATCCTATTGTTTTGATTACTACTTTGTTTATTTTTTCTTTGATTGATTTTATTCATTTTGAGTTGCGGGGATTTATTAAAGATTTTTAAGAATTTTAGTAATTAATAATCATGCAATTAAAGCGTGATGTTTATTATTAATCCTATTCAAATTTCATGCATTTAAAGAAAATAAAAATGTTGAATACTTCTACCTAATTCGTTCAAGCAAGGGTCTATTCGAGTGAAATTATTAAAGGGAATTAATTCTAATTAATTCTCATGCAAAGGTTTATTTTAATTCTAACAATCTCTACATAATCATGCATTCGATCATATGACAAATAGAATAAATAACGAAAATTCCTTCAGGCGGGTACCTGCATCACAAGATCGGTTAGTAGCACGAGTAATAAACAAATAAGCAGATAAATAAATATTACAAGCATGCATACGAGTAAGCTACGAAGAAATAAATAAAAAGACCCCCGACGGACCAACCAATCAGCCCATCTGCTCACCCTTTCTTTCTAATGGGCCGGCCTATTGGCCAAGCCCAATCTTAAACCAACAAAAGATTAAACCCAAGCACCTCTAAACCTAAAACAAATACATCTCATCTCTTCCCCTTCTCCTTAGAAACTAAGCCGGCCACCAAGCTAAACCACATCTCCTTCCTTTGTTCTTCTTAATCCAAATCCTCCTACAAATTAAGCAAAAACACAGCAGCAAGGCACACACAAAAACAACAAGCTAACTAGGGAAGAAGAAGCAAGAAATTACAGAGGTATTAGTCCGGGAAAGCGAGAGAGAACGACGGAGTGGCGCGGCTGGCGGCGGAGGCCAGTGAGCAGCTGGTTCGGGTGCTGATTTTGGTTAGATTTGGGGCTAGTTTCAGGGCAGATTTGGGGCTATTTTGGGGCGGGTTTCAGGGCAGATTTGGTATCGATTTGGAGCTGGTTTCTGGGCTGTTTTTCTGGGCTGTTTTGGGGTATATTTGGAGCTGGTTTCTGGACAGATTTAGGAGTATATTTGGGGCTAGTTTCTGGACAGATTTAGGGGCTATTTTCTGGACAGATTTGGGGTAGATTTGGTATTGATTTGGAGCTGGTTTCTGGGCTGTTTTTCTGGGCTATTTTGGGGTGTATTTGGAGCTGGTTTCTGGACAGATTTGGAGTATATTTGGGGCTAGTTTCTGGACAGATTTAGGGGCTATTTTCTGGACAGATTTGGGGTAGATTTGGTTGTGGTCGGATTTGGTTTTTTGCAGGGGCTGACTTGGGTTGTGGCCGGATTTGGTTTTTTGCAGGGGCGACGCGGTGGTGGCTTGGGTGGAGCGGCAGTGGGCTGATTTGGGTTGTGGTTGTGGCGGTTGATTTAGTAGGGGCGACGCGGTGGTGGTTTGGGTGGAGCGGCAGTGGGCTGATTTGGGTTGTGGTCGTGGCGGTTGATTTAGTAGGTTGTGGTGGTCGGAGTAGGTTTAGTAGGCTGGTCGATTTAGCTTGAGGGAGGATTGGTTTTTTTGGTTTAGCAGAGTAGGTTGATTTAGTTTGGGAGAGGATTTGTCCCCTCCTTTCGGTTTAGCAGAGGGTTTTGATTTATAGAGGGTAAGGAAATTGGTGCATTAATTCCATTCCTGGACACGAGGTAACGGGTAGGAGCGGAGATGATCTTGAATGTCAGAGATCTTTGACAAATGAAAGGGTGTATCCGATTTTGTTTGAAAAATGGGAGATGTGAGCAGAGTGTGTCTGATTTCGTTTGAAAAAAGGAGGAAGGGAGGTGATTCGGCGATTATGGGTATTTATATTATTTAGTTCGAGCTAACGGTCCGATAATACCGAAAAAAGCTCGAATAAAAATACGGACAAAAAATGAAATAAATAACATTAATAATAATAGTTAACAATATAATTAACAATAATTATGGACGCTAAAATATAAAATGTAAGTATGTTATGATATAGTAACGATTACTCATGTCAAAAATCGGGTAGCAACAGTTGCCCCCTCTTTAATGTCTTATCAAAAATAAAGTGCAACTAAATTTTTGATGAGCATTAAAGATGGTTGCCCTACCACCACAAAAATGAACATGTCATAGCAAGACATAAATTTTAAAAGCGAAAGAAAGAAAATGGCTCCACTCGGACACCATGATGCATAAATTAAATTGCTTAAATGTAAAGTTACCTCCACTCGGATGGCTTGCGGAAATTAAATTGCTTAAATGTAAAGTTACCTCCACTCGGATGGCTTGCAGAAATTAAATTGCTTAAATGTAAAGTTACCTCCACTCGGATGACTTGCGGAAATTAAATTTGCTTAAATGTAAAGTTACCTCCACTCGGATGGCTTGCGGAAATTAAATTTAGCTCCACTCGGATGCTGATGGTCCCACTCGGACACCTTGCAGAAAGTAAGATGCGGCTACACTCGGACGTCTCCACTCGAATTCCGCGATGCATAAATGTAAATCCAGCTCTACTCAGATGCTGATGGCTCTACTCGGATGCCTTGCAAATCCAACTCCACTCGGACACTGCCGACCCCACTCGGACGTCTAGAAATTCAGCTCTTCTCAGACTCTAATAGCTCCACTCGGACACCTTAAAAAACCTTGCTCCACTCGGACGCTGATGGCTCCACTCGGACACCTTGCAGAAAGTAAAACGCGGCTACACTCGGACGTCTCCACTCGAATTCCGCGATGCATAAATGTAAATCCAGCTCTACTCAGACGCTGATGGCTCTACTCAGATGCCTCCCAAATCCCTCTCCTCTCGGATGCTGATGACTCCACTCGGATGTCTTTCGAAAGTAAACTTAACTCTGCAAAACAAAGGTTAAATTCCTGCAAAACTAGCATTGATTAGTGAAATAAGGCTGAAGGCAGCCTTTAAAATTCGAACTATTCCCCTTGACCGTTGGTACCATGCTTCCTTTTTGTCGCTTTAAAGGTTAAGATGAGAATTTTAAATATGCAAGTTTTTTGAGAAAAATGCTCATTTTATTAATTCAGAATGAATATTAGATGTCTTGTCATGACGAAACCCTATGTCTTTTGATCGAAGAGAAGCGTAGTCTGTAAATCTCTATGCGAAGTACATCTTGACAGATTCAGCATTTACTGGTCTCGGCAAATCATCTTCATCCATGTTAGTAAGCCTTAAAGCGTTCCCAGAGAATGCGTGTTTAACCATATATGGACCTTCATACTTAGGGGCTCACTTCCCTCGACCGTCCTCCTGATAAGGAAGAATCTTCTTCAATACTAAGTCTCTAGCTTTGAACTCGCGAGGTCACACTTTCTTGTTATAAGCGTTAGCCATCCTTTTTTGATATAATTGAGCATGACACATGGCTGTCAATCGTTTCTCTGATATTAGATTCAGTTGTTCATACCTTACTCTTGCCCAATCAGACTCTTCCACTTCTGATTCTGCCAAGATTCTAAGAGAAGGAACTTCCACCTCGAGTGGAATCACTGCTTCCATGCCATAGACTAAAGAATAAAGAGTTGCCCCCGTAGAAGTACGAATTGCTATCCGATAAGCGTGCAAAGCAAAAGGAAGCATGTCATGCCAATCCTTGCAGGTGACCACCATCTTCTGAATAATCTTCTTTAGGTTCTTGTTTGCTGCTTCGACTGCGCCATTCATCTTTGGACTGTAAGGCAAACAGTTTCAGTGTCATCATTATTAGTTTGGATTCTCGTTTCATCTGAGTACGGTATTTGACTATATTAGGGTAACATCCGACGTATCTTTATACGATCATATGACCACATCCGTGTATTCTTTGTGGAGCGAAATCAACTTCTCTTACAGAGTTCAAGGTTCTTTGCAATCTCGGCTATCTTTCGATCTCACTGCTTGCCCCCCCAAGTTCGTCTTTCCTAACTCCTCCTAGTGAGGTATTATTCTCTTTTCCGAAATCTCAATCTCATCCTCCATTGCGGCAATTTTCATTATTCTTTTTGTTTAAGACACAAGGTATATCATGACAACCCAAACTAATATTTATCCTGGAAATAAATAGAGCGGAAAAAGTAAAAGATATTTGGAATAAAAACTGCATAATTATGGAAAAAGGGAGCAAAAGCTCTACAAAAGAGTTTGTCCATTTAGGGAACATTAAAACATGCATACGTTAGAAAAAAAGGAAATTATGGAGAGACATCAGGAAGCATGGTAGCGGTCCAATTGCACACTAGCTCCCCAGACTTCTTCACGGAAATGGATGAACTGTGAGATGGTTCTTTTTCCAAGAGCGCAAATATGCAAGGCCGAAACTGCATTGACCAGAGTAAAGTTCTAGTTGATGATCCTTAGGGATTCTGTTGTACGATCCCCTAACACATGTTTATTCACCTCTTGCACCTCCTTAGTCACTTTCTCATGAACCACCAGACTCTTTCCCTTGGCCTGCCTTTGCTTCTCAACTTCATCGGAAATATCGCACCCGTCACTCCGGGTCATGCCCCCAATATTAGCACTTTCCTTCATTACTTGCCTTGCTAGCATAGGAAGACCCTCTTTGATAACATCGACCTCTTTTGCCCCCCCGGTTTTCTCCTCAGCCCGAATGACCCCAGAAGCTATCAATTGCTCCATATTCTCCAAGAAAACTGCATAATCCTGGATTTCGTATTTTCTCACCTCGGGGCTAAACAGACAACTATTAGCTTCAGAATGCTGCGGATGCCCCCCTTGGGTTGGCGCAAAGAAAAACTCTATTCGGGGTAACCCCACTACTGAAGGGGAACGATCACTAGTTTCTCCAACCATAACAACATTCGCTTGTCCACCACCGAGGGCATGATTTGGACGGGGATTGGTGGTAGTCTCAAGCCCTTTGGCTAACTCCTCAAAAGAAATCCACCCACACTTAATCAGATGATTAACTTTCCCCTTAAAGGCAGTACAGTTCTCTAAAGTGTGCCCCACAGCTCCAGCATGATACAGGCATCTAGCTTTTGAATCATACCATTTCGGGTAAGGAGGTTGGAGAGGTTGGACCGGAGTTGGCGCAATCCGCCCAGTTGCTAGAAGATACTCGTAGATTTCCTCTAAAGGGACTGGGAGAGGTGGCAATGGCGCCTGGTTTTGATGATAGCTTTGCTGATTTTTATTGCTCGGGTTTTTTGGGTGATTATATTGTCTTGGTTGTGGTGGTATTTGAAGTGGGGATGGTGAGACAAGTGAAAATGACTCATGGTTTTTTTGCTTCTTTGGTGGGTTAGAGGGTCGTTTGGTTAATTCTTGGAAGGAGATCCCTCCGCACTTGATCAAGTGATTAATCTTTCTCTTAAAGGCATTACAGTCCTCTAAAATGTGCCTGGGACTCCCGAATGGTACGCACATGTGACATTAGGATCGAATCTTGTCGGGTAAGGAGTTCGGAGTGGTCGAGCCGGAATGGGTACAATTTGCCCAATTGTCAGAAGATGCTCATAGATTTCTTTTAAAGGGACCGGAATAGGCAGTAATGACTCCTTGTTCCGACAATAGTTTTGGTTATCTTGGTTATTTGGATGTGGGTCATGTAATCTGGTTTGTGTGGGTTGGGATGATGGATAAGGTGGAGATAATGGAGGAGTAACATTAGCAGCAGGCATTGATGAGGAAGGGAAAAAGGTAGGTTGATATAGCGATGGTGAAGGATATGGTGGTGGTGAGGAAAAAGGTGGAGGTGGGGGGAATGGTTTCCGATGAATTGGTTGGACAACACCCTTCTCCTCTGTTATAACTGTCTTTCCTAACATGATTCCCTGCTCACCCTTGTCAGCTTGTATTCCCCTTTCTGTAGCAGCCTGAAATCGTTCTTTTAATTCCATTATCCTTTCTCTCAATGTCTTAACTGCTTTAAGATGCTCAGCCATTTTTCGTGTTTGAAGTCTGGTAGCGTGGAGCTTTTGGGGAATAGTTCGTTTCTTGGGATTTATCTTAACTTTTTTCTGAAAACAAAGAGAAAAATAGATGTAAGTTTTCAGGAATAATAATAATAATAATAACTATTATAATAATAACAGGCAGAAATGCTATCTCAAGGACTCCACTCCGCTTATTCAATTTTTCGGCTCCTCCTTGATCTTTCACTTGATACTTTTGAGATTCGGATGGAAAGGAACATGAAGCCATTATACCGACGAGGTTGACGAAAGGAAGCTTCGATTCATTCCCGAGACAAGGGAAAAAATACTAAAGGAAGCTTCTATTCATTCACGAGGCAAGAGGGCAGCTTCTATTCATTCCTGACAACATATATTGACGATTCCTTGATCAAGATGGAAGATGGAAGATCTCGTAATTGACAGCCTTTCCTAACCTTTTAACAAGGCTAGGGTCCCCGCCCCTTACGTTTCTTTTCCAAAATCCAAACTCAATCTTGGATCATGAATAATCTTCTTTATCGGTCTCTAGCTGTCAAGTCTGTTTTGCAAGAGAAGAGCTTCAATTCATTCTCGAAATCACAAAGGGAAATTTCTATTCATTCCAAGAAATCCAAAGTAAAACACCTCCAAGTACTTGCTCCCATTAAAACAATACAACCGCAACATTAAAATAAATCAACATCTTGAGGCTTAACTGCTGGTGGAATTTTCTCCCATCTGCTCCATCAAGGCAACCTTCTTCTTCTACACCTTCGCTTCAACTTCTAAAACCACTACTCGGGCTCGCAAGACTTGATTCTCTCCATCTATGCTGGTTTTCTCTTTGATGCGATCAGTCAAAATCTCAATCATTGCATTTTTCTCTCGGACCAAAGCGCTTGAAATCTCCCTTTTGTTGACCTCTCCTTTCAATCTCCTTCTAAAGTTTTCATTGGCTATTCTTTGGTTTCTAAGGTTTATTCGTACGTTCTCACTATCACGCCTCTCCAATCCACGTATTTTAAGCTCCAAATCCATCTTGTCAATCGACAGATTATCCCTCTCTTTTATCACCAGATCTCGTTCTTCTTTCACTACTAGCAATTGCTCCATCAACTGGGCATAAGCCATATAACTAACCTTTGCATTGGCATGGCATTCACCTTCTTCTTCCATAGGCTTCCTGTTTTCCGGAAGGGGCAAAACATTTCCATTAATCCTGTTCCTCCGCCATTCTGAGTATTCCTTTGTTAGCCGAGTAGGGATAGTATGTCCCTCAAGGAAAAATGGAGCACGCCATTCATTCACATACTGACGTAGAGTGTCCGTCTCTTCTGAGTGTGGTGGACTCGAGCTTGGCATACCAAAAGTGGCGGGGACAATTTGCATAATGCAAAATTGGCCAAGGACAAGAGCTGGGCAATAGGGCACACATCCTCTCGCTCCGATCAATGGGACCCACAATAGATCCCCACAACTCACAATTGGATTAGCAGCTCGCAACCATTTGGCATGTTGATTAAAGTCATTTTCAGAAAGGTTCAAGAACCTAGCAACCCATGTGTCCTTGTCTTCCATTTTCCACTTATTCACCGCTACGTCTTGACTTATTCCCAAAATAACCTTCTCCAACGGATTCGAGCCTAAGTAGCCTTGGGAGAACAAAGATTGATCTGGTGTCTGTTTGAAATGGCTGATGAACCACACTGTTAAAAGTTGAGTGCAACAAGTTAACTTCCCTCTTCCAATCCTCTTACAAAGGTCTAAGGAGTGGAATGTTTCTGCTAGAATAGCTGTTGTAGGGTTGATATTATTCGTCTCCATTTCATGGAAGATGTTGGCCGCCTCAAAGTCGATACTATTTTTCATCTTCGGGAATAAAACAAGCCCCACCACGGCGAAAGCTAGAATCCTTAAGCGCTTCTCTCCCTGAGATAAATAAAATTGTTTCTCGATATCCGACCAGCACCAGATATACTTTCCTTCCCTCAAACGAGTAGTAACTCCTAACAACTTATCTAATCTCAGTTTGACATCAGTGGGCTCAAAACGGACATTCTGGTATATGGATGATATCGGAGGGATGAAGCATAATAGGGCGGCGTATTCCTCCAGAGTAGGAATCAAATCTATCCTTTGGTCAAAAGAAAAGCATCGATAATAAGGGTCCCAAAACACCAAAGCCGCTCGGATACAACCCCAATCAATCTTCACATCTAACAGTGTCAGAAGTTTCCCGTATTTGCTTTTAAATTGCACTTCTTCATCCTTAGTCAACTTATTCCTCAACTCCTTAATTCCAGTTATATCAAATTCTGTTGTTTCCACCTTAACCTTGGTTGTGTCATTAGGAACAAAACTTTTTCCCAACATGTCTCCTCGCCTGGATTGATCGTTGCAGCTCAACTTCCCAAAAGTATCAAGTGAAAGCATCGTGGGTGTCGCCATTGAGTGAACAATTGGGATGGGTCCTGTTTGGAAAAACAAAGTTCATGTATCAGTAGATAAAAATATATAAAGCAAAGGATGAGTTAATAACAACGATAAAAACAAATAAATAAATGAATCATTTTGGAAAATATACATGTGATATATCATGGCAATGATGCATCAAATTGGAACATATACATGCAATCATGATGCACGTGCTGGGGTAATTTCGACTACTTCTAGCTAGCTGAAAGGCTCCCGAACGATACCAAAAAGTGGTCCCTCAGTAAACGGATACATGATTGCCGACCGAACCATCAAAAGCTCGTAGCGCTCATCCATTTAGGGGTTCGAATCCGAGTTTGGCGTTGGTGAAAACTACCCAGGACACGTGCCCCAGGGCCTCACTACTAACCTCCTAATCCTATTTGGAACAGGCCCGGCAATAGGGCATTATGCGTGATGCGAATGAAAAGACAAAAATTGATATCAAAGCGAGTAAACAAATAAAATAACAACAATAAACACCTCAGGCAAATAATTCCGGCTTCGACCCTAAGTCCCCAGCGGAGTCGCCAAACTGTCGCACCGTCGCGAGCGAAATTCGGGACGCAAAGAAATTCACATAACAATGAAGTCGCCACCCTAATTTTTCTAAGGTTTAGGGAAACCTAAAAAGTTTGTAAAAGAAAGAAAATAAAATAAAAACTAAGGCACAAATAAAAAGGGTCTAAACCCGAGAACAACGGTTCGAGGTCGTTTTATGGACTTGGGAAGGTGTGAGGCACCCAAGTCTCATCCTAAAAAGGTTACCGGTTCTAAAAAGAGGTGTTTTAAAATCATGTTAAAAACAAGTAATTTGGGGCCCTCAGGGGGGATCGTCGCTTTAATTCTTTAGTTGGTTCGGTTGATTTTATCCTAATTATTGTCGAGTTGTTAAAAAGAAAATAAACATTTTATCCTCTAAAAAAGAAAAAGGTCGGTTTGCATACCTATTCCGGTTATATTTAATCGAGTTCAAAAATTAGTCAGATTACATGCAAGATTGATTAAGTGAAATTACTACCATTTTATTATTAATCTTTACTAAAGCGACGACCCTAGTAAATCATAGACGAATCACGGCGATCGAAATCACTATCATCACAGATGAGTTACTACATCATCGGGCAAATGCATATGATTAATCCTATTTACTAGGTGATTCTAAGCATGCATAGACTAGCAAAATACCATTTATATGAATGCGAGAAAACACGTTGAAAAGAGAAAAACTGGGAAGTGGGGTCGAAGCCGCGCACATAACACATTCGTCAAAGATAACATACATCCATGAGTAAATATCAAGGGATTGCTAAATTTAAACGATCACGCAACATTAAAGATTTAAATCTCATTTTAAAAGGTAGCTCTAATGATAAGGGGGATTAAATATGGAGGTATTTTCTACGAGTTGGGCTTAGGGCCCATTTACTATCTTTCCGCTTTCAAATGATTATTTTCTTTGGTGATTTACTATCCAATAATTTTAGAGGGAACCTGAGTTATTGGAAAAGATTTAAATCCTATTGTTTTGATTACTACTTTGTTTATTTTTTCTTTGATTGATTTTATTCATTTTGAGTTGCGGGGATTTATTAAAGATTTTTAAGAATTTTAGTAATTAATAATCATGCAATTAAAGCGTGATGTTTATTATTAATCCTATTCAAATTTCATGCATTTAAAGAAAATAAAAATGTTGAATACTTCTACCTAATTCGTTCAAGCAAGGGTCTATTCGAGTGAAATTATTAAAGGGAATTAATTCTAATTAATTCTCATGCAAAGGTTTATTTTAATTCTAACAATCTCTACATAATCATGCATTCGATCATATGACAAATAGAATAAATAACGAAAATTCCTTCAGGCGGGTACCTGCATCACAAGATCGGTTAGTAGCACGAGTAATAAACAAATAAGCAGATAAATAAATATTACAAGCATGCATACGAGTAAGCTACGAAGAAATAAATAAAAAGACCCCCGACGGACCAACCAATCAGCCCATCTGCTCACCCTTTCTTTCTAATGGGCCGGCCTATTGGCCAAGCCCAATCTTAAACCAACAAAAGATTAAACCCAAGCACCTCTAAACCTAAAACAAATACATCTCATCTCTTCCCCTTCTCCTTAGAAACCAAGCCGGCCACCAAGCTAAACCACATCTCCTTCCTTTGTTCTTCTTAATCCAAATCCTCCTACAAATTAAGCAAAAACACAGCAGCAAGGCACACACAAAAACAACAAGCTAACTAGGGAAGAAGAAGCAAGAAATTACAGAGGTATTAGTCCGGGAAAGCGAGAGAGAACGACGGAGTGGCGCGGCTGGCGGCGGAGGCCAGTGAGCAGCTGGTTCGGGTGCTGATTTTGGTTAGATTTGGGGCTAGTTTCAGGGCAGATTTGGGGCTATTTTGGGGCGGGTTTCAGGGCAGATTTGGTATCGATTTGGAGCTGGTTTCTGGGCTGTTTTTCTGGGCTGTTTTGGGGTATATTTGGAGCTGGTTTCTGGACAGATTTAGGAGTATATTTGGGGCTAGTTTCTGGACAGATTTAGGGGCTATTTTCTGGACAGATTTGGGGTAGATTTGGTATTGATTTGGAGCTGGTTTCTGGGCTGTTTTTCTGGGCTATTTTGGGGTGTATTTGGAGCTGGTTTCTGGACAGATTTGGAGTATATTTGGGGCTAGTTTCTGGACAGATTTAGGGGCTATTTTCTGGACAGATTTGGGGTAGATTTGGTTGTGGTCGGATTTGGTTTTTTGCAGGGGCTGACTTGGGTTGTGGCCGGATTTGGTTTTTTGCAGGGGCGACGCGGTGGTGGCTTGGGTGGAGCGGCAGTGGGCTGATTTGGGTTGTGGTTGTGGCGGTTGATTTAGTAGGGGCGACGCGGTGGTGGTTTGGGTGGAGCGGCAGTGGGCTGATTTGGGTTGTGGTCGTGGCGGTTGATTTAGTAGGTTGTGGTGGTCGGAGTAGGTTTAGTAGGCTGGTCGATTTAGCTTGAGGGAGGATTGGTTTTTTTGGTTTAGCAGAGTAGGTTGATTTAGTTTGGGAGAGGATTTGTCCCCTCCTTTCGGTTTAGCAGAGGGTTTTGATTTATAGAGGGTAAGGAAATTGGTGCATTAATTCCATTCCTAGACACGAGGTAACGGGTAGGAGCGGAGATGATCTTGAATGTCAGAGATCTTTGACAAATGAAAGGGTGTATCCGATTTTGTTTGAAAAATGGGAGATGTGAGCAGAGTGTGTCTGATTTCGTTTGAAAAAAGGAGGAAGGGAGGTGATTCGGCGATTATGGGTATTTATATTATTTAGTTCGAGCTAACGGTCCGATAATACCGAAAAAAGCTCGAATAAAAATACGGACAAAAAATGAAATAAATAACATTAATAATAATAATAGTTAACAATATAATTAACAATAATTATGGACGCTAAAATATAAAATGTAAGTATGTTATGATATAGTAACGATTACTCATGTCAAAAATCGGGTAGCAACACAGTGACAGTGTGGGGAGGAGTCTGGGAGGATGACGAAGTGTCTAGGTTACCTCTTTAGCAGTGACAGTGTGGGGAGGAGCCTGGGAGGATGGCGAGGTGTCTAGGTCATCTCTTTAGCAGTGACAGGGTGGGGAGGTGATAGACCCCTATAGCATGTCTAGGGCACGAGAATGAAATATCTTTGCCCCGATGATTAACTAACCCGAATGCAACCTAAGAATACCCCTTTGCTAAGATCTCTTCCCATCATATTAATATCTCTTTTACTGTCTTTCTTATTTTCTTGCCCCCGAATTGCTTTTGATTATCTTGCCCTGGATTGTGTTTTACTTTCATGCCCTTGATAACTGCTTTATTTATTTGTCTTGTTAGCTCTTGTTAGCTCCATGATCTGCGTCGATTAATTGTATTAATCGACATAAAACCCCCCAAGTGTTACTCTTATTTTTGGTTGCATTTACCCTTTGTCATACATTTAAATTGAATCATTAGTCCTTCAATCTCTGTGGTTCGACCCTGTCTTTCCCTGTACACATTTATTTGTGCATTTAGGCATCAGGATAAATTTAAGTATATTTGAGTGACGATCAAATTTTGGCGCCGTTGCCGGGGATTGAACGGAACTAATTTTTCTCTTTTATTTGTATGACCAGGAAATCTGCACCCAGACATCGATTTCTTCCATCTTGCCCTCGACGACACTGAGTTCGTCTACCCCAAGATACCTGTTATGGCTGACCCACCCCCTCCAGGGCATGATGCTCCACCCAATCATCAGTCTATAGAAGACCTCAATGCTGCTCCCGAGGTACCCAGTAGCTGTATTGTATGGCCCGTTGTTCCTCATGACTGGACGCTCAAGTCCGCTGTTATGCATCATCTACCCCTCTTTCGTGGGCATGACAAGGAAAACCCTCATCGTCACCTTCAACAATTGCACTCTATTTGCGAAGCCATGAAGCCAATCAATGTTAGTATTGAACACGCGAAGCTCTGTGCCTTTATGTGGTCCCTCAAGGATCTTGCCCTCGACTGGTTCTATGATCTCCCTCCTAGATCCATTCATTCTTGGGCTGAAATGTCAAAAGCTTTCACGGACAAGTATTATCCGGCCTCCATGGCAATGGTCATTCGCAAGCAATTGGTATCTATTCTTCAAACGGATATGGAGGATCTCGATCAATATTATGCATGCTTCAAGAGGATGCAAGATTTATGCCCTTCTCACAACCTCACCGAGCATGCCCTCATCAAATATTTTTGTGAAGGTTTACGGGCCCATGACAAGGCCTTGCTAAATGCCGCAAGTGGCGGTTCTCTTACTGCTCTCACCCCAGCTGCTGCCAAAGCTATAATTGAGCTCATGGCAAAGAATTCTACCCCTGGAAGTAGTAACAACAACAATCAAGGTACCCAAGTGGCTGCAATGCAAAATCAGTTGGCTGGTATCACGGGCATGCTGCAGAATTTGGCAGCAGGACAACCTGTCCAGGGCAAAACTTGCCAGATTTGCAATTTTATAGATCATGCCCCAGATACTTGCCCTTTTATTCCTGAAGAAATTCAAGTCAATGTCATGGGTAACTACAACCAGACTCCATACGACCAGAATTACAATCAAATGTGGCGACATCTCAATTTCAGTGGGGTAACCAACCAGCAGATATCTTGCCCTAGACAGCCGCCCCAGCAGAATCAGTATGGAAATTACCCTCCTCCTTTCAACATGCAGAACTTCATGCCCATGCCTAGTTACCATAGCAATCAGTACCAACAACAACCTCCTCAAGGTCAGACCTTCACCATCCCGCTGGTTGATGAAGCATCTCATCTCAAGAATGTTGTTGCGGATTTGCAAAAGTAAATGAGTATCATGGCTGCCGAAATGAAAGAAATGAAGAATGGGGAAAAACTTCCTGAGCATACAGAAGCCAACCTGAGGCATAGCGTATGTGCCATGACACTCCTCAGCGACACTCAACTGCCCTCGACAATACCTCAGTATCCAGGCCTAGATGCTGAAATATCTGAGTCTGCGCATCCAGGCCTCGACACTGAGCAAACTGTCGAGACCAAGACAGAAGAAAAACAACTTCCAGCAAAGAAACCCGAAGTTAATGATGTCATGGTAGACCGCATCCCATCTCCAAAGGACTCCCCAAAAAAGAGTGATGAGCCAGATGAGTTCACTCAAGAATACATCCATAAAATCCTTGAGCCGCATTTCCCTCAAAGGCTAGTCAACTCTAAGAAGCATGATGAAGACCATGAGATTTTTGAGATGTTTAACAAAGTGCAAGTTAACATCCCTTTGCTGCATGCTATTAAAAATGTTCCTCGTTATGCTAAATTTTTGAAAAATTGGTGTGCTAACAAGTGTAACATGATAGGTGTGAAAAAGATTTGTGTAGGTGGGAATGTCACGGCCGCGATGCAGCGAAAGTTACCACCGAAGTGCAAGGATAAAGGTATGTTCTCCATCCCATGTAAAATCGGTACTACTGATATTGGTAGAGCTATGTGTGATTCTGGTGCAGGTATCAACGCCATGCCCTTGACGATATACAACAGTCTAGGCCTTGAAAACCTCAAGCCCACTGGGACCACGATCCAACTAGCTGACAAATCCGTCATCCGTCCCAAGGGAGTCGTGGAGGACGTCTTGGTCCAGGTTGGAGATTTCATATACCCAGCTGACTTCTACGTTCTTGACATGGAGAATGCCCAATCTGTCAAGGCCTCAGACATGCTCCTGGGCAGACCATTCCTTAGGACCGCCAGGGCCAAGATCGACGTCCATGACGCCTCCATTACTCTAGAGTTCGACGGCGAGACCATCAAGTTCAATATGCTTGACAATATGAGACACCCCACTGAATTTTCAAGCGTAAAATTCATTGATATTGTTAACCCTGTTGCTACTAATGTTTGTGAACTTGCTCTTGATGATTGTCTGCAGCTTTCCCTAGACAGGAGTATCCCACCCACAACACTGGACGTCTTGGCCTTGACACTTGAGATTCCAACTAAGTTGCATGAAGTCGTTGATGCTTGGGAGGAGAATTCTGTTATCACTTCTCATGTTGTTTCTTCTCTTCCCGATGATCTCACTATGCCCATTGTTCTGGATGTCATGCCCTTGACACTAGCCCTTATCCTTTGCACTCCTCCTGCCCCCAAAACCTTGGTAGCGACTCCAGCTGTCATCGTGACCACTCTTGAGGCCACGAAACCCCTCGCCCCAACTGCTGCCACCGCCTTGACTGTCGAGGGCTCGACACACAATTCCAATCCAGCCCCGCGTCCAGCCCACGAAATGGGCAAGATGCCTTATCGCGATAAGTTGCTCTCTCCTAAGACCTTTGCTACTGGACAACATGTTTTACTTTACAAATCTCGGCTTAGGCTCTTTTCCAGAAAAGTGAAGCATAAGTGGAGTGGCCCTTACCTTGTCAAGAAGGTGTATGATCATGGTGTGGTTGCAATTCAAAGTATAGACACGGGTCTCATTTCCAAAGTACAAGACCACAGATTGGAGTTGTTACAAGAAGGTTTCCACCCCCTGAAGGCAGACCCACCTGACCAGGCCTAGACAGTCAGCACACGTCGAGGTCCCGACGATTAAATAGGCCGCACTAGAGGCATCTCATATGTTGTTCCACCCCTTTCTCCTTCCCTTATCTTTTTCTTGCCCTCGAGGAGGGTTCAAATTTTTTTTTTTTTTTACTGCTTTCCTTTAATTTTATGTACTGTACTCATTTAATTTCTTTTGAACTCTTTTGTATGCCCTTCCCGCATTGAGGACAATGCGCTGCCTAAGTGTGGGGAGGGATTTATTTGTGTATGTTTGCGTGTTTATTTTCCGCTTATTGCATGATTGCATGACTTTCAGATTTTTCAAAAATTTCGGATTTTAATTTTTAGTCTTTGCTAGGAATTTTCCCACTGCCCCGTTTTAAAACCCTCATAATTGACATACATTTTTGACTTCTGATGCATAGGAGAAACTTGTCATTCATTGCATCTATGCCTGAACATGCATATCTAGACCTGCTAGCCCTTATGTCCAGTCATGCCCTAGACACCAGTAGTCACAATTTGAACCCTGTGAGCACTTGAGCTTCATGCCCTTTATTCATGTGTGACAAATGCTTGACTAGACACTAGCTAGGTTTGCATAATATCCCTGGGTATAGTCACTATTAGACATGGGAAAGCTTAGATATGACAGAAAACTTCGCATCAATGTCTTTTTCTTTCTTTTCTCCCTCTCATTTCTCTTCTGTTTTCATGCCCCCAACGTCCCCCTTCTTTTCATATTCTTTCCTGACCATTTGTATTTTCTTGATCTTTTTCCTTGGCAGGTGAGGTAGCGATTATTGAGGGTAACGTCGAGGGCTAGACACCTAAAGTGCGCAGACAAGTTCAAGTGTGGGGAAGTAGACAAAAGCAAAAGACTTCAAAGCAGAAAGCAGAAAGCAGAAATCTAGGGCAAGAAAAAGCATAAAATCGAAAAAAAATTCTCAACACATTTCGAGCCCTAGATCATTCAAAGAAATTGAGCCCCCACAAGTTCTAGTGTGGGGAAGCGAAAAAGAAGTCACCATCGATGCTGGAAGCAAATCAAGGGCAAGCGCCGAGTCAAAAATCAAAAGTTTCATGCCCCGGAAGAATCAAAGGTTTTGTAATCGGTTCGTGCCCCCTCCCTCTTCAAAAATATATATATATAAAAAAAAGAAAAAAAAAAGAAAAAAAAAGAGAAAACGAAAAAGAGAAAAAGAAAAAGAAGAATTCAAAATACAAGAAGGGGGGCATTAAGCGAACAAAAGAAGTATCCGCATCCGAAGCCTCAACAAGAAAAGAGTTTGCTGCCCTCGAAAGAAGACCTCTGTCTACCCCTCGAATAACTTCGTGCCCTCGATGAAAGTTGCCTTGCCACTTCGCCTTTTTCCTAAGCCAAGGAATCCATCCAGGTTATATCTGGTCCTTTCTTTTCTTTCCTTCTTTTCTCCCCTCATTTCTCTTATATCCATCTCCTGCTTCTCTCTTCCACATTTCTAGCTCATTTTATCCCTTTTCTTTCTTTTTTCTGATGCGTTGTTTTTCCAATCATTGATTGCCCATGCTTGTGTTCTACAGTACTCGGATTGACGTGCAAACTCTGCCCGTACTGTATTTTTTGCATTCTTGAGTGATAGCCTAAACACATATATTATTTTGAGTGCGAGTGCAAACACATATCTAGGTGAGGATTGCTGGTTAATAGGCTTGGTCTGGAAAAGTCTGATTGATAGGGTCGTTATCTTATTAGTCTGATGCAGGTACTTTTCTAGGGCTGGATGTGTTTTGGTCGAGTATAGTTTGTCAAATGACTTGTCTATTCTGTGTGTTATGATGTTGAAGATGTATGTCACTGCATGAGGTGGTTTTTCAATTTTGTTAATGCTCGAGGACGAGCATTGGGGCAGTGTGGGGATGTTTGATAGCACGTTTCATGGTCATGATTTTACCTTCTTTTCTAGCCCTTTCGGGGGCTTGATTCCGCTATTTGACCCTTATTCCAATCTTTATTGCAGATCAACATCAATAAAAGGAAAAGATCAAAAAGAAGCATTTTTGGAGTATTTCTGAGGATTTCAAGTTTCAAGGCCTAGAAGATCAGAATGTCGTCGAGCCCTCGAAAGCTAACCAGACCAGTGAGCAGTCTCTCGCCCGCGATATCTCTACAAAGCCAAAGAGACGAATCTCCAAAGATTCTCACGGGATTCCTTGCATATCTAGAAGATTCCAGAATATTCCAACACGCTCCATGCGCTGTCACTCTTTCCCCTTAGCTGGAATTTGTCTTTTTGTAATCCCTTAGCTGGATTTTGTCCTCTTGTGGGCTAGACACTATATATACCTTTAGTTTTAGGGTTTTAAGGGGAGATATCTCATTTTAGTTGTTGGCAGCCACCTCTTAGGTTTCTTTTCTGGGAATTTGTTCCTCCCTTTTGTTGGAGCAGCCGCCACCATTGATCCTTCTTCAAACCGGAGCTTTTAAGCTCCGGCCGGTATTTATTAAGCTTTCATTCCCTTTCTTGTCTCTTTACTTTTATGTTATTTATTAGATTCATTTTTATTACGTCTTAGCATGAGCAGCTAAGCTCATCTTCTTAGTAAAGGGTGTTTCAAGGGTTGCAAGGATTAGTTAAGAGGCCTAATTGTGTTTAATATATTCTTATTGTTATATTTGCTTGTCTGTCGTTATCTTGCCCTCGAAACCTCTTTAGCAGTGACAGTGTGGGGAGGAGTCTGGGAGGATGACGAAGTGTCTAGGTTACCTCTTTAGCAGTGACAGTGTGGGGAGGAGCCTGGGAGGATGGCGAGGTGTCTAGGTCATCTCTTTAGCAGTGACAGTGTGGGGAGGTGATAGACCCCTATAGCATGTCTAGGGCACGAGAATGAAATATCTTTGCGCCGTTGATTAACTAACCCGAATGCAACCTAAGAATTCCCCTTTGCTAAGATCTCTTCCCATCATATTAATATCTCTTTTACTGTCTTTCTTATTTTCTTGCCCCCGAATTGCTTTTGATTATCTTGCCCTGGATTGTGTTTTACTTTCATGCCCTTGATAACTGCTTTATTTATTTGTCTTGTTAGCTCTTGTTAGCTCCCTGATCTGCGTCGATTAATTGTATTAATCGACATAAAACCCCCCCAGTGTTACTCTTATTTTTGGTTGCATTTACCCTTTGTCATACATTTAAATTGAATCATTAGTCCTTCAATCTCTATGGTTCGACCCTGTCTTGCCCTGTACACATTTATTTGTGCATTTAGGCGTCAGGATAAATTTAAGTATATTTGAGTGACGATCATGCGTCTTCTTCTTGCGCGGGAGAATGTCACCACGAACCATCTTGCAATCTACTCCTCCAAATTGGCTCAAACTTGGACACGATCTTCCTAAGACATCAATCGGTGTTGTATTTACTTTGGTTTCCTGATTGAAGCCCCGTTTCCATGTCTTGGCTTGGTCAGATGTGAAGTCTTGCCCTAAGAGCTTCCAGGCCACCTTCCAAGTCATCCTTCTCCTAATGGCTCGATCCAGCAGCATATCTTACCCTATATCCATATGTAGAGGTTGTATTAACCTCGCTGGATTCTTTATAATGTCCTTAGCTCGATGTATTCGTCCATCTAGCCCTTGCCGTTGGTGGGTGTGCGTTGTGTGTGCGATGGGGCTAGCCATGGGGCTAGGATCGTATCAAGAACTACCACAACTTAAGCTCAATCATGGCTCTAATAAAATCAAACCTTTTCTAGATTTTAACCTAGAAACTCTCACTAGGGTTTCTTCTGGTGATTGAGCAGCTGATGGGGTAGTGACGAAATCGTCGGAGTTAGGGATTTTTTGCGTGTCAGATGTTGCCATTCGAGTGGCCATCGCTTCCTTGTGCTTCCCTACCAATTTTAGAAGCCTTGACTTCTAATTCAAGTTGAGGTGATCTAGAGAAGATGAATGTGGGCATGCAAGTGGTGTCACCGCTGGAGTTGCTAGAGTTCTATGATTGTACGACGTTGATTGAGGTGGTGCTTGGGTTTCAACTACCCCAATATCTACCTTAATCATTCCCACGAGGAATTAAGGTATCGGTACTTCACCTTTCGCTATAGCTGCAAAGTTGAGAATTTGGAAACCCTAGAGTGGGTCAGAGAAACTCCGGGTGACGCTAGTGGTGACTAGTTCTACTAGCGGTTGGGTGGAGGAAGGTGGTGATTGGAAGATCACTACTACTATTGTGGGGTCGATAACGGTGATGGGTTCTTGTGCTGGGGGAGGAGATGGTGTAGGTGGCCTGGTTAGTTTTTTAGGGCGAGGAGGCGGCGGTGAAATCAATGGGAAGTTTCGGACGATACGTCCGGTGGTGGTTCTAGCGGTATGGCCTCCGTGATGAGCAACATATTTGGTAGACACCATTGTTGATGAGATCTGGTAACTGACAGAGAGTCCGGAGAAGAGGAGGGGAAGGTGCTTTGCGATTCATTATCTAGGGGAAACTTAAGAGGTTTTTTTTTGTAAAAGTGAGGAGAGACGTAACGGTTGAAGGCATTTATATAGTTTTCTTTTCCTTGAGGAGATCTCGTTCTTTACCAAGAAGGAGAGGTCCTAGAAAAATTGAATTCCTCTCTGCCTCAAATCCCTGTAACCTGCAAGGAAACGCATCCCTAGATAAGAAATTGAAGCATTTTATTATTAATCTAAGAAGTAAAATAATTGAAAAATGTAAACTTTGGTTGCCTCCCAAACAGTAGCCTTATTTTAAGTTTTAGGTTCAACATAATGAAGTCCCTTATCCTTTTAGAATAGAGGACGCCTCTGTCCTTGATTCCTCCATATCATGCTCTGCAAAACCTTCATAGAAAGGTTTAAGTCTTTATCCATTAACCTTGAAAACCTGGTTCGTAACCAAGCTCTTGATCTCAACCGCACTGATGGGTGCCGAATCTATCAAAAATAAATGTAATACAACTTAACACAATGGGATAAAATAATATTGTAGCAAGTGATAAGAGGATCGTTCCACAGGGATTAATCGTTAATTTCAGTTCCTTCTAATGACCAATTTCGTAACAGTGGTATTAACCAAAATAATTGGGGGGGTTTTGGTAGCAATTAATTAAAAGAATATTAAATCACTTTGTGTTGACCGGTGCCTGGATGTACTTGCCAGCGACATTTACTTGGATTTTATCTAGAATATATGGGCAAGCGTCTGTGGCATGATCCACAAAGTTACAAATCTGGCAGGCCTTGACCGGTGTAGTTTGTCCTGCCATAAAGTTCTAGAACATCCCTGTGAGGGCGGTCATTTGATTTTGTAATGCTGCCACTTGGACGTCTTGGCTTCCATTGTTGCCACCCTCAGCTGTGGCATTCTTGGCCATAAGTTCTATGGTCGCCATGGCAGCGGCTGGGGTGAGAGCGGTAAGGGAACCATTAGCGGTAGCATTAAGCAGGGCCCTATCATGAGCTTTAAGTCCTTCGCAAAAGTATTGGATGAGGGCATGCTCACTAAGGTTATGCGAGGGGCACATGGATTGCATTTTCTGAAATCTCTCATAGTACTGGGCAAGATCTTCTTCCTTTTCTGGACAATAGACACGAGTTGCTTGCGTGTGGTATTGGCTATTGATGCTGGATAATATTTTCGGGAAAGATCTTAGACATCTCGGCCCAAGAATGGATGGATCTCGGAGGAAGGTTGTAATACCAATCGAGGGCATCATCCTTAAAAGGGACCACATGAAAACTCGTAACTTATCTTGTTCAATGCTGACATTGGGAGGCTTCATGGCCTCGCAAATGGAATGAAGTTGTTGGAGGTGACGAAGTGCATTCTCCTTTGCAGCTCCACGAAAGGTCGGGAGATGGTGCATGACGGCAGACTTAAGAGTCCAGTCATGTGGGACAGCGGGCCAGACAATGCAACCGCTGGACATGTCAGGAGCGGCATTGAGATGGTCAATGGTTTGCTGGTTTGGAGGAGGCGGTGGTGGATCTTCATGACGTACATGATTGTCGGGGTTTTCCATAGCTGGGATATCAAAGTGGGCGGCTGGTGGGTTTTCGAGACCTCGATGAAGGTAGGCTAGGTCTTAGTAAAACTGACGGTCGGGGTTCAAGATCAAGAGGTATTAGGTCTGGTGCAGATCGCCTGGTCATACAAAAGAAAAAGAAAAATTAGTTCCATTCAGTCCCCGGCAACAACACCAAAATTTGATCGTTACTCAAATGTTATAAAATTTGATCGTTACACAAATAAAAGGTGTAAAGGGCAAGACAGGGTCGAACCACCACAGAGACTGAAGGAAAAAAATTCAATTTTAAATGTATGACAGAGAATAAATGTAGCCAAACGCAATAGTAACACAGGGGGGTTATATTGATTAATATAATTAATCAACGCAGAAGTAGTAGCTAACAAGACAATTAATTAAAACAGATATGAAGGGCACGAAAGTAAAACACAATCAAAGGCAAGACACTAAAGTACTGGCAAGGGCAAGATAACAAAAAGAGAGATAAAATAAATATAGATTCAGATAGGACAGGATCTTAGCAAGGAGTATTCTCGGGTTGCTTTCAGAGTTAGTTAATCATCAGCTCAAGGATATTCCATCCTTATACCATAGACATGCTATAGGGGCCAAGTTTCCACTTAAACCCCCTACTTACCTTCGTAGATAGAAGCTACCCCCCGTTTCCACATATGAGGTGGCCTTGATATTTTGTCGTCCTCCCAGGCACGAATGCGGGGAGGCAATACTCAAAACACCCATGAAGTGGAGGTAAGACATATCTAGGGCAAGGTCGTGGCAGTGCCCTAATCGGCTATTTGTCCTAGATTGGTGAAATCACACTGTAGCAACTTCTCCGCTCTAGGTGTCTACTACTCCTAATGGCCTCACATCAGTTATTACCATTAAGATGACAACAATCACAAAGAAACACTAGTAGTTGATCAAACTCCTAACAATTCTAAGTGAGAATAACAAGATAGTGGCAAACAAACGAATATGACAATAAAGATGTATTAAACACGTTTAGGCCTCTTAACTAATCCTTGCAACCCTTGAAACACACTTTGCTAAGATAAAGAAGTTTAGCTACTCATAAATAGATATGAATAGTAGATGGAAATAATAATTAGCATAAATAAATTAAAAGATGATAAAGGAAAGTGTTTAGAATAAACCGATAGAGGATTCAATAAACCAAAGGAGAAAAGCTTGCTCCTTTTACAAACCGGCGGCGCCTCCAATAAAATGAAGAACACGTATCCCTAAAATTAAGGTAAAATGAAGAACACAAAAATCCTAAAACAAAGCTTAAATATCCTAACAACCTGTTAGGGGATAAAAATAGCTAGGGGAGAGAGTGACAGCCCGTGACAGCACATGTCTTTCAAGGGGAATATTCTAGAATCTCTAGGAGCACCTGACATCTTCTAGAAATGCATGGAATCCCGTGCAAAACTTCGGAGATTCCTCTCTTTGGCTTTCAATTAGGAACGGATGTAGAGGTATCGTGGGAGAGAGACTACTCACTGGTCTGGTTAGCGTCGGGCGAATGACGACACTCTGATCTTCTAGGCCTTGAAGCTTGAAATCCCAAGAATTTCTTAAAAAATACATGTTTTTGTTCATTTCCTACTTTTGGAACTAATTTGCAATAAAGATGAAAATAGAGGTAATTTAGCAGAATCATACCCAAGAAAAGGCCAAAAATAAGGAGAAAACTATGCACAAAACACATGCTATCAAACATCCCCACACTGCCCAATGCTTGCCCTGGAGCATTTACAAAATTGAAAATTACCTCATGGTATGACATACAACCTTAACCCCTTAATACACAAAATAGACAACTCATTCGACAAGCTGCACCCAACCAAAACACACCCTTCCCTAGACAAGCACTTGCACCAGATTAATAGGATAACGACCCTATCAATCAGACTTTCCCAAACCAAGCCTATTCACCAGTAGTCCTCACATGGATATGTGTTTGCACTCACGCTCGCAATAAAATATGTGTTTAGGCTAATCACTCAAAAATACAAATAACACAACACAAGGTAGAGTTTGCACGTCAATCCGAGTACGTAGTACACATGCGAGGGCAATCTAGCGATCAGAGAGAACTTTGCAAAAAGAAAAAGAAAAAGAAAAAGAAAAGGTAGGGGAGGGTATGAAGGAAAAGAAAGAAAAGAGGAAAATAAAATAGAAGTAAAACATGAAGGAAAATGAGAGGAAAAAGAAGACAAATCTGGAGGTGGAAGATTCCTTGGCTAGAAGGAAAGCAAGTCGGTGAGTAACACCCATTGGAAAGGGCATGAAAGCGAGGGCTAGACGATGGCTTTGGCGTTCTTCTGTCGAGGAAATCTTCGTCTGCATTGAGGGCGCGAACTGATTGCCTTTTGTTACTTTGTTGTGCCTGCTCTACTTTTATTTGATACATATATATGTTTTCTCTCTCTTCTTTGTTTTTTTAAAGGATCGATAGCAGGCAGACACGAGTCTTTCTTCCTTGATTCGCTCTTTAATTTCTAGGAGCTGGAGTTGGCAATCTTTGAATACTTCTTTGAGCGATTGACTTTGAGAGCTTGATACTTTACTTTACTTCCCCACACTTAGGCTTTGTTGTGATGAGGAATTAATCTAACGTTGTTGTCTTGCCCTCGATTTCTAATTTCCACAGTTGCTCTGTCTTGCCCTTAATCTTTATTTTTCTCCCCATACTTATCTTCTTCATTGTCTAGCCCTTGCCATTTGTCATGAAGAGTGTTACTCACCTGCCAAGGAAGGATTAAAGAAAAAGCTCAAGTGGTTAGAAGAGAAAACAAGGAGGGAATGGTTGTCGAGGGTATGAAAAGGAAAAGAAAAAGTGTGAAAGAAAGGAAAAATAGATGAAAATAATAAAAAAGAAAGGAAAGAAAAATTGCAAAGTCTCTTCGTCGTTTCATTGCTTTCCCCCGTCTAATGGTGCCTATACCCAGGGATCTCATGCAAACCTAGCCAATGCGTAGTCAAGCAATAAATCACACATGCCGGAGCCTTGGATTTTCCTTTCTTCGTCGTCTTCTTTGCTGCGGTCTCCTCTTCTTCCGCTTTCTTCTTTTCTAGCCGCTTCTCGTTTGAACCCCTCCTCTTTCTCATCAGCAGCATCATTCTCACCTGATACCTCCTCGGCGGCGGCGGTCTGCTCGACCTCTTCCTCTTCTTTCTTTGCTAGAGGTTTCTCTTCCTCATGGTCTAAATCGGAGGATAAATATTCATCTAGGGCGTCCTTCATAGTGGCAACTGGCAAAGCCTTTTTGGGCTTGGGCTTGCCGCTAGCAGCTACTGACCCAAGTGGTAATCTCACCACTCGGCTAGATCTGGTCATAGCTGACGTTGGTGGGATGGATCCGGTGATCTTAATATCGTCTTTGACGAGAATAGGATCCGGCCGTCAATGCAGAAAATTAAACACGCCAACAAACACACAAATAAATCCCTCCCCACACTTATGCAGCGCATTGTCCTCAATGTAAGAAGGGCACACAAAAGAGTTCAACAAAAATTAAAGGAGTACAGTACAATGAAATTAAAGAAAAGTTATGTAAATGTTTTGAACCCTCCTCGAGGGCAAGAAAAAATGGTCGGTAGGGGGGAAACATTGAGGCGGGAGGTTACGCCTCGCGACTTCAGCTGTCAAGGTCTGAAGCTCGATAAGGATGGCTTGGAGCAACCGCTCAACTGCGGGAGTCTGAAGAGTAGATGGACCAGAGGTGTTGCTTGTTGGAGTGGCATTGGGGGCACGATTAGATTCATTTTCATGGGCACGAAGGACTGCAGCAACTCGGGGCCTCGAAAGGTCAGGATAGTCGAAGTTGCATACATGCTTTGTGCCAAAGACTTTTTTCTCCCGGGGGCGTGCTTCCTGTAGAGAAACTCAGAACACCCTGTGAGACACATAAATGGCCCATACCATCAAGGGTATGGGTGTCTAAATCTTTAAAAGCAAGGGGCTCACTAAGGTGAACTGAATTTAGATCTACATTATGCAAATTGACAGCAAGCAAAGTTATGAGAGATCCTAAAATGGGACCACGAAAGCTATTCTGAACGTGAATAATGGCTGAGGTTATCCAAAATCCTAGATTAACCCTACGTTTATGCTTCACGCACCACAACAAAAATATTTTTGCAATGATAACTGGCCCGATGAATTAAATCTAGCAGCGAAAGTGTGGGCAAGAAATCGATGCAAGATTCTTAGGGCAGGATCAGTAAGTTCATGGGCTTTGGATGATTTTGGGTTAAACTCAGCACTAGGATTGTTGGTCAACTCACGAAAAGCCACATCAGCATAAAAACCAGCAGGGATTACAGTCAAAGCATTTTTATATGCACGAGAGTTTAGTTCATCAGGCTTGGAAAAATTAAGCATGCAATTAATTTCATTTAGGGAAAGTTTGGACCACCGGTTTGTCAAACGAAAGTTAATGTCGTCAGGCGAAGATTGATTAGGTCCAAACTTTCCTTTCGGCTTATAGTGCTCAGATGCAACCCAAAAAGTGGTAAGGAACTCAAGTGAGAGGTTGGCAAAGGTTGGGTGTTCTAAGAAGAATAGTGGTTCACAACTAATGTTCCCGACTAGCTCTCGGACTCGAGTTTCGAATCCCATTTTCCTCAAAAAGTCTAGATCCAAACGCGCGCATGGGCTAACGCCTTTGGAGTTTAGAGAGTACAATTTATCAAGAGATGGTTTATCATGAAAAATTAACCAGGAATGAGGCTAGATAGGTAAGAAATCACCTGGACTGAAGTGGATTGAGGGGTGGAAGTAGGGACTGATGTCATGCCCTCGATAGCTGAATCATCGTCCTGCCCTTGACGAGCCTTTTTTGAAGTTGATGGCTTACCCTTGCCCCTACTAGAGGATGAGAGCTTCCTCTTTCTGTACACCCATGTTTCTGGTTCTACCGACAACTCCGCTCTAGCCGGAGCCTTGGATTTTCCTTTCTTCGCCGCCTTCTTTGCTGCAGTCTCCTCTTCTTCCGCTTTCTTCTTTTCTAGCCGCTTCTCGTTTGAACCCCTCCTCTTTCTCATCGGCAGCATCATTCTCACCTGATTCCTCCTCGGTGGCGGCGGTCTATTCGACCTCTTCCTCTTCTTTCTCTATCAGAGGTTCCTCTTCCTCATGGTCTGAATCGGAGGTCAAAAATTCATCTAGGGCATCCTCCACCATGATATTCCTAGTGGCAACTGGCAAAGCCTTTTTGGGCTTGGGCTTGCCGCTAGCAGCTACCGACACAGGTGGTAATCTCACTCGGCCGGATCTGGTCATAGTTGACATTGGTGGGACGAATTCGGTGATCTCAATGTCGTCTTCGACGGGAATAGGATCCGGCCGACAATGCAGAAAATTAAACATTCAAACAAACACACAAATAAATCCCTCCCCACACTTATGCAGCAAATTGTCCTCAATGCCAGAAGGGCACACAAAGAGTTCAACAAAAATTAAAGGAGTACAGTACAATGAAATTAAAGAAAAGTGATGTAAATGTTTTGAACCCTCCTCGAGGGCTAGAAAAAATGGTCGGTAGGGGGGAATCATTGAGGCGGGAGGTTACGCCTCGCGACTTCAGCCGTCAAGGTCTGAAGCTCGATAAGGATGGCTTGGAGCAACCGCTCAACTGCGGGAGTCTGAAGAGTAGATGGACCAGAGGTGTTGCTTACTGGAGTGGCATTGGGGGCACGATTAGATTCGTTTTCATGGGCACGAGGGACTGCAGCAACTCGGGGCCTCGAAAGGTCAGGATAGTCGAAGTTGCCTACGTGCTTCGTGCCAAAGACTTTTTCTCCCGGGGGAGTGCTTCCTGTAGAGAAACTCAGAACACCCTGTGGGACACATAAATGGCCCATACCATCAAGGGTATGGGTGTCTAAATCTTTAAAAGCAAGGGGCTCACTAAGGTCAACTGAATTCAGATCTACATTATGCAAATTGATAGCAAGCAAAGTTATGAGAGATCTTAAAATGGGACCACGAGAGCTATTCTGAACGTGAATAATGGCTGAGGCTATCCAAAATCCTAGATTAACCCTACATTTATGCTTCACGCACTACAACAAAAATAGTTCTTGCAATGATAACTGGCCCGATGAATTAAATCTAGCAGCGAAAGTGAGGGCAAGAAATCGATACAACATTCTTAGGGCAGGATCAGTAAGTTCATGGGCTTTGGATGATTTTGGGTTAAACTCAGCACTAGGATTGTTGGACAACTCACGAAAAGCACACATTAGCATCAAAAACAGCAGCAATTACAATCAAAGAATTTTTATATGCACTAGACTTTAGTTCATCAGGCTTGGCAAAATTAAGCATGCAATTAATTTCATTTAGGGAAAGTTTGGACCACCGGTTTGTCAAACAAAAGTTAATGTCATCAGGCAAAGATTGATTAGGTCCAAACTTTCCTTTCGGCTTATAGTGCTCAGATGCAACCCAAAAAGTGGTAAAGAACTCAAGTGAGAGGTTGGCAAAGGTTGGGTGTTCTAAGAAGAATAGTGGTTCCCAACTAATGTTCCCGACTAGCTCTCGGACTCGAGTTTCGAATCCCATTTTCCTCAAAAAGTCTAGATCCAAGCGCGCGCATGGGCTAACGACTTTGGAGTTTAGAGAGTACAATTTATCAAGAGATGGTTTATCATGAAAAACTAACCAGGAATGAGAACTAGATAGGTTAGAAATCACCTAGACAGAAGTGGATCGAGGGATGGAAGTAGGGACTGATGTCATGCCCTCGATAGTTGAATCATCGTCCTGCCCTTGACGAACCTTTTTTGAAGTTGAGGGCTTACCCTTGCCCTTACTGGAGGATGAGAGCTTCCTCTTTCTGTCCACCCGCGTTTCTGGTTCTGCCGACAACTCCGCTCTAGTCGGAGCCTTGGATTTTCCTTTCTTCGCCGCCTTCTTTGCTGCGGTCTCCCCTTCTTCCACTTTCTTCTTTTCTAGCCGCTTCTCGTTTGAACCCCTCCTCTTTCTCATCGGCAACATCATTCTCACCTGATTCCTTCTCGGCGGTGGCGGTCTGTTCGACCTCTTCCTCTTCTTTCTCTGCTGGAGGTTCCTCTTCCTCATGGTCTGAATCGAAGGCCAAAAATTCATCTAGGGCGTCCTCCACCGTGAGCTTCCTAGTGGCAACTGGCAAAGCCTTTTTGGCCTTGGGCTTGGGCTTGGGCTTCTGGTAGCAGCTACCGACCCAGGTGGTAATCTCACCACTCGGCCGGATCTAGTCATAGTTGACGCTGGTGGGACGGATCCGGTGATCTCAATGTCGTCTTCGACGGGAATAAACTCTGTGGCCCGCGAGTTTGAGGGTGGCGAAGGGTTTGGGGGTTGTGGAATGGCAAAATTTGGGTTAGTGCTCGAGGGAGGAGTGGATGTCTGGAAGGATCCAAGTGAGGAGGGAGACGGAGAAGCGACGGGGCTATCAGGGTCGGCTACTAGATGTGGTCCTGCGGTGAGCTTGTGGGAAACTTTCTTGACTCTCGGCATTGGGAGGGGCGATTGATGTGACTGGTTGTTTGATGGGGATGAAGTGTTTGGATGCTTGTGAGAGAGATGGAAGAGAGAAGTTGGAAGATGAAGAAGAGCGTGCAGAACAGTAAGTTGGCGTCTAACAGCCCGTATTAATGAGGGTTCGCTTCTCGTCTGTTGGTGCTGATGTGGCACGTTGGAGAGAGTAAAGCAACGGGCCAGAGCGTATCCCAACCACCTAAAAAGTACCTTTTAAAATTTGAAAAAGAGGTGGTTAGAATAGATGAGGACAAAAAGAGAGAATAAAGGAGTTAATATTAATAATTAAGAATAAACTCATCTTGGAAAGGGAAAGGACAGAGATTAGGGGAGATAAAGATGGGATAAAATATACAGAAATAAAATAATAAAAGGGAAATCTATAAAAAATTTAACTAGTAAAAATCAAAAGATATGAAAAAGATAAGGGAAAGGGAAAGGAATGGAACGACATATGAGATGCGTCCAGTGCGGCCTGTTTTATCGTTGGGGCCTCGACGTGTGCTGACACTCTAGGGCTCGACAAGTGGAGGAACCACCATCATTTCTTCGACTCTCGAGGGCTTGAATCGTTCATAGAAGGGCTTCAGCCTGTGGCCGTTTACTTTGAAAATTATTCCTTTTTCCGGATTTTGGATCTCAATTGCACCAGGATTGAAAATCGTTTTGACCACGAAAGGTCCCATCCACTTGGACTTAACTTTTCCTGCAAAAAGACGCAAACGCGAGTTGTACAATAACACTTTTTGTCCAACGGAAAAAGATTTAGGAAGAAGTTGCTTATCATGATAGGCCTTTGTCTTGCCCTTGTAGAGCAGAGCATTTTCATAAGCATCATCCCTCAATTCTTCTAGTAACTGAATCTGCAAGCGGCGATGCTGACCGGCATGCCCAAGATCCATGTTGACCTTACGGATGGCCTAGAATGCTTTGTGCTTTATCTCTACTAGAAGATGACATGATTTTTTCTATACAAGTTTGTAGGGTGTCATGCCAATCGGGGTCTTGAAAGTTGTTCGATAGACCTATAGGGCATCATCTAGCTTCAAACTCCAATCCTTGCAAGATTGGTTGACCATTTTTTCTAATATCGACTTGATTTCTCGGTTAGACACCTCAGCTTGGCCATTCGTTTGAGGGTGATAAGCCATGGAGGTTTGATGATGGACTCCGTATTTGTTGAGGAGGGATGATACTACTCGGTTGCAAAAATGAGTGCCGCCATCACTGATTAGGGCACGAGGTGTACCAAATCTGTTAAAGATATGGGTGCGTAGGAAGTTCACTACCACTTTAGAATCATCGATTCGAGTTGGCTTGGCTTTAATCCACTTGGAAACATAATCTATGACAAGAAGAATGTAGATATTGATGAAGGAATTTGGGAAGGGGCCCATGAAATCAATACCCTTGATGCGAATCCACGCATAGACGTGCCTTTGCCACCTGCTGGTCCAATGACGCGTGCGAGAGCTAGAAAGCTTCAAGACAAGTTGTCATCCCTTATTCACAAGGAGCTGGAGTGTGAGATGACACTTGAGGACGCTAGACTTCGAGAGAAGGTCCCACGTGTGGTTAACCTACTCACTATCACATCGTACGACAGTGATTCTGCTGGGTAGCAGATCGATGCGTAGATGGAGCATTTTCATCCATCAATCGAGTTTGACATGTACTGCAACATGTGAAGGAGTATGAGCTCAAGTTTTGTCAGAAACGCCCAAGGCGTTTGGAAGATAGCCCAAACCCTAATTAGGGGTGCGAAGGCGTGCGCAAACCCTAATCCGGGCGCGCGGCGCGAGGACTCCTTGTCCAACGCGCGCTAGGACTCCTTGTCTGAAGGCGCGTCCCTTGTCTGATTTGGGACAGCAGACTTTCCATTTATTTGTTTTAATTAATTAGTTAATTATATCTTTTTTCCTTAATTAGAACACTTATTTCTATTTCTATTAGGGTTGGTTGTAAAATACTATATAAGCAACCGCTTAACTTCATTATAAGGTTGGCTGTTATTTTGATAAAATTAAGACTTCGTTCTTCCAAATCTATGCCCAATTGTTCATGTGTTTTAACCTTGTTTCTTCTCAAGTCTGCAATACTCGAGTCGTCAACAAGTAAAACCGAAATTGCAACCCCATTGTTTCTTTTCTCTTAGTGTGATTCTCACAATTGTTAAGTCTCGTCCTAGGAACTCGATACAAGATCCTTGACTTGGAATCGATTAGGGTTCTTAGCATAGGTTAGTTGAGTGGTCTAAGCTTGTACTCGTTGAGTTCATTATTTCCGTATCAAAATCCATCATTGAACAACGATCAGAATTACATGCTACGCATCCTACGCAACTAGGATCATATCAATAGGTAGGGAAGCTTAAGGCGTTCAAAGATTGGTAAGTATCCTTAATTGTTTTCAAGTTTTCTTTGCTGGAATCGGTTTCTTCTTCTTCTCCATTCAAAAACTGATTTCCTTGTGTGCTTGGTTCGTTACGTATGTGTTAGTGTCGAAATCGTATTTCAATACATACCTATTGAAGTTCGATTTCAGTGAAAGAAGTATCGTTGGAAAGCTGTGTCTATTAGGAATCCGAATAAAAAGGAATCAAGTGATTCGGATGCCGGAGTCAAAATCTACACCTGATTTACTAACTTGTGTTTTCTGTCAACAAAAGAGTCAAAAAAAAAGAGTCTCGTTCTTAATTTGTTATTTAGTCAAAAAAAAGAAAAAGAGAAACAGCAACATCAAAAGAAAGTTGTCTTCTATCAAACACAAAACGAATTGAAGTGTTTGAAGCATAGCAAAAGAAAGACAAGCGAATTGAAGTTGAAGGTGCAATTACGTATTAAAATCAGAACTGAAGGTTGAAATTGCTTTTGTCCTTTCGAGTCAATTTGAGCTTTTTTTGATTCCTTGAAATTGCCTTCTACTCTACTTGTTATTTGTTTAATTGGTTACTCTTGCAATTAATCAAGTACCGAGTGTCACAATTGTTTTGACGCTGGTTTTCTTTGAGAGTCTTCTTGGAAGCCTTTTTCTTGATCTCTTGAGTCTCACTAACACTTGAACAATTGCAGGGAATTTTGAGTGAATTTTGTGAGAGCATTAGAGGGTTTAAACACGAGAGTAAACAGGTGAGAGAGTGCTAGGATTAGTGCAATTTTACGCTTTTATTTCATGTTGTGACTTTCAAGAAATTTAAGATGTCTCAAGAAGGAGGGCAGTAGGATGTGTTGGCCATGCTAATGCGAGAAGGCAACCATGTGATCCACTGGTTGCCAACCCCAATCCACAACGCGCACTGGTACAGAATCCTCCGAGGCGACTTGCTAGACGTGGACCTCAAGTACCACATGCAGATTGAAATGAAGAGCCTGATGGGGGTGAGGGGTATATACAATGCCGAGATGGTCCTAGAGGAAGGGCTGGGGAAAGACCTAGGGATGAGGCTAGGGTTGACACAAATATTAGTAATATCAAGATGAAAATCCCTCAATTTGATGGTGCCGATGACCTGGATGCATACCTGATGTGGGAAAGGAAGGTAGAGTCCATCTTTCTTTGCCATAACTACTCCGAGGATAAGAAGGTTAAGTTAGCAGCAATGGAATTTAATGGATATGCGGTTCACTGGTGGGAACAGATTAATCTCAAGCGGACTGCCATAGGGGATCTCCCCATTCAGACTTGGGAATTAATGAAGGTGGTCATGAGGTGTCGCTCTATCCCTTCCTACTTCAGTCGTGAACTTTACCAAAGGTTGCAGACCTTAACACATGGGAGTAAGAGTGTTGGCGCCTATTTTAATGAGATGGAAATAGCCTTGGCTCAAGTAGGAGTAGAAGAGAGTTTGGAAGCAACTATGGCTCGATTCACTAGTGGGCTGAACCGAGAGATCGCTCACGGATTAGAGTTAACACAATATGATACTCTTGAGGAGATGCTCCACATGGCTCTTAAAATTGAGAAGCATAAGAAAGCAAAGAGTTCCTATAAATCCTCGAGTCAGGCCAGCAATAACTCTTCAACTTGGAAGAAATCATGGGCTAAGGATGAAAAGAGTGCACCAAAGGCGTTGCCTGATAGCATATCTTTAGTGTAGGTTTTTCTATCTTATTTCCGGCCTTTTCGAGGGCAAGATAGTTCTGATTTGCCCTTTTCCCCATCTTTTTGCAGATCAGAGCCTAAAGGGAGAAAAAGGCAAAAATGAGCATATTTGGAAGGATTTCTGAGGTTTTGAAGTTCGAGGTCTAGAAGCGCAGAAGTCGTCGAGCCCGCGACGCTAACCGGACCAGCGAGTAGTCTCATGCCCTTGACTTCCCTGCGTCAGATCAGAGATCAAGAGCCAAAGGAAGGAATCCCAAGCACTTCTAGAAGGTGTCAGACCCTTCCAGAAGATTCCAGAATATCCTCTGACAAGGACGCGGTCTCCCAATGTACTGGTGATAAGAGTCCGAGATTCGTCAAGTAGGATCGGCCAAAGCGGGCCCGGTTGGGAACACTCTGCCGGTTGTCTTCGTCACCTGCAAAGCGCCGAAGGGGTCTCCGGCGTAAACACTCCGATGCTTAAGTTAGTATGAGTGGTGAAAATGGTAGGGGTTCAGCATGCTGTCTTAGGCTTACCCTCTTGTCGGGAATGGTGGGGGTATTTATAGGCAAAGGAAGGACCTTACCGATAGGGGGTACGCGATATCTCTGGTAGATGTCGCTTGGGTGCTAGGGAGTGACGTCATGCGAGGTGACGTCATACAAAGTGACGTCATGTGTGACCTGGGATGGGATGACGTCGTGCAGATATCGCGTGAGAGCCCCCCGTTGATGTCGACCATCCTAGGGCCGACTGCAAGGCTTGGGGGCGGTAGGAACAGTGTCATGTCCCCCTTGGTATATACAGTGTTCTGGCCTTGTCGCCAGGTGTGATGGCGGAGATGCCGCTAGGGTGGTGTCAATGGTTATCATAAGCCCAACTGAAAACGAGCCTGAGTGTTTACCAAGGGTTACTGCCTCGTCTTCACTCTTGCCTCTTTAGGGGTTTCTGCATTAATGAGGGCTCGAGAATCGACAAACACGCCTTTTCAGAACATCTTCTCTCTAAGTCTATAAATAGGCCTTTTCTCTACACTTATTTTCACGATTCTCTCCACCTCTCCTCATTCAATGGATAAAGTTAGCAAAAAATTTCTGCTCTCCAAGGCCCACACCCTGAGGAACCTGACTCAAGCAGACATTGATTTTCTGGGGTTGCTGAACACCAAGACTTCTGAGGATATCTTGGAGCTCCAGGGGATGCTGACCCCCCTACAGGCTAGGCAGAATGTTGTCTCCATGGAAGACTTTACCCTGTGGAGAAGGCAGTGAAGTTGTCTGTGGCTGTCTCTTTATGTTTCCTTTGATGCTACCTTGTGTATTCCCGAGCCGTTAGGCCCTTAAATAAATAAAATGGTTTCCTCGTTTGATTGCCTCGCTATTGATGTTTTCCTTCCTCGTATAACGTCTTGTTTGAAAAATAACCTCCGCACACGCCAACAGTAGGTTTAATGCCCCTGGGATTCCGCACCTTTTCATTTACTTAACCAGCACATAATAATAAACGTCTCTCCCCACCGTTCCAAATTTATTTCGCGTCGTTTCTTCAGTGTCAACTGATTGGGCGGTTGCTTCGGCATCTTTTGGTTGGCGCAGACTTTCAATAGTTGTAGTTGTGAAATCAGATCTCTTCACCCCTCTGGCCGTTGTTCCTGAATGTATTAATTATTTTTGAAAACACGCGAGAAGGCAGGAGCGCCTCTTCGCCTTGGCTATATAATGGGGTTCTTCTCTCTCTTTCCTGTTCATCCCTCTTCTTCTCATTTCTTTCTTACTGCCACTTATATTTTCATGGCTGACTAGCATTTTTTGTACACTGCTGCTCGCTACTCTCCACCGACTCCTCCGACTTCACCAGACTCAGACCATCCTCCTCCATCACCCCCATGGAGGCTTACCAAACGCCTTACCAAACGCAGGGGTCGCGAGAATCCCAAGAAAAGAAAGAAGAAGGCCTTTGAATCTTTCTTTGCTGGTTATGAGCCTCACTACTTTGCACTACAAAAGGGTGATGAAGTGTCATTGTCTACCCCTCGTCCTCCTTCAGAGAGAGGGGTTTTTACTCAGAACGCTGGTTCGAGGTCAGCAGCATCTACTATCGGGGAGGATTCCCGTGTCGCCCTAGTAGAGGGGGGCTGTTCCCGAGACAAACCTCGTGCCTAAGCCTGCCGAGCTTTTCTTTTCCTATAATAGTAGGTTACCGTCATCCCCGGAGGACTACGATTACTGCTATGATATGGACTGGGCTAGCGAGGATTGATGATGTCGTGTTTATTGTAGATGCCACTGGCTCTTTGAATAAATAAATAAAAATAGTATTTTGCTTTTCTCTTCTTAACTTTTACGTTGTGCCGCCTCATGGGGTAACTGACGCTAACCAGCCAGTTATCGCTTCACACAACCATCTTTTTTGACTCTTGCGGTGCACCATTTTTCCCTCACAAGGTTCGAGGCGGGTGCCTGATTTTAAGTTTCCTGTCAGAATCTTTCCACGTGTTGCTTTTATTTTACACGTGTCCTGCTGCGATGGGCTACTTGGTCGTCTGGTCTTTAGCCGCCTTTCTTAAAAGGAAATTCGTTCCTTCTTTCTACTCTTTTGCTCTTCTTTTAAATTTCACATCTCTCTTCGCTTTTTCGCTCGCTCCGAGGAAATTCTCTCGCTCGTACTCCGACGATCCGCCTATTAGTTTCGCTCCTCTACTTCTTTTTCAAGGTATTCTGCTCGATCTTGCTTTGATTTTCCTTTTGCTACTTACCTGTCATGCCTCGCACAAGATCTCAGTCTAGCTCTCTGGTTATCCCGGGGCAGCCCTTCGAGATCCTGAAATCGAAAACACCCCTAGCATCTTTACTTACCCCACTGTTCTGCATCTCGAATTAGAAAGCAATAGCATTACTTTCCCCAGGGGTTACAGTCCTTCTATTCCTACTAGCATTATGAGGCTTCATGGCAGACTTTGGGGGACTCGTAAGATGCTTTATTTTAAGATGTTTCAGTATGGGTTCCATCTCCCTGTTCATACCACACTAGAAAATGTACTGCGTGAGAATAGGCTTAACCCTGCGCAGATCACCCCTTCCACATGGAGTGGCATCTACGCTTTCCTTCGCGCTTGCGAGTTGAAAGGTATTCTCCTTCCCTCCGTCACTTTGTTTCGCAAGTTTTTGACTCTAGTCTGTCGCAACGGCTTAGTTGACATTACCCCGAGGTGGGGTGATGCCTTAGTCGGGTCTTTTTGGCAAAGATTTCAAGGATTTGAGGAGAGCGTCGAAGACTGGAAGAGCAGTTTCTTCATTGTCGAATTACCCTCTCATCTGTGGCACTCTGCCTTCAACCTGGGCGTTGTTGATTGGGTGAAGCCAGTAGTTCTGTCTAGGGAAGAGTTAGGCCAGGCCAACACCTTGCTGGAGATGGAGTCGTCCTTCCAGATCCAGAATTTTGCCTTGTATAAGCCTTTGTCTAAGTGTACCATAGGTGAGTTTTTTGGGCTTTGCCATCCTCTTACTTACCCCTTGTTTACTAACATAGCTTCTCGCAGGGAATACTGCCGCTCGTCCACTTTCAAAGGGTGACGCTCCTCCCAAGATTATACCGTCTCCAGCGATAACTCCTTCTACTTCTACTTGGACTCAGGCTGACCTCTGCGTGCCCATAAAGAAAAGGGCTTCGAGCGCGGCTCCTTCAAGGGAGTGTGGTACTTCTACCCGCGCTTCTCACTTCGTGGAGAATTGGTTGCCAACTCGAAAGAAGGGGTCCAGCTCTGGTTCGCCAATAATTAAGACGAAGATTTTTTCCTACGGGGCCGAGGATATGGAGGACATGGATACAGAGCTGAGTCTTCGCCCAGCCTCCACAGCTCAATGGAAGAGGCTGAGGGAGGAAAGCGAGAGTCAAGTGGCTAAGATTGCTGCTCGACCTACCCGGGCTCCAGCGACAATCCCTGCCGCTCCTCGCGATGCCGCTTCACCTAGTGTCACTGGAGGGGTTGTCGCTCCACCAGGCGACACTTCCTCGACTCCGAGGTCGTCTCCTCCTAACGGGGTTCCTGTAGCTGCGATTGTATCGTCGTCGGTGACAGACTCCACTCCTATCATAGAGCCTCCTCATTCGCCCATTGGTTCTTGTATCCCTGACGTGGTGGCACCAGTTCATGGTACGACTGGTTCTTCTAGTTTTCCACCAAAGTCTCCTTATCCATTATTCCTCACTTCTATTCGAGATGCCGGCGGTTCGGTCGGTAGTTCTGCCCCTTCCTTTGTTGCTGACCTCTCCCCTGACAGGCCTCGAAGGGCTCCTTCCCACCAACTAGATTTGTCAAAGTTTGGGACTAACGGGTTTCGTGCCTTAGGTGTATCAGACCCTTTGTCGCGAGACCAGCCCACAACTATCTTGGCATGCGAGATGTTCCGCGTCCCTGAGGATGAGAATAGGTTACTGCAGCTTCCTCCTCATGTTCAGCATGCACGCGTTATGAATAACTGTCTTGCCATCTTCCAAGAACTTCATTACTTTATCAAGGCCCACGGTGAGTAGTTTCAAGATCCGGGTGCCTTGGCTAAAGTGAAAGAGCTGACGCGGCTTCAGAAATGTACCCAAGCCGAACTGCGCGAGTGCCGTGCTGACCTTGCTCGGGAGAGGTCTAGAGGAAAAGCCAAGGTTGAAGCTTTGGAGGCTGAGTTGGTAGCTGCCGAGAAGAAGAATTCTCTTCTTCACGAAGAGATATCATCCCGTGATGCTGATTTGGCGAGGGCTTCATCGAAAGTGACTTGTTGGAAGAGATATCATCCCATGATGCTTATTTGAAGAGGTAATTCTCTTCTTTACTGCTGGGTTCGCGGATCAATGCCACGATAGGGCTTTTGATCCCACTGAGGTTGCCGACTATGCCTCCGCAAAGATGAAAGAGATTGATGAGAGCCAAGAAGGCTTCTTTTCCTCCGAAGAGGAGTGATGAGGCGACACCATGGAAGGCTCATTCGATGTCGGTTGATTAAGGTGTCGCTTTACTATATGTTGTTTTGTTGTTGCTATTTTTTTCAATTTGAACTTTGATCTTGCCTCCTTGCTTTGTAATAACTAATAAATCTTGTATACTTGGCCGAATAACGCATGTACCTTTGCGGTGTCACCTTCCTGCTGAGTTTACTTATCGCTTGTCTCCTTGTACTATCGCTAGGTGCTATACTTTTTGCGTGTCGCAGCATTGTCGCTTGTCTTCTCTTTCGTTGGACCTGGTTCCACTTTTTAGAGCATTTAATGCTTCTGGATTCTTTTGTTGATGCAAAAGAGACAGTCATGATGTTCTAGGCACACGTGTTCGCAGGTGGGAGCGCTAGGGGAATGGTGAGGCTGAAAGCGTCTTTTCACTCGCCTAGGACTGTACCCGTTTCCCGCGTCTATTATTTTTGACACGTCACACGCAATGATCACTTGAACTGTCGTTTCACTTGGGCCTTAGGGTTATAAAACCCTTCTCATACTCCTTTCTCATCTTTTGCTGCTTCTTTCCTTCAGAAAAGAACACAATTTTTCTTCCTCTCTTTGCGATCCGCCGCCGCCTGGGTGCCCCAACCTTCTTTTTCAAAAAGGTACCTTCTACTCTACTCTTATTTTAGATTTATTCATGGCTCGCAATCGTCGCTATTCCCAACCCCAACCTGCTGGGGAAGGAGATATTGAGAGTACAGTCTCTACAATTGCTTCTTTCGCCATTCTTTGGCGACGGTTGTGAAATTATAATGCCAACCTTCATCATTTAGATGGGTAGTCTACTGAAGTTGCCCCTAGGTCGCTTCGTCTCAACAGCGAGTTGCCTGGCAACCGTAGGATTCTTTATGCTAAAATGTTTAACTATGGCTTCCGACTTCCTCTGGATCCCCTGGTTGCAGAATTATTCTCTGAATTTGATTTGAACACTGCCCAGCTAAGCCCAAATGCTTACTGTGGCATTTATGCCTTTATAGCTCTTTGTAGACATGTAGGGATTGAATCTCCCTCTCTATTGCTGCTTTGATCTCTGTTTCAACTGTATAATCATAGTAATGGTGTCATAGCGATATCGCCTCGCTATGATGATGACTCATTAAAACCCTTTACTTGGAAGTTATTACATCTTGAATCCTCTGTTGACGCCTGGAAAAAGGGGTTTTTTATCGTCACCTTGCCTGAACCTTTGTGGCGAAGTGGGTTCAATTTGAGCATTAGGGACGGTGCCTAGGGTGGGAGGCCGCGCCTAGGGCCACTTGAGCAAGGTTGGTTGGACAAATTGCTCAATCTGATAGAGATTCCTGGTGTTCATACTCACGAGCTCGCGTACCAGGGCGGCATCCGAGGTTGTATCAAAAGTGAGCACCCTCCGTTTCATTCACCATTCCCTGTCGGTACTAACTCTGACATTTTTCTCTTGTTCATGCAGATCCTCCAGCCGGGTAGAAACCTGAGTGTATCAAGAAATGAGAGAAAAAAGCTCAGCTGAGAAGGGAAAAAGAGGCTCTTGTCGCTGCTACTGTTGGTGCCGCTGCTAACGTTGCGCACCCGTCCACTTCTGCGCCTAAGTCTTCTTCTCGTCCTCATGCGGAGGTTACTGCTGCTTCGGCCACTGAGCTGATTTCTTCCACAAGTGCGGATCCTACTCAAGTGTCATCTTCCCGACCCCCAATTACCGAGAGGAGGAGAAGGACTATCCGTATTCGCGTCATCGCTCCTACTCGTCCTTCTATTCTAGTTTCCGAGGTTGTTCTTGCAAATTCTTCTTAATTTATTTATTCCACTTACTTGTCCCCTTATTCTCTCTATTTTTTCTTTGTAGGATACCGCTGCTGTTTCCTCCACTGTTCGTTCCTGTGACGGTATGGACCTGACACATATTCTTGGTCCTAAGAGGCCGCGCCTTGGCGGGGATGCCCCTTCATAGGATGGTCTTGCTGCCGATCAGGAAAGGCAGGAAGGTGTCACTGGCACTGACCCCTTGCCAGGCGATCAAGCCTTTGAGCTGTCAAGGAACAGGGCTGCCTCCACACTATTTCCTCAATTTTCTTCTTCTTTCGGCGCGTCACCTCCTCCACCTGGCCATACACTGGGCTTTATAGGCGACCTATCGGAAAGCGACTTTCCACCTTTCCAGGCCGATGGTTTTGGTCTCAACGTAGGAACGTCCTCTCGTTCCCCTCCGTCTCCTCCTAGCGTCTTCTTTATCCCTGCGGCCGCTCCGACAATCTCTCCTTCCCTTGCGTCCGTCGAGACTCCTTGCTTGGTGGCTGACTTGAGCACAGTGACTTCTGCCGGGCCCGCCACACACCAGGTCGACTTAAGTAATATTTGACAAAACGGATTCCCAGCGCTGGGGGGTGACAGCTCTTTAGCGACATCTGCTTACTTAGCCTCGCATATGTTTTCGCTTGAGGAGGAGGAGCGAGCTTTCCTTTCTCATGCCAACGGGGACCGATTGCAGCGGATACGTACTCAACTATTCTCTGCTCTTCAAGACTTCCACTATTGGTCAAAGGACGTGACGAAGCAAGTGGGCTCTCTCAGCTCTTCCTCCGAGGAGTGGCGCAACACTAATCGTCAACTTTTGGAGGAAATTAACAGGAACCAAGAGGAGCTTGGGAGGAACCGAGAAGAAATGAGGAAGTATGCAGAAGAGCGGTAGAATATGGAGGCCAGCTTGACAGCTATGAAAAGAGAGTTAGAGGAGGCTAGGGGGCGTAAAGCCACCAAGGATGCCGATCTGCAAGCTGAATGGGGCCGGAGTGCCGCGCTTGAGAAGGAGACGGCAGACAAGTGTAAGTGGTTCTCGGAGCAGACCGCGAGCATCATGGCTGATTGTTTTATTGAGCGCTATGATCGAGACAAGTTTGATGCCGCTGCTATCATTCAGCTCTTCAAAGGCAAGTCGGGAGGCCTTACGGAGGATGGCTACTATCGGGCGAAGAGGCCACGGGGGAGCGAGGAGGACGGCAGCCTGCCAGGGCCATAGGTTTTCTTGTTTTTCTTTTCGCATGTCGGGTGTCCTCCCTTTTTGCTATTTTGTGTTTCAAGGCTTTTGCTCGCGCAAGCCTCCGTTCTTGTATGAACAGCGTATATATTGAATGTATTCTTGGGTAAACTATTGCGTTCTTGACAATCACCTTGCTAAACATATCAAAGATCTCACGATCCTCTGTTTCCTTCTTCGATTTGATTAGCCTTTGAGGGAAAGGATGCTCAAAAATCTTATGAATGTATTCTTGGGTAAACTCAGGCGGGTTCGGATCGTTCCGTGGAGACCCCCTTGGTGATCGGATTCAGTCTTCCATGACTTTTGTGGATCTGGGCACTTTGGACTTTTTGCCTTGGGCCGAAGTTCAGATTCTGGTGAATTTTCAATGTCGATGGCAGGATGTGGGGGAGGAGTTAAGGTCGTGCCACTTCGAAGAGTTACAGCACAAACGTTGTGCTTTGGATTGGTTTCTGTCTGCGGTGGGAATCTCCCTTGGTTTTTCAATTCTTTCATTTCTGCCATCATGATGCTCATTTTCTTTTCAAGGTCCTCGATCTTCTTTTGCTGTTCGGGGTTAGGAGTTGGTGCTGTAATCTGGGGCACTACAAAGGTCTGATCTTGAGGAGGTTGGCGTTGATACTGATTTTATGTTGGTTGGGGCCTGAAGTGTTGCATGTTGAGAGGAGGGGGATGATTTGATAGGGATGTTGTTGTTGCTGTTGGCTAGGGTCGGATGACTGAGGATTAGGAACCCATCCTGGATTCTGTTGCTTCTAGCCCTGATTGTAATTCTAACCATACGGGGCCTGGATGTACTGGTCAGCGGTATTTACTTAGATTTCATCTAGAATATAAGGGCAAGCATCTCTGGCATGATCCACAAAGTTACAAATCTGGCCGGCCTTGACCGGTGCAGTTTGTCCTGCAACAAAGTTCTAGAACATCCCTGCGAGTAGGGCCCTATCATGAGCTTTAAGTCTTTCGCAAAAGTACTGGATGAGGGCATGCTCACTAAGGTTATGCGAGGGGCACATGGATTGAATTTTCTGAAATCTCTCATAGTACTGGGCAAGATCTTCCTTTTTCTGGACAATAGACACGAGTTGCTTGTGTGTGGTATTGGCTATTGATGCTGGATAATATTTTTCAGTGAAGATCTTAGACATCTTGGCCAAAGAATGGATAGATCTCGGAGGAAGGTCATAATACCAATCGAGGGCCTCATCCTTAAGGGACCACATGAAATGGAATGAAGTTGTTAGAGGTGACATTGAGAGGTTTCATGGCCTCGCAAATGGAATGAAGTTGTTGGAGGTGACGAAGTGCATTCTCCTTTGCAACTCCACGAAAGGTCGGGAGATGGTGCATGACGGCAGACTTAAGAGTCCAGTCATGTGGGACAGTGGGCCAGACAATGCAACTACTGGACATATCGGGAGCGGCATTGAGATGGTCAATGGTCTGCTGGTTCGGAGGAGGCGGTGGTGGATCTTCATGACGTACATGATTGTCGGGGTTTTCCATAGTTGGGATATCAAAGTGGGCGGCTAGTGGGTTTTCGAGACCTCGATAAAGGTAGGCTAGGTCTTGGTAAAACTGATGGTCTGGCTCGGCCAGATTGGAAAGATGTTTATCGAAGGCAGGATGAGGGATTCCTCTACACTGGGTAGATGATTCTCTGGCTTGCCTCCGAAGTCCTCTTTCTGTCCTGGTGAGTTCAAGATCAAGAGGTATTAGGTCTGGTGCAGATCGCCTGGTCATACAAAAGAAAAAGAAAAATTAGTTTCATTCAGTCCCCGACAACGGCGCAAAAATTTGATCGTCACTCAAATGTAATAATATTTCCTGATGCCTAAATGCACAAATAAAAGGTGTAAAGGGCAAGACAGGGTCGAACCACAGAGACTAGAGGAAAAAAAATTCAATTTTAAATGTACGACAGAGAATAAATGCAGCCAAACGCAATAGTAACACAGGGGGGTTATGTTGATTAATATAATTAATCAACGCAGAAGTGGTAGCTAACAAGATAATTAATTAAAACAGATATTAAGGGCACGAAAGTAAAACACAATCAGAGGCAAGACACTAAAGTAATGGCAAGGGCAAGATAACAAAAAGAGAGAGAGAAAATAAATATAGATTCAGATAGGACAGGATCTTAGCAAGGAGTATTCTCGGGTTGCTTTCAGAGTTATTTAATCATCAGCTCAAGGATATTCCATCCTTATACCATAGACATGCTATAGGGGCCAAGTTTACACTTAAACCCCCTACTTACCTTCGTAGACAGAAGCTACCCCCCGTTTCCACATATGAGGTGGCCTTAACGTTTCGCCATCCTCCCAGGCACGAATGCGGGGAGGCAATACTCAAAACACCCATGAAGCGGAGGTAAGACATATCTAGGGCACGATAGCCCTCAGTTTGTCAAGCTCGTGGTAGCGCCCTGATCGGTCGTTTGCCCTAGATTGGTGAAATCACACTGTAGCAACTTCTCCGCTCTAGGTGTCTACTACTCCTAATGGCCTCACGTCAGTTATTACCATTAAGATGACATCAATCACAAAGAAACACTAGTAGTAACTGATCAAGCTCCTAACAATTCTAAGTGAGAATAACAAGATAGTGGCAAATAAACGAATATGACAATAAAGATGAATTAAACACATTTAGGCCTCTTAACTAATCCTTGCAACCCTTGAAATACCCTTTGCTAAGATAAAGAAGTTTAGCTACTCATAAATAGATATGAACAGTAGATGGAAATAACAATTAGCATAAATAAATTAAAAGATGATAAAGGAAAGTGTTTAGAATAAACCGATAGAGGATTCAATAAACAAAAGGAGAAAAGCTTGCTCCTTTTACAAACTAGCAGCGCCTCCAATAAAATGAAAACACGGATCCCTAAAATTAAGGTAAAAGGTAAGGTGATGTCCTAAAAATGTCTGCTTCTTTACAAAAACCCTAAAACTAAGCTTAAATATCCTAACAACCCGCTAGGGGATAAAAACAGCTAGGGGAGAGAGTGACAACCCGTGACAGCACATGTCCTTCAGGGGGAATATTCTGGAATCTCTGGGAGCGCCTGACATCTTCTAGAAACGCATGGAATCCCGTATGAATCTTCAGAGATTCCTTTCTTTGGCTTTCGATTAGGAATGGATGCAGAGGTATCACGGGAGAGAGACTGCTCACTGGTCTGGTTAGCGTCGGGGGCTCGACGACACTCTGATCTTCTAGGGCTTGAAGCTTGAAATCCTAAGAATTTCTTCAAAAATACATATTTCGTTAATTTCCTCCTTTTAGCACTAATCTGCAATAAAGATGAAAACAGAGGTAATTTAGCAGAATCATGCCCAAGAAAAAGGCCAAAAATAAGGAGAAAATCATACTCAAAACACATGCTATCAGGGAGAGACCTTCCCTAGACCTAGGGGAGAGACACCTCGCCCCTATAAGCCTAATTCTTCTCTTTTCCTAATTGAGTCCCGGCTTGCCACAAATTAGTTGTCTACAGATCCCAATTAACAATGTAGCTTCCAAAGTCATTAAGAAAAGCGATAATTACTCAGATTTAAAACTCAAGTTGATCAGGCTTCAATTAAATAAGAGTAAATTGACAAGAAACCAAAAAGAGAAGAAATGCGAAGTGCATGATTAATAAAGCTCATTTAGACCTCACAATACTGGAATTATGATTCTTAGAGTCCTCACAATGAATGAATGATTTAGTTAGAATATGACATAATAAAATTGAATAAAGAAAGATGCATAAAATTGATTTCAAATCCCTAAGGAGTAAAAATAACTGGATAAAGAAAATGAATTCAACGAAATAAAAATGAACTGGAAGAAGACATGTCTTTCTAGGAAAGGTAAGGGAGAGTATTTATAGTGTTCTTTATCCCTTAAAATCCTCTAACAATTCCTAGTTTTAAAAATATAATTTGAATCTAAATTTAAATTATAAATAACTAACCAAATAAAATCAAATGAATAATCCCTAATCTTTCTCCATGCTTTGAATTGAATTTTAAAGCCACTGTCCAGCCACTTCTTCTAGAAGCAGTTTGTGCAATTGTGGCTTCATCTATCAAGTGGCCCAGCCCAGCCGAAATTAAATCTTTAGCGAGCAGACTCCTTGGCGGCATGCCGCTAACCACTGTCCTTTTTTTCCTTTTCTTTGTTCTATTTTCTTAGCATTTCTGTTCCTTTTCTTCTTTTTTTGATTCTTTAGCTTGATTTCAACAAAAAATAATAGAATACACCAAATTTTAGCAGTATCGTCATCAAAATAAATTGAAATAAATGATGAATCTATACAAATTATGCGTCCAATCACGCACCATGGTTAAAAATAGGGGTGTCAATATAGGACCAGTCCCGCAGACCCGTCCCGGACCCGGGGTCTCGGGTTGGGTCTGGGACCAATTTTTGGTCCCGTATAAGGTCGGGACCGGGTCTGGTCCTGACCCGAAAAAGTTCGGGTCTGCCGGGTCTGGACTCGGCTAAATTAAAAAAAAAACCCTTTTCCCTATTCTCAATCAATTGCATCTCTTTCTCATCTCATCTTTCTCACAAGCCGCACACACCCTCAGCCTCTCATCTCATCGTTCTCAGCCTCCCACCACGCCGTCGCCGGCAGCGCAGCCTTCCACCCACGCCGTGACCCATAATCGGTAATCCCCGAGGTCTTCCACTTCCCTTTTCATTCTGTTCTGCTTCTCTATTTATATCTATATTTATGTGGGATGGATTGGATTTCTTTCTACTTTCTTGATCGATCTCTTCCCTCCTCTTCTTTCTTGAAAAAGAAATAGTACTAATAATCTGCAGTCACTTGTTTTCTTTCATATACTATCGCAGTTGGAAACTTGGATTAATATTGGATTTTTCTTCAAACACAGGATTATTAAATGCTAATCATGTGGTTAATTACGTGTGAATAACACAGTATACTACTCATCTTCTATAGTTCTCTCTTTCTCTCTCTCTTTTTGTGTTCTAATGATAATAAAAATAAAAATAGTATTAAGTAATTAAAATCTTGATTACAAGAACAAGGGTTAAAAAAATGGCAGCGATTGTGTTTAAACTTGTTGTTTTGCTGCAATTTTTATTTTTTATTTTTTTTTTGCCCTAACATATATATCTAGTATTCTTAGCTTCTGTGTGCAGCTGTTCAGTGATTTTTTTTTTCCAATTAATCCATGAGGAAGGACGGAGAATCCATTCACAGGTGTTAGATTGTGATTGACTAATATCTAAAAAAGTACAGATGTTATTTTATTTGAGTAAACTTTCACCCTTAACTATTTCCAAGCCCTAATACTGGATCTGTAAATTTCCTCACATTAATTTAGTTATGGTCTATAATACCTGCAGAGATTTGATTTCCATCTTGAGAAGATCCAATCTTTATAATATATGCTTTGTATCAATGTATGTCATTTTCTCCAAAGCTGGTTTCTGTTGAAGACAACCTGTATTTTATTGTTGACTGTATAATTAGTGTAGTCGCTAATTTGGTTTTGTTTGCTGCCAATATACTATTTGTTGTTGAGAGTTACTAATATCCAATTTTCCCCCCGAATGTAGATGGAAAATAACAGTGACTTAGAAGCTAACGAGGCCAATATACTAATAGAGGAGGAAAGGGATGACATAGAAGATAGTGGAATAGATGGTGTTCCACCTACAGATGAAGAAGGAAACAATGATTGTCCAAATGCAAGTACAAGTACAACAACTGCAGCAAGCAATAAAAGGAAGAAAGGTCTCACCTCAAAGTGGTGGGAGCTTTTTCACTTTGTGCCGCCTACTCAAAGTGACAGTCGTAGCTGGTCGCAATGCAAGAAGTGTGGATCAAAGTACGAGTACAAGTCTACAAATGGAACTAACAACATAAAAAAACATCATCGATTTTGTCATCAAATTGGTCAACATGAATCAGGTCAGTCTCAAATAGTTGGACCATATGCACAATTGAGTCATCTCGTTAGGCCTAAATTTGATAGTGCTGTGTTTAGAGATTTGTTGGCACAATGTGTTATCAAGCATGATCTTCCCTTTCAATTTACTGAGTGGGAGGGTGTAAGAACCATTTTTCGTTATCTCCGGGGGCAAGATTTTACTGTTTGCTCTAGAAATACATGTAGAAGTGATGTTCTTAAAATGTATAAGAGGGAGAAGAGTAAAATTTTGGCCATGTTGCAACTTGCACCGGGTAAGATTAGCTTCACTTCTGATTGTTGAACTTCTATCACCACCGAAGGTTATATTACTTTGACTGCTCATTTCATTGATAGAGAGTGGAAGATGCATAAGAGACTTTTAAACTTTAGCTATATGCCACCTCCTCATAATGGTATATGTTTGTCTCAAAAACTTTTATCATGTTTGACTGCTTGGGGGGTAGACAAAAGAGTTATGGCAATGACTTTGGATAATGCTACTTCTAATGACTCGTGTATTGATTTGTTAATTGAAAAGTTGAGGAATAGAGGAGTAGTGTTTTGTAATGAAGATTATGTTCACATTCGATGTTGTGCACATATAATTAATCTCTATGTTCAAGATGGTTTGAAAGAAAAAGTAGTTGATCCAGCTGTAAAGAAAGCTAGAGAGAGTGTCAAGTATGTGAAAGGATCTCAAGCTAGGAAGAATTTTTTTTTAGAATGTGTTGCTGATTGTTCACTTGATGGTAAAAGAAGTTTGAGTCAAGATGTTCCAACTAAGTGGAATTCAACGTATCTCATGCTTGATAGTGCCATTTACTACCGTCGGGCTTTGACAACTTTAGCGTTGGTTGATACAAACTTCACATCTTGTTGTCCATCAAGAATTGAATGGGATATTGTAGAGAAGGTGTCTAAGTTTTTGGGCGTCTTTTATGATATGACTGTTCTTTTCTCGGGAACTAAATATCCAACTACAAATCTGTACTTCCCGGCTGTATTTGATGCTTATATGACTTTGACTGAAGCAATGGGTAGTGATGATGAGTTTATGAGGACCATGGCAGCACCTATGTATTTAAAATTTACCAAGTATTGGGGGGATTTTAGCAAAATTTTAGCTTTTGCTGTGATTTTAGATCCCCGATACAAATTTGCTTTTGTTGAGTGGTGCTTTAAAAAGGTTTATGGTGAGCATGTTGGACCTTCTAAGGCTATCTCTCTAAAGGAAAAGTTGGTACTACTTTTCATGGAGTATGCTACACAATCTACAAGTTCATCTCAAGGTGCATCGACCTCCTCATCAATTGATTTAGCTTGCTCATCCACTTCAATGTCTCAAGCAATGGAAGTCCTTTCTAGACATACTACTACTAGATTAATGGTATGTTATATATAAATTTATTTCAAATGTATGCTTTAATTTGGTTTAGTTTTGTATAAATATGTGTTTGATAAATTAATTTCTTTTATAGGAATTTGATGCGATTGACATGGATGGTATGCCTCAAAAGTCGGAGCTTGAGCAATATTTGGATGATCAAAGGATTGATAGGAGACTTTCGTTAGATATTCTAGAGTTTTGGAAGTCTAGTCAATTTCGATTTCCTGGAGTTGCTGCAATGGCTCGTGATATTCTTGCCATTCCGATTTCAACCGTAGCTTCTGAGAGTGCATTTAGCATTGGTGGTAGAGTACTTGATCAATATAGAAGTGCACTTTTACCGAAAATTGTCGAGACTCTAATTTGCACTAGAGATTGGTTGTATGGAAGTGGAACTGAAGATAATATTTTTCTATATTCTCACCTCATTAATATTGAACTAAATATGTTTAAGTTAATCATTCGTTTGCGTATTACTTATTTATAATTACGTGTTTGTGCTATGTTTGTGCAGATGTGAAAAATAAGTCCAATGATCTTTGTTTAAATGTGTTGGAATTAGAGGTCGAAGGTGGTGGAGACATTAGAGAGAATTGAGAGTTCTATATGGCTTGATTTGGTATCCATTGTCTAACTTTTTTAGAGTTCTTTGTGTGGAGCTTTGATGACTAATTATTGAACTATGGTTATAACTTATTGCTGTTTTTGTTATTGTTGATTAAGACTTATTGATGAGCTTGGATCTTCTTATTGATGAGCTTGGATCTTTGTTGTTATTGTTGATTAAGACTTATTGATGAGCTTGGCTCTTTGTTCCTGTCTTGATTTGGATCAACTTATTGTTGTTTTTGTTATTGTTGGGACGGAGGTAGATCAATTGACATAGATGTTTGTGTGTGCCTATTTACATGCATTTATATGAACAGAATTATCCTTAGGATTTGGGTGCAAGAAAGTGCCTATTATCAAGCATTTATATGAAAAGGATTATCCTTAATATTTGGGTGCAACTGCTTCTGTTTTTGGTTCTTTGAATATGCTTCTGCTTCTGTTTTTAGTAGGGGTGGGAAACCAAAGTGTAGAATATATAATTATTGTATGTAAAATTTTAATTTAAAAAAAAAAAAAAAAGAATTTTTTCCCGGGTCCAGTTTTCCCGGGTCTGGACCCGAGACCCGAGTTCTTACACGGGCCGGGACTGGGACCGGGACCAATTTCTGGTCCCGACCCGAAAATCTCGGGACCAAGACCGGGTCCGGCCCGCAGTCCCATTTTGACACCCCTAATTAAAAACATTAACAACAATAAATGGATCAGTCCATTTAGACTTTAATTTAACAGAAAAAAGCTAAATCGAGAACTATAAAGCAATTTTTTTTTAACAATGAGTTTATCTCTATATATTATTTGCACGTTTCCTATCAATTCTAATATATTCTTTCTTCTTTCTTTTTTGAACTGCAGCAGAGTATATTTTATACACCCGGGTCTTCTTTTCTTCCCTACTAAGTTCCTTTAATCTTGCTTTAACCTGAAATAAAATCCCATAACTAGTAGTGCTTGGTTATCTTCTTCCCTTTGGTATTTTTGTTCATGAACTGGTTATACCTAATACAATAATGGGTTTCGGTTGTTTACGTATCAAGTACATTCTTTGGCTTTTGACAAAAAAAAAGGTACATTCGTTGGCATTTCTGTGATATGTTAGGCAATTGAGTTGACCTTTGCTCAAATCCCAGAGTACATGTTGTGATTACTTTTCGATTATCTACATCTTTTTTTTATGCTAAAGAATGTTGCTCAATTTCATATGATATATCCGGTGTGGAAATAGGTCAGCATTTCTATTGGAAAAATGGTTCCAAGTTCATGCCCAAGTACTTACTACTTTTTGGGTTGTAATTGATATTTTATTATCTGCTGGATTACATAATTGTATAATTGTGTACCTATTAATCTGACCCCTTTTAATGAGATTCATGATTATAAAAAAATTTACTATTTTATTAGGTTCAGCTATTGTAGCTGTTCAAAGCCCACAAATCGTTCCCACTGAAAGGTCAGAAATTCTTCGAATATGAGCAAAACTCAGATCGGAGAGGAATATGGTCCCTACCCTGCTATTTGGGCCATTGAGTAACTCTATGGAACGTTTGTGCCATGCGTTTCTCTTTCAAAGGTTAATAAAAAGGTACGAGATTTTTTTATTTGATGGGTTTTGGATCTAGATTTTTTAATTTGACATGGCTATTCGCATATGTAGATGATCTGCAGAGTTGAAAACTAAATGCTAGTTACACCCACACTTCCTTGAATTTATGGTTCTACTTCAGGTCCATTTTGGGAGCTTCATTGATTGATATTGTTATTTCTACTATTAACTTGTGGAATTGAAACTCTCTCTTAACACGATTGGGTGCATGGTATTTCTGGATCATGATTCATGAGTCCAAAACATTCATGATTGGTTGTGTTAACAAGAAAAAGGAGTAATTAACTTGAAAGCATGCTATTTTCTGTGCTTACTTAGTCTAATACATGCCTGAACGATTGCTGTGGCATAGGGATCGCCATTATTTTCGTGTTATCATTAAAATCATTGAGAGTAAATCATGATGTCCGTAAAGCTAGAATCCTGATCGAGCAACCATACGTCCTATCAATCCACCTCTCCAAACACAATATCTTGAGTTCCTATGTTGGGACAATATCTGCTAGGATGTGATGTTTGGACATAAAATCGAGTCCTTGTGGATGGGCAGAGCCGGGTGCTCTTATTTTATGACGGTAGGGACGATTACTTCCATTAGTGACCAGAAAGACACCAAATTCTCCTTTAGGTGCTTCAACTGCAATATAGGTAGAAGAAGCTGGTAGGGGAGTTCGGTAACGAGCTAAAAGAAAACATCTTTTGATCCACTCTCTCTTTAATTCGATACAACGCGCAAAACCTTACCAGCCCTTGACATATGAACAACAAAACTTGCCCTTAACGGTATGGTACTGACTTTCCACACAGGTGCTGCGTGGCTGTCATCAGCATCCCTAGGATTTTGACTCTTCAGTGCAATTTTTTCCTTCTGTAATGATATTTGCATACTTAATTCAAGTTTTTTTGCAACTGTATATCTTGTACAATTCAGTTACGTAGGTTAAAGCACCATAATCTGTTGTCTGCTCAATAAACAACTCTCTTTTTCCAATGATGCATGTTTTCACTTCCTATTATTGTCTCTTCTCCATCGGACTTTGCATTAAATGAATGTCACTGTTTGCCTGTAGGATAAATATAAGCTATGGCAGAAACTGAGGAAGTTCAGCCTCTTGTCTGTGACAATGGCACTAGAATGGTAAAGGTGAGGCAGTTTCTTTTAACCATCTGTCTGTCACTTGCATGGAGTTTTATGGAGCATTGCTCTTTGAACAAGCCATCTACCATATCAACTCTGACATCTTAGCTGAACAGGCAGGTTTTGCTGGGGACGATGCTCTAAGGGCTGTCTTTCCCAGTATTGTTGGTCGTCCTAGGCATGAAGGTGTTATGCTTGGAATGGGAAAGAAAGATGCCTACGTTGGGGATGAGGCACAGTCCAAGAGAGGAATTCTCACGCTGAAATACCCTATTGAGCATGGGATTGTTAGCAACTGGGATGACATGGAAAAGATTTGGCATCAAACCTTCTACAATGAGCTTCGCGTGGCTCCTGAAGAACATCCTGTGCTCCTTACTGAAGCTCCCCTAAACCCTAAGGCTAACAGGAAGAAAATGACTCAAATCATGTTTGAAACATTCAAGGTCCCAGCCATGTATGTTGCCATTCAAGCAGTGCTCTCCCTCTATTCTAGTGGGAGCACTACAGGTGCATAGCAAATTAATATCTTTGAGATACATGTGCCCATTTTATTGCTACCATATTTGGTCTTTGCTACCTGATTATGGTGTTAAATATTTCATAACATTATCAAATGTTGGCCAATTATCGAAAATAAAATTTTGATGACTTTGAAGTTGTGCATAATTTAATATTGTGTTGGATTCTGGTGATGGAGTTAGTCATACAGTTCCTATATATGAAGGTTATGCACGTCCGCATGCTATCCTAAGTCTTGACCTTGCTGGGAGGGATTTAACAGATGCCTTGATGAAGATCCTTACAGTGAGAGGATACACCTTTACCACAACTGCTGAGCGAGAAATTGTAAGAGACATTAAGGAGAAACTTGCCTATGTAGCCCTTGATTATGAGCAAGAATTTGAAACTGCTAAAGACAGCTCATCAATCGAGAAGAGCTATGAACTACCTGATGGTCAGGTAATCACAATTGGTGCAGAGTATTTTCATTGCCCAGAGGTCTTGTTTCAGCCGTCGCTCATTGGAATGGAGGCACCTGGGATTCATGAAACCACCTATAACTCGATCATGAAGTGTGATGTTGACACCAGAAAAGACTTGTACTGAAACGTCGTGCTCAGTGGTGGATGCAGAACGTATGAGTAAGGAAATGACAGCTCTTTCTCCAAACAGCATGAAACTCCTGAGAGAAAGTACAGTGTTTGGATTGGAGGATCTATACAAGCTTCCCTCAGCACATTCCAGCAGGTATGTATAAGATTTTTATGTTTAGTTTGACCTTTACATTGTTGTATATGATATTTCTTGTGGTAAAATGGAAGTTTTTGCTTGCAAGAAAGGTTATTTTGTCATGGCAGATAGGCAAAGCCTACCAGATAAAAAGCAAAGAAAGCTAAAGAAACATTTGACATTGATTGTTGGCATGAATGAAACAACGAGGATATAGGATATATAAAAACTGTGGTGATATCAGAAAATTGAGTGTTTGGGTTTATTGAATTGACTAGATTGGCTTTTACGTTGGTTTCAGAAGTATCTAGATGTTGTGAAGCATATTTGTTTTGGTTGCTTCCTTTCATATAAGCTATTGACTTTTCTTTTATCTATTCATTTCTTTATTTGGGTTAAGCATTCCACATTCTATTGGTGAAATCTTGCAGTTTTACATTACAGTAATTGTAATAATACAAGTATAATTTTACCATGTCTTGATTTCCTGCCGGATGCAGATGTGGATATCCAAAGGCTGAACATGATGAATCAGGGCCCTCTATTTCTCGGTCATTGTTTTCCCTCTAAATTATACATGGTTTCTGGTTCAGACAGGATAATCTGGGTTGTCTGGTTTCGCCCATTTCTTTTTCCCTTTGTCTAAAGGAATCAAGTAGGAATAAATGGAATGAAAAGAATGACAGGAGTGGAGCTGAGATTTGCTTTAGACTCGTAAGAATTAAAGAAGTAGGACATTCTCCTCAGCTAAACAGTTGTACTCTACGTAAAGATGCTAGCCACCAATTCAATGGAAGAATAATGCCTGTATGCGAGTATGGAAGTAAGTTAAACGCTAAGCACCTTTACCTTTTACAATCACTAAAATTAGGCTACCCTCTTTCGATCTTTCCCATTCATTGGCCGAAAAGGAGGTTGACCATCCACCTATTCTTAATGGCGCGGATTCATTTTCATGGGAATATTTTTTATGATGATTGTGTTTAATGGTCTCCTTAGAACTGCTCTGCATTTTGGTTCCTGTTCTTTTAATTCTTTCTGCTAAAACCAATGAGCTTGGAAATCCAATGATCATTGCTGAAGAAAACTAATTTTCACAGGAGATGGAAATTAAAACAAGAAAAACCTTGAAACTCTATAGTTACAAAAGATATTAATGTATGTTTTGAGGACTAAGTGTGGTTAAGGCCATTTGCAGAACAGCAGGTAACAGCCTGAGAGGAGGGAGCAAGACAACTGCGGCGGCAAGTGGGGCAAGAGGAATGTGAAGACAGCCATTGTTGAATGCAGTGGACATGGAAGCCATGGTTGCAGCTTCCCAACACCGTTATCCCTTCCCCTTCCACGAACTCTGACAAGCAAATGGCGCAATCAGCTTGATCTGCTCCGCCCAGCTTCATCCCTGCAGAGTACACCAGTGTTGGGGTCACCACCAGTGCTGCTGCTCCTGCATCCAGGTTTGGTTTCTGCTGTTGTTGATCATCGACTTCTCGCTGGGACTGAGGAAGGCGGTTGGTAGTGGAGGAGTTATCTCTTCCACCCCTCAAGAACCAGCGGATGGCTGTGTTAAGAGCCAGAGCGCATATCAGCGCGCAGAGGAGAACAATGACAATCATGGCTGTGTTGGCTCCAAAATCATTAGAATTTGAGTAAGGCCACCACTTGCAGTTATGGGTACGGGGGTCACATGATGAGGTTGGTGGGGAAGAGAATTGCGTGATATTTTGGGCTGTTGTTGTTGGTTCTGGTGATGGGCGCATTTTGCTTTGTGTGATGTTTGTGGACTTGTGCGGGGAAAGGAGAATGACAGGCTTTTGGTTGTGTGGAATTAAAGAGTGCTAGAGGAGAAAGATTGCGTGCAATTACAGAGTGGGATGATTTTTATAGGCAGGCATCAAAGCTAGCAGCACCAAGCAAGGTACACACGTGGATTTCAGGTTCTACCATCTTACTTTACCTCAAGCTTGTTAAAGACTCCAATTTGGTTGGCCAAGTAAGAATACTGCCCACTCAATTAACCCAATCACTAGTGTGACCAAGAAGTAAGTTGTTAATAGGTTGTGGGTGCGAATAATTCCGTATTTTTCATTCCTTAAATAAAAAATTATTAGTTCGATCATTATGTATAAATTTTAGTGAACTAATCCGTTGCAAAGATAAAAGACAAGTTTTAAAAAATAATTGGGTTACATGTAAGGTCTGCGCTTTTGACTCTTTTTGAAACCCTTTTTTTTTACTTTTAAGAATGTTATCACATTGTTTCAGCTCTAAAGTATAATATACAAAATTGTCATTTACAGGAGAAATTATACTGCTAGTGATGATAAGGGTAGCTATGTAGCAATCAAAACAAAACTATAGACTGTAACATGGAACTAACACAAAGATAAGATTCATCATTGCATTAAAAAGGATTAAAAAGGTTAAGATAAGTGGGTGCAAATAGACAAGTTGCTGACGCACAAGTTCAAGCACCAAGCAGAAAAAAAACAGAAAGCGTTACCGACTCTTAAAAGTTAAAACTGTATGTTACAAGAGCACTCTATGGTAACACACTCTCTGTTAAGATATAGTTATAGTAAAAAATACTATTTTTCTTTTAATTGTCGAGTTATAAGTTCTAGTGTAAAAATACGATAAAAAATATAAATTAATTACAGTGTTAATTGTCAATTATTAGCTTGGTTCTTGTTCTATCACAATTATTTCTTTTTTATTTTTGTTTTCTTGGATACATTGTTTATCTGATTGTGGAATATGATATTTTGGAAGTTTGCATGAGCTTTGAGTAGAGAATGGGTCCCAGGGAAGTCCACTGGGCAGGTTTTTTTTGTCCAGAAACGTAAAAGAGGAAAGGAGGTAAGGTGATAATGTGACAAGTGATACAGGTTTGTGTAAATTTTGTCGTGTAAAACAAAAATAGAGGCAGAGGGAGGAGAACTTAGCAGAGGAGGGGAATTACTTGGTGTACATGTGTGCTTAAGTTTGCTACGCTTTTTTCACTAATCAAAATATTTATAAAAATTTGCAAACATTATACTCCATTTCTTTTAAAACGTGATTTATACTCTCTTTTTTTGTTTCAAATCAATTTGTGGTTGGGGAAATCATTTTCATTACGTATTGGCTAATTTAAAGAATATTTAATATGATGGATAAGTGACACTACTAAATATAATTAATTAAAATGCACATAAATCTCAAAAGAAAAGAATGAAAAGAGTATAATTTTTTAAGCATATTTAGTGTCATTTGAAATTGAGTTGTCGGATTTTAAATAAGAGAACTATTCATAATATATATTCTTTTTTGAATTTAGGAAACGTTCTTAAATGAGTTACAAATTCATTATTGAGGAATGAGATAATAATAGAATAGTTTTTAAACATATATTTTAAGCCTCATTATATATTAAGTATTATGATGTTACATTTTATATCATTTACATAAATAGCGAGACACATTTTTAGGTGAATAAGAGCGTAAAATCTAGAGTATTTTAGCGATTTCCGTTGCTTTCAAAAATTAATTTAATTTAAATTTTATTTTCAGAGGAAAAGAAAACTTTAGGTCCCATCTCCATCTGCCGTCCATCTCTGTTGGCTGTTGGCTGTTGTCTTGCCACTTCACACTTCTCGCACAGAGTCACACACAAGACAAAAACTTACGGATTGTGTGGCAAAGAGGGTATCCAAGAACTAGAGGGGCCACTTCACTAAATAGACATCAAACATGGGCCCAATGTTACGCCTACATTCATTTTTTATTATTTTTTTTACTAAAATTAATCTCATTCGAATAATATTGAGCTTTTGAAAAAGGTGACTTTTTTATCTCAACAAAGTTTATCCCACTTCTAAAAATTTTAATTAAAGATGGATGAGTCACTTTTCCCTAAACTCCAATGGCTTTCCTTCTAATTCACACAATCCATAGAATTTAATTTAGGAAACCGAAAGTCATAAATGAAACAAAGCTACTCACATTTGCCAGTTGCATTCCCTTTGCCTTGCGCCATATGCAATTGTACAGTGACTTAATAATCATGGGCAGTTTTTATTTTTTAATTTTTTAAAAAATTTTCTTTCATAATCTGTAAGAAGTGATGAGAAATTAGTTTGTAGGGGGGCCTATGGACCATGCCACGCCCACTCTCATGAGTAAGTAAAGAGCAACTGCAATAATTTAAGTTCATCCCATCAGTCTTTCCTCTGCAGCCGTTACCATGTGTGGATCATGCATTTCATTGCCATGAAGTAAGATTGCATTTGATTTCATATAAAAGTCGCCTAGCATAAAAAAAGAGCACCTCGCAATAGGAGAAGTCAGTTCACTAAGTGAGAGCAAGAATCAAGCGTGTCAATCCCCCCAAGCGAGCATGAAGAATATCGCTATCTAGAAGTGAGTCACGTCGTTTCATGACAATCAAAGGAAGCGAGCTCAGGCGCTTAGCCAATGTCTAGAAGCGAATCACACCGCTTCACGACATTAACAGGAAGCGAGCTTTGTTGTTTCGCTTTCCCTCTAAGAAGCAATCTCAAACGCGTGCCAAGGTCTAGGAAGCGAATAGTAAGATAAAGGATTAAGCCTATGGTAAGCGAATGCGAGAAGTCATTTTTCTCCTTACCCAGCGATTCAAGGCTCAGCCTATGATGTGTTCATGACCACGCCTAACCTAGAAGCCGAAGACATCATGCCCCAAGAGCCAATGACGCGTAGCATGGCTAAGAAACTCACACTTTGAATTGAGGCTACAATGACCTAAGAAGCCTCTCGAGCCAAGAATCGGACTTTGACACTTATCGCACACCATACTAAGGCCCATGAACATTACCGGGAGCAACACTTTATCGGTAGTGGACATCTACCGGAAACTTCTAAGGAAGTTACCGGGAGCAAGTACATTACCGGGAGAGGCCACTTACCGGAAGTTTCTGAAGAACTAGGCGACAACGAGCCAACATGCACCTATCGGGAAATAACTGGGAAGTTACCGGATCCCAATAACCACCTGCACTCGGAAGCTACCGGATCCTGATAACCACCTGCACCCCTGAAGGCTTAACGCACGCGATATTTTTGGACATTTTGGAAGCTCGAGCTAACAGCCTACCGATAAGTACCCTAACGGTAGCGTTAACCTCCCCAATTTAATTAAAAATATTCCGTATTTATTTTGTAAGGCCAACCATGTATAAATAGGCCACCCCCTCTTATTTTATAGTCAATTTAGACTTTGAGTAAAATTGTAGAGTGAGAATACTCCTCCCCTTTCACCTCTAAAGTCACTCTTCGTTCCTTGAGAGAGATAGCTTAAGTTGAGAGTACTCCTCCCTATATCTCTTTGGGGAATCAAACCTTATAATCATTGATTGCTATTTTATGTAAGAAATATATGTGCACATTACCTATCGTTTCCTAACATTGTGTTCTTCAAGTCTCGTGTACTTTCTATACTATTCGCCATGTTCAACTTTATCCATTCCGTCCGTCTTCACTCCAACGGTAACCTCCTCCTATCCCTTGTGTCTTATCTTCCTCCCGTCCGATACGTTTCTGAGTCCTCCTTTTGTGTGTCCTTGTTCTTATTTCATGTCAATGTTTGTGTGATCTCTTGGGCTAGATCCTAACCAAGAGCCTCCATGCACTATGAATTATTTCACAACAAGCCGGAGCGCATCATGTGGTAGCGGAGCTCTTGGCGCCTTATAGTTCACGTTCTTGTGTCTTAATCTTCCCACTAAAAAGCTTCCATTGTCTATGTCAAATCCTTCCATAACGGGCCTTAAACATTTTCCTTTTTAGGGTTCTCATTGCGCTTTTGAAATTTTTATGCTTTTGGGCCAACTTTGCTGAGAGGTATAAAAGTTTCCATCTTTGAGTGTTCATCTTGTGAATAGTGTCAGTTGAGTTTTCCTCCATCAATTCCAATATTTCTTTGCGTCTAACATGTTCTCCTTTAATCCTAGTTTCGTTTTATATAAGGTGGTGAATTTTATTCTAGCATTTAGTAGTCCAAAAGGTCAAAGAAACAGAAAGATGGTCACAATGGTGTTCATCCGGTTCATCCGAGAAGCTTTAACCTTGAGTTAAAGTGAGGGAGTTTTATCCACAACCACTTCAAAATTCCTGTAAACTTTTATTTCCCATTAAAAAATTCTTTCCCTTCCATCGCCGGCCATCACCCATCCATCTCTTGCATTGAATGAAAGCCAGCGGCGTCTCTGATACGATCCTAGTTGCCTAGGAATGCCTTCATTGATGATCGTTGTTGGAAGGTTTGAAGTTGCACGAAATTATAACATCAATCTTTTCTCTCCGATATAAGGAACCCTAGGAATCCACCTAACTCTGCCAATCTCCAAGTTGACGGTGAACAACTCTTGATGAAGTAAGGAACGCTAGGAATCCACCTAACTCCGCCAATCAACAAGTGAGGTTCGCAAGGATAAGGTTCGCTAAGAGTCCACTTGACACCGCCACCTAGGGTTTTTGTCTGAGTCCACGAACACAAGAGCAAAGATCTCACAAGACACACGTCTCGAAATCACAAAGGATCAAATTTGGTTGGAAAAATTATCTCCATTAATTGAGCTCAATCGGCCCTTAAATAGGCAAAAGCCCAAGTACAAAGTGAAGTATAATTACAACTCCTACATCGACTAAGAATAGAAATACTAAACCTATACTAACTTTAACTTAATTAAATAAATAAAATAACTAATTATTTATCTATCTAAATAATACAAAGTATCCTCCTTGACCAAATCTTGACTAAGCTTGAAGTCGAACTCCTTGGTCAAGTCGCCTTGGTCTTCTCGGTCAAACATAATCTCCTCTCGAGCCATCTTCTGTTTTACTTGAGCGTTTCCGCTAACATTCTTCCCAAACCTTCCTAACACATCCAAAAACATGTCATAAGGTTTCTTTCTTAATTTTCTCACGCCAAAACGCAAATGCCTTGTGCCCATGCGCTCAAATGCGCCTTGAGGCTCTTCTTGAGTGTTTTCCCAATCCATCCGTGTGTTTGGTCCCAAACTTGACCAGCACTCTCCTAAGACTCCCTGAAGTCTTGTATTTACTTTAAAACCTAGATTGGAAACCATCTCCATTGATTTGGCTCGAATGCCTAAATCTAGTCCTTGCGCGTGCGCGCTAGGGTTTCTACAGCGTGCGTGCGCAATGCGTAGACGGCGCTGATGCATGAGGCGCGCAGGAGTGTCCCGCCTGATGCATGCGCTAGTGTGCAATAGGCACGTGCTGTTGTGCGATGGATGCATGCCTTGCACTAGGGTTTGCGCATGCGATGCGGGCCCTCCTCGACCTAGGGTTAGATCCGTCTGTGCGATCACGTTTGTCTTCACTCTACGATCACAAATTAACCTCACTAAGCCCTTTGTAGCTTCCTTAGCTCGCTCCCTTGTGTGCCTTCACTCAATGATCGCTTGTGTTTCGGTATAGGCGCTCATTAACCTCACTAGGGTTTGCGATGAACCTAGAATAGCATCATTCCCTCCCTCTTGAAAAAGATTCGCCCTCGAATCTGTATTCACACTTTTAGGGAAATGCTCCAACGATAACTTATACGACACCAACAACTCTTCAAGCTTTAAACCATAAGCATTAGTTTCACAAAACCAACCTAAGATTGCCTCGCAATCCTCTCGCAACAACTACATGCTCAAACGAATCAACCATTCGCTTCTTGTTCTTGCACAAATAGCTCCAAAACGTAAGTGATTATTCCTCCATCCCTCGACTACTATTGTTGATAATTAAATAATTACCCCTCAGATCATATTCCTCAACAACTCTAGTATACTCACGCAAATCCAACTTGATAAGACAAAGTCGCAACCATCCCTTGCGGCATGCTATAACCAACTCAATCGGCACTTCCTCCTTGCGCTTCCTTCCTTCTCCTTTGAATTTATCTCCTCAAATCCATGCACATAAGAAGAAGAAGAACTAGAAGAAGAAACAATAGAAAAATTAGGGTTAGGCTCTTGCGCTTGAGGTACTCTACGTTTTAGATACGCGCTCTTCTTCATTTATCTCAAGCCAAGCTCACTATTTTCTCAGCGGCTGTTTTCTAAAGCTCTTAATTCTTTTTCTCTCTCAAAATCCACATATGACCTAGCAATCCACTCTTGATCCTTTCGGACTTCCAATGGTGACAAAGGCTTCAATACAATTTTTCGACGATCCTTTACAACCGAATAACAATTACTATCGCCCTTGTGAAGCGCTTTCATATCATATTGCCACGGTCTTCCCAATAAAATATGACTTGACGTCATGGGTACAACGTCGCAATAGACTCCACACTCAAAGCTTCCAATCGCAAACGAAATAAACACACGGTGCGTCACTTCTAACTTTCCACCGTTGGTCATCCAGTGAAGCTTGACGGTTTCGGCCACTCAATCAATGGCAAATTCAGCTTGTGTACAAGTAAATCACTTGCACAATTAGTAAAACTACCATATCAATAATCACCGAACAAATTTTCCCTCCAATCCGACACCGAGTGTAAAATAAATTCCTTCTTTGAGATTCATCACTCACTGTCTCTTTAGGATGCGCACTTAAGTTCCTTCTAACCATACAATTAAGTGCGTGCTCGGCTGAGACCTCATCATCCTCATCGGACTCATCATCTCCTTCAATCTTCTCACACTTAGGCGTCTCATCTTCACGCTCATCATCACTATCTAACTCACCATTCTTGCCAATAATAAGCATATAATTGCTAGGGCACTCCGATGCTATGTGTCCATGACCGGAACACTTAAAGCAAACGATACTCCTTGTTGGCTCTCTAGATGGTGTAGAAGATTCCATATTGCCCGAAACCCCTTATGGTGCACTAGAACTCGAACCCTTTGTTCCATAATCGTGAGGTAACACCTTAGGAATCGGCTCTTCACTCTTTTCCTCTTTCGCCCAAGTCCATTTCTTCCAAACTGACACTTTATTCGACAAATTACTAGTGCTAGACCTCACCTTCAATTTCTTCTCAATCTTGATAGCTATATGCAATATATATTCCATTGAATTGTACGTAGTAAACCCCAACCGATCAGCTACCTCTCGATTCAAACCATTCAAAAATCTAGCCATAGTCACTTCCATATCTTCAACTACTTGCGCTCTAGCTAAAGCGATCTCCAACTCATTGTAATATTTGCCAACGCTTTTACTACCTTGAGTCAAAGCTTGTAGTCGTTGGTGAAGCTCTCTCTGAAAGTAAGCGGGAATAAATCATCGCCGCATCAACATCTTCATAGCGTCCCATGTTTCAACCGGTCCTGCTCCTACGTGCTACCTTGTCGCATTTAATTGATCCCACCAATGTGTGCCGTATCCAGTGAGCTCGACTGATGCCAATTTCAACCTCTTCTCCTCCGAGTAATTATGATAAAGAAAAATTGACTGGACATTTCTTTCCCACACTAGGTATGCTTCCAGATCATTTGTTCCTTCAAAAGGAGGAATATTCATCTTGATGCTCCCAAGGTTTGAATCAATTCGATCCCTAACCCTCGCCCTCCTTTCTCTATACCTATCATTCTGCCCTCGCCTCTCATAGGCTTCACGTTCCTCATGCTCAACCTTTTCATACCAACGCTCACATTGTGGTTGGCGCTTGGATCCATCATCGTGCCATGGCGGCTCACGTTCTGCTCTAGGTGCGCACCTATGTGGCTCGCGCCTCGGCCTATGCCTTGGCCTAGGAAAGAACAACTCGCGGTATTCCCTCTCATCATCCATTTTTTCTCCTTGAGGACCTCTAATACTCCTTTGTGAACTAGCCGCATCGTTAGGGTTTGGTCTAGGCGGTACGCCAACGACTCGTCCTCCGATGAACTCGATGATTCGCTCCTCGATTCCTCTAGCCCATAGATCCATCTCATTGAACCTGGTATTAATATTTCTCATCAAATCAGCGAGCTCTTGTTTGCCCATCTCGTTAGATGAATGACTCGATATGACTCAAAATAAAAAAAATAAAATAAACGACACTTTTGGGGAAAAAATTTATGACTCTAATTGACACTTTTTGGGACTGTTTTATGACTCTTTTTATGACACTTTTGGGACTTATTTTGTGACTCTTTCTGTAGACAAACGACACAAACAAAGACACAAACGGATTGTAAATGACTCATTTTTTTTTGACTCAAACAAATCGAACTTGATTTGTTTTTACAATACTCAAAATAAAAATTTCTAAATGAAATAACAAGATAGAAAATAAAATATAGATTGATATAAATCAAACCTTGCATCGGCTAAGCTCCACTACTACATGATACGATCCTAGTTGCCTAGGAACGCCTTAATTGATGATCGTTGTTGGAAGGTTTGAAGTTGCGCAGAATTATAACATCAAACTCTTCTCTTCGATATAAGGAATGCTAGGAATCCACCTAACTCCGCCAATCTACAAGTTGAGGGTGAACAACGCTTGATGAAGTAAGGAACGCTAGGAATCCGCGTAACTCCGCCGATCAACAAGTGAGGTTTGCAAGGATAAGGTTCGCTAAGAGTCCACTTGACACAACCACCTAGGGTTTTTGTCCGGGTCCATGAACACAAGAGCAAAGCTCTCATAAGACACACGTCTCACAATCACCAAGGATCAAATTTCGTTGAAAAAAATGTCTCCATTAATTGAGCTCAATTGGCTCTTAAATAGACAAAAGCCCAAGTACAAAGTTAAGTATAATTACAACTCCTACTTCGACTAAGAATAGAAATACTAACCCTATACTAACTTTAACTTAATTAAATAAATAAAATAACTAATTATTTATCTAAATAATACAAAGTATCTGATAATAATTTGTCTTCTGCCAAAGGATGTATGGTGGAACGGCTTCTCTCAGATCAGTGCTCACGACGGTCCGCGGTACCTGCAATGCGCCGGAGGGGTCTCCGGCGGAAACACTCCGATGCTTAAGTCAGTATGTGTACTGAATTTGGCAGAGTTTGGGCCAGTAGAGTCTGCTTACCTGCCTCCTCTGTGGGGGAGGTATTTATAGGATAATGGGGCGTTCCCGCCCGTGTAAACGAGTATGGAGCTATCGCTCGCGTTAGGGTCTGTGGTTCGCCCTTATCGTGACACGCTACCTTGGCGGTAGGTGTATAGGTAGATATTGCCACGGTAGGATAATGGCCGGAGCGTTCTTCCTAACGCATGGTTTCCTCTAGGGGGGAGATAACTCCTTGAGCCATCCAAAAGGTCCGTGAGAGGAGCCGGTAGGGCATCGTTAGCCCTCATAGCGTTATCCTTCGGGGGAGGTATCAACCTTGTCCCTACCGCGGCGGTGTGAAACGGTGGCTGTGTCCTTTCCCACTGGGTGATAGACGAAAGTACCCTTTCTTTTAGGTGAATTGTTATCATAAGCCCAACTGAAAATGAGCCCGAGTGTTTACCAAGGGCTAACGTTCCTTCTCTTATGGAGAGTCCCTCTGAGTACCGGGGTGGTTCTATATCAGAAGTCGGTCCTGACGGTTTTTTGTCAGGATCTATAAATCAGAGGTTTCGCTGCACTAGTTTCTTCGCATTTTCACGTCCTTTCTTTTCATATTTCGCCATGGATGAACTGACTCGCAATTTTCTGATCTCTAAAACTCTGACCCTGAAAATTCTTACTGAGGGTGACATCGGCTTCCCGGAGAGGATGATCACCAAGACCTCCGAGGATGTCTTGGAGTTGCAGGGGGTGCTAACCCATATTCTGTCTAGACAGCTGGGAATAACTTTGGAGGATTCTAGTCCCCTAGAGAGTCTGGCGAAAATGGCCACTATCACTACTCACCTTGATGTGGTGGCCTCGATGCTGCAGCAGAGGAAAGATCTGCTGGCCTGCTGCCTAAAGGGCATGAGAGCCTGCTCTACCGAACTGACCTCCGTTGCTGACGCTTTAAGGGAGGATCCCGTTGTGCCAGGGGAAGATGATGCTGGGTCCAATATCTGACCACTGGCTTTGCTTCTTCTCGTTGTTTTTCCTTATGTTTCTTGTACATGTTTGAACGCTAAGGCCACCTGGCCATAAATAAATAACTGCCTCTGCTTTTTCTCAAGTCTCCTCCTTTTTCTTCTTGCTTGGTTACTTGCTACATTGGTCATGAGCCCAACTGAAAATGAGTCTTCCTCGGGACATTGTACTGCAGTGGTCGTGTTCCGGGAATTAGCAATGAATGATCTGTCTTGAATGTTACAGGGCCGTCTTTTCAGTGGCAGGTGGTTGGGCAGTTATTTGGTGCCCTTTGATTGGCGCGTTCGACGAGCAGATGTGCCTATGACGGATCGGATTCTGCAATTGCAGTTATTTTTCCCAAGCGTCTTAATTGATTTTTCAGGGATCTGCGCGAGGGTCGAAGTGTTTTCTCTTTTGCATTTTTGCTTTTGCAGGTCACATGGTAGATTTTTATTTCTTGAGTTCCATGGATCGCGACTCCTTGCCGACTCCCCCGACACTCACCAGACTCGGATCATCCCCCTCCTTCGCCACCATGGAGGCCTCCGGTCCGCCGAAAAGGTCGTAAGAGGCAGGGGAAACGAACTCCCAAGGCGCCCCTCGCGACTTTGGCTTCTTCTGGTTCTGCTATTCAAGAGGGCGACAAACGCTTTCCTTCCCTTGATTGTTCGTTGAATAATTCTTTCCCACCAATGCTGGTGCGGGGTTGGCAGATTCGAGTATCAAAGGAAAGTCAGGCCCGTCAGGATCCTGCCCAGGAAGGGAGGCAGACAAACCTGTCCCTAATGCTGACGGGAAGATGCCCTTTCTTGATGATGACGAGGTCTATCACCATGGCATTTACTAGCCTGATGAGGATTAGCCTCTTTGCGTTGTACCCGCCTGTGGGCGTTTTATGAATAAAATGACGCTTTCTGTCTTTTCATTTTTGTCGTTATTTTTGTTAGCCTGCTGGTCCTTGGTGATAGCTAACGTGAGCGGTTGTCCTGACTGAGGCAATCGCTTCGCGGTTACTCTGACTGAGTCAACACTGTCGCCCTATTGGGGAGTTACGCCGAATAAATTTCTTTTTTCAAATTTCTTTAATGCGCTTCCAGGTGGCCAACTTCTATTACACGCGTCTTCGCCCGATTGGTGCCTTAATTAATGCGGTGGCATTTTTATCCTTTAAGAAGGGCCATTCTCCATTTTTTCAAAACTTTTGCCCTCACTTCGAATTTTTTCCTTTTTTGTCTTCCTTCGTCTTCTTCTCCGAATACCTTTCCGGCCGCTCGCCACTGTCCGCCGATTTCTCTGCGATTCTTCTCCTTTACGGTATCAATTCGTCCCTTCTCAAATTTCCTTTTTTGTTGGTTTGCTATGGCTAGGAATAGACCTCGCCAGATTATCTCTAGGCCCATGGATCCAGAGGTCGCCCAATCACCGAGCATTTTTACATGCGACGTGGTTCTGAAAGCCGAATTGGAGGAACATGGTATTACCTTTCCTCCTAGGCATGAGCCTTCTATCCCTGGAAGTGATATGCGGCTTCATAATCCAGCTTGGGGCCACAGTAGGCTTCTTTACTTTAAGATGTTCCTTTATGGTTTCCGCTTTCCCGTTCATGAGTCGATACTCACTCTGCTGCAAAAGTATAGCCTTAATCCTGCCCAGATAACTCCTTCCTCCTGGTGCGCGGTTTATGCTTTTCTTCGCGCTTGCGAGTTGAAGAACATTTTTACCCCATCTATCAATTTGTTTCGCAAATTCTTTAGCATGATTTGCCACAATTGTTTAATCGAGATTACTCCTCGGTGGGATGATGCGCTCGTGCAGTCGTTTTGGCAACGTTTTCACGGCTTCAAGAAGGGTGTAGCTGATTGGAAGAGCAGCTTCTTTATTCTGGAGCTACCGTCCCGTTTGTGGCGTATCAATTTCAATCAGGAACTGATAGGCCCCGTTTGGACGAATCCTGCGATTTTGTCCAGAACTGAGTTGGACCAGGCTAACGCTTTGTTAGACGAGAATACCCACTACCACATTCATGCCTTTGCTCTGTTCAAGCCTCTGGAAGAGTACGTTATGGGTGAGCCTATTTCTTTCCACACTTTCTTTGCTTTGGTCATCGCATGCTTTGTTTGCTATAAGAAGCTAACGGTTGATTCCCAGGTGACACTAATACTCCTCTGAACGTAACGCCGCTTCAAACTTTACCGGCCTCGCCTCCGACCGAGGGCTCTAGTCGGGGCAGCGTTCCTCCTCTGAGGAAGAGAACTAAGACGGTTGCCCGGGGAGGGCGAAGGCCCGTTAGCTCTGCGCGAGTTTCTCGCTTTGTGGAAAATTGGCTACCGGAGCGTCGCAAGAGGACGGACTCCAGCCCAGTCGCAACGACGGTAATTACTAGCGATGATGAGGATACGGATGCTAAGTCAGACCTTTTCCATGCTTCTTCCCTTGCTGCTTCCCAGCGTCGGAAAAAACTTGGAGTGGCCACTAGCGGACAAGCTACTGGGACATCTCCTGCGGATGTGGCAACTGTTTCTACGCCTGCTGTTTCGTCTGAGGCAGGCGCCTCTCAGCCAACGGAAGCCGCTGAGGCGTTGGGAAAAACTTGTTCTACTGAGGGAGAGGCCCTACCGATGGAATGTCCTCCTCCCATATCTGACGCTCCCGATTCTCTAATTTCTCATTGTATTCCTGACGTAGTGGTCACGCATCCTGTTGCGAATTCGACTACTGAGCTACCGCCTAGGGTTACTCCACAGCTGTTTTTTACTCCTATCAAGAGTACTTTTTCCCAGGGCTCTTCTCCACCTCCATCGATCAATCTTGCCTATGGCGGTCCTGACGGGGTCCCGGCCTACCGTATGAATCCTGCAGGGTTTTGCTTCGATACCCTTCGCGCTATCAGGGTTCCCCAACCTTTTTCTCGAGATGAGTTTACTGCACCCTTGATAGGGAGATGCTGAGCTCCAAAAAAGAGAAAGAGGAATTCCTTCAACTCCCTCCCTCGGCACGCTTTCGCCGTGTTCTGAATGATTCTCTGGACTTCTTCCGCCATTTGAATTATCAATTCGAAGTTCACGATCGCGAGTCACATAATTTTTCCAGCGCATTGTGTGTTGCGAGGGTGCAGCTTGAAAAGGCGGTGGAGCACTGTAGGTTGCTGACGCGTCTCTGTGAATCGTCCCAAACAGAATTGAACAGAGAAAGGTCTATCGGGAAAGCTAAGATAGAGGTTCTGGAGGCAGAATTGGCGCTAGAAAAGAAGAAAAATCTCTTTCTCCGCGAAGAAATACTTGCCCGAGATGAGGAGTCTGCTAGGGCGCCATTAAAGGAAGAGTTATGGAGGAAGAGGGTTCTGGAGGCCTTCGTTTCTGGATTTGCGGCCCGTTTCAAAGGTAACCCTTCGGATCCGGCCCAGGTAGCTGATTACATATCTATCGTGATGGGTGAGATTAGCAAAGGTGACAGCGGTTCTTCTGGTCCCTCGGGGGAGGGAACCTAACGCTAGCGATGGTGCCTGGGTCTTTCCTTGTTTTTCTTGTTGTCGTCTCTTTTCTTTTGTTTTTTCTTGAAAACCATTCGAACATTATTTTCTTTGTAATAATGCTGACGCTTTGTATCCTTTGTCGTATTGTATGATTCATCGTGATATTACCGTTATTCCTTTCTTATCTTCTTTGTACCATCGCACCGTTTGGCAAGGCCAGCGCTGCTTTTTATGTTTTTTAGTCAATCCCCCAGTCCCTCATTTAATGCGACTTGAAGGGAAATGATGAAAGGAGACACGTGTCCTTCCACAGAGAGGCGTTTGGAGCAGGCGTCTCCTAGGGAGGTGCGAATGCAGAAGCGTTTCGTCCTTATTTCAAATTTGCACCTTCTGGCGCGTGCCTTACTTTATGACGCGCTACTTCGCCACGTGTCTGCTGCTGACTGGTCGTGTCCTTTCAGGGTTATATCTATTGTTTCTTCTACCCCCTTTTTCTTTTTCCATCTTTCCCTTATACGCTATTGCGTCTTTGGATAAATACTTTGCGCCGCTCTCTCTTTCTGGTTCGAGACTCCTCACGTTCTCTTCACGAAGGTACAAGGTACACGTCCTTTTTCTTTTCTCTTTATTTCTTCCTTGTTAGCCATGGCTATAACTAAGAAATCCTCTGAAGAGGGAGACCCTCAAAGGTCCTCCGGGGAAGAAGTAATTGATACTACTCCCACTTCTCTGTACACTCTGCCCTTAATTAACCGTAGACTTGCTTGGTTTTCTGCGCGATTTCCCAAGGAATATCCCGTGCATCCTGCTTCTGAGTCGCTTCGACTGAACAGCATTCTGCCCGGAAATAGTAGAATGCTGTATTCTAAGCTCTTCGATCATGGGTTTCGTCTCCCTCTTGACCCGCTCGTAAAATTGTTGTTGGCTGATTCTGATTTGGCTATGGCTCAGTTGAGTCCTAACGCGATTTGCGTTGTTAGTGCTTTTGCCGTACTGTGCCGTTTCAAGGGAATAGAATCTCCCACTTTAGCGTTGCTTCATGACATTTTCCAGTTGTATTCCCGTAAAGGGGTGATATCGATATCGCCTCGCTATGAAGATGGCTCTTTGAAGCCCTTTACCTGGAAGCTTATGGGCATTGAGTCTTCTATTAGTCACTGGAAAGAGGATTTTTTTATTGTTGATCTGCCTGAGCCGTTGTGGAGGGCTGGCTTCAATGAAACAATTAAAGATGGGGCTTGGGGTCATCAAAAACCCCTTTCTGACCCGGAGGATGGCTGGTTGAAGACGCTGCTTCAATTTGATTTTAGTATTGATGCCCGAAAAGTGGCCAACGGGTTGCCCGTGGAACGGTGCAAGAAGGGTGAGCGCTTGACCTTTTTCCTTTGCGTTGTCAAGAAGTACTAACGCTAACGTTTTGTAACTGTGCAGTGCCTCCGCCTGGTTGGGAGCCCGAGTATTTCCGGAGGAGAAGGAAACAGGAGGCGAAAACGAAGGCTGCCGCGGAAGCTAGGGCTGCGGCTAACGCCGAGGAAGGGGAGGCCACTGCTACCGCTAACGTTACGGGCACTCGGGTTGTAAGAAAGAAAAGGCCTAGGAAAGCACGCGCTGCCCAACCCGTTTCGTCCCAAACTGTTGTTTCTTCAGAGGCTACGGTTGATCCGATTCCTGTTGGAATTCCTCTTGTATCCTCAACCACTCAAGTCTGTATTTTTCTTCTTTTTAAAACTTTGTTTTTCTTTTTGCACGATTTCCTTACCACGTTCTGCGTTATTTAGGAAGTCGTTGCCGCTTCTGCCCCCTCCACCTCCCAGGGAGATATGGCTATCGCAGATGTCCTTCGTGAGCGTCAGAAGAAGGCTCGCCATGAGCTTCAGAATAGCCCTTCTTCCTCAGCCGCCAACCGTACTTCGAGTGTCCTTGGGGGTGAGGGTGCGTCTGCTGATCAATCTGAACATGTTGATTTTGGCGGTCAGCCCCATGTGCCTCCTGGTTCTCCAATTCATTCTGCTCATACCCCAACGGGCTATGATTCCGATGCCCTTAATCTTGAGATGCCTGGAGGAAATGAGGTCTCAATGCCTAACGTGGAAGGTTCCACCAGTCGGCCAGCTTCTCCTGCTGCGTTGTTCTTTGTTCCGATGCCTCATCCAACCATCGCGAGGGGTGGCCCCGCCCCTGCCTTAATGGCTGGTATCTCTCAGTACGAGCCTCCTCTCTTGCCAACTCACCACATCAGCTTACGCTCCTTTAGGGACAATATTCTGCAGTTTCCTGCCGACGCTGATAATGATACCGTGCTTTCCTCTACCGCTTATCTGGTGGCAGAGATTTTGTCCCTTCCGAGAGAGAGGGATGCCTTTGTGGCTCGGGGCGAGCAGGGGTGCATAAATTTCCTTCGCTCTCAGGCGCTTTCTATGCTTTGCCATCTTCACTATATGGATGAGGAGAATGCCAGAATTGTAGCTAACGGGCAAGGAGAGATAAACATGCTGCTGGAAGAGTGACAGCGTCTCAAAAATGCCCTCAATGCTGCCAACGAAGGTATGGAAGCTGCCCGGGGAGAGGCTACCGATGTTAAGCAAGAGATGGAGACCGCTAAGTTGGCTCTGGAAGAGGAAAAGCGACAGAGTGCCGATCTGGCCATACGCCTTTCTCAGGAGGAAAATAATCTGCGTCTGGAGAGGCAGAGAAACGCTGAGCTATCTGCCAATTTCTCCCTTAACGCTGAGAAGAGTCGTTGGTACTTGGAGCAGGGCGGGGGAATCATGTCGGAAGCTGTGATGCATCACTATGGGGTTGAGGGGCTTCGTATTGACGATCTCTCTGCGTATTTTGATAAGAGAGCCTCATCCGTTACTGATAGAGGTTTCTACCAGTGGAAGGCTGCTCAGCAAGGAGGGGTCAACGCGCCGCCCAATCCTTAGACTTCTTATTGTTTAGATGCTTTAAATTTTTGTGGCTGACATGCCCGTCCATATTTTGTACTTTAAACAATGTCGGCCTTGACTTGATTAATCCCCTCTTTTTTGGATAATCTGCTTTTCTTCATAATGCCGTTTGATCGCTTGTCCGCATAGGATGTTTGTCGTCCGGTTTCCATAGATATATAATATTCCCCCGTTTGCTTTTCATCAGCCGTATTCAAGTAGCTTTACCATTGTATCCTCCGATAACATTTCTGAGAGTAAGTCAGCGTTGTTTCCGCATCTGCTGCACTCATATTCATGCCGTCCCTTGTTGTCAAAGGGGGCTTTATATCTATCTCAACGTTGTTGTTGCAGTATGGACACCTCTTCATCCTCGCTTCACCGGGTATCAACCGCGCGGCTACTAGTTAGGATCTCTTTTGTTTCCTTTCGCCAAAGATTGGCTCCAACATCGCTTCACCGGGTATCAACCGCGCGGCTACTAGTTGGGATGCCCTTTGTTTCTTTTCGCCACAGATTGGCTCCAACATCGCTTCACCGGGTATCAACCGCGTGGCTACTAGTTGGGATGTCCTTTGTTTCTTTCCGCCACAGATTGGCTTTGGGGAGTGCCTCGTCTTAGTGAGCTGTCTGATCAGGACTAGCCATCACAAGGATAGGACTTTTCACCCCCAAGCGTTGTACCTCACGTCCGTGGAATCGTGCCTCGTCTCAATGGGCAGTCTATGTGAGCACGGTTACCACAAGGATAGGATTTTCACTTCCAGGACGGAGTTAGTCTCTCCTTGGGGCGTGCCTCTCCTTATGGGGTTACCACAAGAATAGGATTTCACTCCCAAGGATTCCGGGGCGTGCCTCATCTTAACGGGCCGTCTATGTGAGCACGGTTGCCGCAAGGATAGGATTTTCACTCTGGGAAGCCGTTTGGGGTCGTGCCTCATCTTAATGGGTCATCTATGTGAGCACGGTTACCACAAGGATAGGATTTTCACTCCCAAACGCCTTGTTATGCCAGGGCGTGCCTCGTCTTAGTGAGCTGTCTGATCAGGACCAGCCATCACAAGGATAGGATTTTCACTCCTGGCATTCTTCGCTACCTGCATATTACCAGTAGCAAACGCATAGTGAATATCTCAATATTCATTTATTAGAATAACTTTGATGTTACCCGATTAGCTCCTAGCGTGGTATAGCCTCAGCCGAGCGATGTTCCAAGAGTTCTGCAAGGGCGTTCCCTCGAGCATTTCCAGATGGTATGCTCATTTTCCCACAATGCGGGTGACACGATACGGTCCATCCCAGTTTGGACTGAGTTTTCCCATACGTTGTCCTGCCGCCCGCCTGTCTCTGAGCACTAAATCTCCGGTTTTGAGCAATCGCTCCCTCACTTGCCGGTTATGATATTGTGCCATTTTCCTTTTGTAGTGCAGGGTTTTCAGGAGGGTTTCCTCGTGTGTTTCTGGTAGAGTATCGAGGTTAGCTAGTAACTTTTCTTTGTTGTTTTCTTCTTTGAAATAAGTCACCTGAAGGCTCATCATGCCAATCTCGACTGGTGTGACAGCCTCGGTTCCGAATGCTAACGCGAACGGGGTCTCTCCCGTGCTGGCCTTGACAGTCATGCAGTAGGCCCATAGTACATATGGCAATTCGTCTGTCCATTTCTTCTTGGAACCTTCCAGGTTTCTTTTGATGCCACTGAGGATGCTGCGGTTGGTTACTTCCGCCTGACCATTGGTTTGGGGATGTGCCACAGAGGAGAATCTTTGCTCGATCTGGAACTCTGCACATCGATCCCTGAAGAACTGACTTGTGAATTATGTCCCATTGTCGCTAACCAGCACGCGTGGTACTCCAAATCGCATGATGACTTGGTGTTTGAAGAAACGCCAGATTTTTTCAGTGGTGATGGTAGCTAACGCCTCAGCTTCGGCCCACTTTGTGAAGTAGTCTACCGCTACGACCACAAATTTTAACTGAGATCTGGCCTTTGGAAACGGGCCCAGGATGTCAATCCCCCATTTTGCAAACGGGCACGGAGCAACTATTTCTAAAATTGGCACAGCCGGCTTTCGAGGAATCTTAGCATATTCCTGGCATTTCTGACAGGTTTTCACGAAGTTATGACAATCTCATCTAATGGTGGGCCAGTAAAATCCTGACCGGAAGAGTTGGGCTGCCAGAGTGGCGCTAGCGATGTGCATGCCACATATCCCTTCGTGAATTTCACGTAACACGTGTAAGCCTTCTTGTTCCGTTATGCATTTAGCGGCCGGATGGGAGAAACATCTCCGTATTAACTCTCCATTATAATATGTGCATCGTGCTGCCCGTTTTAGGACTTTCTTTCTCTCTGTATGGTCTCCCGGTAGTTTATCATGTTTTAGGTATTCTATCACTGGGATCCTCCAATCATTTTCCATTTCTTCCACACAGAGCGATGCCTGCTCTTCCATGAAAGAAGGTGTAGGCAGTGCTCCATAGCACACGTCACTGGGTATTGAAGCTTCCGGATTGGCTGCCATCTTGGCGAGGCTATCAGCCTCTTCATTATTTTCTCTAGGAATGTGCTCAAAGGTGACCAGAGTACCTTTTTCCTGTATGTCTGATAGCTCACGCTTCACTTTGGCCAAGTATTGGGGCATGATGGATTCTCTGGCTTGGGAGTTTCCCAGAACCTGATCCATTATTAGCTTGGAATCTCCTCGGATCTTTAAACGTGTTCTGCCTTCCCTCTCCACACCGGGAGTGGCTTTGATGGAGAAACTGTTTTCGATTCTGAGTCCTGCCAGCAGCGCTTCGTATTTAGCCGCATTGTTGGACAATGGCTGCAGGATTCTGATGGCGTATCGCATCTCTAGGCCGTTTGGTCCAACTAAGAAGACTCCTGCGCCTGCTAACTCTTGATTTTTTGCTCCATCTACGTGGATGACCCATGTATCTGCACATGTCTCCGGAGACAGTAGGCATGAACTTTCTGCTTCTTCCTCTAACAGATCTATTTTTGCGTCCTTTGTGAACGTGCACTCAGCTATGAAGTCAGCTAACGCTTGTGTTTTAACGACCGGTCTAGCTTTGTATTGCAACCCGTATTATTCGAGCTCGATAGCCCAAATTAGCATTCTTCCTGAAGATTCAGGTTTTCTGAAGATTCTTCTCAACGGCTGATCCATGAGTACCGTGACGGGGTGGGCTTGGAAATATCAATCCATCTTTCGCGTGGCTTGCACTAGAGCGAGTGCTATCTTCTCGATAGGAGCGTATCGCAGTTCGGCATCTTTCAATATGTGACTCACGAAGAATACAGGACGATGCACCTGCCCTTCACTTCGCACTAGGACGGCGCTGACTACCTCGTCAACTATTCCCAAATATAAATATAGTTCATCGCCGGGCTCGGGCCTCGTCAGCACTAAATCTGATGACAGGTAAGCTTTTAGCCCTGCAAACGCTTTCTCACATTCCTCTGTCCACCCGAAAGGAGCCTTGTTTCGGATGACTTTGAAGAAAGGCAAACATCTCTCGCCTTGCTTAGATATGAATCGTCCCAACACGATGATTCGCCCGGTTAACTTCTGTATCTCTGTGACAGTCCGCGGGGGTATCATATCCTGTATGGCTTTTATCTTTGAAGGGTTGGGTTGGATGCCCTTCCGACTGACCACATAGCCCAAGAATTTTCCCGTTTGGAATGCAAACATGCACTTCCGTGGGTTTAGCTTCATCTTGTGCTTTCTCATCACATTGAGAACTTCTTCCAAGTCAGCGAGGTGTTCTCTGAAACTCCGACTTTTGATCAAGATGTCATCCACGTAAGCCTCTACATTTCTCCCGATTTGATTTTCAAAAACTTTGTTTGCCATACGTTGAAATGTTGCTCCGGCATTCTTTAGCCCAAACGGCATTGCGGTATAGCAGTATGTAGCCCTAGGAGTGATGAAGGCAGTTTTTTCTTCGTCCTCTACGGCCATGGGGATTTGGTGATATCCGAAATTTGCATCTAGGGAGCTTAGATAAGCATATCCAGCGGTTTGATCGACTAATTGATCTATTCGCGGAAGGGGATAGCAGTCCTTGGGACATGCATTATTTAGGTCAGTGAAGTCGATGCACATGCGCCAGTCCCCGTTAGGCTTTGGAACCAACACAGGATTAGCTAGCCAGGTCGGGTATTGAACTTCTCGGATGAACCCCGCATCTGTGAGTTTTATCAACTCCTTTTCGATGGCCGCTATCTTTTCCGATGAAAAAGCACGTCCTTTTTGTTGAACGGGCTTGGCATCAGGACTAACGTTCAGCCGGTGTTCCGCAACTTCCCGAGAGATTCCGGGCATGTCTGCTGGCTTCCACGCAAATTCTCCCTTGCATTTCCTCAACAACCGGATTAATTGTGCGTTTTCTTCAAGGCTCAGTTTCTCACTGGCTAAGAGATTCTTTTCACTATCCTTACTGATAGGGATTGATGCCATCTGATCTAGTGGCTGAGTGCGCTTTTCTTCTTTATCATCGAACGGGTCGTCTGCCACGCAAACGTAGCGGTCGCAACTCCTTTGAGTCATAAGCAAGTAGCATTCGGCTGCCAGCTTCTGGTCCCCTTTGATTGAGACCACGCCATCCCACGAGGGATATTTCATCCGCAGGTGTTTTTGAGATATGGCCACTCCAAAACGATTAAGGAATGGTCGCCCCAAAATGACATTATACGGCAACGTTAGGTCTACGACTAGAAATAATAACTCTTCGGAGCGTTTGGATGTGTCTTCCCGGAAATACACCGGCAGGGATGTTATTCCGGCTACCGGAATCGGTACTCCGTCAATCCCAATAATTGGCCTCGTGCAGGGCAATAGATCAATGTCAGGTCATTTCATCAAGTTGTACGCTTCCAATAAAAATAGGTTCACAGCGCTCCCGTTATCGACAAGGGTCCTTCTTACCCCGTGACTTCCAATGACGGGCGTTACGACCATCGTGTCATTATGCGGGAAGACAATGCCTTTTTCGTCTTCCTCTGAGAAAGACAATATCATTCTGTCTAAGGCACTTATCGCCTCAATTTTCGTTTGCGCGTTCTCCCGTTTGCGCTTTTCCCCAAGGTTGGGCGTTTGTGGCATGATTTCCTCGCAATAGGGTGTTCCCCCAGCAATGATATTTATCATGGGCATCTGACCACTATCGATAGCGAGCGCTTCTCTATTTGGCCCGAGGGGAACTGCGTTAGCCCCTGTGGCGTGTGAAGGCGCTTGCCTCTGCTCAGTTGTCATTCCAGTTGGGTTGTTTCTGGCTTCTTCCCTTGCCTTTGTGGCAAATTCCCCAAGGTAGCCCTCTTTGACCAATCGCTCTATAGCCAGTTTTAGTTCTCTGCATACATCTGTCGAATGTCCCTTGACCTTTTGGAATTTGCAGTAGGCATTTTCTCTTCCTCCCATGATTACTCCTGGTTTCACGGGAGCTGGGTAACGGATGGGCAGATTCCTCTGTTGGACTATCGCTAAGATCTCCGCTCTTGGGAGTATGAGAGATGGGAGGTCAGGATCGTATATCCGGCCTTTTGGCGGCTCCGTTTGTTTCCGAGTGGGGGACCCTCCGGGTCTTCCTTTCGAGAAGTTGCCTCTCTGCCGGTTAGGGGTTTTGGTATTATGCTCTTTCCGCTGCCCGTGATCCTCAATGGGTCTAGCGTCAGGGGCATTGCTGTGCAGGACGTTAGGGGCCACATATGGGTCTGTCGGCATGCCTCGGATCCAATCTCTATTTTCCTCCTCTTCCATTCTCGCATAGTTATGCGCTTTCAGCCTCAACGCGTCCAGGGTCATTGGGGGGTCCACTGTTAGCGTGTCTTTCAATTTACTATATCGGCAGTTGCGTTTCAGGGCCTCAATCGCAAAATCGATAGTGACCCCCGGCGTTAGGGACATTTCAAGATCAAATCGACCTAAGAAGTCGTTCAACGATTCCTGTGGTTTTCGATGGATATCGAACAGTGCAGCTGCTGACTTTCTGATAGGAATAGCCGTGCTAAACCGACTTTTGAATTTTTCTTCCAATTAAGAAAAATAGTTGATAGACCCGGCGGGGAGTCCCTCAAACCATAGACGTGCCACTCCTGACAGTGTCATTACGAAGATCTGACATAATGCTGCATCACTGCGTTGAGAATTGCACGAAATCCTTCACCTTATTGAGGTGAGAAATAGGATCTTTCGTGCCATCATATGATTCTGCGGGGAGTTTCACATGTCGATGGACTCTGTGGTGCCTGACACGGTAACTGAACGGATGGCCAATGTTAGCGTCAGGGACCCCACGAGGCTGATGCGGGTGTGGAATTTCAGCGTCGTATCTGGGATTCTGAGGGTCATATTCCTGATGTCTCTTAGGAGATCGGTTGCGGCTCCTTGGAGTTCGAGCTCGTCGTCCTCTGCTGCTAGATCTCTCACTATATCTAGGAGATGGCTCTCTCACTATATTCCCTCGTCGATCATCCCAGTGCTCTCTATACTCGTCACGCTGGCGGGCTACTTCGGGGATAGAGATTCCTCCCCTGCATTATCCAGAATAGTCGGCAGGTCCACGTGTGAATGGTGGGACGTTTATGGGGGCCAAAGAGAAAGGCAAGGAGGACGGGGGTGCCCTAGATTGTTGGGGCGATAAGGGTCGTTCGTTGACAATGGACGGAGTGAAAATTACTTGGGAGGACACACCAGGTCTCGAGGCATGAGGAGTAAATCCAGCAGCCATCTCTGTCAGCTGATCTAGTTGAGCTTGGAGAGCTGCTATTGAGTTCGTGAAAGGGTTGTCCGCCTCTCCTATCATAGATCTCCCCACTTGGGGGGTGGGATGGCTGGTTCCTGCTATATGGGAGAAGGGAGAGCAAATCTGGAATGTAATTTCTTTCGAACTTGACCAGGAGGAAGATCTAACTCTCCTGCAGTGACGTCCTGCCCTAGGGTGAAGGTGTCAGAGGTAGCGAAGGGAACACAGGCGTCTGCGGGTGTTGTATGGGATGTTGGAAGTTCGGGACAGCGCCGGATCTGACTCTGAGGCCATAATCCTTCTAGCTTCGGGGAGGAGGAGCTTGGTTATTAAGGATGCTCACTTAATAGAACCAAAACTCTCAATGAAAGCACCAATTTGATAATAATTTGTCTTCTGCCGAAGGATGTATGGTGGAATGGCTTCTCTCAGATCAGTGCTCACGACGGTCCGCGGTACCTGCAATGCGCCAAAGGGGTCTCCGGCGGAAACACTCCGATGCTTAAGTCAGTATGTGTACTGAATTTGGCAGAGTTTGGGCCAGTAGAGTCTGCTTACCTGCCTCCTTTGTGGGGGAAGTATTTATAGGATAATGGGGCATTCCCGCCCGTGTAAACGAGTATGGAGCTATCGCTCGTGTTAGGGTCTATGGTTCGCCCTTATCGTGGCACGCTACCTTGGCGGTAGGTGTATAGGTAGATATTGCCACGGTAGGATAATGGCCGGAGCGTTCTTCCTGACGCATGGTTTCCTCTGGGGGGGAGATAACTCCTTGAGCCATCCAAAAGGTCTGTGAGAGGAGCCGGTAGGGCATCGTTAGCCCTCATAGCGCTAGCCTTCGGGGGAGGTATCAACCTTGTCCCTACCGCGGCGGTGTGAAACGGTAGCTGTGTCCTTTCCCACTGGGTGATAGACGAAAGTACCCTTTCTTTTAGGTGAATTGTTATCAGTATCCTCCTCGAGCGAATCTTGACTAAGCTTCAAGTGGATCTCCTTGGTCAAGTCGCCTTGTGATACGATCCCTGGTCACCCCAGGCTCGTAGGACATACCTTTGATCTAGTTCTAGGCTTGGATTTTAATTTGTGGAAGATAGACTCAACGAGATTGTTCGACCCTGTTAACAACCTATGTTAACTAACCCTAATGAATCAATGGAGGTTCTTAATTTGAGTCTTTAACCCTGAAATCAACATGTGAGAACCAACCTATAGTAAACGAACTAATGGAATGAACTTTCGGGTTTCACTTACTATCCTAATCGAGTGTTCGGACTCAATGAGGGACAAGGTTCACGCATGACAAATAGAACTATTCTCTGAAGATAACGTCTTAATATTTGGTTAAAAAGGTTCTGATTTACAATAAAGAGGGCAGCTCCTTTTAATAGGAAAACCCTAAATCCTACTAGTGTTAGACTTACATTACAAGTCCTACTTCTAATTAAGCTTCTAATTAATTAATTAATTAAACTAATTATAAATACATATAAAACTAATTTAATTAATTAAGATATGTCTTTGCACAGCTGGCATGGTCTCTGGCGCTTTCTGATGTTGGAGCGCTCTAAATCTAATTTTGACAAAAAATAGTAAATCCGTTGGCGTCATGACCCTAATGGCTTGGCGTCATGACGCCAAGCGCTGCCTCAATTTGCCCAAATTGCTTGATTGCTCCTCCATTCTAGTGGTTAGCATCATGACGCTAAGGTGTTGGCATCATATCACCAAGCGCTGCCTGAGATCGTATCACCTTGGTCTTCTCGGTCAAACATAATCTCCTCTCGAGCCATCTTCTCTTTTACTCAAGAGTTTCCTCTAACATTCTGCCCAAACCTTCCTAACACGTCCAGAAACATGTCACAAGGTTGCTTGCTTGATTTGCTCACGCCAAAACGCAAATGGCTCATGCCCATGCACTCAAATGCGCCTTGAGGCTCCTCCTGAGTGTTCTCCCAATCCACCCGTGCGTTTGGTCCCAAACTTGACTAACACTCTCCTAAGACTCCCCGAAGTCTTGTATTTACTTTAAAACCTGGATCAGAATCCATCAATTTGGCTCCATGCGTAGGCTGCGTTGATGCGTGAGGCGCGCGCTAATGTCCCACCTGATGCAAGCGCTGGTGTGCGATAGGAGCGTGCTGCTGTGCGATGGATGCACACTTTGTGCATGCGATGCACTCCCTCCTTGACCTAGGCTTAGATCCATCCGTGCGATCACCTTCATCTTCACTCTACGGTCACGAATTAACCTCACTAACCCCTTTGTAGCTTCCTTAGCTCGCTCCCTCCTGTGCCTTCGCTCAATGCTCGCTTGTGGTTCGGTATAGGTGCTCATTAACCTCACTAGGGTTTGTGATGAACCTAGAATCGCATCACCGCTCCCTCTCACCTCACCTTTTCCTGATTTTCCTCAATCAACACCTAGTCTACCTCTCTCTTCACTTAGCTAGAAACAGTTTAGTGTGGCAAGGTACCAAGTACATCTAGCATCTAGCCTTTCAATCCTTCTTTTCTGTCCAGCAAAAACCTAAAGAGATTCTACAAAAAAAGAAAAGAAGAAGAAGTACAACACAAAAACCCAAATGTACCCTACCCTAACTTGGATAACTAAAAAGTGACGAGAGTGAGTGACCAAACTGTCCCATTCCATCACCACCTGACCAAAACCTTTCACCTTCATCTCTTACCTTCTTTCTTACAAGTTCTCATTAGATTTGCTCCAGCCAAAAAGATTTTAGCTCGGACCCTAAACTCAAACCTCCAATCGAGTCCTATTGAGTCTTCTGTCTTGAGTCTTACCTTCTTTCGAATCTTTTCTCAATTCTATCCGATATTTTTCCCGAGTCTTGTATTTCTAAAATATTTCTCTTGTCTTGTTTTAATTCCTTGAGCACTGGCGAAGACAGTTGTGAACAAATGTTTAACTTGAACCACAAGGTTGATTGTGGTAAGGATTGCGCGGTGTGCAAGCAATTTGTGTAAGGATTTCTTGAGTCATTTGTGAGGCTATCTTTTATGAGTCACCAAGCATGAGTGTTAAAACACGTGAGGGAGTGATTATCTACTAACATTTAAGTGAGTATGCAGGTACCAGACAAACCATAACCGACGCAAGCGTAGTTGGCAACAATGATGCCAAGTCTGACGAATCCATTAGTTCGGCGCTAGCCAAAATGGATTCTTGAATGAAGTTCATGGAGCGCAATCAAGTTACGATGGAATGTAGACATGAGGAGATGTTGAGTATGTTGTGAATCCTTGTATAGAATCAAAACGCCCCCACCAGGGCCTCCACAAGTCCTACCCTTCTAAGCACCGTGGCTCCCAAGGCCCCCGCCGAGCCGGATATGGATCATATTACTTGCGAATCCATAGAGGAAGGTAAAATAGTGACGCTGATCTTGAAGAACATGATAGGGTAGCCGGCCGAGGCTTCCTAAATGTCCTCACCACGGGCCCCCGAAAGCAAGCCCCTCCTCCTAACCTTACCGTATTCGAGAACCAAATGCAAGTCATCCGGAACAAGTACGCCACAGGAAATAGAGGGCAGGACTCGCATGAGAGCCACACCATCAGGCTGCCACAGGGTTATGGCCCATACCAGAATGAAGACCCCATGACTAACGGTATGCTCTTAGTTCCCAACTGTGTGCCATTGGCCGTGGACCACATGCGGCCCAACCAAGAGGACTTTCCTGCGTCTAGCAACCAATCCATAATTTCTCACTACCATGCAAACACCACACCCTACCAATCACGTGAGTTCTACGAGAATTTCTATGAGGTAGCTAATAATGACTTTGATGAACTTGCGAGACAAAATCAAGGAAGGCAGCAACAAGGCCAAGCGCCATGGTTTAGCGAACACTTTGAGAGGCCGCAAGAGCCTAGGATTGATGACAACCTAAGTAGTATAAAGGTCCAAATTCCTACCTTTGAGGGCACCACTGATCCTTCGGAGTACCTTAAATGGGGAGGAAAAATTCAACGCATCCTCAATTGTCATCAATAATCAAAGGGTAAAGAGATTAAACTAGCGACCATGGAGTTTGATGGCTATGTCGTTAGATGATGGGAGAAGCTGTGTAAGAAAAGAGGAGCGGTACATGGCATTCATACTTAGGAAGAAATGAAGTGGGTTATGAGAGTAAGATTTGTGCCCGCTGATGTGTTGTCGAGGCACATACAAATATATTAATAAAAACCTACTATCAAATGCACAATAAATTGTATATAGCGGCAGCAGGGTCGAACACAGGGACTAATGGTAGACGCTGACTTTCGTGTGTGACTAGGGCAAACAGACCAAAACAGTAACAAATGGGGGGGGTTTTGAGAGTGTTGATTAATCTAATATAAACTAAGAAAGTAATAACAAACAGTAATAAATCAAGTAAGAAATCAATAGAGAGAGTCCTCGGTAGAAATCTATCTCCGGTTGCATTTATGGTCGGCCGGTCATTGGTGCAAGGATCTTCTACCCCTAGCTGGTAGACGCGCTATAGGGACCAGGTACGCTTAGGTCCCCTACTTACCTTTGTAATAGAAGCTACCCCAAGGTACGCTTATGGGATAGCCTTGACAATCCGTCGTCCTCCAAGGTACGGTTATGGAGACAATACTCGGATGCCCATGAAGAGGAGGTAAGACACGTCTAGGGCGAGACACTCAGTACGCTCGAGGCACTACTCTAATTACTCGTTTAACCCAGCTGAATGAGACCAGGAAGATTACTTCCAAACTGGTTGTCTACTTTACCCTGCAGCTTCGCGTTAGTTATAACAACAGCGATGACTTTAATCGGCTAGGTCTAGCAGCTAGTTGGCCAAACTAGAAACAACCCTAGTGGATTTGACAATAATTCGTTAAACAAATAAATACAAACCACTGGTATATTAATATCAATTCGACCTCATGGCTTTCCTAAGCAACCTTCGATGATTCCTACAAAGAACAAGATATTTAGCTACTCATAAAAAGTAAAACAAATAAATAAAAAGAAGAAAATATGAAATAATATTAAGTGTTACCAGCCGGAGCAAAGCTCCGGCTTATTACAAAGCTGCTGGAAAAAATTTGGGAGAAGAGAGAGGTGGAAGAAGAAGAAGAGAGAGCCTTCTAAAACCCTAATTATTTTAATATATATATTAAATAAAATAGAAGTCCTAAGTCTAATAGAACTAGGTTTTACTTAATTATGCCTCTACTGAGCTGGAAACACGGAGGGGAAGTCGGAGAAAAAGTCAGATTTATTAAATTTCCTTTTCCGCACTTTCCATTTTCTGCAGCTGACCAGCGAGTGATGAGCAGCTAGGCCTAGACGCTGTAAACACTCCAAAATCCGGTGAATAATGCATCTTTCTTGAATTTCCTCTCCTAAAGCCTGAATCTGCAATAAGTAAGGAAATAGAGACTAATCAGTAGCATCAAGATCCAAAAAGGGCTAGGAAAGGAAGAGAAAATGTGGACAAAATACATCATATCAAACATCCCCACACTATCCCAATGCTCGCCCTGGAGCATTACACTTAAAAACTTCAGCTCGTTAGGAACACACAGTCTCAATCCAAAACACACAGAATAACTTATCGCCGCCACATACGCCTCGACCGAGCAATACGCCACCCTCCTTCCTAGATGAACTCTGCACTACTCTTAAGGAATAACGAAACCAGAAGAGTAGCTTTCCTACATCAGCCTACTGCAAGCAATCCTCACAAGATATAGTGTTTATCACTCGCGCTCAGAAACAGAGTTAGGTGTTTACACTCATCAATGCGAATGATAATGCACAAAACCAGATTTGCAATAACGACCCAAGTACGGAGAACACATGCATGGGTAATCATACGATCATAGAAACTTTGCAAGGGTAAACCAAGAGAATATGTTGGAGAAGAGGGTTCAAAAGAGAGAGAAGGAAGGATAGAGTTTTTCTTAGCTGGAAAAAGGCAAAATGGTGAGAGGGCCTCCTGGTGGCAGTGGCAAGGGCAAGACAGATAGTGTTGATGGAGAGTGGGGGTATTCTCTTCTTCAGAAAGCGCCATTGGTCTTCTGATCTTTGTAGTGCTTTGCTCCAATCCTGATTTGTACTCCTCTTTGTTCAACACTAAATTATTTCTCCTTTTTTTCTTTTTCTTTTTTTTTTTGGAAAGAAGAAAGAACAAAACGGAACGGATACATTTATTTAGGACCTTTGAACTAGAGCAGCAAAATTTCCTCGGGCGTCTGATCTTTAGTAAATGATTGATGTCAACGTCTCGGCCTAGCAGTTGATTTCCATGTTGCTTGTTTTGGAATACTTGATTTGAGTATCTAGGCTGAGCCGTTCGGAATCCCCACACTAGAGCTTCTGTTTCTCTTTTTGTGTTCTGTAATTGCTTGTCATACTACTGCTTTCAGCATCTCGATCTAGCAGTTCAAAATATAGGACTATTCTCTGCATCTGCTTCTGTTTTCAGGTTCTTGGTCTGCTTTCTGCTTCTTGGTCTAGCAGTTCGATACCCCCACGTCAAAGATGTTGTTTCTCTCTGCCCCACCTTACCACTACCGGAGGACATCTCTCACCTGCTAAGAAAGGAAAGGAATGTCTCAAGTAGTCAGAAGGGTGGTAAAATAAAGGGTTGAGCAGCAAGGGCGAGGAGATAAAAACCAAGAAAAAAGATAACAAAGAAAATGCAAAGTTCCTAATCACATCATCGCTTTCCCACGTCTAATCATACCTATACCCAGAGGTCTCATGCAAAGTCAGCCAGCACACAACCATGCATCCACTCAAAAGAAAATCGGCGTGAAAGCTCAAAAACTCACAGGGCAAAGTACATTGATTGCAAGCAGCTAGGGCAAGACATTGTAAGAGTTAACATGCAGTATGGTGTGCAAATGGTTTTGGTGCAGTGGGTGAAGTTTCCCGTGTATAGTGGGTCTAATCTGTGCATTCCATCAAAGGTGATTTTCAAAACAGGGGTAGTGCAAGCTTAGCAAAAGGTAATTTCCAAAAAACCAAAGTTCACAAAATCCTAAAAATCAAAAAAATTACCCAAAACAAAACAAACACATAAGTGTCCCTCCTCACACTTAAGCAACGCATTGTCCTCAATGCGAAGAGGGAACTCAGACAAGGGCATATGAAAAGAAAATAATAATAAGGATAAAATAGAGAGAAAAGAGGGAAGAAACGTGGGTTGCCTCCCACGGAGCACCTCAGTTAACATCTAGGGCAAGACGCAGGCTGTTCGTATCATTCTGGATCCGGGGGCTCCGCCATGAGGGGTTGGAAACCCTCGTGGAACAACTCCAATCTGTGGTCATGTACGTGAAAAATGAGGCCCGTGTCCATACTCCGAATAGCAACTATACCAGGATCATACACCTGCGTGACAAGGTAAGGGCCGGTCCACCGAGACTGTAATTTTCTGGAAAAGAGCCTAAGACAAGAATTGTAAAGTAAAACTTTCTGTCCAGTATCAAAGGTCTTAGGAGAGAGCAACTTATCGTGATGAGTTACTGTCTCGGCAGTGTCTTTGGTAGACTGCTGAGTTGGTGTTGTGAGCGTCATGCCCTTTCTGGTTGCGGCAGTGGCGGCAGTAATGAGGGCAGGAGCCATTACATCTTCGGGATTGGTCTTAGTGATGGCCGGAGTCACTTCCATGGCTATGGGGACAGCAGGAGTGGGTGTGAAGGCTAGTGGAGCTAGTTGAGGAGTGCAAAGGACTGGGGTAAGCTCCTTGACGTCGACGGTCATCCATCCAAGGGCCTCGCGGTATCCTTTGAGTGTGGACACCAGTTCGTGTTCTACAACAGGATCGAGCTCGCTAGAGATGATCACCGGGAGTGTGTCATGCTTGCCAAGATAGACGCACTTGAGGTGCGAGGGCAAGCTGTTCAACTCCGACTTTGAGTCCTGTAAAAGAGAGGGGCGTTTAATGTGATCAGCGGGAAGAGGAGAAATAACATGAGGAGAAGAGATAACAGAATGCTCTTCCAAAGCAGCAACGACTTCAGGCAATTCAGGTGGGGTCGCAAGCGTCAAGGCTAAGACGTCCAGTGCTTCAGGCGGGATACTCCTGTCTAAGGCAAGCTGCAGAGAATCATCAGTAGTAAGTTCAGAAATATTAGTAACAACAGGGGCAACAATATCAACAAAATTTATGCTAGAAAAATCGGTGGGGTGTCTCACATTGTCAGGCATATGGAACTTGATAGTTTCACCGTCAAATTTAATAGTAATGGAGGCGTCGTGGACATCAATCTTTGCTCTTGCGGTCCAGAGAAAGGGTCGTCCGAGCAGCATATCGGAGGCCTTGGCAGAATGGCCATCCTCCATGTCAATCACGTAGAAGTCGGCTGGGTAGATGAAATCTCCAACTTGGACCAAGACATCTTCAATAACCCCCTCTAGTTGGATGACAGATCTGTTAGCTAATTGTATAGTAACCTGGGTGTTCTTAAGGGGTCCAAGGCCTAGACTGTTGTACATCGTCAAGGGCAAGACGTTGATACCTGCACCAGAATCACACATAGCTCTACCAATGTCAGTAGTACTGATTTTACATGGGAGGGAGAACATACCTTTGTCCTTGCACTTGGGTGGTAGCTTCCGTTGGATTGCTGCCGAGACGTTTGCACTTACACTAATCTTTTTCACACCTATCATGTTATATTTGTTAGCGCACCAATGTTTCAAAAATTTAGCATAACGAGGAATATTTTTAATAGCCTGCAAAAGGGGAATGTTAACTTGAACTTTACTGAACATATCAAAAATTTCCTTCTCTTCCTTATCCTTTTTCGTTTTGACTAACATGTGGGGAAAAGGAGGTTCTAGAACCTTAATGATGAAGTCTTCAGAGAATTCAGATTTCTCATCAATCTTGATGGGTGTACCTGGTTTCCTAGAAGTGTAGATCCACTTTTCTTTCTTGGCAGTCACTTCAACGTCCTTCGGTGCAAGCTCAGGATCTAGTAGTTCAGCTTCTTGGGTAAGCTATTCGCGGGAGGGTATTTGTGTACCGCTGCGAAGCGTCATGGCACAGACAACATATTGTGGGTTGAGTTCTAGTTGAGGTGGCAGGCATCCTTGGTTTTGTATCTCTTTTATCTCTGCAGTCAAAACACTCAACTATTTTTGCATATCAAGAATAATATTTATTACCTCACCGGACAGTGGTGCCGGAGGCGCTGGTTCTTGAGGAACTTGATGGTGAAAGTGTTGAAGGTTGAGCGGTGACTGCCTAGGGTACTGCTCCTGGTCTGGGTACTAGTACTGCTGCGATGACTCACTAGGCCAAGACGGTTGTGGATTATTGTACCAACTTTGGTTAGGATGGTACCAACTCTGGTCATAGTTGTTGGTATAAGGATCAAACTGCCATGGAGCTCCGTTGTACTTACCAACCGTATTAACTTGGAATTCATTCAGATGGTTAGAAAAGTTGTGAAATCTGTGCGTCTCGCCCTGGACAGGTTGTCTTGCGGCTAAAACCTGAATCATACTAGTGATGGTGGCGAGCCGTTTTTCCATAGAAGCAGCACAAATGGCTTTGGCGTTGGCCATGTTGGGGAATTTGATGTTTTCAGCATCTAGGTCTTGACGCAAAAGCGAGTTGGAATTGTAGGATCTGGTCTAGATGTCCTGTTCACACAAACAAAAGAAAGAAATCAGTACCGTTAGTCCCCGACAACGGCGCCATTTTGATGTGTTGTCGAGGCACATACAAATATAATAATAAAAACCTGCTATCAAATGCACAATAAATTGTATATAGCGGCAGCAGGGTCGAACACAGGGACTAAGGGTAGACGCTGACTTTCGTGTGTGACTAGGGCAAATAGACCGAAACAGTAACAAATGGGGAGGTTTTGAGAGTGTTGATTAATCTAATATAAAGTAAGAAAGTAATAACAAATAGTAATAAATCAAGTAAGAAATCAATAGAGAGAGTCCTCGGTAGAAATCTATCTCCGGTTGCATTTATGGTCGGCCGGTCATTGGTGCAAGGATCTTCTACCCCTAGTTGGTAGACGCGCTATAGGGACCAGGTACGCTTAGGTCCCCTGCTTACCTTCGTAATAGAAGCTACCCCAAGGTACGCTTATGGGATAACCTTGACAATCTGCCGTCCTCCAAGGTACAGTTATGGAGACAATACTCGGATGCCCATGAAGAGGAGGTAAGACACGTCTAGGGCGAGACACTCAGTACGCTCGAGGCACTACCCTAATTACTCGTTTAACCTAGCTGAATGAGACCAGGAAGCCGATTACTTCCAAACTGGTTGTCTACTTTACCCTGCAGCTTCGTGTTAGTTATAACAATAGAGATGACTTTAATCGGCTAGGTCTAGCAGCTAGTTGGCCAGACTAGAAACAACCCTAGTGGATTTGACAATAATTCGTTAAACAAATAAATACAAACCAGTGGTATATTAATATCAATTCAACGTCATGGCTTTCCTAAGCAACCTTCGATGATTCCTACGAAGAACAAGATATTTAGCTACTCATAAAAAGTAAAACAAATAAATAAAAAGAAGAAAATACAAAATAATATTAAGCGTTACCGGCCGGAGGAAAGCTCCGGTTTATTACAAAGCTGTTGGAAAAAGTCTAGGAGAAGAGAGAGGCGGAAGAAGAAGAAGAGAGAAAAAGAGGCGGAAGAGAGAGCCTTCTAAAACCCTAATTATTTTAATATATATATTAAATAAAATAGAAGTCCTAAGTCTAATAGAACTAGGGTTTTCTTAAGTATGCCTCTGCTGAGCTGGAAACACAGAGGGGAAGTCGGAGAAAAAGTCAGATTTATTAAATTTCCTTTTCCGCACTTTCCATTTTCTGCAGTTGGCCAGCGAGTGATGAGTAGCTAGGCCTAGACGCTGTAAACACTCCAAAATCCGGTGAATAATGCATCTTTCTGGAATTTCCTCTCCTAAAGCCTGAATCTGCAATAAGTAAGGAAATAGAGACTAATCAGTAGCATCAAGATCCAAAAAGGGCTAGGAAAAGAAGAGAAAATGTGGACAAAATACATCATATCACCCTCGCACTAGACTTGCAAAACAAGTTGCAAGGCCTCAAGCAAGGCACCAAGTCCATGGGTGAGTACTTCAATGACCTAGAGGAACTTCTTAGTAAGACCGAGATAGATGAGGGTAAAGAAATCACAATGGCACCGTTCCTCAATGGTGTCAATGAAAATATTAGGTGTAAGCTTGAGTTAAAAGAATTTGATCATTTACAACCTATGCTTCACTATGCCCTAAAGGTGGAAGTGCACAAGGCCACAAAGAAGAAGACTTATCCAAGCCAAAATACATCACAACCCTATTATTTAGCCACTAAGACACCATGGAAGCCTTACCCAAAATCCCAACATTCTCCAAGGGACCCTAAACACTTTCCACCCTCCAAAACTAGGAGCAAAGACACACACACCTTACACTAAGAGTGTTAGGAATTACCTGAGTAGGAGACTGAAAGATAACCTAGATTGAGAAAGATAAATGACAATAGACAAGACAAGGGATTAACGTGGTATCGGTCTAGCCGCACTCCACAAACCGCACAAATATTATTAGTCTTAATATTCGTTAGTTTTACAATTACAAGAGAGTCTATTTATAGGGAAAGGGCCGACCTTCATTCCCTATGTTAGCGATGTGGTATATCAGACTCCACATACCCAACAATCTCCCACTTGGAGACTGATCACAGGTCCACTCTCACTCATGTAATTCTAGTAAAACCCAAACAGCATTAAGCAACTCTATATGTGCTGAGCCTTCTTCAACAGTCAGTTCTGAAGGCAAGTTGAAGTTATGCAAAACTTCAACTTCTCTTTAGTAACCACCTTGGTCAGCATATCTGCTAGATTCCTTGAACCAAGGATTTTCTTCAAGGACAAAGTACCATTACTAATCAACTCTCTGATAAAGTGATATCTCAACTGGATATGTTTTGTCCTAGCATGAAACACAGGATTCTTCGCAAGATGAATGACACTATGACTGTCTCTGTACAGAGCATTGTCTTCCTGTTTCTTGCCCAACTCCTCAAGAAAATTCTTCAACCAAATCATTTCCTTGCTGGCTTCTGAAATAGCCATGTACTCTGCTTCCGTGGTTGAAAGAGCAACACTCTTTTGAAGTCGAGACATCCAACTAACTGTTGTGCCACCCAAAGTGAAAGTATATCCCGTAGTACTCTTTCTTGTATCCTCACAACCACCCAAATCTGCATCAGTGAATCCTTCCAAGATTACATCTTTCCTGCGGAAACATAATGCAACCTTAGAGGTACCTTTCAAGTAACATAGCAGCCACTTAACCGCCTCCCAATGCTCTCTCCCAGGATTAGACATGAATCTGCTAACAACTCCCACTGCATGAGCAATGTCTGGTCTCGTGCATACCATAGCATACATCAAACTACCAACTGCAGATGCATATGGAACATTAGCCATTTCTTCCTTGTCTTCATCCGTTTGAGGTGACTGCTTCTTTGTGAGATTGAAGTGGGCTCCTAAGGGCGTACTTCCGATCTTCGCATCTTGGAGGTTAAACTTATTTAACACCTTCCCAATGTACTTCTCTTGTGACAATTTCAGAGTACCTTCACTTCTATCTCTAATGATGCTCATACCAAGTATCTGCTTTGAGGGACCCAAATCCTTCATCTCAAAATCTAGAGACATCTGTCTCTTCAACTTGTTGATTTCTCTCATGTTAGATCCTGCGATTAACATGTCATCAACATACAACAACAATATAATATAAGATGAATCAAATTGCTTAACATAGCAACAATGATCCATAGTACACCTCGTGTACTTACTCCTCATCATAAAGCTGTCAAACTTCAAGTACCACTGCCTTGGTGCTTGCTTCAAACCATACAAGCTCTTTTTCAACTTGCAAACCATGTCCTCTTTCCCAGCTACCGGGAACCCCTCTGGCTGTGTCATATAAATGTCCTCCTCAACATCACCATGTAAGAACGCGGTCTTCACATCTAGTTGCTCTAGATGTAACTCCTCTCCAGCCACGATACCCAAAACAAGTCTGATAGTAGTCATCTTGACAACCGGAGAAAAAATCTCATTTTAGTCAATGCCCTTTTTCTGCTGAAAACCTTTCACCACTAACCTTGCCTTGTATCTCTTGCTGCCATCAAGTTCTTCTTTAATCTTGAACACCCATTTATTCTGCAAAGCCTTCTTTCCTGCTGGTAACTTAGTCAATGACCAAGTCTCATTCTTCTCAAGTGAACTCATCTCCTCGTTCATGGCTAGCTCCCACTAAACTGACTCATCCATCTGCATTGCCTCTGAATAACTCCCAGGTTCACCATCCTCAGTCAAAAGCAAGTAATAAGCTGAAGGAGAGTATCTTTGTGGCGGTCGCGAAACTCTATTTGATCTTCTTACTGCAACATCTGGGGCAACTGGGACAGCCTCCTCAACATCTCTGTTTACCAAACTCCCACTGTCCCCTACAAGAACATCCTCTATAATGTCTTCCAACACAATCTGCTCTTTTACTGCTTGTTTCTTTGTCATTTCAGAATCTGCTGTAAGCTTATCCTCGACTTGCATCTTCCAAAATCCAAAGTCTGTCCCATCAAACTTGTCGATCTTTATCTTCCCATCGCCTGCCATCGCTCCTACTCACTAACCTTGCTCCGCTACCAGTTGTTAGGAATTACCTCAGTAGGAGACTGAAAGATAACCTAGATTGAGAAAGATAAACGACAATAGACAAGACAAGGGATTAACGTGGTATCGGTCTAGCCGCACTCCACAAACCGCACAAATATTATTAGTCTTAATATTAGTTAGTTTTACAATTACAAGAGAGTCTATTTATAGGGAAAGGGCCGACCTCCATTCCCTATGTTAGCGATGTGGTATATCAGACTCCACATACCCAACAAAGAGCAACCCCTCTAACCCTCCACAAAATAAGCCCATAACCCTACTACCAACCCGACCCAAACAAGGAGATTCTCATTTAACATTGAATATTTTAAGTTACGGAAGTGGCAACATCTCTTCCAAATGTCCCAACCGGCGAGTAATTGTCATCTGAGAGGGCAACTATGAAACCGAGAGTGAAGATGAGATGAATGATGATGAGGATATAGAGGAGGATGAAGGAGCCGAGAGTAGTGAGGAAGAAGTAGTTCTAGCCGCGACCATGACACTAGTTGTGAGGTAGAGCATGAGTGCTCAAGGCAAAGAGGAGGTTGCATGTGAAGAGCAAAGAGAAAATCTCTTCCACTCTCTGTGTGAGATCAAAGGTGAGGTGCCTTCACTTATTGCAGATAATAAAAGTGTGGTAGATACGGCGAGCCATCTCTTAGTGCACAAACTTAGTTTGCCTACATTACCGAACCCAAGCCTTATTCCTTACATTGGTTTAATAACAGTGGTGAAGTGAAGGTATAAGAGCAAGTTCTTGTTGCTTTCAAGTTAAGTGGCTATGAAGATGAGAGATTGTTTGATGTGGTTCCCATGGATGCAAGTCACCTTATTATCGTCCGCCCATGGTAGTTTGATAGGTGGGTAATACATAAGCCCTTAGCGGCATGCCGCTAGTCACTGCCTCCTTTGGAGCTGATTTTTATCATCTTGAGAATTTCATGCCAAAGCTAACGGCATGCCACTAAGCCCTTAGCGGCATGCCCCTAGTCACTGCCTCTCTTGGAAAAAAATGATAATTTTTGGGTAATTCATGCCGAAGCTAACGACATGCCGCTAAGCGGCATACCGCTAGTCACTGCCTAGAAGTGCAAACATGGACATTTTGAGGGCTTTTGAGCTTATTTGGTGTAATAGTATAAATAGCTACTTCTCTTCTTATTTTAGATAGTTTATGTTGAGTGTTTATTACTGAGTTAGAGAATACTCCACCCTTTAAACACCATAGACTCAACTTGTATGATTTTAGGCTTGAGAGCTTTTTTAATCTTTGCAAGTAAAACCATTAAGCTTTCAATTCTTGTGTGAGTGTTCATGTAGCTGAATTTGTGTAAGATTCTAGACTTTTACCTGTGTAAGTTAATTGCAAGTTTTAATTCAAGTGTTCATTGTTGTTTAAATCTATTTCACCTCAAGCATCTATCCATCCTTCTCGTGTTTATTTTCCTAATTAACTATGCTTCATTGTACTCTCTTTTTTGCTGCAATTTTCTACGCTCTTTCCATCAAATCCTTGTTAGTTTTTGTTGTATATTTGAGGGAACAACTCGAGCTAGATTCTTACTCCAAACTCAAATGTTTCAGCTCCTTAAAAGAAGCTTGAACCATAACAAGTGGTAGCGGAGCTTAGCTGCCTTGAGTTGTTCTTGGTGTTCATCTGAAACAGTTTCTTTGGATTTTTCAACTGAATTTTTCTTCTCTTTCTTGGTTGAAATTTGTTGTGCATAATTTTTCAAGTGCATAATTTTTCACAATTGTTTTTTGAATTATAGGATCAAAATCCAAAAATTACAGTCAAGAACATTCAAAGTTGTTCTTAAGTGTTCTTGAGCTGGCAATTGAAAAACCTTCAGTTTGATCTAAATTTTCATTTCCCTAGACAAGCTCAGTGTTTCTGTCTTATTTTAATCCATTTCAAACTAAATAAAGTCAGCTTTCCTTACCTACCACTCTGCTTTGCCCCAAACTTACCTCATTGGTGCTAAGCCTAAGAGAAGACTTCAAAAGACACCTGCTGGATTTCCATTTTTGTACAAGGAATAGAACTTTCCATTAAATGCCCAACTGAGCCTCACATGTCTAAGACACCACAAAAAGCCAGCAGAAAATATCCCAAGTCCTAAGCTACAAACCCTAAACAGCAAAATAATAAAGTGCAAACAAGTCCCTACCCGAAATTATTCAAAACAGTAGGGATCAAAAGGCAAAGTGCAAACAGGAGCTTAGATACACCCTTTTTATCTACACAAGAGCAACCAAAACATCCCATGAAAGCTCTCTCATCGAGCGTTAGTCATGGTTAGGGTCGGCATAAATCAAAGGTGCAGATAAAATTAAATTCTACCATAATATAGTTTCAAGCGAGCGATATTCCAAGAGTTGGATAGGGGTGTACCATCGAGTGTCTCCAGACGATAGGCTCCTTTCCTGACAACGTGGGTGACACGATATGGTCCTTCCCAGTTCGGACTGAGTTTCCCCATTCGTTGTCCTGCCGCTCGCTTGTCTCTGAGCACCAGGTCACCAGCTTTCAGCAATCGCTCTTTAATGCGCCTGTTATGATATCGGGCCATCTTTCGTTTATAATGTTGTGTTTTCAGAAGGATTTCTTCTCGGACTTCTGGTAACGCATCCAGGTTAGCTCGTAACCTTTCCTCATTTAGTTCCTCACGAAAGTGGGCTACCCGTAGGCTCATGGTTCCAATTTCTACTGGTGTGACGGCTTCGGTCCCGAAGGCCAACGCGAAGGGCGTCTCCCCGGTACTAGTCTTAACGGTCATGCGGTATGCCCACATCACGTATGGTAGCTCATCGGCCCATTTCTTTTTAGACCCTTCTAGATTTTTCTTAATACCGCTGAGGATGCTCCGATTGGTCACTTCCGCTTGCCCATTAGTTTGCGGGTGAGCTACGGAGGAAAAACGTTGCTCGATTCCGAATTCTGAGCATTGGTCTTGAAAGAATTGGCTGGTGAACTGCGTCCCATTGTCGCTGACGAGGACACGGGGTACGCCAAATCTCATGATAACTTGATGTTTAAAGAAACGCCAAGTTTTTTCTGCCGCGATTGTGGCGACCGCTTCAGCCTCTGCCCACTTAGTGAAATAGTCTACCGCCACTATCACAAATTTTAGTTGGGACCTTGCCTTTGGGAATGGACCTAGGATATCGATCCCCCATTTGGCAAAAGGACAAGGGGCGATAATTTCAGATATTTCGGTGGCAGGTCGCCGAGGAATTTTAGCAAACTCCTGGCACTTAGGGCAAGCTTGCACATAATTGTGGCAATCTCTTCGAATGGTGGCCAATAGAATCCGGACCGGAAGACTTGTGCCGCCAGGGTATCGCCTGACACGTGCATACCACACACTCCTTCATGGATTTCGCGCAAGGTGTGAAGACCCTCTTGCCCAGTTATACACTTGGCGGCAGGGTGAGAGAAACATCTCCGAACTAAATCCCCGTCATAGTACGTACAGCGGGCTGCCTGTTTCAGTACTTTCTTCTTTTCAACGGTATCCTCAGGCAGTTCCTCGTGTTTCAAGTATTTGATTATGGGAATTCGCCAGTCGCTATCACGTTCCTCCACACATAAAGATGCTTGCTCCTCCATGAAGGATGGTACCGATAGCTCACGATAATATATGTCCTTGGGTATGAACGCTTCCATGAAGGATGCGGCCAAGACCTGGTCCATTATTAACTTGGAATCACCACAGATTTTTAGACGCAGGTCTCCTGTTCTTCCAGTATCATGCCTTCCTTTAGAAGAAAGCTCCTTTCCAATTCTAAGCCCGGCTAGCAACGCCTCATACTCTGCCGCGTTATTAGATAACGGTTGTAGGATTCGGATGGCGTATCGTATTTGCATATCATGCGGCCCATTTATAAAGATTCCAGCTCCAGCCAGCTCTTGGTTTTTAGCCCCATCTACATGGACGATCCAGAGATCCGTATAGGTTTCCGGGAATGGGAGATCCATATCGCCCCATTCCGCTTCAGGTACGCCTTCTAAAGGATCCTCTGTAAAGGTGCATTCCGCTATGAAATCAGCCAGGATCTGAGCCTTTACAGACGGTCTAGACTGATACCTCAATCCATACTGTTCCAATTCGAGTGCCCAGATCAACATCCTTCCGAAAAATTCCGGCTTTCAAAAGATCCTTTTTAAAGGCTGGTCTGTGAGTACAATGACGGAATAAGACTGAAAGTATCGGTTCATTTTGCGGGTGGCTTGTATATGAGCGAACGCTATCTTTTCGATTCGGGCGTACCGCAATTCCGCATCTTTAAGAACGTGGCTCACAAAATAGACTGGGCGATGAGAGTGGTTGTCGTCGCGAACAAGGACGGCACTGACCACTTCGTCTGTAGTGCCAAGATACAAATATAAGGTATTGCCTACCTCGGGCCTTGTCAATAATAAATCAGAAGATAGATAATCTTTCAGGCCGATAAATGCTTCCTCACAGTCAGGGGTCCACCCGAACGAAGCTTTTTTCCGTATAATTTTGAAAAAAGGGAGACACTTCTCTCCTTGCTTAGAAATGAATCGTCCAAGGGCGATGACTCACCCTGTGAGTCTTTGTACTTCTTTGACGGTCCTGGGCGATATCATGTCTTGTATCGCTTTGATCTTCAAAGGGTTAGGCAGAATACCCTTTTGGCTAACGACGTAGCCTAAGAATTTTCCCGTTTGGAATGCAAACATGCATTTTCGGGGATTCAGCTTCATGCGATACCTTTTCATTACATCAAAGACTTCCTTTAAGTCTCGTAGGTGATCCTGAAAACTCGTACTTTTTACCAATATATCATCGAAGTACGCCTCTACGTTCCTCCCAATTTGTTCTTCAAATATTTTGTTGGCCATTCGTTGGAACGTTGCCCCGGCATTTTTCAATCCGAACGGCATCGCCGTGTAACAGTATGTGGCCTTTGGAGTGAGAAACACGGTCTTTTCTTCATCTTCCCGGGCCATGGGAATTTGATGGTATCCGGAGTTGGCATCTAGTGAGCTTAAATAAGCGTATCCAGCAGTCTGATCAACCAACTGATCTATTCGAGGAAGCGGGTAATAATCTTTAGGGTAGGCATCATTTAAATCAGTAAAGTTGATGCACATGCGCCAATCCCCATTGGGCTTAGGAACAAGAACGGGGTTCGCTAGCCAGGTGGGATATTGAACTTCATGAATGAATCCTGCATCGAGGAGCTTCGCTACCTCTTTATCCACGGCCAACGCCTATTCATTAGAGAACGCGCGCCGCTTTTACTGTACTGGCCTGGCCTCTAGGTCCACATTGAGCCGATGTTCGGCTATTTCACGCGATATTCCTGGCATATCCGCGGGTTTCCACGCGAAGTCTCCTTGGCATTTGTTCAGTAGCCGGGCCAGTTGGAGGTTTTCCGCTGGGCTAAGTTTTTCACTAATCAGGAAACTTGCCTCCTCTATTCCGATCGCTGGAACGGGGACCATCTTGTCCAGAGGTTGGGCACGCTTTTCATCGCTTTGTTCGTAGGGGTCAGCCGCTATACACACGTACCTATCGCAGCTTCTTTAGGTCATGAGCGAATAGCATTCAGCTGCTAGTTTCTGATCACCCTTTATGGTTACTACCCCATCCCAGGAGGGGTACTTCATCTTCAGATGCTTCTGAGATATCACTGCGCCAAAGCGGTTAAGGAAAGGTCGTCCGAGTACGACATTGTAGGGCAAATTTAGATCCACGACAAGGAATAACAAGTTCTCTGATCGCTTGTAGGTGTCTTCTCGGAAATATATAGGCAGGGTAATCACCCCCATAACAGGGATTGGAACTCCATCAACGCCGACTATAGGCCGTTTACTAGGTGTTAACTCATTAGTAGGGCGTTTCATGAGGTTGTAGGCTTCCAGCGAAAAGAGATTCACCGCACTCCCATTATCAATGAGAGTTCTTCTGATTCCATGGCTAGCGATGACGGGCGTAACTACCAAAGCATCATTGTGTGGGTAGACGACACCTTTCTCATCTTCTTCAGAAAAGGACAGTACCATTCGATCTAAAATGCCTATCGCATCTCCTTTTTTCATCGTGCCATCTCGTGCGCGTTTGTCTCCTTTCGGGAACGTCAGCTGCTCTGACTCGTTCATATAGGGAGTTCCTCCCGCAATGATATTAATCATGGGGATATACTCGTCATCAACCGTAAGAGCTTTCCTATCCTTCCCTCCGGGAATATTATCCTTTTACGGGTCGTGAGGAGGAACGGGTCGTTCATCCGCCGTCCTTTTCCTGAGATTATTGCGAGCATCTTCTCTTATCTGGGTGGCGAATTCTCCCAAATATCCTTCTTCAACCAATCGTTCTATCGCCGCTTTTAAGTCTCTACACGTCTCCGTGGAATAGCCCCTGGCTTTGTGGAATTTACAATAAGCATTTTCTCTTCTCCCTAAAAACACTCCTGGTTTTACAGGCGCGGGGTAGCGGATGGGAAGGTTTCGTTGTTCCGCTATCGCTAAAATTTCGGCCCTTGGCACATTGAGGGAAGGAAAATCTAGGTCGTATGTTCGATTTTTATAAGAATCCCCGCGCCGCCGAGTGGGGGAGCCACTGGTTTTTCCCTTCAGAAAATTGCCCCTTTGTCTATCAGAGGTCTTGTAGATATGATCCTTCCGCCTAGCGTAATCACCGATAAAATGGTCATCGGGTAGAGGCTTCGCAGGAGCAGCAGTGATTTGAGATGCCCCCTGCGGCAGACTGTATGTTCGATCTCTGTTTTCTTCTTCTTCCATTTTCGCGTAATTGTGGGCTTTAAGTCTCAACGCGTCTAAAGTCACTGGGGGTCCACCATAAGTGAGTCTTTCAGCTTCCCATAACTGCAATTTCTTTTCAGAGCTTCTATAGCAAAATTGATAGTAACGCCCAGCGTTAAGGACATTTCCAGATCGAAGCGGCTGAGAAAATCCTTTAAGGATTCTTGAGGCATTCGTTGTATGTCAAATAACGCGGCGGCAGATTTTCTGATTGGAATTGCGGTGCTAAATCTGCTCCGAAATTTAGATTCTAACTGTGAGAAGTTACTAATGGATCCACCAGGGAGACCTTCAAACTAGAGACGCACAACGCCAGATAGCGTCATAACAAATATTTGGCATAGTGCCGCATCGCTGTGGGTCTGAAACTGAACAAAATCTTTCACTTTATTGATATGTGAGATGGGATCTTTCGTACCATCATAAGTGTCAGTGGGAAGCTTTACACGTCGACTGACTCGGTGACGCCTTATGAGACGGCTAAATGGGTGGCCCGATGTATCATCAAGAATTTCACGCCCTTGACGCGGGGGAGACATGTCAGCTTGACGCCCTCTATCTCGCGGTTCTGAAGTAAGATGTCGCCTAGGAGATCGACTGCGACTCCTACGCGAACGACTTCGATACCTCCGGCTACTGGACCTGTCACTGTATTCAGGAGACAAACTTCTGTGGACTCCTTCTCTCCGTCCGTCCCACCGGTTCCTAACCCCCTCAAGTTGCCTGTCTCCTTGTAGGAGGAGACCTTGCCGCCTTTGCGGTACATAAGCCTCTATTCTTCCTTGAGCAAGCTGCCCAGCACTACTCAGAGGATTTCCATCAGGTAAAGGCATCTGGAGGTTTTCTGAAAACAGCGGTGACACGGGTCGATTAGCGACAATAGATGGAGTAAACATGATACGAGGAGGGTGACCAGATCCAGAAGCACCGGGAGTGCCTCTTGCGGCTATTTCAGTCAAATATTCCAGCCGAGAACGAAGGGTCGCTATTTCCATTGCAAAAGGATGTTCACGGTTGAGTGTATATTCTCTCGAAAGAGGAGTGGAGAAGTCGGATCCCGCCATCTGGGATGACAAAATGTCTGTTTGCGAGGAGACCACTCCTCCAGCAATTCCAGCCGAATGGTCCAGAGGTCTTGAAATAATTGGTTGTGTCGTCATAGAGAGATCAGCAGTAGCAAAGGGAAAAAGCCACCTGCGGATGTGGAAAGGGATATTAGAGGATGATGATCGGATCGACTCCGATCCTGTGATCATGACCGTTCCAATCTTCCGACTAAACGGAGCTTGGCTATTAAGGATGCTCACTTAATATACCAAAGCTCTCAATGAAAGCACCATTTGATAAGATTCAATGTCAATCTTGTGAGATTCTGCGTCATGAGCGATCGGAACGGTGGTGAGTGGCGGCGGGTGTACCTGCAAGGCGCCGGAGGGGGAGCTCCGGCGTAGACACTCCGATGCTTAAGTTAGTTTGGGTTTTAAGAGTAGTAGAGGTTTCTCTAGGTGAGCTTGACCTTACCTTGATTGTGAAAAATGGTGGGGTATTTATAGATCTGGACAGCGATACCTGGCGATATCAAAGAGGGCGCCGTTTCATGATGACGTCACAGGCGATATCAGTGGATGACGTCACGGGCGATGTCTGAGGGGGCTGCCGGGAGCGATAACCTTGTGGGTCCCTAGGATGGGATGACGCCGTGCGTATAGAATTGCGTGAGTCCCCCCCCCCCCCCGCTGAAGTCGACCATCCTAGGAATCCTTCGCTGGTCCTTAGGCGATACAGGAATATCCTTATGGAGCTCAGGGGGATCCGTTCCGATAAGAACCGTTTGTGCAGTAGGACAGTTAGGACTATCTCGATTGTTATCAGAGTGTGACATGAGGGAAATGTTTCAGTCAATCATGTTGCAACTTAAGCAAGGCAAGCCGACCGAGGCTTCCTCATGCCCTCCACCACTCAACACTCTACCTCCTACATCTCACGGAGAGCCTAACAAAGACCGTGTCTCTTGTGAAACCGAGGAGGAGGGTCATGACAGCTATGGCGATGACGAAGAGCACCCAAGGGTAACCGACCGAGGATTATAATGAGGGTACAAACGAGGATTTTGAAGAGAACAATGAGCGTGAATGTTTGAATAATGGAAGAAGTGGTAGGAATCAAGGGCCACGATTGGATGATAACTTGAGTAGCATTAAGGTCCAAATTCCCATCTTTGAGGGTACCACGGACCCATCTGAGTATATTAAATGGGAGGGCAAGATTCAAAGAATTTTTAGTTGTCATCAATACACAGAAATGAAGAATGTAAAGCTTGCGGCCATGGAGTTTGATGGATATGCCGTGAGTTGGTGGAAAAAAGTGTGTAAGGAGAGATAAGGGGGGAGGGAAATTCAGACGTGGGAAGAAATTAAACAAGTGATGAGGGAAAGATTTGTGCCTTCGTACTACAAGCAAGACTTGCAAAATCGATTACAAGGTCTTAAGCAAGGGTCAAAATCCGTAGGCGTTATTACAATGAGCTTGAATCTCTTCTCACCCAAACCGACACACATGAAGATGAAGAGGTAACTATAGCTCAGTTTTTAAATGGTGTGAATGAGAAGATTAAATATAAGGTTGAATTATGGGATTTTGAGCACTTACAACCCATGTTGCACTACGTGCTCAAGGTAGAAGCGCACAAAACGATAAGAAGAAAAGCTTTCCCTAGACGAAACACCAACCCCTTCCACACCTACTCATCTCTCTATAAACCACCATGGAAACCATACCAAAACGACCCACAAAAAGCCTCACCGTATACCAAAACACCGAACCCATACACCCCATTCACCAAGCCTAACCCTCCTAATGCGCCACCGAAACCACATAACAACCTCACCACTAATCCACCACCTAGGAAACACTATTCCAACATTGAGTGCTTCAAGTGTCGTGGGAGAGGGCACTTCTTATCCGAGTGTTCGAACTAATTATTATTCGGGAAGGTGAATATGAGACCGAGAGTGAAGGGCAAAAGTCTCCTAATGAAGAGAATTGTGATGAAAGGGAGACGGTAAGGAGTAGTGATGAGGAAGAAATTAATCTGGCTTCCTCTATGACTTTAATTGTGCGTAGAAGCTTGAGTGCCTAAGCTAAATTGGAGGCTAAATGTGAGGAACAAAGGGAGAACCTCTTCCACTCCCGTTGTGAGGTAAATGCTAAAGTTATTTCAATGATTGTTGATAATGGAAGTGTAGTAGATGTTGTAAGTCATATTTTGGTAAGTAAGCTTAATTTACCAACTACACCTCATCCAAAACCTTACTCACTCCATTGGTTCAATGATGATGGAGAGGTTAAGGTCAAGAAACAAGTGCTTATGAGCATTAAAATGGGTGGATATGAGGATGAACATTTGTGTGATGTGGTGCCTATAGATGCTAGCCATCTCCTCCTAGGCCGCCCATTGCAATTTGATAGGGAAGTGATCCACAATGGGCGCACTAATAAAATCCAGCTTACACTCCATGGTAAGAATTTTAGCATTCCACCTTTTCCTCCATCCCAAGTCCGGGAGGATTAAAGAAAAATGGAAAAATGAGTGACGAATTCCATATATTTTGGAAATTGAGTGAGAAAGGTGGAGAGAAGAAAGAAAGTGGAGAGTGTAAAACAAACCATGAAAAAAATAAGCATGGTAAGGGATGTGAGCGAGAGAAAGAACAAGGGGAAAAGAGTGGAGAGAAGAAGGTAAGGAATGATCAAAACACACGCCATGAAAAGAGTAAGCATGGTCGAGAGGGTGAGATTAAATCACTCGGTGTGTTTGCAAAGGGAAGGTATGTGAGGCATGCATACATTCTAACAAAATGTGTCTCGTGTTTCGATACAAAGCACATTGTTTACATGTTCATACTACCCTTTCTTCTCTACCTAGTCTACTTGTTTCACTTTAGCAAGAGTTCGAGGATGTCATCAAAGTAGATCATAACAAAATACCCAATAAAGTGGCCACAACCTAAGAACGCAAGTGAGGTTAGGTCCTTCCATGACCTTGCTAGTTTCCATCGCCGCACCGCTCAATGAGTTGACCAAGAAGAATGTGACATTTGAGTGGGGTCAAAGGCACGAGGAGGCCTTCTGAGAGCTTATGGAACACCTCATGCGTAGCCCAATCCTTGCACTCCCCGACTTCAACAAAAACTTTGAACTTGAATGTGACGCAAGCGGGATTGGAATTGGGGCGATGCCACTCAAAAAGGGCGCCCCATTGCCTATTTTAGCGAAAATCTCAAGAGTGCCCAATTGAACTACTCCACATACGACCGTGAGTTGTATGCCCTTGTACGATCCTTGATGGTATGGGAACACTACCTCCTCCTGAACTAATTTGTCATCCATACTAATCATTTAAGCCTCAAGTTTCTCCAAGGGCAAGCCAAACTCAACAAGCGGCATGCTAAGTGGATGGAGTTCATCGAAGCATTTCCTTACACGATCAAATACAAACAAGGCAAGGAAAATGTGGTTGTTGATGCCCTTTCAAGGAGGCATGCACTCATTTCAACTCTCGATGCTAAGATTTTTGGTTTTGCGCACATAGTGGTTTTCCATCTCCAAAATTTCCATTTTACCTAAATATATTGATCTAATCTTGTTTTCAACCTCAAACCTTTTATTTCAAAGTTTCTACTAAAGTGAAATCAATCAATAAAAGTTAAGTTATGCATGTGAGTTTATTTCCCAAATTTACAGATTTAATTATAATTCTTAACATGCATGTTCTTTAATAGTCATCCAAGTTAATCAATACCAAATTGAAACATTCTCTCAACATATTTCATCCAATTTCACAAGATTTCAAGTAAATGGTTTGGAAGAAATAGAAATAAAGAGGAGGTGAAGACGAGAACTAACCTCTAGAATTTTTCTTCCATTTGTTTTTTACCAAGCCGAAGGAGAAAGAGAGTGATGAGTGAATAGGGAGTGTCTAATGGTCTAGGCTCTCCTAGACCATAGTCCGTCTACATGCATACATTCTCCCAACCAATGTCAAATAAAATTTGACTTGCAGTTAATTTGATTCGAGTCATTTTATCCGTATAGTTTTCATTTTTTTTTCCGTAACAAATATTATTCTTCGTCAAATTTAATTTATAGTTTAAAACTCATAATAATGTGTTAGAGTTTAATAACGAAACCTTACGAATTAATTATGATACTTTACGATTTAACTACGAGACCTTACGGTTTAGTGACAAAACCACACAGTTTCATCTAAGCAGCTAAATTTAGAGTATTACATTCATTGTCCTATTTTTTGGCTACCACATTGATCGGTTATCGCAACCATAAAAAATAATCATAAAACTTATAGCCAATATGCACAATTAAAACTGCGTATAGTGAGAAGAGGGTTGATCCTCAAAGACTAGAGCAAGAAGTATTCTTTCAATAATAACCAAGTAATAACAAACGAAACAGGTAACAATACGAAGGGGGTTTTCAGAGTTGTGCTTTAAAAGTATCAATTAACAATAATTAAATAAATAAAATGAAATAAACAGAAGATTAACACAAGAAGAGAAGATTTCTTAGTAAAGATCTATCGTCGGTTACGATTGGGCCAAGCTGATCATCGGTTCAAAGATATTATATTCCTAACTCATAGGTGTGCTATAGAGACTAGGTACACTTAAGTCTCCTGCTTTCCTTCGTATGAGAAGTTTACCCAGAAGGCACTTAAGAATAAACCTTGACTATTAAATAACCCCTAGAAGGCACTTAGAGGGATTTAACCTAATAGCTCATGAAGAGGATGAAAGACACTTCATGGGTAAAATGGACTAGGCACTTGAGAGTCTTTAGCCCTAATTAGTTATTAATTCTAACCAAATTGGACTCACTTCTGGATGACTCTGTATTAGTTGTCTACTCTATCTTGCAGCTTCGTAAGGGTGGCTATTTGTAAGAACGATTGTAATTACTCATACATAATCAAGGGCTAGCCTAACCACGAAACTAAACATAAGTAAATTGAGAAGATATTAATAAACAAGTAAATACAAGTTTTGGAATTTGTTAAGAACATTTAGACGTCATAGTTGTATTAATCGTAACCTTTGATGATCTTTACCAAGAAAAGAGAAATTAGCTACGCACAAACATAATTAAAACAAGAAGAGATAGTAAATGTAAATATGATTAAGTACTAAAGAAGGGAGAAAAGAAGAGAGAACTACTAAACGCAATAACTTTTAAAGTCGGAACAAGAGTAAAAGTGTAGCAAAGTGTACTAAAATAAAAACCTAAGAATCCTATATATAAGGGTTACAAGTCGTACTTCTAGTTAAACTAGGCTTCTAATAAATGCTCCAAGCTGAGCTGGAGTCGAAACAAGCAAGACCGCAGAAGTTGAGGACTTTTGATACAGCCCAAGCCCATGGCCCGACCAAAGCCACACATAGACATGCGATGAGGAGCAAGGACGTGATCGGCGTTCTCATCAAGGCGCTTACGGCCGAAGAAGGCAACGTGAAGGCCTCGACCCAATGGAACCTATGTGTCCATGCCAACGACTCGACTCGCAGCCACACTCCCAAGTCTGAGTCCGCGCCTAGCGCCAAGGCTGCACCCGGCGAATCGGCATCGCTCGCGCCCAGCGCATCGGCATCATGCGCGCCCAGCGCATCGGCATCGTCCGCACCCAGCGCATCCCGCGCCCCGCGCCTCAACATCACTCGCGCCTAGCACCTTGGCCACGCCAAAGCCCAGCACCTCGGCCTCGCCAAAGCTCAGCGGCATGGCCTCGCCAAAGCCCAGCACCTTGGCCTCGCCAAAGCCCAATGCCAAGACCACGCCCGCAGTCGCACCCTGTCACACGGCCAAGCCTGGGACCCGTCATACACTCAAGCGAGCCCGCATGTCCCATGAGTGAAGCCCCTTTGTCCAAGGGTGACTAGGGTCTTTTCCCTTTGTCAATATCTTTCCTATAAATTGAAGGACTTAGCCTTCTTTTATAGTGGCTTTTTGATTGTGAGTTTTTCCTCCAAAGCCTTAAGCCAATAGTCCACCTCTAAGGTTCCTAGAATCGTAGCCTATCTTCTTCTTCAAGTTTGCCGACTTGATCATCCTCCATTGATGATAAGGTTGGCCTTGATTTAGAACTCATTAGTAGTTTGTAATAGGAAGGTTGCTTGGTCTTCGTTGCCAAGAGGGTTTCCTCCAAACTTCTATGTCCGAAACCCATTGTTAATATATAAATCCCTTGCCTTTATCCTTCTAAATATTCTGCCTTCATCCATTAAATATTCTGCTGCAACTCCATATACATTTCCTTTCATCCGACCATCCATCAACCCGCCAACGCCTAAGCCAACCGTGTGCGAGACTAGGTCCGACTCCATCAAAGCGACGCTAAGGCCTTCTAAGGAACTTGGGCCCTATCATGTGGTAGGAGAGCACCAATTGTCTCTAGTTTGTATTTCCTTCACTTCCAAGGTATTCCTACGGTCCAAAATCTTCCCCTTGTCATTTCGGTCATTTTGGATCATTTGGGTATTTTTTATGTTCTTGAGCTTTGTGCTTGTTTGATTCGTCTAAAAACACCTTTGATTATTTGTGTTGTGTTTGTTAAGGATTAAATCTGATTTTCATCATCTCTATCATTCAAGAACATCTACGTATTTTTAGCATTTGGTGGCATTCCACAAAACGTGAGCCAAGTGTCAAGGTGGTCCCAAAGAGTACGGTTTGTCCTATTGTGTGAGTCATTGTATGAGTCACCCATAGCATGTGTTGAGGCCGGCGGCCTTCAATCCTAAAACTTGTTGCACACCCTAGGAAAATATCTATAACCATACCTCCTTATCACCAATCATTGATATACACACTCATCATCACTAAAGCTCTTATCACTTATGCAAACACCACTTATCATATTGCACTACAAGTCTTGCATCATTAATCATTACTTGTCATATGTCTTGGAGCTCTCTTGCACTCAACAAAAAAAAAATATAGAATTCAAAAAAAAAAAAAAATTCAAAAAAAAAAGAACAGAATTCAAAAAAAATATACAATTGAGTCAAAGCAAGGGACTTGAGAAAGTAAGCAAGACCGAAGCTTGTGTGAAGTTTGCATGTGAGCTTGAATCATTTAGCAATTGATCTTGAGAAATGTTATTGCTTTCCTTTCTTCTTTTAGTTTCCTTTTGTTTTCTTGAGTAGTTTGTGCTAGCTTTCCTTTGTGTCTTTGGTTTGTCCTTCTTATTTCTCACACTATTTCTACTCTAAGTCTATTTGTTGCGCACCATTACAACATTCGCGCACCACACTAGGCTTTTCGTGCCTTCTTTCCTTGCCTTGTTTTTCTTGTGTCTCCCGTGCCTTCTTTGTCTTAGAGTCGAGTTGGACTAAGGGTTAGGGCTTGAGAGGAAAATAGAGTGACGTGAGTTGGGGAGAACATTAGAGAGAAGAGTGAAACATGAGAGCAAAACACGAGAGGGAGGGAACTGAGCTTTTTATATACATCTACTTGTGTTTGTTACTTTTGTAGGTACCATTGAGGATGCGTCCTAGCCACCATTCCGAAGGAGACTTGACCGAGTCTACGAACATGGGAAGGCTTGAGGGGAAGGAGCCCGAATGGGGAGCCGAGTCTAGCCCGACCTTGACTGGCCTCGCTGCTCAAATGGCCGAGCAGTGGGCGCGCCAAGCGCAAACCAACCAAGACTTACTCGATGCGATCGCGACACTCACACCAAAACCTACTCCCACATAAAATCCCCACCAAGAGCCCCCACCCCAACCATCACCTAAAGGACTCCACAAACAACCTTTCGCCCACTATCACCAAAGGACCCGACCTAAGAATCCGAATGATGTGGACTACTATAGGTTCAATCCTCGCGCCGAAGATGGGGAAGAGGAGGCCGAAGGAAGTTGCCCAAGTGAGAGGGAAGGAATCCTAAGGGGGCCTCCCGCATCTAGACCACAACTACACCACTCGGCGCCACCACAATACAACCCATACACCGTACCCTACACCGCACCCCACCGAGAACCTAGACACCACCTAAACACTCCACCCCATCCCGAGCCTAGACACTACCTAGACACCACACAAAATCTCACCCGAAACACCTATCACCGATCTGACAACTACATCCCTTGTGGGAGGGCACCAAGGGGGATTCATGAGAGGCCTCCACCGAACCAGCCACCTCCTTTTGACCCACGGAGGAATAGGGGAGCACAAAGGCATATTCCCGAAGGACCTCCGCATGAGCCACCGGGGCATGATGACTATGAGGAACGGTATGAGGACCGAGCCTATAGGCCATATGAGGAGCGGGTGGACAACAAAAACAACATCAAAATGTCCTTGCCTTAATTTGAGGGAAAGGACAATCCCGAGGCCTACTTTGAATGGGAGAACAAGATGGAGAGGGTTTTTGCTTGCTACAACTACTCCGAAGAGAAGAATGTCAAGTTGGTCGTAGTTGAGTTCACGAGAATGACCATCCATTGGTGGGATCGCATAGAAATGAATAGGAGATTTGAGAGGAGGGCACCCATGGCTGATTGGGATGAGCTACTCTTTGAAATGAGATGCCGCTTTGTGCTGTTTTACTACTTGAGAGATTTGCACCGACGCCTTCAACGCCTAAGCTAAGGGTCCAAGAGTGTTAGTGAGTACTATCATGAGTTGTTGACTTGCCTAATAAGAGAGGACATCCACGAGGAGATAGAGGCCACCATGGCTTGATTCTTAGCCAGACTACACAAGGAGATTGTGGATCCTTTTGACTTCCACACCTACTCAACGCTAGATGAGATGTTCCATTTGGCACTCAAGATCGAAAGACAAGTAAGCACTAAATCGAGAAACCATCACTTGTCTACTTTAACTTCTACTCCTTCTACTACCTTCAAGAGGCCATGGCAAAACCCTAGCAAGACACCCGTGACCACACCAAACACCATCCGTGCCAATACACCTAAACCAAAAACCCTACCACCGAGACCATTACCAAACACCAACTCACCTAACCTACCCGTGCGGACCCCCACTAGAGACATCACTTGTTTCAAGTGTGGAGGGAAAGGCCACATGAGGGTCGAGTGCCCTAATAGGACCATAAGGGTGATGCGAGACAATGGGGAGGTGGTAAGTGGAGAGGAAGGGGAAGAAGAGATTCGGCCTAAGGAATGTTGGGGAAATGAAAAGGCCACAAGTAAGGATAGTGAGGAATTTGACCAAGTTGAGGCGCCACAATGCCTAGTTGTTAGGAGGAGGTTGAGCCTAAAAGGGAGAGAGGATGACGCCTCCATTGCCCAACGGGAAATTTTGTTCCACACAAGGGGCACGACCAACGGGATGGTAATGTCCATTATCAGCGACAACGAGAGTTATGCGGATATGGCAAGTGCTCTCGTAGTGCACTCGTTTGGCCTTACCACCACAAGGCACCCTCACCAGTATGTCTTGAATTTGTTCAATGATGGGAATACGGTGAAGGTGCAAAAGTAAGTCCACATTTCTTTCAACATTGGCGGCTACAAGGATAAGCGCCTATGTGATGTAGCCCCCATACACTCGAGCCACTTGCTCCTAGGGCGTCCGTGGCAATATGATCGAAGGGTCATACATGACGGCTATAGGAACACTTACAAGCTAGAGCATGATGGTCGCAAGTTCTTGATTCCGCCCCTACCACCAAGCCAAGTTTATGAGGACCAACTCAAGCTTGAAAAGGCTTGCGCTACATTTGAGGTCTCGACTTCACTTTAAAGGAAGAAAGGGAGTGATTGGAGTGGAGAGAAGAAAGTTAGTGGGGATCAAAGGGAAAATAGTGGGCATGAAAACAAAGAGCATGCGCCGAGAGAAGAAAGTAAAGAGAGTGGAGTAAAAAAGCAGAAATGAGTGGAAAAACCAAGCTTGAAAAGAGTAAGAAAGCTAGTGAGGCCTTTAGAGAAGCGAAGGTAGAGAGAAAAGTGAACTTGATGGCCAAAGGGAAGGACATTAGGCATGCGCTAATCATGCGCAAACCATGCATCTTAATTCACTTTAAGCCTTTTGTTTTGAATGCCACTAATGCTAACATTGCTTTGCCCGAGATGTTATCTCCTCTTTTGCTAGACTTTAAAGATGTCTTCCCGAATGAGATTCCCGAAGGACTACAACCAACAAGGGGCATTGAGCACAAGATAGACTTGTGCCCGACTCCACCTTGCCCAATAGGCCGGCCTACCGATGCAACCCTAAGGAGACCCAAGAGTTGCAAGATCAAATCGATGGATTGATGGCCAAGGGGTTCATCCGAGAGAGTCTCTCCCCTTGTGTCATGCCGGTCATCCTTGTGCCCAAGAAGGATGGAAGTTGGAGAATGTGCATGGATTGTCGCGCCATCAACAAAATAACGGTAAAATATTCTCATCCAATCCCTCGCTTAGATGACATGTTAGATGAGTTGTGTGATGCTAAGATGTTTTCCAAAATTGAGCTAGTAAGTGGTTACCATCAAATCAAGATGAATGATGGTGACCAATGGAAAATGGCTTTTAAAACTAAGGTCGGATTATATGAGTGGCTTGTGATGCTTTTCGGCCTCACTAATGCGTCATGCGATTGATGAACCATGTTTTGAGGCCTTTCATAGGTCATTTTATTGTGGTATACTTTGATGACATTCTAGTCTATAGCACTTCACCACAAGCACACTTAGATCATTTGCATCAAGTGTTTCTAACCCTTTGTGAGCACAAGCTATTTGCCAAACTCTCCAAGTGTGAATTTTGCTTGGAAGAGGTCCATTTCCTTGGTTTTATTGTAGGATCCGAGGGGCTCAAGGTAGATAGCGAAAAGGTGAGAACCATCGCTGAATGGCCCACGCCCACCACCGTAGGCAAGATCCGCTCCTTCCATGGACTCGCCGGGTTCTATCGCCGATTCGTCAAGGACTTCTTAACGATCGCGGTGCCCCTTAATGAGCCCACTAAGAAGGAGGTGCCTTTCGTGTAGGGGAAGGAGCAAGAGCTAGCCTTCAACAACCTTAAGGTTAGTCTCTCTTCTAGTCCGGTGCTCATCCTTCCTAACTTCGAGAAGGCCTTTGAGGTAGAATGCGATGCGAGTGGCGTGGGAATTGGCGTCGTGTTAGTGCAAGACAAGCGACCCATGGCCTTCTTTAGGGAGAAGTTGAAGACGGCCCAACTCAATTACTGTACGTATGACAAAGAGGTGTATGCATTGGTAAGGGCCTTGACCGTATGGGAGCACTACTTAGTGCCGAAGGAGTTTGTGGTGCATACGGATCACCTTAGTCTAAAATACTTGAAGGGGCAAGGCAAGCTCAACAAAAGACATGCCGCGTGGATGGACTTTATTGAGAGATTCTCCTACCACATCAAGTATCTCAACGAAAAGGCAAATGTGGTGGCGGATGCGCTATCACGAAGGTACACACTTCTTACATCCTTACACTCACGCCTCTTAGGTTTCACTCATATCACCTCTCTATATGCCAATGATGTGGACTTTCATGACATGTTCCTTGCTTGTGGTAATGGTGTATGTGATCATTTTGTATTGCATGATGAATTCCTTTTCCGGAAGGGAAAATTATGCATTCCCATGTGTAGTACTCGAGAGTTGCTTGTGAGAGAGGCACACGGGGGGGGGGGGGGGGGGGTATTAATGGGGCACTTTGGTAGGGATAAGACTCTAGCCACACTTAAAGAACATTTCTATTGGCCCAAAATGAAAAAGTTAGTGTCTCACATTGTTAGCACTTGCATTGCATATAAGCGGGCTAAAACTAAGAGCATTGACCATGGGCGTTACATGCCTCTTCCTGTAGCTTCCCATCCTTGGTGTGATGTGTTGATGGATTTTGTGTTAGGTCTCCTGCGCACTAAGCATGGTAAGGATGCCTTATTTGTTGTGGTTGGTAGGTTTTCTAAAATGGCTCACTTCATCCCATGTCATTTCACTAGTGATGCTTCGTATGTTGCTACTATGTTTTTTTGTGAAATTGTGAGACTCCATGGCATGCCACGCACCATAGTAAGCGATAGGGATAGTAAGTTCCTTGCACATTTTTGGCGTGTGTTGTGGGCTAAATTAGGAACTAAGCTCCTCTTCTCTACCTCTTACCATCCCCAAACGGATGGGAAAACCGAGGTAGTCAATAGGACGCTCGGCACCTTGTTGCACATTATGATTAAACAAAACCCCAAAGCATGGGAGGATTGCATTCCATTCATAGAATTTGCTTACAACTGCACCATGCATTCTTCTACACATTTCTCTCCGTTTGAGCTTGTCTATGGGTTCAATCCTCTTACTGCCATAGACTTGCTACCCATTCCTTTGACCTCAAGTTCTAGCCTAGATGGAGAAGCAAAAGTGGACATGGTAAGCAAGATGCACACGGTGGCCAAGGACCACATTGAAGCCCTCAACGCCAAGCTCATCAAGAAATGCGACTTTGGGCGCCGCATCCAATCCTTCGAGGTGGGCGAGTTGGTTTGGGTCGACATGACAAAGGAACGCCGGGCGGGCAAGCTAAGCCAACGCGGTGATGGACCCTTTCGCATCTTGGAGAAAATCAGTGGCAACGCCTATGTTCTTGACATTCCTTCTTCGTATGGAAACATTAGTCATTCCTTTAATATTAATGATCTTTCCTCTTTTTTTGAAGGTGATGAAGAGGAAGAGCTAGGAGGGAGCGACGGTGTGGATTCGAGGACGAATCCTTGCAAAGGGGGAGGGGATGATGCAGCCCAAGCCCATGGCCCGACCAAAGCCACACACAGACATGCCACGAGGAGCAAGGACGTGATTGGCCTTCTCATCAAGGTGCTTAGGGCCGAAGAAGGCAACGTGAAGGCCTCGACCCAATAGAACCTATGTGTCCATGCCAACGACTTGACTCAAAGCTACATGCCCCAGTCCGCGCCTAGCGCCAAGGCCGCACCCGCACCCAGCGCCAAGGCCATACCCGCACCCAGCGCATCGGCATCGCTCGCACCCAGCGCATCGGCATCGCCCGAGCCCAGCGCATCTGCATCGTCCGTACCTAGCGCATCGGCCTCTCCCGCACCCCGCGCCTCGATATCACTCGTGCCTAGCACCTCGGCCTCGCTAAAGCCCAGCACCTTGGCCTCGCGAAAGCCCAGCACCTCGGCCTCGCCAAAGCTCAGCGCCTCGGCCTCGCCAAAGCTCAGCGCCATGGCCTCGCCAAAGCCCAGCACCTCGGCCTCGGCAAAGCCCAGCGCCAAGACCACGCCCGCAGCCGCGCCCTGTCACACGGCCAAGCCCGCGACCCGTCATACACTCAAGCGAGCCCGGATGTCCCATGAGTGAAGCCCCTTTGTCCAAGGGTGATTAGTGTCTTTTCCCTTTGTAAATATATTTCCTATAAATTGAAGGACTTAGCCTTCTTTTATAGTGGCTTTTTGATTGTGAGTTTTTCCTCCAAAGCCTTAAGCCAATAGCCTACCTCTAGGGTTCCTAGAATTGTAGCGTATCTTCTTCTTCAAGCTCGCCGACTTGATCATCCTCCATTGATGATAAGGTTGGCCTTGATTTAGAACTCGTTAGTAGTTTGTAATAGGAAGGTTTCTTGGCCTTCGTTGCCAAGAGGGTTTCCTCCAAACTTCTATGTCCGAAACCCATTGTTAATATATAAATCCCTTGCCTTTATCCTTCTAAATATTCCACCTTCATCCATTAAATATTCCGCCGCAACTCCATATACATTTCCTTTCATCCGACCATCCATCAACCTGCTAACGCCTAAGCCAACCATGTGCGAGTCTAGGTCTGACTCCATCAATGTGACGCCAAGGCCTTCTAAGGAACTTGGGCCCTATCACTTTCTATTTTGGGACGCGCCTTGTAGCTTGAACTCACCTTGTGAAGATACGGGTAGGGCGATATGCAAACGGCCTCATCCAAAAATCCTTCAAGCAACGCACATTCTTAATAAGTCTCTCTTTAAGTCCTTATCTGCGCAAAGTGAGCAAATAGATAGAAAGTAGAAGTATCATGGTCTAAAATGGACAAAAAATAGGGATAAAAGTGTATACTAAATTCGTGCTATCACACCTCTATTGACTCCTTGGGCCTATGGTTGTTTGACCTGATGTCGAAGCCATAAAAAATAATATATAAAACCTACAGTCAAATGCACAATAAATTATGTATAGTGGCAACTTGGTCGAACACAAGGACTAGACGTAGACGCTGACTTTTGTGTATGACAAGGGCAAACAAACCGAACCAGTAACAAATAAGGGGGGTTTTTGAGAGTTTTTGATTAATCTAATATTAACTAAGTGATAACAATTAAGACAATCCTAAGGGCATTGCTGTAATTATGACCCCTGAGGAGGACGGAATCCTATAGCCCTATCGGACATCTAAGTTATCGCCGTTAGACTATGAGGTGTTTTCTGGGATGGTCGACATCAGCGGGGGGGGGGGGGGGGGGGGGGGGGGGGGGAGGTCTCACGCGTCTCTGCATGCACAACATCATCCCATCCCAGGGCAGCCACGACACCACCCACGGAGCTATCGTCCTCGGCATCACCATGGGTATCGCCCTCGGCACCCTCCTCGGAGGTATCGCCCGTGATGTCAGATCCAGGTATCGCCCGTGACGTCCGATCCAGGTATCGCCCGTGACGTCAGATATAGGTATCGCCCGTGATGTCATATCCAGGTATCGCCCGTGACATCAGCCAGAGCGTTATCTTTCCGGGATATCACCCTTTTGCCCAGATATCGCCCCCAGCGGCCTATAAATACCCCCTCATTTTAAAACATCGGGTAAGCCTAAGATTTCCCTCTAGAACCTCTGCTATTTTGAACCCCTTACTGACTTAAGCATCGGAGTGTCTAGGCCGGAGCCCCCCCTCCGGCGCTTTGCAGGTGTGTCCGACGTCCGCTACAACGACTCTGACCAACAGTAGCCATCGTCCCGATCGTCTCAAAGATCGAATCTTATCAAATTGGTGCTTTCATTGAGAGCCTTGGTCCAATAAGTGAGCATCCTTAATAGCCAAGCTCTGTTTTACCCGGAGATCGGAACGATCATGACTTCTGAGTCGGAGCCGACGCGACCCTCATCCTCTAATATTCCTTTTTCGATCCGTAGACAGTTATTCCCTTTTGCTACTGCTGATCTTTCTGTGACAGCGCAACAAATCAATCTAGAATCTCCGGATCTTTCGCCCAGGTCGGCAGGGGAAACCCCCTCCTCTCAAATGATCATTTCGTCATCCGAGATGGTGGGATCTAGCTTTTCTACTCCTCCTCCGAGGGGATTTGTGTTGAACAGTACAGACTACCCTTTTGCGAGTGAAATAGCGGCCCTTCGTTCTCGGTTGGAATATTTGACTGAAATGGCTGGAAGAATCACACCTGAGGTTTCTGGGTCGAGTGTCCCTCCCCGTGTCATGTTCACGCCATCTATTGTCACCGAGCAGCCCTTGTCACCGTTGTTACAGGGAAACCTCCAGCAGACTTTGCCTACAACAGATACCCCGATTAGTTTTGTGCAACTCACTCAAGGACGAGTGGAGCCTTATGTGTCATAGGTGCCATAAGTTCCCATCCCTCAGGAGGATCGACACCTTGATGAGGTCAGAAACCGTTGGGACGGTCGAAGAGAGGGAGCACATAGAGGTTTATCTCCCGAGTACAGTGAAAGATCCAGTAGCAGAAGATATCAAACTCGTTCGCCCAGGAGCCGCAGCCAGTCTCCTAGGCGACATCCTATGCCAGATCTGGGGAATCAGAGGCGTCATGCGGAAATATCTCCCCCGCGCCATGCGCGTGAAATCCTTGATGACACATCGGGTCACCCATTTAGCCGTCGTATAAGGCGCCATAAGGTCAGCCGACATGTGAAGCTTCCCACTGAGACTTATGACGGCACCAGAGATCCCATTTCCCACGTCAATAAGGTGAAAGATTTCGTTCAATTTCAGACTCACAGTGATGTGGCATTATGCCAAATATTTGTTATGACATTATCAGGAGTTGCGCGTCTCTGGTTCGAGGGCCTTCCTGGCGGATCTATTAGCAACTTCTCACAATTGGAATCTAAGTTCCGGAGCAGATTCAGTACAGCGATTCCAATCAGGAAATCCGCCGCCGCGTTATTTGACAACGTCGAATGCCTCAAGAAACTTTGAAGGAATTTCTCAATCGATTCGATCTGGAAATGTCACTAACGTCGGGTGTTACCATTGATTTCGCTATAAAAGCCCTGAAAAGGAACTGCCGTTATAGTAAATTGAAAGATGCACTGATGGTGGACCCTCCAGCGACTTTAGACGCGTTAAGACTTAAAGCCCATAATTACGCGAAAATGGAAGAAGAGGAAAACAGAGATAGAGCCTATAACATGCCGCCTGAGGCGCCTCTGATTCCTAACGCTCCTGCAATTACCATTCCTGACGACCGCCTCATCGACGATTATGCTCAGCGGAAAGTTCATATTCCCAAAACCTCCAGTAGGCGGAAAGGTAACTCATCGAAGGGAAAGCCTGGTAATTCCCCTACTCAGCGTCAAGGAGATCCTTCTAAAGGTCGGATGTACGACCCTGATTTCCCTTCCCTTAATCTACCAAGGGCGGAGATTTTAGCGATAGTGGAGCAGTGAAACCTTCCTATTCGTTACCCTGCGCCTGTGAAGCCCGGAGTGCTTCTAGGGAGAAGAGAAAACGCTTATTGCAAGTTTCACAAAGCCAGGGGGCACTCCACAGAAGTGTGCAGAGAATTAAAATTGGTAATAGAACATTTGGTGGAAGAAGGTTACTTGGGAGAATTCGCCGCCAAAGTAAGAGAAGACGCCAGAAACAATCCTATGACAAGGATGGCAGACGACCGACAAGTACCCCCTCGCATCCCAGAGAAGGATAATATTCCTGGAGGGAGAGGTAAAGAATCTTTCACAGTAGACGACGAGGACTTCCCTATGATTAACATCATAGCGGGAGGGACTCCTTATATGGACGGATCAGAGTAATTGACGACCGCGTTAGGAGATAAACGCAAACGGGATGGCGTGCTAAAGAAAGGTGAAGCGATAAGCATCCTAGATCGCATGATATTAGCCTTCTCAGAAGAGGACAAAAAAGGCATTGTCTATCCGCATAATGACGCATTGGTGGTTACGCCCATCATCGCCAGTCACGGAGTCAAAAGAACTCTTGTTGATAACGGAAGTGCGGTGAACCTCTTCTCGTTAGAGGCCTACAATCTCATGAAACGACCCGACAACGAGTTAACACCATGCAAGAAACCCATAATTGGAGTGGACGGGGTCCCGATCCCTGTCACAGGGATAACTACTTTGCCCGTGTACTTTAGAGAAGACACCTCCAAGCTATCGGAGGATCTGTTATTCCTTGTCGTGGACTTAGACTTGCCCTACAATGTCATACTCGGACGACCCTTCCTCAACCGCTTTGGAGCGGTGATATCTCAGAAGCATCTGAAGATGAAATACCCCTCCTAGGACGGAGTGGTATCGATAAAGGGCAACCAAAAATTGGCGGCTGAATGCTACCTGTTCATGACTCAAAAGAGTTGCGATAGGTATGTATGTATAACGGTGGACCCATACGAACAGGGTGATGAGAAGTGCGCTCAACCTCTGGATAAAATGGTGCCCGTACCAGTGATCGGTATTGAAGAAGCGAGCTTCCTTGTCAGCAAAACGCTCAGTCCAGCGGAAAACCTTCAATTAGCTCGGTTATTAAACAAATGTCAAGGAGAGTTCGCGTGGAAACCCGCAGACATGCCGGGTATATCACGCGAAATAGCCGAACACTGGCTCAATATTAACCTTGGCGTCAGGCCGGTCCAGTAAAAGCGGCGCGCGTTCTCTACGAAAAAAGCTTTAGCCGTTGATAAAGAAGTGACAAAGCTCCTTGACATAGGATTCATCTGCGAAGTTCAATACCCTACTTGGTTAGCCAACCCAGTTCTTTTTCCTAAGCCCAATGGAGACTGGCGCATGTGTATCGACTTTACCGATTTGAACGATGCTTGCCCTAAGGATTGCTACCCGTTTCCCCGTATTGACCAGTTAGTCGATCAGACTGCCGGGTACGCATATTTGAGTTCACTTGACGCTAACTCCGGATACCACCAAATTCCCATGGCCGTTGAAGATGAAGAAAAGACTGCCTTCATCACTCCTAAGGCCACTTACTGTTATACGGTGATGCCGTTTGGGCTAAAGAATGCTGGGGCGACGTTCCAACATATGGCAAACAAGATATTCGAAGAACAGATAGGAAGGAATGTGGAAGCATACATTGATGATATATTGGTAAAGGGCACGAACTTTCAGGATCACTTGCAGGATCTGAAAGAAGTCTTTAACGTGATGAAAAGGCACAGCATGAAACTGAACCCCCAAAAATGCATGTTTGCGTTTCAGACGGGGAAATTCCTAGGCTACGTAGTCAGCCAAAAAGGAATCCAGCCTAACCCATCAAAGATTAAACCCATACAAGACATGATATCTCCAAGAACCGTTAAGGAGGTACAAAGGCTAACAGGGCGCGTTATCGCCCTAGGGCGATTTATTTCCAAACAAGGCGAGAAGTGTCTCCCTTTTTTCAAAGTCATACGCAAGAAAGCACCATTCGGGTGAACCCCAGAATGTGAAGAGGCATTCGTTAGCCTAAACGATTACCTATCGTCTGACCTACTGCTGACAAGGCCGGAGCCGGGTGATACTTTATATTTATACCTCGGCGCTGCTGACGAAGTGGTTAGTGCCGTCCTCGTTCACGACGATAGCCACGCGCACTGCCCTGTATATTTTGTAAGTCACGTTCTGAAAGATGCGGAGCTGCGATACGCCCGAATTGAGAAAATAGCGTTCACACTAATACAAGTCACTCAAAAAATGGGCAGATACTTCCAGTCCTACCCCGTTATCGTGCTTACAGACCAACCTCTGAAGAGAATATTTCGAAAGCCTGAGTCCTCAGGAAGAATGTTAATCTGGGCGCTCAAACTCGAGCAGTACGGGCTGAGGTATCAGTCCCAACCGTCCGTAATGGCTCAAATCCTGGCAGATTTTATAGCAGAATGCACCTTTACAGAAGATCCGTTAACAGATGTACCCGAAGAGCAGTGGGGCGACCTGGATCTCCCGTTTCTAGAAACTTATACGGAACTTTGGATCATTCATGTAGATGGAGCTAAAAACCAAGAATTGGCTGGAGCCGGAATCTTCATAAATGGGCCGCACGATATGCGAATACAGTACGCCATCCGAATTCTACAGCCATTATCCAATAACGCGGCAGAGTACGAGGCGTTACTAGCCGGACTCAGGATAGAGAGAAGCCTTTCTTCCAAAGGTAGGCACGATACCGAAAGAACAGGAGACCTACGTCTAAAAATTTATGGTGACTCCAAACTGGTGATTGACCAGGTCTTGGGGCACTCTCAGGCCCGGGATCCCATCATGATCCAATACCTCGCCAAGGTGAAACGAGAGTTGTTGGAAATAAAGAAAGAAGGCATGCAAGTCAGCTTTGAGCACGTTCCCCGAGAGGATAACGCCGAAGCTGACAATCTTGCCAAGCTGGCCGCGAACCCAGAAGCGTCCATACCCAAAGGTGTGTATTACCGTGAGTTACCTGTACCTTCCTTCATGGAAGAGCAAGCGTCTCTGTGTGTGGAAGAACTCGAGAATGACTGGCGGGTCCCCGTAATCAAATACTTGAAACACGAAGAACTGCCTGTGGATATCGTTGAAAAGAAAAGGGTGGTGAGACAGGCAGCTCGCTGTACGTACTATGACGGGGACTTGGTTCGGAGGTGTTTTTCTCACCCAGCCGCCAAATGTATAACGGAGCAAGAGAGTCTTCACACCTTGCGCGAAATTCACGAAGGGGTGTGCGGTATGCACGTATCGGGTGGCACCCTAGCTGCACAAGTTTTCAGATCTGGATTCTATTGGCCCACCATCAAGAGATTGCCACAACTATGTGCAAACTTGCCCGAAATGTCAGGATTTCTCTAAAATTTCTCGACGTCCCGCCACCAAAATATCCGAGATTATCGCTCCTTGCCTTTTTGCTAAATGGGAGATCGATATCCTGGGCCCATTTCCAAAGGCAAGGTCCCAACTGAAATTTGTGATAGTGGCAGTGGACTACTTTACGAAGTGGGCGGAAGCTGAAGCTATCGCCAACATCACGACGGAAAAAACTTGGCGTTTCTTCAAACACCAAGTTATCATGAGGTTTGGCGTACCCCGCATCCTAGTCAGCGATAACAGAACACAGTTCACCAGCCAATTCTTCAAAGACCAGTGCTCAGAATTCAGGATTGAGCAGCGATTCTCTTCCGTGGCTCACCCGCAAACCAATGGGCAGGCGGAAGTGACCAACCGGGGCATCCTCAACGGTATTAAGAAAAACCTGGAGGGGTCTAAAAAGAAGTGGGCCAACGAGCGGCCATATGTAATGTGGGCGTACCGCATGACCGTTAAAACCAGTACCGGAGAAACACCTTTCGCATTGGCCTTCGGAACCGAGGTTGTTACGCCAGTAGAAATCGGTACCATGAGCTTGCGAGTGGCTCACTTTCGGGAGGAGATGAATTAGGAAAGGTTACGAGCTAACCTTGACGCGTTACCAGAGGTCTGAGAAGAAACCCTCCTAAAAATGCTACATTACAAGCGAAAGATGGCCCGTTATCATAACAGGCGCGTCAAAGAACGGTTGCTGAAGGTAGGCGACCTGGTGCTCAGAGACAAGCGAGCAGCTGGTCAATGTGTGGGGAAGCTCAGTCCAAACTGGGATGGGTCGTATCGCGTTACCCGCGTTATCGGGAAAGGAGCCTATCATCTGGAGACACTCGATGGTACGCCCTTACCTAACTCTTGGAACATCGCTCGTCTGAAATTATATTATCCTAGAACATGATTTTATCTACACCTTTGACTGATGCCAACCCTAACCTTAGCTAACACTCGGTGAGAGAGCTTTCTTGGATGTTTGTGGTTGCTTTTGTGCAGATAAAAAAGGGGGATCCTGGGAGTGAAAAGTCATATCCTTGTGACGGTCGGTCCTGATCAGACGACTCACTAAGTGAGGGCACAACCCAGCATGCCTTGAACTAGCGTCGGGATTGAGAGGTCCCTGACGCCCCTGGAAGTGAAAAGTCCTATCCTTGTGATGACCGATCTTGATCAGATGGCTCACTAAGTGAGGGCACTTCCCGGTATCCTTGGGAGTGAAAAGTTCTTTTCTTGTACTGACCGTTCTTGTGGAGACGGCCCATCAAGACAAGGCACGCCCCAGGGAAATAGTAACTCCGTTCTAGAAATGAAAAGTCCTATCTTAGTGACTGGGCTAATATAGACGGCTCATTAAGTGAGGGCACGATTCTAGACGCAAGGACAATGCCTGAAAGTGAAAAACCCTAGCCTTGTGACGGCCTGTCCTGATCCGACGGCTCACAAAGATGAGGCACTTTCCAGGCCGACCGTGGAAATATGGAAACGCGAAGCATCACGAAATCCTAGCTAGTAACCAGATGCGTGATCCCTGGTGAAGTATAGAGTTGATAGAAAAAGTGATTTACGCGGTTTCCGTATTAACGCCCTATGACGGCAGCAGAAAGGCTCCTACGGGTAATTACTGTCTCTTATAGCATGTTATGCTACTAATGGTTTACAATTAAGAATGTGCCGAATACTTTTCGAGCGGCGGAAAGATTGATGATCGCACAAATGGCGATATTATGAGACTCGTCAGGAAAGTTAACTCGATACCGACCTCAGCGATTTCCGTTGCCGAAACGCTAGGAGCCTGCTCGAGAAAGTAAACACATTATGTTATCGGGGCGACAATGACGCCAAGGGAGTTTCAAAAAGTGAAAACTAAAGAAAGGGAAAGACAGCGATAAAGATATAAACTGTTTGAATATATAAAAAGGCCTTTAAGGGGTCACGAGTTCTAAGGCTCAAAACAATAACGTCGTGGAGGCAAAAAACAAAAAGCCTGGCAATTCTCGATAGCTACAGAAGAGGCGGCGAAGCTTTAGGGTGCGTCACCCTCGGGGTTCCTCTGTTTCCATCCCTCTGCCTTAGCTTGGCGAAAACCCGCATCATTGAGGTCGGTAGACTTCCGTTTGAAAGCCCTCGTGACCTCCTCACCTTTATACGCATCTACCCCATGGACCTCCTCGAAGCAATTAACCAAAATAATGGCAGTCCACTCGACATGCCACAGACACTTATCGGCTGACTCCTCTTCCAGAGCGGCCTTCCCTTCCTCCAGGGCAGCTTTCTCCCTTGCCAAAGATGACTTCTCTTCTTCTAGGGCGACATTCTTGGCCTTTTCCACTGTCAAGGCAGCATCAAGGGCGGACGCTTGCCCTTTCAGTTCCTTCTCGGTCAGCAATAATTGAGTACGTTCCTCCAGCAATTTTTTCTTCTCATTTCGCTCTTTGGAAAGTTCAGCCAAGGAGGCGGCAAGAGAGGCAGCCTGACGCTGTGCGTCCTTTGTCCAGTAATGGAACTTCACAAAGTTGATAAAGAGGCTAGAGCGTAGCGAATTCGCCTTGTCATCATCAATCTTAGAGAGTAAAGCCTCTCATTCGGCAGCGGACGATAATATCTGGGCAGCCAATAAAGCGGAAACCTCATCCGAGTCATCGCCCCCGATAGCCGCCAAGCCTGTGTTGCGAAAATCATATAAGCCATCTTGATGAGTCACAGTACCGGACTCACTCACCGAACTTAGATCAGCAACAAAGTTAAAGGTGGTGGCCTCTTCGCCGGAACGTTGCGACAATGGAACGCTCGAAGGGACGAACACCAGGGGAACAAGAGGGTGAACCTGTGTAGAAGTACCCCCTTGGACGATGTAGGAACCATGGGAATGGTAGCCCGAAAAGTCCTGCAAACCCTCTTGGTAGTCCAGGTTAGGAGGATATGAGTGAACAGGCCCGCCGAAAGAATTGGGCGAAGCCCCAAAAGACTCAGTTGTACCCATGTTTACCAGAAACTCCGAGGGATTATTCTGGGGAACAGCCGTGGAAACGAAGGCACTGGCAGGTCTGACTTCCGTCACAGCGACAGTAGAGGATAAGCTGCCTCCCTCACCCTCCGGCCGAGGTCTCTTCTTGGAACCACCCAACACATAACCCATCTCCATATCGCCTATGGGAGATGCGGAAGTAGGAGCAACAACAGTATCCTACAAAAAACACATTATAAAATACAGATAAGAGAAACGGATGAAATAATAACAGGTATCAATGCACAGCGTATCACGGCCAAAAAGCACACTCACAACATCAATGTCAAGAGGAGGCGCCTCTGAAGAAACTGCCGCGTCCGGTTTCCGGCTTCTCATTCTTTTCTTCTTTTTTCCTTTGGCAAGGGCCTTAGGGACTTTAGAAGAAGTTGGCTGAGTAGGATGAGCCGCGACGGTCACGATGGGGATACCCGAAGGAATGTCGGTATTTCCCTCACCAGCCGAGGAAGAGGATACTTGAGCGAGGCTCGCGGAAGCAGCGGTTGGTACAGTTGGGTTATCAGTAGCTTCCGTGGAGACAACCCTCTCATTTTCTTCTCTTTCCCGAGCCCTTTTTAGTCGTCTCCTAACGCTCTAAGGCGTGTAATTGGGATCCGTCGCTGCATGATCGCAAAATAACGTTAGCGTTAGTATCAGCAGTAATAAGGAAGGAAGCAACATGACACTCACGTCTAACACAGGATTGAATGTCCGCCCCGCATGCCAGATAACGAGTGTGAACGCTGATTTCCAGTTGAAGCAATTTATCTAACCAGACTTGTTCAAGCTGAGGAAGGCTCTCCGGTCGGCCCCAAGTGCTATCCTTGACGTCTTGTTTAAACCCAGATCGCCACTAGGAATCAGGAACTTCAGGAAGATCTACCACAAAGAACTCCTTTTTCCAAGCCTCGACGGAAGACTCAATGTGGAGGAGTTTCCAAGTAAAGGACTTGAGTGAGTCATCGTCATAACGAGGCGATATCGTTATCACACCCCGACACTTCATCAACTTAAAAACTGACTTAAGCAACAAAAGGGTAGGGGAAGTGATCCCCTTATATTTACAAAGTTCCAGAAAGGCATAAACACAGCAATATGCATTTGGGGCTAATTGGACAGGATTCAAATCGCAAGCAATAAGCAATTGTTTTATGAAAGGGTCAACGGGAAGCCGGAAACCATAATGGAACATTTGTGCGTATAGAACCCTACGTTTTCCCGTCAAAACGTTGTTCAAGCGTATCAACTCAGGGGCAACGGTGGCCTTATAACCGGTAGGGATAACAGCATTATGTGCGGCTAAATGATCATCAAGAGCGACTTCAGAAGTGATACTGCTAACTGTAATATCCATCTCTTTCTCATCGGCAGACTTCGACTCAGGGCGGCGAGTCTTAGCCATGACAGAAATAAGAAATTAAAGACGAAGAAGACGATGGAAGAAAATAGAAAATACCTTTAGAGAAAAAGCACTTCGAGAATCCTGAATGGTGGAAAGAAAACAAGATGGCTAGAGAGAATATGAAGAAAGCAGAATGACAAAAGTAAGAAAAAGAAATAAGTGTTGGGTTTTATAACCCTAGTGGCCAAAAGAAACGACGGGCACTGTAGTCGTTGCGTGAGGAGCGTCAAAAGACTCAAGCAATGAGTACAATTCTAGAGAAGCGCGACAACGCTTCGATTTTGCTAAAATTCTAGAGCACGCTAGCCCTCGGTGCCCTAAAGAACGGACACGTGTGTCTGTGCCATTAATGAGAGGATCGTGAGCATTAAATGCTCTGAAAAGCTGAAATGATTTTCTGGAATAAGACAAGAGCGATATTGCAATAATGGAGATAACGTAGGATGGCGTTAGCCAAGCCGGCAGCTTTTGAGATAACACGGGAAAGCAAAACAAAGATCAGTTATTATCTAAGAATGAAGTACAGATATCGTTGCGCGATAAGGCGTTATTACAAGACAAACAAAGCAAATAAAGAGGAAAATCCTCTAAAGGGTCAGCCTTGACTAATCATGGTCCAGCACGGATATCGCAGCTGCCATTCCCCTACTCCTCCCCGAAAGAAAGAAAATCTCCCTCGTTTTCGCCTAAATCCTTTATCTTCTTGGAGGCTTAATCAGCCAACTTAGATGAATCAACAGTCCCCTAGCGATAGAGATCTGTAAATTCGGCGATACATCTAACCAGACTTCCAGCCCAAGAGTGCTGAATGGTCCGAGAACACTTGTACCTACGAGGTACTGCCTGAACTTGTCGAGGGTGTAAACCACGGCCAAGAGTTCTTTTTCTATTGTTGTGTAGTTCTGCTGGGCTGGGTCTAATAGCTTGGAAGCATAATAGATCACATAAGTTTCCCTATCTTTCTTCTGACCCAAAACGGCGCCTAGGGCTTGATTGCTAGCATCACACATGACCTCGAAAGGTAGAGACCAGTCGGGGGCTCGAATTACCGGCGCAGAGATAAGCTTGTTTTTGAGAAGTTCAAAGGTGGCTTTGCAATTATCATCGAAGTCAAAGGCGACTTCCTTCTGAAGTAGGCGGCACATAGGTTGAGCGATTTTAGAAAAATCCTTAATGAACCATCTGTAGAAACCGGCGTGCCCTAGAAAAGATCGCACATCATGAACACATGCTGGATAAGGCAAGGATTCAATAACCTCAATCTTGGCATTGTCGACCTCAATTCCCGTGGCCAAGACAATGTGACCTAGAATGAGGGCTCGATCTACCATGAAGTGGCATTTCTGAAAATTAAGGACAAGATTGGTCTCTATGCAGCATTTTAAACACTTCCTCAATTTATCCATGCACTCTGAGAAAGAATTCCCATATACCGTGAAGTCATCCATGAAGACCTCAATTCCATCTTCGACCAATTCAGAGAAAATGCTTACCATACGGCGCTGAAAAGTGGCGGGAGCATTACACAAGCCGAAGGGCATGTGTCTATAAGCAAAGGTGCTGAAAGGGCATGCAAAGGTGGTCTTCTCCTGATCTTCGGGGGCAACTGGGATCTGGTGGAAGCCGGAGTAACCGTCTAGACAGCAGTAGTGAGTTTTGCCCACGAGACGCTCCAGCATTTTATCAATGAAGGGAAGAGGAAAATGATCTTTCCTGGTGGCAGCATTCAAGCAGCGGTAGTCAATACACACCCTCCATCCATTCTAGATTCGAGTGGGAATGGACTCGCCATCTTGGCCCATGGTGATAGTTATGCCAGTTTGCTTGGGCACAACCTGGATAGGGCTGACCCATGGTCTATTGGAGATAGGATATATGACCCCGACATCCAGCAATTTCAGAACTTCCTCCCGGACGACCTCCATCATTGGAGGATTCAGTCTTCGTTGGGGCAGATGGATGGTCTTACTAGCATCTTCCAAGTGGATCTGATGGGTGCATAGAGCTGGCGACAAGCCCTTGATGTCGGCAATGGTCCAGCCCATGGCTTGTCTGAATTCCTTAAGCAAGGAAATTAGCTCGGACTCTTCAAGATTGTTGAGCTTGTTGGAGATAATGATAGGTAGGGAGTTATCGGGACCTAGATAAGCATACTTCACATGGGAAGGCAGTGGCTTCAGATCGAGGGCTGGAGCCTGATCAATAGATGGAGACAAAGTAACATGATCCGAATGGTTAGAAGATACCATTGGGGGCTCATACTGAACTACAACGCACTCTTCTAGGGCAGCGATGACAGAATGGAGCTCAAGCAGCGTGGAAAGTGTCAAGGCCACGACGTCTAGAAGAGATGGCGTGAGGCTCCTATCAAGGGCAAACTATAAAGGGTCAATAGAATGAATCTCAGCAATTTCCTCTATAGAGGGATCAACTACATCAATATAGTTAACACTAGAGAATTCAGAGGGGTATCGCATGGCTTCTAGCATATTGAATTTGATTATCTCCCCATCGAACTCGAGCGAGATGGCTGCATCGTAAACATCAATCTTTGCTCGGGTTGTGGCCAGAAATGGACAGCCTAGAAGAACATCAGTAGACTTGGTAGAATCCTCATTCACCATTGCAATAACATAGAAATTGGCTGGGAATAAGAATTCACCCACTTGGACCAAGAATTCCCCTCGGGGTAAATGATGGAACGGTCAGCTAGTTGAATGGCAAGGTTGATGGGTCTGAGAGGTTCGAGGCCAAGACTGTTATAGATGATCAAGGGCATGACATTAATTCCTGCCCATAAATTGCACATTGCTTTCCCGATGTTGACTGTTCCAATTCGGTAGGGAATAATGAACATTCCTTGGTCCTTGCATTTCGGGGGAATCTTCCTCTAGATGTGGGCAGAAGCATTAATTCCTACACTGATCTTGCTAACATCAACCAATTTGCTCCTATTGGTGCACAACTGTTTTAGGAACTTGGCATACCGAGGTACATTCTTAACTGCTTGGAGGAGAGGAATATTTACAACCACCTTGGTGAACATTTCAAAGATATCGCGGTCCTCCTTTTCTTTCTTGGTCTTGACCAATCTATGAGGGAACGGGGGCTCGAGAATCTTATGAATGTATTCCTGGGTGAATTCAGGTGGGTTGGGGTCATTCCTTGGTGAACATCTGGGAGAGCGGATTCTATCTTCCATAACCTCGACGAGTCTGGGAACTTTTGGGAGTTTTGCTCTAGTTTTGGGCTTGAGTTCAGACTCTGGAGAGTTTCCAATGTCGTGGGCTAGATTCGCTGGTGGTGTCAAGGTCGTTCCACTTCGCAGAGTCACTGAACAGACATTGTGTTTCGGATTATTTTCAGTTCGGGGTGGAAATCTCCCTTGGTTTTTTACCTCCTTCATCTCCGCCATCAGGGTACTCACGTGCTCTTTAAGATCCTCGATCTCTTTCTGTTGTTCGGGGTTCCGAGGCAGTTTTGGATTCGGGGGCACGACAAAAGCCTCATCTTGCGGAGGCTGGCGTTGATACTGGTTCTAATGATACGTGGGTCGAGGTCTGAAGGTCTCCATATTGAGAGGGGGAGGATGATTTTCGTATGGATTCTGTTGGTGCTGTTGATGTGTAGGTCCCGAAGCCTGAGGGTTTGGAACCCTGGATTATGTGATTTCCAGCCCTAGTTATAGTTCTAACCATATGGATCCTTGATATACTGGCCAGCAGCATTAACTTGGATTTCGTCTGGAATATGGGGGCATGCATCAGTGGGCTGGTCCACGAAATTGCAAATCTGGCAGGCCTTGACAGGAGTGGATTGGCCTACCATAAAATTCTGAAACATTCTCGTGAGAGAAGATAGCTGATTCTGCAAGGCAGCCACTTGAGCATCTTGACTTCCAATGTTAGCGGTATCAGTGATGCATTCTTGGCTATGAGCTCTATGGCTGCTTTGGCAGCAGCTGGAGTGAGAGCAGTTAAAGAGTCGGCGGCAGCAGCGTTGAGGAGGGCTTTATCATGGGCCTTAAGGCCTTCGCAAAAATACTGAACAAGGGCATACTCTGTAAGATTTTGGGATGGCATGAAGATTGCATCTTCTGGAACCTTTCATAATACTGGGCTAGATCCTCTTCCTTCTTCTAGACTATGGAGACAAGTTGTTTGCGCATGGTGTTGGCGATAGAGGTCGGACAATACTTCTCGGTAAAGGTTTTGGACATGTCTGCCCAAGAGTGAATAGATCTTGGTAGAAGATCATAGTACCAGTCGAGGGCATCATCCTTAAGAGACCATTGGAAGGCGCGCAGCTTGGCTTGCTCGATACTGACATTAGGAGGTTTCATGGCCTCGCAGATAGAATGAAGCTGTTGGAGGTGGCGGAGGGAATTCTCCTTGGCAACCCCCCGAAAGATGGGAAGGTGATACAGCATGGCTGACTTTAGGGTCCAGTCGTGAGGAGCATTGGGCCAGTCGATGCAACTACTTGACATGTCTGTGGTTGCATTGAAATTGTCGATGGTTTGTTGATCTGGAGGAGGTGGTGGTGGTGGGTCTTCACATCGGACATGGTTGTCGTGATCTTCCATTGCTGGAAAATCAAAATGGGCGGCTACTGGATTTTTGAGGGTACGGTGGAGATAAGCTAGGTCTAGGAAAAACTGATGGTCCTGATCGGCCAAATTGGAAGGAAGTCTGTCGAGGGCAGGATGTGGGATTACTCTTCATTGAGTAGATGAAATTCTGGCTTGCCTTCGAAGTTCTCTTTCTGTTCTGGTCAATTCGAGAGCTAGAGGGAGTAAATCTAGAGCAGATCACCTGGTCATACAATAATAGAAACAAAATTAGTACCGTTCAATCCCCGACAACGACGCCAAAATTTGATCGTCAGTCAAATGTACTTAATGCACAAATAAATGTGTACAGGGCAAGACAGAGTCGAACCACAGAGATTGATGGAATAATATACTAATAAATATGTATGCCAGGGAACAAATGCAACAGATCACAAGCAAATAACACGGGGGGGGGGGGGGTTTGTCGATTAATGAATTAATCGACTCAGAATTGGGAGCTAACAAGAGCTAACAAGACAAATAAATAAAACAGTTCTCCAGGGAACGATAGTAAAACACAATATAGGGCAAGATATCCAGAAGCAATTCGAGGGCAAGAAAATAATTAAAGCAACAGAAGAGACATGAATAATCAGAAAGGAAGAGATCTTAGCAAAAGGTGTTCTCGGGTTGCTTTCCAAGTCAGTTAATCATCGGCACAAAGGTAGTCTAAACTCATGTACAGACCTGCTATGGGGACCGCGTTTCCACACCGCATCCCCTACTTACCTTCTTAGATAAAAGCCACCCCCCGTTTCCACTTATGAGGTGGCCTTGACGTTCCGCCATCCTCTCAAGCATGAATGCGGGGAGGCAATACTCAAAACGCGAATGAAGGAGAGGCAAGACAGATCTAGGGCATGACAACTCAGTTTGTCAAGCTCGCATCACATACCCTAAATGACTGTTTATCCCTAGACAGAGGCCTCTCGCGCTGCCTCCACTAGGTGTCTACTCTAACTCAAGGATTCACGTCAGTTATAACCAAGAGAATGACTTTACTCATGCAGAAATATTAATAGTTGATCAAGCTCTTAGCGTTTTTAAATGAGCATGGGATTAAAATGATAAACAGTCATATGCTACAAGAGAATATCTTAAGCATGCATTTGACCTCTTAACCGAACCTTACAACCCTTGAAACACCCTTTACTAAGAAGATGGTATTTAGCTACTCATACTATAATATGAACAGTAGATAATAATAATCATGCAACAAAGAGAATAAAAGGAAAGGGAATAGAAGAAACCGAAGGATTAATTAATAATCAAGGAGAAAGCTTGCTCCTTTACAAAACAATGGATGCTTCAAATCCCAAGAGAGTAAGAACCCTAAGAATTAGGGTAAAAGATGAAGTGATGTGTGTAAGTCTTAGGACAGCCGTCCTTACAAAAACCCTAAAGCTAAGCTTGTATAGGCTAAAACTAGCTAGGGGACAAAATAGCTAAGGGGAGAGAGAAGCAATAGGAGCTTGACAGCACATGTCCTTTCAAGAGAATATTCTGGGATCTCTAGCGCGCCTGGTATCTTCTAGAAGCGCATGGAATCCCGTGCGGATCTTCGAAGATGCTTCTCTTTGGTTTTTGATGAGAGAAGAGGCAGAAGTATCGCGAGCGAGAGACAAATCACTAGTCTGGTTAGCGTCGAGGGCTCGACGATAATCTAATCTTCTAGGCCTTGAAGCTGGAAATCCTTAGAATTACTCCAAAAATGCTTCTTTTCGATCCTTTCCTTCTATTGGTATTGATCTGCACTAAAGATAGAAATAAGGGTTAAACAACACAATCATGCCCCCCAAAGGGCTAGAAAAGAAGGTAGAATCGCGACCATGAAACGCGCTATCAATAACTCACATAATTCATTAAATTGATCAAATAAATAAATATTTACTTAATTATAAAAAATAAAAATTCAGTAATTATATTTATAAAACATAAATTAAATTTGATTCATGGACTCACTCAACTCATTTGTAAATCAAAGTACAATAAAATGAAAAATAAATGTTTTGATAATTCGTGAGAAGCGCACCAACTGTGACTTTTAATAAAAAAAACACAAGACTTTAATAGATTTTTTTAAAATAACATCCGTATTTTATACTCCTTTTAGTCATTTTATAATTTCATAACACTATCAAAAATATTAAAGTTAAACACTTTTACAAACAACGCACCAACCGTGAAGCAAAAAAAAAAAATTCAAAAAAATGACATTTGACATAATATATATTTTCTTCTAAGAAAAAACATTAATTCCAAATTAGAGTTTTAAATCAGCGAATCCGAACAAAAACAAAGGGAAAAAGGATTTTGTTAATGCGGGGTGCTATTTGGAAATTTTTTAGAAATGCAAGGTTGCAAAAGTTAGTTTAGGTAACTATATCTTACTACTTAAGCCATGCGATAAGAAAAAATTAAAATTTTATAATAAAAAAATAAAGTTTCGTATATTCAAAGTTTAGTCATATGTAAAGGGTTAGATAATTTTTTTGTTATAGTTGAAGAAATTAAATATTTTTTAATGTAGCTTAACTAAAGTGGAAGCGAAGAATTAAAGAGTTAGAAAAGAAAAGAAAAAATAGAAAATGTTAGAAAAATATATGGAGAAAATGACCTAAACTATATGGTAGTAATCTATTTAAATGAGGAAAAAAATACTTACAACTAAATTCAAGGTGCAAGAAAAAATTGTTATATAAATGGATAGTGATGTTGAAAGAATTCAACAATTAATATTTTAAAATGAGTAATTCATTTTATCTTTTTTGGAAAGTCATAACTACATTTAAATTTAATTATCTATATGTATAAATAATAGGTAAAAAAAAATAAGTAAAGAGATAAAAGAAGAAAAAAAAGATATGAAAAAAACAAAAAAAAATGTAGTGAACATAGGGCAAATAAAATATATATATTACTACTAAATTTTTGTTGCAAGAATAATTTGTAAAAAGATTTTAAATAAATTCTCAAATGATATTATGATGAGTTAGAATGTAAAAAGTTAAATTAAAAATTAAAAATATGGGAGAAAAAATATATTGCTAAAGTCATGATGCAAGAAAAAATTATACTTAAAAAAAAAGTCATACTGATTGAGTGTTAATTTGATATAAAATCATTATCTAATTCGTTGTTTTTAGATAATGATACCATCGATTTTTTGTATATTATGTTCTTTTTTGCAGAAACAAGCTAAAAGATCGAAAAAGAAGAAAATGAGCAGAAACACTAAGAAAATGGAGCAAAAATAAAGAAGTGAATAATGGCAACGGGCTTGGGCCGTTTGACAAGGAGTAGGCCTCTGGAACCTGTTTGTAGAAGGACACTTATCCAAGTGTTTCGAATTTTGTAAACTCTAGAGGATAATTACAATTTAAATTAGGATTTTATTTAGAGTTTCCTTATGAGATAAGAACAATCAGTATTTTTCTGTTCTATTTAGACTATAGCATGAGAAGAAAGAGGGGATCTTCTTCCTCATCACGTTCTGCCATTGTTTTGCTGCATTTATTATTTTTACTCTTTTTTGGATATTTAATCCATTTCTGTATATTTTTCCAATCGTTTTCCCTATGACTGTGGTAGGCTATATACTTTATTCTTGGTAAAGACTCTAGGGCCATGATTCTACTGTTGTGAGATCAAATCGGGTTTTATAAATGCTGAATTTCATATTATTACTCTTTTTGATTTAATGTCAAAATTATTCATATTTGGTTTAAGTGTGGCCAACTTAGATTTTAATCTGAATAGTTACAGTCTTTCCTAAAAACTTTGGAGTCTACATTGTTGATAGGAATCTGAAGGCGGCTAGTTAACTTGGGGGTTAATTAGAAAAAAGAGTTAAATCTGGTTTATAGGAGTAGGGTCTACTCTCTCCCAGGCCTGAGAAAGGTCACTCCCTGCATTTTTATCAATCACTTAATTAAATCCTATAGAGTGTCTCTTAGGGTTGTTAAGGAGATTAGGGGTTCTTAATAGAGTGTCTCTTTAGGAATCTTGTGTAGGAGGAGAGTAGGAAATCTAAGTGAACCTGATTTCTATAACATTCCTATGAATTTTGGTTTTGAATATAGTTGCATCAATGATCAATTTGTATGAATCATGGTCTAGATCGAGTCTTTACTGGGAATTCTTATTCACTGAATTTATCAACCATCTGTTATTTACTGTTTTTGTTTTCTCTTTGTTTAGTTATTAATTGCAACAAACCACCCCCCACCCCCCCCCCCCCCCCCCCACCCCCCCCCCCCCCCCCCCACCCCATTATTGGTATTTACCATTGTTACAAAATCGGTCATCTTAAGAAGTTAGATTTGTCATGAAATCTCTGTGTAACGATCCTTTTACTACTTGCTACAGTCTTAATTGATTATTGCATGATGAATTTTATTACTTTATTTTTTACGGATTCGGCAACCATCAGATACAAATGATTAAAGATATTTAAAGAGTTAGATAACTACTTTTTCATAATTGAGGTAATGAAATACTTTGAATATAGTATAACTGTGTATATTGATAATAGATAAAAGAGAAAGTAAAAAATGGAAGAAATAGAAGAAAAAAAAAGTAAGAGATGATGAAAATTAAAGAAAAGTTGATTATAAAATAAACAAAAAACCTGAGAGAATAAATGGCAGAAAATCGTTCAAGCTATATCGTGAGAATCAATTTATTTAAACTAACAAAAATATATATGACTGTTAAAGTCATGCTATGAAAATGTAAAAGCATAAATAGTTATACAAATAGACAATATTGTTTAAGGAGTTAGAATTTTTTTACGATTAAACATATATAGTAATGATAAATTATGTATAAAAATGGTTATATTTTTTGACATAGATAGAAATATTGACTAGCAAACTCGAACTCAAAATCTTTCTTTTTCTATTTTGTATGAACTAAACTAAACTAAACTAAGATATACATGATTATTAACATTTAAACGATTAAATATCTACTTTTTCTAATTGAGGTGATTGATTTTTTTAATATAAATTATTAACAACTAATGTCAGGCTACTCGTGCTATAACAAAATGAGCAGGTAAAAGGGAAAGAGAGAGATAGAGAGTAAATTCAATCAATTCATTTAATTGATCAAATAATAATATTTTACCTAATTATAAAAACTAAAATTCAGTAATTATAGTTATAAAATTAAAATTTAACATCATTCATAAATTTACTCAACCAATTTGTAACTTAAAGTACGATAAAATATTTTTTTATTAATAATAGTACCATAAATTAAAAATATATAAATTTAACAATTAGAAGTTATATTCAATTGAGAAAATAAAATAAAAATCATTGCATTAACTAATTATTTGTCTACAAATTATTTATAAATGATAATACATATATTTCAAATTTACATTCATAATAAACTTTAATAACCTAAAGGGAAATTATTTTGATTTATAAATTCACTAAACTCTTTTTACAAACAACATACTCATAACGAGAAATAACAATTTTATCTACTATGCAACGCGTAAATCAATATCTTATTTTTTAAATAGATAAAAAGTAAGATAATAAGAATCCTTGAAAAAGAATTCCCAAAAAACCAACACTTCCTATACGATGCCACTTGAACCTATCCTAAATCTTAACTAAAAACCGGTTTAACTAACCTTATCAAGCTCGCTCGGTCACTGTCCATACCACACACGAAGTTCAAATCAATCAATATATTTATTTATTTTCTTTTCGTTGTTACACTCTAGCAGCCATTAGTTAATATTTTCCTCGTCATCATGTTTATTAGTACAAGCGTAAGTTCCAAACAACAAAATAAAAATAAATGTTATTTATAAAGGATGACTATTCTGCTTACATATATATAAAAAAAAAAATTGGGTTACTTTCACACCCTAGATATGGATTTATCACCCTAGCTTTTATTATTTTTTGTTTTTTTAAATTAGTTATAGCCACAGATCTTCTAAAAAAACTCTATTTTAATTACTGAACTTTTAATTTGGACTAATTGGTCATCTACTTAGGATATGACAAAATTTAGCATATGCTAAATTAGCAATCCTCGTCAATATTACTACTAATGGTTTGACATATGCTGAATTCCCCAACTTCGTTAACTGAATCGTGTGAGAATGACCAAATTTGTCCATCTTTATAAAATGGGTGGTGACTTAGTCCAAATTTAAAGTAGAGGCTAAAATTGAATTTTTTAGAAAATTTGATGACTATAATGTTTTTTGCTCTAATAGTAATGTGGAGTTAGGCCTAAGTTCAGGTGGAGTTTTGGTCTGATTTTCAGAACATAAGAGCTAAGAAATGAAAGTTGGAAAGTGGTGGGCCGCCCACAAGGGTCTCATAAGTCTCGAATTTAGATTAGTTTGATGAGTAGAGTTACTAGACACCGGTTACATAAAAAAATCGGACTAGAGTTTTTTTTTTAAAATAATTATATAATTAATTATTATTACAATAGCATAGAAAAAAAACATGTATTAACCACTGCAAATTCATGTGCAAAGTTTTTTTATTAATGTGCTAGCTTATTAATATTGCTATTTTATTTTTCGAAAGGTAATATGGCTATTATATTAGTAGTAATCCTGCAATAATTACAAGCTGTGAAAATTTCTTTAATATATTGCATACAGATGTAAGAGTTAAAAGTACATGGACTAAGAACTCTTCAAAATCAAGAATTAGTCGGACTAATATTAATTGAGCACAAGATTAGAGTTTTTGGGGGAAAAGCAAAAGAATACTATAAATTAGCTGGTGTACTATATTTCTGACGCCGAGAAGCAATTATCCTAATACTGAGGATTCAAAGAGGAGTGGATCGCATGAGGTAGTATTATTAGCAGGAGCCCAACCGCCCATCTCACATTGGACAAACTGATGCTGCTGCTGCTGCTGATGATGATGATGATCAGGTGACCAAACACCTCCGCCAGGCACATCAAATTGAGAAATTGTTGGCATGTTCATGCCGAACACTCTGCCTGTACTATTCTTATTTGTAGAATTAGGATCTGCTGTACTTGTTCCGAACAGATTTGAGTACATCAATTCGATCGAACTCCGTTGAGCTGCCCCGTAAATTAGAGGCTGCTGCCATGTAGATGCAGGGATGTTGCTAAGCAGAGCATTTTGATCATTGTTCACATGTGCAGTCCACCCCATTCCATATCCAGGTTGATCATTAGGCCAAACCAAATTGGTAACTGCGACTGAAGATTGATCATATGTTTGATTCCATTGTGTCTCGGTAGAAACAACAACGTTTGCTGCCATCGCACGGTCGATCTGATTATGATCATTGAATGGTGCTTCCTTCCTATAAGAAGTTTTGTTGTGGGATGAAATTTTTTCAGGCTGCACAGTTGTTGCTGCAGGACAATTGGTTTGTCCAGGGAGCAACCTGAGTCCCTTCCCATTTTGCAGCTTAGCCTTCAGGGCCCCGAGAAGCCCATCCGCTTCACTTCCAGGCCCACACACTTCCTCAAACGAAAAGGGCTCGACACTATCCGCGATACCCACTCGACCACCACTAATGTTGCCTGCTTGCTGGGGCAGTTCGAAGTTGGTTCGGGCATTAGCCCCGCGCAATGCCCGAGCAGCTTCATCGTACGCCTTTGCAGCATCCTCTGCGGTGTCGAAAGTACCGAGCCAGAGCCTAACTTTCTGCAAAGAGTCTTTGATCTCTGCCACCCATCTACCCGATGGCCGCTGCCTCACGCCAACAAACCTGTGGTGTCCCCTAGATGATTGCTTCCTTCTTCCTCTAGCACAGTTATCATCTACTGCTGCCATTCTAATTTATGTTTGTCTACCGAGCTAGCTCTTTATATATGATAATGTTGCAGTCCTGAATCTGAAGTTTACATGTGCGGACAAGTGGGAAGAGTTGAAAAACGGGAAAGCTCTGGTCGGAGAGAAACATTATTAAATGGAGGTATGTCTTCGCTGCAGGCCATGTTGGTTGGTTATATCGCGCGCGGGCCATGAAAGTTTGCCTACATTATTAGTCTGCTCAAATTTAAAGCACTGCTAAGTCAGCCATTTGTTTATTTTATTGCTGTTCGTTTTTTTTCTTCAACACTAACAAATAATTTGGTCACTGCATTAATTGTCGATTTTTTTAGATTTAAATCGGGTAAGATCTTAAAATACAGTAAAATTTTCCTTTATTAGTTTTACACAATTACATACTTAAGATTTGAAACCGAAAACTTCTGTTTAACCTAGAATAACTCTCAATATTATTATTATTATTATTATCCTTTTGCATTGGTTGTATTTTGTTTGTTTATTGGCCTTGAATTGATGCTGATTTGAGGACGAAAATGATGATGTTTCCTATCTTGTCACATCATTTGCTGTCTGATTTGTTTGGGAAAAACGAAAAATTCTATAACTAGTCTCTTTCTAAGTACACATAGCCTGCCAATTCATATCTGCCAAGGGTTGCTTACCAAGGATAAACAGCCTGCCAAGACTAACTAATTCAGTGGATGATATATTATTCATGAAATTAACTTCCCAATATGTACCAATAAATGGACATGGTCTCGTTAGAAAAACTAAACTATATCTCAAGTTCAAGTCTAACGGAAAATAACTGTGAACACAAAATTTTACAAACAAAGAAAACCATGAACAAGTACAATGTTGATACAAATAATATATATATATATATAGGGGTGTCAAAATGGGTCTGACCCGATGGGTCGACCCGTACCCGACCCTTAATTTGACCCGCCGAGTCATCATTTTTGACCCGTTGAATAAAGGGTCAGAAACGGGTCGACCCTACGGGTCACGGGTCGACCCGTCTGACCCGTTTAAAATTTTAAACAAAAAACCCTCATCCTCTCCATTTCCTCGCTTTCCACCGCCGTCTCTGCTACTCTTCCCATTTTGTTCTCATCTCCTCTGACACCTTGTTTCTACTCATTTCCCTCTCAATTTCAGATCCCTCTCCTCCTCTGCCGCCTTACTAAACAAAATACTCCCAACCCAATCACCAAAACCATCTCACCAAACCCATCTTACTAAACCCACCTCACTTCTCTCACAGCTTTTCTATTTCATCAGAAACGCGGGCTTGTTTCTTATGGGATTTTCGCACTCACCTTGTTACCGGTAAGCCAACAATTCTTTTCTCACTTGTCTTTTTAGTTTCTTAGTTTTATAAAATTATGTTTTTTAGATCTGCCCTTTTCATGGTTTCTTCAGATAAATTCATTCTGGGGTGAGGCAGAAGTTGTTGGATTCGATTGTCTTTGATTTTCCCTTGCGTTAATCTCACTTGCTCGTCAGATTAAGCTTCCGTAAGTTTATTGAAATCTAAATTTCCTGTCTATAATATCCATTCTGGTTGGAGGTTTCTTTTTCGCAAATTCAAATTAGTGGAGAATAAAGTGAGTCTGTCATTCTTTGCAAAGTATAGGCAAGAATTAAGGAAGTACTGTAGTATGTAAGATGAAGTTGAGAGGAGATGTATTTGAATCTTTTGAATAGTAGCAGTTTAGTAGTTTAGTTGGATGGATTGTTTTGTGTAAGAGTGTAGAAAACAGTAAATCCAAGTCAAAATTGACCAAGTAGTACTGTACATAAATGACAATAGCTGGTGGTGTGATAAAAGCAGCTCTGCTTTTTCATCTTTTTCCTTTCCTAATCTTGTTTGTTTGCTGATTTATGATTTGAGTGTTCTTTTTTGTGTTTATGCCGATTGTTCTTGTTCTTGACATGTGTGTAGCAGTAATGTCACTTAATGTCCATGAAAGGAAAAAAAGAAAGTATTGTTCAACTTGAAAGTGTTTAAATCAACAATTAAGAATTACTAAGTTTAATTGTTAAATAAAAAGTTATGTTATGTTACAGCCGAAGCTCAGTAAGCAATGGTTTAATCACACTGCAGCTAAAAAAACTAAGGGCATCTACTTTTTCAGGTTTTCCTATCAAAGTATAAGCAACTTTACTTGCAGACTGCAGTGGGTTATAGTGGGAATCTAACTTTTGATTAACATAATAGAAGTGTTCTTGGCATTCATAATTACGCTACAAATCCAATCTCATAGCTAATCTATACCATTATATATATTTTACACCCTTACTAATTTTTTCTAAACCTAAAGCTACCTCACCTCACTAACTAGTGTTATAAATATAATGGTTAATCAATAAATTAGATACTACTGCATCATTCTAATTATGTCTTATAGGTGATAAAAATACTAGTAAAAATTTGAATTTAAATTTGAATCTCCCGCCTATAAAAAAAATACTATAACATTCTAAATATTAGATATGTACCAACAATATTTATTTAATAAATTATAGGTTCGAGTCGGTGAATACTCATAATTCCCTAACCCGTAACTCGTAAGGGTGAGTTTAAATGGGTAATATATATAGCCATCTGTTTGTAGCAGTAATAGCAATCTTTTTTCCAATCTTTGCCGCTTAGATTTAAGTTATTTTAGGGGAAAGCTCAGTTTTTGCATCATCAATCAGAAACTTATGTACAAAGCTAAAATCAAGAGTCAGTACAAGTTACAGAGATTGTCTAGCATGCACCTATGTGTTACAAAGCCAAAAACCAGATTAGCAGCAGAACGAAACAGATACAAGAGTGTGGAGTATTTGGTTTCTGGTTTGGTGTCTTCTGCCTCTTTTTTAGCTTCTTATCGTTTTCCTCTACATTTTTGCAGATGGATAATTCTTTTGAGGTTGAACAAAGTGTGGATGAAATTTTGGGAAATGAGAGTGATGACATGGTTCAGCTAAACGCATCTACCTCGGAGTCTTCAGGTACAAAAAAGAGGAAGGTCACCTCAATTGTGTGGCAATATTTTGAGGACATGCCACTTGCTGAAGATAAGAAGAGAATGGCCAAATGTAAGATATGTAGTACTGTGTACATTTGTGGAGGTAGACATGGTACTAAAAATATGAAACGACACATGGAAAGGTGTCATAGGGATGCAAGTCAAGGTACTACTTCTATACACAATGATAATTTTGATCAAGATAGATTTAGAGAGTTAGTTGCAGCAACTGTGATTATGCATGATCTCCCTTTTCGGTTTGTTGAATGGGTGGGAATTAGAGATTTGTTGCTTTACTTGCGTAAAGATTTACATTTAGTGACTAGAAATACATGCAGATCTGATTGTCTTAAGGTGTACAATAGGGAAAAGGATAAGGTACAAATCATGCTAGATGAAACACCTGGTAGAGTTAGTTTGACTTCTGATTGCTGGTCTTCATTGACAACAGATGGCTATATATGTTTGACAGCACATTTTATTGATAGAAATTGGCACCTCCAGAAAAGAATTCTGAATTTTTGCTTCTTGGCTCCTCCTCATAACGGTGTTTCTTTGTGTTCCAATATAATGACATTCCTAAGGAATTGGAAAATAGATAAAAGAGTAATGTCAATCACATTAGATAATGCTTCTGCGAATTACACCTGTGTTGATTTATTGAAGACTAACTTGACTCAAGGAGATGGGATTTTGTTTGGTGGAGAATATATGCATATGCGTTGTTGTGCTCATATTCTTAATTTGATGGTGCAAGATGGTTTGAAAGAAATAGACCCAGTTGTTCAGAAAATTCGAGAGAGTGTTAAGTATGTCAAGGGATCTCAGGGTAGGAAACAATTTTTTTTGGAGTGTGTTGCTCATTGCTCACTTGATGCTAAAAGGGGTTTAAGGCAAGATGTACCTACTAGATGGAATGCCACTTTTATCATGCTTCAGAATGCATTGTATTATCGCACTACTTTTATGCACATGAAGTTAAGTGACTGCAATTACACTCATTGTCCATCTATGAGTGAATGGGATGATGTAGAAAAGATATGCAAGTTCTTGGGAACTTTTTATCAGACAACTTGTTTGTTTTCAGGAACCAATTATCCAACTGCTAATCTATATTATCCTGCTGTGTTTTCAATCTGTTTGATTTTGAAACGGGAAATGGAAAGTGATGATGAGTACATGAGAAATATGGCATCAATCATGTGGGGTAAATTAGATAAGTATTGGGCTGATTTTTCAGAGATAATGGCTATAGCTGTTGTGCTAGATCCTCGATACAAGTTTTCTTTTATTCAGTGGTGCAATGAGAAACTTTATGGTGATCGTGGAGCTCCAAAGTCAGTAGCTTTGAAAGAGAAATTGGTTTCTTTTTATAATAATTATTGTACATCATCGTCTTCAAGTAAAGTTAGTCATCATCCATCCCCTCAAGTAAACAACAATATGACTGATGAAGTGTTTCAGGTATGTGCATCTTATTTCTCTTATCCATTCTGCATTTTTTTAGTTATTCTTCCATCTTTCATGTTTATACATTTAGTGATAAGTTCATTTACAAATTATTGTTTATTTTTTTTATAGGAATTTGATTCTTTTGATATGCAAGAAACTTCTCCTCTAAAGACACAACTTGAACAATATTTGGAGGAGGCAAGGTTAGATAGACGACAAAATGTAGACATCATGGCATATTGGAAAACTAATGAAGGTCGATTTCCTGAAGTTGCCGCAATGGCTCGTGATGTTCTAAGTATACCGCTTTCTACAGTTGCTTCTGAAAGTGCTTTCAGTGTCGGTGGTAGAGTGCTTGATCAATACAGGAGTGCACTTAAACCGGAAATAGTAGAAGCTTTGATTTGTGCAAGAGATTGGTTGTATGAGACACAAGGTAATATCATTTTAATTCATAGATTTTAAATTGAGTACACATGTAATTTGTTTAATATTTGTTTAATTTGTTTTTATTGTAGAGGTTGAGAAGTCAACTTTGGAGGAGCTCACTGAAGATATTATTTCCCTTAACATCAACAACACTGAAAGTTCGAGTTCTATTAGATAAATGTGTTGTAAAATTTCATTTTAGAATTAGTTTTAACGTAAGAATTAATACAACTGTTTATGCTAGAATTTCATTGGATTTGTTTAATGTTTATGTTAGAATTTTAAATACTTTTTTTTTATTGCTAGTTTTCGTTTAAATACGTGTAATTTGTTTAATGTTTAAACTAGAATTTTATTTTTAAATCCGTTTATTTCATTATACTATTTGTTTAGAAATTTAAATGGATAAAAAATTTATTATGAAATTTATTAATCGAAAAATTACGTTAATAACAACTTGTTTTTATAAAATATTTATTTTAAAAATTTTCGTAAAGAATTTTTGGATTATAAATGGATCAGCAATTTTAAAATCAAACACTCAAATTTCTTAAAAAAAAAAAAAAAAAAAAAATCGGGTCAAAAATCGGGTCAACCCGACGACCCGAATTTGAATGGGCCAACCCGACCCGAATTCAACGGGTCGGTGGGTTTGACCAGCCAGGCGGGTCGTTGACGGGTCATGCTGACCCGTTTGACCCTAACATTTGTTTCCTCCTTAATGACCAAAACGACGTCGTTTTGATTAACGGGTCCAATGGGTCGGGTCGGGTCGACCCGCTACCCGGCGGGTCGAAAATGGGTCGGGTCATTTTTGACCCGCTACCCGACGGGTCACTGCTAAACGGGTCGGGTCGGGTCGGGTCGGCCCGTTTTGACACCCCTATATATATATATTAACACTCAATTAGTCTAATGACCCGCTTGTTGCGCGATTGTATTAGATCATTGATAAAATAAATATTTAAATATGCATACTAATTTTATATAATAATATTATACTATTCATGTAAGATAAATAAAAAAAAGAATAGTTTAAAACACTCTTATACTATACGCGAAAACCAAAAACTTCCCCTATCTTTCAAAAAGTCCATGACACCTCCCCTGTACTAAGGGTCAATGATAAAAGCTCGGTCTCCGTTAGTCAAACTAACAGACCGTTAGTGTTGACCATTGACTTTAATTAAAAAATTCCAAAAAAATTTAAAAATTTAAAAAAACATATAAAAAATTGAAAAAAAATCTAAAAAATCTATAAAAAACGTAAAAATTCACAAAAAGCATCTAATTTTTTTTTTAAAATCACAAAAATGTAAAAATTCACAAAAAAATGTAAGAATTCCAAAAAAATATCTAAAAATTTCAAAAAAATCTTAAAAACTGTAAAAATTCACAACAAAATGTATTTTTTTTAAAAATAAAAATAAAAATTAAATCCACAAAAAAATGTAAAAATTCAGAAAAATATAAAACATCTAGAAAAAATGTCAAATCCATAAAAAATGTAAAAATCTAAAAAATTCAAAAAAATCATATTTTTTTAAAAGAAATTAATTAACGTAAGGAATTGTTTATTTTTTTGGATTTATCACATTTTTTGTGGATTTTTAGTTTAATTATATTTTTATAAAAAATTATATTTTTTATGATTTTTTTTGGATTTTAACATTTTTTTTGGAAGTTTTATATTTTTCTGAATTTTTTGATTTTTTTTACTTTTTACATTTTTTAAAATTTTTTGTGAATTTTGAAATTTTTTTATTTTTAGGTTTATTAATTTTTTTGTGATTTTTTACATTTTTGAAAAAAACTTAGATATTTTTTGTAAATTTTTACATTTTTACATTTTTTAAAGATTTTTTAGATTTTTTTTGAAATTTTTAGATTTTTTTTGGAATTTTTACAATTTTTTAATTAAAGTCAACGGTCAACACTAACGGTCTGTTAGTTCGACTGACGGAGTCCGAGCTTTTGTCGTTGACCCTTAGTACAGGGGAGGTGTCATGGACTTTTTGAAGGATAGGGGAGATTTTTGGTTTTCGCGTATAGTACAGGGGTGTTTTAAGCTATTTCCCCATAAAAAAAAAATTCAAATTAAAATTGAAACTAAACTGAGCTTCCATTATCATTTATGAACACCGTATCCAATGAATATTTGTGAACAAAATGAGAGATTTGTGAACACTTATATATAAAATTACATTCAATTTCATCCGTGTAATACACAAAAGATATTACACTATAAATACTTGTTCACAACTAAATGTAGTTATAAGGTAAATAAATAAATGATTATACAATCTAATCAAATGAAAAATGAAACTAACCATAGCTTCTATTAGCATATATGAACACTACCCAAAGAATATTTATGAATAAAATGAAGCTCTTGTGAACACTTATATAGAGAATTGTGTAACTTTTCATATGCTTGAAATTCATTCCTTTCAAATTTCATAACTTATATTGTAATTTCTAATTTATTAAATAAATTATATTTAATAGTGCAACCTAAAGGTTTTTAACTTAACCAATCAATAAGTTTGATGGAAAATAATATCAAATTATAAAAAAATATTAATTATATGACACATGTTGATTTCTAAGGCATGCAATGACTAACATATAACATCACATGAGAGATTCAAGGATCCTAGATGGCTTCATCTTAAGCCTCCATGAGAGTTTCATCACATCCTTTTTATATTTATATAGATATAGATTTTTTATCATTATAGAACTAGTCTCGTATCCGCAAATTTTGATCTTTTTTAATCGGTAAATTTTGTATCAAAGTCTATTTCAATTGAAGAATTAATTAAGAACATGTATGTTGTGAAAAATTGAACTTATTCACCTTTGAATCAAAACATACAATAATGAACTCGAAGTAAAAGATCAAAGAAGAGAGAAAGAACACAAATATTTAACATGAAAAACTTTTGCAGGTAAAAAATCACGGGTGAGCCTGAAAAAATCCACTATGATGATCAAAGTACAAACTACAACACTAGAGAACACCAATACTTTGGAAACCTTAATATATATGGTAATGAAACGGGCCTTGGACCCTTATTTAACTTAGATCAATATTTAATTATTTCAAGCTAATATTTAACAATCTCCACCTTGGCTTTAAAATTCTTCCATCGTCATCCTTGGAACACACCATCACTAACTTTCCAATGCCTCTAAGAGCCTAGTGTGTCCGCACCACACTAACCAAGTCTAAGTAGTGCCTAAACTTGTCCACCACCACTGTCTTAGTCAACATATTAGTTGCATTGTCATGTGTACAAACCTTCACAAGATTAATCTCACCAGAATTCACTAATTCTCTAACCTTATGATACCTCAGAATAATATGTTTTGTTTTCGCATGGTATACTTGATTCTTAGCCAAGTGAATCCTACTCTAACTATTACAATGTAATCGAATAGTCCCATGATTGCAACCAATATCTGAAACCATCCCCTTCAACCACATTGCTTCCTTAGTTGCCACTGTCACAACCATATACTCTACCTCTATTGTAGACAAAGCTACCATAGACTTCAATATAGATCTCCAACTAACGACACCACAAGAAAATAAAGAAACATACCATGTAGTAGACTTTCTATCATCCAAATCCCTAGCATAATCAGAATCTACAAACTTAACAAAAGACAACTCATAATTACAAGAACCAAACTGAATACCAAAACTATAAGTACCTCTCAAATACCATAGAACCCACTTGATAGCCTGCCAATGTTTCTTCACTGGATTAACCATAAACTTGCTAATCACACTAACAACATGTGCCAAATTCGGTCTAGTACACACCATAACATATATCACACAACCAACAACCTTAACATAAGGAACCATAGACATCTTATCAATTCTTCATTTGATTGGGACACTGAGAAACATATTAAAGTGATTAGCTACTGGTTTGGCATTATCCATGCCAAACCTTGATGGGTGTCGAGTTCGTCAAAAATAAATACAAATTATCAATACCTACAAAAGATTGCAAATAGTGGTAACATGTTCGATCCATAGAGAATAGGTAGACTTAAAACAAGATAAAAGACCATATTTAAACACTTAGGTGAAAAGATAGGGTTTTTGTTTTAAAACTAAGAATTGAAAAAGCAAATGAAAAGAAATAGGGCAAGAATATTATTCTTGGCCAAGAAACAGATAAAAAATGAACAGTCAGAAAAAAGGTGACTGAAAAAGAAAATGAAAAGAAACAGGCCAAGAATATTATTCTTGGCCAAGAAACAGGTAAAAAATGAACAGTCAGAAAAAAGGTGACCGAAAGTCTAAGCCATAAAAAATAATAAGAATAAACCTACTATCTAGTGCACAAAGATTGTGTATAGTGGTAATAGGGTCGAACACAGAGACTAGATGGGAGGGGGGGGGGGGGGGGGGGGGGGGGGGGTTGTTGATTAATCTAATATTAACTAAATAAAATAAGTAAACAAAGATGTGAAATCATATGGGAAAAGATCCTAGCAGAGGCTCATTCTCCGGTTGCATCTAGGCCTAGTCAATCACTTGTGTAGATATATTCCACTCCTATGTCATAGGTATGCTATAGGGGCCAGGTTCGCTTAGGCCCCCTGCTTTTCTTCGTATGAGAAGTTACCTCAAGGCACATTTATGAGGTAACCTTGACATTCTGCCATCTCCCAAAGTACGTTTATGAGAGTAATACTCAGAGGTCGATTAAGTAGAGAAAAGACACACCTAGGGTGAGACACTCAGTACGTTCTAGGCACTACCCTAGTTGATTACTTGCCCTAGTCAGATTGGACCAGTTCGACATGATGACTCTGAACTAGTTGTCTACTTTACTCTGTAGCCTCACGTTAGTTATTACTACAAAGATGACTTTAATCACCTAGATTCAATTAAGAGTTGATTAGGCTTCTAATTAACGCTAGGTAAATTGGCAAGATCTTGACAAGTAAGAAATACGAACAAGGAATTTATTAAGTCCGAATTGACCTCATAACTATCCTAAGCAACCATTGAATCGCCTCTGCTAAGATAGAGGAACTTAGCCGCTCATGCTAATAATAGAACAAATAAAATAAGTAAATAAAGAAGACATGAAAGATGAAGAGAAAATAGTAATCAATTGCGAAAGGTACTTGCCGGAGCTATGGCTCCAATTTATTATAAAGCAGAAGAGACGCTAGCGGCTGCGGTAGTGGAGAACATCAGCTGAAGTCGTAGAAAATATGATAATTCAAAGTGTGCTTAACCTTAGATCTAGAAGGCATATATATAGGATACAAAATAGGAAGTCTAGATAAAGATAGAAAATAACTAAAAGGAAATCCTCGGTGGAGTAGAAGACCGAAGGGGAATGATAATCGAAATTCGTTGGAGGTTATCTTATAAAGTTTCCTTCAGCGTGTTGGAGCCTTGAGCTTCTGAAGAGCTTTGACAGCTTGGCCTAGACGATCCGCACCTAGGCCTTGACATCTGGTGCTCCAGCAGCGATTTATCCGAAAAGGTGCACATTCTGCATCTTTCTCTTCTTTTAGTCCAGATCTGCAAAATAGACAAAAATAGGGACTAATTAGCAATATCGTGCTCAAAATTGGGCTAAGAAGGATGAGAAAATCATGCATAAAATACACCCATGAAATTCCCCCAGACTGTCGAATGCTCGCCCTTGAGCATTTATCCTTAATTAAAAAGCTCCCCTAGTCAGAGCACAAACATTCAACTCAAAGCACATGAATAAACTCATCATTCACCACATATACACCTTAATAGTACATAACTCCTGCCTAGACATGCATCTACATCAAACCAGAAGGATAACGACCCTAGAGGTAAGACTTTCCCACACCAATCCTAATCACTTGCAATCCTCACAAGATAAGGTGTTTGCACTCACACTCACAAACAAAGTTAGGTGTTTAATTGCTCAAAGGTATGCAGATAACATAACACATAGATCAAGTTTGCAATAGCGACCCGAGTAAGTAGTACACATGCATAGGCAATCTGGCAATCCAAGAAATTTTTGCATCGTAAGGGGTAGATCGGTTGTATGTATGTAATAGAGAAAAAGGGTAAAGGGTAAGTGGAAGGAAACAGAAACAGGGTAGAAGGAGAGAGAAAAATAACCAAGAGACAGAAGGGTTCCTTAGCTACAAGGAAGAGAAGTTATTGAAGCAGCACTCGTCAGCTGACGGCATCAATGGCTAAATGATAATTCTTTTTTAGTGGGGGAGTATTCTTCTCAATTGGTATTAGTATCGGTTGCTTTGGTTCGCACTCTCCTCTACTTTTATTGGTACTCTTTATGCACTATTATTCTCTCTTTTTTTCTTATTTTTTTTTGTTTTTTTTTTGAAGAGAAAATAGCAGAGGTAGCGTGAACCTTTTTCCCTTTTTTGATTACTGTTTGATGCAGCTTTTCTTTTCTGTGTTACCATAATTCTGCTTCCAGCACCAAGGTCTTGGCATGTTGTCTCCCCCACAACTATGCTATGTTGTATCTAGCCCTTGATACAACCATCGAAGAGTGTTGTTCACCTATTAAGGAAGTATCACAAGGAACAGGCTCGAGTGGCTAGAATAAAGAAAGGGGTAGATGAAATGTCATGGGCAAGATGTAAAAGAAACGAGAGAAAAGAAACAAAGACGCAAAGTTCTTTGTCATTTGTCACTTTCCCATGTCTTATGGTACCTATACTCTGGGCCTCATGCAAACCTAACTAGTGCCTAGCTACGCATCTATTCACGCATGAAAGAAATTAATGGCATGTAGGTCCAATGTTCTTACAATGTGTCCTTTTTGATGTAGTGAGTGATAAATTTATTTTATAAATGGCAGATTGAAAGTGCGTTCTTCCTAGGGGGTTTAAAAAAAATATTGGTAGTGTGTACATCATGGCTAGGAAATCTATTTACAAAAATCCTAAAACACCCTAAGAGTAGAAATCCAAAAATTGAAAAGAAAATGTTTGCCCAAAGACACATAAACACACAAGTGTCCCTCCCCCACACTTAGGCAGCGTATTGTCCTCAATGCGAAGAAGGGACTCAAATAAGGGCATACGAAAAGAAAACAAAAATGAAAGTCATAGAAGAAAGGAGTTCACCCAGAATTAAGTGTGCAAAATCGTGCCCAAAGGAAAGAGGGTTGGGAGGAAGTGGACAATGGATTGGGGTAGGGCTGTGATTTCTGATCGGATTGAGGTAGTGGCCGTCTGGTCATGAGTGTGCTATGCAGTAGGGCCTCGATGTGTGGTGTGCTTGGAGTGGTCTAATAGAATCCTAACTGCAACCAAAAAGGTATGAGATCCCAAATGAAAAATTCTTTCCTAAAAATAATAGATTTAGATCTAATTGGGAAAGGATTTGAAAAGGTAGTACGGAGAAGGAAACAAAAATCCAGGTGAAAAGGGGGGTGAAAAAGGAAAATAAAATAAAGGAAAGAAGAATAAAATCCGGAAAAGGAAAATAAAATAAAAAAGAATTAAGGAAAATAAATTAAAGAGGGTCTGAAAGGGAAGATTACAAAGAAGATCAATGAAAATAAAAATAAAAGAAAGAAAAAAGAGGAAAGAAACGTGGGTTGCCTCCCACTAAGTGCCTTAGTTATCGTCTAGGGCAAGACGCAGGTTGTTCAAATCATTCTAGATTTGGTGGCTCTGCCATGAGGGGATGGAAACCCTCGTGGAAGAGCTCCAATCTGTTGTCATGCACTTTTAAAATGAGGCTTGTGTCCATACTCTGAATCGCAACCCATAGTTAATGAGTTTTTTCTTTAATATGGCATCTATCTCTTGTTTACAGTATTCTAATAATTCTTTATACATTTGTATAGGTCTGGCTTTGGTAGGTATATTTCTTTCATTAAAATCTTTTTCGTAGGGTAGTTCTATTATATGTTTCTTTCTATTCCAAAAGGCATTTGGAAGTTCAGAGCATACTTCTTTTTCAAACAGGTCTTGAAAATATTTTATTTTTTTGATATTATCTTGATTTTGTAGCTCTTCCTCAATTCTTTTAAAGTTCATTGCTTTTGTTAAAAAATGTAGGTGCTTTTTCTTTTGAATTAACATAATATCATTTGAGATGGAATAATTTTTTAATACATCAACATCTCGTTGTTGTGGTTGTTGGATTTATTGGTAGTGGAGCCACCTCCCACTTCTTCCGGCGGAGGTAGAGGTAAGACTATTGATTGGAATGTTATCTCTTGCATCAGAGAAGAAGCCAATTTGGGCGCTTGGTCAGCCAGTAAATCCGTTGGTCAGCCCACATGAAGGGTGGTCCCGACCAAAAAGGTGTAATCTCGGAAGCAAGACATAATATTACTAATTAATACTATTATCTCTATTTCCCTGTAAGATATTTAAATAAAATCTGTTTTACCATGAAGCGTATTGGAAAATTCCTTGCAGGATCCAATAATCATGTTAAAGAAAATATTTTGGACAACAATTTAGAAGAATATAACATACAAGAATATCATATAGCAAAAATAGAACAACAATTGCAAAATTGGACCATACCTAAGGAACCAAAAAAGAAAATATATCAAATAGGAACACTAGATTTATTCCATGATTATTTAATAGAAACTACTGAACAAACTATACCTATAAATCCTCAAATTGAGACACTCCAATTAATTCAATCTCATCAGATAGAAACTGTTAAGCAAAAATATAAATTTTTGCATATTGGGTTAATTCAAATAGCAGTAAAACCCTTGCACCGACAAGGTTTGGATTCCCCAATATTAATGTGCCTAAGAGACGCTAGATTCCAAAAATTTGATGATTCTCTACTAGCATTTTTCCAGTCAAATCTGGTTAAAGGACCAGTTTATTTTAACTGTTATCCAAACTTTTCAATATCATTATTTGATCCAAATATTTTAAAAACCTTAACCTTAAATATTAAAACTCTAGATAACATGATTAAAGATTCTAGAAATATAGCATTAATATACAGGATATATTACAAGGTAATGACAACTAATATAAACCCTAAAGCAATAAAACATTCTCCAAAAAATGAAACACTTTTAATCGAAGCTAATACGGAACATGCTATGATACAAACGCCAAAATTATTACAATGGAATCAAGTTACTTTACCCAATGAATGGATTTTATCTAAAGCAAACGAATCACAAGCCATAATTCCAAGAACACAACCTGTAAAAACAGAAGAAGATCAATATAGAAATATACGATTAATATTTGAATCACATCTCGAACCCTTAAACACAACTAGTTTTAGAAGATCAGTAAGTAATATCGAAAGACCAATTTTATCCAGATCATTATCAGGATCGATATTAAGAGGTGTTGATTTTAATAAAAATATTCCATGACCATATTATCAAAATATGGATCAAAATAGCGAACAAGAAATTATAAGATCACTATCTCCTACGCATAGTGACATGAGATATTTAAATCAACTAAATATGATTAAAACTGATAAATATAAAATAGATAAAGAAAGGTTAATAAAAGAATTTTATGATCCTTCGAAAATCGGATTAAGAACACAATTTTTCAAAGCTTTCACTAAAGAAGAAAAAGATTATATACAGGAAAGATTTTATAAAGATCTAGAAGAATTACAAATTCATATTCCATTTTTTACCTGGTTTCAAAAACAATCGGATTTACATGATATAAAAAATATTAACGTAATAAAATCAGCAAATCAAGTATGGAAAACCGCCCTAGATACAAAAGTAGAATCTGTATACAAAACAAGTGAGCATAACAAAATAACCATGTTAGAAAATATGATGATGGCAGCTACCGCATATAAGGCAAGAGGAAACACAGATAAATATGTAGCTCAGATAATTATTTCAGGATTTTCAGGACAACTTAAAAGTTAGTGGGATAATTATCTAACTCTAGATGAAAAATTAGAAGTAATAAATGCGGTAAAAATAGAAGATGAAGAACCCAAAGAGGACGCTACTAATGTACTAGCATACACCATACTAAAACATTTTGTGGGAGAACCAAGTCAATTTCAAGAAAAAACAACAGAAATATTGGTCAATTTAACCTGCCTAAAACTGTAAGATTTTAGATGGTATAAAGACATGTTTTAATAAAAATATTTGTAAAAGAAGATTGTAATCATTCATTCTGGAAAGAAAAATTTATCTCAGGATTACCAAAACTATTTGCAGAAAAAGTAAAAACTAGAATTAAAAATCTTTATAGAGGGGTAATTCCTTATTCAATATTAACCTATGGTGAAATTATAGCACACATTAATAATGAAGGATTAGCACTCTGCACTGATTAAAAACTAAAAGCTAAAATAAAAAATGAACTTCATCAAAGTAAAAAAGAATTAGGAACATTCTGTGCTCAATATGGATACGAAACATTAACACACCCTTCAAGAAAATATAAAAAACAAAGAAGGCCAATAAGAAAAAATTATAAAACCCCTAGGTACCAAGAAAAACCCAATAAAGGCTACCAAAAGAAATTTTACAAAAAATGGTTTAATAAATTTAGACCCAATAAACAAAATAAAATTCCTACCTATTTCAAATGTGGACAAGCAGGACATTATAAAAATAATTGTAGAATGAAACAAAAAATTCAAGAACTTGAAATTGACGAGGAAAAAAAAATCAAATGATACAACTATTAAACTCAAGCACAAATGATGATTTAGAAGATACCAGTAGCGAAGAATTAGAAACCGACCCAATTCCGGATAACTTTTCAAACAATAAAGAACAATCTGGAGAAGAAGAGGACACTAATATTTGTTCTTGTGTATACAAACAAATAAACACAATTAATAAAGAAAAAGAAATGCTGATTGAAATATTAAGAAAAATAGAAGATCCCGAAATATAAAGAGAATATTTAAATAAATTAAAAGATTTAATAATAACAGAAAAAGAAACTAAAGAAATAGAACCATATAGTTTAAAAATAATTATTAATAGATTTCCCCCTAAAGAATCTATAATATCGACTCAAGATTTAAAAGAAGAAATAAAACAAATAAAAATAGATATAAAAACTTTAGAAATAGAAAATACCAAATTAAACATAAAAATTATGATGCTAGAACAACAAGAAGAACAACCTAAAAATTTTAAAAATTTAAACCAAGAAATAAAATATGAAGCCTTAGGAATCATAGAAGAAAGTTATTTAAATGCAATTTCAAAAATAGAATTTCAAAAGTGGTATGTTAATATAGATTTAGTCATAAATAAAGAATTTCATATGACTATATGCGCTCTAGTAGACTCAGGAGCAGATCAAAATTGTATTCAAGAAGGATTAATACTTACCCAATACTATGAAAAAACTAGAGAAAATTTATATGGAGCCAACAGAAATAAACTTCAAATTAATTATAAACTTTCTAATGTAAATATAGGCAATAAAGGATTCTGTCTCCGGAACTCATTCATATTAGTAAAAGATTTAAATCAAAGCATGATATTAGGAACTCATTTTCTTACTCAAATATATCCCTTCAAGGTAGATAATGTAGGTATAAAAACTAGAATTTTTGATACCGATATTTGCTTCCAATTTATGCAACAACCACAACAACGAGATATTGATGTATTAAAAAATTATTCCATCTCAAAAGATATTATGTTAATTCAAAAGAAAAAGAACCTATATTTTTTAACAAAAGAAATGAACTTTAAAAGAATTGAGGAAGAACTACAAAATCAAGATAATATCGAAAAAATAAAATATTTTCAAAACCTGTTTGAAAAAGAAGTATGCTCTGAACTTCCAAATGCCTTTTGGAATAGAAAGAAACATATAATAGAACTACCCTACGAAAAATATTTTAATGAAAGAAATATACCTACCAAAGCTAGACCTATACAAATGAATAAAGAATTATTAGAATACTGTAAACAAGAGATAGATGCCCTATTAAAGAAAAAACTCATTAGACCAAGTAAATCTCCATGGTCTTGTGCTGCTTTTTATGTTCAAAATCAAGCAGAAATAGAAAGAGGAGCTCCGAGACTAGTAATTAATTATAAACCTTTAAATAAAGCATTACAATGGATAAGATACCCTATACCTAATAAAAGAGATTTTATTAAAAGACTAAATGGAGCAATTATATTTTCAAAATTTGATATGAAATCAGGATTTTGGCAAATCCAAATTACTGAAAAGAATAGATATAAAACCGCCTTCACTGTACCATTTGGTCATTATGAATGGAATGCCATGCCATTTGGACTAAAAAATGCACCCTCAGAATTAAAAAAATATAATGAACGATATATTAAATCCATATACAAAATTCACTATTGTATACATAGATGATGTACTGGTATTCTCAAAATCTATAACAGAACATTTTAATCATTTAAATAAATTCTTAAAAATATTAAAAGAAAACGGATTGGTAGTTTCAGCTACTAAACTAAAACTATGTCAAACAAAAATCAGATTCTTAGGATTTGATATTTACCAAGAAACCATTAAACCAATAAGCAGATCCATAGAATTCGCAGATAAGTTTCCAGATGAAATCAAAGATAAAAAATAATTACAACGATTCTTGGGATGCCTGAATTATGTATCAGACTTTATTAAAAACCTAAGAACCATTTGTTTGCCATTATATCAAAGACTTAGAAAAAACCCTCCAGCATGGAACAAAAATATGACAAATATTGTTAAAAACATTAAAGAAAAAATTAAAAATCTTCCTTGTTTAGGAATCCCTAACCCTTCAGCTGACTTAATTGTAGAAACAGACGCATCTGATATAGGTTATGGAGGAATATTAAAACAAAAGGAGCATGAAAAAGAACAATTAATTAGATATTGTTCAGGAATATAGATTGCTTAACAAAAAAATTACTCGACAATTAAAAAGGAAATTTTATCTATTGTATTATGCATATCTAATTTTCAAGATGACCTATTCAATAAAAAATTCTTATTACAAATTGACTGTAAAAGTGCAAAATATATTTTAGAAAAGGATGTCCAAAATATAGTTTCTAAACAAATTTTTGCCCGATGGAAAGCTTTATTATTAAACTTTGATTTTGAAATTGAATTTATAAAAGGAGAAAATAATTCTTTACCTGATTTTTTATCTCGTGAATTTCTAAAGGGAAAGATTTAATGGCAACACAAAAAGGAAAAGAAGTGATGGCAACACAAAAAGAATGCAACAGAAAAACCAAGGCATCCTATGCCATGAATATACCTACTACTCCTAATAAATTTGAACCACTCAAATCCAGTTCATCCAAAACTGTTAATTCACAACTCGTAACTCCAAACACCTTTATATTACCACAACCCCTACAAAATCAAAGATTTGCTCCAAATTACCTCCAAGCACTGCAGGTCCAACCTAAAAAATCCCCAGCTTCAATTACTAGTAGACCTTCTTTCACACTTCTTGGAACTCTTCCTACTAAACCATCACAAACAAAATCACTACAAGGCCCAATAACTAAACCGTTCGTCAAAAGTGTTAGTTATATTGAGCCAGAACACGGAAACGAAATTAAAACCATTATATCCAACATATTTTCAAAAGACTTTCTATTCATCCCAGACTCCTTAGAAAAAAACAGAATATTCTACGAGTTCATTCTTGTAGATACAAATTCGGTCGAAATAGTTCATGTTGAAGATCCAAGATACCTTGGCAAATACTCTTATTCTAAATGCAAAATCCTAAAACTATTAACCTTATCTGATTGGGACATGAACCCCTATACTAAAAAAACTTTTTCTTAACCCTTTTGGCCAACCGGATTTAATTATCATGACTATCAAAAAGCATGGCAACAAGCCTTCCTATATTCAAACTACCACCACTCCTAGTTCTTCCATTTTCATAATGACATACCACGGAAATGCCCTCATTGGTTTTACCAATGGTGGAAATACTTTGGAGCATCAGAACTTGCATATCCTCCAACAATCAGTGAAGGATTCGAAACCTTCCAAAATAATTATCACTCTCAAATATACCAAAATTAATGTCATTTACTCTCATGTTCAAAATACCCTGGATCATCTATTGGGATTTTGACATTGTTGACCATACTGCCACAGAACCTCCCATATTGACAAGAAGATAGAAAGTAAAATGGTGGAAAAGTTTTCCACAGGAGCAGGCATGTAAAAACACTATATTACACAAACTAGCAGAAACTACAATTACCAACCCTACTCCTCTACCACCATCTATATTCCTTTCATCCAAACATCAGCTACAAGCAAACCTAGCAGTCGCTTCGTCAAAAGATGAATACAAGAAAAAACTAAAATAAACACAAATGTCTCTCGAGAGATACGATAAAAAAAAATAATAATAAAAAAATTAAATAATGAAAAGGCCTTACACTAGCCGACAACAAACCAACTCAGCAGGAAGATATATCATCCAGAAGAAATAGAAATTTAAAAGATCGCACACCTGGAAGAAGTCAAACAGTTGGCACGACAAGTGGCAACAAACAAACATCTCAGACCGCTTAAAAGCACACCTCATCAAACTCAAGCTTTATCCCAAGAGAAGAAGACATAACACCTGGCGACAACTACATCAATCGGCCAAACTTCAGTCACACCTCATCAAAGAAAGCATATCAGCAAGACGGCATCAGAAACCAACAAACTTCGAAGAATGTAACACTTGTGAAATTTTATCTTCAAAACTTGTAAAATTAAATTTAATCTAAACTCTCCCTATAAATAGCAGCATTCCCCTTAGTTGTAAGCACACAAGCAAATATCACTTGTACTAAAATCTCTCAACGCAATAAAGCATAAAAGTTTCTCTTCGTAAGTTCTCTCTTTCAAAATGTCTTTCAATTTCAAACAATTATCTTACTGTTTTTCTGAACTAAACACTAATAAAGCTTCTGATTTGTATGAATTAAGAACTGAACTAGCTTCTAAATGTGATGATATTGAAAATCTTTATAATGAAATAATGGGCGAAAGTATAGTTCCAATCTCTAATATTGAAACTCCATTATGGAATCATGATTTGATAAAAATTGAACTTTTCAGAAATATGATAGAAGCCACTAATAAAACTATTCAAACGATTATGGATACCATAAACTACTATGAGGCAGATGTTGAGAGTAAGAAAAAGAAACAGAAAATGGAACAGTATAAAAAATTAAAAGGAATTGTTACTCATCCAACTACCACTTATCCTAATCCCAGTACTATGAATCCCAATCCGACCACTCTTGCTTGAACCTCTTATGATCTACCTCAAAATCTGATCTTTCCTATACGAGCCGGATCCAACTGACAAATGATAGAAGAAACCAATAAAGTTATAAACACACCTATCTTCCCACTTGACGAACATATACATGAACATCTGATCCCATCTTCCTCAACTCTGCCATCTCCCTCTTCTACTTATGAAGCTCGCCTGTTGGAAGAGTTGAGGAAGATGAGACCATCGAAGACCTCAATTTTGCTCCCGAGGCACCCAGTAGATGTATTGTCTGGCCTATTGTCCCTTATGACTGGACGCTCAAGTCCGTTGTTATGCTTCATCTTCCCCTCTTCCGTGGGCTTGCCCAAGAAAACCCTCATCGTCACCTTCAACAATTGCACTCTATTTGTGAGGCCATGAAGCCAATCAATGTCAGTATTGAACAACGGATCTTGCCCTTATGTGGTTCCTCAAGGATCTTGCCCTTGACTGGTTCTATGACCTTCCTCCTAGATCTATCAATTCTTGGGCAGAAATGTCAAGGGCCTTCACGGATAAGTATTATCCAGCGTCCATGGCCATGATTACTCGCAAGCAATTAGTCTCTATTCTTCAAAAGGATACGGAGGATCTCGATCAATATTATGAACGCTTCAAGAGGATGCAAGCCTCATGCCCTTCCTACAATCTCACCGAGCATGCCCTCATCCAATATTTTTGTGAAGGTTTGAGGGCCCATGACAAGGCCTTGCTAAATGCCGCAAGTGGCGGTTCTCTTTGTGCCCTCACACCAACCGCTGCCAAAGCTACCATTGAGCTCATGGCAAAGAATGTCACCCCTGCAAGTAGCAACAACAACGATCAAAGCGCCCAAGTGGCTGCAATGCAAAATCAGTTGACTGCTATCACGGGCATGCTGCAGAATATGGTAGCAGTACAACCTGTCCAGGGCAAGACTTGCTAGATTTGCAATTTTATGGATCATGCCATGGACGCCTGTCCTTATATTCCTGAAGAAATCCAAGTCAATGCCATGGGTAACTACAACCAAACTCCATACGGCCAAAATTACAATCAAGTGTGGCGATATCCCAATTTCAGTGGGGCAAACAACCCGCAAGTGTCATGCCCTAGACAACCGCCCCAGCAGAATCAGTATGGAAATCACCCTCCAAGAATGTTGTTGCAGATTTGCAAAAGCAAATGAGTCTCATGGCTATCGAAATGAAAGAATTGAAGAATGGGGGCAGACTTCCTGGGCAAACAGAGGCCAACCCAAAGCACAGTGTGTGCGCTATGACTCTTTGCAGTGGCTATGTCTTACCCCCTCAAGAGAATCTAGGCCTCGACATCAAAAAATCCTCCTCAGAGCATCTAGGCCTCGACACCGAACACACTGTCTTGCACGAGCCTGAGCCCAAGATAAAAGAAAAGCAACTTCCAGTAAAGAAACCCAAAGTTGATGATGTCATGGTAGACCATATCCGATTTTCAAGGGGCTCCCCAAAAAAGAGTGATGAGCTAGACGAGTTCACTCAAGAATACATTCATAAAATCCTTGAGCCGTCTTTCCCTCAAAGGCTAGTCAACTCTAAGAAGCATGATGAGGACCATGAGATTTTGAGATGTTTAACAAAGTGCAAGTTAACATCCCTTTGCTGCAGGCTATTAAAAATGTTCCTCGTTATGCTAAATTTTTGAAATTTTGGTGTGCTAACAAATGTAACATGATAGGTGTGAAAAAGATTTGTGTAGGTGCGAATGTCTCGGCCGTGATCTAGCGAAAGCTACCAACGAAGTGCAAGGATAAAGGTATGTTCTCCATCATATATAAAATCGGTACTACTGATATGGGTAGAGCTATGTGTGATTCTGGTGCAGGTATCGACGTCATGCCTTTGACGATATACAACAGTCTAGGCCTTGGACCCCTCAAGCCCACCGGGACCACGATCCAACTAGCTGACAAATCTGTCGTCTATCCCAAGGGGGTCGTTGAGGACGTCTTGGTCCAAGTTGGTGATTTTATATACCCAGCCGACTTTTACGTGATTGACATGAAGAATGGGCAATCTGTCAAGGCCTCGAACATGCTCCTGGGCAGACCATTCCTTAGGACATCAAAAGCCAAGATCGACATCTATGACCCCTCTATTACTCTTGAGTTTGATGACGAGACCATCAAGTTCAATATGCTTAACGATATCCATAACCCTACTGAGTTCTCTAGTGTTAATTTTGTTGATGATAAGATTCGGACTTCTGGAAAATTGGGACGAGGACAATGGCAGCTCGGGGTTACTGTAGCTGACGTCGAGGGTACCTGCAAAGCGTCGGAGGGGGGCTCCAGCGTAGACACTCCGATGCTTAAGTCAGTAAGGCAGTTAAAAAATGGCAGAAATTCCAGCAGCAATCTTAGGCTTACCTTGCGTTTCAAATGGTGGGGTATTTATAGGTCATGCGAGGGAGTTATCTGGGAGAATAACGCCTCCACCGACATCAAGGACGATATCTCTGAATGACGTCAGGGATGTTATTTCCGGGTGACGTCATGGGCGACAACTTCAAGTGACGTCATGGGCGGTAGCCTCAGGTGACGTTATGGTTGTCCTGGGATGTGATAACGCCGCGCGCGCGGATAGATGACGTGCGAGACCCCCCTCCCCCCCGCTGATGTCGACCATCCCAGGGTTGCTTGCCAACTAAGGGGCCTCAGCCTCCCGCGACTGACTCCCAACAGGTGAGGTAGGGTTCCGGCCTTTACACTGGTACGAGGACGATAATACCCTTGGGGTTGCCTTAATTGTTATCATAAGCCCAACTGAAAATGAGCCTGAGTGTTTACCAAGGGCTATCGCTTTAGCTTTCTTTCAGATTGTACCTGCCGACTCGCACGATAACTGGTGGCTCACCAAGAACTTTCAACATTTAAAACCCACACTCTGAAGAACCTTAACGACGGTGACGTCAACTTTCTGGAAAATATACTGATCAAGACGTCCGAGGACGTTCTGGAGCTTCAAGGGATGCTGACTCCCCTTCGGTCTAGGCTTGGTGCGGCTTCTCTGGAGGATTTTAGTCCTCTGGAGAATGTATCAAAGTTGGCTGCTGCTGTCTCTCGCATTGAGGTGGTGATCACCATGCTGCAGCAAAGGAAGGATCTGCTAAACTGCTGCTTGAAGGGTATGAGGATTTCTTCCACCGAGCTGACTTCTGTGGCAGACGCTTTGAGGGAGATCCCCATTATGGTGGAGGATGATGATGCTAGATCCCAGGCTTGATTGTCGGTCATCGTCGCCCTATCTTTTCTTCCTTTTGTATGAATGTATGCCCAGGCCGTTAGGCCATAAATGAATAAATAAACACCTTTCTTTATTGAAGTCATAGTTTTTCACAATGTGCTAGTTGACATTTTGGTTGATTGCCACATCAGCCCAACTGGAAACGAGTCCGTCCTTAGTTAGACACTAGTAACGGTTATCCTCGCGAACCGTTCTGCATTAATTTCGCGCCGCCTCTTCAGTATCAATTGATTGGGCGGTTTTTTGGTGCTCATCGATCAGGGAGACATTCGAATAGGCGTGATCGCAAGATCCGATTCTGCGATTCAGATTGTTTCCAAAGCGCATCAATTCTCTCAAAAGTTGTGCGAGAAGATGAAAAAGCTCCTCCTCTTTGACTATTTAATGGGATTTTCTCTCCCTTTTTCTGTTCATCTTCTTCTCCATATTTTCCTGTTAAAACCATTTGGGGTTTCATGGCCGATTCATACTCTTTAGACCCTGCTGAACGCGGTTCTCCCCCAACTCCTCCAACCTCACCGAATTTTGATAATCCTCCTTCATCCTCATACCTAAAGAGGTGACTTCCTCGCCACAAAAGTCGTAAGAGGTTGAAGAAGGAGAAGACTTTGAAGACGGTCGACCCGTCTCCTCACTTTCATATCCCACCTGTTCCTAAAGGTGACGCACTGTTTCCTCATATCGATCATTTCATGGAAAGGAGTTCTGCCAGCGATATCGGTGCTGATGCTGCGGCTTCCGCCTTTAAAGGGGAATTAAGCTCGTTAAAGCTGGGTCAAGAGAGAAATGCCGCGGAACCTTTCCCGCCTGCTGATAAGGATCTTCCACCTTCGGATGAGGAATACAGCTATTGGTCTTCCTATTGGCCTGATGATGATTAATTCAGCACGCTGCGCTCTTTTGTAGATGCCGTATAGCCTAAATAAAATGACGTCTTTCGCTTCTCCTTTCTTAGTTGCCTTTCCGCGTTAACTCCCTACATGTTGGTCAGTTATCGCTGAGAGGCAGATTGCCGCTTGATGTAACCATTTTTCAGTTTCCAGTCAGTAACTGTCTCCTTTTGAAGATATAAATGCTTAGTCATAAATATCCGTCTGAGGTTTTTCCATGTGTCATTTTTTGCTTTGTACGTGTCTCGTTGCTACAGGCCGCTCGACCCCCAAGTTAGGCCCTTAAAAGGGGACAACTGCTTTCTTTTAACACTTTTGCTCACGTTTCGAAAGTCTTCTCTATCCTTCTCTCTCTTCTGCTTCTTTTTCTTACTCGAGGAATGATGCGATCACGGCCTAGGGTAAGTAGGCCGGATAACATATGGAGCTTATGGAGGATCTAGCCAAGCGAATCATCTAGCACACACATGACCACAAAGAGGGAAATAACAAGATTTGGAGATGCAGCGGAGAAAGAGACACAAAAAGAGCAATGGAAAGAGCGGAGTTACCGGGAAATAGAAGATGGATGGAAGGGACGGAGATGAGCACACGCCAAGTAACGAAAATCACACGAACAATTGCTTGATCAAGATATAATCCGAGGGCCAAGTTGGGACTCGTTTCTATGGATGATCAAACAAGAAAATATATATTCCATTCACACAAATTGTTAACACGATTACAAGCTTTGATTTCCCGGAGAGAGATCGGGAGGAGTAATCTCAAACTCAAGCGATCCCTCTCAAGGAATGAAAGTGTTGAGCCCTAGCTCCATGTGTACAAAGGAGGAGAATTCTCACTCAACAAAACACACACAAAGTTGTCCAAAGCTCCCCACAAAATGAAAGAAAAGAACTATTTATACTAAGTTACAATAAGCCTACACTATTACAAAAACGACCCTGAAAATGTCCTTGGAAGACAACATTCGGTCACCAAACCCGAAGGTAGCATGATTCATGGTTAGGGCTAACCGTGATCACGTTTACCTACTTTTCCTTACCTTGATCACGGTTAGTCCTTACCGTGATCACGCCAAGAACCGTACGCTAAAATGTCAACGAGCATATCTTTTGATCCACCCGTCAGATTGATCTGAAACTTGTCCCAAATGAAAGCTAAGATCTTGAAGTTTCCATCAAGCTTTTGATCTCTCAAATCGGGCATCATTTGCTTGTCCATATTCTGGTGGAGATTAGGCGACACAATTCTGACTTGCATAGATGGAGCATTTGTTGTCAAGGCCTTGGGATGAGTGTGCGTGGCCGGGTGACTTGCTAGGCCTTCTTGGGAATTCCGTGCGTCTAGGCCTTGGGTTGTGAGGATTTGGCGCTTGAACCTCGACCGTGGGCATGGTTTTTGATCATTTGTAAGGCTCGGCTGCCCTTGGCCGATCCTTTGGCCAAAATGTCGGATTCTTGGACCCGTGATCGCATCAAGGAAAGTTTCTTCAACCGCTCGTCGGCGCCGATGATCTGCTTACTGCCTTCTTATTCCAGGTATTTTGCTCTATCTTCCTCAGATTTTCTTCTCATTGGGTCATTATGCGTATGACTAGAGATCCCAGAGGTCTTCAGTGGCCTATAGATCTAGAAGTTGAGAGAACACCCAGTCTTTTCACTTGTGACGCAATTCTGGAGGTTGAGTTGGAGGGTCAAGGTGTCTCCTTCCCCCTGATTTTTCCGTTAAGGTTCCTGAGGCGGGTCAGCGGCTTCATGACCCCTTGCCCAGAAATGATAGGATGGTCTACTTTAAGATGTTCCTCTATGGTTTTCGCTTCCCTATCCATGAATCTATAAAAAAGGTATTGCGCCAATACGATATCGACTCGGCTCAGATAACCCCTTCCTCCTGGTGTGGGATTTACGCCTTTATTCATGCTTACGAATTGCAGGGTATTCTTACCCCGTCTGTCAATCTATTCTGTAAATTCTTTAGCTTCAAGTGTCGCAATTGTTTAGTTGATATCGCCCCGAGATGGAATGACGGGTTCGTGCAGTCATTCTGGCAGAAGTTTCGGGGCTTCGAGGAGACTGTGGCTTATTGGAAAAGTGGTTTTTTCATTGTCAGGCTGCCTTTCCGCCCCTGGCCTAGGGGCTTCAATCGAGGACTCGTTGATTCCATCTGGGTAAATCCCGCAGTGTTGTCTAGGGACGAGTTACGTCAAGCTAACGCCTTATTAGAGATAGAATTCTCCTTCCGCATTCGAGAGTTTGCCTTGTACAGGCCTATGGTAGAGTGTATTATAGGAAAGTTTTTCTCTTCGTGCTATCACTTTGACTTGTTTATTGTTCTAACGCGTCTTGTTGGCAGATGACATTGAGGGTCAATCACCCAGAAGGAATGACACACCTTTAAACGTGACGCCACTTCAAACGCTACCGGCCTCTCCACCGCCTGAAAGTTCCAGCTGTCAGACTACTCCGCCAAGGAAGAGGAGAACTAAGACAGTCGCTGGGCGAGGCATTTCAATTCGGTCTAGTTGCCAGACCTTGGCAGGGGGGTGAATTTGAATCGTCCCGCTGTTAGGGAAATTGAGAGCGATAGTGAGGATATGAATGTCGATTCTGGTCATCGCCATGCCTCCTTAGCTCAACGGAAGAGACTTAGAGTGGAGAGGGACGGTACGTTTACTGACACTCCTTCGAAGAAGGCTGATGAAGTTCCCGTCATTGGGATTAATGCTTCTACTGCGACAAGCACTTTTCAGGCGGTGTCGCGCCCCACGAAAATTAAAAATTCGCGAGTGTGCAACGAAATTTGAGACCATCAGATGCTCGGCGTAAAAGGACGCCTAGCAGCATGCAATGAAGTCGCCACCCTAATTTGGTTGCTAGGCTTAGGGAACCTTAATTGTCATGGCATAGGAAATATAATAAGTAAAAAAACTAAAGGCACAAAAAAGGGGTCTGGACCCCAGACAAAAGGTTCGGGGTCGTATTATGGTCTCGGGAAGGTGTTAGGCACCCGAGTCACATCCGAAAATGGTTACCGGTTGATGAGAGAGGTGTTTAAAAAGGTGTTTGATAAAATGCGTTTTGAAAAAGGGGGCCCTCAGAGGAATCGTCACTTTAGTCTTTTCTATGATCGTGACCGTTCAGGAATAATAAAAAGATCTTTCGGACGGGATTACCGTTTATCAAGATCGACTGATTATTCCTAACCGCAACGTAATGGGACTGAAATTTCCGTAGACTGAATGAGCGCCCTCTTTTTTCATCATCGGGCCATGCATGATATAGTTAATTACTACGTGATCCTAACATGGATTGCTAACAGAGTACAAATTTAAATGATGGATTTTTGAAATGGAAAAACTGATGTGGGATCAAAAGTCCCCATGTACATGCAGTCAATACAAACGAGAATTTAAAATCATATGAACATGGCATTTTAAGCAAGTCTTTAAACACATTGTTCATGTGGGTTGATTTTAATTCTAGCAGTTCTATGTATCATGCATACGATTGATATTTGCGAAAAAGCATTGAATAAATAAAAAGGAATTGAAAGGCGTACTTGCGAGCGAAGCTTGAAATTAAAACCTACAAAATGAGAGTATTAGTGATAGCTCGAAAAATGAATAAACGATTCTATGAGTGCGAAAATTTAAATGACAGTTGATTGTATACGAGAAATGATGAATTTCACGCATACGAGAATTAAATGTTGAGTTTGATAAGTGTAGGAAAATAAATGACGACAGTTGATTGCATGCGAGAAATGATGAATTTTACGCATACGAAAATGAAATGCTGACGTGATTGCATACGAGAAATTATTTATTTAACGCATACGAGATTCAGGTGATGACATGATTGCATGCGAGAATTTAAATGCTGAGTTGATTGCATGCGAAAAATGATTGATTTTAAGCATACGAGAACTTAAATGCTGAGTTGATTGCATGCGAACAATGATTGATTTTAAGCATGCGAGAATTTAAATGCTGGGTTGATTGCATGAGAAAAATGATTGATTTTGCGCACACGAGAATTTAAATGCTGGGTTGATTGCCTGCGAAAAATGATTGATTTTAAGCATGCGAGAATTTAAATGCTAGGTTGATTGCATGCGAAAAATGATTGATTTTGCGCACACGAGAATTTAAATGCTGGGTTGATTGCATGCGAAAAATGATTGATTTTACGCATACGAAAATGAAATGCTGTTTTGATAAGTGTAGAAAAATTAAACGCTATTGGCGATTTACAGGGAATAAATAAACAAAAAAGTTTAATGACTTGCAGAAAATAAAACAGGTGGATAATGTCGAGAATGGACAGTTGGATATTTGCAGAAAATAAACAGTTGATAAATTGCAGAAAATAAACAGTTGAATATTTACGAGAATTAAAATGCGACCGACCATGTAGGCGGTATTGAATTTAAATTGCTGAAATTTAAAGTGCGGAAAAGTAAACAGTTGATAATTTGCGGAAGGATTTCCAGCAGTTTTGCGAAAAATTAAAGCAGTTGAATATTTACGAAAATTAAAAAGCGACCGACCATGTAGGCGGTATTTTAAATGACTGAAATTAAATGGTTAGATATAAATGACTGAGGTTAGATAACTTGACAATAAATATCACGATAAGGAACGAGCAATTCATGTATAAAAACAATTTAAGAACCGTCTTGATTCAAAAATAAGCATACGAAATATTTTACGAAAAAAGTGATTTAAACAATTCATGTATAAAACATACAAAAAATAGCACGTATCATGAAAAACAATTATACGAAGCATGCGAGCATTTTACGTAAAAAAATGACGAATCGGAGACTCGGAAAAATATAAATGGGCTGGGCCCAGCTTGGAAATTTGGAGAAATGGGCCAGGAACAATTCCTGGCCCAATTCCTGGCCCAAGGAAATTAATTTAAATGGTGATGGGCCAAGCCCATCACCTTTCTTTCCTTTTTGCACGAAGGCCCGAGTGGCCCGTGATACATCATCTTCAACCTCCCATCGCCGGCGCCACTTCCGGCGACGGAGGTGATGAACCAGGCGTCCGATTCGCCTGGTTCTTGGCCCAAATGGAGCCTCTCCCTTCCAACAACACAAACAAGCAATCACAACAACGTAAATCCCAGCCAAACAGTGGCAATTGCAACGGTAATAATAATGCACATTAATTCATTTAATTAGCAAATAAATACCTCATGTGTTCAAACAATTCAATCAATGCTAGTGTGATGTAACTAACTTAAAACTCAAGCAATTAAACATATTTGAGCAACCAAATGATCGTCTAAGGCATGAACAAAAATCAAAGAAAGAAACAGTGAGTGAGAGAGAAAGAACGGCTTACAGCGGTGGTGCTGCCGGCGGACGACGACGATGAATGAGAGTGAGGGTGAGCGAATGGGGTTCAGGAGTGCAGGAATTGGACCGAAAAAATGGGGAGAGAGCAGTGCTCTTTTTCTTCAAAATTCGGACCTCTTGCGCGTTGAAGGATGGTGGCTATTTATAGCCAAAGGTCGCGTGGATGGCCGGACGAAGGAGCTGCGCGTGGTGGCCGGGAGCGTGTGCTGGCTGGGCTAGGGGAGCCGTGATGATGGCGGAGGGATAGGGAGCTAGGGAGCAGGTGGCTCGGGCGAAGACTTCGTGGCCTTGCTCGTGTGTGCACTGTGCATGTGCATTATGCACATTAATTCAAGGGCCATTGATCTGGTTGACTTTCCTTGGTTGACCAGATCAATGGCCTTTTATCTGATTTAAATGGCCTCGAGCTGGTTCCCGCGTGCAAACATTCCGAGCCGAAGGTACTGGCGCGTAGAGAAAAATATGACAGGTTTAACCGTCTACAGCGAATGACGAGAATTTCTCGTGTAACGTGTTTATTTTCGCGTTCAAAAATGTGAAACGTTTGAACGGAAAAATAATAACGTTCCGCCGAAAATTACACGAATCGCTGTAGACCGTTGCGACCAGGAAAAAATCTAGCAACTAGTTGATGGAAAACATTTTAAAGTCAGGCTATTGTCATAGCGGACTTACTCGGGTCCAATAACAGCTCGAATGAAAATAATAATAAAATAATAAAAATACTAAAAATGCGCTAAAACATTAAAAATCCTAAAATTCATGTGATGGCCTAAAATGAAGAAAAAACTAGCAAACGACTGACAGATAGTTAAAAATGTGAATTTTAAGGCTAAAAATGATAATGATAATAATAATGAAAATACATGCCGAGAAAATGAAAAACGCGATTTCGAAAGCTGACGATGCTAACGATGATGCTAAAATGCAATGGAAAAATTTAGAAATGCTAGCAATAGTAAATTAACTAAAAAGGACAGTAAATTAAGTAAATAACAGAAATGCTAAAATTAGTTAAAAATGGCGTCAAAATTCGGGTATCAACAGGCGGCAAGAGTCACCGAGGCGTCAACTGTTGTTCCTCCTGAGGTTACTGAAACCCCGCTAGTGGCAGACTCACCTTCGCAGACTGTCGTTCCTGACTCTCTTATTTCCTCTTTTATTCCTGATGTGGTCTCGCCGAATCTCACCTCGAGTGCGCTTCCTGATCCTCCCATGAAGGGCCCTCAACCGTTATTCTTCACTTCTATTTCAGGCATCGGTGATTCCATCAAAAATTATTCCCCAAGGAGTTTCCTCTTACTAGCTGGATCTATCAACCTTTGGTACTAGCGGACTTCGCGCTCTAGGGATATCAGATCCGCTGTCGCGAGATGAACCGGTGGGCTCCATAGTGGGTCAGATATTTGGTTCTCCTAAAGATAAGGAAGAACTGTTGCGTCTTCCCCCCGATATTCAACAGGCACGTGTCCTGAATGACGTACTGGCTAGTTTCCACGAAATGCATTACTTTCTTGAGGCTCATGGCGACAAGCTTCGAGGCTCCCCCGTTTCAAAAGATCGATTAGATGCCGCTTTAACTAAGGTGACGGAGTTGATGGGACTTCAAAATAGTACCCAGAGGGAGCTGAATGATTGTCACGCCGAGCTTGCAAGAGAGAGATCGAAGGGGAAAGCAAAAGTAGAACTTTTGGAGGCGGAGTTGGCAGTAGCTAAGGCTGAGTTAGTGGCGGCCGACAAGAGAAACTCTCTCCTTCATGAAGAGATATCGGTTCGCGATGCTGATCTGGCAAAGGTTCCTCCAAAGATGACTTGGTGGAAGAACAAATTACTACAGACCTTTATTGCTGGATTTCCAGACTATTACCGCAGTGAGACTTTTGATCCTGCTCAGATAGCTGATTATGCTTCTGAGAAAATGAAAGAAATAGGCAGGAGTGAAGAGGGTTAACTTTCTTCCGAGGAGAGGGAGGGAGACAACGACGACAATACCAAAACGATTCCATGATCACGTAAAGTTGTCGTCAGAGGGGACTTGCCGTCAGAGAGGCTCTTATTTTTATTTCTTTTTCGAACATTGACTCCATTTAGTTTGTAATAATTGATGACGTCTGTCGTGTAATAACGTCTGTAATTTTTCTTGAATAACGAACAATGTTTAATTCGCTCTTCCGCGTTACCTTATTATCTCCCTATTCGGTTAACACTGGGACACGTCATCTCAGCTATTGCATAGTCGCACTTATGTTGTCTTGTAAAACTAATTCTAATTTTCAGAGCATTTAATGCTCTAGATTCCCTCATTAATGCGAGGGAGACTTCCTGATGACCCAGAATACACGTGTCCATTCATAGGGGTGCCAAGGATTAGCGTGCCCTGGGAATTGGTGAGATCAAAGCGTCCTCTCACTTTTCTAGAATCGTACTCATTGCTTTCGTCTGTTCCTCGTGACGCTCCACACGCAACGACTGTTACAACAGTCATTTTGTTTAGCCGTTAGGGTTATAAAACCTAGCACTTACTTCTTTTTCCCACTTTTGTTATTTTACCCTCTCCGTATCACTTAAAGTCATTTTACAATTTTTCTTTTCATCATCTGGGCGCTCGAAGTCTTTCTTCTATAAAGGTATTCTTATTTTCTTCCGTCGTCTTCTTCATCTTTTTATTTTTTATTTCTGGCATGACTAGAACTCACCGTTCCGGCTCTAAGTCTGTCGATGAGGAAAAGATTGAGAATACTGTTAGTAATATCACCTCCATAGTCGCTCTCAACGAGCATCTAGCCGAACATCATGCTAATATCCCTGAGGGTTATACGGTTTCCGTTGCCCCTGATTCACTACGCTTGAATAGCGTTCTAACTGGCAATCGTAGGGTTCTGTACGCTCAAATGTTCCACTACGGTTTCCGGTTTCCCGTTAATCCCTTCATAAAATAGTTGCTGACTGCCCTTAATTTGAATCCGGTACAATTAACCCCAAATGCTATTGCTGCGTTTACGCATTTCTAGAACTTTGTAAATACAAAGGGATTAACTCTCCTTCCCTTCCGCTACTCAAATCACTCTTCAAAATGTATAGTCGTCGGGGTGTGATAGCGATATCGCCCCGTTATGATGATGACTCACTCAAAACCTTCACCTGGAAACTCCTCCATCTTAAGTCTTCCATTGAAGGCTGGAAAAAAGAGTTTTTTGTTATTGATCTTCCTGACCTTCCTGGTTCCTGGTGGCGGTCTGGTTTTAATCAAGACGTCAAAGATAGTGCTTGGGGTCAACGGGGAACTCTTCGTCAGCCTGAACAAGGCTGGTTAGACAAACTGCTTCAGCTAGAAATCAACGTTCATACTCGTCATTTGGCATGTGGGATGGACATTCAAACCTGTATCAGACGTGAGTGTTGTGGTGTTTTTCTTGTTATCATAGTTGGTACTAACGCTAACGTTAACTCGTGATTCTGCAGCGATCGATCCCAATTGGAAACCCGAGAGCGTCAGGAAACGGCTGAGAAGGGCTCAACGGCGAAGGGAGAAGGAAAGAACTACTGCCGCTGCTGAAACCGTGGTTAATCCGACCATACCGCCTGTCGCTACCGTAAACCCTGTCCAAACATCTTCTTCGGTCGGTGAGGGAACCATCACTATTCCTCTGGGTATTCCTACCGTATCGGTTGCCGTTTATCCTGTTCAGGCATCTTGTTCCAGGGTTCCGAGAAAAGGAAAGAAGAAGAGAACGAGAAGCGTTGCCGCTCTTACTCCTCCTTCAGACGCGACAGCTTCTTCTGAAGCGCCCATTAACGAGGCTTCCTCTGTTAGTGTTTCTTTTATGACTGCACTATCTCTCCTACTACTTATTAATATTGCTTCGCGCTTTCTTTTATTCATTTATTCTTCGCATCACTTCTCTTTGCAGGATACTGCTACTGCTTCCCCTCTCACATCGCCAACAAGCAACATGAACTTGGGCCACATACTGAACCGTCCTGAGAAAAGGGCGTGCCCTGACGAGGGGGGCGGAAGTTTATCATCTGGTCATGCTAATATCGGGGAAGGGTAGACTGCCGCTTTTGATTCTTTGGTACCTTCCAGGGATCAATCTTCTGATTTTCTAGGGAGTATGGGTGTTCCCGGGTCCTCTGAGACTTCGCTTAATTTCTTCAGCACGTCAGCTCCTTCTTTCTCTACCGGCTTGGCTTTGGTGAAGATTTGCCTGGGATCTCAAGTTATCAATCCCACGGCTCCTTCAGACTTCATGGGGGTATCCCCTCTGATCAATCTCTGTCTCCTTCCCCCATGGTTTTTGTTCCTTCAAGCGCTCCAATGCTTCGACATTTCGAGGGAGGGGTTGTCGCTCCCCATCTCATAGCCGATTTGAGCTCGATGAGTGCGTCTGGGCCTGTCACTCATCATCTTGACTTGGCTAAGCTGCGCAGTTCTGGCTTTGCGGCTTTCGGAGGTGATAGTTCCGTCTAGACATCGTCTTACTTGGCTGCTTACGCGTTAACATCCCCCGAAAAGCGAGAGGCATTCCTTTCTAAGGATCAGGACGAGCAGATAAACTTGTTGCGCTCCAACCTCTTCACTGGTTTTTCTAAGTTCCACTATTGGGCAGAATATATGGCGCATAAGGTTGCTTCACTCACCACCTCCTTAGACAAGCTTTCCAAGGAATGAGAGGAAAAGGAGAAGTTGCTGGCAGAACGCCAAGAATTGTTACTGGCCTTGGAGGCGGCCAAGAAGGACCAAAGGGAGGCGAAAGAGCAAGTGGCAAGTCTTGACACTGCTCTAGCGGCGGAGAGAGCTAAGAATGTCGCACTGGAGGAGGAAAAGGCGACATTGGAGGATGAGATGGCAGATAAGTGCATGTGGTACGTTGAGAACACTGCCACTATTATGGCCAGCTACTTTAGAGATATTCATGGAGAAGAGGTGTATCGCGGTGCTGCCCTTACTGAAGCTTTCATGAAGAGGTCCACCGATCTTACTGAGGAAGGTTTCCGCCAAGCCAAGGGGAAAGGATATAAAAGGCAGAGGAGCTCATAGGACCGGCACACACTAAGCGTTGTTGCTCCTTTTCGTGAATATCGGGAATCGCCCCTTTTGTTTTTTAGCTGTCAGAGCTTCGATACTTCAAACTTTGTGTTTTGTAACCCTTCGAGGGCATTTTTGAACGATTATATATCCGGCTAACTCCTTTCTTTTGTCACTGATTTCTTATTTCTTTCTCTTTGAACTTCTCTTAGTACAATAGTGGCTTTATTTTTGCCACGATAACATCAACAGATCTAGATCTTGATAACAACTTTTAGTAGAAGTTGGTCAACGAGTCGCCAATATTGATGATAGATGCTTCACCAGATATCGCGACATGAGCTTGTTACGCGTATTTTAACTATCGTTCTACGTTTTTAGAGATAAGAACTCATAGAGGAGAAGGATCATGGTTGCTACTTCCAACGACACGCTGCATATACTCACGCTGTCGTAGATATTCTCAGCTAATGGCTTAGGATGATCTGTAGATAGATTCCGACGTATCCCTTTTCCTGGGAATATTTGCCAGAGAGAGACATAATACACATGTCCTTTAGATCACATTTCCTAAGCCACGATAACGAGAGTGCCAACCTCTTCATCATCTGAACAATGTCTCTGCACTTCTCAATTATAAATCATTAGTAAAGCGACATGTACCAATAGGCAATAGTTACCCGTAAGAGCCTTTCCGTCTCCAACTTGGGTTATTGTTGCCGATATCGCTCATATCGCTTTCTCCACCAGCTATCTTCACTAGGGATTTCTCATCTGGTTACTTGCTGGGATTTCGCGATTCTTCGCGTTTCTAAATTTCCACGATCGGCCTAGAAAGTGCCTCATCTTAGTGAGCCATTGGATCAGAACAGGCCATCACAAGGCTAGGTTTTTCACTTTCAGGCGTTGACCTCGCATCCCGAAATCGTGCCCTCACTTAGTGAGCCATCTGTATTAGCCCGGTTATCACTAGGATAGGATTTTCACTTCCAGGATGGAGTTACTGTCTCCCTGGGGCGTGCCTCGACTTGGCGAGCCGTCTCCACGAGAACGGTCGGCACAAGGGTAGGACTTTTCACTCCCAGGGATGTCGGGACGTGCCTCATCTTGGTGGGCCGTCTATGTTAGCCCGGTTTACCACAAGGATAAGACTTTTCACTCCCGAGGGCGTCGGGACGTACCTCGTCTCAATGGCCCACCTGTGTCAGCGTGGCTGCCACTAGGATAGGACTTTTCACTCCCAACACTAGATTTTTAGGTATGCCAGGGCGTGCCCTCACTTAGTGAGCCGTCTGATCAGGACCGGCCATCACAAGGATAAGACTTTTCACTCCTGGCACCCTTTATTATCTGCACACAATCAACCACAAAACACACGAGAATATTCTCTATTCGAGCGTTAGTATAAGTTAGGGCTGAGATTAACGAAAGGTGCAGAAAATGCATTAGGCTCTAGCATGGTATAGTTTCAAACGAGCTAAGTTCCAAGAGTTAGGTAAGGGAGTACCGTCGAGTGTTTCCAGGTGATATGCTCCATTTCCAATAACGCAGTATGGGCCATCCCAGTTCGGGCTGAGTTTCCACATACGCTGTCTAGCGGCTCGTTTGTCTCTACGTACCAAGTCACCTGCTTTCAGCAGCCATTCTTTGACGCGCCTATTGTGATAATGCGTCATTCTTTGCTTATAATAAAGCATTTTCAGAAGAGCTTCCTTCTGCCATTCTGGTAACGCGTCCAGGTTAGCTCGTAGGCTCTCCTCATTCATTTCTTCCCTGAAGTACGCCACTCGCAGGCTCATAGTACCAATTTCTACCGGTGTGACGGCCTCAGTGCCAAAAGCTAATGCGAAAGGCGTTTCTCCCGTACTAGTTGTAACGGTCATGCGGTACGCCCACATCACATACGGCAGCTCGTCTGCCCATTTCTTTTTAGATCCTTCAGAGTTTTTCTTTATGCCACTGAGAATGCTTTGATTCGTCACCTCTGCTTGACCGTTGGTTTGCGGGTGAGCCACGGAAGAGAACCTTTGTTCGATCTGAAATTCCACGCACTGATCTTTAAAGAACTGGCTAGTGAACTACGTCCCGTTATCACTGACTAACACACGGGGAACACCAAACCGCATGATGACTTGGTGTTTAAAGAAACGCCAAATTTTCTCTATCGTGATGTTGGCCACCGCTTCCGCTTCTGCCAACTTTGTGAAGTAATCCACTGTCACGACCATGAACTTTAGTTTGGAATTTGCCTTTGGAAACGGGCCCAGGATATCTATCCCCCATTTCACGAAAGGACAAGGAGCCACTATCCCGGAAATCTCTGTGGCGGGTTGTCGAGGAATTTTGGAGAACTCTTGACATTTTTGACATGTCCGTACATAATTGTGGCAATCTCTTCGAATGGTAGGCCAGTAGAATCTAGACCTGAAGACTTGTACGACTAAAGTGTCGCTCGATGCGTTCATACCGCATATCCCTTCATAGATTTCTCGCAAGGTGTGAAGACCCTCTTGCTCCGTTATACACTTAGCGGTGGGGTGAGAAAAACATCTTTGGATCAGCTCTCCGTCATAATATGTACACCACGCTGCTTGTTTCAGCACTTTCTTTTTCTCGGCGTTATCCGCAGGTAATTCCTCATGTTTCAAGTATTTTATCACAGGGGTTCGCCAGTCATTTCCAATTTCTTCCACGCAAAGCGACGCTTGCTCTTCCATGAAGGAGGGAACCGATATCTCTCGGTAGTACACGCCCTTGGGTACGAACGCGTATGGATTTGCAGCGAGTTTGGCCAGGCCGTCTGCTTTGGCGTTATCCTCTCGGGGGATGTGCTTAAAGCTGACCCTCATGCCACTTTTCTTTATTTCCAACAGTTCGCGTTTCACTTTAGCGAGGTACTGAACCATTATGGGCTCTCTAGCCTGAGAGTGTCCTAAGACTTTGTCTATTATCAGTTTGGAATCTCCACAAATTTTTAATTACAAGTCTCCCATCATTCCCGTGTCGTGTATGGCCTTGGTGGAAAAGTTTCTTCCTATCATGAGACTGGCTAGTAACGCCTCATATTCTACTGCGTTATTGGATAATGGCTGCAGTATTCTGATGGCATATCGTATATGCATATCGTGTGGCCCGATCATGAAGATCCCGGCTCCGGCTAGTTCTTGGTTCTTGGCTCCATCCACATGAACAACCCACAAGTTAGTGTAGGTTTTGGCGAACAGGAGGTCCAAGTCATCTCTTTCCTCTTCCGGCAGGTCCGTTAACGGGTCTTCTGTGAAGGTACACTCGGCTATGAAATCTGCTAGGACCTAGGCTTTCACGGAGGGACGGTTTTTATACCGCAACCCGTATTTCTCAAGTTCGATGGCCCAAATTATCATCCTTCCAGAAGACTCAGGTTTCTGGAATATTCTTTTCAATGGCAGGTCAGTAAGTACGATAACGGGATGGGCTTGGAATTATCTGTCCATTTTCCGTGTGGCTTGGACCAGTGCATACGCTATTTTTTCAATGTGAGCATATCGCAGCTCGGCATCTTTCAAAACGTGGCTCACAAAATAGACAGGGTGGTGTAGATGGTTGTCATCTCGAACGAGAACGGCACTAACTACTTCGTCGGCAACACCGAGGTATAGGCATAGGGTATCGCCCGGTTCTGACCTTGTCAATACCAGGTCGGACGATAAATAAGCTTTTAGGCCCATGAACGCCTCTTCACATTCCGCTGTCCATCCGAAGGGAGCTTTTTTGCGTATAACCTTGAAAAAAGGGAGGCATCTCTCTCCTTTCTTAGAGATAAACCGGCCCAGGGCAATAACGCGCCCCGTCAATCTTTGCACCTCCTTGACAGTTCGAGGAGATATCATATCCTGGATAGCTCTGACCTTTGAGGGGTTGGGCTAGATAACTTTTCGGCTAACCACATAACCCAAAAATTTTCCTGTCTTAAACGCAAACATGCATTTATGGGGATTCAACTTCATTTGTTATTTTCTCATCACGCGGAAGACTTCCCCTAAGTCGTTCAAATGGCCCTGGAAACTTCAGCTCTTGACCAATATATCGTCAACATATGCTTCCATATTCCTTCCAATCTGCTTTTCAAAGACCTTGTTCGCCATTCGTTGAAAGGTGGCTCCAGCGTTGTTTAGTCCAAACGACATCGCCGTATAACAGTAAGTAGCTTTCGGGGTGATGAAAGTGGTTTTTTCTTCATCCTCAATGGCCATGAGGATTTGATGATACCCCGAATTGGCATCTAAAGAGCTCAGATAGGCGTACCCCGCAGTCTGATTGACCAGCTGATCAATTCGAGGAAGTAGGTAGCAATCTTTGGGACAAGCATCGTTTAAGTCGGTAAAGTCGATGCACATACATCAATCTTTGTTGGGCTTTGGGACAAGGACGGGGTTGGCTAGCCAGGTCGGGTACAGAACTTCTCGGACGAACCCGACATCTAAAAGCTTAGATACTTCCTTACCGATGGCTAGAGTTTTCTTCGAGGAAAACGCTCGTCGTCTTTGTTGGATGGGTTTGACATTGGGGTCAAGGATGAGTCGGTGTCCCGCCACTTCTCGCGAGATACCTGGCATATCTGCGGGCTTCCATGCGAATTCTCCTTTGCATTTATTCAACAGCCGAGTTAGCTGAAGATTTTCCATTGGGCTAAGCTTTTCGCTAACCAGGAAGCTTGCTCCGCCGATCTCGTCAACCGGCACAGATATCATCTTGTTTAAGGGCTGAGTGTATTTCTCATCATTCTGCTCATACGGATCTACCGTCATGCACACGTATCTATCACAACTCTTCTGAGTCATGAGTAGGTAACACTCAACCGCTAATTTCTGGTTGCCTTTGATTGACACCACTCCATCCCAGGAGGGGTATTTCATCCTTAAATGCTTCAGGGATATCGCGGCTCCAAAGCGGTTAAGGAAAGGACGTCCAAGTATAGCGTTATAGGGCAAGGTTAGTGATACGATCCTTGCTAGGCTTGGATCGATGCTCCTGTTGCGATCGTTGTTCAAGGATGGACTTTGTGCGGAAATACTTAAACTGAACCCAAACGTGCGCTGACCCTGCTAAGTCGTGATGCCTAGCCAACCCAGCTACGCGAATGAGGATCTTGATCGAACTCCTAACCCTCTAACCAGCAAATTGGTTAGCAACCTAGGCAATCGAACAATGGGGGTGAACTTTCGATTTACTTGATATGCTCTTCGAGCGTTCGGACTCAAAGGATTCAAGGTTCTTGTGAGACTTAAATTTAACTCAAGTGTTTTGGCAAAAAAAGTCTGATTTTATTAAGCCAAGCGGCTGCCTTAAATAGGTGCAAGAAATACAAATCCTACGAGAACTAGAACTTCTATCTATACAAGAATTCGACTTGAATAAAAGCTGAAATAATTAATTAATTATAATACTAGTACTAAGAGTATTAGTAGACCCAAGCAATCCTACGCATGGTAGAATTGCGCAATGTGCGTCCTTCCTCAAGTCGAAGTCCTTGGTGCGCTAGGACTTGCGCATGCGTTGACCCGGTCGGCCATTCTTCCAAACGCGTCGGGCGTTTGACTTGAAACTCCCGTAGCCTCTTCTAGACCCTTGAAGCTATCTTCTAACTCGGCTGGAGCTTGGTAAATATTTCCCAAGTCTGACTTGGCTCGGGCGTCCGTTTCGTGGGCGCTAGCGTGCGCGCAGGGTGCGACCAGCAACGTCACTGAGAGCGGCGTGTGCTCGCGTAGTACGGACTCCTCCAGTGTAGCCTCGCGCTGAATCTCATTATGTAGGAACAAGGAAAGCTGGCTGGACAGGCGCTTGCTGTGTTGGCGCGTCATCGGGCCAACGGGCGGCAAGGGCACGCGCGAAGGTGCGGCGTGCGTGCGATGCGTACTAGGGTTCGCATCAGTCCCTCCCTCTTCAAGAGGATTCGTCCTCGAATCCGAGTCTTCCTCATCATCTTCCACCCAATCACACAAACTTAAATCGGAGATGTTGAAGGTAGTACTTGCGGATCCATAGTAGCTAGGAAGGTCGAGGACATAGGCATTATTATTGATTTTCTCCACGATAAAAAATGGGCCATCTCCTCTTGCGGAAATTTTGTGACGCCTCAAGGCCGGAAATCTTTCCTTCCTTAAATGTAGCCAAACCCAGTCGCCTACTTTGAAAGATGCAGTCGCTCTTCCTTGATTTTTCTTGCGGACCAAGCGTTCATTCATCTTCTCTATATTTTTCTTGGTCTGCTCGTGAATCTTTTTCACCGCTGCTGCCTTTGCGTCTCCATCTAAACTCACGGCATCTTGCAAAGGTAAAGGTGCTAAGTCCAGCGGCGTCAAAGGATTGAAGCCGTAGACTATCTCAAAAGGTGAAAACCCCATGCTAGAATGCGTGGCTCGATTGTAGGCAAACTCCATAAAGGGTAGCTGATCATCCCACTTGGTCACATGTTTGCCTACCAATGCTCTCAATAAGGACCCGACTGTGCGGTTTACTACTTCTGTTTGTCCGTCAGTTTGAGGATGGCAAGAAGTCGAAAAGTGTAGCTTAGTCCCCAAACGTCGCCATAACACTCGCCAAAAATGGCCAAGAAATTTCCTATCTCGGTCACTTATAATGCTTGCGGGCATCCCATGTAAGCGAACGATTTCCTTGAAAAATAAGTTGGCGATGTAGCTTGCGTCGTTGCTAGTGGTGCACGGAATGAAGTGTGCCATCTTCGAAAATCTGTCCACGACAACGAAGATGCAGTCTTTCCCTTTCCATGATTTCGGCAACCCAACCATAAAGTCCATCGAGATGTCTGTCCAAGGGTGCGAAGGAATGGGTAGAGGCATGTACTCACCGTGGCTTGCAACTTTTGACTTGGCCTTGCGACATGTAATACACCGAGCCACAATGCGTATCACGTCCCTTTTCATACGTGGCCAGTAAAAATGCCCCTTTAATATCTCAAGGGTCTTCGTAACTCCGAAGTGTCCCATAAGTCCACCACTGTGCGACTCTAAGACAAGTAATTCTCACATCGAACAATGCGGAACGCACAACCTCTTGTGCTTAAACAGATACCCTTCATGCTGAAAATACTTAGACCCATGTGTCGTCATGCATGTCGAGTAGATCTCTCCAAAATCAGAATCAAGAGGGTAGAGAGAAATTATGTGTGCAAACCCTAAAAGTTTCGCACTAAGAGAAGAGATGAGGGCATATCGTCTAGACAACGCGTCGGCTACGATATTCTCCTTTCCTTGCTTATATTGGATGTGGTACGGGAATGCTTCTATGAATTCCAACCAGGTTGCGTGTCTTTTGTTCAATTTCCCTTGTCCCTTTAGATATTTCAAGCTAAGGTGATCGGTGTGCATTAGGAACTCTCGCGGCATAAGATAATGTTGCCAAACCTCTAAGGCGCGCACGAGCGCATATAGTTCCTTGTCATAAGTGGGATACCGAAGCTGTGCATCTTTTAATTTTTCACTAAAGAACGCAATCGGCCTCTTCTCTTGCATCAGAACCGCTCCAATGCCGATCCACTTGCATCGCATTCCACTTCGAAAGCCTTTTTGAAATTAGGCAATGCTAAAACAGGCGCGGTGCATAGTCTCTCCTTAAGCGTTTTAAACGCTTGTTCCTGCAGCTACTTCCATGTGAAGGGCACTCCCTTCTTGGTCAATTCGTTCAAAGGTGCTGCTACAGTGCTGAAATCCTTGACAAAGCGCCTATAAAAGCTCGCTAAGCCATGGAACGAACGTATGTCACTCACGTTCTTTGGCGTAGGCCACTCCTTGACGGCTTTGATATTTTCTTCATCGACCTTGACGTCTTCCACACTCACAATGAACCCTAGAAAACTGACTTGCTTAAGTGCGAATGAGCACTTACTCGCCTTAGCATATAACTGTTGCTCACGTAGGGCTAAGAACACTTGGCGTAGGTGCGCGCCATGTTCTTCAAGTGACCTGCTATAAACGAGGATGTCATCAAAGTATACCACTACGAACTTGCCAATGAACCGCCGTAGCACATGGTTCATAAGTCTCATGAATGTGCTTGGTGCGTTTGTCAAGCCGAAAGGTATGACCATCCACTTGTAAAGACCGTGCTTGGTCTTAAACGTTGTCTTCCATTCGTCCCCTTCCTTCATTCGGATTTGATGGTAGCCACTCATAAGATCTATCTTCGAGAAGATTTGGCTGCCACTCAATTCGTCTAACATGTCATCTAGCCTCGGAATGGGGTGTCGATACTTGATTGTGATCTTGTTCACGGCCCTACAGTCCACACACATTCGCCATGTACCATCCTTTTTAGCCACAAGGATAACGGGTACGACGCAAGGGGAAAGACTTTACCGCACATACCCACGGCTCAATAAGTCATCCACTTGCCGCTGTAATTCTTTGGTCTCTTCGGGATTACTTCTATAAGCTGGCCGATTCGGAATTGTGGAGCCTGGAACAAAATCTATTTGGTGCTCGATCCCTCGGATTGGAGGCAAACCCACGGGCTTCTCATCGGGTAATACATCCGCAAATTCTTCCAATAATTCAGAAATAATAGGTGGGGTAGAATTTGTAGATGAAGAAGAAGTGAGACAATAGGGCTTGAAGCGAAGTAGAATCAAAGGCTTACTTGATTCGCAATTAGAATTGTGCATGGTAAGTGCTCGCCGAAGATCCTTCCCTTTGGCATAGAGACTTGTCTTCTTTCCAATCTTCACTTCGCTTGGGCTACTCTTGTCTTCTTCTTCACTCTCCTTGAGCTTCTTAGAAATTTCCCACTCGGCATGGGCTTTCTCGAGCCATTGTTCATCTTCGAATACTTGTGTTGGAGTCAAAGGCGCAAGTGAGTACTTCTTGCCGTCTTTGACTAGCTTGTACTTGTTGGTTTGGCCATCATGTACGGCTGATCTATCAAACTGCCACGGTCGACCCAACAGAATATGACTCGCATGCATAGGCACTACGTCGCAAAGGATCTCATCCTTGTACCTCCCAATTGGGAATGAGACGAGTGCTTGCAGGCTCACTTTAATGGCACTGCCATTATTCATCCACTGTAGCGAATATGGCCTCGGATGGCGTATGGTAGTCAGTCCTAACTTCTGAACTAACATTGTGCTCACACAATTAGTGCAACTTCCGTTGTCTATGATCATAGAGCATCCTGTTTTGTTGACAACGCAACGGGTGTGAAACAAGTTTTCCCGCTGCTCGTCTCCATACGCCTCCACTTTGACTTGCGTGCTAAGACTGCGCCTCGTTACTAAGGACAACGAGTTGATCACAACTTCGTCTGAGTCACTGTCCTCGTTAGTGCCTTCATCGTTCCTCTCAATCTCTTGCTCATCATCAGATGCTAGCTCACCATCCTCGCGTATTAAGAGAAAATGTTTGTTAGGGCAATCAGCTTGCCTGTGTCCCCGTCCCGAACACTTGAAACATACTATATCTTTAGTAGAGGGCCTGTTCGGCGCCGTGTTGGCACTGCTGTTGAGTGGCTTAGGAGGATTGGTGCCGCTGCTGGGACCCTTGTAATCATACGGCAAGACTTTAGGCGGTGCACGGACCCCTTTGTCTTCCCTGTTCCATTGCGACTTCTTCCAACCTTGTGCCTTAGTCGCAACTGAACCCGAATTAGAGTAGGAGACTCTAGCCTTGGTCTGCCTCTCTATCTTGATGGCCATGTGCAGCATCTCTTCTAAGGACCCATAGTACACCAGCTCCAACTTGTTGGCAATATCACGGTTTAGGCCATTAAAGAAGCGCGCCATTGTAGCCTCTTCTTCTTTTTCGATTTGTGATCTTGCTAGCGCAATCTCTAGCTCATTGAAGTACTCGCTTACTGACCGAGTCCCTTGGGACATAGCTTGCAATCGCTGATAAAGGTCCCGCTGAAAATACGTTGGGATGAAGCGCCTCCTCATCTCTCGCTTCATCTCGTCCCATGTCCGAACGGGTGGAGCATTCGCTCGACGCTTGAGCTTGTGAAGCTGTTCCCACCAATGTATGGCATAGCCATTGAATTCAACGGCTGCTAAGCGGATCTTCTTTTCTTCAGAATAATTATGGACTAAAAAGATCGATTCAATCTTCTGCTCCCACATTAAGTATGCATCAGGGTCGTCCTTGCCATCAAACGGTGGAATTTTGAGCTTGATGCTATTCAGATTGGCATCAACTCGATCTTCTCCTCTAGGCCGCCGCTCATTAGCTCAGTCGCGCCTAAACAACTCAGGTTCCTCCTCCTCATACGCCTCATTCCAGTGCATACGGGGCGTTGGGTGCCACTGCTCGTCGTAGTCGGGCTCGCGCTCCATGCTCCTATGCGCTCGACGTGCTAGGCGCTCCGCATTGATGCGTTGGGCTTGCGTGGGCATGCGCCGCTGCTGCTCATTATTCCCAAGCAACACAAAACGCCGGTCTTCATTCCCCTCACCAGCAAAACCTTCGGGTAAATCAGCAAACGGACCTGGCTTGTCTTCCTTTGGTGCCATGTCATAGAGGTGAGCTGCACGTTGTGGGTTTAGGACTTGGGTCATGTGGGGCGTGGCTGTTGCCTTTTTCTTTTCATCTGATGGTTGCTCCGATTTAGGGCTGTTGCATGCTTCCATCTTGTCCATTCGGGCTACGAGTTGGAGAAGTAGCTCTCGGGTAGATAAGTCGCCCTCTTCGGTCTTGCCTTCGGTTCCCTTGATACTTTTGTTTCCTGAATCTTGAGACATTCTTTCTTTTCTGTTCCTTTTTTTTTTTTTAGTGATACGATCCTTGCTAGGCTTGGATCGATGCTCCTGTTGCGATCGTTGTTCAAGGATGGACTTTGTGCGGAAATACTTAAACTGAACCCAAACGTGCGCTGACCCTGCTAAGTCGTGATGCCTAGCCAACCCAGCTACGCGAATGAGGATCTTGATCGAACTCCTAACCCTCTAACCAGCAAATTGGTTAGCAACCTAGGCAATCGAACAATGGGGGTGAACTTTCGATTTACTTGATATGCTCTTCGAGCGTTCGGACTCAAAGGATTCAAGGTTCTTGTGAGACTTAAATTTAACTCAAGTGTTTTGGCAAAAAAAGTCTGATTTTATTAAGCCAAGCGGCTGCCTTAAATAGGTGCAAGAAATACAAATCCTACGAGAACTAGAACTTCTATCTATACAAGAATTCGACTTGAATAAAAGCTGAAATAATTAATTAATTATAATACTAGTACTAAGAGTATTAGTAGACCCAAGCAATCCTACGCACGGTAGAATTGCGCAATGCGCGTCCTTCCTCAAGTCGAAGTCCTTGGTGCGCTAGGACTTGCGCATGCGTTGACCCGCTCGGCCATTATTCCAAACGCGTCGGGCGTTTGACTTGAAACTCCCGTAGCCTCTTCTAGACCCTTGAAGCTATCTTCTAACTCGGTTGGAGCTTGGTAAATATTTCCCAAGTCTGACTTGGCTCGGGCGTCCATTTCGTGGGCGCTAGCGTGCGCGCTGGGTGCGACCAGCAGCGTCACTGAGCGCGGCGTGTGCTCGTGTAGTATGGACTCCTCCAGCGTAGCCTCGCGCTGAATCTCATTATGTAGGAACAAGGAAAGCTGGCTGGACAGGCGCTTGCTGTGTTGGCGCGTCATCGGGCCAACGGGCAGCAAGGGCACGCGCGAAGGTACGGCGTGCGTGCGATGCGTACTAGGGTTCGCATCAGTTAGGTTTACGATAAAAAACAACAACTCCTCCGACCGTTTGGAGGCATCTTCTTGAAAATACACTAGCAAAGTGGTAATTCCCGTAACTGGTATCGGGACTCCATCTACTCCAATTATTAGCTTCTTGCAGGGCATCAATTCACCATCAGGACTTTTCATGAGGTTGTAAGCCTCTAATGAAAATAAGTTTACTGCACTTCCGTTGTCAACGAGGGTTCTCCTAACTCCGTGATTGCCGATAACAGGTGTGACCACTAACGCATCATTATTGGAAAAATAACACCTTTCTCATCCTCCTCGGAGAAGGACAGTACCATTCGATCTAAAACACTTATCGCCTCACTTTTTATTAACGCACCCTCCCGCTTCCGCTTATCCCCTACCGCGGGTATTAATTATTCCGGCTTGTCTAGATAGGGTGCGCCTCCGGCTATAATGTTGATGATAGGGACATCGTCATTATCAACCATGAGTGTCTCCCTACCTCTCCTAGCAGGAGTAGCGTTACTTCCTTGAGCGCGAGGAGGTTCTTGTCTGTTGTCAATCACTCTATCGGTCTGGTTGTTCCTGGCCTCCTCTCTTGCCTTAGTGGTAAATTCTCCGAGATAACCTTCCTCTACCAGATGTTCTATCACCAGCTTTAATTCTCTACACACCTCTGTAGAGTGTCCCTTAGCTTTGTGAAACTTACAAAAGGCGTTTTCTCTTCCCCCCATGATTACTCCAAGCTTAACAGGGGCTGGGTAACGAATGGGCAAGTTTCGCTGTTCCACAATCGCTAAGATTTCCGCTCTTGGCAAAATGAGGGAAGGGAGGTCCGGGTCATAAATTCGGCCCTTGGGAGGATCTCCCTGATACGGCTAGGGTTTGGCAAAAGAGAGCACGAATTAATATTTCCTATTTTTATGTGCTTTAATTACTATGTAGAGCTTCGGCTTAATTAGGAGTTTATTTTATTTAGGAATTAATTATTTAGGTAACTATCTATTATTAGTAGTTCTATTTCTAGTAAGATTAGTATTGTATTTCGCCTATTTAAAGGCAACGCTTCTTATGAATAAAAAGAGTAGTTTTCACCCAAACCATCACTTCTAAAGTTCCATCTAATTACTCTCCGGAGCAAGCCGTTCTTGTGTGTGTGCTAACTTAGCCGTGGACTCGGTTAGGGATAGTGAACTAGTGTGGCGTGAGCAAAGTGTGGCATTTGTGGAGTCAAGTGTGGAAGGAGCGTGAGCAAGCGTGTTGGCGATTCGTGGATTCGATCGTTGTGAAGATTGTGGATTCAATCTTTTGCTAAAGGGTGGATTCTCTTTAGTGTGCGACTAGGGCGTACTTAGGCAAGTGGACTCTTGCCAACAACCATCAACTCGAAGGGTGGATTCCCTTCAAGACAGCCAAGAACTTTCGTGGAGAACAAAAGGGGATTTTCGTTCTAATTCCGCGCATCAAACCTACAAGAGAACTAGATCGTCACTTATGCGCATCTTGGCCTAGTTAGGATCGTATCAGTTGGTAGCGGAGCTCAAGGGAGTTCTAGGTTTGGTAAGAAAATCCCATTTATCTTTTATTTTTTTGTTGAGTCAAAAAAAGAGTCACAAAATCAAAAAGTGTCATCAAAATTTTCTGTTTTGAGTCTTTGTCGATTTAGAAGTTCTAAATCAAAGTCGAGTCTTTTGTTGAGTCGGTTTAGGAGTTCTAAACCAAGTCAGTTTGTGTTGAGTCTGTTTGTCCTTTTAATTTATTTAAATAAGTCACAAAAACAGTCTATAAAAAGAGTCACACAAAAGAGTCACCAAAAACAGTCCACCAAAGTGTCAGTGTCGAAATTGTATTTCAATATATACCTATTAAAGTCTGATTTCATCGAGTCTTAGTTCGTTGGAAAGGTCTGTCTGTCTGGATTCCAAATCAAGAAGAATCAGGTGATTTGGATATCGGAGTCAAAAGCTGTGCTTGATCTACTAAACTGTGTTCACTGAAAACAGATTTGCACTTCCTTGTGTTAAATTTGATTTAAGTGTATAAGATGGCTGAAGCGAGACTTGAGGCTGAGAAGGATGAAGTGGTTAAGCTTATGAAGCAGCTGATGAAGAGGTTTGATAGCATTGAAGAGAAGCAACAGGCCCATGATGAACAATTCAAGGAATTGTCTGCACGGTTGCACATTCAAGAGGAGGGGCCAAAGCAAGAGGAGGATGATTCCGATGGAGATCACGGAAGACCTAGAAGACAACCCAGGAGAGATCAAGTTGATGACAACCTTCAAAGTATTAAAGTGAAAATTCCTTCTTTTAATGGAAAGGGAGATTCGGATGTGTATCTAAATTGGGAGAGGAAAATCAACTCGATTTTTCTATGTCATAACTATTCCGAAGAGAAGAAGGTGAAGTTGGCTGCCATGGAGTTTGAAGGATATGTTGCCCATTGGTGGGAGCAATTGAACTCAACTCGAGAGAAGGTTGGAGCTGATATGGTTAATAATTGGGAAGACATGAAGCGTTTGATGAGGAGAAGGTTTGTTCCATCACACTTTCAAAGAGATCTTCATCAACGACTACAAACCCTAACTCAAGGTGACAAGAGCGTTGGAGAGTACTTTAACGAGATGGAAATCGCGTTGGCTAGAACGCAAATCCAAGAAGAAACAGAAGCAACAATGGCGAGATTCCTTAGTGGATTGAATCGGGAAATAGCAGACAAATTAGAGCTTACAACATACAACTCTTTAGAGGATATGTTGCACCTGGCGGAGAAGATAGAGAAGCAAAAGAAGTCTCGCATGGATAGGAATTCAGCGTCGACTAAATCGCCAAATTGGAAGAAGTCGACTTGGGATAATGGAGAGACAGGTGTGAACAATTCGTCTCCACGAATTAACAAAGAAGGATCTTCGGCTACAAGGGAGATAGTATGTTATAAATGTACCGGTCGAGGACATATAGCGTCTGCTTGTCCAAATAGAAGAACAATGATTATTCAGGAAGGGGGCGCAATGAGTAGCGATGAAGACAAAGAGGGACGAGAGTCCGCTGATACAGAAGAGGTTATTCATGGTTTGACTCTATAAATTCCGATTCGAGGACGAATCACCTTCAAGGGAAAGGGAATGATACGGTTAGGGTTTGGCAAAAGAGAGCACGAATTAATATTTCCTATTTTTATGTGCTTTAATTACTATGTAGAGCTTCGGCTTAATTAGGAGTTTATTTTATTTAGGAATTAATTATTTAGGTAACTATCTATTATTAGTAGTTCTATTTCTAGTAAGATTAGTATTGTATTTCGCCTATTTAAAGGCAACGCTTCTTATGAATAAAAAGAGTAGTTTTCACCCAAACCATCACTTCTAAAGTTCCATCTAATTACTCTCCGGAGCAAGCCATTCTTGTGTGTGTTCTAACTTAGCCGTGGACTCGGTTAGGGCTAGTGAACTAGTGTGGCGTGAGCAAAGCGTGGCATTTGTGGAGTCAAGTGTGGAAGGAGCGTGAGCAAGCGTGTTGGCGATTCGTGGATTCGATCGTTGTGAAGATTGTGGATTCAATCTTTTGCTAAAGGGTGGATTCTCTTTAGTGTGCGATTAGGGCGTACTTAGGCAAGTGGACTCTTGCCAACAACCATCAACTTGAAGGGTGGATTCCTTTCAAGACAGCCAAGAACTTTCGTGGAGAACAAAAGGGGATTTTCGTTCTAATTCCGCGCATCAAACCTACAAGAGAACTAGATTGTCACTTATGCGCATCTTAGCCTAGTTAGGATCGTATCACTCCCTGCCGTCGAGTAGGGGAGTTGCTAGACTTTCCTTTTGAGGAATTGCCTCTTCGCCGATTGGAGGTCTTAGGAATGTGATCTTTTCGTTGTGCGTATTCGTCAATAAAATGATCTTCACAAGTTGTGGCCACGGGAGCGTTAGGGACTTGAGGTGGTATGTTTCGGGTCCTGTCCCTGCTTTCTTTTTCTTACATTCTCGCGTAGTTATGGGCTTTCAACCTTAACGCGTCCAAAGTCATCGGCGAATGAGTTCGATGTCTTCTACTATTGTATCTTTCACTACGCTCAGGGGATAAATTTCGGTCCGCTTCTTCTCATCGACTGTCCCAACGGTCTCTGTATTGATCATGTCATCGCTCCTCTTGGGGAATGGGAATTCTTGGTACTTGCGGCATGTAAGGTTCCACTCGCCCCTAAGCGAGTTTCACAAGGCTAATTGGCACATCTGTTGCAGGCAAGGCTGTCAAAATATTTTCGTGTTGTAGGGGTGATAAGGGTCGTTCGGTGACAATAGATGACGTGAAAATAGACTGGGGAGGAACATTTGACCCAGAAACGTCAGGCGTGATTCTTGTCGCCAGCTCGGTCAAATAGTCCAACCTAGAACGAAGAGCAGATATTTCACTCGCGATGGGGTTATTTGCGCCGTCTAGCATGAATCCCCTTGGAGGTGGGGTAGAAAAACTAGATCCCGCCATCTGGGATAGAGAGAGGCTCATCTGAGGGGGGAGTGTTCCTCCTTATTGGCCTTCTTTGTTTTTTATATTTTCTTGAAGGGGGTATTAATGTTTCGTATCCATATTGAGCACAGAATGTTCCTAATTCTTTTTTACTTTGATGAAGTTCATTTTTCATTTTATCTTTTAGTTTTAAATCAGTGCAGAGTACTAATCCTTCATTATTAATGTGTGCTATAATTTCACCATAGGTTAATATTGAATAAGGAATTACCCCTCTATAAAGATTTTTAATTCTAGATTTTACCAGAAAAAGTAAAAACAAAGAAGGCCAATAAGAAAAAATTATAAAACCCCTAGGTACCAAGAAAAACCCAATAAAGGCTACCAAAAGAAATTTTACAAAAAACGATTTAATAAATTTAGACCCAATAAATAAAATAAAATCCCTACCTGTTTCAAATGTGGACAAGCAGGACATTATAAAAATAATTGTAGAATGAAACAAAAAATTTAACAACTTGAAATTGACGAGGAAATAAATAATCAAATGATACAACTATTAAACTCAAGCACAGATGATGATTTAGAAGATACCAGTAGCGAAGAATTAGAAATCGACCCAATTTCGGATAACTTTTCAGACAATAAAGAACAATCTAGAGAAGAAGAAGAGGACACTAATATTTGTTCTTGTGTATACAAACAAATATACACAATTACTAAAGAAAAAGAAATGCTGATTGAAATATTAGGAAAAATAGAAGATCCCGAAATACAAAGAGAATATTTAAATAAATTAAAAGATTTAATAATAACAGAAAAAGAAACTAAAGAAATAGAACCATATAGTTTAAAAACAATTATTAATAGATTTTCCCCTAAAGAATCTATAAAAACAAATAAAAATAGATATAAAAACTTTACAAATAGAAAATACCAAATTAAACATAAAAATTATGATGCTAGAACAATAAGAAGAACAACCTAAAAATTTTAAAAATTTAAACCAAGAAATAAAATATGAAGCCTTAGGAATCATAGAAGAAAGTTATTTAAATGCAATTTCAAAAATAGAATTTCAAAAGTGGTATGTTAATATAGATTTAGTCATAAATAAAGAATTTCATATGACTATATGCGCTCTAGTAGACTCAGGAGCAGATCAAAATTGTATTCAAGAAGGATTAATACCTACCCAATACTATGAAAAAACTAGAGAAAATTTATATGGAGCCAACAGAAATAAACTTCAAATTAATTATAAACTTTCTAATGTAAATATAGGCAATAAAGGATTCTGTCTCCGGAACTCATTCATATTAGTAAAAGATTTAAATCAAAGCATGATATTAGGAACTCCTTTTTTTACTCAAATATATCCCTTCAAGGTAGATAATGAAGGTATAAAAACTAGAATTTTTGATACCGATATTTGCTTCCAATTTATCCAACAACCACAACAACGAGATGTTGATGTATTAAAAAATTATTCCATCTCAAAAGATATTATGTTAATTCAAAAGAAAAAGCACCTACATTTTATAACAAAAGAAATGAACTTTAAAAGAATTGAGGAAGAACTACAAAATCAAGATAATATCGAAAAAATAAAATATTTTCAAAACCTGTTTGAAAAAGAAGTATGCTCTGAACTTCCAAATGCCTTTTGGAATAAAACTACCCTACGAAAAAGATTTTAATGAAAGAAATATACCTACCAAAGCCAAACCTATACAAATGAATAAAGAATTATTAGAATACTGTAAACAAGAGATAGATGCCCTATTAAAGAAAAAACTCATTAGACCAAGTAAATCTCCATGGTCTTGTGCTGCTTTTTATGTTCAAAATCAAGCAGAAATAGAAAGAGGAGCTCCAAGACTAGTAATTAATTATAAACCTTTAAATAAAGCATTACAATGGATAAGATACCCTATACCTAATAAAAGAGATTTAATTAAAAGACTAAATAGAGCAATTATATTTTCAAAATTTGATATGAAATCAGGATTTTGGCAAATCCAAATTACTGAAAAGGATAGATATAAAACCACCTTCACTGTACCATTTGGTCATTATGAATGGAATGTAATGCCATTTGGACTAAAAAATGCACCCTCAAAATTTCAAAATATAATGAACGATATATTAAATCCATATACAAAATTCACTATTGTATATATAGATGATGTACTGATATTCTCAAAATCTATAACAGAACATTTTAATCATTTAAATAAATTCTTAAAAATATTAAAAGAAAACGGATTGGTAGTTTCAGCTACTAAACTAAAACTATGTCAAACAAAAATCAGATTCTTAGGATTTGATATTTACCAAGAAACCATTAAACTAATAAGCAGATCCATAGAATTCGCAGATAAGTTTCCAGATGAAATCAAAGATAAAAAATAATTACAACGATTTTTGGGATGCCTGAATTATGTATCAGACTTTATTAAAAACCTAAGAGCCATTTGTTTGCCATTATATCAAAGACTTAGAAAAAACCCTCCAGCATGGAACGAAAATATGACAATTATTGTTAAAAACATTAAAGAAAAAATTAAAAATCTTCCTTGTGTAGGAATCCCTAACCCTTCAGCTGAGCATGGAACAAAAATATGCAATTATTGTCTAGAAACAGACGCATCTGATATAGGCTATGGAGGAATATTAAAACAAAAGGAGCATGAAAAAGAACAATTAATTAGATATTGTTCAGGAATATGGATTGCTTCACAAAAAAATTACTCGACAATTAAAAAGGAAATTTTATATATTGTATTATGCATATCTAATTTTCAAGATGACCTATTCAATAAAATATTTTTATTACAAATTGACTGTAAAAGTGTGAAATATATTTTAGAAAAGGATGTTCAAAATATAGTTTCTAAACAAATTTTTGCCCGATGGCAAGCTTTATTATCAAACTTTGATTTTGAAATTGAATTTGTAAAAGGAGAAAAGAATTCTTTACTTGATTTTTTATCTCGTGAATTTCTACAGGAAAAGATTTAATGGCAACACAAAAAGGAAAAGAAGTGATGGCAACACAAAAAGAATATGCCTATGCCTTGAATATGCCTATTACTCCTAATAAATTTGAACCACTCAAATCCAGTTCATCCAAAACTGTTAATTCACAACTCGTAACTCCAAACACCTTTCTATTACCACAACCCCCACAAAATCAAAGATTTGCTCCAAATTACCTCCAAGCACTACAGGTCCAACCTCAAAAATCCCCATCTTCAATTACTAGTAGACCTTCTTTCACACTTCTTGGAACTCTTCCTACTAAACCATCACAAACAAAATCACTACAAGGCCCAATAACTAAACCATTCGTCAAAAGTGTTAGTTATATTGAGCCAGAACATGAAAATGAACTTAAAACCATTATATCCAACATATTTCCAAAAGACTTTCTATTCATCCCATACTCCTTAGAAAAAATAGAATATTCTACGAGTTCATTCTTGTAGATACAGATTCGGTCGAAATAGTTCATGTTGAAGATCCAAGATACCCTGGCAAATACTCTTATTCCAAATGCAAAATCCTAAAAGTATTAACCTTATCTGATTGGGACATGAACCCCTATACTGAAAAAACTTTTTCTTACCCCTTTCGGGCAACCGGATTTAATTATCATGACTATCAAAAAGCATGGCAACAAGCCTTCCTATATTCAAACTACCACCACTCCTGGTTCTTCTATTTTCATAATGACATACCATGAAAATTCCCTCATTGGTTTTACCAATGGTGGAAATACTTCGGAGCATCAGAACTTGCATATCCTCCAACAATAAACGAAGGATTCGAAACCTTCCAAAAAAATTATCACTCTCAAATTATACCAAAATTAATGTCATTTACTCTCATGTTCAAAATACCCTGGATCATCTATTGCGATTTTGACATTGTTGACCATACTACCACAGAACCTCCCATATTGACAAGAAGATGGAAAGTGAAATGGTGGAAAAATTTTCCAGAGGAGCAGGCATGCAAAAACACTGTATTACACAAACTAGCAGAAACTACAATTACCAACCCTACTCCTCTCTACCACCATCTATATTCCTTTCATCCAAACATCAGCTACAAGCAAACCTAGCAGGCGCTTCGTGAAAAGATGAATACAAGAAACACTTTCTCAATTGGATGCAGATGAAGTAGCATCATCACGAACTCCCCAAAATTATGATCCAGATTATGATCCAGATATGATAGCAGAATTATATCCAGGTCTGAAATAAAATAAAAAACAAATGTCTCTCCAGAACTAAGTTAAAAAAAAACAAAATTAATAATGAAAAGGCCTTACACTAGCCGACAACAAACCAACTCAGCAAGAAGATATATCATCCAGAAGAAACAGAAATTTAAAAGAACACACACCTGGAAGAAGTCAAACAGCTGGCACGACAAGTGGCAACAAACAAACATCTCAGACCGCTTAAAAGTACACCTCATCAAACTCAAGCTTTATCCCAAGAGAAGAAGACATAACACCTGGTGACAACTGCATCAATCTGCCAAACTTCAGTCACACCTCATTAAAGAAAGCACATCAGGAAGACGTCATCAGAAACCAACAAACTTTGAAGAATGTAACACTTGTGAAATTTTATCTTCAAACTTTGTAAAATTAAATTTAAGCTAAACTCTCCCTATAAATAGCAACATTCCCCTCAGTTGTAAGCACGCAAGCAAATATCACTTGTACTAAAATCTCTCAATGCAATAAGGCATAAAAGTTTCTCTTCGTAAGTTCTCTCTTTCAAAAGGTCTTTCAATTTCAAACAATTATCTTACTGTTTTTCTAAACTAAACACTAATAAAGTTTCTGATTTGTATGAATTAAGAACTGAACTAGCTTCTAAATGTGATGATATTGAAAAATCTTATATTGAAAATCTTTATAATGAAATAATGGGCGAAAGTATAGTTCCAATCTCTAATATTGAAACTCCATTATGGTATCTTCCCACTTGACGAACATATACATGAACATCTGATCCCATCTTCCTAAACTAGAACAAATAAAATAAGTAAATAAAGAAAACATGAAAGATGAAGAGAAAATAGTAATCAATTGTGAAAGGTACTTGCCGGAGCTATGGCTCCAATTTATTATAAAGCAGAAGAGACGCTAGCGGCTGCGGTGGTGGAGAACATCAGCTGAAGTCGTAGAAAATATGATAATTCAAAGTGTGCTTAACCCTAGATCTAGAAGCCATATATATAGGATACAAAATAGGAAGTCTAGATAAAGATAGAAAATAACTAAAAGGAAATCCTCGGTGGAATAAAAGACCGAAGGGGAATGATAATCGAAATTCCCTGGAGGTTATCTTATAAAGTTTCCTTCAGTGTGTTGGAGTCTTGAGCTTCTGAAGAGCTTTGACAGCTTAGCCTAGACGATCCGCACCTAAGCCTTGACATTTGGTGCTCCAGCAGCAATTTGTCCAAAAAGGTGCACATTTTGCATCTTTCTCTTCTTTTAGTCTAGATCTGCAAAATAGACAAAAATAAGGACTAATTAGCAGTATCGTGCTCAAAATTGGGCTAAGAAGGAAGAGAAAATCATGCATAAAATACACCTATGAAATTCCCCCACATTGCCGAATGCTCGCCCTCGAGCATTTATCCTCAATTAAAAAGCTACCCTAGTCAGAGCACAAACATTCAACTCAAAGCACATGAATAAACTCATCATTCACCACATATACACCTTAACAGTACATAACTCCTGCCTAGATATGCATCTACATCAAACCAGAAGGATAACGACCCTAGAGGTAAGACTTTCCCACACCAATCCTAATCACTAGCAATCCTCACAAGATAAGGTGTTTGCACTCACACTCAGAAACAGAGTTAGGTGTTTAATTGCTCAAAGGTATGCAGATAACATAACACATAGATCAAGTTTGCAATAGCGACCCGAGTAAGTAGTACACATGCATAGGCAATCTGGCAATCCAAGAAATTTTTGCATCGTAAAGGGTAGATCGGTTGTATGTGTGTAATGGAGAAAAAGGGTAAAGGGTAAGTGGAAGGAAACAAAAACAGGGTAGAAGGAGATAGAAAAACAACCAAGAGACAGAAGGGTTCCTTAGCTACAAGGAAGAGAAGTTATTGAAGCAGCACTCGTCATATGGCGGCTGCAAGGGGTAAATGATAATTCTTTTTGAGTGGGGCAGTGTTCTTCTCAATTGCTATTGGTATCGGTTGCTTTGGTTCGCACTCTCCTCTACTTTTATTGGTACTCTTTATGCACTATTATTCTCTCTTTTTTTCTTGTTTTTTTTTTGTTTTTTGTTTTAGGAGAAAATAACAGAGGTAGCGTGAACCTTTTTTCCTTTTTTGATTACTGTTTGATGCAGCTTTTCTTTTCTGTGTTACCATAATTCTGCTTCCAGCACCAAGGTCTTGGCGTGTTGTCTCCCCCACACCTATGCTATGCTGTATCTAGCCCTTGATACAACCATCGAAGAGTTCTTTACCATAGAAAAGAAACAAAGTCCTTTATCATTTGTCGCTTTTCCATGTCTAATGGTGCCTATACTCTAGGCCTCATGCAAACCTAACTAGTGCCTAGCTACGCATCTATTCACACATGAAAGAAATTAATGGCATGTAGGTCCAATGTGCTCACAAGGTGTCCTTTTTGATCACTAGCGTCTAGGTCTTGGTGTGGTCGTAAGAGCAGACAAGCAGAGTTATGAATGATCAAGCCTAGATGTAGTGAGTGATAAATTTATTTTATAAACGGTGGATTGAAAGTGCGTTCTTCATAGGGGGTTTAAAACAAACATTGGCAGTGTGTACATCATGGCTAGGAAATCTATTTACAAAAATCCTAAAACACCCTAAGAGTAGAAATCCAAAAATTTAAAAGAAAATGTTTGCCCAAAGACACATAAAAACACAAGTGTCCCTCTCCCACACTTAGGCAGCGTATTGTCCTCAATGCGAAGAAGGGACTCAAATAAGGTCATACAAAAAGAAAACAAAAATGAAAGTCAAAGAAGAAAGGAGTTCACCCAGAATTAAGTGTGCAAAATCGTGCCCAAAGGAAAGAGGGTTGGGAGGAAGTGGACAATGGATTGGGGTAGGGCTGTGATTTCTGATCGGATTGCGGTAGTGGCCGTCTGGTCACGAGTGTGCTATGCAGTAGGGCCTCGATGTGTGGTGTGCTTGGAGTGGTCTAATAGAATCCTAACTGCAACTAAAAAGGTATGAGATCCCAACTGAAAAATTCTTTCCTAAAAATAATAGATTCAATTCTAATTGGAAAAGGATTTAAAAAAGTAGTACGGAGAAGGAAACAAAAATCCAGGTGAAAAGGGGGGTGAAAAGGGAAAATAAAATAAAGGAAAGAAGAATAAAATTCGGAAAAGGAAAATACTAAAAAGGAATATAAAATAGAAAAGAATTAAGGAAAATAAATCAAAGAGGGTCTGAAAGGGAAGATTACAAAGAAGATCAATGAAAATAAAAATAAAAGAAAGAAAAAAGAGGAAAGAAACGTGGGTTGCCTCCCACTAAGCGCCTTAGTTATCGTCTAGGGCAATACGCAGGCTATTCAAATCATTCTAGATTCGGTGGGTCTGCCATGAGGGGATGGAAACCCTCGTGGAACAGCTCCAATCTGTGGTCATGCACTTTTAAAATAAGGCTCGTGTCCATACTCTGAATCGCAACCACATCAGGATCATACACCTTTGTGAGAAGGAAAGGGCCGGTCCATCGAGACTTTAACTTTCTGGAAAATAGCCTAAGCCGAGAATTGTAGAGTAAAACTTTTTGTCCAATAGCGCAACTTATCATGATGAGCATTCGTCTTCGTCGTGTCTATAGTAGACGACGAAGCTGGTGTTGTGATGGGCGTTAGGACCTTGCTGGTTGTGGTAGTGGTTGTAGCAGCGGAGAAGGGGGTCATTGTGGCTTTGTGCTTGGTCATGGTGACGGCTGAAGTTACTGCCATGGTTTTGGGGACAGCATGAGTGGGCACGTAGGCTTCCGGAGCTAGTTGAGGAGCACAAAGGGCTGGGGCGAGTTCCTTGACGGTATCCTTTGAGTGTAGACACCAGTTCGCGCTCCGTAGCAGGGTAGAGTGTGTTAGAGATGATCACTGGGAGTGTGTCATGCTCCCTAAGCTAGGCATACTTGAGGTGTTAAGGCAAGCTCTTCAACTTCAGTTTTGGGTCCTACAAAAGCGAGGGGGCAAGAATGGGGTCACAGGTGGCCAAGGCAGCATCAACATCCTTCAAGTCCGAAGGTGTCATGATGTGTGTCTCAGCCGCTGCTGGTGCATCGGTAGTGATGTTCCTGTCAAGGGTAAGCTGCAGAGTGTTGTCAGCATTAAGATTAGAAACATGTGTAACAATAGGGTCAACAACATCAACAAAGTTCAAACTAGAAATTTCAGTGCGGTGTCTCATATCATCATACATATTAAATTTAACAACTTCACCGTCGAATTCTAATGAGATGGAGGAATCTTGCACATCGATCTTGGCTTTGGGGGTACGGAGGAAGGGTCGTCTGAGTAGCGTGTCAGAGGTTGTGGTCGAGTGGTTGTGGTTGAGTGGTTGTCCTTCATGTCAACGACATAAAATTCTACAGAGTAGATGAAGTTACCTATTTGAACAAGAACATCCTCAATCGCACCTACTAGATAGACTATAGAGCGAGCAACGAGTTGGATCATGGTCCTGGTGGGGCTGAGAGGTCCAAGGTTGAGACTGTTGTATATCGTCAAGGGCATGACATTGATACCTGCACTTGAATCACACATAGCTTTACCGATGTTGGTAGCGTCGATTCTGCATGGGAGGGTAAACATACCTTTGTCTTTGCACTTCGGTGGTGGCTTCCTCTCGATCACGGCTGAGACGTTCACACCTACGCAAAAAAATTTCATACCCGACATGTTACATTTGTTAGCACACCAAGATTTCAAAAATTTAGCGTAGCGAGGGATATGCTTAACTGCCTGTAATAAAGGGATATTAACTTGAACTTTGTGAAACATATCAAAAATTTCTCAATCCTCCTAATCCTTTTTGGTTTTGACCAACCATTGAGGAAAAGGAGGTTGGAGTATCTTACGGATATACTCCCCAACGATTTCAGTGTCGAGATCTTGCTGTGTAGGTTCAGGTTCATGCAGTGCAGCGTCAGGACCTTGGTGTGGATAGGTATGTCAAGGCTGTTGAGTGCCGTTGTGGAGGGACATAGCACATACTTGATCTATCGGATTGGGCTCTGTTTGAGAAGGGAGTCTGCATCAGTTTTTCAGCTCCTTGATTTCTGCATTCACATCCCCAACTATTTTTATAAGTTCATAATAACATTATTGAGTTTACTAACCTCATCCATAGGGGACACATGTGGTGCTAGGTGCTGGACTTGCTGGGTATGGAGATGATTCTGCCATGGCGGAAAGTGCTGAAGATTGAACAGCGACTGAGATTGATTTGGGTACTGGTGCTGCTGCGGTGACTGACTAGGTCCTGACGGTAGCGGATTGGACCAACTTAGTTTAGGATGGTGCTACCCCGGGTTATAGTAGCTGGTATAAGGATCAAATTGCCATGCGGCTCCACTGTAATTGCCAACCGCATTGACTCGGATCTCATTAGGAATGTGGGGGCAAGCATTCGTCGAACGATCAACAAAGTTGTAAAATTCACATGCCTTGACCTAGACAGGCTGTCTTGCTTCCATGTTTTAGAGTATAGCGGTGATGATGGTGAGTTGTTTTTCCATGGCAACAGAATGTGTATCTTGGACACTGGAACTCCCTCTTTCAGGTGGTACTGTGTTCTTTGCCATCAGTTCTATGGTGGTCTTGGTAGCAACTAGGGTAAGGGCAACAAGGGATCCATTACTGGTAGCATCTAACAAAGCCCTATTGTTAGCCCTCAATCCTTCATAGAAGTACTGGATGAGTGCGTGGTCAGTGAGGTTATGTGACGGGCAGAGAGCCTGCATCTTTTTATACCTTTCATAATACTGCCCAAGATCCTCGTCATCTTTTTGAACAATAGACACCAACTGCTTGTGTGTGACACTTGCCATGAAAAATGAGCTTTGATATTTTTTGACACCTTCTTTTGGTCGTCACTCCAATTGCTTGCCCCCGAGTTTACAAGTCTCGTTGCACCTGAAATGTAAACTACGGAAATGTAAATTGCGAAAACATAAATTACAGAAACATAAATTGCGGAAGGGGAAATTGTAAAAACGTAAAGGACAACTCCCTTGAAAAATGAGCTTTGACATTTTTCAAAGCTTTCCTTTGGTCGTCACTTCATTCACTTGTCCCCAGGTTTATAACCCTCATTGTACATGAAATGAACAGGGAATTAAATTGTGAATTCACATGGAAAAGACATCCCAAGATGTTTGAACTTAAAATTAACGAAAAACAGAGATATTGAAAAGAACGCATGGGTTGTTTCCCATGAAGCACCCTTGTTTAAAGTCGTATGCTCGACTACATGTACGACTTCCCTTCATGCCTCCGTCCGTCACACAAAAATTGATGAAAGGTGGGGGGTTAGTTCACTTCCTAGTAGCCATCGTTAACTTGAAAGAGACAAATGAAAAGAAATAAAAGTGAGTATGGGCGAGCAATCTCGAGGCCTCCACGCTGCTTATTCCCTCTTCCGGCCACACTTTCACTTGACACTTTTAGGGTGACTGGAGCGACGACACGTCTTGAATCGGCTTTCTTGGTGAAGATACGAGGGAAGATTTTGTTCATTCCAACGACGTAACGTGATCTTAGATGCTACCAATGAAACCCTTGAGGTAAACCGGCGTGAGTAGCCCATGTCATCACGCTTGGCAAATCTCTAAATTGTTTGCAAGAGATCCGTCTCCCAGAAATTTTTATTTTTCGCATGAGCATACTTCAATCCGTTATCAACATTATTCGTGTTTTGGCCGAGCGGAAATTCTGAGTCAATTGTGTCCATATTGGTCGAGACAAAAGATCGCGCGGCTGAGACCAAGAAAACTATCCTTCTTACGTCTAAATTATTTTCCAGCGATGTGCTGCTCGGAAAAATCCCATTTTTGGTATGGAAAATATTCAATGTGTTATGAACATATTTCGTGTTTTGGCCAAGGGGGAATTCCGAGCCAATTGCGGCTATGTCAGCCAAAATAAAAGAACGCGCAGCTGAGACCGAGTAGAGCAGTCATCCTCACGTCTAAATTATTTGCGAGAGATTTGTAGCCCAAAATGTTCTGATATTTGGTGTGACTACACTCAAATCTGTTATAAACATCTTTTGTGTTTTGGCCAAGTGAAAATTCTGAGTCAATTGTGTCCATATTGGTCGGGACAAAAGATCGCGCGGCTGAGACCGAGAAGAAACAGCAATCTTTGCATTCTAATTTTGTTGTGAGAGAGTTACGGCTCCGAAAGATCTGAAATTTGGAGGGGGTATTCTTAAACTTGTTGTCTACATATTTGGTGTTTTGATCGAGAGGAAATTCCAGGAAAATCCTATCCATTTTGGTCGAGGAAAACGATTGCACAGCTGATAACGAGCGCAATTTCTTATGGCTTAGCGTGATCATGGTAAGGTCTTAGCGTGAATCACGTTAGCTGCTGAAGAGAATTTGGTGATTTTTAAAAATCCTTAGCGTGATCACGCTAAGGAAAAAGTGCTTAGCGTAATCACGCTAAGCTCTTAGCGTGATTCACGCTAGCCGCTGCTTTGATTTTCATATGATGTTCAAATTATGCCTAGAATGTTCTGAAATTTGGTATGGGTACACTTGAATCTGTTATAAGAATCTTTCATGTTTTGGCCAAGTGGAAAATCCTAACCAATGGTGTCGATTTTGGCCAAAACAAAATAACGCGCAGCTAAGACCGAGAAGGAGCGGCTGTCCTTGCATTCCGAATTTTTTTGTGAGAGATTGGCTGCCCAGAACTTCTCGACATTTGGCATGGTTAAGTTTCAACCTTTTTCCGACATCTTTCATGTTTTGGTCGAATGTAAACTCTGAGTAAATCATCTCCATTTTGCCGAGACAAAATATTGCGCAACTGAGACCGAGAGGAGCAACTGGCCTGGCGTTCCAATTGTTTGCGAGAGATTGGCTGGCCAGAACGTTATGAAATTTAGTGGGGATGAATTTCTTTGTGTGATGAACATCTTTCGTGTTTTGGTTGAGTAAAAATGTGGAGACAAAAGCATTCATATTGGCCAAGGTAAAAGAGTGTGCGGCTGAACCCAAAAATAACTATTTCTTGTGTTCTAAATTTTTTTGTGAGCGTGTTTTTTTTTTATTATTTCCAAGGTCAGTCCTTTGTGTTGTGTTTTTTTTCTTTTCGTGGGCTTTATATGTGGTTCATTTTGGGGGGGAGGTTGATTTGATTGTAGGCGATAGTCATTTGATATCTTTTAGATGTGTGAAAGAAAAACACATTTCATAATTATCCGAATAATTTATGTCATTTTGTCATTGATTTTTTTCGTAAAAAAAAAGGTTACAACCATTACAAGTTGGTTTTGACTATCTAGATCTACCCAAAGCTAGTAGACAAAGTCTAGGAACATTGTTACATGGGGTAAAAGAAAAAAAAATCTAAGCAACAGATGCTTGATTCTGAAGGCGTCAATCTTGGAAGTCGGGATCCGTTTGCTCATCAAAATATTCTAATGACGCAATCTCTCCTTTTTGCATCACCAGTTCCTCTATCCCAATCTTTGCCGTAATATCAGGAATGAAAATTGAATTTCAACATATCCTCTCGTGCAACTTGGTCCCCAAAACGTCTTCCCCTAAAAGTAACAAGCGAAAGTAGCGTAGGCACTGTCATTTAAACAAGCAGGATGGGTCTCGAAAAAAATAAAACAGAGTTCCAGTATTAGTAAATTGAATGAAATATTTTACTAGGTTCTTTACATGCATTACTATAAATGGTGCGGAAGGGAGAAAAAACGTAGAAAACGTGGTAAACCAAGCCACTATAAAACAAGTATGATGCACGTGATGGGGGCTTTTGACGTCGACTAAAGTTCTAACGGCCTGAAGGTTCCCGGCGATACCATAGAATGGTCCAAAAAGTGTCGTAGAGCGACTACCAATTCCTTCCCATGAATCCAGGTCACTTTCCAACCATTTACAAGGTAAATGATTGAATCATGTCCACTGAATCCACTTACCAGAATTGGGCCACCGTTCGGCTAGCTTTAAGGGTTCAAGCGGGTTGGGTTTTGTGAACATTACCCAGGACTTGAGTCCCAGGGTGTCATCAATCCTCGTCCTAAACTTATTTGGTATGGCTGCCCCTGGGTGTAGGGCCTATACATGCAATGCGTGTGACAGTTGATCAAAGCAATAACAAATAGTCACGAAAATAGTTTATTAAAGCAAGTAAATAATAAAAAAACAAACACCTTAAAAAAAAACCGGCTTCGACCCTACTAGTCCCCAGTGAAGTCGCCAAACTGTCACACCCCCTTTTTCGTTGAAAACGAGTTTACGGTTTGGGACGGATGCTAAGCATAAATAGATGTCTCGCATAATGCAATGAAGTCGCCACCCTATTTTCTAAGGTTTAGGAAACCTAAGCGTCACGGTATAAAAATAAAAAAACTAAGGCACAATTGGTCTAAACCAAAGAACGAAGGTTCGAGGTCGTATTATGGACTTGGGAAGGTGTTAGGCACCCAAGTCACATCTTTAAAAAGGTTACCGGTAAAAAGGTGTTTGGAAAACAATTTTTAACATGAAAATGAGTAAGTAACCGGAAAGTGTCGTCCAATCCCGCATACGGAAATGCGCCACTTTTCAATCATTTATGAGGTAAACGATAGTAAAGTGTCAACAAAATCCTGTTACGAAAATTGGGCCACCTTCCAGTTGTCCATGGGCCCTCAGAGGTATTCATCGCTTTAGTATTTTTGTTATTTCCGATCGGGACTGATTAATCGTTGGGTCTTTTACTAAAGCGAGAGCCCTCTTTGTCATCATCGGGCCATGCATGATTAATTAATTACTACGTGATCCTATCATGGATAAATACTAACATCATAAATTTTTATGAATGCACATAACCGTGTGGGATTCGAAGCCACCATGCTTACATATCAATATATAGCAATTAATTTCATGGTATAAACAAAGCGAGTGATTTAAACATGTAAGCATGTGGATTGATTTTATCATGCATAAAATATATGAGTTTTTAGCATTTTTAAATATCATGTATACAAATAATATTTGCAAAAAAAACATTAAATAAATAAAAGAAGCTATAGAAAGCGTACTCGCATTGCGTGATCTTGATCTACCTTGCTAATTGAAAGCGTTAACGATGGCTTTAAAAATAAATAAATAATAAAGAGCGCATGCAATATTTATTTAATTTGATAAATGAATATTTAAATAAAAATGATGAAAAAATAAGCAATTTATTTCATGCCAAACAAATAAATAATTAATTAGACATAGGAAACAAGTAAATAATTAATTAGACATGGCTAATGAGTAATCGATTAATTCATTTATTTCATATGAGCAATTTATAACAATTTAAGCATGGCATAACTAATAATTAATTAATTTATAACATGCAAGCATATTAAAATTTCACAATAATTTAAACAAATCATTTGAATCATGTAAGCATTTAATTAAATAAAGCGTAGCATAAACGAATTATTCAATGGCATAAACAAATTATTTAAATCATGTAAGCATTTAATTAAATAAAACATGGCATAAAAAAATCATTTAAATCATGTAAGAATTTAATTAAATAAAGCATGACATAAACAAATTATTTGAATCATGCAAGCATACGAACGTTTTACACAATTTGACGAAAAATAAATGGACCGGGCCCCACGTTTGAATTTTGGGCATTAAAAAATGGGTTTGGCACAAGCCAAGCCCAAATTTTAATTTAAAACAAAGGTGGGCCGAAGCCCACCACCTTTCTTCTTTCTTTTTCTTTCCCGCCTAAACGAAAATTAAAGAAAAGATAGAGTGAGAAAGCTTACCTCTCCAGGAGAGTTTTGGACCAAGAAGGATCAGCAAGAAATGGTGATTAAGAGGAGATTTTGGTGCCCTTCATTTGTTGCTTGAAGCAAGCTATTTATAGAGAAAAGAAAAATGTGAAGTCGGTTGGTTGTGTGGTCGGGGTTGGTTGTGTGGTCGGGCGATGAGCAAGCTTAATTGTGTGGCCAAGGGTGATCGGATGGGACATTGTGATGATCAAAGTGAGTTGGCGAGGAGGTGGAGGATTTACATGCATTTATGTGGTATTTATCCTAGTTTTGGGCACGAACGGGAAATTTTTGGTGAAAACGAAATCGCTCGAAAATGAAAATAAACCCAAACCGAGGATACCTCATCGTGTAGAAAAATAAGGCGAGAAAATAGTATACAGTGAAGAAATGCAAAACTTGATTTAACGCATTTATTTTCTCTTTCAGAAATGTTAAAAGTTCGGACGCAAAATAAATGTCCTTACGACAAAAATTGAACGAAACTGAACATGATGGCGTGCATGAGAAAAATAGTACGTATTTATCAAGAAAAGAAATAACGTGTTCGACCCTCGGTCCGAATGAACTTACTCGAGGCCGATAAGAGTTCGAGTGAAAAGACATTTTTAAAAGGATGAAATTTTTTAAAAGTGCATGAAATAATATGGAATATTACACCAACTAGCCTAGGACCAAGAACCAACAGAAATTTGACCTAGATGAGCTGTTAAATGTGATAAGCGTAACATTATGAAAATGTGACAAAAGATTGTCAAAAATCGGGTAGCAACAATAATAAATAAGATCTTTTTGATGAATTAAATCCAGAGAATGTTTCTCAATTGTTCATGCCAGAACCTTGTGCCTTATTGATGCGATCATGACTACTATAACGCTTGAAGAGTCGGAGATAACGCCAAAAGGGCCGATAACCCGTAGTGGAGCCCAGAAGCAAATGTTGTGGATTGAGCGAGAGAGAAACGGATGCTTCCCATACACCAAGTCAAACATTGACGCAGATAACTACCGAACCGGAAACCATAAAGAATGTTACCGGACAGATGCATCTATCAAGAAAAGTCAAATGGAACCCGAACAACTATCAGGACAAGTCAAACTAAGTCAAATGGGTTCCCTTAGCCTTCCAAACGAATGACGTGCTAAGATCTTTTGGATAGCCTTTGACGCGATATGAGTTCCCTTTCGAAGAATCGAATGCGATGAGCTTTGCAACTAAGCATCTAGCTTGAGTTATCGAGTAGGTATAATGGGTATTCTCAACAAAGACGAAGAATAAAGCGAAAACAGAGAGAAAGAAGTGCGTAGTGGAAAAATAAGAAGGACAAAGATGAACACGAAAATGTAGTAACAATGGAAATAGAGTGGATAGTTTTAATTAAAAGCAATCAATCAACAATAAACAAGCAAGTCACACTTGCGCATAAACATCCAAAGACAGAAATCCAAGATAATTGATTGAACACAAATATCCCAAACTTTTAAAGGATTCAGTACTCAAACAGTAAATTAATAGGTTCAAGACTAGAGATCTTTTACTTGGAATGAATCAAGTCATCTTCTGGACTTGATTCTCACAAGGTGAGTTCCTGGTGTTTAAGGGCGGAGTATTCTCAACGCAAGCAAAAATACTTTACACAAAAACTACCTAGAAATGATAAAGTAGTGCGCTATTTATAAGTAGAGCAAATTTGGTAGATTTGAAGACTTGACGGAATCCGGAAGATCTTGACACGTCATCCGTTTGGAAGATTGTCGAAAGATCTTGACACATCATCCATTTGGAAGGTTAAGGGAACCCGTTTAACTTGTCCCGACAGTTGTCCGGTAACCGTTTGACTTATCCTGATAGAAGTGTTTGTCCGATAACATTCTTTGTGGCTTCTGGTTCGGCAGTTATTTGCATCAACGTCTAACATGGCGTATGGGAAGCATCCGTTTGTGTCTCCCGCTCAATCCATAACATTAGCTTTTGGGCTCTACTACTGGTTATCGACCCTTTTGGCGCTATCTCTGGCTCTTCAAGCGTTCTAGTAGTCGTGATCTCATCAACAAGGCACAAGGTTCACACATACCTTCCCTTCTCCGTACCACGTTTTCAAATCCTTCTACAATTAGAACAGAATATATTATTTTAGGAGAGGAATTTCGGTTGGGATCTCATACCTTTTTGGTTGCAATTAGGATTCTCTTGGACTACTCAACGCACACCGAGCATCGAGGTTCTGCTTCACAGCACACCGGTGACCAGACGACCCCTACCAAAATCCAATTAGAAATCACTGCCCTGTACCTGCCCCATATACTGAGATGAGAGCACCCACAGATCCACCTACCCGAAACGTTGACCCCCTAACAGCGGCCATCCTGGAGAACAACACCCTGCTTCGCTCCATGCTCCATAGATGAATTTGCCCAAGGAATGTCGTCTCCATCCGGCCCCTAATCCCCTTCCCCCTCCCTAAACTCTATTGCCTTCGGGCTGATTTTGTACATTCATTTTTGTTTGAACAATTTCTTTTTTGAACCTTTTTATGCCCCTGTTTGCTTTTGTATGACTCCCTCGCATTGAGGACAATGCGCTGCCTAAGTGTGGGGGAGGATTTTATGTGTTTGTGTGATTGCTTGTTTGCATGTTTTTAATTATGTTCCTGCTTGCTTGCATGCTTAAATTTTGTTTGCATGACTGATTGTGTGTTATGTGCTTTATGGGTAATTTTTCAAATTTTTATTTCTCGAATTTTTTCACTTTTTAGAATTTTTGGTATTGCATTTTTGTAAATAGATCTCCTTGCCATGCTACATACACAATGCCACTATTTAAAAACCCCTAGGAAGCATGAACTCTTGATCTTTTGCACATAGAATAAATCTGTCATTTATCACACCTATGCCTAATCATGCACAACTCTGCTTGTATGCTCTTATGACCACGCCAAGACCTAGACACCTGTAGTCAAAAAGCGTACCTTGTGAGCACAATTAAGCCTTCATGCCATTACTTTTCCATGTGTGAATAAATTCATAGCTAGGCACTAGTTGAGTTCATATAATATCTAGGGTATAGGCATCATTAGACATGGAAAATGACAAAATGACAAAAGACTTTGCATTTTCTTCTATCTTCTCTTTTTCTTACACCTTGGCCTTGACAACTCACCTACCCCTCAATTCTCCTTTCTTTAACCACTCAAGCCTGTTTTTCTTTGATCTTTCCTAGGCAGGTCAGTAACTGATAACAATTGGAATGCTCCTGACGGCAATATTGTAGCCACGACATCTATCCTTGACGAGTTTCTATACGCTTCCCTGAAAAGCCAACCTATCGCCCGGGCCGGCGGAAGTTTCCTAGGATGGTCGACTTCAGCGGGGGGGGATCTCATGCATCTTTACATGCACGGCGTCATCCCATCCTAGGGGAACGAAGAGGATGTCGCTCCTGATAGGCCTTATGTGATTATCGCCCGCGATGGCTCACCCATTATCGCTGGAGGCGATAACTTCGGACGATGCTTATCGCTGCACCCTTATCGCTGTCAGGTATCGCCAACTTCGGCCTATAAATTCCCCCATCTTTCCAAACAGAAGGTAAGATCGAGATCATCTTGGAGAACCTCTACCATTCTAAAAACTCGAACTAACTTAAGCATCGGAGTGTCTACGCCGGAGTCCCCCTCCGGCGCTTTGCAGGTATCTCCGACGCCGATCGCTTCCCCTCCGACTAGCTGCAGCAGCCGTTTCCGACCAGAAGAGATCTCGGATCTTATCAAATGGTGCTTTCGTTAAGAGCTTTGGTGTATTAAGTGAGTGTCCTTAATAGCCAAGCTCCGTTTAGTTGGGAGATCGGAACGGTTATGACAGCCAGATCGGAGCAAGACCGGACTACATTTTCTAGTATTCCTTTCTCAACTCGCAGGCGGTTATTTCCTTTTGCTACTGCTGACCTCTCTATGACGACGCAATCGACTATCTCGGGACCTCTGGACCCCTCGGTCGGGATCGCCGGAGGATCTATCTCCTCACAGACGGTCATTTCTTCATCACAGACGGTGGGATCTGATCTTTATACTCCTCTTTTGGAAGGATCTGTGCTTAACAATGAAAATCCCTTTGCTATGGAAATAGCGGCCCTTCGTTCCCGCCTGGAATATTTGACTGAAATGGCCACTAGAGTCACGCCTGGTGCTTCTCGATCTAGCGTTCCTCCTCGCGTCTTATTCACATCATCTATTGTTGCTGATCGACCTCTGCCCCCGTTGTTTCCAGAGAACCCCCAAGTGCCTTTATCCATAGGAAATCCCCCGGTTGGTCACGTACAGCTCACTCAAGGAGGAGTAGAGGCTTATGTACCGCAAATGCCGCAAAGACTTCTTCTGCAGAAAGACAGGCAGCTTGAGGCGTTAAGGAACCGTTGGGCCGGACGGAGGGAAGGAACAAACAGGAGTTTATCTCCCGTGTACAGTGAAAGATCCAGTAGCAGAAGAAATCGAAGTCATTCTCCCAGGAGTCGCAGTCGGTCTCCCAGGCGACATCATATACCTGAACCAAGGGAAGGAGGGCGACAAGGAGACATATCTCCCCCACGTCATGCGCGTGAGATTCTTGATGATACCTCAGGTCACCCTTTCAGTCGTCGTGTAAGACGTCACAGGGTCAGCCGGCGAGTGAAGCTTCCCGCTGATACTTATGATGGTACTAAAGATCCTATTTCGCACATCAACAAAGTGAAGGATTTCGTCCAGTTTCAAACCCACAGTGATGCGGCTTTATGTCAGATATTTGTTATGACCTTATCGGGAGTTGCTCGTCTTTGGTTTGAAGGTCTTCCTGGCGGATCCATTAGTAATTTCGCACAGTTGGAATCCAAATTTCGGAGCAGATTTAGTACAGCAATTCCAATTCGGAAATCTGCCGCAGCGTTATTTGACATACAGCGGAAGCCCCAAGAGACATTGAAAGAATTTCTCAGCCGATTCGATCTGGAAATGTCATTAACGCCGGGCGTTACCGTTGATTTCGCCATAGAAGCTCTGAAAAGAAACTGCCATTATGGAAAACTGAAAGATGCATTGATGGTGGATCCTCCAATATCCTTGGACGCACTAAGACTTAAAGCCCATAATTATGCGAAAATGGAAGAAGAAGAAAATAGAAATAGAACATTTGATATGCCGCCTGGGGCACCTCGCATCCCTGCCGCTCCCGCAAATCCTCTGGTTGACGATCATTACACTGATGATTACGCTCGACGGAAAGATTACATCCCAAAGACCTACGATAAGCAAAAAGGAAATTCCTCGAAAGGAAGACAAGGTAGTTCCCCTCGTCAGCGTCAAGGGAACGCTAACAAAAATCGGGCGTATGATCCGGATTTTCCCTCCTTGAATGTACCAAGAGCGGAGATATTGGCGATAGCGGAACAGCGAGATCTTCCTATCCGTTATCCGGCACCCACGAAGCCTGGAGTGCTTTTAGGCAGGAGAGAAAACGCTTACTGTAAATTCCACAAAGCCAGAGGACATTCCACAGAGGCTTGCAGAGAATTAAGGTGGGCGATAGAACGCTTGGTGGAGGAAGGATATCTGGGAGAATTTGCGACTCAAGTAAGGGAGGATGCCCGAAACAATCCGATAAGAAGAGCGGTAGACGAGAGACCAAGACCCCCTCCAGTCCTACAGCCGGATAACGCTCCCAAAGGAAAAGGTGGGGAAACCTTCGCGATAGATGGCGACGACATCCCCATAATCAATATCATAGCAGGAGGGATCCCCTACACAGATGAATCAGAACAGTCGATGGTGGCGAAAGGGGAAAAGCGTACGCGAGACGGCATGACAAAGAAAGGTGGAGCGATAGACATACTTGATCGCATGATCTTATCCTTTTCAGAAGAGGATGAGAAAGGCGTTATCTATCCCCATAATGACGCCTTGGTAGTCACACCTGTCATCGCCAGTCATGGTATAAGAAGGACTCTTGTGGACAACGGGAGTGCCGTGAACCTTTTTTCGCTGGAAGCTTACAACCTCATGAAACGCCCCCACGATGAGTTAACGCCTAGTAAGAGACCCATAGTCGGAGTGGATGGGACCCCTATCCCTGTTACGGGAGTAATCACCCTACCCGTATACTTCCGAGAAGACACTTACAAACGGTCAGAGAATTTGTTGTTCCTTGTTGTGGATCTGAATCTGCCCTATAACGTCATACTCGGACGGCCTTTCCTCAATCGCTTTGGAGCGGTGATATCACAAAAACATCTAAAGATGAAATACCCCTCCTAGGACGGGGTGGTATCAATAAAAGGTGATCAGAAACTGGCGGCAGAATGCTATTCGCTCATGACTCGGACGAGTTGCGATAGATACGTGTGTATAGCGGTAGACCCCTACGAGCAGGGTGATGAAAAACGCGCTCAACCCCTTGACAAGATGGTGCCTGTATCAGTGATAGGCAAAGAGGGAGCCAGCTTCCTGGTCAGCGATAAGCTCAGCCCAGCGGAAAATCTTCAACTGGCACGGCTGCTGAACAAATGCCAAGGAAATTTCGCATGGGAGCCCGCCGATATGCCAGGTATATCCCGAGAAATAGCCGAGCACAGGCTTAACGTTGACCCTAACGCCAAGATAGTTCAGCAAAAACGACGGGCGTTCTCCACCGAAAAAGCGTCGGCTGTGGAAAAGGAGGTTGTGAAGCTCCTTGACGCGGGTTTCATTCGCGAAGTACAATATCCCACTTGGTTAGCCAACCCGGTTCTTGTTCCTAAACCAAATGGAGACTGGCGTATGTGCATTGACTTCACTGATTTGAACGATGCTTGTCCTAAGGATTGCTACCCGCTTCCTCGCATAGATCAGTTGGTTGATCAAACTGCTGGGTACGCATATCTAAGCTCATTGGACGCCAATTCCGGATATCATCAAATCCCTATGGCCCTAGAGGATGAGGAGAAGACCGCCTTCCTTACTCCTAAAGCCACGTATTGCTACACAGCGATGCCATTTGGACTAAAGAACGCGGGGGCCACATTTCAGCGAATGGCAAATAAGATTTTTGAGGAACAGATAGGGAGAAATGTGGAAGCATATGTTGACGACATACTGGTAAAGAGTGCGAATTTTCACGATCACCTGTGGGATCTAAAGGAAGTTTTTGATGTGATGACAAGGTATCGCATGAAGCTAAACCCCCGGAAGTGCATGTTTGCATTCCAGACGGGTAAGTTCTTGGGCTACGTAGTTAGCCAGAAAGGTATCCAGCCTAATCCATCCAAGGTTAAAGCTATACATGATATGATATCGCCGAGAACCGTTAAGGAAGTGCAAAGGCTAACAGGGCGCGTTATCGCTCTGGGACGATTCGTCTCCAAGCAAGGAGAAAAGTGTCTCCCTTTTTTCAAAGTCATACGACGGAAAGCCACGATCGGGTGGACCCTAGAATGTGAGCAAGCATTTGTGGACTTAAAGGACTATTTTTCATCTGATTTGTTATTGACAAGGCCCGAGTCCGGCGATACTCTGTACTTGTACTTGGGCGCGGCGGACGAAGTGGTCAGCGCCGTTCTTGTTCGTGACGATAACCGCACTCATCGCCCAGTTTACTTCGTGAGTCATGTCTTAAAGGACGCGGAACGGCGATATGCTCGTATTGAGAAAATAGCGTTCGCCCTTATACAAGCCGCCCGCAAGATGGACCGGTACTTCCAGTCTTATCCTATCGTTGTACTTACAGACCAACCCTTGAAGAGGATATTTCGAAAGCCTGAATCTTCAGGAAGAATGCTGATCTGGGCCCTAGAACTCGAACAATATGGTTTGAGATACCAGTCCCGGCCATCCGTAAAGGCTCAGGTCCTTGCTGATTTTATAGCAGAGTGTGCTTTCACAGAGGACCCTTTGAGTGGTGTACCGGAAGCGGAATGGAACGATATGGATCTCCCGTTCCCAGAAACTTATACAGATCTTTGGATCATTCATGTGGACGGAGCCAAAAACCAAGAACTGGCAGGGGTTGGAGTCTTCATAAACGGGCCGCACGATATGCATATACGGTATGCTGTTCGAATCTTGCATCCTTTGTCCAATAACGCAGCCGAATATGAGGCGTTGCTAGCTGGACTCAGAATAGGAAGAGAGTTTTCTTCAAAGGGAAGACGCGATACCGGCCAAACAGGAGATCTGCGTCTAAAAATTTGTGGAGACTCCAAACTGATAATTGACCAGGTCTCAGGACACTCTCAGGCTCGAGAACCTATTATGGTGCAATACCTCTCTAAGGTAACGCGAGAACTAGTGGAAATAAAGAAAGAGGGCATGCAAGTCATCTTCGAGCACGTCCCCCGAGAGGAAAATGCTGAAGCCGATTACCTTGCCAAGCTGGCCGCGAATCCTGAAGCATCTATACCTAAAGATGTGTATTATCGTGAGCTATTGGTGCCGTCCTTCATGGAGGAACAAGCCTCTTTGTGTGTGAATGAGCTCGAGAATGATTGGCGGATTTCAGTAATAAAATACCTGATGCACGAAGAGCTGCCCGACGGTAACGCTGAAAAGATGAAAGTGCTAAGACAGGCTGCTCGTTGCACGTACTATAACGGGGATCTAATTCGAAGATGTTTTTCTCACCCCGGCGCCAAATGTATAACCGAACAAGAGGGCCTTCACACCTTACGCAAAATCCACGAAGGGATATGCGGAATGCACGCGTCAGGCGGCACCTTGGCGGCACAAGTTTTCAGATCAGGATTCTACTGGCCCACTATACGAAGGGATTGCCACGATTATGTACAAGCTTGCCCCAAATGTCAGGAATTCGCTAAAATTCCTCGACGTCCAGCCACGGAAATATCGGAAATCATCGCCCCTTGCCCTTTTGCCAAATGGGGGATTGACATCCTGGGTCCATTTCCAAAGGCAAGGTCCCAACTGAAATTTGTGATAGTGGCTGTGGACTATTTTACGAAGTGGGCGGAAGCTGAAGCGGTTGCCACAATCACGGCAGAAAAAACATGGCGTTTTTTCAAACATCAAGTTATCATGAGATTCGGGGTGCCTCGTATCCTTGTCAGCGATAACGGGACCCAGTTCACCAGCCAATTCTTCAAAGACCAATGCTCAGAATTCGGGATTGAGCAGAGATTCTCTTCCGTGGCTCACCCACAAACCAACGGACAGGCAGAGGTAACTAATAGGAGCATCCTCAGCGGTATTAAGAAAAACCTAGAGGGGTCTAAGAAGAAGTGGGCTGATGAATTGCCATACGTGATGTGGGCATACCGCGTGACCGTAAAAGTTAGCACTGGTGAAACACCTTTTGCGTTGGCTTTTGGAACTGAAGCCGTTACGCCAGTGGAAATTGGGGCCATGAGCCTACGGGTGGCTCACTTTCGTGAGGAACGGAACGAGGAACGGTTATGTGCTAATCTGGACGCGTTACCAGAGGTTCGAGAAGAAGTCCTACTGAAAACGCAACACTACAAAAGAAAAATGGCCCGTTATCATAACAGGCAGGTCAAAGAGCGATTGTTGAAAAACGGTGACCTTGTGCTCCGAGACAGGCGAGCAACCGGACAACGTATGGGAAAGCTTAGTCCTAACTGGGAAGGACCGTATCGCGTAACCCACGTTGTCGGAAGAGGGGCCTATCGCCTGGAGACACTTGACGATAAAAAGGGTGGTACCCTGGGAGTGAAAAGTCCTATCCTTGTGATGGTCGGTCTTGATCAGATGGCCCACTAAGTGAGGGCACGACCCCAGTGTATCCTTGGTTAGCGTCGGATTGAAAGATCCTTGACGCCCCCGGGGGTGAAAAGTCCTATCCTTGTGATGACCGATCTTGATCAGATGGCTCACTAAGTGAGGGCACTGCCCGGTATCTTTGGGAGTGAAAAGTTCTTTAATGATAACCGATCTCGTGGAGACGGTACATCAAGACAAGACACACCCCAAAGAGTTAGAAACTCTGTTTAGAAACAAGAATCCTATCTTAACGGTCGGGCTGGTGCAGCTAAACCATTAAGTAAGGACACGGTTCTAAACGAGAGGACAACGCCTATAAAAGTGAAAATTCCCTAGCCTTGTGATAGCCGTCCAGATCCGACAGCTCACGAGATGAGGCACTTAGAAAGGCCGATCGAGAGATAAGGGAAACGTGAAGGATCGCGTAATTCCAGCTGGTAACCGGATAAGTAACCCTTGGCGAAATATAGAGCTGAGGGAAAACGCGATTCGAAACGGGTTCCGTGATAAAACCTAATGATAGCAGCGAACGGGCTCCTACGGGTAATCACTATCTCTCAAATCTCGTTTTGTTACTGATAATCTACAATTAGAGATGTGCAGAATGCTTCTGAGCAGTGGAAGGAGAGGCGGTCATGATACCGATAGGCTCATCGAAAGGCCAACCCGACATAGATCTTGGTCTTCTTGGTATAAATACCAAAGATCTGCTCAAGAAAGTAAACGCACCGTGCGGATAAGGCAACCTCAGTGACGAGAGAAGTCTCGCGATGAGAAAAATAAAAGAGAAATATCGATAAAGGGATTGTCTAGAAACATTAAAGGCATCTCAAGGATTTACAAAGAATCACTATTCAAAATATTGATGCTGCAAAGACAAAAGACAAAAGCCAAGCGATATGTGATTGCTGGAGGGAACGGCCAAATATCGCGGCAAATCAGCTCTCGGGGATTTGTCGTTTCCAGCCCGCTGCCTTGGCTTGGCGATAGCCTGCCTCGTTGATATGGGCAGAACTCTGTAGAAAGGCTTTCGCGACATCTTCGCCCTTGTACGCATCCACCCCATGAATCTCTTCGAAACACTTAACTAGAACACGGGCGGTCTGTTCAGCATGCCACCAGCCCATATCGACTGACTCTTCCGCCAAAGATGCCTTCTCTTTTTCTAAAGAGGACTTCTCAGTCTCCAAAGCAGTCACTTTGGCCTGTTCCTCTGACAAAGCTGTTTCCAGGGCGGAATGCTGTTTCTGTAAATCGTGGTGAGCCAGCAGTATCTTGGAACGATCTGCCAACACCTTCTTCCTTTCCTCTTGCTCCTTGGACAGCTCCACCGAAACAGAACGAAGGGAAACAGCCCGATGCTTCATCTCCTCCGCCCAGTAGTGAAATTTCATCATATTGGAGAAAAGGCTAGCACGGAAGGAGTTCACTTGGTCATCTTCCGCCAGGGAAAGGAAAGCTTACCGTTCTGCAGATGAGGCCAGAATTTGAGAAGCCAGCAGGGCAGAAACCTCATCTGAACCATCGCCCCCGAGGGCTGCCAAACCACGGGTACGGAAGTCGAACAACTCAACCTGATGGGTCACTTCGCCGAGCCCGTTTAATGGACAAAGATCCGCCGCAAAATTGAAAGAGGTTCCGGCTTCATTATAGCGTTGCCGCCAAGGAACGCTAGAGGGAACGAAAGCCAGAGGACCAGGGGCGCGAACCTATGAAGAAGAACTGCCCGGGGGCAGGAAGGCACCATGAGGCTGATAGCCCGAAAGGTCATGAAAGACGTCTTGATAGCCTAAAGAAGAGGAAAAATGATGCACAGGCCCGCCAAAGGAACTGGGCGAAGCACCAAAGGGGTCCGCACCGCCTAAGTTCCCCAAATCTTCCACGGAATGTCTACCTGGAGGAACCACTGCGGAATTAGGAACGTTAACGGAACCACCTTCCCCCGCGATGTTAGAAGAGGGTATGTTCTCATCCTCGCCTTCTATCCGGGCCCTCTTCGCAGAACCCCTCAGTACATAAGTGAGATTCATATCGCCTGAAGGAGCGGACGCAGTAACTACAACGGCCTCCTGCAAGGAGTACAAATTGAGAAAAGAAAAATAGATCAAATGACGACAGATATTGAGAAAGAAAAAACACGCTTACGGTAGCGGTGTTGAGGGAAGATAGTGCCTCAGAAGAACCCGCAGCGTCGGGAGAAGGAGTAAGAGTGGCGATACTCTGTGTTCTTTTCTTCTTTTTTCCTCTGGCAATGGCCTTAGGAGCCTGAGAAGACGAGGGAGCAGCAACGGTCACGATAGGAACACCTTCAGGGATGTCAGTATTCCCTTCGCCAACTGAGGAGGAGGATACTTGAGCGAGATTCGCGGAAGTAGCCGGAAGCTCAGAAGGATTATCAGTGGCCTCTGAATCGAGCTTCTCCTTTTCCTCTCTATTACGAGCTCTCCTTAAGCGTCTTCTTACGCTTTCAGGTTTATAGTCAGGATCCGTCGCTGCAAAATCACAAGATAACGTCAGCGTTAGTATCAGCGGTGAAAGGGAAAGGTAGCGCGATACTCACGTCTAACGCACTCCTGAATGGCCATTCTGCAGGCCGTGAGTCGAATATGAACGCTGATCTCCAGTTGGAGTAAGGTGTTTAACCATCCTTGTTCACGAGCGGGAAGTGTCCCTGGTCGACTCCAAACGCCATCTTGGACGTCCTGGTTGAACCCAGAACGCCACTCGGGACCAGGAGCGTCAGGAAAATTTATCAGAAAGAACTCCTTTTTCCAAGCCTCAACAGAAGACTCAATATGGAGCAACTTCCAAGTAAAAGACTTGAGAGAATCATCGTCAAAGCGAGGCGATATGGTTATCACACCCCGGCACTTCATCAATTTAAAAAGGGATCTAAGCAACAAAAGAGAAGGGGAAGTGATCCCCTTATATCTACAGAGTTCCAAGAAAGCATAAACACAGCAATATGCATTTGGGGCTAACTGGGCAGGATTGAAATTGCCAGCAATAAGCAAACCCTTGACGAAATAATCGATAGGGAACTGGAAACCGTAGCGAAACATCTGGGCATATAACACCCTTTGATTGCCGGTCAGAACGCTGTTTAAACGAACCGACCCAGGGGCAACAACAGCTTGGTAACCGTCAGGAATAACGGCACCATGAGTAGCCAAATGCTCCCGGAGAATGGCCTCCGTGGTAATAACACTGACCGTGGTATCCATTTTCTTCTCATCGATGGATTTCGACTCAGAACGGCGAGTCTTTGCCATGGCAGGACTAAGGAAATAGAAATGAAGAAGACGAGGGAAAGGAAGGGAAGTACCTTTGGAAGGAAAGAACTTCGAAAGCCTTGAATGGAGGTGAGAAGGACAAGACGGCTGAGAGATAATATGAAAAAGTGGAGTGAAAAAGAAAAGGGAAGAAATAAAGAGGGTTTATAACCCTAGTAATTAAAAGGAAACGACGGATGCTGCAGTCGTTGTGTCGAAGCGGCATGAGGGATAAGACTCAAGCAATGAATACGACTCTAGAAGAAGCGCGGCAAACGCTTCGATCTGGTTAAAATTTCTAAACACGCTAAGGTGAAGCGGCAGAAGAAACGAACACGTGTGTCGGCACCATCATGACTTTTCCCGCGCATCGACGGAAGGGTCGCGAGCATTAAATGCTCTGAAAAGTAGATGCGACTTTTGATAAAAAGCAAAAGCGATATCACAAGAAAGGAAATAATGCAAATCGGCGTTGAATAAAAGAACAGTTCTCAAAGACAGCAAGAGAGCGAAATAAAACAAGATATCGCCCAAAGAGCAAAGTACCGATATCGCCTCGCGACAGGACGTTATTACAAGACATAGAAAATAAATAGCAATGTTCTTCAATGGATCAATTAAGAGTCATCGCATGCCTCGCCGTCATCATTCCCTTGCTTTTCCCCAGAAGAAGGAAAACTCCTTTCGCCTTCACTAAGATCTTTAATTTTTTGAGAGGCGTAATCGGCTAGCATGGATGAATCGACAGCGCCTCGGACATGGAGATCCTTAAACCCTGTGATACAAACCTCGATGGTCTTATTCTTCCACCAGGCCATCTTCGAAGGAACTTTGGCCAAATCGGCATCGCGAGATGACAACTCTTCGCGGAGGAAGGCATTCTTTTTATCAGCCACCACCAGTTCCGCCTCCATTAGCTCTGCTCTCGCCTTCCCCTTCGACTTCTCCCGAGAAAGGTCAGCGCGACAATCCTCCAACTCCGCCCGAGTTCGTTCTTGCAACTGCGATAGCTCCTTCGCCTTCGCCAAAGCCGCGTCTAATTGTTCCTGCAAATCCGAACAGGATCGAGTTTTGTTACGCTGGCCTTCAAGAAAGTAATGAAATTTCCGAAAGCTGGCCAGCATGTCGTTCATAAGGTGTGACTGTCGTGTCTCGGGAGCATGCTGTAAAAACTCTTCCCTGTCCTTGGAAGAAGTAAACATCTGTCCCACTATGGGACCCACGGGCTCTTCTCGCGATAACGGATCCGATATTCCTAAGGCACGAAGCCTGTCAGTGCCGAAAGAGGACAAATCCAGCTGATATCCAGTAGGGCCCTGGGACCTCTGAGGAGAAAGGTTGGCGATGTAAGGAGGGGAACAATTTTTTGCGCAATCACCAACGCCCGAAATTGAAGACAGAAACAAAAGACGAGGCTTCCGTGGGAGAAATTCAGGAGGAACGCCTAAACTCGAAACTGGTGGGGTTGTCTCTGGAATAAAAGAACCTATCGGGGAAGCAGGATGGCCCGACGACAAAGGAAAGGTCGCGGCTACCGAGGTCTCATTGTTTTCGATAGAAACGGCGGAAGGCACCCTGATAGCTTTGATATTTTTCACCACTTGCGAAGTACTCGCGGCATGAGAAGCGTTAATATTCTCGGAGGGGGCCGCGTTAACTCCCTTCAAAGGGGGAACTAGGGGTTTAGTTTTCTCTGTGCGAACCTTCTTTACGAGACGCTCCGTCTCTTCTGCAATTTCTTCGCTATCGTCCTCAGCCGATTCCGCCGTGTCATCATTCCTCCTCGACCTAAGTTTCATCCTTTGGGCAATAGTAGCGTGACGTAATTCAGGACCAGTGTCCATGCTCTCGCTATCGCTGTCGATTTTCTCAAACACAGGATCGCCTTGAGCTACCCTCTTGCCACGGGAAGGAAGCCAATTTTCAAGGAAACAAGAAGGTCGAGTGGAGGCTCTGCGAGTTGTGACGGTTTTAGTCCTTCCCCTTCTAGGCAGAATGGGCGGGCGGCGGGAGTTTTTAGGCGGAGGAGAAGGAGGCAGCGACTGGAGAGGTGTTACGTTCAAAGGGGCGTCACCTTCCCCAGAAGAACTACTCTCAGCGTTACCTGCCAACAAAACATATTAGCAAATTAAGAAGAGTGAAGCGATAAAGAAGAAAAAGGAAACTCACCCACAACGCACTCTGACAAGGGCCTGAACCGAGCAAACTCCCGGATACGGAAAGACCCTTCTATTTCTAACAAGGCGCTAACGTTGGAAACATCCTGGCTTGACAGCGCTTCCGGTCTTTTCCAAACGCCACTATTGATTTTTCGATTGAAACCCCCGCGCCAGAGCCGTGACGGCAAACGGAGGGTGAAAAAGCCAGACTTCCAGTCATCTACGTGTTCCTCAAAACCTTGAAAGTTCCGCCAGAACAGTTGCACAACGACATCATCCCATCTGGGGGTAATATCTACCAGGCAGTCGCGACAACTCAAGACAAATAATGTGCGGAATAGATCAAGCGATGGAGCAAATATACGCTTCATCTCGCACGAACGAAGGAAAGCGTAAATACCACACCAAGAGGGTGGAGTAATCTGGACAGGATTAAGGTCGTAATGATCTAGCAGTTTCAACAGAGAAGTATGGAGTGGGAAACGGAATCCGTAAGTAAACATCTTGAAATAAACTAACCGGAATGTTCCCCACATGGCGTCAGGCAGCTGAGTGTCCTTCAAAGAGACAAAAGGGCGATAGCCCGTGGGAAAAGTAATACCACTCTCCTCTAATTCAACCCTCAAAACCTCATTACAATTGAATATGCTGCGAGCTCGCCTAGCTTCGGGATCTATGGGGTTTTCAGCAGTTGAAGACATAAGGGACAGTAAAAGTAAATCTACGGCGGTAGAAGGAGTAAATACCTGGAGCAAAAAGCCAGTAAGCCGGTCGCCGGCACCAGTGAGCGGTCGCGGAAAAACCTCTCGAAGAAAAGAAGTGCAGAAGAGAGAGAAAATGTGCAAAAACTCAAAATATTCGCAGAAGCAGTAAAAGAGAGAGATGATTTCCTTATAAAGGAAAGCCTGAAGAAGAAACAGCCTGTAAAAATGAAACACGTACAGAACAGAAAAAGACACGTGGATAGTCGTTTGTGTCTTCTGAAAGAAGACAGTTACCGATTAGAAGTTGAAGGCAGTTACCCGTAGCGAAAGGGACGCATCCGCGTTAACCCGGAACGCTCAGAAAGAAACAATAAGTAAGCGATGAAAAGCGAAAAGGAAGTAAAACCATCATTCATTATTATGAGAAAGGCCATACGGCATCTACAAAAAGAAGGATTAAGGCCCTACTCATCACTGTCGGACCAAGTAACGCCGTAGCAATAGACTACGTCCTCTTCGTCATCGCCACCCCAGAATGGTGAATCCACAATAACAGGGGGAGAAGACTCACCGACCTCCTTTCCAGCAGCAGAAGTCAACTTGGGTAACTCCTCCTTAACGCCTGGCGATACTGCCCCGGCGGCCGAGCAAGCAGAGGGAGCCCGCAGAGGTGATTCCTGCGGAGGGGGAGACGGTTTTTTCTCCTCCCTAGCCAGAGAAGCCAGAGAGTCGGAAAATGACTTAGAGGCCTGGGCAGCCTCCTTCCTTCGTCGTTCAACTTCCTTCCTCCGCCTCTTGCGACATCGCCGGCGGACAACCGGCCTCCAAGGAGGCGAGGGGGGAGGATTATCTGCGTCAGGGGTGGTCGGAGGAGTTGGCGGTGAATTCCCCGAAGCCGTACCTAGCAAATAAGAATCAGCCATGAGACTTGCAGAGGACATATAACGAAGAAAAATGAAGGAGAAAGAAATGGATAAGAATGAAGGAGGGAAAGCCTCATTAAATAGCCGGGAAAAGAAGAAAAGAGACTCTTCGATCCTCCAACCCGACTCTTGAAGATTGGCACATATACAGTCTGGAATGCAAATATGGATTTGCAGTCACGCCTGTTGAAATCTCGCGCAATTCAAGAATAATTATAATCTCGGTCAATCAGTTGTTATAATGAGGACGGCGCGGAGTTAAGGCGGAACGATCGGCAGAAAAACCGCCCAATAGCAAGACTGTTTTCAGTTGGGCTAAGAATATCCTCTTGGAAAACGACAAAGAGCGCAGTAAAGAAGAAGAACAGTTGCGAGAGGGAATGAGGAAAATACTTTATTTATTACGGCCTAGTGACCGGAAGATACATTGACAAGATAAGGGGAAAAGAGAAAAGGCCCAAAGGGAGCCATCACTATCAGGCGTCAGAGCCAGCATCCTCGGGCACCTCAGGAAGGTCCCTCAAGGAATCCATGACCAGGATAAGATCATGGGAAGTAGCTCTCATCCCCTTCAGGCAGCACCCCAACATGTCCTTACGCTGCTGCAGCATGGCAATCACCACCTGAATCCGAGCGATGGAGGCGGACAGCTTTGATACGCTCTCCAAAGGACTGAAGTCCTCCAGGGAAATGGCCCCTAGCCGGGAATAAAGCGGAGTCAGCATCCCTTGCAGCTCCAGAATATCCTCAGAAGTCTTGACCAGCATGTTCTCCAGGAAACCGACGTCGCCGTCATTGAGGTTCCTGAGTGAGTGACCCTTGGAGAGAAGAAAATTCTTAGTCAAATTATCCATGATGCTAGCTGATAAAGATGAGGAGAACGTGGGTGGAGAAAGCTCTCCGATTTATAGGCTCCAGTGAAGGGAGGCCTTGGGAAAAGAGATTGAGGTCCTCAAAAGACGAGCCGCCCCGATAACCTCGAGGTTTGATAAGCGTAAAAGAAAGGGACGGGTGACGTTCACGATACAGATACCGGAAGGAGTACGAGGCAGAATCTGAAAAACGTTGAGAGGCACGATATCACTGGTAGCCCTAACGCTAAAACCATAAGGTTACCGGTATCCACAGTGTAAGGCCGCGTTGATGTCGCCGGTGGCCCTGGATGCGTAAAACCGCGATGACATCACAGGCGTCTGGTGGTATGAAGCCGCGATAACCATAAGGTAGCTGATGGTATAAAGCCACGCTGATACTGTCGTTTTCTCGAGCGTAAAAGAAAAATTGGGCACGTATGACCTCGAACCTCTGTAAGTATAAAGTTTGCTAACTTCTATATAAGTTTCTATCTCCTCTGTGCCTTTGCAGAACACTTGGAAGGACGATAGACCCAAAATATATGCCAGCCCATGGTGCGGCCTGGTTGAATATACGCGACGATATCGCAAGCGACCTATCGACGGTCCTTCTATGACTCGAACGAAGCTGAGACTTCATAAGTCCTATTGAAAGGCCAAATGGGCCCGTATCGCTGAATAAAAGTGATGCCTTCAGAATCACGAGCGCCCCAGCGGCCTTCTAGTAGAATTCTTAATGTCCCGAGAAGACGGGTCTTTTTGACAAGAAACGAGGACGAACTTGACCGGATTAGTGGAAAGTTGTGGATCTAAGCCCTCGTTCCGCAGTAGGATTGATCAGCCTTTGGACGATAAAGAAAGCCCAAGCCCTCTGTGGAAATATCGCCTCATGACAGAGCAAAACTCTATCTAAAGATATCAGACATGGATAGCCCTTGGTGAACACTCGGGCTAGTTTTCAGTTGGGCTTATGATAACAATTGGAATGCTCCTGACGGCAATATTGTAGCCACGGCATCTATCCTTGACGAGTTTCTATACGCTTCCCTGAAAAGCCAACCTATCGCCCGGGCCGGCGGAAGTTTCCTAGGATGGTCGACTTCAGCGGGCGGGATCTCATGCATCTTTACGTGCACGGCGTCATCCCATCCTAGGGGAACGAAGAGGATGTCGCTCCTGATAGGCCTTATGTGATTATCGCCCGTGATGGCTCACCCATTATCGCTGGAGGCGATAACTTCGGACGATGCTTATTGCTGCACCCTTATCGCTGTCAGGTATCGCCAACTTCGGCCTATAAATTCCCCCATCTTTCCAAACAGAAGGTAAGATCGAGATCATCTTGGAGAACCTCTACCATTCTAAAAACTCGAACTAACTTAAGCATCGGAGTGTCTACGCCGGAGTCCCCCTCCGGCGCTTTGCAGGTATCTCCGACGCCGATCGCTTCCCCTCCGACTAGCTGCAGCAGCCGTTTCCGACCAGAAGAGATCTCGGATCTTATCAGTAACACTTCTCGATGGCAGCGTCTAGCGTAAGATACAGAATGGCCAAGTGTGGGGGAGATGACACACCAAGACCTTGGTGTTGGAAGAACTAATATGGAAAAGCAAAGAATGAAGCTGCAAAATCAAATTCCAAAAAAAGGTTCATGTTACCTCTGCAAAAAAAAAAAAAAAAAAAAAGAAAGAAAAAAAAAGAAAAAGGTGTTTCAAAAAACACCAATAAAAGCAGAGGGAAGCACGAATGAAATTAGCAAAAGTCCAGCACCACATCAGAAGAAAAACTCTTCCACTTGAGAAGAATCGAACGTCTAGCCCTAGCTACTGCCGGCTGACGAGTGTTGCTTCATTGACTTCTCCTTCTTTCCATCTTTGGAATTTTCTTCTTTGTAATTTTCCAATTTAATACTTTTTAGACTTAGGGTTTGGAGAGCTTCTTCACCACCACATCCTCCTTTTGGAGTGTGCAGCCACCACCATACTTTTCTTCCACTTTCAAAAAGAAGCTTTCTCTACCACCACTTTCGGTATTTTCTGTTTCTATTCGAATAAACCGGAGCTTTGCTCCGGCTGGCAATAATAAAGAGTTTTCCCTTTCCTCTTCTTCTTTTATTATGCAATTTATTTATTTTATTTGTTTTACTTCTAGTATGAGCATCTAAATCTCTTGTTCTTGGTAGGAATCGTCGAAGGTTGCTAAGGAAAGTCGTGAGGTCTAATTGAGTTTAAAATATCTCTGGTTTGTACTTATTCGTTTAATAAATACTTATCAATTTTCCAAGGACTGTTTACAAGCCTGATCAACTAGTAACTAAGCCTAGGCGATTAAAGTCATCTCTATAGTAATAACTAATGTGAGGCTGTAGGGCAAAGTAGACAACTAGATCAAAGTCATCAAGTCGTTGGTCCAATCTAACTAGGTTAAATGAGTAATTAGGGTAGTGCCTCGAATGTTCTAAGTGTCTCACCCTAGATGTGTCTTTCCTCTGCTTAATGGGCCTTTGAGTATTGCCTCCATAAACATACCTTGGGGGACGGTAAAGTGTCAAGACTATCCGATAAACGTACCTTGGGATAGTTTCTCCTACGAAAGAAAGCAGGGGACCTAAACCTACCTAGTATTCATAGCACATCTACCAGCAAGGGATAGAAGATCCTTGCACCGATGACCGACCGACCATAAATGAAATTGGAGATAGATTTCTACCAAGGACTCTCTCTATTGATTTCTTACTTGCTACTACGTGTTATCGCTTTCTTAGTTAATATTAGATTAATCGAACGTACTGAGTGTCTCGCCCTAGATTTGTCTTTCCTCTTCTTAATGGGTCTTTAAGTATTGCCTCCACAAATGTACCTTGGGGGATGGCGAAGTGTCAAGACTATCCCATAAACGTACCTTGGGATAGTTTCTCCTAAGAAAGAAAGCAGGGGATCTAAACCTACCTGGTCTTCATAGCACATCTACCAGCTAGGGATAGAAGATCCTTGCACCGATGACCGACCGACCATAAATACAATTGGAGATAGATTTCTACCGAGGACTCTCTCTCTATTGATTTCTTACTTACTACTGCGTGTTATCGCTTTCGTAGTTAATATTAGATTAATCGAACGTACTGAGTGTCTCGCCCTAGAAGTGTCTTTCCTTTTCTTAATGGGCCTTTGAGTATTGCCTCCACAAGCGTACCTTAGGGGACGGCGAAGTGTCACGTCTATCCCATAAACGTACCTTGGGATAGTTTCTCCTACGAAAGAAAGCGGGGGACCTAAACCTACCTAGTCTTCATAGCACATCTACCAGCTAGGGACAGAACATCCTTGCACCGATGACCGGCCGACCATAAATGCAATTGGAGATAGATTTCTACCAAGGACTCTCTCTCTATTGATTTCTTACTTGTTACTGCATGTTATCATTTTCTTCGTGATAAGATTCGATCTTTGAGACGATCGGGACGATGGCTACTGTTGGTCAGAGTCGATGTAGCTGAAGTCGGACACACCTGCAAAGCGCCTGAGGGGGGCTCCGACGTAGACACTCTGATGCTTAAGTCAGTAAGGGGTTCAAAATAGTAGAGGTTCTAGAGGGCAATCTTAGGCTTACCTGATGTTTTAAAATGAGGGGGTATTTATAGGCCGTTGGGGGCGATATCCCGGAAAGATAACGCTCTGGCTGACGTCACGGGCGATACCTGGATATGATGTCACGGGCGATACTTGTATCTGACGTCACGGGCGATACCTGGATCAGACGTCACGGGCGATACCTGGATCGGACGTCACGGGCGATACCTGGATCTGACGTTACGGGCAATACCTCCGAGGAGGGTACCGAGGGCTATACCTATGGTGACACTAGGGACGATAACTCCGTGGGTGGTGTCGTGGCTGCCCTGGGATGGGATGATACCGTGCGTGCAGAGACGCATGAGACCTCCCCTCCCCGCTGATGTCGACCATCCTAGGAAACACCTCATAGTCTAGCAGCGATAGCTTAGATGTCCGATAGGGCTATAGGATTTCGTCCTCCTCAGGGGTCATAATTACAGCAATGCCCTTAGGATTGTCTTAATTGTTATCATAAGCCCAACTGAAAACGAGCCCGAGTGTTTACCAAGGGCTATTGCTCTCTGTCCATGTCGGAGATTTTAGGTGAGGATCCTTTCCTTCTTAGGGCAATGTGCTTGTAGGATCATCGAGCTTCTTTGTCTGTTTTGATACGACAAAGATTGATTGAACGATAGGCAGCGTCTAGGTCGGGAGCTTTTCCTCCGAGCAAGCGGATTCCGGTCTTCGTGCTCGTCCAAAGATCCGTCCTCATGGGGTGTCAAGGAATCAGAGAGAGATGCCGCTAACTCGTCCGGCACCGTTAGGGTGTCACTTTCGCCTAGCGGTATCAACCTGCCTGGGTCATCGGCAGCGCTTAGAAGGTTACAAACTCGTCCGTGTTGTAGGAGAGTTGTCGATGCTGACGGACCACTATAGATATTTTCGAGAACACGCGGATTCTTTCTTTCCTTTCCGCTCATGGAGTCAGCGATATTGACGCTATTTTATGCCATCGGCTGCCTACGATTTGTGCAGCTATATACCACCAGATACCCATGATATCGGCGAGGTTTTACGCTGCTAGGAGCTACCTGTGACATCGACGCGACCTTACACTGTGGATACCTACAATCGTACAGTTTTTACGTCATGGCTACCTATAATATCGCTCTCCTTCGCGTTTTCCAGGATTCTAGCTCGTACTCCTCTTGAGTACCAGCATCCTTAGTAGCACGCTGACGTCGATCCTTATTTCCGCATCAGGTCCATCGGTCTTTGATGGTAACGGGGCGGCTCGGCTTTTGAGGACCTTCTCTTTCAAAAGGCCCATTTCTCGGAGCCTATAAATCTGAGAGCTTTCTCCACTCAAGTTCATCTCATCTTTTTCTTTCATAATCTGCATCATGGATCATTTGACCAAAAATTTCCTCCTTTCCAAGGGCCATACTCTCAAGAACCTCAATGATGGTGACGTCGGGTTCCTGGAGAACATGCTGATCAAGACCTCCGAGGACATCTTGGAGTTGCAAGGGATGCTGACCCCACTCTATTCTAGGCTGGGAGCTACATCTCTGGAGGATTTCAGTCCTTTAGAGAGCGTGTCGAAGTTGGCCACCTCCATTGCATTCAAGTGGTGATCGCCATGTTGCAGCAGCACAAGGACATGCTGGGGTGCTGCCTGAAGAGGATGAGGGTCACCTCTACTGACCTTACTCTGGTCATGGACTCCCTGAGAGACATTCCCATTATACCCGAGGATACTGGTTCCGACGCCTGACAGCGGTGGCTCCCTTTGAGCCTTTTTTCTTTTTTCTTTTTACGTTGCTGTACCTCTCGGCCGTTAGGCCATAATAAATAAACTATTTTTATTATGCCACTTGCCACTATTCTTCTTCTTCAATGCTCCATTTGTCTTTTTTCGGTTGGAGGCCTCCTCAGCCCAACTGAAAACGAGTCGGTCATTGGACGGTTTTTTCACGACGGTTTCCTCGCTAACCGTTCTGCATTAATTTTGTGCCGCCGCTTCATTGTCAACTGATTGGGCTAATTTTTGGTTTTCCTCGATCTGTGGGAGATTCCAACAGGCGTGACTGCAAATCTAGATTTTCACTCCAGGTTGTACGCGTGTCAGTTCTCAAGAGTCGTGTCGGATGATGGAAAAGTTTTTCCCCCTTTTTTGGCTATTTAATGGGATCCTTTCCCCTATTTCCGTTCATCTTCTTGTTTATTTTTCCTCTCGGCAGGTTGTATGTGATCTCATGGCTGATTCTTATTTTTTGGATACTGCTGCGCGGGATTCTCCGCCAACTCCTCCGACTTCGCCAGATTCAGACAATCCTCCTCCGTCGCCTCCGTGGAGGCCGTTCGTCCACCGGCGGGGTCGTAAGAGGCTGAAGAAAAAGCCCTTAAAGGTGTCTGAACTGCTTTTTAATTCTCCCGCCCCTTTCGTTCAAAAGGGGGATGAACCATCTCTTCTTCCTCGTGATTCACCAAAAATGGCTCTCCCTGCCTGCGCAGGCGTTGAAATGGTGACGCCAGCCGCTGAGGAGGAGTCAGGCCGATCAATGATACGTATAGGAAAAAGGGTTGATGAGCCTTTCCCTCCCGTCAGTGGGGAGCTATCGTTCTCAGATGATGATGCCGTATGGCTTTTCAAAAATGAATAAGATAACGCTTCATTTTTCCTTTGTTCTTCTATCGCCTTCTCGCGCCATTTCTTCAAGCGTCAAGAGTTGCCGCGGAGGGATACCTGTTGCTGGGTGCAACCGTCTTTCAGTTTTCAGTCGGTAACTGTCTTCTCCCAAAGACATAAATGTCTGTCCATGCGTCGCTTCCTGCTCCGCACGTGTCTCACTTTTACAGGCTGTCTCTTCTTCAAGTTTGACCTTTATAAGGGAACCGCTATTCTCTTTCATTACTTTTGCCAATACTTCAAAATTTTCACACTTTCTCTTTCTCCTGTGCTTCTTCCTGCTAAAGAGGTGCAACTGCTCGCCGACGCCGACGGCCGGTTTACTGGCTTTTTGCTCCAGGTATTTTGTTCCTCTCTCGTCGTAGTTTTATTTTTCCAGTCCCTTATGTCTCGTGTTAGAGCCACTGCGGGTGCCGAAAATCCCATAGATCTCAAGGCTAGGAGAGCTCATAGTATTTTTGATTGTGATGAAGTTTTGAGGGAAGACTTAGAGGAGAACGGTATCACCTTCCCCTTGGGCTGCCGTGCTTATATCCCTACAAAGGATATTCGGCTTCATGATGCCATGTGGGGAACATTCCGGCTGGTTTATTTCAAGATGTTCCTCTACGGGTTTCAAACTTCTCTGATGAAGCTGCTAAATTATTACGATCTCAATCCCGTTCAAATAACTCCGCCTTCCTGGTGTGGGATTTATGCCTTCCTTCGGGCATGCGAGATGAAGCGTATTTTCACTCCATCCCTTGATCTGTTCCGCACATTTTTCAACTTGAGTTGTCGCGACTGCTTGGTGGATATCACCCCAAGATGGAATGACGCCATCGTGCAATTTTTCTGGCAGAAATTTCGAGGTTTTGAGGAGAGCGTGGACAACTGGAAAAATGGCTTCTTCACCCTTCGCCTGCCGTCCCGCTGGTGGCGCGGGGGTTTTAACCGAGAGATTACCAGCGCCGCTTGGAGAAAACTAGAAGTGCTGTCTGGTACTGATGTGTCCCATGTTACCGCCCTGTTAGAAATAGAAGGGCCTTTCCGCATTCGGGAATTTGCTCGGTTCAGACCCTTGAAAGAGTGTGTCGTTGGTGAGTTTTTTTTGCCACGTTATCGCTTCGATTTGCTTGCTATATTAACGTGTTTCACTAGCAGGTAGCGCTGAGGGTCGTTCCTCCGGGGGAATTAACACTCCTCTGAACGTGGTGCCGCTTCAGACATTACCCCCTTCTCCACCACCTGAAAGCTCCAGCCGTCCGACTATCCCGCCGAGGAGAAGGAGAGCTAAGACCGTCGCAACACGCAGTGCTTCCGCTCAACCTTCTCATTTTCTTCAGAATTGGTTGCCGCCTCGGGGCAGGGGAGTGACTCCGAGTCGTCCTGCGACTGGAATAGTTGACATCAATAGCGAGGGCATGGATGCCGGTTCCGAGCTACGTCACGCCACCCTTGCCCGACGAATGAAGCTTAGGGCGAGAAAAAATGATCCCGCGGCGGAGTCAACCAAGGACGATAGCGAAGAGATGGCTGCCGAGACGGAGTGTCTCCGAAAGAAAACCCGAAAAGAGAAAACTGGCCCACCGGTTCCTCCCTTGAGGGAAGTTAACGCAGTTCCTATCGCGGGGGTTGACACTTCTCATGTCATGAGTACCTCGCAGGTGGCAGAGGTTGTCAAGGTGCCTTCTACCATTCCTTCCAAAGCTAATGAGGTTTCGGCAGTGGTGGACTCACCCTTGTCATCTGGTGGCCCTGATTCTCCGATCTCTTCCTGTATTCCGGATGTGACCATGCCGGTTTCGAACCCAAGTGTTCCTCTTAATCCTCTCCCGAGGAAGCCTCAACCCTTATTCCTTTCTTCGATCTCGGGCATTGGTAGTTCTGCAAAAAGTTGCTCTCCTCCCTATATCGCCAATCTTTCCCCTCAAAGTCCTCAAGGAAATGTCGCATACCAGCTGGATCTGTCATCTTTTGGTACTAACGGGCTTCGCACTTTAGGGATATCGGATCCGTTATCGCGAGATGAGCCGGTAGGCTCTATAGTGGGCCAAATGTTCAGCTCTTCAAAGGACAAGGAAGAGTTCCTGCGGCATCCCCCTGAAATTCAGCATACAAACCTTCTGAACGACATGCTGGCCAGCTTCCGCTAGCTGCATTATTTTCTCGAGGATCAGAGCGATAAGGTTTGGCGTTCTCCTGGTTCGAAGGAACAACTAGACGCCGCTTTGGCGAAGGTAACAGAGCTGTCGAAGCTTCAAGGTCGAACCCAGGCAGAGTTGAACGACTGTCGTGCCGAGCTCGCGTGAGAAAAATCAAAGGGGAAGGCTAAGGTAGAGCTGTTGGAGGCTGAATTGGTGGTGGCCGACAAAAGAAACTCTCTCCTCCGTGAAGAGATATCGTCCCGCGACGCGGATCTGGCCAAAGTACCTTCGAAGATAGCTTGGTGGAAAAACAAGACCATGGAAAAGAAAATCTGGTAGCCGACCATCTAACCAGACTTCCAGCCCAAGAAAACAATTCGCTTGTGCAAATCCGTGATACTTTTCCAGATGAACAATTGTGTCTAGCCCACGCTGTGCAGTTTCCCTGGTTTTTGGACATAGCAAATTTCTGTGCTACAGGTACCTACCCCGCGGATGCTTCCCCATCAGAATGCACAAAAATTAGAAGGCAAGCCAAATACTATATTTGGGATAGCCCGTATTTATGGAAACACTGCTCGGACCAAATCATACGCCGTTGCGTGACCATGGATGAGGTGCCCTCGATCCTTAAATTCTGCCATTCTGAAGGAGGACATTTCACAGCCAAGAAAACTGCCCTTAAGGTGTTAGAAGCAGGTCTATACTGGCCGACTATTTGTAAGGATAGTTACATATATTGTGCGTTGTGCCCTCGATGCCAAGCCACGGGTAATATTGGGGCCAGGAATCAAATGCCTCTGACCGGTATCATTGTATGTGAGATCTTTGATATCTGGGGGATAGATTTCATGGGCCTATTTCCCAATTTCTTTGGCAACATCTATATCCTTCTGGTCGTCAATTATGTTTCCAAATGGGTCGAGGCCAAGGCGACTCGAACAGATGACTCCAAGGTGGTAATAAGCATTCTACGCACCAATATCTTCAACAGATTTGGTGTACCTTGAGCCCTCATAAGTGATTGGGGTACCCATTTCTGCAACCGTGTCGTGGCCTCGCTACTGACCAAGTGTGGAGTCCACCATCAAACATCTATTGCCTATCACCCTCAGACAAATGGTCAAGCCGAAGTTTCAAATCGTGAAATTAAGTCCATTCTCGAGAAAATGGTAAACCAATCCCGAAAGGATTGGAGTCTGAAGTTGGATGACGCCCTCTGGGCATATCGGACAACTTTCAAGACCCTAATTGGGATGACACCATACAGACTTATCTATGGAAAGTCGTGCCATCTCCCAGTTGAGATAGAGCACAAGGCTTTCTGGGCCATCGGGAAAGTGAATACGGACCTTGAAAAGGCTGGCCAGAACAGACGTTTACAAATCCAAGAGTTGGAAGAGTTGAGAGATGACGCGTATGAGAATGCCCTGCTTTATAAGGGCAACACCAAGACCTACCATGACAGGAATCTTCGTCCCAAAATATTCTTCCTTGGACAGAAAGTTTTGTTGTATAACTCACGGTTGCGACTCTTTGCAGGAAAGCTCAAGTCTAAATGGTCAGGACCTTTCGTGGTCACAATAGTTTTTTACCATGGGGCAATTGAGATCCAAAACCCTACCATAGGAACAATCTTCAAAGTCAATGGTCACAGGCTGAAACCCTTTTACGAGGGATTCAAGCCCTTGACTGTTGAGGACACAATGGTGGAAACTCCACCTATCGAGATCTAGATTTCTGAAGGACGTCGAGGCCTCGACGAGTAAACTGGTCATACTGGAGGAATTCCGAATGCCGTCCCACTCCTTTCTAACTCTATCTCTCTTATTTTATTTTGTAAATTCAGAACCTTTTCCTCTTTATTAGTTAAGATTTCTATCCCTTATCCCCTGATTTCTCTCATTCTTCCTTTTCCCAGGCGATTTTATTCGCCTGTAAATATTCTCTTTCCACTTATTCTTTCCTTTTTGTCTTTATCTTCCCTAACTACTTTCTTTTTAAATTTTGAAAAGGAAGGCGGTTGGGATCCACGGGCCATACTCTCTCTCCTCCTTTCAAGACGCCGCGTCATCAGAGGGGACAAAAAAGTGGCCCTCATTAATATCTCTGTCAGACGCAGCAGCCTTGGCAGCACGCTCCCCTCGTCTTTTCTCCTTCCCTCTTCCAGCTATCATCCACGTCTCTCTCACCAACAACCAAAACACTTCACTCCACTGACCCATCACCATTACCGAATCATCTCCTTCTCTCTCTCAAATCACCATTTTCCCTCTGATAACAATTAAGACAATCCTAAGGGCATTTCTGTAATTATGACCCATACCGAGGACGGAATCCTATAGCCCTGTCGGACATCCAAGCTATCGCCACTAGACTATGAGGTGTTTTCTGGGATGGTCAACATCAGCAGGGGGGAGGGGGGGGAGGTCTCACGCGTCTCTGCACGCACGACATCATCCCATCCCAGGGCAGCCACGGCACCATCCACAGAGTTATCGCCCTCGGCATCACCATGGGTATCGCCCTTGGCACCCTCCATAGAGTTATCGCCCCCGGCATCACCATGGGTATCGCCCTCGGCACCCTCCTCGGAGGTATCGCGTATGACGTCAGGTCCAGGTATCACCAGTGACATCATACAGAGCAACATCTTTCCGGGATATCGCCCTTTTGCCCAGATATCGCCCCCAGCGGCCTATAAATACCCCCTCATTTTAAAACATCAAGTAAGCCTAAGACTGCCTTCTAGAACCTCTGCTATTTTTAAATCACTTACTGACTTAAGCATCGGAGTGTCTATGCCGGAGCCCCCCTCCGGCGCATTGCAGGTGTGTGCGATACCAACTACAACGACTCTGACCGACAGTATTCATCGTCCCGATCGTCTCAAAACTCGAATCATATCAAATTGGTGCTCTCGTTGAGAGCCTTGGTCCATTAAGTGAGCGTCCTTAATAGCCAAGCTCTGTTTTACCCGGAGATCGGAACGATCATGACTTCTGAGTCAGAGCAGGCGCGACCCTCATCCTCTAATATTCCTTTTTCGATTCGTAGACAGTTATTCCCTTTTGCTACTGCTGATCTTTCTATGACAACGCAACAAATCACTCTGGAATCCCCGGATCTTTCGGCCAGGTCGGGAGGGGAAACCTCCTCCTCTCAGACGATTATTTCGTTATCCCAGATGGCGGGATCTAGTTTTTCTACTCCTCCTCAGAGGGGCTTTGTGTTGAACAGTACAGATCACCCTTTTGCGAGTGAAATAGCGGCCCTTCGTTCTCGATTGGAATATTTGACTGAAATGGCTACGAGAATCACACCTGATGTTTCTAGGTCGAGCGTCCCTCCCCGTGTCATGTTCACACCATATGTTGTCACCGAGCGGCCCTTGTCACAGTCGTTACAGGGGAACCTCCAGCCGACTTTGCCTACAACAAATACCCTGATTATTTTTGTACAACTCACTCAAGGACGAGTGGAGCCTTATGTGCCACAAGTCCCACAAGTTCCCATCCCTCAGGAGAATCAGTACCTCGATGAGGACAGAAACCGTTGGGACGGTCGAAGGGAAGGAGTGAATAGGGATTTATCTCCTAAGCGGAGTGAAAGATCCAGTAGTAGAAGATATCGAACTAGTTCACCCAGGAGCCGCAACCAGTCTCCTAGGCGACATCCTACGCCAAATCTGCGGAATCGGAGGCGTCACGCTGAAATATCTCCCCCGCGTCATGCGCGTGAAATCCTTGATGACACATCGGGTCACCCATTTAGCCGTCGTATAAGGCGCCATAGGGTCAGCCGACATGTGAATCTTCCCACTGAGACTTATGATGACACCAGAGATCCCATTTCCCACGTCAATAAGGTGAAAGATTTCATTCAATTTCAGACTCACAGTGATGCGGCGTTATGCCAAATATTTGTTATGACATTATCAAGAGTCACGCGTCTCTGGTTCGAGGGCCTTCCTGGCGGATCTATTAGTAACTTCTCACAATTGGAATCTAAGTTCCAGAGCAGATTCAGTACAGCGATTTCAATCAGGAAATCCGCTGCTGCGTTATTTGACATACGTCGAAGGCCTCAGGAAACTTTGAAAGAATTTCTCAGTCGATTCGATCTAGAAATATCACTAACGCTGGGCGTTACTATTGATTTCGCTATAGAAGCCCTGAAACAGAACTGCCGTTATGGTAAATTGAAAAATGCACTGATGGTGGACCCTCCAGCGACTTTAGACGCGTTAAGACTTAAGGCCCATAACTACGCGAAGATGGAAGAAGAGTAAAACAGAGATAGAGCCTATAACATGCCGCCTAAGGCGCCTCTAATTCCTAACGCTCCTGCAATTACCATTCCTGACGACCGCCTCATCGACGATTATGCTTAGCGGAAAGATCATATTCCCAAAACTACCAGTAGGCGGAAAGGTAACTCTTCGAAGGGAAAGCCTGGTAATTCCCCTACTCAGCGTCAAGGAGATTCTTCTAAAGGTCAGATGTACGACCCTGATTTCCCTTCCCTTAATCTACCAAGGGCGAAGATTTTAGCGATAGTGGAGCAGCGAAACCTTCCTATCCGTTACCCTGCGCCTGTGAAGCCCGGAGTGCTTCTAGGGAGAAGAGAAAACGCTTATTGCAAGTTTCACAAAGCCAGGGGGCACTCCACAGAAGTGTACAGAGAATTAAAATCGGCAATAGAACGTTTGGTGGAAGAAGGCTACTTGGGAGAATTCGCCGCCGAAGTAAGAGAAGACGCCAGAAACAATGCCATGAAAGGGATGGCAGATGACCGACAAGTACCCCCTCGCGTCCCAGAGAAGGATAATATTCCTGGAGGAAGAGGTAAAGAAACTTTCACAGTAGACGACGAGGACTTCCCTATGATTAACATCATAGCGGGAGGGACTCCTTATATGGACGGATCAGAGCAATTGACGACCGCGTCAGGAGATAAACGCAAACGGGATAATGCGCTAAAGAAAGGTGAAGCGATAAGCATTCTAGATCGCATGATATTAGCCTTCTCAGAAGAGGATGAAAAAGGCATTGTCTATCCGCATAATGACGCATTGGTGGTTACGCCCATCATCGCCAGTCACGAAATCAGAAGAACTCTTGTTGATAACGGGAGTGCGGTGAACCTCTTCTCGTTAGAGGCCTACAATCTCATGAAGCGACCCGACAAGGAGTTAACACCTTGCAAGAAACCCATAATTGGAGTGGACGGGGTCCCGATCCCTGTCACAGGGATAACTACTTTACCCGTGTATTTCAGAGAAGACACCTCCAAGCGATCGGAGGATCTGTTATTCCTTGTCGTGGATTTAAACTTGCCCTACAATGTCATACTCGGGTGACCCTTCCTCAACCGCTTTGGAGCGGCGATATCTCAGAAGCATCTGAAGATGAAATACCCCTCCTGGGACGGAGTGGTATCGATAAAGGGCAACCAAAAACTGGCGGCTGAATGCTACCTGCTCATCACTCAAAAGAGTTGCGATAGGTATGTATGTATAACGGTGGACCCGTACGAACAGGGTGATGAGAAGCGCGCTCAACCTCTGGACAAAATGGTGCCCGTACCAATGATAGGCATAGAAGAAGCGAGCTTCCTAGTCAGCAAAAAGCTCACTCCAGCGGAAAACCTTCAACTAGCCCGGTTATTGAACAAATATCGAGGAGAGTTCGCGTGGAAACCCGCAGACATGCCGGGTATATCGCGCGAAATAGCAGAACACCGGCTCAATGTTGACCCTAGCGTCAGGCCGGTCCAGCAAAAGCGACGCGCATTTTCTACGGAAAAAGCTTTAGCCGTTGATAAAGAAGTGACGAAACTCCTTGATGCGGGGTTCATCCGCGAAGTTCAATACCCTACTTGGTTAGCCAACCCAGTTCTCCTTCCTAAGCCCAATGGAGACTGGCGTATGTGTATCGACTTTACCGATTTAAACGATGCTTGCCCTAAGGATTGCTACCCGCTTCCCCGTATTGACCAACTAGTCGATCAGACTGCCGGGTACGCATATTTGAGTTCACTTGACGCTAACTCCGGATACCACCAAATTCCCATGGCCGTTGAAGATGAAGAAAAGACTTCCTTCATCACTCCTAAGGCCACTTACTGTTATACGGCGATGCTGTTTGGGCTAAAGAACGCTGGGGCGACGTTCCAACATATGGCTAACAAAATATTCGAAGAACAGATAGGCAGAAATGTGGAAGCATATGTTGATGATATATTGGTAAAGAGCGTGAACTTTCAGGATCACTTACAGGATCTGAAAGAAGTCTTTAACGTAATGAAAAGGCACAGTATGAAACTGAACCCCAAAAAATGCATGTTTGCGTTTCAGACGGGAAAATTCCTAGGCTACGTAGTCAGCCAAAAAGGAATCCATCCTAACCCATCGAAGATTAAAGCCATACAAGACATGATATCTCTAAGAACCGTTAAGGAGGTACAAAGGATAACTGGGGGCGTTATCACCCTAGGACGATTTATTTCCAAACAAGGCGAGAAGTGTCTCCCTTTTTCCAAAGTCATACGCAAGAAAGCACCGTTCGGGTGGACCCCAGAATGTGAAGAGGCGTTTGTTCGCCTAAAAGATCACCTATCGTCTGACCTACTGCTGACAAGGCTAGAGCCGGGTGATACTTTATATTTATATCTCAGCGCTGCCGACGAAGTGGTTAATGCCGTCCTCGTTCGCGACGATAGCCACGCGCACCGCCCTGTATATTTTGTAAGTCACGTTCTGAAAGATGCTGAGCTGCGATATGCCCAAATCGAGAAAATAGCGTTTGCACTGATACAAGCCACTCGAAAAATGGGCAGATACTTCCAGTCCTACCCCGTTATCGTGCTTACAGACCAACCTCTGAAGAGAATATTTCGAAAGCCTGAGTCCTCAGGAAGAATGTTAATCTGGGCTCTCGAACTCGAGCAATACGGGCTGACGTATCAGTCCTGGGCATCTGTGAAGGCTCAAATCCTGGCAGATTTTATAGCGGAATGCACCTTTACAGAAGATCCGTTAACAGATGTACCCGAAAAGGAATGGGGCGACGTGGATCTCTGATTGATGGATTATTTTGGTTGTTTTACTATCTCTTTTCCTAGCAATTGAGATGGTAAATATGCTACTTTGAGCCTTTTTGCTTCCTTTCTTATGATTCAGCCTTTGGAGCATCAATGTGAAGGAAAGGAGTGAAAAGCTTGAAGAATAGAGCTGTAATCAATCATATGGTGTTGAAGTCCCATTTTCCGTTTTTGCTGCTTTGAAGTTGGTCTGTTCGTCTCAAGGCCACTCCTCTATTTTGCCGAGATCAGCTCTCCTCTAGGCCTCGACAAGAAGCGTCCCTCCGGAAGGCCAGCTGGATCTGCACTTTCCATGAATCCGCGTGCCGGATTTATTTAATCTCTAGTGCATTTCCTGTCTTCTTGGGATACATTATTTGCAGACACTTGACTTCTTGGGCCCATATATGTTATTCCCATGTTCTTGAAGACATTTTGGAAGAATGAATCAACATTCTTCTTGATTAAATGAAGAATATTCCCACTCATGTACAAGCACTTAGAGGACAAGCTCTTGGGAGCTTGTGAGCTGGCGTGGACTGTCCTTGGAGAGGAGATTGCAGGCATGGGAACGGACCATTTAAGGTAGCAAGATTGGAGCGGATTGAGGGGAGGAAAATCAAGAACAGTAGAGAGAAAAATCAGCATTTACCAACTTTTTCCAGAAATTCCAGCACTCTTTGTAATTTCGGATTTGAACTTCTTTTGTTTTATTTTGATTATGTGTTGTAACTAAACTCTAAGTTCCTGGTAGGGATCAAGAGATTGGCTGGTATGTTGATTGTGAGACTTGTTTAAGCTTCATAGAAATGAATTTCATATTTCAAACCTTCTTGTTTTAATTTTAAACTTGTCTTCATTAATTTTTGAGCTTGATCACCTTGAATTTAATTCGGGCAAGTGTAGTCAGTTCCCTTGTGATTACATCACTCTTGGAGAACGTTGGTAGACAAATCAGCAGGGCATGAGGGATATTTGCTTGGTCTAAGTTGATAGAAGGAATTGAATTAGGCGGTCATCCCATCCCGAGGCCTTGAGAAGGGCCGACCTAGGTGACAGCTGGGTCAAGTGCCAGACTAGACCAGACTCGTGGATGATGAAAGTATTCCCTTGTCTAGAAGAGGGACCTCACTGTCTTTAATCAATCTCTCAAGTACTTCCATAAGTATTCTGATTCCTTTGTAGAAGGCTCTGCATAGCCAAGGCAAAGTGGCGGATTAGAATCTTAGGATGAACTTGGGAAGATTAGGGTGTTTAAAATGAAGTGATTCTTTTAAATACTTTTGTAGCAGGTTGGGAATCTAGTGTGAGCTGGTTCCACAACTTCTTCTATGAAAACCATTTCGAAAATGTATTTTGTCAATGATCAACAACTTACCAATGCCATCTCGCAATGATCTCTACCCGGAATATTTTCTCCCCTGTAATTCTCTCTATTTTAAAGCTGCTTTCTTTGTTTGCAAATGATCTCAAATCCACTGTTTTTCTGTTTAATTATATCTCAACCCCAAAACTTGGTTTCTTTTACTTGGTTATTTACAGGAACTTCAAGAATTAGGCGAAGCTTGTCCTTGTGGGATCGATCCTCTCACCACTATCTGCATTAATTTGTAGCATAGCACTGAGTTGTATTTTATTTATTTTATGAACGGATTCGACACCCGTCATAAATTGGCGCCGTTGCCGGGGAATCTTGATACAAGAATTAGCAAGATTGACAGCTGGGTAGACAAATCAGCTGTGGGTTGGAAAGTAGAGAGAAAATCAGCATTTCTCCCATTTTCCAGATTTTCCAGCTTTTTGTATTTTCGGATTTCCACTTCTTGTATCATTTTCCATTATGTTTTGTAACTAAGAACCTCCATTCCTGGTAGGGATCTTGTGGTTGATGATTCCAGTAGGTTGTGAGACTCTTTGATCTTAAATAAAAACGTTTTTCATATTTCTCTCCTTCTTGTTTTAACTCCAATTTATTCATGTTTAAGTTTGAGTTTGGCCAACTTGGATTTTGATTTGAATGATTACAGTCAGTTCTCTTGTGATTAAATCACTCTTAGAGAACAGTTGTAGACAAATCAGCAGGGCATGAGGGGTATTTGCTTGGTCTAAGCTGATAGAAGGAATTGAATTAGGCGGTCATCCCATCCCGAGGCCTTGAGAAGGGCCGACCTAGGTGACAGCTGGGTCAAGTGCCAGACTAGACCAGACTCGTGGATGATGAAAGTATTCCCTTGTCTAGAAGAGGGACCTCACTGTCTTTAATCAATCTCTCAAGTGCTTCCATAAGTATTCTGATTCCTTTGTAGAAGGCTCTGCATAGCCAAGGCAAAGTGGCGGATTAGAATCTTAGGATGAACTTAGGAAGATTAGGGTATTTAAAATGAAGTGATTCTTTTAAATACTTTTGTAGCAGGTTGGGAATCTAGTGTGAGCTGGTTCCACAACTTCTTCTATGAAAACCATTTCGAAAATGTATTTTGTCAATGATCAACAAGCATGGAATTGTCACCACATAAGGATCTCTACTAGGGATTTTCTTTCTCTTTTGTATTTCTTTATTTCTCTACTGTTTTCTTTTATGCAATCTCATTTTCGTTCTTTTTGTTTCTCAACCCATCATACTCTCACCTCTTTGCTGATTATTGTCATTTGCAGGAGCAATAAAGATTGGACCGATTTGTCCCTGTGTTCGAACCTCTTGCCGCTATCTACATTCATTTGTAGTTTAGTGACCAGTTGTAATCTTTTTATTTATGCAGGGCACGCGACACCCTCGTCATAAATTGGCGCCGTTGCCGGGGACAACGTGTTCTAATTTCTTATTTTCTTGTTCATGACCAGGTCTTCTAGTTCACAAACACTACCTTACATCCCAGAGATTGCCAGAACAGAAACAGCAATCAGAATATCAAAACGCAAATTCAGTGAATTTACCTTGTCCGGATCAGACTCAGAAGCAGAGGTCAGTTCATCCCGAGACCTCGGGACGAATCAACCAGAATCTGACGCTGAACCTGAACCAGAGATGGCCAATCCACCTGAACCTACCCTTCGAGAGCTCAATCAAGGAGCTGAACAGGAGTCTTTCCTGTGCATCAACTACCGTCCAGTACCAAATGACTGGGCCGTGAAGTCAAATGTCATGCACAACCTTAGCAAATTCAGAGGACATGCCTCCGAAAATCCTTACAAGCACCTCCAGAAATTTCAATTTGAATGTGATGCACTTAAACCCACTGGAGTGAGCCTTGAACGTGCTAAATTAAGAGCTTTTCCGTGGTCTCTAGAAGACTCAGCAAAGAATTGGTTTTTCAGTCTTCCACACAACTCCATAAACTCTTGGGCTGAAATGGCTGCCACTTTTCTTAAGAAATATTGGTCAGCTACCAAAGCAGGAGCAGCTAGGAAGAGTCTTGTTGCTATCCAACAACGGGGGGATGAGTCTTTTGGAGAGTACCATCAGAGGTTTAAAGACCTCCAGGAAGTCTGTCCTACGCATGGTGTACCCGAGCAATCATTAATACAATACTTTTATGATGGCATGTGTGTTAAAGACAAGGAAAAACTTGATTCAGCTGCAGGAGGAGCATTATTGGACTTGACCCCTAGTCGAGCTAGAGCCCTTATTCAGACCTTGGCAGATAATTGCCAACAAAATGAAGCTCGTGAACGTACCACCTCTGCACACAACATAAATGTTGCTGCACTTGAGAGACACATGGAAGAAGTGTCTACTTTTATGAAGAACTTTCCAGCAACCATTGCACAAATCCAACAAATTCCACCACAACAAGTCACGCCTTGTGGAGTTTGTTGCCAAATCGGCCACATGACTCACGAATGTCCACTTGTAGCAGATCCTCCAGAGCAAGCCAATGCAGCCATGCCTCATCAAGGTAACTCATTCTCCAACAGCAGCAATCCAGGTTGGAAGAACTACCCACACTATGGGTGGGGGCCAAATCAGCAACAACCTCCTTTTGAGTGGAGGAATTTCAAGTCTAAGCCTCAACAAAACCAGCAAAATTATCAAACGAATCAGACCCCAGCTCAACCGCAACAACCACAGTTGCCAGCACCTCCACAACCATTGCAACTTACTGCAGCACCTCCACCACCACTTGAAGAAACTCTCAAACAAATCCTTCAACCATTCATACAAACCACCCAAGGAGCGATAGCTGACCTCCAAAAACAGATGGCACAGCTCACTATGAGCCACCAAAACACCTCAGGCCAGCTACCTTCGAACACAGTAGAAAATCCCAAACATCTCAATGCCATGACTCTACGAAGTGGAAAAGACTTGCCACCCAGGGTCAGTTCATCCCAAGACCTCGGGATGAACCGACCAGAACAGCAGCAGCCTCAAGAATCTGAAACAGAAATTTTGCAAGAATCCACCATTCCAGTAGGTGAAACATCCATTCCAATCCCAGAAGCACAAGAAGAAACTTCAAACCCTCAGGTAACACCTTTCCCTTTTCCCGAAAGGCCCTCAAAAGCCAAGAAGGAGAAGGATGAGGAGAAAATTCTTGAAGTTTTTAGAAAAGTTGCTATTAATGTGCCATTGCTAGATATGATATCTCAGGTTCCTAAATATGCTAAATTCTTAAAGGATTTATGTACTAACAAGAGGAAACTGGCAGGCATAGAAACAGTGAATTTTAATGAAAATGTTTCAGCTATTTTGCAAAAAGAACTTCCTACAAAATGCAAAGACCAAGGTACCTTTGTGATACCTTGTAAAATCGGGAGCAAGGAAGTAGAGAAAGCATTATGCGACCTTGGAGCAGGTATAAATGTCATGTCTCTGTCCATTTTTGAAACTTTAAATATTGGAAACCTTAAGGAAACTAGAGTTGTTATACAACTTGCTGATCGATCCATTGTCTACCCCGTTGGAGTAGTTGAGGATGTCTTGGTGCAGGTAAATGACTTTATTTTTCCAGTAGATTTCTATATTGTTGACATGAGAAATGATGATGTTACTAGAACTACTGATGTGATCCTTGGTAGACCATTTTTGAGAACAGCCCGTGCTAAAATTGATGTGTATGATGGGTGTTTAACGCTTGAATTTGGTGAGGAATTGATTAAATTTAATATGTATGAAGCAATGAAATACCCTGAAGATATACACTGTGTTAATTTTTTAGATGTTATTGATCCCTTGGTTGATGACATTTCTGAAATTAATAATTCTGATCCACTTGAGTTTGTTCTTAGTAATGGTTTATCTCATGATGAGGTGGAGAAATTACAAGATGAGCTACCAATTAAGCCCGAAATCCTTAATTTTGTCAAGGAGCTGGACGTTTCAGACACTACTGCAGGTGATGTGCAAGCTTTAGAATCAACAGACCAAGTCACTAAACTTCAGCCTTCAATTTTGCAGGCACCTGACTTGGAACTCAAAACATTACCTGAGCACCTGAAGTACTCATTTCTAGGCCTCGAGAAGAGCCTACCGGTCATAATTTCCAGCAAGCTGACCAACACGCAAGAAGAAAGACTTTTGAATGTCTTGAAGGAATTCAAGGGAGCAATTGGCTGGACCATAGCTGACATAAAGGGAATATCTCCTGCCATCTGCACGCACAGAATACACCTAGAAGAAGGCAGCAAAACCGTGAGACAACCACAAAGGAGACTTAATCCTCCAATGATGGAAGTCGTGAAAAAGGAAATTCTTAAACTTCTTGCTGCAGGTGTAATATATCCTATTTCTGACTCTTCTTGGGTTAGTCCTGTGCAGGTCGTTCCAAAAAAATCAGGAATTACAGTGGTAGCTAACAATGAAGGCGAATTGGTGCCAAAGAGAGAGCAAAATTCTTGGAGGGTTTGCATAGACTATCGAAGGCTGAACAATGCTACTAGGAAGGATCATTTTCCTCTGCCATTTATTGATCAAATGCTTGAGAGGTTGGCAGGTAAGTCACACTATTGTTGTCTCGATGGATTTTCAGGATTCCATCAAATTCCCGTTGCCATTGAAGACCAAGAGAAGACAACCTTTACTTGCCCCTTTGGCACGTTTGCATATAAGAGGATGCCATTTGGTTTATGTAATGTACCTGCTACTTTTCAGAGGTGTATGGTTAGTATATTTTCTGATTTTGTAGAGAAAGGAATAGAAGTTTTCATGGACGATTTTACTGTTTATGGAAATTCATTTGATGAGTGTTTGGAAAACTTGAGAAAAGTCTTGATTAGATGCATGGAAACTAATTTGGTTTTAAATTATGAGAAATGCCATTTTATGGTAAATCAAGGATTAATTTTAGGCCATATTATTTCAAAGAAAGGTATAGAAGTGGACAAAGCTAAAATTGATGTGATTGATTCATTGCCTTACCCATCTTGTGTACGAGATGTCCGTTCATTTCTAGGCCTTGCAGGTTTTTATAGACGTTTTATCAAGGATTTTTCAAAGGTTGCGGAGCCTATGTGTAGGCTGCTGCAAAAGGATGCAAAATTCGACTTCAATGAGCAATGCAAAGAGGCGTTCGACCTCTTGAAACAGAAGCTAGTGACAGCACCAGTGATTCAAGCACCCGACTGGACAAGACCATTTGAACTCATGTGTGATGCGAGTGATGCAGCTGTGGGGGCTGTTCTTGGACAGAAATTTGACAAGAGCCCACACGTGATTTATTATGCCTCTAGGATGCTTGATGAAGCCCAAAGAAATTACACCACAACAGAAAAAGAATTGTTTTCAATTGTCTTTGCTTTAGATAAATTTCGTTCTTATCTTCTTGGCACTAAAGTCATAATTTATTCTGACCATGCAGCCTTGAAGTATCTCTTGTCAAAGAAGGAAGCAAAGCCAAGATTAATTAGGTGGATATTGCTCTTGCAGGAATTTGATCTTGAGATCAAAGACAAAAAGGGCAAAGAAAATGTGGTGGCTGATCACTTGAGCAGAATTTTGGTTGACACCAAATCAGACCCAGTCAAGGAAGAATTCCCAGATGAGCGCTTGTTTCTAGGCCTCGAGAAGAGACCATGGTTTTCTGATATTGTCAATTACCTTGCTACGGGTAAATTCCATGGTCACTACCTTGCACGAGAAAAGGAAAAGATTATGAGAGATTCCAGAAAGTACATATGGGACGATCCATACCTTTGGCATGTGGGAAATGATAAAATCCTACGACGATGTGTGCTTGAGAGTGAAGTTCCTTCAATTTTAAATTTTTGCCATGCTTATGCTTGTGGAGGACACTTCGGATTTAAGAGGACAGCCCATAAGGTTCTCGAATCAGGTTTTTTCTGGCCGAATTTATTTAAAGATTCATTTCAGTTTTGCAAAACTTGTTTAGAATGTCAAAAATCGGGTAATATTTCCTCTAGAGATCAGATGCCTTTAACCCCAATTTTTGTTTGTGAGATTTTTGATGTTTGGGGGATAGACTTCATGGGTCCATTCCCCAATTCAGGAGGCAACTTCTACATCATTTTGGCAGTTGACTACCTATCTAAATGGGTGGAAGCGAAAGCAACAAGGGCTGATGATGCAAAGACCGTTGTTTCATTCTTCAAATCCCAAATCCTTAACAGATTTGGAGTGCCACGAGTGATCATCAGTGACAGAGGCAGCCACTTCTGTAACAAGGTTGTGACAACTCTCTTCGCCAAGTACAACATCACTCATCGTGTGTCCACTGCCTATCATCCTCAAACGAACGGATTGGCTGAATTGTCAAATAGAGAAGTAAAATCCATCTTGAGCAAGACGGTCAGACCTGATGGAGGAGACTGGAGCCAGAGATTAGATGATGCGCTGTGGGCGTATAGAACAGCATTCAAAACCTCCATTGGGACAACTCCTTATAAGTTGGTTTATGGCAAATCATGCCATTTACCCGTGGAAATTCAGCACAAAGCCTATTGGGCTATTAAAAATTGCAATATGAACATTTCAGAAGCTGGATCCCACAGAAAAATGCAAGTTCAGGAGTTGGAGGAGTTGAGAAATGATGCCTACGAAAATTCTGCAATTATCAAGGCTAGGGCCAAAATGTACCATGACAGGTCCATTCGTCCCAAGGCCTTGACAGTTGGCCAGAAAGTGCTTCTATTCAGCTCAAGATTCCGCATCCTTGCTGGAAAATTGAAGAGCCGATGGACTGGTCCTTATGTGATTACTAATGTGTACCCCAATGGTGCTGTTGAAATTCAAAACCAGGAGGATCAGAACATTTTCAAAGTTAATGGGCACCGTCTCAAGCCTTTTTATGAGAAATTCCAAAACCACACCGTGGAGAGCACCACGCTTGAAGAACCTCAATGATGATACAGCATGAAAGGTCATCTAGTCGAGTCCAAGACTGCAAACAGGGACGCTACATGGGAGGCAACCCATGCCAGCCTTTTTCGGTTTTTTTCAGATGTGAGCAAGCCAATTTCAGAACAGCGAAGGTCAGTTCATCCCGAGGCCTCGGGATGAATCACCCCTTTTATTCAAATCTGCCACATCAGCAAAACCAATTAAATGAAATAACCGTTAAACCCACGACCAAAAAGCAAATAAATCCCCAAATAAACCTTTCAGCTTTCTCCTATAACTCAAACCCCTCAATCCCTCAAAAAGCTGTCAATACAAACCCACTAACCCACTCTTTACTCTCAACCACCGCCTCCCTCCATCACTTCATCTTCTCCAGCAGCCATCTTCTTCCTCAACCAACATCTCCAAAATCTGCAAAAATGACAAGAAAGAAATCAGCCGCTCGTAAGACTACCAACCTTCCTCCCCAACCAGAATCACCCATCGAAGACCCATTTGAAGCTCAGCTTGCTTCAAGCCCGTCGTCACCGCCGCCGTCTGGTCCATCCGCCGTCAATCCGGCGCAGAGCAGCAGCACCACTCACAACGCCGGCATGCACCCAGACGCGCAAGACCCTTTTGCAGAAGAAGAACCCATCGTTTCTTCTTCCCAACCCACAGCTGAGCAACCCCCCATTTCACCAAAACCAGTCGCCACCGCAACCCCACCACCACCCAAAATTCCGACCACCACCACCACCAAACCCACACCAAAAAAGACCCACAAACCCACTGTCCCAGCCTCACCCACAGTTCCTATCTCTATTCCGAGGCCTCGACGAGGACCAGTGGTGATTAGGGATTCGGAACCCTCTTCTCCCCAGAATCCGAAATCCAAATCTGGATCAGTCCACTCAGACACCGCCAGCGACCCAACTTTCACCTCAAAAGCTCAGGACATCACAGTTTCCTCGAGCTCCGACGCAGAAGAACGACCTTTGAGGTCGATGATCAAAAAGCCCCAGCCGCAGCACGCATCTGACAGAGAGCAGCGCTCCTTACGCCGGAAAGGGATTCATGCCCCTCCCATTTCCGATGCGGCCGATCTCCTTCAGACTAAGAAGTCCAAAGCTGCCAAGAAACCTAAACCAGTGAAGAGAAAGGCTTTTGAGCTGCTTGATGAAGAAGAGCCCACTCCTGATGTCCCAACTCCCCGTCCTTCCAAGGTCCACTCATCTCGAGGCCTTGACAAGGGCAAACAAAAAATGGTTCCAGAAAACTCCACCCCTGCATCTCCCATTCCCCCTCACGAAGATCCTGAGGATGCAGCACATCTTCCAGCGCCTGAGCCACAAGCAGCAACTGCTGCAATCACTCCTGAAGCACCACAAAAGAAAAAGGCAAAAATTGCCCCTCCAAATCCAAAGAAATCATCTTCCAGCAAGAAATCTGCTCCAGCAGCCACTCCAGTCGCCCATGCGCCTGTTCCTGCTCCTAAACAGCAGCATGGCAGTGTCAGAAGTTCATCTAAGCCTCGAACCAGTGCCAAAAATCGGGTGAGACCTGACCTTAATCTTTTAAATGGTTGGCTTAAATTTGATGAAATTCATTCGCGTCAAAAACTGAATGAGAAGTATAAACTGTCAATTATTGCTTGTTCTGGATTGGATTTTGCTTTGCTGGACACTTTTGGAATTGAAACTAGGCTTCGTACTTATGTGCGCAACATTGGGTGGGAACCATTATTTTACCTTGAGCATGATGCATATTTAGAGCTTTGTCTAGAATTTTTCACCACTTTCTGGTATAGCTCTTACAAAGAAAAACAGGAGTTGATGCTTAACAAGCCTGAGGATGTTAATTTCAGATTCTGTGATAAGTATGAGCACTTAACTATGAATGAATTTAATGTCATGTTAGGATTTGTTTCACAAGCTGATTTAAATGCTGATTGGTACTTGAACGCACTGTGTGATTATCCTAGTAATTTTGACAAACATGTTGCTTATCGCGAATTAACTGGGCAAACAGGACTGAAATATGATGACAAAAAAGCTAAGGCCCACCAAATCCTAGACCCCGCCCTAAGGATCCTTCACCGTTGTTTGTCCACCACTTTAGCTGGAAAAGACCAAATTTCTGGTCTGATTTCCAAGCAAGAGCTCTTCATTTTATGGTGCATGCAACATGGTTATAAAATGAACCTAGGATTTTGGATAGCTAACCAACTCAGCACCCCTAGAGAGAGATTGTATATGGGATCTTTGATCACTCATTTAGCCGTCTCTTGTAGAGGTCTTGATGTGGTGTCGGCCAAGCTTTTTAATGTTGCCCCTCTGAAATTACTTGATTTACCTCAGCTTGACCATATGGGATTTTTCCATTTGGACGAGGAAGGTTATGTTTGTTATAACACAGGGTTCACCAAAGTTGAAGATCACATCTACGGGACCAAGCACCTGGGCAACTTCAAGCTCAGACGTCTGGACTGGCACGAACACATTCCTGCCCCTGCTCCCACTGATGCAGACCAGGCCGGCCCATCTCGAGGCCTCGGCATGAGTGGTCCTGCCCCTGTCCCTTCGCCTGCCTCGCCTCCTCTCAATGCCCAAGTTGCTGTCCTCCTTCGCAATCAGAATGCCCTGCTCCGCCACGTCATCCGCGAGCAGCGTCAGGCCAACGTTTGTCAGGACAACATCCTCCGCATGCAAGAGAAGATCCTTGCTGTTCTGACCCGTGCTTTTCCACCAGCCCCGCCGCAATAAGCCCCCGGTTTCTTCTGTTCCTTTTCCTTTGTCTTTGTTTCTTTTCTTTTGCTGTTAGTTTACTTTTAGTTGTTTGTTGTTCAGTCTCATTCACATTGAGGACAATGTGTCCGATAAGTGTGGGGGAGACACTTTCGTGTTTCTTTTTATTTTTGTGATTTGTGTTTTATTGCATGCTTTTATTTTTAGTTTTTATGTATGTTTCTCCTGTTTGTTTTTCTCTTTTTACTGCATGTTTATTTCTATTTGTTGCTTGCGCCACTGCTTGTTTTTATTTTGTTTTTGCATGAGTTTTTGTTTGTCCTTTTTGTTGTGTTCCACCCCTTTTGTCATGGATTTAATCCCGAAAACTTGTCTTGTGCACACACTTGATTTATCAACTGTCTTGCAATATTGGATACATCAGACCTTGCAATTGAGCATTCATTCCCATAGATGTATGATTAGCTTTGCTGTCCTAGAAAGTACTTTGCTAGGGCTGATTGTTTCCTTCTCCTTAGATCTTGGGATGAGGATCCTATCCTCTCATTGCTGCCTAAAGTCCTTTAATTTTGCTTGCTTGTGTGCCATTTAAATTCCTTGTGTGCGGCTTCTCATCATACCCTCCGGATTGCACGACGTTGGTGGTTCGGCACCATCGTCCCATTTGGAGAAACTTCCGGTCGGTTGTGTGCTAACTCCCGTTGTTGGACCGATTATAGCACCATGATGAGAGTCAAGTCTGCATGTGCATGTTTTTGATTTCAAAAAAATGGGATTGTGGAAAGAAAGGAGGTATAAGAGGCCGAAGGCCTAAAGAAAAGAAAGGGATGCGGAAAGAGGAAGAGAAAAACAGAAAAAAATATATATATATATATAGAAAAAAAAAAAAAAAAAAAGAGAAGAAAAAGAAGGAAGAGAAGAAAAAGAAAAAAAAATAGAATAAGAAAGGTGAAGAAGAATAAAAGAAGCCTTTGGCTCACTTCTTGTTTTAATTTTGTTCTTTGCCTATTGCTTGCGTTTTTAATTTATTTACTTGAGAGTCAGCAGCAATGTTTGGTTAAAGAGTCGAAAGGAGAAGAAAACAGAGGCCCTAGGTTTGTATTTTCTGGTTGTATAGCAGCCTTTCATACCACTATCTGAATGCTTGCTCATTTGTGATGTTTGGTGTGTTGAATCTTGCTTGAAAGAGTTGATCTTTGAGGTGTGTGCATGAGTCAAGTCTAGGGATTTTATTTCTGCTCAAAGGGGGTGTAGTTTGTGTGTTGTTTGTTTGCTGTTTGCATGTCTGTTTGTGTGTTCGTTTCTGTTATGTTTTAGTCTTTTCTTTATCTGTCTTAGTTCATGCTTGGGGGCAAGCATGGATTAAGTGTGGGGGATTATGATTGATGGATTATTTTGGTTGTTTTACTATCTCTTTTCCTAGCAATTGAGATGGTAAATATGCTACTTTGAGCCTTTTTGCTTCCTTTCTTATGATTCAGCCTTTGGAGCATCAATGTGAAGGAAAGGAGTGAAAAGCTTGAAGAATAGAGCTGTAATCAATCATATGGTGTTGAAGTCCCGTTTTCCGTTTTTGCTGCTTTGAAGTTGGTCTGTTCGTCTCAAGGCCACTCCTCTATTTTGCCGAGATCAGCTCTCCTCTAGGCCTCGACAAGAAGCGTCCCTCCGGAAGGCCAGCTGGATCTGCACTTTCCATGAATCCGCGTGCCGGATTTATTTAATCTCTAGTGCATTTCCTGTCTTCTTGGGATACATTATTTGCAGACACTTGACTTCTTGGGCCCATATATGTTATTCCCATGTGCTTGAAGACATTTTGGAAGAATGAATCAACATTCTTCTTGATTAAATGAAGAATATTCCCACTCATGTACAAGCACTTAGAGGACAAGCTCTTGGGAGCTTGTGAGCTGGCGTGGACTGTCCTTGGAGAGGAGATTGCAGGCATGGGAACGGACCATTTAAGGTAGCAAGATTGGAGCGGATTGAGGGGAGGAAAATCAAGAACAGTAGAGAGAAAAATCAGCATTTACCAACTTTTTCCAGAAATTCCAGCACTCTTTGTAATTTCGGATTTGAACTTCTTTTGTTTTATTTTGATTATGTGTTGTAACTAAACTCTAAGTTCCTGGTAGGGATCAAGAGATTGGCTGGTATATTGATTGTGAGACTTGTTTAAGCTTCATAGAAATGAATTTCATATTTCAAACCTTCTTGTTTTAATTTTAAACTTGTCTTTATTAATTTTTGAGCTTGATCACCTTGAATTTAATTCGGGCAAGTGTAGTCAGTTCCCTTGTGATTACATCACTCTTGGAGAACGTTGGTAGACAAATCAGCAGGGCATGAGGGGTATTTGCTTGGTCTAAGTTGATAGAAGGAATTGAATTAGGCGGTCATCCCATCCCGAGGCCTTGAGAAGGGCCGACCTAGGTGACAGCTGGGTCAAGTGCCAGACTAGACCAGACTCGTGGATGATGAAAGTATTCCCTTGTCTAGAAGAGGGACCTCACTGTCTTTAATCAATCTCTCAAGTACTTCCATAAGTATTCTGATTCCTTTGTAGAAGGCTCTGCATAGCCAAGGCAAAGTGGCGGATTAGAATCTTAGGATGAACTTGGGAAGATTAGGGTGTTTAAAATGAAGTGATTCTTTTAAATACTTTTGTAGCAGGTTGGGAATCTAGTGTGAGCTGGTTCCACAACTTCTTCTATGAAAACCATTTCGAAAATGTATTTTGTCAATGATCAACAACTTACCAATGCCATCTCGCAATGATCTCTACCCGGAATATTTTCTCCCCTGTAATTCTCTCTATTTTAAAGCTGCTTTCTTTGTTTGCAACTGATCTCAAATCCACTGTTTTTCTGTTTAATTATATCTCAACCCCAAAACTTGGTTTCTTTTACTTGGTTATTTACAGGAACTTCAAGAATTAGGCGAAGCTTGTCCTTGTGGGATCGATCCTCTCACCACTATCTGCATTAATTTGTAGCATAGCACTGAGTTGTATTTTATTTATTTTATGAACGGATTCGACACCCGTCAATCTCCCATTTTTGGACACTTATATGGACCTCTGGATCATTCATGTAGATGGAGCTAAAAACCAAGAATTGGCTGGAGCATAAATCTTCATAAATGGGCCGCACGATATGCGAATACAGTACACCATCCAAATCCTGCAGCCGTTATCCAATAACGTGGCAGAATACGAGGCGTTACTAGCCGGACTCAGGATAGGGAGAAGCCTTTCCTCCAAAGGTAGGCACGATACCGGAAGAACAGGAGACCTACGTCTAAAAATTTGTGGTGACTCCAAACTGGTAATCGACCAGGTCTTGGGGCGCTCTCAGGCCCGGGAACCCATCATGGTCCAATACCTCGCCAAGGTGATGCGAGAGCTGTTGGAAATAAAGAAAGAAGGCATACAAGTCAGCTTTGAGCACATTCCCCGAGAGGACAACACCGAAGCTGACAATCTTGCCAAGCTTGCCGCAAACCCGGAAGCGTCCATACCCAAAGGTGTGTATTACCGTGAGTTATCCGTACCTTCGTTCAAGGAAGAGCAAGCGTCTCTGTGTGTGGAAGAACTCGAGAATGACTGGCGGGTCCCCGTAATCAAATACTTGAAACACGAAGAACTGCCTATGGATATCACTGAAAAGAAAAGCGTGCTGAGATAGGTAGCTCGTTGTACGTACTACGACGAGGACCTAGTTCGGAGATGCTTTTCTCACCCAGCCGCCAAATATATAACGGAGCAAGAGGGTATTCACACCTTACGTGAAATTCACGAAGGGGTGTGCAGTATGTAAGTGTCGGGTGGCACCCTGGCTGCCCAAGTTTTCAGATCTGGATTCTATTGGCCCACCATTCGGAGAGATTGCCACAACTACGTGCAAACTTGCCCGAAATGCCAGGAGTTCTCTAAAATTCCTCGACGTCCCACTACTGAAATATCCGAGATTATCGCCCCTTGCCCTTTTGCTAAATGGAGGATCGACATCCTGGGCCCATTTCCAAAGGCAAGGTCCCAACTGAAATTTGTAGTAGTGGCAGTGGACTACTTTACGAAGTGGGCAGAAGCTGAAGCGGTCGCCAACATCACGGCGGAAAAAACTTGGCGTTTCTTCAAATACCAAGTTATCATGAGGTTTGGCGTACCCCGCATCCTAGTCAACGATAACGGAACACAGTTCACCAGCCAATTCTTCAAAGACCAGTGCTCGGAATTCGAGATTGAGCAACGATTCTCTTCCTTGTCTCACCCGCAAACCAATGGGCAGGCGGAAGTGACCAACCGGAGCATCCTCAGCGGCATTAAGAAAAACCTGGAGGAGTCTAAAAAGAAGTGGGCCGATGACAGCTGGGTAGACAAATCAGCTGTGGGTTGGAAAGTAGAGAGAAAATCAGCATTTCTCCCATTTTCCAGATTTTCCAGCTTTTTGTATTTTCGGATTTCCACTTCTTGTATCATTTTCCATTATGTTTTGTAACTAAGAACCTCCATTCCTGGTAGGGATCTTGTGGTTGATGATTCCAGTAGGTTGTGAGACTCTTTGATCTTAAATAAAAACGTTTTTCATATTTCTCTCCTTCTTGTTTTAACTCCAATTTATTCATGTTTAAGTTTGAGTTTGGCCAACTTGGATTTTGATTTGAATGATTACAGTCAGTTCTCTTGTGATTAAATCACTCTTAGAGAACAGTTGTAGACAAATCAGCAGGGCATGAGGGGTATTTGCTTGGTCTAAGCTGATAGAAGGAATTGAATTAGGCGGTCATCCCATCCCGAGGCCTTGAGAAGGGCCGACCTAGGTGACAGCTGGGTCAAGTGCCAGACTAGACCAGACTCGTGGATGATGAAAGTATTCCCTTGTCTAGAAGAGGGACCTCACTGTCTTTAATCAATCTCTCAAGTGCTTCCATAAGTATTCTGATTCCTTTGTAGAAGGCTCTGCATAGCCAAGGCAAAGTGGCGGATTAGAATCTTAGGATGAACTTAGGAAGATTAGGGTATTTAAAATGAAGTGATTCTTTTAAATACTTTTGTAGCAGGTTGGGAATCTAGTGTGAGCTGGTTCCACAACTTCTTCTATGAAAACCATTTCGAAAATGTATTTTGTCAATGATCAACAAGCATGGAATTGTCACCACATAAGGATCTCTACTAGGGATTTTCTTTCTCTTTTGTATTTCTTTATTTCTCTACTGTTTTCTTTTATGCAATCTCATTTTCGTTCTTTTTGTTTCTCAACCCATCATACTCTCACCTCTTTGCTGATTATTGTCATTTGCAGGAGCAATAAAGATTGGACCGATTTGTCCCTGTGTTCGAACCTCTTGCCGCTATCTACATTCATTTGTAGTTTAGTGACCAGTTGTAATCTTTTTATTTATGCAGGGCACGCGACACCCTCGTCATAAATTGGCGCCGTTGCCGGGGACAACGTGTTCTAATTTCTTATTTTCTTGTTCATGACCAGGTCTTCTAGTTCACAAACACTACCTTACATCCCAGAGATTGCCAGAACAGAAACAGCAATCAGAATATCAAAACGCAAATTCAGTGAATTTACCTTGTCCGGATCAGACTCAGAAGCAGAGGTCAGTTCATCCCGAGACCTCGGGACGAATCAACCAGAATCTGACGCTGAACCTGAACCAGAGATGGCCAATCCACCTGAACCTACCCTTCGAGAGCTCAATCAAGGAGCTGAACAGGAGTCTTTCCTGTGCATCAACTACCGTCCAGTACCAAATGACTGGGCCGTGAAGTCAAATGTCATGCACAACCTTAGCAAATTCAGAGGACATGCCTCCGAAAATCCTTACAAGCACCTCCAGAAATTTCAATTTGAATGTGATGCACTTAAACCCACTGGAGTGAGCCTTGAACGTGCTAAATTAAGAGCTTTTCCGTGGTCTCTAGAAGACTCAGCAAAGAATTGGTTTTTCAGTCTTCCACACAACTACATAAACTCTTGGGCTGAAATGGCTGCCACTTTTCTTAAGAAATATTGGTCAGCTACCAAAGCAGGAGCAGCTAGGAAGAGTCTTGTTGCTATCCAGCAACGGGGGGATGAGTCTTTTGGAGAGTACCATCAGAGGTTTAAAGACCTCCAGGAAGTCTGTCCTACGCATGGTGTACCCGAGCAATCATTAATACAATACTTTTATGATGGCATGTGTGTTAAAGACAAGGAAAAACTTGATTCAGCTGCAGGAGGAGCATTATTGGACTTGACCCCTAGTCGAGCTAGAGCCCTTATTCAGACCTTGGCAGATAATTGCCAACAAAATGAAGCTCGTGAACGTACCACCTCTGCACACAACATAAATGTTGCTGCACTTGAGAGACACATGGAAGAAGTGTCTACTTTTATGAAGAACTTTCCAGCAACCATTGCACAAATCCAACAAATTCCACCACAACAAGTCACGCCTTGTGGAGTTTGTTGCCAAATCGGCCACATGACTCACGAATGTCCACTTGTAGCAGATCCTCCAGAGCAAGCCAATGCAGCCATGCCTCATCAAGGTAACTCATTCTCCAACAGCAGCAATCCAGGTTGGAAGAACTACCCACACTATGGGTGGGGGCCAAATCAGCAACAACCTCCTTTTGAGTGGAGGAATTTCAAGTCTAAGCCTCAACAAAACCAGCAAAATTATCAAACGAATCAGACCCCAGCTCAACCGCAACAACCACAGTTGCCAGCACCTCCACAACCATTGCAACTTACTGCAGCACCTCCACCACCACTTGAAGAAACTCTCAAACAAATCCTTCAACCATTCATACAAACCACCCAAGGAGCGATAGCTGACCTCCAAAAACAGATGGCACAGCTCACTATGAGCCACCAAAACACCTCAGGCCAGCTACCTTCGAACACAGTAGAAAATCCCAAACATCTCAATGCCATGACTCTACGAAGTGGAAAAGACTTGCCACCCAGGGTCAGTTCATCCCAAGACCTCGGGATGAACCGACCAGAACAGCAGCAGCCTCAAGAATCTGAAACAGAAATTTTGCAAGAATCCACCATTCCAGTAGGTGAAACATCCATTCCAATCCCAGAAGCACAAGAAGAAACTTCAAACCCTCAGGTAGCACCTTTCCCTTTTCCCGAAAGGCCCTCAAAAGCCAAGAAGGAGAAGGATGAGGAGAAAATTCTTGAAGTTTTTAGAAAAGTTGCTATTAATGTGCCATTGCTAGATATGATATCTCAGGTTCCTAAATATGCTAAATTCTTAAAGGATTTATGTACTAACAAGAGGAAACTGGCAGGCATAGAAACAGTGAATTTTAATGAAAATGTTTCAGCTATTTTGCAAAAAGAACTTCCTACAAAATGCAAAGACCAAGGTACCTTTGTGATACCTTGTAAAATCGGGAGCAAGGAAGTAGAGAAAGCATTATGCGACCTTGGAGCAGGTATAAATGTCATGTCTCTGTCCATTTTTGAAACTTTAAATATTGGAAACCTTAAGGAAACTAGAGTTGTTATACAACTTGCTGATCGATCCATTGTCTACCCCGTTGGAGTAGTTGAGGATGTCTTGGTGCAGGTAAATGACTTTATTTTTCCAGTAGATTTCTATATTGTTGACATGAGAAATGATGATGTTACTAGAACTACTGATGTGATCCTTGGTAGACCATTTTTGAGAACAGCCCGTGCTAAAATTGATGTGTATGATGGGTGTTTAACGCTTGAATTTGGTGAGGAATTGATTAAATTTAATATGTATGAAGCAATGAAATACCCTGAAGATATACACTGTGTTAATTTTTTAGATGTTATTGATCCCTTGGTTGATGACATTTCTGAAATTAATAATTCTGATCCACTTGAGTTTGTTCTTAGTAATGGTTTATCTCATGATGAGGTGGAGAAATTACAAGATGAGCTACCAATTAAGCCCGAAATCCTTAATTTTGTCAAGGAGCTGGACGTTTCAGACACTACTGCAGGTGATGTGCAAGCTTTAGAATCAACAGACCAAGTCACTAAACTTCAGCCTTCAATTTTGCAGGCACCTGACTTGGAACTCAAAACATTACCTGAGCACCTGAAGTACTCATTTCTAGGCCTCGAGAAGAGCCTACCGGTCATAATTTCCAGCAAGCTGACCAACACGCAAGAAGAAAGACTTTTGAATGTCTTGAAGGAATTCAAGGGAGCAATTGGCTGGACCATAGCTGACATAAAGGGAATATCTCCTGCCATCTGCACGCACAGAATACACCTAGAAGAAGGCAGCAAAACCGTGAGACAACCACAAAGGAGACTTAATCCTCCAATGATGGAAGTCGTGAAAAAGGAAATTCTTAAACTTCTTGCTGCAGGTGTAATATATCCTATTTCTGACTCTTCTTGGGTTAGTCCTGTGCAGGTCGTTCCAAAAAAATCAGGAATTACAGTGGTAGCTAACAATGAAGGCGAATTGGTGCCAAAGAGAGAGCAAAATTCTTGGAGGGTTTGCATAGACTATCGAAGGCTGAACAATGCTACTAGGAAGGATCATTTTCCTCTGCCATTTATTGATCAAATGCTTGAGAGGTTGGCAGGTAAGTCACACTATTGTTGTCTCGATGGATTTTCAGGATTCCATCAAATTCCCGTTGCCATTGAAGACCAAGAGAAGACAACCTTTACTTGCCCCTTTGGCACGTTTGCATATAAGAGGATGCCATTTGGTTTATGTAATGTACCTGCTACTTTTCAGAGGTGTATGGTTAGTATATTTTCTGATTTTGTAGAGAAAGGAATAGAAGTTTTCATGGACGATTTTACTGTTTATGGAAATTCATTTGATGAGTGTTTGGAAAACTTGAGAAAAGTCTTGATTAGATGCATGGAAACTAATTTGGTTTTAAATTATGAGAAATGCCATTTTATGGTAAATCAAGGATTAATTTTAGGCCATATTATTTCAAAGAAAGGTATAGAAGTGGACAAAGCTAAAATTGATGTGATTGATTCATTGCCTTACCCATCTTGTGTACGAGATGTCCGTTCATTTCTAGGCCTTGCAGGTTTTTATAGACGTTTTATCAAGGATTTTTCAAAGGTTGCGGAGCCTATGTGTAGGCTGCTGCAAAAGGATGCAAAATTCGACTTCAATGAGCAATGCAAAGAGGCGTTCGACCTCTTGAAACAGAAGCTAGTGACAGCACCAGTGATTCAAGCACCCGACTGGACAAGACCATTTGAACTCATGTGTGATGCGAGTGATGCAGCTGTGGGGGCTGTTCTTGGACAGAAATTTGACAAGAGCCCACACGTGATTTATTATGCCTCTAGGATGCTTGATGAAGCCCAAAGAAATTACACCACAACAGAAAAAGAATTGTTTTCAATTGTCTTTGCTTTAGATAAATTTCGTTCTTATCTTCTTGGCACTAAAGTCATAATTTATTCTGACCATGCAGCCTTGAAGTATCTCTTGTCAAAGAAGGAAGCAAAGCCAAGATTAATTAGGTGGATATTGCTCTTGCAGGAATTTGATCTTGAGATCAAAGACAAAAAGGGCAAAGAAAATGTGGTGGCTGATCACTTGAGCAGAATTTTGGTTGACACCAAATCAGACCCAGTCAAGGAAGAATTCCCAGATGAGCGCTTGTTTCTAGGCCTCGAGAAGAGACCATGGTTTTCTGATATTGTCAATTACCTTGCTACGGGTAAATTCCATGGTCACTACCTTGCACGAGAAAAGGAAAAGATTATGAGAGATTCCAGAAAGTACATATGGGACGATCCATACCTTTGGCATGTGGGAAATGATAAAATCCTACGACGATGTGTGCTTGAGAGTGAAGTTCCTTCAATTTTAAATTTTTGCCATGCTTATGCTTGTGGAGGACACTTCGGATTTAAGAGGACAGCCCATAAGGTTCTCGAATCAGGTTTTTTCTGGCCGAATTTATTTAAAGATTCATTTCAGTTTTGCAAAACTTGTTTAGAATGTCAAAAATCGGGTAATATTTCCTCTAGAGATCAGATGCCTTTAACCCCAATTTTTGTTTGTGAGATTTTTGATGTTTGGGGGATAGACTTCATGGGTCCATTCCCCAATTCAGGAGGCAACTTCTACATCATTTTGGCAGTTGACTACCTATCTAAATGGGTGGAAGCGAAAGCAACAAGGGCTGATGATGCAAAGACCGTTGTTTCATTCTTCAAATCCCAAATCCTTAACAGATTTGGAGTGCCACGAGTGATCATCAGTGACAGAGGCAGCCACTTCTGTAACAAGGTTGTGACAACTCTCTTCGCCAAGTACAACATCACTCATCGTGTGTCCACTGCCTATCATCCTCAAACGAACGGATTGGCTGAATTGTCAAATAGAGAAGTAAAATCCATCTTGAGCAAGACGGTCAGACCTGATGGAGGAGACTGGAGCCAGAGATTAGATGATGCGCTGTGGGCGTATAGAACAGCATTCAAAACCTCCATTGGGACAACTCCTTATAAGTTGGTTTATGGCAAATCATGCCATTTACCCGTGGAAATTCAGCACAAAGCCTATTGGGCTATTAAAAATTGCAATATGAACATTTCAGAAGCTGGATCCCACAGAAAAATGCAAGTTCAGGAGTTGGAGGAGTTGAGAAATGATGCCTACGAAAATTCTGCAATTATCAAGGCTAGGCCCAAAATGTACCATGACAGGTCCATTCGTCCCAAGGCCTTGACAGTTGGCCAGAAAGTGCTTCTATTCAGCTCAAGATTCCGCATCCTTGCTGGAAAATTGAAGAGCCGATGGACTGGTCCTTATGTGATTACTAATGTGTACCCCAATGGTGCTGTTGAAATTCAAAACCAGGAGGATCAGAACATTTTCAAAGTTAATGGGCACCGTCTCAAGCCTTTTTATGAGAAATTCCAAAACCACACCGTGGAGAGCACCACGCTTGAAGAACCTCAATGATGATACAGCATGAAAGGTCATCTAGTCGAGTCCAAGACTGCAAACAGGGACGCTACATGGGAGGCAACCCATGCCAGCCTTTTTCGGTTTTTTTCAGATGTGAGCAAGCCAATTTCAGAACAGCGAAGGTCAGTTCATCCCGAGGCCTCGGGATGAATCACCCCTTTTATTCAAATCTGCCACATCAGCAAAACCAATTAAATGAAATAACCGTTAAACCCACGACCAAAAAGCAAATAAATCCCCAAATAAACCTTTCAGCTTTCTCCTATAACTCAAACCCCTCAATCCCTCAAAAAGCTGTCAATACAAACCCACTAACCCACTCTTTACTCTCAACCACCGCCTCCCTCCATCACTTCATCTTCTCCAGCAGCCATCTTCTTCCTCAACCAACATCTCCAAAATCTGCAAAAATGACAAGAAAGAAATCAGCCGCTCGTAAGACTACCAACCTTCCTCCCCAACCAGAATCACCCATCGAAGACCCATTTGAAGCTCAGCTTGCTTCAAGCCCGTCGTCACCGCCGCCGTCTGGTCCATCCGCCGTCAATCCGGCGCAGAGCAGCAGCACCACTCACAACGCCGGCATGCACCCAGACGCGCAAGACCCTTTTGCAGAAGAAGAACCCATCGTTTCTTCTTCCCAACCCACAGCTGAGCAACCCCCCATTTCACCAAAACCAGTCGCCACCGCAACCCCACCACCACCCAAAATTCCGACCACCACCACCACCAAACCCACACCAAAAAAGACCCACAAACCCACTGTCCCAGCCTCACCCACAGTTCCTATCTCTATTCCGAGGCCTCGACGAGGACCAGTGGTGATTAGGGATTCGGAACCCTCTTCTCCCCAGAATCCGAAATCCAAATCTGGATCAGTCCACTCAGACACCGCCAGCGACCCAACTTTCACCTCAAAAGCTCAGGACATCACAGTTTCCTCGAGCTCCGACGCAGAAGAACGACCTTTGAGGTCGATGATCAAAAAGCCCCAGCCGCAGCACGCATCTGACAGAGAGCAGCGCTCCTTACGCCGGAAAGGGATTCATGCCCCTCCCATTTCCGATGCGGCCGATCTCCTTCAGACTAAGAAGTCCAAAGCTGCCAAGAAACCTAAACCAGTGAAGAGAAAGGCTTTTGAGCTGCTTGATGAAGAAGAGCCCACTCCTGATGTCCCAACTCCCCGTCCTTCCAAGGTCCACTCATCTCGAGGCCTTGACAAGGGCAAACAAAAAATGGTTCCAGAAAACTCCACCCCTGCATCTCCCATTCCCCCTCACGAAGATCCTGAGGATGCAGCACATCTTCCAGCGCCTGAGCCACAAGCAGCAACTGCTGCAATCACTCCTGAAGCACCACAAAAGAAAAAGGCAAAAATTGCCCCTCCAAATCCAAAGAAATCATCTTCCAGCAAGAAATCTGCTCCAGCAGCCACTCCAGTCGCCCATGCGCCTGTTCCTGCTCCTAAACAGCAGCATGGCAGTGTCAGAAGTTCATCTAAGCCTCGAACCAGTGCCAAAAATCGGGTGAGACCTGACCTTAATCTTTTAAATGGTTGGCTTAAATTTGATGAAATTCATTCGCGTCAAAAACTGAATGAGAAGTATAAACTGTCAATTATTGCTTGTTCTGGATTGGATTTTGCTTTGCTGGACACTTTTGGAATTGAAACTAGGCTTCGTACTTATGTGCGCAACATTGGGTGGGAACCATTATTTTACCTTGAGCATGATGCATATTTAGAGCTTTGTCTAGAATTTTTCACCACTTTCTGGTATAGCTCTTACAAAGAAAAACAGGAGTTGATGCTTAACAAGCCTGAGGATGTTAATTTCAGATTCTGTGATAAGTATGAGCACTTAACTATGAATGAATTTAATGTCATGTTAGGATTTGTTTCACAAGCTGATTTAAATGCTGATTGGTACTTGAACGCACTGTGTGATTATCCTAGTAATTTTGACAAACATGTTGCTTATCGCGAATTAACTGGGCAAACAGGACTGAAATATGATGACAAAAAAGCTAAGGCCCACCAAATCCTAGACCCCGCCCTAAGGATCCTTCACCGTTGTTTGTCCACCACTTTAGCTGGAAAAGACCAAATTTCTGGTCTGATTTCCAAGCAAGAGCTCTTCATTTTATGGTGCATGCAACATGGTTATAAAATGAACCTAGGATTTTGGATAGCTAACCAACTCAGCACCCCTAGAGAGAGATTGTATATGGGATCTTTGATCACTCATTTAGCCGTCTCTTGTAGAGGTCTTGATGTGGTGTCGGCCAAGCTTTTTAATGTTGCCCCTCTGAAATTACTTGATTTACCTCAGCTTGACCATATGGGATTTTTCCATTTGGACGAGGAAGGTTATGTTTGTTATAACACAGGGTTCACCAAAGTTGAAGATCACATCTACGGGACCAAGCACCTGGGCAACTTCAAGCTCAGACGTCTGGACTGGCACGAACACATTCCTGCCCCTGCTCCCACTGATGCAGACCAGGCCGGCCCATCTCGAGGCCTCGGCATGAGTGGTCCTGCCCCTGTCCCTTCGCCTGCCTCGCCTCCTCTCAATGCCCAAGTTGCTGTCCTCCTTCGCAATCAGAATGCCCTGCTCCGCCACGTCATCCGCGAGCAGCGTCAGGCCAACGTTTGTCAGGACAACATCCTCCGCATGCAAGAGAAGATCCTTGCTGTTCTGACCCGTGCTTTTCCACCAGCCCCGCCGCAATAAGCCCCCGGTTTCTTCTGTTCCTTTTCCTTTGTCTTTGTTTCTTTTCTTTTGCTGTTAGTTTACTTTTAGTTGTTTGTTGTTCAGTCTCATTCACATTGAGGACAATGTGTCCGATAAGTGTGGGGGAGACACTTTCGTGTTTCTTTTTATTTTTGTGATTTGTGTTTTATTGCATGCTTTTATTTTTAGTTTTTATGTATGTTTCTCCTGTTTGTTTTTCTCTTTTTACTGCATGTTTATTTCTATTTGTTGCTTGCGCCACTGCTTGTTTTTATTTTGTTTTTGCATGAGTTTTTGTTTGTCCTTTTTGTTGTGTTCCACCCCTTTTGTCATGGAATTTAATCCCGAAAACTTGTCTTGTGCACACACTTGATTTATCAACTGTCTTGCAATATTGGATACATCAGACCTTGCAATTGAGCATTCATTCCCATAGATGTATGATTAGCTTTGCTGTCCTAGAAAGTACTTTGCTAGGGCTGATTGTTTCCTTCTCCTTAGATCTTGGGATGAGGATCCTATCCTCTCATTGCTGCCTAAAGTCCTTTAATTTTGCTTGCTTGTGTGCCATTTAAATTCCTTGTGTGCGGCTTCTCATCATACCCTCCGGATTGCACGACGTTGGTGGTTCGGCACCATCGTCCCATTTGGAGAAACTTCCGGTCGGTTGTGTGCTAACTCCCGTTGTTGGACCGATTATAGCACCATGATGAGAGTCAAGTCTGCATGTGCATGTTTTTGATTTCAAAAAAATGGGATTGTGGAAAGAAAGGAGGTATAAGAGGCCGAAGGCCTAAAGAAAAGAAAGGGATGCAGAAAGAGGAAGAGAAAAACAGAAAAAAATATATATATATATATAGAAAAAAAAAAAAAAAAAAAAAAGAGAAGAAAAAGAAGGAAGAGAAGAAAAAGAAAAAAAATTAGAATAAGAAAGGTGAAGAAGAATAAAAGAAGCCTTTGGCTCACTTCTTGTTTTAATTTTGTTCTTTGCCTATTGCTTGCGTTTTTAATTTATTTGCTTGAGAGTCAGCAGCAATGTTTGGTTAAAGAGTCGAAAGGAGAAGAAAACAGAGGCCCTAGGTTTGTATTTTCTGGTTGTATAGCAGCCTTTCATATCACTATCTGAATGCTTGCTCATTTGTGATGTTTGGTGTGTTGAATCATGCTTGAAAGAGTTGATCTTTGAGGTGTGTGCATGAGTCAAGTCTAGGGATTTTATTTCTGCTCAAAGGGGGTGTAGTTTGTGTGTTGTTTGTTTGCTGTTTGCATGTCTGTTTGTGTGTTCGTTTCTGTTATGTTTTAGTCTTTTCTTTATCTGTCTTAGTTCATGCTTGGGGGCAAGCATGGATTAAGTGTGGGGGATTATGATTGATGGATTATTTTGGTTGTTTTACTATCTCTTTTCCTAGCAATTGAGATGGTAAATATGCTACTTTGAGCCTTTTTGCTTCCTTTCTTATGATTCAGCCTTTGGAGCATCAATGTGAAGGAAAGGAGTGAAAAGCTTGAAGAATAGAGCTGTAATCAATCATATGGTGTTGAAGTCCCGTTTTCCGTTTTTGCTGCTTTGAAGTTGGTCTGTTCGTCTCAAGGTCACTCCTCTATTTTGCCGAGATCAGCTCTCCTCTAGGCCTCGACAAGAAGCGTCCCTCCGGAAGGCCAGCTGGATCTGCACTTTCCATGAATCCGCGTGCCGGATTTATTTAATCTCTAGTGCATTTCCTGTCTTCTTGGGATACATTATTTGCAGACACTTGACTTCTTGGGCCCATATATGTTATTCCCATGTGCTTGAAGACATTTTGGAAGAATGAATCAACATTCTTCTTGATTAAATGAAGAATATTCCCACTCATGTACAAGCACTTAGAGGACAAGCTCTTGGGAGCTTGTGAGCTGGCGTGGACTGTCCTTGGAGAGGAGATTGCAGGCATGGGAACGGACCATTTAAGGTAGCAAGATTGGAGCGGATTGAGGGGAGGAAAATCAAGAACAGTAGAGAGAAAAATCAGCATTTACCAACTTTTTCCAGAAATTCCAGCACTCTTTGTAATTTCGGATTTGAACTTCTTTTGTTTTATTTTGATTATGTGTTGTAACTAAACTCTAAGTTCCTGGTAGGGATCAAGAGATTGGCTGGTATATTGATTGTGAGACTTGTTTAAGCTTCATAGAAATGAATTTCATATTTCAAACCTTCTTGTTTTAATTTTAAACTTGTCTTTATTAATTTTTGAGCTTGATCACCTTGAATTTAATTCGGGCAAGTGTAGTCAGTTCCCTTGTGATTACATCACTCTTGGAGAACGTTGGTAGACAAATCAGCAGGGCATGAGGGGTATTTGCTTGGTCTAAGTTGATAGAAGGAATTGAATTAGGCGGTCATCCCATCCCGAGGCCTTGAGAAGGGCCGACCTAGGTGACAGCTGGGTCAAGTGCCAGACTAGACCAGACTCGTGGATGATGAAAGTATTCCCTTGTCTAGAAGAGGGACCTCACTGTCTTTAATCAATCTCTCAAGTACTTCCATAAGTATTCTGATTCCTTTGTAGAAGGCTCTGCATAGCCAAGGCAAAGTGGCGGATTAGAATCTTAGGATGAACTTGGGAAGATTAGGGTGTTTAAAATGAAGTGATTCTTTTAAATACTTTTGTAGCAGGTTGGGAATCTAGTGTGAGCTGGTTCCACAACTTCTTCTATGAAAACCATTTCGAAAATGTATTTTGTCAATGATCAACAACTTACCAATGCCATCTCGCAATGATCTCTACCCGGAATATTTTCTCCCCTGTAATTCTCTCTATTTTAAAGCTGCTTTCTTTGTTTGCAACTGATCTCAAATCCACTGTTTTTCTGTTTAATTATATCTCAACCCCAAAACTTGGTTTCTTTTACTTGGTTATTTACAGGAACTTCAAGAATTAGGCGAAGCTTGTCCTTGTGGGATCGATCCTCTCACCACTATCTGCATTAATTTGTAGCATAGCACTGAGTTGTATTTTATTTATTTTATGAACGGATTCGACACCCGTCAATCTCCCATTTTTGGACACTTATATGGACCTCTGGATCATTCATGTAGATGGAGCTAAAAACCAAGAATTGGCTGGAGCATAAATCTTCATAAATGGGCCGCACGATATGCGAATACAGTACACCATCCAAATCCTGCAGCCGTTATCCAATAACGTGGCAGAATACGAGGCGTTACTAGCCGGACTCAGGATAGGGAGAAGCCTTTCCTCCAAAGGTAGGCACGATACCGGAAGAACAGGAGACCTACGTCTAAAAATTTGTGGTGACTCCAAACTGGTAATCGACCAGGTCTTGGGGCGCTCTCAGGCCCGGGAACCCATCATGGTCCAATACCTCGCCAAGGTGATGCGAGAGCTGTTGGAAATAAAGAAAGAAGGCATACAAGTCAGCTTTGAGCACATTCCCCGAGAGGACAACACCGAAGCTGACAATCTTGCCAAGCTTGCCGCAAACCCGGAAGCGTCCATACCCAAAGGTGTGTATTACCGTGAGTTATCCGTACCTTCGTTCAAGGAAGAGCAAGCGTCTCTGTGTGTGGAAGAACTCGAGAATGACTGGCGGGTCCCCGTAATCAAATACTTGAAACACGAAGAACTGCCTATGGATATCACTGAAAAGAAAAGCGTGCTGAGATAGGTAGCTCGTTGTACGTACTACGACGAGGACCTAGTTCGGAGATGCTTTTCTCACCCAGCCGCCAAATATATAACGGAGCAAGAGGGTATTCACACCTTACGTGAAATTCACGAAGGGGTGTGCAGTATGTAAGTGTCGGGTGGCACCCTGGCTGCCCAAGTTTTCAGATCTGGATTCTATTGGCCCACCATTCGGAGAGATTGCCACAACTACGTGCAAACTTGCCCGAAATGCCAGGAGTTCTCTAAAATTCCTCGACGTCCCACTACTGAAATATCCGAGATTATCGCCCCTTGCCCTTTTGCTAAATGGAGGATCGACATCCTGGGCCCATTTCCAAAGGCAAGGTCCCAACTGAAATTTGTAGTAGTGGCAGTGGACTACTTTACGAAGTGGGCAGAAGCTGAAGCGGTCGCCAACATCACGGCGGAAAAAACTTGGCGTTTCTTCAAATACCAAGTTATCATGAGGTTTGGCGTACCCCGCATCCTAGTCAACGATAACGGAACACAGTTCACCAGCCAATTCTTCAAAGACCAGTGCTCGGAATTCGAGATTGAGCAACGATTCTCTTCCTTGTCTCACCCGCAAACCAATGGGCAGGCGGAAGTGACCAACCGGAGCATCCTCAGCGGCATTAAGAAAAACCTGGAGGAGTCTAAAAAGAAGTGGGCCGATGAGCTGCCATACGTGATGTGGGCGTACCGCATGACCGTTAAAACCAGTACCAGAGAAACACCTTTCGCATTGGCCTTCGGAATCGAGGCTATTACGCTAGTAGAAACCGGTACCATGAGCCTGCGAGTGGCTCACTTTCGGGAGGAGCTAAATGAGGAAAGGTTACGAGCTAACCTTGACGCGTTACCGGAGGTCCGAGAAGAAACCCTCCTGAAAATGCTACATTACAAGCAAAAGATGGCCCATTATCATAACAGGCGCGTCAAAGAACGGTTGCTGAAGGCAGGCGATCTGGTGCTCAGAGACAAACGAGCGGTTGGTCAACGCGTGGGGAAGCTCAGTCCAAACTGGGAGGGGCAGTATCGCATTACCCGCGTCATCGAGAAATGAGCCTATCATCTAGAGACACTCGATGGTACTCCCTTACCTAACTCTTGGAACATCACTCATTTGAAATTATATTATCCTAGAACTTGATTTTATCTGCACCTTTGGCTGATGCCAACCCTAACCTTAGCTAACGCTCGGTGAAAGAGCTTTCTTGGGTGTTTGTGGTTGCTTTTGTGCAGATAAAAAAGGGGGATCCTGGGAGTGAAAAGTCCTATCCTTGTGACGGCCGGTCTTGATCAGACGGCTCACCAAGTGAGGGCACGACCCAGCATGCCTTGAACTAGCATCGGGATTGAAAGGTCCCTGACGCCCCCGGGAGTGAAAAGTCCTATCCTTGTGATGACCGATCTTGATCAGATGGCTCACTAAGTGAGGGCACTTCCCGGTATCCTTGGGAGTGAAAAACCCTTTTCTTGTACTGACCGTTCTCGTGGAGATGGTACATCAAGACAAGGCACGCTCCAGGGAAATAGTAACTCCATTCTAGAAATGAAAAGTCCTATCCTAGTGACCGGGCTAATATAGACGGCTCATTAAGTAAGGGCACGATTCTAGACGCGAGGACAACGCCTGAAAGTGAAAAACCCTAGCCTTGTGACGGCCTGTCCTGATCCGACGGCTCACTAACATGAGGCACTTTCCAGGCCGACCGTGGAAATATGGAAACGCGAAGAATCGCGAGATCCCACCTAGTAACCAGATGCGTAATCCCTGGTGAAGTATAAAGCTGATAGAAAAAGCGATTACGCGGTTTCTGTATTAACGCCCTATGACGGTAGCAGAAAGACTCCTACGGGTAATTAATGTCTCTTATAGCATGTTATGCTACTAATGATTTACAATTAAGAATGTGCAGAATACTTTTCGAGCGGCAGAAAGATTGATGATCGCACGAATGACGATATCATGAGACTCGTCAGGAAAGCTGACTCGATACCGACCTCTGCGATTTCTGTTGCCGAAACGCTAGGAGCCTGCTCGAGAAAGTAACCACATTATATTATTGGGGCGACGATGACGCTAGGGGAGTTTCAAAAAGTGAAAACTAAAGAAAGGGAAAGACAACGATAAAGATATAAACTGTTTGAATATATAAAAATGCCTTTGAGGGGTCACGAGTTCTAAGGCTCAAAGCAATAACGCCGTAGAGGCAAAAAATAAAAAGCCTGGCAATTCCCGATAGCTACAAAAGAGGCGGCGAAGCTTCAGGGTGCGTCAGCCCTTGGGGTTCCTCGGTTTCCAGCCCTCTGCCTTAAGGTCGACAAACTTCTGTTTGAAAGCCCTCGTGACCTCCTCACCTTTATACGCATCTATCCCATGGACCTCCTCGAAGCAATTAACCAAAATAATGGCAGTCCGCTCGACATGCCACAGACACTTATCGACTGACTCCTCTTCCAAAGTAGCCTTCCCTTCTTCCAGGATAACTTTCTCCTTTGCAAAAGATGACTTCACTTCTTCCAGGGCAACATTCTTGGCTTTTTCCGCTGTCAAGGCAGCATCAAGGGTAGACGCTTGGCTTTTCAGTTCCTGCTGGGTCAGCAATAAGTGAGTACGTTCCTCCAGCAACTTTTTCTTCTCATTTCGCTCTTTGGAAAGTTCAGCCAAGGAGGCGGCAAGAGAGGCAGCCTGACGCTGCGTGTGCTCTGTCCAGTAATGGAACTTCACAAAGTTAGTGAAGAGGCTAGAACGTAACGAACTCGGCTTGTCATCATCAACCTTAGAAAGGAAAGCCTCCCGCTCTACAGTAGACGATAATATCTGGGCGGCCAACAAAGCAGAAACCTCATCCGAACCATCGCCCCTGATAGCCGCCAAGCCGGTGTTGCGAAAATCATATAAGCCATCTTGATGAGTCATGGTACCGGACTTACTCACTGAACTTAAGTCGGCAGCAAAGTTGAAAGTGGTAGCCCCTTCGCCTGAACGTTGCGACAATGGAACGCTCGAAGGGACGAACACCAAGGGAACAGGAGGGTGAACCTGTGTAGAAGTACCCCCTTGGGTGATGTAGGGATCATGGGAATGGTAGCCCGAAAAATCCTGCAAACCCTCTTGGTAGTCCAGGTTAGGAGGATATGAATGAACAGGCCCGGCAAAAGAGTTGGGCGAAGCCCCGAAAGGCTCAGCTGTACCCATGTTCGCCAAAAACCCAGAAGGATGATCCTGGGAAGTAACCACGGAAACAAAAGCACCGGCAGATCTGACCTCTGCCGCGGCATCAGTAGAAGATAGGTTGCCACCCTCGCCTTCCTGCAGGCGTCTTTTCTTAGAACCACCCAGTGCATAGCCCAGCTCCATATCACCCACGGGAAGTGCGGGGGTAGAGACAGAAATGGTACCCTACACAAAAAAGAAAATAATATCAAGCACGCATAGCAGAAACGGATGAAGTATCGGCAGACAGCGATATACAACATATCGCGGCCAAAAAGCACACTCACAACAGCAGTGTCAAGAGGAGGCGCTTCTGAAGAAGCTGCCGCGTCCGGAGAAGGAGTGAGAGCGGCAACGCTTCTCGTTCTTTTCTTCTTTTTTCCTTTGGAAAGGCCCTTAGGGACTTTAGAAGAAGATGGCTGAGTAGGATGAGCAGCAACGGTCATGATGGGGATACCCAAAGGGATGTCGGTATTTCCCTCACCAGCCGAGGAAGAGGATACTTGAGCAAGGCTCACGGAAGTAGCGGTTGGTGCGGTTGGGTTATCAGTAGCTTCCGTGGAGACAACCCTCTCATTTTCTTCTCTTTCCCGTGGCCTTTTTAGTCGTCTCCTAACGCTCTCACGCGTATAATTGGGATTCGTCGCTGCATGATCACAAAATAACGTTAGCTATAGTATCAACAGTCATAAGGAAGGAAGTAACACGACACTCACGTCTAACACAGGATTGAATGTCCGCCCCGCATGCCAGATAACGGGTATGAATGTTGATTTCCAATTGAAGTAATTTGTCCAACCAGCCTTGTTCAAGCTGAGGAAGGCTCTCCGGCCGGCCCCAGGCGCTATCCTTGACGTCTTGGTTAAACCCAGATCGCCACCAGGAACCAAGAACTTCAGGAAAATCTATCACAAAGAACTCCTTTTTTCCAGGCCTCGACGGAAGACTCAATATGGAGGAGTTTCCAAATAAAGGATTTGAGTGAATCGTCGTCATAACGGGGCGATATCGTTATCACACCCCGACACTTCATCAACTTAAAAACCGACTTAAGCAATAAAAGGGTAGGAGAAGTGATCCCCTTATATTTACAAAGTTCCAGAAAGGCATCAACATAGCAATATGCATTTGGGGCTAATTGGATGGACTCAAATCGCAAGCAGCAAGCAATTATTTTATGAAAGGGTCGACGGGAAGCCGAAAACCATAACGGAACATTTGTGTGTACAGAACCCTACGTTTACCCGTTAAAATACTGTTCAAGCGTATCGACTCAGGGGTAATGGTAGCCTTATAACCGACAAGGATAACAGCATGATGTGCGGCTAAATGCTCACCAAGAGCGACTTCAGAGGTGATACTGCTAACCGTAATATCCATCTTTTTCTCATCGGCAGTCTTCGACTCAGGGCGGTGAGTCTTAGCCATGGTAGAAATAAGAAATTAAAGATGAAGAAGACGATGGAAGAAAAGAGGACATACCTTTAGAGAAAAAGCACTTCGAGAACCCTGAATGGTGGAGAGAAAACAAGACGGCTAGAGAGAATATGAAGAAAGCAGAATGACAAAAGTAAGAAAAAGAAATAAGTGTTGGGTTTTATAACCCTAGTGGCCAAGCGAAATGACGGACGCTGCAGTCGTTGCGTGAGGAGCGTCACAAGGAACAGACTCAAGCAATGAGTACAATTCTAGAGAAGCGCGACAACGCTTTGATTTTACTAAAATTCTAGAGCACGCTAGCCCTCGGTGCCCTAAAGAATGGACACGTGTGTCTGTGTCATCACGACTTTTCTCTCGCATTAATGAGAGGATCGTGAGTATTAAATGCTCTGAAAATCAGAAATGATTTTCTGGAATAAGACAAGAGCGATATTGCAATAATGGAGATAACGCAGGATGGCGTTAGCCAAGCCGGCAGCTTTTGAGATAACGCGGAAAAGCAAAACAAAGATCAATTATTATCTGAGAATGAAATACAGATATCGTGGCGCGATAAGGCGTTATTATAAGACAAAGGAAGCGAATAAAGAGGAAAATCCTCCAAAGGGTCAAGCCTTGACTAATTATGGCTCAGCACGGATATCGCAGCTACCATTCCCCTACTCCTCCCCGAAAGGAAGAAAATCTCCCTCGATTTTGCCTAAATCATTCATCTTCCTGGAGGCGTAATCAACCAACTTAGATGAATCAACAGTCCCCTGGCGATAGAGATCGGTAAATCCGACGATACAGACCTCCATGGTCTTGTTCTTCCACCAAGCTATCTTCGAAGGAACTTTGGCCAGATCCGCGTCGCGGGACGATATCTCTTCGCGAAGGAGAGAGTTTCTTTTGTCGACCGTCACGAATTCCACCTCCAGTAGCTTTACTTTAGCTTTCCCCTTTGATTTTTCTCGCGCGAGCTCGGCGCGACAGTCGTTCAACTCTGCCTGGGTTCGACTCTGATAACGGATCCGATATCCCTAAAGCACGGAGCCCACTAGTACCGAAAGATGACAGATCCAGCTGGTAAGCGGGAACTCCTTGAGGACTTTGAGGGGAAAGATTAGCGATATAGGGAGGAGAGCAACTTTTTGCAGAACTACCAATGCCCTAAATGGAAGAAAGAAATAAGGGTTGAGGCTTCCTCGGGAGAGGATTAAGAGGAACACTTGGGTTCGAAACCGGCATAGTCACATCCGGAATACAGGAAGAAATCAGAGAATCAGGGCCACCAGATGGCAAGGGTGAGTCTACCACCGCCAAAACCTCATTAGCTTTTGAAGGGACGGCAGAAGGCACCTTGACAACCTCCGCCACTTGCGAGGTACTCGCGGCATGAGAAGTGTCAACCCCCGCAGTAGGAACTGCGTTAACTTCCCTCAAGGGAGGGACCGGTGGGCCAGTTTTCTCTTTTCGGGTTTTCTTTTCGCTATCGTTAACAAGGGTGACGTGACTCCCTTCGCTATCGTTAACAAGGGTGACGTGACTACGTTAACAACCATCTCTTCGCTATCGTCCTTGGTTGACTCCACTGCGGGATCCTTTTTCTCGCCCTAAGCTTTATTCGTTGGGCAAGGGTGACGTGACGTAGCTCGGAACCGGCATCCATGCTCTCGCTATCGCTGTCAACTATTCCAGTCGTAGGACGACTCGGAGTCACTCCCCTGCCTCGAGGCGGCAACCAATTCTCAAGAAAGCGAGAAGGTCGAGCGGAAGCACTGCGTGTTGCGACGGTCTTAGTTCTCCTTCCCCTCGGCGGGATAGTTGAATGGTTGGAGTTTTCAGGTGGTGGAGAAAGGGGTAATGTCTGAAGCGGCACCACGTTCAGAGGAGTGTCATTTCCCCCAGAGGAACGATCCTCAGCGCTACTTGCCAGCAAAACATGTTAATATAGCAAGCAAATCGAAGCGATAACGTGGCAAAAGAAAAACTCACCAACGGCACACTCTTTCAAGGGTCTGAACCGAGCAAATTCCCGAATGTGGAAAGGCCCTTCTATTTCTAACAAGGCGGTAACATGGGACACATCAGTACTAGACAGCATTTCTGGTTTTCTCCAAGCGGCGCCGGTAATCTCTCTGTTAAAACCCCCACGCCACCAGCGGGACGGCAGGCGAAGGGTGAAGAAGCCATTTTTCCAGTTATCCACGCTCTCCTCAAAACCTTGAAAGTTTCGCCAGAAAAATTGCACGATGGCGTCATTCCATCTTGGGGTGATATCCACCAAGTAGTCGCAACAACTCAAGTTGAAACATGTGCGGAACAGATAGAGGGATGGAGTGAAAATACGCTTCACCTCGTATGCCTGAAGGACGGCATAAATCCCACACCAGGCAGGCGGAGTTATTTGTACGGGATTGAGATCGTAATGATTTAGTAGCTTCATCAGAGAAGTATGGATCGGAAGATGAAACCCGTAGAGGAACATCTTGAAATAAACCAGCCGGAACGTTCCCCACATGGCATCGTGGAGCCGAATATCCTTCGTAGGGATATAAGGGCGGCAACCCAAGGGGAAGTTGATACCGTCCTCCTCTAACTCTGCCCTCAAAACTTCATTACAATCAAAAATACTACGAGCTCTCCTAGCCTCGAGATCTATGGGATTTTCGGCACCCGCAGTGGCTCTAACACGAGACATAAGGGACTGGAAAAATAAACTACGACGAGAGAGGAACAAAATACCTGGAGCAAGAAGCCAGTAAACAGGCCGTCGGCGCCGGCGAGCAGTTGCAGAAACTCCTCTTGAGCAGGAAGAAGCACAGGAGAAAGAGAAAGTGTGAAAATTTTCAAAGTATTGGCAAAAGTAATGAAAGAGAATAGCGGTTCCCTTATAAAGATCGAACTTGAAGAAGAGACAGCCTGTAAAAGTGAGACACGTGCGGACCTAAAAGCGACGAGTGGACAGTCATTTATGTCTTTGGGAGAAGACAGTTACTGACTGAAAATCGAAAGACGGTTGCACCCAGCAACAGGCATCCCTCCGCGGCAACCCTTGACGCTTGAGGAAATGGCATGAGAAGGCGATAGGAGAACAAAAGGAAAAGTGAAGCGTTATCTTATTCATTTTTGAAAAGCCATACAGCATCTACAAAGAGGCAAGACGAGCTAAGCTAATCGCCCTCAGACCAAGAGATATCATAACAATAAACCACATCATCATCTGAGAACGATAGCTCCCTGCTGACAGGAGGGAAAGGCTCATCAACCCCTTTTCCTAGGCATGTCATTAATCGACCTGACTCCTTCTCAGTGACTGGCGTCACCGTCTCAACGTCCGCGCAGGCAGGGAGAGCCATTTTTGGCGAATCACGAGGAAGAAGAGATAGTTCGTTCCCCTTTTTAACAAAAGGGGCGGGAGAATTAAAAAGTGGTTCAGACACCTTTAAGGCTTTTTTCTTCAGCCTATTGCGACCCCACCGGTGGACGAGCGGCCTCCACGGAGGTGACGGAGGAGGATTGTCTGAATCTGGCGAAGTCGGAGGAGTTGGCGGAGAATCCCGCGCAGCAGTATCCAAAAAATAAGAATCGGCCATGAGATCATAGGCAACCTGCCAAGAGAATAAATAAACAAGTAGATGAACGGAAAAAGGAGAAAGGATCCCATTCTGAAGTGGCGGCGCAGAATTAATGCAGAACGGTTAGCGAGGAAACCGTCGTGAAAAAACCATCCAATGACCGACTCGTTTTCAGTTGGGCTGGGAGACTTCCAACCGCAAAAATACAAATGACGCATTGAAGAAGAAGAATAGTGGCAAGTGGCATAATAAAAACAGTTTATTATGGCCTAACGCCTGAGAGGTACAGCAGCATAAAAAGAAAAAAGAAAAAAGGCTCAAAGGGAGCCACCGCCGTCAGGCGTCGGAACCAACATCCTCGGGTATAATGGGGATGTCTCTCAGGGAGTCCATGACCAGAGTAAGGTCAGTAGAGGTGACCCTCATCCCCTTCAGGCAGCACCCCAGCATGTCCTTGCGCTGCTGCAGCATGGCGATCACCACTTGAATCCGAGCGATAGAGGTGGCCAACTTCGACACGCTCTCTAAAGGACTGAAATCCTCCAGAGATGTAGCTCCCAGCCTGGAATGGAGTGGGGTTAGCATCCCTTGCAACTCCAAGATTTCCTCGGAGGTCTTGATCAGCATGTTCTCCAGGAACCCGACATCACCATCATTGAGGTTCTTGAGAGTATGGCCCTTGGAAAGGAGGAAATTTTTGGTCAAATGATCCATGAGGCAGATTATGAAAGAAAAATATGAGATGAACTTGAGTGAAGAAAGCTCTCAGATTTATAGGCTCCGAGAAATGGGCCTTTTGAAAGAGGAGGTCCTCAAAAGACGAGCCGCCCCGTTACCATCAAAGACCGATGGACCTGATACGGAAACGAGGATCGACATCAGTATGCTGCTAAAGATGCAGGTACTCGAGAGGAGTATGAGTTAGAATCCTAGAAAATGCGAAGGAGCGTGATATTACCGGTAGCCATGATGTAAAAGTCGTACGATTGTAGGTATCCATAGTGTAAGGCCGCATCGATATCGCAGGTAGCTCCTAGCAGCGTAAAACCTCACCGGTATCGCGGGTATCTAGTGATATAAAGCTGCACAAATCATAGGCAGCCGATGGCGTAAAACTGCATCAATATCGCTGACTCCATGAGCGGAAAGGAAAGAAAGAACCCGCGTGTTCTCAAAACCCCTGTAAGTACAAAGTTTACTAATATCTCTGTAGAATGCCTATCTCCTCTACGTGTTTGGAGGTCGCACGGCATCATCCAATCCCAGGGCGGCCACGGCACCATCCGCGGAGTTATCCCCCCCGGCATCACCATGGGTATCGCCCTCGGCACCCTTCACAGAGTTATCGCCCCCGGCATCACCATGGGTATCGCCCTCGGCACCCTCCTCGGAGGTATCACCCATGATGTCAGGTCCAGGTATCACCAGTGACGTCATACAGAGCAACATCTTTCCGGGATATCGCCCTTTTGCCCAGATATCGCCCCCAGCGGTCTATAAATACCCCCTCATTTTAAAACATCAAGTAAGCCTAAGACTGCCTTCTAGAACCTCTGCTATTTTTAAATCGCTTACAGACTTAAGCATCGGAGTGTCTACGCCGGAGCCCCCCCTCCGGCGCATTGCAGGTGTGTCCCATACCAGCTACAGTGACTCTGATGGACAGTATTCATCGTCCCGATCATCTCAAAACTCGAATCATATCACCCTGCTACCACCATGCCTAGAGTAAAATAAGTGTCCCATAAGCTCGCTACCTTAGACCCTGAATGTTCCTCCTCCTCTCACAAATCTCTCAGCCTCGGTCTCGTCGAGGAGCAACCTCCTTCTCCGACCATCCCTCCAACCACCGAGCTAAAACCCACTTCCCCTGCCACTCACTAGTCGGACGGTGAGATAGAAATCACCGATACGGTTCCAGCGACCTCCACAATGATGAGATCTGGTCGCGTTTCTAGAAAACCACTGCTACTGGCACCGACGATGAGGAAGGTTCCGGTGAAAATGAAGAGGAGGACGAGGAAGAAGATGAGGAGGCCGAGAAGGAGGCCGAAGAGAAAGCTGCGAAAGAAGCGACTGCAAAGGCTGAGAAGACTGAGAAAGTAGCAGCTCTCAAAGTACAGGCTGCAAAGAAGGCCAAGGATAAGGAGGCCACAGCTAAGAAGACGACCGTGAAAGGGAAGGCGAAGACTCCGACCAGAGCGGATCCGCCTCTAGAGCCAGAAATATCGGTGGACAGGAAGAGGAAGGCAGCATCTTCCTCAAAGGCCCCAGCCAAGCAAGTCCCAGCAGAGAAAGTGCGTCGTGACCCCGACGACAATTCAGACAGCGAGGGCTCGACTCAAGTGCCTGCCTCCACCCCGCGAGGGTCTTCAATCCAGGTTGTTTCTGACCTCTCTAATCCCCATTAATGGCTATCTTTTGACAATAAACCTTCGTTAGATAAAGTGCATGCTATGAACTCTAGAGGCATTAGCCCATGTGCGCGCCTAGATCTGGAATTTTTGAGAAAAATGGGGCAGGAAGCTAGAATCCGAGAGCTCGTTGGTAACATAGGTTGGGAGTCTTTTTTTCTTTTTGGAACATCCAACCTATGTCGAGCCCTCGCTAGAGTTGTTTACTACTTTTTGGGTTAGTTCGGACCATTTCAAGCCTAAGAGCAAGCATGGACCGAACCCTTTGACCCTTGAATTGATTAATTTTCGCTTAGCGAATAAATGGCTTAAGTTGTCTCTCAATGAGTTCAATTGTGCACTTAATTTTGTCACGCCTGATGGTTTAAAATCTAGTGCTTATAAGAATTCTTTGACTATGATTCCCCCTATTTTTGATGCTGATATGGCCTTTCGTGAGTTATCTGAGAATCCTAATGTTGTTTTCAACCCCAAATCCTCTAAAGCGCATGAAATTATAGACCCTGCCCTTAAAATTTTGCATCGCTTTCTTGCTCTTACTTTTGCTGCTAGATTTGGCTCTTCCGGGCAGTTAACCCTGGAAGAGCTCTTTCTCCTTTGGTGCATGAAAAATAAGCGTAGGGTGAATTTAGGATTTTGGGTTGCATGTGCTATTATTCATGTTCAGAATGGCTCTCGAGGCCCCATTTTAGGATCTCTGATTGCTCTACTTGTTGTGAATTTGCGCAATATTGATTTGACCTCTACTGTCCTTAGTGAGCCCATTGCTTTCAAGGATTTAAACCCCCGTACACTTGATATTATGGGGCACTTATGCATCTCACATGGTATTTTGAGGTTTTCCTTAGGTACCACGCTATCGGGAGAGAAGGTCTTCAGCACGAAGCATGGAGGAGATTTCTCCTACCCCAGCATTTCAAGGCCTCACGCCCCTATTCCTCCTCGTGCCCCGAAGAAAAATCTGATCGCGCCCCCGAGAGCAATCAAGCAAGCAAGTCATCCAATCTAGCACCCTAAACGCTCCTCCGAATCGAGCGTCTGCTGCAAGCAGTCCTAGCGGAGCTCCGAGGCCTCACGACTGAAGTGGCTAGGAGCAAGCTACCGCCCTCCTAATCCCCCCCCCCGAACAATTTGTCTTTCTTGCCCTCGAGGAGGGCCAAAAACATTTTTACTTGCTTGTTATTTTTCTGTCATGTACTTATTTTAATTTTCGTTGAACTTCTTGTGTGTGCCCTTCTCACATTGAGGACAATGTGCAGCCTAAGTGTGGGGAGGGATATATCTGTGCGTTTGTTGCATGTTTAATTTTTAGTTTGTTGCTTGATTGCATGTTTTTGCGGAATTTTACTTTTATTGGACTTTTTAAAAAAAATTTGGACTTTGCTAAATTTTTCCAAAAATCTGCCACTACCCAGTTAAACCTCTATGTATGGACACACACTCTTGATCACATATGCACAAGTATGAACCACCAGGACCTTGTCTAGACCTAGTTGTTCCCATCTTTGCCTATTGAACCTTATATCCATATCTAGGCCTAGACATCAGTAGTCACAAAGCACCCTATGAGCACTTGAGCCTCCATGCCTATTTCTTTCTTGTGTGATTAGGACGCTTTAGCTAGGTACTGGTTGATCTTGCATGATATCCCTAGGTATAGTCACTATTAGACATGGGAAAGCTTCGATTTGACAGAAAACTTCGCATCAATGTCTTCTTCTTTCTTTTCTCCCCCCTCTCTCTCTTCTCTTTTCGAGTCCCCGACATCCCCCTTCTTTTCATATTCTTTCCTGACCATTTGTATTTTCTTGATCTTTCTACTTGGCAGGTGAGGTAGCGATTATTGAGGGTAATGTCGAGGGCGAGACATCTAAAGAACGCGCAGACAAGTTCAAGTGTGGGGAAGCAGATTAAAGCAAAAAGACTTCAGAGCAGAAAACAAAAAGTAGAGATCTAGGGTAAGAAAAAGCAAAAGCGATTCGAGCCCCCGAAACGTTCAAGTGTGGGGAAGCGAAAAAGAAGTCACCATCGATGCTGGAAGCAGATCAAGGGCAAACGCCAAATGAAAAATCAAAACTTTCATGCCCCGGAAGAATCAAAGATTTTGTAATTAGTTTGTGCCCCCTCTTTAAAAAAAATAAAAAAAATAAAAGAGAAAAGAAAAAAAGAAAAATTCAAAGTAAAAGGAGGGGGGCATTAAGCGAACAAAGAAAGTATCCGTATCCAAAGCCTCAACAAGAAGATTTTCCTGCCCTCGAAAGAAGACCTCTGTCTAGCCCCTGAATCATCAACGTGCCCTCGATGAAAGTTGTCTTGCCACTTCGCCTTTTTCCTAAGCCAAGGAATCCATCCAGGTTTTACCTGGCCCTTTCTTTTCTTTCCTTCTTTTCTGCCCTCATTTCTCTTCTGTTCATCTCCTATTTCTCTCTTCCACATTTCTAGCTCTTTCCATCCCTTTTCTTTCTTTTTGCTGATGCGTTGTTTTTTCGATTGTTGATTGACCATGCGTGTGTTCTACAGTACTCGGATTGATATGCAAGTTTGACTTTGTGTTGTGTTATATGCATTTAGTTTTGAGCGTAAACACTTAGCTTTGCTTGCGAGAGTGAGTGTAAACACGTATCTAGTAAGGACTGCTGATTAAGGGCTGGATATGGGAAAGTTTGATCTTTGGGGTCGTTACCCCTCTAGTTTGATGCAGGTTTCTCCTAGGTGAGAATGGGTTATGTGCGAAGTCATGCAGGTAGTTTTCAGTTTTGTGATTGCTCGAGGGCGAGCAATGGGCAGTGTGGGGATTTGATAGCATGTCTTTATTGTAGGTTTTTCTATCTTATTTTCGGCCTTTTCGAGGGCAAGATACTTCTGATTTGCCCTTTTTCCCATCTTTTTACAGATCAGCGCCTAAAGGGAGAAAAGAGCGGAAATGAGCATTTTTGGAAGCATTTCTGGAGTCTTGAAGATCGAGGTCTAGAGGAGCAGAAGTCGTCGAGCCGCGACGCTAACTAGACTAGTGAGAAGTCTCATGCCCTCGACTTCCCTGCGTCAGATCAGAGATAAAGAGCCAAAGGAAAGAATTCCAGAAGCTTCCAGAAGGTGTCAGACGCTTCCAGAAGATCCCAGAAGATTCTAGAATATTCTCTGGCAAGGACGCGATCCCCTTGTATGCTGGCGTCCTCCCAACCGCTGACACCCTCTCTCCCTTAGCTGTATTTTTATCTCCTAGCTAGTTTTAGCCTATATAAGCTTAGATTTAGGGTTTTTGTAAGAGAGGCTGACTCTAGACACTAAAAATACCTCTTTATTTTACCCTAATTTCTAGGGATTTTATTCTTTTGAATATTGGAGCAACCACCAGTTTTCTAAAAGAGGAAGCTTTCCTTCTTTGATTTATTAAATCATTTACCGGTTTCCTCAAATCCTTTTCTCTACTCCTTCTTGCATGATATTCATTACCTACTATTTACATCTGGTTATGAGTAGCTAAATACCACCTTCTTAGTGAAGGGTGTTTCAAGGGTTGCAAGGGTTAGTTAGGAGGCCTAAAGTGTGCTTAATATATTCTCTTGTCATATTCAATCATTTATCATTTTAATCCTTGCTCATTTAGAACTGTTGAGGGCCTGATCAACTGTCAATATTTCTGCATGTGTATTGTCATTCTCTTGGTTATAATTGACGCGAATCCTTGAGATAAAGTAGACACCTAGTGTAGACATCGCGAGAGGTCTTTCGTCTAGGGGTATTTGATTGTTTAGGTTATGTGATGTGAGCTTGACAACCTGAGATGTCACGCCCTAGATCTGTCTTGCCTCCACTTCATGGGCGTTTTGAGTAGTGCCTCCCCGCATTCGTGCCTGGGAGGACGGCAAAACGTCAAGGCCGCCCCATATGTGGAAACGGGGGGTGGCTTCTACCTACGAAGGTAAGTAGGGAGCCTACGTGAAAACATGGCACCTATAGCAGGTCTATGCCTGAGCTTGGACTATTTTCGTGCCCATGACTAACTGACCTAGAAAGCAACCCGAGAACACCTTTCGCTAAGACCTCTTCCCAACTGATTTATATCTCTTTTATTACTTTTCGTGCCCTCGAGTACCTTTTGTTATTTTGCCCTTGCTTGCTTTTTACTTTCGAGACCCCGAATGTTTGTTACTTTTATGATTGCGGTTTACATATTTTTACTTATCTATTTTGTTAGCACCCATATCTGCGTCGATTAATTCATTAATCGATAGAAACTTCCCCCAGTGTTTCTTGACTGTATTATGTTGCATTTGTGCCTTGTCATACACCTTTATTAGCAGTTTATTCCTTCAATCTTTGTGGTTTGACCCTGTCTTGCCCTATACACATTTGTTTGTGCATTAGGCATCAGGAAAATATTTAATACATTTGAGTGACGATCAAGGACAGAAAGTTTTATTGTACAACTCTTGTCTGCGTATATTTTCAGGGAAACTTAAATCAAAGTGGACAGGGCCATTCAAGGTCACAACTATTTTTGACCACGGAGCTATCGAAATTCAAAATCCGGACACAGGAGAATCTTTCAAGGTCAATGGCCACAGATTGAAGCCATTTTATGAAGGATTTGAACCCTCGACCGCCGAAGAAATGAAGGTGGTTGACCCAACCTTCGAGACCTAGAATCCGAAAGTAACGTCGAGGCCTAGACGTTAATCAAGGCCAAGTGTGGGGAAATCTCATATTTTCTGACCCTCCTTCTTCCTTTCCTTTCTTTTAATTTTTTTCAAATTCCAAGTCAACTCAGCTTTTTATTATTCTTTATGAGTACTTTTTATGTTCCCTAGGGTAGTTTTAATTCTCTTTTGTCTCCTTTATCCCATTTAATTCTCTTGTCCCCTCCTTTTTAAAATCCCATAAATTCCTTTTGTTTTGTCTTCCTTTCCTCTCTTTTAAAATTCAAAAAGTGAACTCACTTTTCTGATTTGTGCATGTGGCAGGCGCATGGCTCCTCGGACACTTCCCTTCCTTTCCCAGCACGCCACGTGGAGCCGAGAACCGAGAGAAATTGAATCATCACCCTCTCTCCATCTTTTCCGTATCCCACTAAACCCACTACACCATGCAAACCCTTCACTTTCGTCAGTTACCTAGCCAACGCCTAGCCAACACATCTTCTTCCCTCAACCTCTCACTCAGACCCATCACTTTCTGTCAACCAAAAGAAAAAAATAATAGAGCCTTTCTTTAATGGCGAAAACAAAAAGCCCCACATCCACAAAAACCCATCAAAGCTCCCCCACTCCTCATTCCGGTGCACAACCACCACCAAATCCTCAAACGGCAGCAAACCGATCACCACCGTGCTTTCCTCCCCCATTTTATCCATCTCCTTTACCATCACCTTCGGCCTCGGATCTATTCCTATCGGAATCGTCAGGGTCCCAGGAGGTCCAGAGCCACCCCAACTTCGATTCCGACGATCTCCACATCCTCGGATCTAAACCCCCAACATCCACAATGACTAGATCGGGGCGAGTGGTCCGATTACCTCCAACCACCACAGTCAGCAGCAAAACCAAAAAGAAAATAAAAAATCCGGGGTAGAAGAAGAAAACCTCAAATCATTGGATGTTGTGCCTCTTGCCTATGGAGGATACAAAGGGGAGCTGAGACCAGACTATTGAGACCCCAAAGCTGATATGGAGGAGGAGGAGGATGAAACTAGTGAGAGCCTTAAGGAGGCAAGAAGAGCCGAGATCGAAAACCTGGAAGAGGAGAGAGCGGAGAGAGAAAAAGCTGAGAAAGAGACGGCTGAGAAGTTTGGAGAAGAACAACCACAACAGGAAGATCAAGCCCCCGAAGGAACCCAAGAAGAGGAGGTTGCGGCTGAGGTTGAGGCCCCGAAGGAAGCAAGCCCTAACCCTAAAAAGAAGAAAGGAAAAACTCCGACCAGAGCGGAGAAACCAATGACAGAAACTCCGACCACCAACGAGTAACATCGAGGCCTTGACACCTGTTTCTACTTCGGGACCCCGAAACCAACAACAAGTAACATCTGACCTTCGCACTTTAAATGCTTTTGTCAAGTTTCCTGATAAACCATCTTTAGATAAGTTGAGCCTGCTGAATTCAAAGGGTGTTGGGCAATGTGCTAAGTTAGATCTAGAATTTTATACCAAGATGGGTATTGGGTCCCGAATTAGGGAACTGTTTAGGGGAATAGGTTGGGAGAGTCTGTTTTTGATTGATAAGCCAACCTATATAGAACGCACCCTCGAGTTCTTTACTACCTTCTGGTATGACCCCGGACTCTTCAAACCCAAGGGTAAGCAAGGTCCTGACCTCTCCACCACAGGTTGTCTAAATTTTAGGTTGGCTGGTAAGTGGAACTAGATGTCCATAGATGATCTCAATGTTTACCTTCACTTTGTCCGCCGAGATGAAGTGCAAGAAGATGCCTACCAGAATGCCTTGACTTCCATTCCAGCTGACTTTGACAATGATGCGGCACTTCGGGAGCTTTCTGGAAACCCCAAAGCAGTGTTTGACTCTCACCAGAACAAGGCTCATGAGATAGAGGACCCCTCACTCCATATTTTGCAGCGCTTTCTATCCATCACACTCTCGGGAAAATTCAGGACCTTGGGCCAGTTATTCTAGAGTGAGTTGTTTTTCCTTTAGGTCAACCTCGTGTACTGGATCGCCTCTGCAGTTCATAATGTCTCGAGTACCCCCTAGGGTCGCTCACCTGTTCTCAGATCGGTCATCACTGATTTAGCCCTGCACTTGTACTCCATGAAACCTGAAGACCTCAACCTGCACCCGCATGCCTCACCCTTCAAGATTCTAGGCCTCAAGACCCTAGACTTGATGGGATTTTTATGTGTTACTGATGGTGTACTGAGTTTTAGTGCAGGAAACAAGGGCAAGGTTGAAGGGAAATTTGAATACCCTGATCTTTCAAGGCCCCGACCCCAAGCTCGAGCTCCCGCTACTCAAGCCAGAACTACCACTTCAACTGTTCCAGAGCAGAACCCAATTCCTCAAGCTCCCTAAAGAATGCCAACTGATGAAACCACGCACCGACTCCTCAATGCCATCCTGACAGAACTTCAAGCTCTCACCACGGAAGTTGCCAGGCGCAAGCTTCCCCCATGCTAATCAAGACCCCGAACAATCTTATCCCTTGCCCCTGCGTGGGCAGTAAAACATTCTCTTATATTTTGTTGAACTATGTCCTTTCTATTTATTTTGAACTACTGCTTTTAATTTGTGCCCTTGTCGCATTGAGGACAATGCGAAGCCTAAGTGTGGGGAGGGTTTTATCTGCTTTATTTGGTTACCTTGCTTGAACTGCATTTTTTATAAAAAACAAAATTTCGAATTTTTATCTTTTTATACTGCCCAATTTTGAAAGCACCCCAATATTGGACACACACACTTGACTTGTGTGCATAGAATGAAAATGCTTCCATATAGTCAAGGTCTTGATTATTTCATCTTCTGCCTGTTAACCCTTATGATTGCACCTAGGCCAAGATATGAATAGTCACAAGCACCCTGTGAGCACTTGAGCTAAACACTTACAATTCTTTCTTGTGCGATTCAATGCTTAACTAGGCACAAGCTAGGTATGTATCATACCCCTAGGTATAGGCACGATTAGACATGGGAAAGCAACAATTAGATAAAGACTTTGCATCAATTTCTGTTTTTATTCTCTTTCACTTTTCTTTCTTTCTTTCATTCTCTTCTCCATCATCTTGCCCCCGAATTCCACCCTCGACTCCTCCTCCATGTTTCTTATTTCTAAACCACTTGAACTAATCTCTCGTTGATCATTTTTTCTTGGCAGGTGAGCAGTACTGAGGGATATCGAGGGCTAGACAATTAGTAAGGCCAAAGTGTGGTGATTCCCCCAAGAAGCAATATTCGATGCCAAAAGCAGATCAAGGGCAAGATGAAAGGGAAAAGAATCTTGCCCCATAAGCCACAAGTCAAAAAGGTTCGCCCCCCTTTTCAAAAAAAATACATATATATAAAAAAAAAACAACAGAAAAATATTTTTCTCAAAAGTAAAAAGAAAAGGGGGTAAAAAAGTGCAAAAAGAAAGAAAGAAATCTGCCAGTAGTCGCTCAAGGTCCCGACCCCGCCAGAAAAGGAGAAGCCTATCTAGCCCTTATCTTCGAGCCCTCGACGGTACTGTCTCACCACACCCAAATCATTTCTTTTGTCAAGGGAGCATTCCAGGTTTGAGATTGGTTTCACTTCCCACTCTTCTCTTCCCTTCCAACTTTTCTCCATATTTCTGCTCTCCATACCTTCTCTTTTCTTTCTACCTCCTTCCTCCACCCTTCCTATTTTTGCTACTTCTGTTTCTATTCTTGCCCCCGATGTAAAGTCTTTTTATTGTTTGATTGCCCATGCATGTGCTCTTTAACTCGGATTGATATGCATGCTCTATTTTGTGCTGCGTTACTTGCATTTCTTTGAGCGTTAAACACTTACCCTTGCTTGCGAGTGAGAGTGTAAACACATTCCAGTGAGGATTGCTCATGTCAAGGCCTAGTGCAGAAAAGTCTTTTCTTAAGGGTCGTTCTCCTTCTGATCTGATGTAGGCGTTCATCTAGGCAGAGGTTTGTTTCAATCGAGGTCCTGACTATTGAAGTAGCATGCTTATTCTCTGTGCTATGGTCAAGTGTGCTAGTTCTGTTTTGGGGGTTATTTTTAAATTTTGTGAATGCTTGAGGGTGAGCATTGGGCAATGTGGGGATTATTTGATAGCGTGTATTTATGCATGATTTCCCCCCTATTATTCCATTGATTTAAGGCATGATTTTGCTAATATATCCTTGTTTTCATCACTATTGCAAATCTAGGCCTAGAAAGGGAGTTTATACGAAAACACGCGTTTTAGGAGCATTTTTATGCGAATCCGAGCTTTAAGACCAAAGTCAAGGTCCTGACACCAAGATAGCCTTCAAGGTCCCGACAAGGATTCTTGATTCGAGACCCCGAAGGGTAAATAACGGCATTCCCATGTGTCCTCTCGCCGAAGCTTCCACGTGTCCCCTCTGACACTTTTCAAAGAGTTCTGCACAAGTCCCAGAGTGTATCTCCATCTCTCCATGTCAGACCTCGAGTCAGCTAAAGCCTGCTCCCGATCAGCCAAAGCTGGGCAAATCAGACTTCTGCCACCAGCTTTGTGCTTTTCTGTTTTGTGCTTTAGGAGCACGTTTGCTTTGTGCTAGGCTTTCCTTAAATGGATTTTGTCCCCCAATTGGGCTGGAAGATATTTTTGCTTGTAATTTCTAGGTTAAATAGGACTTGTAGGATAGAAAGAAGGAGAGGCTTGGGTGTATTAGAATTAATCTACATACTCTAGACTTCTCTCTAGTTTTATCTCTCTAGTTCTTGTTAGAATTCTTCTCCTTAGTCGCCGGGCTTGAAGCGTTTTTGTAGCAAATCGGAGCATTGCTATGGTCTTTAGTAATCAAGTTTTCTTCCCTCAAACCTATTTCTTTACTTATTATGTTCTCTATATTTATGATTAATTTCTCTTCAAGCATGAGTAACTAAATCCTTAGTTCTTAGCAAGGGTAATTCAAGGGTTGCAAGGGTAGATTCAAGGCCTAAATGTGCTTAATATACTCTTGCTGCCATATTCAATTGCTTATCATTTTAATTATATTTTCACTTGGGATAATTAGAGGCTTGATCAACTGATAATTTTCCTATGTGATTGTTGTCGTCCATATGATAGGAACGTGTCGGGAAGTTGCATGGTACAAGTAGGCACCTAGTCTAGAGGTAATCATGTCGAAATGGTCTCGCCTAGCTAGGGTGAGTAGTTGATTAGAGTGGGGTCATGACCCTGACAAACTAAGGGACCTTCAGCTCTAGATGTGTCTTTTCTTATCTTCATAGGCAGCCTGAGTATTGCCCACCCACATTCGTGCCTGGAGGGATGGCGGGCTGTCAAGACTACCTCATATGTGGAAACGGGGGGTAGTTTCTCTTAAGAGGAAAGTAGGGGATATCCGAGGAATCTGGTCCCTATGTCATATCTATGTCATATGAATAGAATATCCTTGCGCTGATGACAATCGAGCCCTCAAATGCAACCTAAGAATATCCTTTGCTAAGATCTTTCTCTCTATTTGACTTATTGTGTTTACTTGTCTCTCTGCCTTATTGTTCTAACCTTGATCATTGATTTGCCATCTTTTACCTTTCGGGACCCCGATTCAAGTTTCACTGTCGAGGCCCCGATTATTGCTTTCATAGTTAGAATTGTTAGCTCTAAATCTCTCTTTGCTAACTTGCTTAGTCAACTAAGCCCCCCCCCCCCCCCCCCCCTTGTTTGTTACATTTCTGTGCTTTTGTTCTGTGTTTTAATTGAAGACCTTGAATCAGTCTCTCCCAATCCCTGTGTTCGACCCTGACTACCACTGTACACATATCAATTGTGCACATATATTCGGGCATTATAAATTGTATTTGAGTGACGATCACCCCCCTTTACAAAAAGCCTAAAGCTAAGCTTATATAGACTAAAAACTACCTAGGGGACAAAATACAGCTAGAGGAGAGAGGGTGTCAGCGCTTGGGAGGGCGCCAGCACACAAGGGGGACACGCTCTTGGCAGAGGATATTCTAGAATCTTCTGGAAGTGTCTGGCACCTTCTAGAAACGCTTGGGATTCCTTGCGAGTCCTTAGGGATTCCTTTCTTTGGTTCTTGATCTTTGATCCGACGCAGGTAAGTCAAGGGCACAAGACTGCTCACTAGTCTGGTTAGCGTCGCGGGCTCGATGTCTTCTGCTCTTCTAGGCCTCGATCTACAAAACTCTAAAAATCCTTCCAAAAATGCTCGTTTTCGCTCTTTTCTCCCTTTAGGCACTGATCTGCAAAAAGATGGGGAAAAGGGGCAAATTAGAAGTATCATGCCCTCAAAACGGCCGAAATAAGAGGGAAAAACCTACAATAAAAACATGTGATTAAGTTGCCTAGTGAGTATGGTTCGGTTAATGATACCTTTAATGTTACTTATTTAACTTTGTTTGATGTAGATGATGACGATTCGAGGATGAATGTTTCCGAAGAGTGGGAATGATTCGAATCGAGGTTCATCGCAGGCATTGATCTTATCATTACCACCATTAGGTCCGATGACTCGAGCCAAGGGCAAGAAGATTCAAGGAGCACTCTCGGCGCTTCTTCACAAGGAGCTTGAGAATGAGACACTAATCGAAGAGGCCATCTTGAGGGAGAGGGCACCAAGCCTTGTGACCATGCTCTTAACCTCACTAGATGAACCAAGTGGCGTCAACCCGAGCAACTGAGGCTCGCACTCAAGCATTTGTACCACCTTGGGATTTTTGCAACTTTTCCCAAGACGAAGGAGGCTCCAGCCCATTCGCACGGATAGAGCTCAAAGAGAGCATAACAACCTATGTTCAAGCTAGGTACGGACATAGGTGCGCGGCATGGGCGAGCGCGCATGGCGTGCACCTTGGCTTGGTTGTACCATGGGTCAAGTCGGACTTCTAGTTTATTTAGAACTCTTATTTATTTATTTATTTGATTAAGCCATGCATTATTATTTAGTTAGAATACCTAGTTCTAGTCTAAATAGGTTTAGTTCTATATATGGCTGCAGGTCCTTATTGTTCAAACAACGATTATCTTGTGATTTTTATCATGAGAGAATTTTCTCTATTGTTCATGCATGAGCCTTATTTAATCTAAAGTCCAAAAGCTTTTGATTAAGTAAGTAAAACTCAAAATTTCAGCCTTCATCAATTTGTTCATTTAGGAAGAAATTCACATAGTTGAATTTAGGTCTAGTTGTGTATTGAGAACCTCACTTGAAATCGACTATGTTAGACAACTTAAGGTTGTTTGGTTTAGGCTCGTACTTGTAGAGTTACAATTTCCGTATCCGAAATCCATCTTTGAACAACAATCAAGACATTGAGGATCCAAGGTAACTAGGATCGTATCACTCAGTCTCCACGGTGATCATTTCCTCCTCAAGGTGGGCTCACCTAGGGTCTGACTATGACCCTAGTGTGGGCCGTGTAAGTCATGGTCGTGCTAGGCGTTTGGTTAGCTCGCCTTTCCTCCTCACGCTCAAGATCCAAGCGCTGCTACCTTTGATTGTTGGTCTTCATTTTGAAGGACAAGGAGTTGAGTTGGGCGAGCACTTTGGCCATGTTGCCAACTCCTTTATCGGACTTGCCATCATGGTCACTAATCACACTTTCTTGTGACATGATGTCACAATAATTTACCAATAAGAAAATGAACAAACACAATTTAAAATGTTAGTTAAAACACTCCCTCACACAAATCTTTTCTCTTGGGGATTTTCTCACCACTCGTATAATGCCTCACAATTACTCTACTCTAAATTCAGTTAACTCGCTTTACTTGATACTTCCCTTAGTAACCCTCAAACATCAACACGAGTGACTCAATGAAGGAAAGCAAGAAAGAATAAATCATGTAAAACTCGGCTAAGAAGAAAAAAAAGATGCTAAACCAAAAGAAATTGTGAAAGAACAAAATCTTTAAAGATTAGCTAGAGTAGAAAGACACAATTACAAGAATCAACAAGGACAAAGCTTTTTAGTGAGGTTGGTGTTTGACTTCAGGTACCACCCTCAAATTAAACACACTTAAAACTCCCTTTAAACAACTTTAAAAAAATACTCAACTCAATGCTAAGCCATACTTGAAAGAACCCTTTCTTTTTCTTTTAGGGTTTTCTTACTCTCTTTTTATAAAAAAAATAAAAATTATTTCCTTTTCAAGTATATAGCAACAAGAACTTGAGTTTAAAGAATAAAAATTGGTGTAAAGATTAAGAGAATTTTTGATCAAGGTATATGTAGAATATGTAGAAGAGGTAGTGAGTTTTTAAAAGTTTCCCCAAGTGGCTAGATAGGCAAAAGTGCTTTTGATCTTTGCCGAATTAGGACTAGCTCACATGTGCACCTTTAGGAATGAAAAGGTTGGTGCATGTAGCAATGGATAAGCTACCGAAAAGTTTTAGGATAGTATGACACAAGTGTAAGAAGTGTTCTCAAAAATAGAAAAAAAAAATTAGCGGGAACAAAGAATTTCGGACCAAACACAAAAGAAAGCAAATTTTCGACAAGAACACCAATATGGGTCCGAAAATTCTTTTGTGTGCCAAAATGAAAACCTATGTGACCAAATAAAGAACTATGGTTGGAAAACTCTTAGAAAACTTAAAAGTTACAAAAAAATAAGTCTTGAGCACCAAGTGCTCCGCTAACACATTATAGGATCTGTATCACACTAGTGTTGATATTCGGTGAGCACAATGAGATGTGTCTCATAACCGAAATTACAACTAGGCGATTTGGATGCATTTTTAATGACAAAAATGAATCTAGTTCAAGATAAGATAAACAAGAAATGAACAAGAAAATAGTGCGGAAAAAGAAGAAAACACAAGCAGATTAGACAAGAAATGAGAAATACAAGCCAAAATGAAATGCTTATATTAAAATATAGAAAACAATTCGAAGGTTTGATGATTTGAAAGTTTACTTGTGAAGATGCAAGGTATCATCAACTTGACATCAAACAAAAGAGTTTACGAGTGAAAAAAGAGGGGGTTTCCTCTACTCAAGCAGTATTCACTTTCAACAAAAACTAAGGAAAATAGCCTAACATGTGGCTATTTATATCTAGGATAAAAACTAAAGGAAATAGACTAAAATGGCCCTTGAGATGGTTGGCTGAACTTGGGTGCTCAAAAGTTTGAGTCTTGAGTCAAAAGGTGCTACGTGCACCATGTGCCGATGTGTCGCGGCTAAGGTCCGTGCATGTCACGTGCATGGTTTAGGTCTGTGCTATACGCGTGCGCATGACTCTTGTCTTGCGATGGCGCGAGGCTCGTGCCTTGCGAAGTTGCGAGGCCCATACCGTGTGTTGTGCCAAAGCTTTGTCCTGTGCGATGGGGTGCAACCGCGCCATTTGCGTGCGCCAAGACTCATTAGTGCGTCATGGTCTATTTTGTGAGTCCTATCGAGCCCATGGTGTACTATGGACATCTTCATGGCCGCGTCATGTTCTTGGTGGTCTGTACCATGGTCCTCCTTCGCTAGAGCCACCTTGAACCACAATGTCATCCTCCACGCCTTGGCTCGGGTCACGGGTCCGTTGAAGGGCTCTTGGAACACATCAGTTGTGGACAATTATTTATAGTATAATATATTTTTTGAATTATATGTAAATAATATGCATTTTTTTAACATTTATTTTATCAATTATCTATACGAGTATAAGACTAGTTTAAACCAAGGTTGTCAAACCCGCTCGACCCTGACCGGTTCAACCGAGAAATCGTGCTAATGGTCACCAGGGCGGGTTTGAAAGCCCCGAAACTCTCACTTTCCATTTTTCATTGAAATTTGTCGATCCAGCCAGTTGAATTAGTCAACTGGTCGATCCAAACCAAGTTAACCAAGGCCAACTCGGGTTGGTTGTAAACAAAATAATTTCAGAAAAAATGTTAAACATGAGATTCTTTTTTTCCCCGGTCAATAAAACCTTAACCACTACATCAATACTATATTTGTGATACTAAAATAAAATATATAATATAAAAGATTTATCTTTAAAAATTCTTATAGTTTACCCAAATAATAAATTTTATTTACTAATATATTAAAATCACGGATCAATTCAGTTCAACTCCGATTAAACTTTTGACCCTTGACCATTTTTTTTTACCGAGTTTATGACCTGGGCCAAGTTTTATAACTTTGGTTTAAACTAACGAGTAAAACTAAAAACACTAAAAGAGGTAGACACCTCAAAGATGGATTTAAGGAAAGGTAGCGGGGATGTCTAATATGAATAAACGAATGCTTGAGGTCGTTCACCATAATTAAAAGAAGTTGGTATTTTGGATTTTGAATAATGAAGTCAGGAACATGTCGGTCGTCAATCAGTGCCATTCTACAATTGGAAAAAGCAAGAGGCCAGAAAATGAATAACCCAAAAACAGCTCACAGAATGTGGACACTTGACATCTTCTTACTCCAAATGGACTAGAAGAAGCATCTCTTACTCAGAATCCACACCATATCAGTATTCCTCCAGCCCTTGCCCTCCTCATCAACTCCATATTCCATCACTGTAAAACTATAACAATTCAACTTTTAAAAATCTACCGGTGAATTTTTATAGCAGAGTGGTACTTCTTGCAAAATACGATGAATTGAGTCTCAAACTCGAGTACCCTAAATCAGGTTTCTCATCACAACTTCATCTTCAAGAACATATATACCCCAACCCCACAACACCACAGAATTTACTGTCAGGACTCCCTGACCTGCCACCTCTTCTTGGAATATTTGTATGATCAAACTTTAGACATGAGAATTCATAAGCAGAAATGTTATACTATGCCTGATCGATCAACATCTGTATTTTGTTAAATCTTTATTAATTATTTATGTATACATGAGTTTATATAACCCATATTCCATAGTCCATGGATTCCTGAAACTAAGTACTTTCAAGAATTCCTTGGCTTGGTATCGAACCGATGGAATCACCCGACTCCATGGGCTGCAAACCAAGCTCTCCTAATTGACATTCATGAACCTGAGACAATTAGGAAAGTTGAGGTGAGAAGATAAAGCATATGCTAGTACAGGTCAGTTGTTTGAAGGTGGTTACACAAATGGACGGTGCGTATAGCTCTGCTCAGAGGATTTGCTGCTTTTTTTGCCATTCCTGCAGTTGTATATGAAGGGGAGATTTGACATATTGTTCTTGCTTTTTCCACATTGTATGTGCAGAAACGCCAAGCATTAGATGCTAAGCACAGGAACGCGGTGAAGGGGTATCAATTTTTTTTCCCTGCAATTCCACTAGGAAGATGCCAGTTAGTTCTTACTTAGGAAGACTGATCATCAGAACATGGAGAACCATCAGAACTCGGAAACAAAATGCCAAACGAAAACCTCGTGCTCGTTTTCTACTAACTAACTTTCGGGAAGAAAATAGAGAATTGATGCTTTGCAATTTTGTATCAGCCTTGTAAATGATTCTCCTCTAATCACCATTTGTTGGACAGGGTTAGTCAAACTAAAAAGAAAATGAAAAAATAATAGAATGAGAGAATCAATAATAAACAAATGCGAAAGCTGGTTGCTTAAAGCATTGATGTGAGTTGAAGAATTTTAATCTTTACTTTATGCACAATTATTCTGGACTATACTTCCATATTATAATACATTTAGTGCAACAGGTTTCTACTTGAGTTCTGTGCCTATTTGATACAAGAAATTTGTTGAGAAAGAGAGAGTTAAAAGAAGGCTTACTCTCACCGAGAGCTTCTCGTTTTATCCACTACATAATCGACGAGATGGCTGAATTTCGAAGCTGTGAAGAATGGAAACCTTTTATTGCAATGACACTAATTGAATTGGCATTTGCAAGTGTCAATATTCTTCTCAAGAAAGTCTTGGATGAGGGGATTAACCATTTGGTGTTTATCACATACCGCCTTTCGATCTCTGCTCTCTTCTTGACCCCAATAGCCTACTTTTGGGAAAGGTAGGTGCTTCTTCTTGAAATTTATTGCTCTATTATAAGTACTTGTCCTGCTTTACTACTCTGCTGCGAATCGGAGACTCGACCTGTTTTACTTCCTAAGCAGTTCATCTGCAGATTGTAAAAAAAAAAAAAAAAAAAAAACTCATCTTTTGTGCAGAGATAGCAGACCAAAGTTCACATTTCGCATCTTATGTTACCTCTTCCTCAGTGCAATTGTTGGGTAAGCTAGAAAGTGGTGCTATCGAGTATGTTTCGACAAGTTTTTAATAACCTTTATATTCATCAAGATCCATTAAACTGTTCGTAGGGCATCATTGACTCAATATTTCTTCCTTCTTGGTATCCAATACACATCTGCTACATATTCATGTGCCTTCATCAACATGGTTCCTGTCTTAACGTTTGTAATGGCACTTCCATTTGGGTATGTGTATATGAATTGATAAAGTTGCAGCTAGGCCTACATCGTATTCGTTTCGTATACATTGAGCTTATCTTCTCTCATTCTGTAAATTTTGCAGGCTAGAGACTCTTGATATAAAATCTAACAGCGGGCGAACGAAAGTAGTAGGCACAATGGTTTGTGTTGCAGGTGCCATGTTGTTGACACTTTACAAAGGGATGCCTTTGTTTGATCATTCTCACGCAGAGTTGGTGACAACACAACACCTGACAGAGCTGAGGGACACTAAAAAAAAGGTAGAAAGATGGACACTTGGATGTGTAGCTTTGGTGATAGGAACACTCCTCTGGTCTTCATGGTTCCTACTACAATCAAACATTGGCAAGAGATACCCTTGCAACTATTCCAGCACTGCCATTATGTCCTTCTTCGGCGCGATTCAATCTGCTGTCTTATGTTTCTCCACAGGAAGGGACCCTTCTATCTGGATTCTGAAGGGAAAAATAGTCATCATAACTGTCCTGTATGCTGTAAGTACATAATCACATAAATCTCAATAAAATTATAGTACTTCTTAATAAAAAACTTGTAGCTTAGATGTACTTCCTGCAAAGCAAGGAATGGCCAGGTCACAAGTTCTGACTCGCCCACGTCGCATTCTTACATATGCAGGGAATTGTGGGGTCAGGGTTGTGCTATGTGGGGATGTCATGGTGTGTGAAGAAGAGGGGTCCTGTTTTCACTGCAGCATTCAGTCCTTTAGTACAGATAATGGCGGCCATGATTGACATACCTTTCCTCCACGAGCAGCTTCATCTCGGCAGGCAATTTCTCTGGTCCTTGCACTTATAACTTAAGCATCTTTTCTCGAATCTTACGTTGTTTTCTGATCTCTAATTGAACAGTTTGATGGGATCAATTGTTGTGATTATTGGATTGTACATTCTGTTGTGGGGGAAGAGAAGGGAGATGCAGAACCATGAAACAAGAGTAGAAACTCAAGAAGCAGAGAAGATTAAGGAACAAGAGCCAACTTTACAAATCATCTCCTAGCTACTTACTTTCTCATCGCTGCTTTTGATGTTGTTCTACACAATCTGAATAATCTGTACAATCTCTCTCTGAAAGAAACTGAGGTGGACCAAGAACAACCTTCTTTTTCTCGGTCCAACAAAGACTTTCGTTCATTATGTTTATCATCTCTTGGAGAAAGAGTCAATTCTTGGAAATGTATAACAACATATATATCTTATACATCTGATGTTTTTGTAGACAAACACTAGCCGCCAAAGATAAATCATGTTTTAGTCTCTCGTTAGATCTTCATGACCCCGCGACTTTGCTTTGGGTAAGGCCCAATGGCCTAGCCAGCATTCCAAATTATTACTCCCTCTGGTTTTCAATAAATGTCTTCCTCACATCCCAATATTCAGTAGGGAACGCATATCGAGAAGGCCGGATGAGGCACTATTTGACTCCAAAAAATTCCGTACTTTTTTTCGAACGTACGTTAATCCTTAACGTACTTCAGAGAAAAAATTCGGGCAAAATTGTCTCAAATAGTGAATGTTCCGGCCGTCTTAACATACATTCCGAAACAGTAAAAGCAAATGTTAAAACGATATATTTTGGAGACCGGAAGGAGGAAAATATACATAATTCCTCGCTTAATGCTTCTCTTATTTATTTATTTTTAAATAAGTGTTTATAATATTCACGTGAGAATTTTCAATTTTTAATATTTTTCATGTTAACATATGTATACCTTTTTAATGAGTTTTGAGCACTAAATGTTAAAGCTGTTAGATTAGGTGATGAATAAACTGTTTTTTATTTTGTAAATAAGTGATGAGACGATAAGAAAAAAAAATAGCAAGTCATTAGCTCAAATTAATATTAATTAAAGAAAAAGATATTTGATTATGGAAATAATTAGACCAAAATGATTAAATTAGACATATATGGTCTAAATCGGTATATGTGGTGAAACTTGATGGACAAAGTTCGACATGAATAGTCAAAACATATGGCTACATAATCAGTATCAAACCTAAATAATTAAAATAGATATAGTGAAAATGAAGAAAAGATTTGAAAGCTAAATATAAAGAAGCATTGGATGTTTAAGGATATGTAATTGGAATTGAGTTCTCTTTTTTTCATTCGATATTAAAATGTCAAAATTACTTCCGGCAAAACTGTTTATATTTTTACGAGAAGCATTTTTTACAAGTAAATTTATGGTGAAAAAGAATAAAATTCAATTCCAGATAGAGAGTATGTATTTTATCACCAGCCAAACAACTAATGAGCTACATGTGTGTCGGCATATATTTATTAATGAAACAAAAGGTCTATGCAAGCAAGAGTACTGGTGCTTAATTATTTATACTCCTATGGTGCAAAATAAATGACTCTTTAGGATAGTAAAAATTCATTTCAACATGATCTTTGGTCTTATTTTATTCCATATTGTTTCATTTTTACTCCTAATTTCTACTCAAATTAAAACACCATCATCAAATTAGGTTGATGCATAAAAAAAATTGTCATTTGCACAAAATATTGGCTTCGAAAAAGATAAAATAACAAGTATTATGAACAGTAAGAACCCGTAGAAAAACGTCGTTTATTTTGCACCGGAGGGAGTAGTATATTTGGTACAATACATGAGAACATAATCACACCATAAATATAAATATATATATATATATATATATATATATATATATATAAATGTGTTTTATCTTTGTTGTGGTCTGAGACAATTTCAAAACCAATATTTATTTTCTGTTCCCTTTTAAGAGTTGCAAGATAAGTTGAAAAGCACAATTAAATATTAATTATTAATTAAATAAATGGGAAATAATTCACTCGGAATATACTAGTGATGAGATTGTTCCTGTTTCCTTCTCATGTCTCTTCCCCTTCTTAATTCCATGCTGCTGCTTACGGTTGTGGTTTGCCTGGTGTTCAAAAGTTTCGGAAATGTGGAGGTGAACTCCAGGATCATTGGTGTTGTAGCTGCTCCCGAACATGATTGAGTTATTTACAGCCTGGAAATTGCTGTTAACAAAAGTACCCACCTTCGCTTCCTCCTCTTCCTCCTCCTCCTCCTCCTCATCTTGATCATCTCCTCCTGATTTGGCTTTGAACGTCTGATCTTCCAACTCGCTCCGCATTGTCGCTCCAGTGTTGGTTCCTGCAAGTGTGACGATTCTTGCCCCACCTTTTTCAGCTTCCACCACCTGATGCTGACGGTGGTCTTGTACTTCCTCCCGCCCGTCCGTCGCGTTCTTGTGATGACTAAGAGCAGTGACGCGGTGTGTTATTGCATTCACCATGTCCCTCACCTCCTTATCGAAGCTTCTTGTGCTCTTTTCTGATCCCTCTGAGGATGAGTGACCGGGTTTTGCTGTTTGATCAGGAAGCATGGCTTGGAGGAGAGTATACAGCTTTGTATATTGTACGAGAAATATTTTATGACTTGGATTTTGGGTTGCATTGGATTGGATTTAAAAAGAGATGCATTGCAAGGATTTTGATTCAAAGGGCAGGGAATAACTTGGCCAACAATTTAAGGATTTCGTTTTATTAAAGATTAAAAAGAAGGGAGGGATTTCTTGACACCTAGTTTATCCACATTCCATCGAATCTCTTCTTTAGTGCTTCGATTTTATTTTATTTTATTTCATTTCATTTGACTTTATAGAAATATATATCTACATCTATTTATCTATATTTATATTTATATTTATACTATACTATATATAAAAATACAAACTCTTTAAAAGTTTCCTTTTATTTTTTTACCCCTAATGATTTTATTAAAACACTAGTGTATCCTTGCTGGCGTAAAAAAAATCTTAAAATATTAACCCAGAAAACATCAAATTAATTATTAAAAAAATAAATAAACTTCATCAAATTTCTTGTTAGTTCAATATCTCAAAAATAAAGTAGTAATAATTAGGGAGATTTGATATTTCTTAATTCAGCAACTCTTTGGTTTTATAACTCAAGCCTAATTTTTTTCTTCTGATTATGCTCTAAATTTGATGAATAGCTCTATCTAATTGTGTGTTTTTAGATAGACATACTACTGATTATATGTCATTTTCTAATCCTTTTGTAGAATCAAGTATTTAACGGAGTTGGAGAAGAAAGTTATTGAAAACACTGGAATTGTTGTGGAAAAGTTTACTCTTGCCCTAGAAGGAGTTCTGTAGTGGACTGCCCAAGTCTAGGCCTAAAAGGACGCAGAGCCGTGGAGAATCAATGAAAGAGACAAAACGCAGTGTTTCAAGGAAGATAAAAAAAGGACGCGTTTTGAAATATTTCAAACTTCTGGATATGATCAAATGTGGATGAGAGAGATATCGTGAGGGATTTGGACCAGATAAAATTTCCAATTTTGAATCTTATGAGAGAATTAAGGGAGAAAAAATATTATTTAATCTTTCCCTTAATTCTCAGAAAATTATCTTGGATTTTGGATTTTAGTTTTCTTATCAGTTATGTTTAAACTCTGCTTCCGTCGTCTTCTTCTAGAGAAGGCGGGATTTATTTTATGCAATTTCTTAATTTTCTTTTATTGTTGATTATGTTTATGTCTAGCTAAATTTCTCATTCCTAGTAAAGGAAATAAAAGTTTATGATTCGGTTTAATTGTGAGATCTAATTATTTTATATGATAAAAAACAATTTTGGAACAAAAATTATGGTCAGAATACAAAAACTAATTTGATTCACAAACTCACTAAACCCCTTTAACAAACAACATACCTATAACGAGAAATAACAGTTTTGTCTTCCGCGCAACTGATCGGTCATCGATACCGTAAAAAAAAATCAATTGGAACTTAGCACTAAACTACTAAAAGGACTGTAGATAGCGAAAGATGATCGTTCCATAAAGACAATGGGAACTGATTCAACTTAATTAATAAGGCGAAAGGCTGTAAAAGTGGTGGTTTCAAAACCAAGAAAAGATTGATTTGAGTAAATGGTAAATATACTTCAAGACCTAGAATAACAAATAAAGAATGCAGATTAAACAGAAAGAGTTGAGATTTGATTATGAGGAAAAACTCACGGTGAAGACTTAAGTCAAGGTTCCAATATTAATCTTTTGATCATTGATGCCAAAATAGTAAATTCTAATTCGCAGAACAACTATAGAATCTAGTTTCGCTTATAACTCCTATATCTTAATTCTTCTAACAACCCTAAGGTACGCTTATAAAATTTAACTAGAGTGAATGATGAAGTTTGGGGAAAGACTATTCTAGGGAAAGATTTGGGACGCTCAACTCTTTAACCAAAGGCAAACCCTAGGTGAACCCGGGTTTTCTTCTGCAGTGCTTAGGTCAAAACATGATTACAGACACCTAATCTATGCTGACAATATTTATCCTAACAAATTTAAGAGTAGCCGATGGGTGTCGAATCCGTAAAAAATAAATACAACTTATCAGTACCTACAAAAGATTACAAATAGTAGTAAGAGGTTCGATCCACAGAGAATGGGTAGACTTAAAACAAGATAAAAGACCAGATTTAAACACAGGTGAATGAGGGGTTTTTATCTAAAGCTAAAAACTGGAAAATAAACAAAGCAAGTAAACAATCTTGGTCAAGAATGGGATTCTTGGTCAAGACACAGATCAAGAAGAAAATATCAAATATGAGAGAAATTCCTAGTAGAGGCTTGGCAAGCGATGAGATATGAGTTGCAATCATTAACGCAGGAGTACTCCTCTTCAATCTATAGAGTTGCTATAGGATCAAGGTATGCTTATGACCCATACTTCCCTCATGTATCAACACTACCTCAGGTACGCTTAGAGATGATGCCTAACTAACTAGAACCTTATTAGTTAAAGGGTTTACTGAGTTGGCTGATGATTGATTAGGGGAAGAAAACTCCAGATCTAGTATCCTCGGGCATCAGTCAGGACTGAATCTGATTAACCTTACACCCTACCATTCCGACAGCGCGTAGGTGTCTACTTCGATCCTCTTGGTCAATAATCCATAGCCGAGAGAAATGACAGTTGCGTAATCTACTCAACCCTATATTGGCCAAATCTAAAGTGAATCAGAAAATACGCTAAGATTATAACGAGATTAGTTCAATGCAGATTTAAAGATTAATAAGATCAATTACGTCTCATGTAAGCTTATACTCATGCTTTAATCGCCTCTACTAAAAACAAAGAAAACAATAAAACTATTTAAATATAAAATTTATGCGTCTTCAAGGTTGAAGACGTGATGCGTCGTCGAAACGCTCATCAAGAGTAATATAATATATATAGATTCCTGATAGGCTAGATGTACAAATTAATGTATATAGCGGCAAGTCAGGGTCGAACCACAGGGAAAATGAAGGACTAAATTTAATCTTGCCCTAAATGTATGATGAGGATGAAAATGCAACAGACATAAAAGTAACACAAGGGGGGGGGGGGGGGGGGGTTTGGTTGGTCTAGACGAATCTAGCCAACGATGGCAGTTGAGGTTGAGACAGAGAATAAAAATGCAAATAACAAGTAAAGATAGACAAACGAAATAATTAAATAAAAGGGAACGAAAATAAAGCAAGAGAATATCAATAAAAATGGTAAAGACTAACAAGTGTAATAAAGATAATAACAAAGTAAGTAAAGATAATAAATCAGATAAAAGGAGAAATCTTAGTAGGGGTAGACGGCGGATTGTGTCGAGGTCTAGTCGGTCATCGGTGCAAGGATAGACTGCGTTTTCACGTAGATTCCCTACTTCTCTTCTTAAGAGAATTCACTCCCAAGGTACGCTTATAGGAGTGGCCGTGACACTGTGCCCAAGGTACGCTTATGGGTCATACACACAGGCTCGTGAAGTGGAGAGAAGACACGTCTAGGGCTAGACACTGAGAAGTCTGCCCTAACCGGTTTCTTGCCCTAGCCAGATTGGACCAAACGACATGATGACTCTGGACCAGGTGCCTACTCTATTCCATGGCCTCACGTTAGTTATTACCATGGAAATGACAATATTCATGAGAAACATGCAAATAGGTGATCAAACTACCAACAAATCTCACACGAAATGACAATAAAATGGCAAGAAAATGGATACAACAATGAACACGTTTTAAGAACACTTTGACCTCTCAACTATCCTCTTGCAATCCTTAAAACACCCCTGCCAAGACTAAGAGATTTAGCCACTCATGCTGGAAATCATGCACAAGATAGATGGAGAAAACAACATAAATAGAGAAGAGGTGCAGACGAAAATGAAAATCTGGATTAAAAACTAATTGGAGCTTGGGGCTCCAATTTCTGGAAAAATAAAGGAAGAACAAATCCCAATGTTAGAGAGGTGGCTACAATGATTGAAAACCCTAAAAAGATGAAAAATATACTAAGGAGTAGCCTCTTTAACCTAAAGTTAAGGTTCTATATATAGCCTAACAACCCCACTAGGGGACAAAATGGTATAGAGGAATATTCTCTAATGAGCTGGATGATTTGCACATGGAATCCCGCTAGAATCTTTTTAGCATCTTCGGTCAAGCGTCATTCAGAAAGAAACACGCACGTGCTTCGTCTAGGCCTAGACATAAGATCTCATCTTGGCCCCGACGGTAGGTCTCGGCGACAAAACTGCGTCTAGGGCTCGACGATGAAAGATCAGCAAAAATGCATCCAAATGGCGCGCTTTTCAGCAAGTTTCTCCCTTTAGTCCAAATCTACAAAGTGGTTGGAAAACAAACCAAATTAGTAGTATCAAGTGTGAAATTAGACCTAAAAGAGAGGGAAAAACATGCATAAAAAGGGATCATATCAAATTCCCCCACACTGCCCATTGCTCGCCCTCGAGCAATCAAAAAGGAAAACACACCCCAAGACATAGACAGGCACAACCAACCATAGCACAAGAGTTAACAAACCAAACAATCAGCCCTAACCATGTCAAGACATACTCCGCCTAGATAACTCTGCATAAAATCATTAGGATAACGACCCTAATGAAGAAACTTTACCACATCAGACTTGGCATCAGCAATCCTCACCAGGGTAAATGTTTGCACTCACACTCAACTAGGCTCGGTGTTTAATCACTCAAGTATGCAAATTAATTAGACACACAACATAGTTTGCACATCAACCCGAGTTAAAATCCACATGCTTAGGCAATCAACAATCAGAAATGAACTTTGCACCATAAAAAAAAAGGATTGAAAGGAAAGGTGTATAGAGAATATGAACAATATGGAGAGAAAAGGGAAAGAAAGAAAGAAAATAGGAAAATCAAGAGGATAGATTATATACAAAGAGCAAAAAGAGGAAGGAAAAGAGGAGAATAGAACGAAAAACCCAGATGGAGATGAAGCGGTGAGGCAGTATCCGTCAAGGGCAGACAGTCGAGGGCTAGACGAAATTCTTCTTCTGGGGAAGTTCTTCTCTTGGGAGCCATGCTGACAATACTTCATTTTTCTTGTTCGTGCCTTTGCCTTCTTTCGTTTATCTTTTTTTTTTTTTTTTTTTTGAAACCAGATAAGACTTTCTTTTCTTTGCTTAATTTCTAGTTTTGATTTTTTTTTTTTTTTTTTTTTACAAAGATGAAAACGAATCTGACAAACTTCAGCTGATGAAGATTGAGTTAGCTCAAGGATTTTGCCAACTTACTTCGGCTAGGGCTTGATGACTTTGCCCTAGACCTTTTTCGGCATCTACACCTTCTTGTCGGTCTCCCCCACACTTAGGCTTTGCTGATCATCTAGCCCGCCACCTCTGACAAATACCGCTCACCTGCCAAGGAAAAAAAAAGGGCAAGAAAAGTGAGAACAAGTGTTTACAGAAGAGAGAAATGAGAAGGGAATGAGATGTCGGGGGCTAAACGAAAAAGAGTGTCGAGGGCTAAATGAAGAAAAAGAGAGGAATGATAGAAAGAAAAAGAAACGAAAACAAAGATGCAAATTTCATTTTTTTCCGTCTTGTTGTTGCTTTCCTAAGACTGATGGTGCCCATACCCATGGGTCTCATGCAAACTTAATTGAGTGCCTAGCTAAGCATTGAATCACACATGAAAAATAAGACTGTTTAGGCTCAAATGCTCACAAAGTGCTATAAATGATTGCTGATGTTTAGTGCAAATGTAGGTTATAAGAGCTAACAGGCAAAGCATGTAAGATCTAGGGCAAGACCAACATGAAAGGCAGTTTATTTCATGTGCACAAGTCAGAAGTGTGTGTCCATACTCGAGGGTTTTAAAAATGGGCAGTGCTAACAAGTTAGCAAAATCCTTTAAAGTGAAAATCCGAAAAATTTTAAATTTTTGCACAAAGCATGCAATCAAACATATATACTAAAATATCACACAAACACACAAATCCTCCCCCACACTGAGGCTTCGCATTGTCCTCAATGTGAGAGAGGTGCACAAAACAAACGAGAGTTCAGATCATAAAAGGAGTTCAAGAGAAGGGGCAAGGGATAGGAGAATGTTGTGGAGTGCCCTAGGGCGATGGTGCATTGCCGACCGGTCGGATTTAGTGATGGTGGAGGTCGCCGGCTTAGATCTGGTGACTTTTAGGTCTTCATCGGACGACGGCTGGGAGTTGGAGGGCTCACCGGCGTCGGTAACTTTCTCATTTTTCTGCCCTAGGTTGGTGTGGCGAGAGTGGGAGTGGCCCAAATCGGGAGTTGACGATGAGGGGGATGACGAGCTAGTGGGTGATGGGTTTTTTTCGGGACGGAGTTGGGCGGCGGCTGGAGGACCCGATCTTGTGAGCCACCATTTTAATTTTTGTGGGTCTTTTGGGGGACATGGTGTTTGTCTAAGTGTGTGGCTAGAGTTTCAAAGGAAGAAGATGGAGTGAGGGTGAAAGGGACATGGATGAATGTTGGAGGTGGGGGAGGAAAGGAAAAAAAAGAAAAAAGAAAGAAAGGAAAAGAAAAAAGATGGAGAAAAAAAAAAGAAGACTCAAGTGAGAGGAAGGAAGAGGAGGCGTCCTTGCCACGTGGCGCGACGTGGTAGGTCCGCGAGGTGGAACACGGATTCGGGATGACGTGGCACAATTGGATTGCTGATGGGCTGACGTGGTACGCGTGGCGCGTTGTGGTTGGCTAATCCGGATATGGATGACGCGGGACACGTGGCGCTGAGGGATTCGGAGAACGGATTGCGCGACACGCGGCACACCGTGATTGCACGACACAGATTGCGGATGAGGATAAGGGAAGGACGCGTGGCGCACATTGGCTGGAGATGCGGATTGCGCGACACGTGTCGACGTATCATTGGCCTAGGCGGATTGCGGGAGGATAACGCTTTGACGGCTGGATGACGATTTTAGGCGTCTAGGGCAAGACTGGTGGGTCTGCCACCAGAGGGTGGAAACCTTCATGGAATAGCTCCAATCTATGGTCACTCACTTTGGAAATGAGGCCCGTGTCGATATTCTGGATCGCAACCACACCATGATCATTCGTCTTCTTGACAAGGTAAGGGCCGGTCCACTTTTGCTTCAACTTTTTGGAAAAGAGCCTCAGACAAGAATTGTAAAGTAAAACCTTTTGTCCAGTATCAAAGGTTTTAGAAGAGAGCAACTTATCGTGGTGAGTGTTAGTCTTAGCCGTGTCTTGGGCAGGTTGCGGAGTTGGGTTATCATTGGGCGTCTTGCCCTCGATGGTCGAGGAAGTGGCAGTAGCAGTTGGGGCGGGGGTTACCGTGGCGTCAAAAGTGGTCATGTCGACAGCTGGAGTCATGGCTAGTTGAGGAGTGCAAAGGGCTGGGTCAAGTGTCTTGACGTCGACGACCGTCCATCCAAGGGCGTCGCGGTATCCTTTGAGTGTGGACACCAGCTCGCGCTCTGCGTCTGGATCAAGCTTGCTAGAGATGATCACAGGGAGTGTGTCATGTTCGCCAAGGTAGGCGTACTTAAGGTGTGACGGCAAGCTCTTCAACTCCAATTTAAGGGCCTGCAGAAAAGAAGGTGCAGACACTGAATTTATAGTGATGTTCCTGTCGAGGGCAAGATGGGAAAAGTTGTCAGCGTTAAGATCGAAAACTTGTGTATCTATAGAGTCAACACTATCAACAATTGAGTGCTCTGAAGTCACAAGTGTCAAGACCAAAGGGTCCAGTGTGGCGGGTGAAATAGTTCTGTCTAGGGCAAGCTGGATAGAGTCGTCCGCGTCAAGATTGGAAACTTGTGTAACAATAGGGTCTACAACGTCAACATTTGAATGCTCTTCTAACGCGGCAGCGACTTCATGTAATTCTGGTGGAGTCTTAATTGTCGAGGCCAAGACGTCCAATCTTGCTGGCGTGATGCTTCTATCGAGGGCAGACTGAAAAGGTTCAATAGAATTCAAGTCAGTAACTTTATCAACCAAAGGATCGATCGTATCAGCAAAATTAACACAAGCAAGATTAGAAGGATATTGCACGGCTTCCATCATGTTGAACTTAATGATTTCTCCATCATACTCAAGAGAGATTGATGCGTCATGAACGTCTATCTTGGCCCTGGCTGTAGCCAAAAATGGTCGCCCTAGAAGAACATCTGTGGCTTTAGCGGATTCTTCATTCTCCATGGCAATGACATAGAAGTCTGCGGGAAATAGGAAGTCGCCTACTTGGACCAAGACATCCTTAATTACACCTTCGGGGTGAATTACGGAACGATCGGCCAATTGGATGACAAGCGGGGTTGGCTCGAGGGGTCCTAGGCCAAGACGGTTGAAAATCGTCAAGGGCATGACATTAATGCCAGCCCCTAGATCACACATGGCCTTGCCAATACTGACTGTCCCTATCGTGCAGGGGAGGACAAACATGCCCTGGTCTTCGCACTTTGGAGGGATCTTCTGTTGGATAATGGCAGAGAAATTTACCCCCACACTTATCTTGTTTACCCCGGGCAAGTTGCATTTGTTAGTGCAAAGCGTTTTCAGGAACTTGGCATAGCGGGGCACATTTTTGATGGCCTGGAGAAGTGGGATATTGACGAGGACTTTGCTGAACATATCAAGGATTTCTTGATAATCTTCCTTCTTCTTGGTCTTGACGAGCCTTTGAGGAAAGGGCGGCTCGAGGATCTTGTGTATATACTCTTGGGTAAATTCTTATGGGCTCGTGTCACCTCGTGGAGCCATCCCTCGTGGGGATCTAATGCGATCCTCCATCACTTCTGGGAGTTTAGGCCCAATGAACTTGGCTTTGGGTGTTTTCTTGGGCAAGATTTCGGATTCAGGAGACTTTTTGACGTCGAGGCCTAGATGCTCTGGAAAGGATTTGTCGATGTCGAGGCTTAGATGCTCTTGAGGGGGTAAGATGTAGCCACTACGAAGAGTCATAGCACACACATTGTGCTTTGGGTTGGCCTCAGTCTGGGGCGGCAATCTGCCCTTGTTTTTCAATTCTTTCATGTCCGCGGCCATGATGCCCATTTGTTTTTGTAGATCAGACATTACGCTCATTTGTTTTTGTAGATCAGTGATGACGTTCCTATAGTGAGCTACCTCATCAACCGGTGGGGTAGACGAAGTGGAGGTCTGGCCCTGATTGGGTTGATAGAAAGATTGTTGGTTGTTGGGAGGGGTAGATCTAGGCTGGAAGTTTTGGGCATTGAAAGGTGGCTGGGCCTGATTCATGTACTGATTGTGCTGCGTTGGCTGTCCTGGTCCAGACGTTTGTTGATGGCTGACCCAACCGGAGTTTGGTGGTCTCCATATCTGATTGTAATTCTGTCCGTATGGGGCCTGATTGTAATTTATAATGGCGTTGATACTCTGAATTTCATCGGGGATATGCGGGCACGCATCTGTTGGATGATCGGTCATGTTGCATATCTGACAGGTCTTGACCTGAACTATCTGTCCGGGGGCCATGTTCTGAAGCATGCCCATCATAGCGGTCAATTGGGTCTGCATCGCGGCCACTTGGGCATCTTGCCCTGGATGATTACTTTCCTCGGGTATGCAATTCCTTGACATTAACTCTATGGTGGCCTTAGCGGCAACAGGGGTAAGTCTTGTGATAGCACCACCAGCAGCGGCATTGAGCAAGGCCTTGTCACGAGCTTTGAGACCTTCACAAAAATATTGGATGAGGGCGTGCTTGGTAAGGTTGTGTGAGGGGCACATAGCTTACATCTTTTTGTAGCGCTCATGGTACTGACCAAAATCTTCTTCTTTCCTCTGGACTATAGACACCAATTGCTTGCGAGTCACATTAGCCATTTCTGATGGGTAATATTTTTCGGTGAAGGATTTTGACATTTCAGCCCAAGAATTGATGGAGTTTGGGGGTAGATCATAGAACCAGTCTAGGGCATCATCTTTCAAAGACCACATGAAGGCTCGGAGCTTGGCGTGCTCAATACTGACATTGGCTGGCTTCATGGCGTCGCAAATAGAGTGCAATTGCTGAAGATGGCGGTGAGGATTTTCCTTTGGAACACCACGGAAGAGGGGTAGATGGTGCATGACTGCGGACTTGAGCATCCAATCATGAGGAACAGTGGGCCAAACGATACAAGTGTTGGGTGTTTCGGGGGCACCATTGAGGTCCTCAATGGTCTGCGGAGGATTGTCGATATTATGACGGTCTGCCATATTGAGTATCTCGGGGTAGACAACTACTGGGTTGTCGAGGTCGGGATGAAGATGATTGTCGGGACCGGTCTGACTAAAGGTTTGACTATCGAGGGCAGGACGGGGAATTACTCTTCTAGAGGTTGCTCCGGCCTGTCTCCGAAATTCTCTCTCTGTCTTCGTGAGTTCGTGGTCGAGGGGTAGAAGGTCTGGTGCAGATCTCCTGGTCATACAAGTAAAAGAAAGAAAATTAGTCCGTAAACACTATCCCCGGCAACGGCGCCAAAATTTGATGCGTCGTCGAAACGCGCATCAAAAGTAATATAATATATATAGATTCCTGATAGGCTAGATGTACAAATTAATGTATATAGCGGCAAGTCAGGGTCGAACCACAGGGAAAATGAAGGACTAAATTTAATCTTGCCCTAAATGTATGATGAGGATGAAAATGCAACAGACATAAAGGTAACACAAGGGGAGGGGGGGGGGGGGGGGTTTGGTTGGTCTAGACGAATCTAGCCAACGATGGCAGTTGAGGTTGAGACAGAGAATAAAAATGCAAATAACAAGTAATAATAGACAAACGAAATAATTAAATAAAAGGGAACGAAAATATAGCAAGAGAATATCAATAAAAATGGTAAAGACTAAAAAGTGTAATAAAGATAATAACAAAGTAAGTAAAGATAATAAATCAGATAAAAGGAGAAATCTTAGCAGGGGTAGACGGCGGATTGCATCGAGGTCTAGTCGGTCATTGGTGCAAGGATAGATTGCGTTCACGTCATAGACGTGCTATAGAAACCCTATTTTCACGTGGATTCCCTACTTCTCTTTTTAAGAGAAGTCACTCCCAAGGTACGCTTATGGGAGTGGTCGTGACACTGTGCCCAAGGTACGCTTATGGGTCATACACACAGGCCCATGAAGTGGAGAGAAGACACGTCTAGGGCTAGACACTGAGAAGTCTGCCCTAACCGGTTTCTTGCCCTAGCCAGATTGGACCAAACGACATGATGACTCTGGACCAGGTGCCTACTCTATTCCATGGCCTCACGTTAGTTATTACCATGGAAATGACAATATTCATGAGAAACATGCAAATAGGTGATCAAACTACCAACAAATCTCACACGAAATGACAATAAAATGGCAAGAAAGCGGATACAACAATGAACACGTTTTAAGAACACTTTGACCTCCCAACTATCCTCTTGCAATCCTTAAAACACCCCTGCCAAGACTAAGAGATTTAGCCACTCATGCTGGAAATCATGCACAAGATAGATGGAGAAAGCAACATAAATAGAGAAGAGGTGCAGACGAAAACGAAAATCTGGATTAAAAACTAATTGGAGCTTGGGGCTCCAATTTCTGGAAAAATAAAGGAAGAACAAATCCCAATGTTAGAGAGGTGGCTACAATGATTGAAAACCCTAAAAAGATGAAAAATATACTAAGGAGTAGCCTCTTTAACCTAAAGTTAAGGTTCTATATATAGCCTAACATCCCCACTAGGGGACAAAATGGTATAGAGGAATATTCTCTGATGAGCTGGATGATTTGCACATGGAATCCCGCTAGAATCTTTTTAGCATCTTCGGCCAAGCGTCATTCGGAAAGAAACACGCACGTGCTTCGTCTAGGCCTAGACATAAGATCTCATCTAGGCTCCGACGGTAGGTCTCGATGACAAAACTGCGTCTAGGGCTCGATGATGAAAGATCAGCAAAAATGCATCCAAATGGCGCGCTTTTCAGCAAGTTTCTCCCTTTAGTCCAAATCTACAAAGTGGTTGGAAAAAAAACCAAATTAGTAGTATCAAGTGTGAAATTAGACCTAAAAGAGAGGGAAAAACATGCATAAAAAGGCATCATATCAAGACGATAGGAGAAAGAAGTTCAAAACAAGAGAAAATAGAAGAAGAGAGGCTATTGTGTGTTCTCCCTTTTCTCAAATAACCTAGGCAGAGTATATATAGTCTCCTCTGCCAATAATATCTCTAAAAAAGAAATAAAATAAGATAAATCCTCATTAAACTCTAAATTGTATCTAATCACTCTTCCTCTCCGATTAGAAGTCTACAAGGACGAGATAAAGAGATAAGGATGTTATTCCAACTCTTCTTTGGATAAGATCAACAATCGTAATCGTTGTAGGAGTCTTCTGAAAGTATTGCCCGAAATCTTCTGCCAACCAACAAGGATCGTTCTTGGTCAAGACGTTGTTCTTGGCTAAGAAAGGTGTCTGCGCAGCTTGGTCTAGATTTTGCTCTTTTCTGCCCCTTTTCCACTTTTTTTGTTCCAGAGTTATCTTCTACAAATGTAGAGAATTTCATCTCTAATTAGTAGAATCACCATCTAAATTATATGAAAATAGATAGTAGAAACAACTACAAATTAAGCTCAATCAGTAACTAATTCTTAAATCCATTAAAAATAAGATGAACAATTAAACAAGAACACAAATAATACAAAAAAGAAAATATAAAGTCCATTAGATCTCACAGAGATCAATATTGAAACCTTAAGTCTTCACCAAGAATTCAGTATTTAGCTACGCATGAAAGTCATAACTGAGTTCAAAATAAAAGCGAAATAAAACATAAGCAAAGCAAAAATTATTGTTCTATCGTCTCTAACTAATTGAGCTTAATTTGTAACTATTTTTACTATCTATTTTCATGTAATTTAGATGATGATTCTACTAGTTAGAGATGGATTTCTCTACATATGCAGAACACAGCGCTGGAATAGAAAAGATGAAAAGGGGGTAGAAAATAACAAATTCTAGACCAAGCTGCGCAGACACCTTTATTGGTCAGTCTCTTGGCCAAGAACGATCCTTCTTGGCTAGCAGAAGATTCCGGACGATACTTACAGAAGACTCCTACAGTGATTATGATTGCTGATCTTATCCGCAGAAGTGTTGGAGAGGCATCCTACCTTCTTTATCTCAGTTTTGTAGTCTTCTAATTGGAGAGGAAGAGTGATTAAATACAATTTAGAGTTTAATTAAGATATATCTTATTTTATTTCTTTTTAGAGATATTATTGGCAGAGGAGACTATATATACTCTGACTAAGTTATTTAAGAAAGGAGGAGAACGTCCAGCAACCTCTCTTCTTCTCTTTTCTCTGGTTTTGAATGTGTTTCTCCTGTCGTCTTCAACCTTGAAGATGCATGGATTTTATATTTAAATAGTTTTATCATTTTCTCTATTTTTCTTGTCTTTCTTTAACTAATCTTTCTTATTTCTGGTAAAGGCAACTAGGTTATGATTCTATGTTATTCGTGGGATCTAAATCGCTTTTCTTAATTTCTATGTTTGCATATATTTATTCTCTGACCTAATTAAACTTTCATATTAGGTTTTTTGTGTCTGATCAACCTAGATTTGATATGAAATAGTCATTCCTCTTGGCCATGGATTATTGACCAAGAGGATCGAAGTAGACACTTAAGCGATGTCAGAACATCCACGAAACGGTAGGAGAGAATAGTATTTAGGTCGAAGCCTCGACTAACGCCCGAGGATGACGAGGCTTAGAATTGTATTCCCCTAATCGATGATCAGCCAATTTAGTAAACCCTTTAACTAGCAAGGTGCTAGTTGGTTAGGCATCATCTCTAAGCGTACCTGAGGTGGAGTTGATAAAAGAGGGAAGTAAGAGTCATAAGCGTACCTTGATTCTATAGCAATTCTGTAAACTGGAAAGGAATATTTATGAATCAATGATCGAATATTTATGAATCATAACTTTGCTTTAACCTTTACTAGGAATCCTTTTTTTTTTGTTCTTGACCAAGAATCTTATTCTTGGTCTGGATTGTATCTTGGCCAAGAATGATCAGACTGTTTCTTTTTATTTGTTTTTCTTAGTTTTAAACAACACCCCCCCCCATCTAAGTGTTTAAATCTGGTCTTTTATCTTGTTTTAAGTTTACCCATTCTCTGTGGATCGATCCTCTTACCACTATTTGCAATCTTTTGTAGGTATTGATAAGTTGTATTTATTTTTTATGAATTCGACACCTATCACCAACCAACAACATTCTTGGAGATATTTTTTTCCCCCCATATTCTTGATGCCCTTGACTTCTGTTTACTTGTGTCTTTATAAGCATCGTTTAGGGTCTCAAGTCTTCCTCTCCTCTTGAAGTGATTGAAGTCTAGCTGACTTATGCTCTAATGCAAGCTTAACCTGGAAAGGTTCTGCTACGCTTTAGATGGGCTTTTGTAGTTGGGTTTTATCACTTGACTAGGCTAATCATGGCCTAGATGAAGACAACGTCCTAAGCCTACTACAACTCTTTGCTCCGAAATGTTCTTGAAGTGCTCGTTGCGCTCTTTTCCTTCTAGATGCTTTTAATTGTCCGTTTTCTACACACAAAAAAACAGAGAAAAATAAAACTTTTCAGTAGCATAATGATATAAAACCACTACCATTTAGATATGAAAAAATGACAAAAATAGCAATTAATCAGCAACGCACGGGCCAACATCTTGTGACTACAAGAAAGATTTTGAGCCATGTCATACAGGTCTTCTTAACAAAAAACTATTAGGTTCACCCAGTGCATGTTCCAACTTATATGTGATTCACTCACTTTTTTTCATTGGACCAAACTAACAAACATGAATCTCAATCTTAATTTTTATTTTCCTTCTTCTAATTTACTTTAGTCTCACTTTAATTTAATTTATTCTCACTTTTAATATAAAATAATAATAATTCTACTGTTCTCGTGGAACATTTTGACAAATAAAGGATGTGGGGGTTTGAACTTTGAACACTTAGAATGCACAAATAGTAATGAGCCCTCATACACACTCGTTAGAATACTGTTTGACAGCAATGGAAGAGGCTACCAAAACTTAATGCTTAGAAGAATGAAACGTTTTTATTCCAAGAACTAATGTAAAGGAATCAGGAAATCACTAAGCACGACGAAGATTTGAAGGAAATGTCCCTTACACGACTTGTACATGGTTTTTATTCCAAGGATTAAATAAAGAAGGATAGGGCAATAGATATGGTACTTGGGCGAGCAACCTCATCAAAACACACATCACTTTACATTATCGTCACGTAATACTTGATATATATAATATACTTTTCAAAATTTATGAAGAAATTGTCTATGTTCTTTAGGCCCGAGCCCGACCCTAGGCCCTCTAATCTCAAGTCATGCTCGTCGAGCCTTGACCCATCAGACTTGGGCTTCTTTCCAGCTCGCATCTGCCATGGTGGGTAATCTGCCTAGCCATGCCTAGGTCTAACCGGATGTCAATATAACATTTTCCATCAAGTGTTATATCTCGTAAAAAAAGAAGAAACAATTTAAATAATTTGACTAGTCAGATGAAAAGAAAATTTTACTAAACAAAGTGACAAAACGAGAAAAAGATTACAAAAGTTTAGAATACGTTGTAGAGGTTGTTTGATTGAGATAAAATGTAGATAGAGATAAAGATGTAGGTAGATAGAGATAAAGATGTAGATAGGATTTAAATGGGCAAATTTAGGAATTGGGAAGGCATAATGGAAAAGACTAATTTTTTTTATTAGTTTTACAGCCGTAATTATAACAGCAGAATGTAGCTTATGGTAATGATATTTGGTGTTGCGTCGCTACCAATTCAATTCTCTTGTTGGTGGGTAGTTGTTCAATAGTTGCTTTTAGGTTAGAATCAAAAATATAAAATACTTCAATTTAAAATAAAATGAAACAAATAATAATATAATAATACTTTCCTAAAACCACCACCACCACCACCTCCAATTTCCTCCCCTCCTCAGACTGGTCCGGTTGGCGGTTGCTCGTCTCTCGTCTTCCTCTTCTTCCGTTTTAAATATTTTGAAGTTTGTGTTGCTTCCTCAATTCACCGAATCTTCAGAGGTTCTACTATGCTTCAGATGGGTTTTTGTAGTTTGGCTTTATCGCTTGTTTGGGTTGATCATTGCCTAGATGAAGACAGCGTCTTAAGTCTGCTACAACTCTTTGCTCCGAAATAGTTTTGAAGTGCTCTTTGTGCTCTTTTCTTCCTAAATTCTTTTAATTGTGCCTTTTGTTCAAAAAGGGAGAAAAATAATACTTTTCAGTAGCATTATGATAGAAAATCACTAGCATTTAGATATGAAAAAGTGGCAAAAATAACAACTAATCAAAATCCCCCATACTAAACGATGCTTGCCCTCAAGCATTTTAAAACAATGAAAAACTTAAAACTCTCACAACAATAGGCAACCGACCAACCAGCAAAGATACAAAAAATTATGCGCATTAACCACCGAATCAAACTTGCACAACGCCTAGAGATAATTCTGCATTTCACTATACACAACAGTAAAAATTTATTCAATTTACTTCGCATTCATAAATGATCCTCACTAGACATTGTTTACAGTTATGCTCTGTGTGTTGGGTGTGGTGTATGCTCTCATTCATCAAATGTATGCAGGTACATCAAAATTTGCATGTCTACCAAGAGTCAAATTTTAACATGCATGGACAATCAATAATCAATAGGACTTTTATGGTGGGTTTAGGTTGGGTGTGATAGTCAACAAAAGTGAGGAATAAAAGATGGAGTTGTGTGGTAGAAGAAAGAGAAAATCCTAGCAGGCATATCTAGAGTTCCAGTTCTTCTTTAGAAAAAATCCCAAGATAAGGATCCAAATAATTTCAAGGCCTAGAAGTGAGAAACAACCCTTTAAAACCAAAGTTTCATATATGATCAATAAAATTAGAACTTTAAATTTTTCTTCATTTTGTTTAGAATTTTCTAAAGTCACTCCCCCACACTTATTCATCAGTAACTTCAAATGTTGCTGCTCTAATTGTAATTGCAATGAGAAGCAGTTGATGATTATGTACAATTTCCCATTCTTTATTCAATCCATTTTCCTTATAGTTACACCACATCATACCCAAAACCCTTGTAGAACTAGAACAAAAATTTCCAGTTCATTACAAAATTCAATCTCTATTTTGCCTATCAGTCAGCGAAACTCAAAACCTTTATCTACAAGTGGAGTGCCTGCTAGATTTTAGATAAGTACAAAGGGGCAATCAAGAAAAGTTTGATATAGGCTCAAGGGGTTGACAATGGGTAAAAAGCGGGTTTGTTCAAGGAAAGTCTCAAACGATTTCAAGAAAAGTGGCCATTATCATTTTACTTCTTTCCCAAGTTTTATGACATGTTCCCTAAGGTGTAATGCAATGTCATGATCCATACAGTACATATATAAACACAATCAAGATGTATTGGGCTCAAATCTCATTGAGGGTTTATAATTGATCCATCATCAGAATATGTGCAAGTAAATTGTTATAAGAATTTGTAGGTGTTTTTCATTGATGATATGTTCTACGTGAATGTTTAATTATGTGATCTATGCAATGTATGTTGGCTTGATTCAATTGAGAGGTTTGAAAACTATATACTTAAAGTAATTATGGCAAACAATTGGAAAACAAAGAAAAAAATACGTAGCAGTATGTACAATAGAAACACATCAATACAAATCACTCCTCTACATTGAATGTCATAGTGTCCTCAATTTGAGAACAAGGAGAAAAAAATAAAAGAATAGAGGAAGGATAAAACCTAGGTGGGAGGGGGTAGGGAGTGGAATCAGACATGTGGTACAAGAGGGTTCTGCTCATCACCATCATTAAGGCTAGGAATTGGAAAACCTGGGATATTTAGGCTGACACTAAACTGTTGCATGCAGCGCAACATGTGCATCTGCAGTTTGTGCTGATGTCGTAGTTCCTCTAGCAGGCCCCTTGTAGTATTTTGCTGAAGCTCAATCAGCTCATAGAGATGCTCGGTACGTGCTGTAACGGGTTCAGGTTTTGGTGTTGGTGCAGGTGAAGGAGTGGATTGATCTTCATCAGGGGGTAGACCTGGGTTCCTTTGGGCATCCAGTGGAGGGAATTTGTAATTCCCTTTGTTCTTGTGACTGAAGATCTACTTCACTTTGACTGTGAAACTTGTATTCATCAAAAGAAAACCCTTCTTTAGATGGAAGAAACTCATTCCATCTAGACAACAAAGATCAAATGGTTTAATCAAAGAAATGGAATGCAAATTATAGGAATCAACATCAAGAGAGCTAGCCCTAACTGCCAAATGTGTGATGACAGAACCCATCACCATCATTTCACCTTAGCATGCACATACTTAAATTGAGTGGCTAACTAGTAGCCCAATTGACCTGCATGCCATTGTACATGCAACACAGAAGAAAGAGCTCCTGCACAGCAAAAATGTTAGAATTACCTGTCTTACCCAACAAGGTGAGAGACAGGTATCTATAAAGGACTCTAAGGGCAAGGTTGATAGCATGTTTTTATTGTAGGTTTTTCTCTCTTATTTTAGCCTTTTCGAGGGCATGATACTTCTGATTTGCCCATTTTCCCCATCTTTTTGCAGATCAGTGCCTAAAGGGGGAAAAGGGCAAAAATGTGCATTTTTGGAAGGATTTCTGGAGTTTTGAAGATCGAGGCCTAGAAGAGTGGAATGTCATCGTGCCCTCGACGCTAACTAGACTAGTGAGCTGTCCTGTGCCCTCGACACATCCGCATCAGATCAAAGCTCAAAGAGCCAAACAACGGAATCTCCAAAGATTTGCAAGGGATCCCAAGCATTTCTACAAGGTGTCAGGCTCTTCCAGAAGATTCTAGAATATTCTCTGCCAAGGGCGCGTCCCCTCTGTATTCTGGTACCCTCCCAAGCACTGACACCCTCTCTCCTTTAGTTGTATTTTGTCCCCTAGCTAGTTTTTAGGCTATATAAGCTTAGCTTTAGGGCTTTTGCATGGACGGCTGTCCTAAGACATTCTCTCACTTCTACCTAATTTTTAGGGATTCTCTCTTCCTCTTTTTGAGCACCGTCGTCAGGTTGTAAAAGGGAAAGCTTGGATTTCCACAATCGGTTCTATCGAATACACTTCTCTTTTATTACCTTAAACTTTGTTTATGTTATTTTCCTCTTCTACTTTCTGTTTATATTTTTTTATGAGTAGCTAAATACCATCTTCTTAGTAAAGGGTATTTCAAGGGTTGTAAGGTTCAGTTAAGAGGCCTAATGCATGCTTAATATATTCTCTTGTCATATTCGGTTGTTTATCGTTTTATCCCCATGCTTATATAGAAATGTTGAGGGCTTGATCAACTGTTGATATTTCTGTGTGAGTGTTGCCATTCTCTTGGTTATAACTGACGCAAATCCTTGAGTTAATAGTAGACACCTAGTGGAGACATCGCGAGAGGTCTTTCGTCTAGGGATAAATGGTCATTTAGGGTATGTGATGCGAGCTTGACACACTGAGATATCATGCCCTAGATCTGTCTTGCCTCCACTTCATGGGCGTTTTGAATAGTGCCTCCCCGCATTCGTGCCTGGGAGGACAGCGAAACGTCTAAGGCCACCTCATATGTGGAAATGGGGGGTGGCTTCTACCTACGAAGGTGAGTAAGAGGCCTACGTGGAAACATGGCCCCTATAGCAGGTTTGTGCATGAGTTAGGAATGTTTTTGTGCTCATGACTAACTGACCTAGAAAGCAACCCGAGAACACCTTTGCTAAGATCTGTCTTACTTATTATCTTACCCTCGATTTGCTTTTGATCATCCTGCCCTTGATTGTGTTTTACTTTCATGCCCTCGATAGTTTGTTACTTTTGTGATTTGTTGTTTTAATTATTCTTCTTGTTAGCTCTCACTTTTGCGTTGATTAATTTGTTAATCAGCATAAACACCCCCCCCCCCCCCGCTCCCCCCCTGTGTGTTACTTTTGTATTTGGCTGCATTCATTCCCTGTCATACATCGAAATTGAGATATTATTCCTTCAATCTCTGTGGTTCGACCCTGTCTTGCCCTATACACATTTATTTGTGCATTTAGGCATCAAAAAAAAATATATATATTTGAGTGATGATCAAATTTTGGCGTCGTTGCCGGGGATTGAACGGTACTAATGTATTTCTTTTTACTTGTATGACTAGGAGATCTGCACCAGATCTACTCCCTTTAGATCTCGAGTTGTCCAGAACAGAAAAAGGACTTCGGAGGCAAGCTAGAGAATCTTCTGCCCAGCATAGAGGAATTCCTCATCCTACCCTCGAAAGACAACCTCTGAATCTGGCCGACCCAACCCATTAGTTCTATCAAAACCTAGCTTATCTATATCGAGGCCCAGAAATTCTTCCAGCCGCCTTCCTTGATATCCCAGTCATGGAAAACCAGGATGATCATGTGCGTCCTGAAGACCTACCACCACCTCCTCCAAATCAATAATCCATAGACTACCTCAATGCAGCCCCCGACATGTTGAGCAGTTGTATTGTCTGGCCTGATGTCCCTCATGATTGGACCCTCAAATTAGTTGTCATGCACCATCTACCTACCTTCCGAGGTGTCCCTAAAGAAAGTGCTCTTCATCACCTTCAACAACTCCACTCAATCTGCGAGGCCATGAAACCTCCCAACGTCAGCATTGAGCAAGCAAAGCTACGCGCTTTTATGTGGTCTCTCAAAGACGATGCCCTTGACTGGTATTACGACCTTCCACCAAGATCAATCCACTCTTGGGCGGAAATTTCCAAGATCTTCACTGAGAAGTACTATCCAGCATCTATTGCCAACACCACGCGCAAGCAGCTTGTGTCCATAGTCCAAAGAAAAGATAAGGATCTGGCCCAATATTATGAAAGATATCTAAAGATGCAGTCCATGTGCCCCTCTCACAATCTCAGCGAGCATGCCCTTATTCAGTATTTCTGTGAAGGCCTCAAGGCTCATGACAAGGCCCTTCTCAACGCTGCTGCCAATGGCTCTCTCACTGCTCTTACACCAGCTGCTGCAAAGGCTACCATCGAACTCATGGCCAAGAATGCCACAACTGAGCTTGGCAACAGTCAAGGCCAAGACACCCAAGTTGCAGCATTACAGAGCCAACTGACCTCTCTCACGGGGATGTTTCAGAATTTCATGACAGGACAGTCCGCACCAACCAAGGCCTGTCAAAGCTATAATTTTGTGGGCCACCCCACAGATGCATGCCCCCATATCCCAGACGAAATCCAAGTGAACGCTGCTGGTCAGTACATCCAAGCCCCATATGGTCAAAACTACAACCAGGGTTGGAAGCAACAGAATCTAGGATGGGTTCCCAATCCTCAATCGTCTGGCCCTAGCCAGCAACAACAAAATCCTTATGGAAATCACCCACCCTCTCCCAACATGCAGAACTTCAGACCTCGACCCACGTATAATCAATATCAAGACAACCACCTCAAGAGCAGACTTTCGTCGTGCCCCTGAATACAAAACTACCTCGGAACCCTGAACAGCAGAAGGAAATCAAGGAACTTCGAAAGCACGTGAGAAGATGAAGGAGCTGAAGAATCAAGGGAGATTTCCACCCCAAACTGAAACCAATCCGAAACACAATGTCTGTGCAGTGACTCTATGAAGTGGAATGACCTTGACTCCTCCAGCATATCCTGCCCCCAACATTGGAAACTCTCTAGAGTCTGAAATCAAGCCAAAACCCAGAGGGAAGAGGCCAAAAGTGCCCCGATTTGTCGAGGTCATGGAAGATAGGATCTGCTTTCCCAGAGGTTCACCGAGGAATGACCCCAATCCACCCGAATTCACCCAGGAATACATTCACAAGATTCTCGAGCCCCCATTTCCCCAAAGATTGATCAAGTCCAAGAAGGAAAAAGAGGACCGCGATATCTTCGACATGTTCAGTAAGGTGGTTGTAAACATCCCTCTCCTCCAAGCAGTTAAGAATGCACCCCACTACGCTAAGTTTCTAAAACAGTTGTGCACGAACAAGAGTAAATTGGCTGAAGTTAACAAAATCAGTGTAGGAGAAAACGCTTTTGCCCATATCTAGAGAAAGATCCCCCCGAAATGCAAGGATCAAGGAATGTTCATCATTCCCTGCCGAATCGGTGCCATACCTAGACTGTGTTCGGAATGTGCGATCTTTTCTAGGGCACGCCTATTTCTACAAACGGTTTATTAAAGATTTCTCCAAAATCGCCCAACCCATGTGCCACCTGCTCCAAAAAGAAGTTACTTTTGGTTTTGATGAGAATTGCAAAGCCGCCTTCGAACTTCTCAAAAACAAGCTTATCTCAGCTCCGATCATTCGTGCTCCCGATTGGTCCCTATCTTTTGAGGTCATGTGCAATGCTAGCAATCAAGCCCTAGGCGCCGTTTTGGGTCAGAAGAAGGACAACGAGACTTACGTCATTTACTATGCTTCTAAGTTATTAGATCTAGCCCAGCAGAACTACACAACCACAGAAAAAGAGCTCTTAGTAGTTGTTTATACCCTCGATAAGTTCAGGCAGTATCTCTTGGGTACCCACGTTCTCATATATTCTGAGCATTCGGCCCTTAGATGCTTATTGAAAAAGGTTGATGCAAAGCCTCGACTCATTCGTTGGATCTTGTTGCTATAAGAATTTAATATCCTGATCAAGGATAAAGCAGAGAGAGAAAATCTGGTGGCGGATCATCTGAGCAGACTTCCAGCCCAAGAAGATGATTCACTAGTGCCCATCTGTGATACTTTTCCAGACGAACAACTGTGTCTCGCCCATGCGGTCCAGTTCCCATGGTTCTCCGACATTGCGATTTTTTGTGCTACGGGTACATACCCCGCGGACGCTTCCCCCTCTGAGTGCAATAGAATCAGAAGGCAAGCCAAATACTATATTTGGGATAGCCCATATTTATGGAAGCACTATTCGGACCAAATAATTCGCCGTTGTGTAACCATGGACGAAGTGCCCTCGATCCTAAAATTCTACCATTCTGAAAGAGGACATTTAGCGGCCAAGAAAACTGCCCTCAAGGTCTTAGAAGCCAGTCTTTACTAGCCTTCAATCTTCAAAGATAGTTATCTCTTTTGTGCTTCATGCCCTCGATGCCAAGTCACGGGAAATATTGGGGCCAGGAACCAGATGCCTCTGACTAGTATCATTGTATGTGAGATCTTTGATATCTGGGGCATAGATTTCATGGGCCCCATTCCCCAATTCTTTTGGCAACATCTACATTCTACTCGCCGTTGATTATGTTTCAAAGTGGATCGAGGCCAAGGCTACTTGGACCGATGATGCCAAAGTAGTAGTGAATTTACTACAATCTCATATCTTCAACCGATTCGGTACGCCTCGTGCCCTCATAAGCGATCGCGGTACCTTCTTCTACAACCGTGTCGTGGCCACATTCCTGAACAAATATGGAGTCCATCACAGAACCTCCACAGCTTATCATCCTCAAAAAAATGGCCAAGCTGAAGTGTCCAACCATGAAATTAAGTCCATACTAGAGAAGACAGTCAATCAGTCCCGAAAGGATTGGAGTCTAAAGTTGGAGACGCCCTCTGGGCTTACCGGACAACTTTCAAGGCCCCGATTGGTATGACACCCTATAGACTCGTATATGGCAAGCCGTGTCATCTCCCAGTTGAGATAGAGCACAAGGCTTTCTGGGCCATCAGGAAAGTGAACACGAATCTAGGGCATGCCGGCCAGAATCGACGCTTACAGATCCAGAAGCTAGAAGAGTTGCGAGATGACGTTTATGAAAATGCCTTACTCTACAAGGGCAAGACTAAAGCTTATCATGACAAGAACCTTCATCCCAAGACTTTTTCCATTGGACAGAAAGTATTATTGTACAACTCACGTTTGCGTCTGTTTGCAGGAAAGCTTAAGTCGAAATGGTCTGGACCTTTCATGGTCATGACAGTTTTCGACCATGGTGCCATAGAAATTCAGAATCCTGACACTGGGACAATTTTCAAGGTGAACGGCCACAAGTTGAAACCCTTCTATGAAGGATTCAATCCCTCGACTGTTGAAGAAATAATGGTGGAACCTCCATCTGTCGAGCCCTAGATCGCTGGAACACGTCGAAGCCTCGATGAGTAAACAAGCCACACTGGAGGTATCTTATATGCCATCCCATCTCTTCTCTTTCCCTTATCTTTTCCATATCTTTTGGATTTTTCTGATTTTATTTTTATTTTCCCTTTGATTTTATTTTCTTATTTTTATCCCTTATTTATCTCCTTTAATCTCTGACCTTTCCTTTCCCTAGGAGATTTTATTCCCTTATTATTATTAATCCCTTTATTCTCTCTCTTTGTCTCTACCCTCTTCAACTGCCTCCTTTTCAAAATTTAAAAAGTTGTTCTCCTTTTTAGGTGGTTGGGATACGCACGGGCCCGTTGCTCTTCAAAGCCCAAGGTGCCACGTGGTCTACAAGGGACAGAAAAGTAACCCTAATCAATGCAAAGGTTGCGCCATTTATTACCGACTTCAGCTCTTTTTCTCTTTCCCACGCTCCTTCTTCGTCCCGACTCTCTCAATCACCAAAACACGCTACCTCTCTCTCTCAAACGTCTCCATCACCCCTGTCTTTCACCATCACCATCAATGCAAACTCACCTTCTCTCTCTTGCAAATTATCTCCCTCACCCTCTCTGATCGTCACTCAAATATACTTAAATTTATCCTGATGCCTAAATGCACAAATTAATGTGTATAGAGCAAGACAGGGTCGAACCGCAGAGATTGAAGGAATGAATTGCTAGTGAATATGTATGACAAGGCAATACGCAACAGATCTAACCAAAGTAACAGTAATGGGGGTGTTTTATGTTGATTAATAAATTAATCAACGCAGAGTATGGGAGCTAACAAAACAGAATTGTAAAGTAATTATCTAAGGCACAAAAGTAAAATGTAATCCAGGGTAAGAAATGTAAATAGATCAAATGCAGGAAAAGTAAGGAAAAAGATATTAATCAACTAGGACGAGATCTTAGCGAAAGGTGTTACCTTGGGTTGTATTTTAGGTCGGCTAGTCATTGGTGCAACAGTTTTCTAGACTCGAGTACAGATCTGCTATAGGGACCGCGTTTCCACACCGCATCCCCTACTTACCTTCTTAGATAAAAGTCACCCCCCGTTTCCACATATGGGGTGACCTTGACGTTCAGCCATCCTCCCAGCTGCCTCTCTTGTCATCAAAAGGCAGCCTTGACACTTCGACCTGTCATGGGTACGAAGTAGGGAAGCTAAATTCAGAACGCCCATGAAGGGGAGGTAAGACAGATCTAGGGCGCGACAGCTCGGCTTGTCAGACCCGTATCGCATACCCTAGATAACTGTTTACCCCTAGGTGAGGCCTCTCGCGCTGCCTCCCCTAGGTGTCTGCTAAAAGTCCAGGGCTTCGCGTCAGGTATAACCCTGGAATATAACGTTACTCATGCAGAAATACTAAAAGATGATCAAGCTCTCAACATTTCTAGACAAGCATGGAATTAAATCGGTAAACAACTATGTGCAACAAGAGAATATATTAAGCATGCATTAGACCTCTTAGCCGAACACTACAACCCGTGAAACACCCTTCACTAAGAAGGGGGTATTTAGCTACTCATACTATAATGTAAACAGTAGGTATATAGAATCATGCAATAACAAAGAAAGTAAAAAGGGAGTAGAGGAAACCGATAGATTAATTAATAATCGAAGAGGAAAGTTGCAACGAAGGTTGTTCTTGATGATAAGAGGAGAAGATCCCTAGAAAATAAGTGCTGAAATCAATGTAAGGAAATATCCTTGGACAGTCGTCCTTACAAAAACCCTAAAACTATGCTTATATAGCCTAAAACTAGCTAGGAGACGAAAACAACTAAGGGCAATGAGGGCGTGACAACACATGTCCTTGCAAAAGGAATATTCTGGGATTCTTGACACGCTTGATGCCTTTTGGAAGCGCCTGGGATTCCGTGCGGATCTTTGAAGATGCTTTTCTTTGGAAGAAGGTTCAGAACTGTCGAGGCCTTGAGACAGCGCACTGGTCTGGTTTGCGTCGAGGTCTTGACGACGTTCTTTCTTCTAGGCCTGGAAACTGGAGTTCCTCATAATTGCTCTAAAATCGTCTCTTTTCGATCTTTTCTCTCTTTTGATGCTAATCTGCAAATAAGATTAGAATTAGGGTCAAATAACAACATCAAGCCCCCGAAAGGGCTAGAAAAGAGGGTAAAACCGAGGCCATGAAACGTGCTATCAAACATCCCCACACTGCCCCTATACTCGCCCTCGAGCATAAACAAAATTGGAAAGGCCTCCTCATTCAAAACATACATAATTAACTTCCAACACACAGAATTGGCACGCCATCCTACAAACTACACCCAACTAGAGCAAATCCAGACCTTGAAAAGCACCTGCATCTGGTTGAGTAGAATAACGACCCTATCAACCAGACTTTTCCATATCTATCATATTCACCAGCAGTCCTCACAAAGATATGTATTTGCACTCCTTCTCAGAATAAAATATGTGTTTTAGGCTATCACTCAGGAATGCAAATAACACAACACAGGCATGGTTTGCACGTCAATCCGAGTACTGTAGAACACATGCATGGGCAATCAATGATCAGAAAAGTAACGCATCAGCAAATAGAAAGAAACGGGATCGGAAGAGCTAGAAATGTGGAAGAGAGAAGTAGGAGATGTACAGAAGAGAAACGAGGGAAGAAAAGAAGGAAGGAAAAGAAAGAACCAGGCAAAACCTGGTTGGATCCCTTGGCTGGGAAAAAGCGAAGTGGCGAGGCAGCTTTCATCGAGGGCACGAGATGATTCGGGGGCTAGACAGAGGTCTTCTTTCGGGGGCAGGAAAATCTTCTTGCTGAGGTTTCGGATGCGGATGCTTTTACTTGGAAGTTCGGTGCCCTTCTCCTTTTATTTTGAAATTTAAATGTTTTTTTTTTAATATAAGAGATAGGAGAGGAGGCATGAACCAGCTACAAAATCTTGATTCTTCCGGGGCATGAAACTCTTGCTTTTTTCGTTCGTGTTTGCCCTTGATCTGCTTCCAGCATCGATGGTGACTTCTTTTTCGCTTCCCCACACTTGAAACTTTCTGGGGGCTCGATTTCTCTGAATGATCTAGGGCTCGAAACGTTTTGAGAATTGTTTTTGATTTTCTGCTTTTTCTTGCCCTAGATCCCTGCTTTCTGCTCTGAAGTCTTTTGCTTTTGTCTACCCTTGACGTTACCCTCAATAGTCCCTACCTCACCTGCCAAGGAAAAAGATCAAGAAAAGATGAATGGTTAGGAAAGAGTATGAAAGAAGGGGAATTTCGGGGGCTCAAAAAGAAAAGAGAGAGAGAGGGGGAGAAGAGAAAGAAAGAGACATTGATGCGAAATTTTTTGTCATATCTAAGCTTTCCCATTTCCTAACAGTGACTATACCCAGGGATATCATGCAAACCTAGACTGTGCCTAGCTAAGAATTTTTTACTCAAAAATAAAGGGCATGAAGCTCAAATATGCTCACGGGATCAGATTGTGACTACTGGTGTTGTTGCCTAGATATGGGTATAAGGGCTAGCAGGTCTAAAAATGCATGTTCAGGCGTTGGTGCGATGGATGTCATGCTTCTTCTATGCATCAAAAGTTGAAAAACGCATGCCAAAAATGAGGGTTTGAAAACTGATAGTGGGAAAATTTTCCTAGCATGGCTAAAAATAAAATCCAAAAATCATGCAATCATGCAGCAAACGTGAAAATAAACATGCAATCACACAGGCAAAACGCATAAATAATTCCCTCCCCACACTTAGGCACCGCATTGTCCTCAATGCGGGGAGAGCATAAAAAGGAGTTCAAGTAGTATAGGTACAGTACAAAATAAAAAACAGTAAAATTGTTTAGTGCCCCTTTTCGGGGGCTGGAGAGATGAAAATATTCGGGTGGGGGTTACTGGAGTGGCAAATTTCTGCGGGCAACTTCAGCCGTCAAAGCCTGAAGTTCCCGCAGAATGAGCTGGAGAAGTCTCGTCTGGGTCGAATCACAAACGATGAGAGGTATCGAGGGCTGGCTTGCTGATGCCACGTTGGCTTGACGAACTGCTTCCGCTTGGGGCACTTGCTTTTCGGGGGCTGGAGGAATGGCATTAGAGCGGGGGTCCGAAAGATCTAGATAGTCAAAGATGCCACCATTCTTGGTCCCGAAAACCTTCTCCGTTGCTGGGGCACAACCTGGATAAAAACTCAACACACCTCGTGAGAGACATAAATGGCCCATGACATCCAAGGTTCGAATATCCAAATCCTTGAATGCCAGGGGCTCAGAAAGGTTACTAGCAGCCAGGCCAATGTTACGCATTTTCACAGCAAACAAGGAGATAAGTGATCCAAAAATAGGCCCACGGTTGCCATTTAACACATACAAAACGCCCGAAGCTACCCAAAAACTAAGATTGACCCTACGTTTGTGTTTCATGCACCATAAAAAGAAAAGTTCCTACACAGATATTTGTCCCGAGGAACCAAATCTTGTTGAAAAGGTGAGGGCCAGATACCGGTGCAGGATACGCAAGGCAGGATCAACTATTTCATGGGCTTTACTACACTTAGGGTCATACTTAACAGCAGGCTTATTGGTTAGTTCACGAAAAGCAGCATTGGCATAAAAAACAGATGGGTTAACAGTCAAGGCATTCTTGTACAGAGGAGTGTTCAGTTCATCTTTAGTGACAAATCCTAACCAGCAATTAAATTCACCAAGGATCAGGTGCTCCCATTTGTTAGCTAGCCTAAAGTTGATCAGACCAGGGGTAGAGGAGTTTGGACCGACCTTGCCCTTGGGCCTAAAAGTGCCATCTACCCAGAATGTAGTGAAAAACTCAAGGGAAAGCTCAACAAAGGTCGGGTGTTCCAAATAGAATAAAGACTCCCAACCAATGTTGGCCACATACTCCCTGACCTTGGATTCAATACCCATCTTAGCAAGAAAATCAAAATCCAGGCGCGCATATGAGCTAACGCCCTTGGAATTCAGCATAGTCAACTTGTCAAGTGATGGTTTATCATTAAATACGATCCATTCATGGGGTGAGGAAAGGTCAGAAGTCACCTGTTGGGAGCTGGATCTGGGGATGGTCGAAGGTGCTGGGGTCTCGGTCTCGACTTCATCATCTGTTTCGAGGGCTCGAGGCTTCTTGGAGCTCGAGGGCTTGCCAACACTGGTGGTTGAAAGCTTCCTCTTGGTGCCTACTGGCGTATCAACTGCAGCTGGTTCCTCTGATTTGGCATCAGCTTTAGATTTCCCTTTCTTAGCCGCTGATCTTGCCACTGCTGCTCTTTGCTTCCTCTCCGCCTCCTCCGTAGCTTTCTAGGCCTCGGGATCTTCTTCTTCTTCGTCTGCTTCGCTGCCCTCTGCCTCTCAACTTTCTCCTGTTCCCTCCTCCATGACTTCGAGGTCTTCATTCTCTTAGTCGATACCAGGCTCAGCTAGTTCCTCCATGACCTCAGCTTCTTCATCAGAGATCAGGATGTCCTTGAGGACTTCCTCAACAGTAAGGGCAGGCTGGGGAGCTAAGAAACGGTCGACGGCCGCATCAAGGGGGGCTTTCCTGGCGGATGGAGAGGGCTTTTTGGATTTAGACTTGGTTGTAGACTTGGCAGTGGAAGATCCGGGGGGTAGTTTCACTACACGGCCACCTCTGGTGGTGGTCGAGGTAGGGGGAATAGAGCTTGTGACCTCTAGGTCATCGTCCACCGGGGTGAACTCTCGGATCTGCTCTACGGTTGTTGGTGAGACCGTCGTAGGAGAGGGAATGGGAAGTGGGGTGGAAGACGGTGGCGTGGCTGTTTTGAATGAAGCCGAGTTCGGGGTAGTTGATTGGGATCTGGATCTGGAAGGAACGGGGCTAGATGTGTCCACCGGCTTAGGTCCAGCAATATTTTTGCGGGCTGGTCTTTTTGTTTTAGGTGCCATTGATTGTGAGGGAAGAGATGACAGTAATGGAGATGGAGATGCGAGTGGAGAGAGGATAGGGTTGCGTGTTTTGGTGAGGGAGAGGTGAAAGTGATATGAGTGAAAACGAAGTGGGAGCGTGGGAGAGAGAGTGGTAGTCACAGCTGGTATTAAATGGCGCAGCTTTTTCATTGATGAGGCATGCTTTTGCTGCGCTTGTCAGGCCACGTGGCGCTCTAGGCGTGGAGCACGACGACCCACGCGTATCTCAACTGCCTAAAAAGGTGAACAACTTTCAAATTTCAATAAGGCAGTTGGGATATTATAAGATACGGACAAAAAGAGAGAATAAAGGTGAGTTAATGCTAAATAAAAGGAATAAAATCATATGGGAAAAGGAAAGGTCAGGGATATATACAATCAACAAAACCTGGAAATAAAATAAAATTAAATAAAAATTAGAGAATCCGAAAAATGTAGAGAAGATAAGGGAGAGAGAAAGGATGCAGTCGGCATGTCAAATGCCTCCAGTGTGGTCCGTTTACTCATCGAGACCCCGACATGCGTTAATATTCTAGGCCTGGAGAGGTGGAACATCCACCATGGCCTCCTCAACTATCGAGGGTTGGAAGCCTTCATAAAAGGGTTTCAGTCTCTGACCACTGACTTTGAAAATGATTCTTGTGACTGGGTTCTGAATTTCAACTGCACCATGGTTGTAGAATGTCATGACCACGAAGGGTCCAGACCATTTAGATTTTAGCTTTCCGGCAAAGAGTCGTAGGCGTGAATTGTACAATAAGACTTGCTGTCCGACTGAGAATGTTTTGGGATGAAGGTGTTGGTCATGGTAAGCTTTTGTCTTGCCCTTATAGAGCATGGCATTCTCATAGGCACCGTCCCTCAATTCCTCTAGCTCTTGGATTTGCAAATGCTTGTGTTCATTAGCGAGGCCTAGATCTGTATTCGCTTTCCTGATGGCCCAAAAAGCCTTGTGCTCTATCTCCACTGGAAGATGGCATGGCTTGCCATAGACAAGTCTGTAGGGGGTCATTCCGATCGGGGTCTTGAAAGCTGTACGATAGGCCCAGAGAGCGTCATCCAATTTCAGACTCCAATCCTTCCTGGACTGGTTAAAGGTCTTCTCAAGGATGGATTTGATCTCACGGTTCGAGACCTCGGCTTGGCCATTAGTCTGAGGGTGATAAGCAGTGGATGTTCTATGGTGGACTCCATACTTAGTCAAAAGAGAGGTCACAACACGGTTGCAGAAGTGGGTACTGAACCGATTGAAGATATTAGTGCGGAGGAAATTCACGACCACTTTGGAATCGTCCGTTCGATTAGCCTTGGTCTCGACCCATTTAGAGACATAATCGACGGCCAGAAGGATGTAGATGTTGCCAAAGGAATTGGGAAAAGGCCCCATAAAATCTATACCCTAGATGTCAAAGATCTCGCAAGCAATAATGTTTGTCAAGGGCATCTGATTCCTGTCCCCGATATTTCCAGTGGCCTGACATCGGGGGCACGAAGCGCAAAACATGTAACTATCCTTGAAAATGGTGGGCCAGTACAGACCAGCTTCCAGGACCTTTAGGGCAGTTTTCTTGGCCACGAAATGGCCTCCCTCCAAATGGCAGAATTTAAGGATCGAGGGCACCTCGTCCATGGTGACACATCTACGAATTATTTGATCCGAACAGTGCTTCCACAGATAGGGGCTGTCCCAAATGTAGTATTTTGCTTGTCTTCTGATTCTATTACACTCAGAGGGAGTGACATCAGCTGGGTAAGTGCCTGTAGCACAAAAGTTTGCAATATCGGAAAACCATGGGCAATAAACAGCTTGGGCTAGACATAATTGCTCGTCTGGAAAGGTATCTCGGATTGGCTTATGCGAATTATCTTCTTGGGTTGGAAGTCTACTCAAATGATCTGCCACAAGGTTTTCTTTTCCGGCCTTATCTTTGATAGCGTAATCAAATTCTTGTAGGAGCAGGATCTAATGAATAAGCCGAGGTTTAGCATCGGCTTTGGTCAACAAACACCGAAGGGCAGAATGGTCTGAGTAGACGAGGACATGAGTGTCTAGCAAGTATTGCCTGAACTTGTCTAGGGCATAGACTACGGCCAGGAGTTCTTTCTCTGTGGTAGTGTAGTTCTACTGGGACGGGTCTAGTAGCTTGGAAGCATAATAGATGACATGGGTCTCTTTATCCTTCTTCTAACCCAAAACGGCGCCAAGGGCCTGATTACTGGCATCACACATGACCTCGAAAGGTAGTGTCCAGTCGGGGGCACGAATAATCGGGGCCGAGATAAGTTTGTTCTTGAGAAGTTCAAAAGCAGTTTTGCAGGCCTCGCTGAAATCAAAGGACACGTCCTTCTGGAGCAAGTGACACATTGGTTGAGCAATCTTGGAAAAATCCTAAATGAACCGTCGGTAGAAACTAGCGTGGCCTAGAAAAGATCGCACATCGCGGACATAGGAGGGGTAGGGCAAGGATTCTATTACTTCTATCTTGGCTTTGTCAACCTCGATTCCCTTGGCCGAGATAACATGACCAAGCACTAGGGCTCGATCTACCATGAAGTGACATTTTTCAAAATTCATGACAAGATTCATCTCTATGCAGCGCTCTAGGCACCTCTTCAGATTGTTCATGACGGTGAAGTCGTCCATGAAGACCTCGATTCCATCCTCAACTAGTTCAGAGAAAATGCTGACCATACAGCGTTGGAAAGTGGCGGGGGCGTTACACAGACCGAAAGGCATGCGTCTGTACGCGAAGGTCCCGAAAGGGCAGGTAAAGGTGGTCTTTTCCTGGTCTTCGGGAGCAATTGGGATCTGATGGAATCCGGAGTAACCGTCTAGACAGCAATAGTGGGTTTTACCGGTGAGGCGTTCTAGCATCTGATCGATGAAGGGCAGGGGAAAATGATCTTTTCTGGTAGCGGAGTTCAATCGGCGGTAGTCAATACACACTTTCCACCCATTCTGGATCCGGGTTGGAATGGATTCGCCATCTTGACCGATGGTGATGGTTATCCCTGTTTTCTTGGGCACGACCTGGATAGGGCTGACACAAGGGCTATCTGAGATGGGGTAGATAACTCCCGCATCTAGCAACTTGAGAATCTCTTTCTTTACCACTTCCATCATAGGCGGATTAAGTCACCGCTGGGGCTGGCGAATGGTCTTGCTCGCGTCTTCTAGGTGGATGTGATGAGTGCATAACGCTGGAGACAAGCCCTTAATGTCCGCAATGGTCCATCCTATGGCTTGTCTGAAGTTCCTTAGCAAGGAAACTAACTTGGACTCCTCGAGGTCTTCGAGCTTGTTGGAGATAATGACAAGTAGAGAGTTATTGGGGCCTAGATAAGCATATTTCAAATGGGTAGGTAGTGGCTTCAGATCTAGGGCTGGAGCCTGATCAATAGAGGGAAATAACTTAGCATGGCCTGGATATTCGGGAGACTGATTCGGAGACTCATACTGAGCAATAGCGCATTCTTCTAGGGCAGCGACGATAGAGTGTAATTCAGATGGAATAGGAAGCGTCGAGGCCACGACATCTAGAAGAGCTGGCGTCAGACTCCTGTCAAGGGCAAATTGCAAGGGGTCAGTAGAATATATGTCATCAATCTCCCTTATAAGGGGGTCAACAATATCAACATAATTCACACTAGAAAATTCAGAGGGGTATCGCATGGCTTCTAGCATATTGAATTTGATGATCACTCCATCAAATTCGAGGGAGATGGTGGCATCATGAACATCAATCTTTGCTCGGGCTGTGGCTAGAAATGGGCGGCCTAGAAGGATGTCTGTGGATTTGGTGGAGTCTTTGTTCTCTATTGCAATCATATAAAAATCCGCAGGGAACAAGAATTCTCCTACTTGGACCAAGACATCCTTGATTATCCCCTCGGGGTAGATGATAAAGCGGGCAGCAAGCTGGATGGACGAGAGGCTCGAGGCCTAGACTATGGTAAATTATCAAGGGCATGACATTGATTCCTACTCCTAGGTCACACATGGCCTTGCCAATATCGATTGTGCCGATTCGACAAGGGATAATGAGCATGCCTTGGTCTTTGCATTTCGGAGGGATTCGACGCTGGATATGAGCAGACGCGTTGGCCCCTACGCTGATCTTGTTAACTTCGGCGAACTTGTTTTTGTTCGTGCATAATTGCTTCAGGAATTTGGCATAGCGAGGGACATTCTTCACGGCCTGGAGAAGAGGGATGTTGACAACCACTTTACTGAACATTTCAAAGGTATCGCGATCCTCCTTATCTTTCTTGGCCTTGACCAATCTGTGAGGGAATGGGGGCTCGAGAATCTTATGAATGTACTCTTGAGTAAATTCTGGTTGGTTGGGGTCATTCCGTGGGGAACCTCTAGGGGAGCGGATTCCGTCTTCTTTGACTTCCACGAATCTAGGGACTTTGGGGAGCTTTGTTCTAGGTTTAGGCCGGATTTCGGCCTCTGGAGAATTTTCAATATCTTGCACTGGAAGCTCTGGTGGGTTCAAAGTTGTTCCACTACGCAAAGTTAATGCGTAGACATTGTGCTTGGGATTTGTTTCGGTCTGCCATGATTTGTTAACTCTTGCAATTTGGCAGTCAGGGCACTCATTTGCTTCTTAAGTTCATCTATTTCTTTCTGCTGCTCGGGATTCTTAGGTATTTCAGCAGTCGGGGGCTGGATAAAAGTCTGGTCTAGAGGATGGACAAAGGTCTGATCCTGAGGAGGTTGGCATTGATACTGGTTCTAATGAAATGTGGGTCGAGGTCTGAAATTTGGCATATTAGGGGGGGTTTCCATAGGGGTTCTGGTGTGGTTGATGGCTAGGCCCCGAAAGCTGAGTGTTTGGGACCCATCCTTGGTTTGGTTGTTTCCTGCCGTGGTTGTAAGTCTGAGCGTAAGAAACTGGAATAAATTGGCCGGCAGCATTCACTTGTATTTCCTCTGGAATATGGGGACATGCATCAGTGGGGTGATCCACAAAATTGCATATCTGGCAGGCCTTGACAGGTGCGGGTTGTCCGGTTATGAAGTTTTGGAACATTCCTATGAGAGAGGATATCTGGTTCTGAAGGGCAGCTACTTGGACATCCTGGCCTGGATTGTTGGCAAGGTCGTCAGAGGCATTCTTAGCCATGAGCTCTATTGTTGCTCGAGCGGCTCTTAGAGTTAGAGCAGTCAGGGATCCATTGGCAGCTGCGTTAAGTAACGCCTTATCATGAGCTTTGAGGCCTTCACAAAAATATTGAACAAGAGCGTGCTCGGTAAGATTGTGAGCTGGACAGCTAGATTGCATCTTCTGGAATCTCTCATAGTACTGGGCTAGAGTCTCTTCTTTCTTCTGAACAATGGAGACAAGTTGCTTGCGCGTGGTGTTGGAGATAGAAGTCGGGTAGTACTTCTCAGTGAAGATTTTTGACATGTCTGCCCAAGAACGAATAGATCTTGCGGGAAGGTCGTAATACCAATCTAGGGCATCATCTTTGAGGGACCACTGGAATGCGCAAAGCTTGGCCTGCTCAATACTAACGTTGGCGGGTTTCATGGCCTCGCAAATAGAGTAGAGCTGTTGAAGATGGCGAAGAGCATTTTACTTGGCTACCCCTCGAAAGGTAGGCAGATGATGAAGTACGGCTGACTTCAAAGTCCAGTCATTGGGGACGTTGGGCCAGTCAATGCAGCTACTTGCCATATCGGGGGTTGCATGGAAATTGTCGATGGTTTGTTGGTCTAGGGGTGGTGGTGGATCTTCGTGGTTCTCACGGTTGTCATTGTTGGCTAGGTCATCCATTGCTGGAAAATTAAAATGGTCTGGTATGGGGTTTTCGGGGTTACGATGGATAAAGGTCAGGTCTACGAAAAGCTGATGTTCCTAGTCAGCCAGATTAGAAGGGGATCCGTCGAGGGCAGGATGTGGGATTACTCTACAATGAGCAGATGTTCCTTGAGCTTGCCTTAAAAGTCCTCTTTCTGTTCTGGTCAACTCGAGGTCTAGAGGGAGTAGATCGGGGGCAGATCTCCTGGTCATACAAGAAAAACAAAAACAAAATCAGTACCGTTCAGTCCCTGGCAACGACGCCAAAATATGATCGTCACTCAAATATACTTAAATTTATCCTGATGCCTAAATGCACAAATTAATGTGTATAGAGCAAGACAGGGTCGAACCGCAGAGATTGAAGGAATAAATTGCTAGTGAATATGTATGACAAGGCAATACGCAATAGATCTAACCAAAGTAACAGTAATGGGGGGGTTTTATGTTGATTAATAAATTAATCAATGCAGAGTATGGGAGCTAACAAAACAGAATTGTAAAGTAATTATCTAGGGCACGAAAGTAAAATGTAATCCAGGGCAAGAGATGTAAATAGATCAAATGCAGGAAAAGTAAGGAAAAAGATATTAATCAACTAAGACAAGATCTTAGCGAAAGGTGTTCCCTTGGGTTGCATTTTAGGTCGGCTAGTCATTGGTGCAACAGTTTTCTAGACTCGAGTACAGATCTGCTATAGGGACCGCGTTTCCACACCGCATCCCCTACTTACCTTCTTAGATAAAAGTCACCCCCCGTTTCCACATATGGGGTGACCTTGACGTTCAGCCATCCTCCCAGCTGCCTCTCTTGTCATCAAAAGGCAGCCTTGACACTTAGACATGTCATGGGTACGAAGTAGGGAAGCTAAATTCAGAACGCCCATGAAGGGGAGGTAAGACAGATCAAGGGCGCAACAGCTCGGCTTGTCAGACCCGTATCGCATACCCTAGATAACTGTTTACCCCTAGGTGAGGCCTCTCGCGCTGCCTCCCCTAGGTGTCTGCTAAAAATCCAGGGCTTCGCTTTAGGTATAACCCTGGAATATGGCGTTACTCATGCAGAAATACTAAAAGATGATCAAGCTCTCAACATTTCTAGACAAGCATGGAATTAAATCGGTAAACAACTATGTGCAACAAGAGAATATATTAAGCATGCATTAGACCTCTTAGCCGAACACTACAACCCGTGAAACACCCTTCACTAAGAAGGGGGTATTTAGCTACTCATACTATAATGTAAACAGTAGGTATATAGAATCATGCAATAACAAAGAAAGTAAAAAGGGAGTAGAGGAAACCGATAGATTAATTAATAATCGAAGAGGAAAGTTGCAACGAAGGTTGTTTTTGATGATAAGATGAGAAGATCCCCAGAAAATAAGTGCTGAAATTAATGTAAGGAAATATCCTTGGACAACCGTCCTTACAAAAACCCTAAAACTATGCTTATATAGCCTAAAACTAGCTAGGAGACAAAAATAGCTAAGGGCAATGAGGGTGTGACAGCACATGTCCTTGCAAAAGGAATATTCTGGGATTCCTGACACGCCTGGGATTCCGTGCGGATCATTGAAGATGCTTTTCTTTGGAAGAATGTTCAGAACTGTCGAGGCCTTGAGACAACGCACTGATCTGGTTCGCATCGAGGTCTTGACGACGTTCTTTCTTCTAGGCCTGGAAACTGGAGTTCCTCAGAATTGCTCTAAAATCGTCTCTTTTCGATCTTTTCCCTCTTTTGATGCTGATCTGCAAATAAGATTGGAATTAGGGTCAAATAACAACATCAAGCCCCCGAAAGGGCTAGAAAAGAGGGTAAAACCGAGGCCATGAAACGTGTTATCACTCTCCCATGACTATCAAACGAGTAGCTCATAAGAGCATGGTTCAAGAGCCCGAATCATCCTCTACTACCAAAGTCTCTATCCCTAAATCTCTAAGCCTCGGTCCTGACCAAGAAAACCCACCATCTCCAACCACCGCACCAGCCCTAGTCCCGAGCTCCGCCGCTGCTACCCCATCGGACGACGAGGTAGAGGTCACCGGCTCCGTTCTAGCGACCTCTGCGATGACTAGATCCAGCCGGGTTTCCAGAAGGGCCACACCTAAAAAGCCTAAGATGGAAAAGCCCTCGCCTCCGACCAAGAAGCAGCTCACAATGGAAGAGGCCCTGAAGGACGTCCTTGTGTCCGAATCTGAGCACGAAGATGAGGCGCCTGCCGAAGTGGGAGAGGAGGAAGTCGAACAAACCGCCGCTGGCGAAGAAGAAGGATCTGGCAAAAATAACGTCATGGAAGAGGAAGAGAATGACAATTTGGAGGCTGAGAAGGCTGAGAAAGAAGCAGCCCAGAAAGATGAGGCTGAGGAAAGGGCCAAAGAGAAGGAGGCGACGGTAAAAAAGGTTGCTGCGAAAGGGAAATCCAAGACTTTGGCCAGGAAGGAGCAACCAGCTGAGCCTGAGACGCCAGCAGAAAGGAAGAGGAAGGCCACATCTTCCTCTAAGGTTCAGAGCAAGCCTACTGCATCAAAGAGAGCTCGTCGTGGACAAGACGACGATTCAGACGTCGAGTACTCGACACCAGTCCCTGCCTCTTCCCCGCGGACGTCTTCCATCCAGGTTGTCTCTGACCTTTCAAACCCCCATGCTTGGTTGCCTTTAAATGATAAACCCTCCTTGTAAAAGTTGCATGCTACGAACTCCAGAGGCATTAGCCCTTGTGCGCGCTTAGATCTGGAATTTTTAAGAAAGATGGAACTCGAATCTCGAGTCTGAGAGCTCGTAGGCAACATAGGTTGGGAACCCTTGTTCTTTCTAAAACACCCGACCTATATCGAGCTCTCGCTTGAGCTGTTCACTACTTTTTGGGTAGCTTCGGACCACTTTAGGCCTAAGGGCAAAAGTGGAACGAACCTTTCTGCCGCTGGATTGATTAATTTTAAGTTAGCGAATAAGTGCTCCAAGCTTTCGGTTAATGAGTTCAATTGCATGCTCAATTTTGTCACCCCTAATGGATTAAAATCTAGTGCTTATAAGAATGCCCTTACTGTTATTCCTGCTGTGTTTGATGCCGATGTGGCTTTTTGTGAGCTGTCTAAGAACCCCAGTGTTGAATTCAACCCTAAATTCTCTAAAGCGTATGAAATTATGGATCCTGCTTTTAGAATTTTGCATCATTTTCTTGCCCTTAACTTTGCTGCTAGATTTGGCTCTTCAGGCCAGTTAACTTTGCAAGAACGTTTTCTTCTTTGGTGCATGAAAAGTAAGATAGGGTGAATTTAGGAATTTAGATTGCTTCTACTTTCATTCATGTTCAAAACGGTTCTCGAGGCCCCATTTTAGGATCTCTCATTGCTCTCCTTGCTGTGAACCTGCATTATATCGACTTGACCTCTTCTAGCCTTAGTGAGCCGCTTGCATTCAAATATTTAGACCCCCGTACCCTCGACGGTATGGGGAATTTATGTATCTCACATAGTATTTTGAGGTTTTCCGTAGGAAGCACGCCCTCGACAGAGAAGGTTTTTGGCACGAAGCATGGAGGTGATTTCAGTTATCCAAATACTTCGAGGTCCCGACTCCCTGACGTCGCTCGTGCTCAAGCAGGAGATTCAAATCGCGCCCCCGATGTCCATCAAGCAAGCAAGCCATCTGATCCATCTTCCCAGTCGATCCTCAGGATCGAGCGTCTTCTCCAAGTTGTGCTCACGGAACTTCAGGCTTTGACGGCTGAAGTGGCCAGGAGCAAGCTCCAGCCAAGTGATTCCCCCCCGAATAATTTATTTTTTATGCCCTCAAGGAGGGCCAAAAACATTTCCACCTTCTTTATTATTTTTTATTTATTTTGTACTATACTTATTTTAATTTTCGTTGAACTTCTATGTGTACCCTTTCCGCATTGAGGACAATGCGATGCCTAAGTGTGGGAAGGGATTTATTTGTGTTCTATATGCGTATGTCCTGTGTGCATAGTTTTGAAAATCGGACCGGACCGGCCGGTCCGACCGGTTCGACCGGGTTTTTTTGGGTTTCCGGCTCGATTCAGCTATCTGACCGGAAATGCATATGAACTGGGTCCGACCGGCCGGTTCGTCCAGTTTTTACACAACCGAAGACCCGGATTGAACCGGCTGGTTTGATGAGCCAAACCAAAACGACGTCGTTTTGGTTTTTTTTTTTTTTTTTTTTTTTGAAAAATTGATGGGCCGGCCCATTACAGACATGGGCCAGCCCATCAGAGGGCAACCAAAACGATGCCGTTTTGGTTGCCTTTGGCTTTTTTTTTTTTTTTTTGGAAAATATGATGGGTCAGCCCATCATAGTATAAAAACCAGCCGGTTTAATCCGGTTCGATCCGGTTCAATTATTTCGGATTGAACGGTTCAATATGTGAACGGTTCAAAATGATCCAATGAGTCAATCCGGTCGAACCCGGTTCAACCTGGTTGAAGCACAAAATTTTACTATCCGGTTTGCTGTCCGGTCCGGTTTTCAAAACTATGTCTGTGTGTGTGACTGCATGTTTATATTTCCATTGTTTGCATGACTGTGTGTTTTTCGGATTTTTAATTTTCGGATTTTAAAATTTTTGCCAAAATTCCTCCACTGCCAGTTTTTTAAACTCTATGAATAGACACACGCATTTTGATTATTTGCGCACAAGTATGAATCACGAGCACCTTTTCTAGACCTAGTTGTTCTCATTTTTTCCTGTTGAACCTTATATCCATATCTAGGCCTAGACACTAGTAGTCACAAAAGCACCCTATGAGCACTTGAGATTCCATATCTATTTCTTTTCTTGAGTGATTAGGATGCTTTAGCTAGGCACTGGTTGATCTTGCATGATATCCCTGGGTATAGGCACCATTAGACATGGGAAAGCATCGATTTGACCAAAAAAACTTCGCATCAATGTCATTTTTCTTTCTTTTCTCTCTTTCCTCTTCTTTTTCTCTCATCATGCCCCCAACATCCCACTCTTTTCTTTCTCTTCCTGACCATCTAACCCTTTTTCCTTGATCTTTTTCCTTGGCAGGTGAGGTAGTGATTATTGAGGGTAGCATCGAGGGCTAGACATCCAGAAGACGTGCAGAAAAGTTCAAGTGTGGGGAAGCAGAGAAATGCTAAGACTTCAGAGCAAAAAGCAGAAAGTAGAGATCTAGGGCAAGAAAAATCAAATATTCTCGAGCCCTAGACCATTCAAAAGAAATCGAGCCCCCAGAAAAATTTCAAGTGTGGGGAAGCCGAAGAAGTCATCATCGATGCTGGAAGCAGATTTAGGGCAAGCGCCAAATGAAAAAATCAAAATTTTCATGCCCCAGAAGAATCAAGAGTCTAGAGCTGTCTTGTGCCCCCTCCTTACTTCTCTTTTATTAAAAAAAATTAATTATATCGAAATTCGGAATAAAAAGAAGAGGGCACTACACGAAGAAAAGAATATCCACATCCGAAGCCTCAACAAGAAAAGAATTTCCTGCCCTCGAAGAAGAAGATCTTCGTCTAGCCCCCGAATCACCATCGTGCCCTCGATGAGAGTTGCCTTGCCACTTCGCCTTTTTCCTAAGCCAAGAATCCATCCAGGTTCTATATGGTTCTCTCTTCCTTCTCTCTTCATCTCTCCTCGCTTCTGTTCCTTTTCTACATCCTTTCTTTTCTCTTCTAACTCACCCTACCCCTTTTCTTTCTTTTTGCTGATGCGTTGTTCTTTCCGATTAATGATTGCCCATGCATGTGAATTACAGTAAACGGTTGATGTGCAAGTTTGATTTTGTGTATGTTATGTGCATTTAGTTTGAGCGGTAAACACTTTGCCTTGCTTGCGAGAGTGAGTGTACACACGTATCTGGTGTGGATTGCTGATTATGGGCTTGATGTTGGAAAGTTTGATCTTTGGGGTCGTTATCCCTCTGATTTGATGCAGGAGTCTCCTACGTGAAGATGAGTATGTGCGAAGTCTAGCTCGGTGCCGGTTTGTATTTGTGTGTGGTTGATTGTGTGTGTCTGTCTCTAGAAGTGATTTTCATTTTTGTGAATGCTCGAGGGCGAGTATTTGGGCAGTGTGGGGATATTTGATAGCATGTTTTTATTGTAGGTTTTCCTCACTTATTTTGGCCTTTTCGAGGGCATGATACTTCTGATTTGCCCCTTTTTCCCATCTTTTTGCAGATCAGTGCCTAAAGGGAGAAAAGGGCGAAAACGAGCGTTTTTGGAAGGATTTCTAGAGTTTTGAAGATCGAGGCCTAGAAGAGTGGAATGTCATCGCGCCCTCGACACTAACCAGACCAGTGAGCTGCCTTGTGCCCTCGACACATCCGCATCAGATCAAAGCTCAAAGAGCCAAACAACGGAATCTCTAAAGATTCGCAAGGGATCCCAAGCGTTTCTAGAAGGTGTCAGGTGCTTCCAGAAGATTCCAGAATATTCTCTGCCAAGGACGCGTCCCTCCTATGTGCTGGCGCCCTCCCAAGCGCTGACACCCTCTCTCCTTTAGCTGTATTTTGTCCCCCAGCTAGTTTTTAGGCTATATAAGCTTAGCTTTAGGGTTTTTGCATGGATGGTTGTCCTAATACACTCTCTCACTTCTACCTAATTTTTAGGGATTCTCTCTTCCTCTTTTTGAGCACCGCCGTCAGCTTGTAAAAGGGAAAGCTTGGATTTCCACAATCGGTTCTATCTAATACACTTCTCTTTTATTACCTTAAACTTTGTTTATGTTATTTTCCTCTTCTACTTTCTGTTTATATTTTATTATGAGTAGCTAAATACCATCTTCTTACTAAAGGGTGTTTCAAGGGTTGTAAGGTTCAATTAAGAGGCCTAAAGCATGCTTAATATATTCTCTTGTCATATTCGGTTGTTTATCGTTTTATCCCCATGCTTATATAGAAATGTTGAGGGCTTGATCAACTGTTGATATTTCTGTGTGAGTGTTGTCATTATCTTGGTTATAACTGACGCGAATCCTTGAGTTAATAGTAGACACCTAGTGGAGACATCGCGAGAGGTCTTTCGTCTAGGGGTAAACGGTCGTTTAGGGTATGTGATGCGAGCTTGACACACTGAGATGTCATGCCCTAGATCTGCCTTGCCTCCACTTCATGGGCATTTTGAATAGTGCCTCCCCACATTCGTGCCTGGGAGGACGGCAAAATGTCTAAGGCCACCTCATATGTGGAAACGGGGGGTGGCTTCTACCTACGAAGGTGAGTAGGGGGCCTACGTGGAAACATGGCCCCTATAACAGGTATGTGCATGAGTTTGGAATATTTTTGTGCTCATGACTAACTGACCTAGAAAGCAACCCGAGAACACCTTTGCTAAGATCTCTTCCCATCATACTTATATCTCCCCTACTATCTTACTTATTTTCTTGCCCTCGAATTGCTTTTGATCATCCTACCCTTGATTGTGTTTTACTTTCCTGCCCTCGAAAGCTTATTACTTTTGTGATTTGCTGTTTTAATTATTCGTCTTATTAGCTCCCACTTTTGCGTTGATTAATTCGTTAATCAGCATAAAGCCCCCCTCCCTCCCTGTGTGTTACTTTTGTATTTGGCTGCATTCATTCCCTGTCATACATCAAAATTGAGATATTATTCCTTCAATCTTTGTGGTTCAACCCTGTCTTGCCCTATACACATTTATTTTTGTATTTAGGCATCAGAAAAAATATAAGTATATTTGAGTGACGATCAAAGGTTTTGCAAATCATGTCCCTTAGAGACCCTGGAGTTATACTGGGCATTAGAGTTCCTAGTGAGTTCCCAGAAGGCATCATTATGTTCAAATATTTCTATTAAGGGGTACTCATTCAGAGTAGAAAGATAAGCAGAGGAGTGCACTGACTCCTCTGTGACATGACCTAGAAGTAGGTTGAACTGGTTGAGAGAGAGATTGTGTGTGGTGTTCATCAACCTAAAATTGACCACTAATGGAGCGCCTAGATTCATACTTCCTAGTTTCTCAGTGTCAAATCTAAAAGTAGTATAGAACTCAAGACAGAGTTCTATATAAGTAGGGTGCATGAGGTCAAAGAAGACCTCCCAACCTAGATTAGAAATATACATACTGACCCTTTCATGCAGTCCTAGTTTTCAATCAAAGGAAAATCTAAAGCAGCACAAAGAGACACAACAACAATAAGCAAAGAATTCATTTTATCATATAGAGCTTGACTATGAAAAGTTAAATGACCTATAAGGGTGTTGAGAGGAAAGGTTACCTGCCCAAGCTTGGAGCTGATTTTAGGCTTATAAGCAGCTAGTGCTTTCCTGGACCCTTGAAGGGGAGTGTCTGTTGCATCCTCTAGGGCAGGTCTTTTCCCAGCCTTTTTCTCAACTATTGTTGTAGCTTGCTGTGCTTCGCATTTTTGGGTTTTGGTAGTGACTCTCTTCTTCTTCTTGGGTTGAGTGGGAGGTGGAGAACGAATGACTGAAGGGAAACTGAAGGGTTACAAAGAGAGAAGTGGGTTCTAACATTTAAGAAAGTGGTATTTAAATGAAATTATCTTACCTGTTATAACTCTTCATCTCGCCCAAGAAGTGTAATCCCGCTCCTTCTCACTCCAATTTTCTATTACCAAGAAGAATAAATGTTGTCATCAGAAAAGTGAAAAGAAGAAGAAATAAAATAAAAATCAAAGGTAAAAGAAAAAATAAATAATGATTTGAATAAATAAATATACAAAGAAATAAAATAAAAAGAAATTTAGAAAAGAAACTTGGGTTGCCTCCCAACTACCACCCTTGATCAACACTGAATTGGAGTAGACGTTGTGTCTTAGTTCTTCCTACTCTTGGAGTTGGAGTTTCCTTTGCTTACTTCCTGCTTCCAACTCTAAGTTGCACTTCCTAATGGCCCAGTATGCTCTTTGTTGCATTTGTACCGGTAGGTGGCATACTTTCCTATAGACTAGCATGTACGGTGTTGTTCCAAAAATGCAACACAAAGCATAGTTGATGTGACCCCGTTGCAAAAATGTGTACCCCTATCGCTAATGATAGCTTTGGGTGTTCCAAACCTGTTTATGATGTTAGTAAAAATAAAAGATACAATAGTTTTCGCATCATCCGATCGCGTGGCCTTAGCTTCTATCTATTTTCACACATAGTCAACAACAAGTAGAATGTAATTGTTGCCATTAGAATTGGGGAAAAGCCTTATGAAGTCTATACCCCAAACATCACATCTGATAATTTGATTTTGTGGCATCTCATCTCTTCTCCCTATCTTACTAACTCGTTGACAAGCTGGACATGCTTTAAAAAATATAGCTATCCTTAAAAAGTGTGGGCCAAAATAATCCCAACTCTAGGAATTTCAAAGTTGTTCTTTTGGGGCCATACAAAGATATGGCTGGATTTTAAAACAGAGAGCACCTCATATTCGGCTATGCATCTCCTGATCATTTGATCCGCACAGTGTCTCCAAAGGTACGACTCATCCCAAACGTAGTGCCTTGAGTCACTCTTGATCTTAGCTTTCTCATGTGACGTGTAGTCACCATGAAACTTCCTGGTTGTAAGGTAGTTGACGATATCGGCATACAAAGGTCTTACTTCTTGGGCTTGAAGTAGATGTTCATCAGGGAATTCGTCACGTAGTGGAGTTGGATCTTCATCTTGCAAGATCCGGATCAAGTGGTCAGCTACTAGATTCTCCTTTCCTTTCTTATCGTGAATTTATAGATCGAATTCCTGAAGCAGTAGGATCCACCTGATCAAGCGAGGCCTTGCTTCCTTTATGGTTAGAAGATGTCTAAGTGTTCCACGGTCTGAATAAACAATTACTTTAGTACAAAGTAGGTAGGAACGAAATTTCTCTAAAGCAAAAACTATAGCAAGCAACTCCTTTTCAGATGTGGTGTAGTTCTTTTGTGCTTCATCTAGAATCCTAGATACATAGTAGATGACATATAGGTCGCGTCCTCATTTTTGGCCTAGAACAGCACCAACAACTGAATTACTTGCGTTGCACATTACCTCGAAGGGAAGACTCTAGTCTAGAGCTTTTGTGATTGGTGTTGTGGTTAATTTCTTCTTAAGCTCATCAAAGGCAGTTTTACAGTCCTCTCAAAAATTAAATCCGACGTCTTTTTGAAGGAGTTGGCACATTGGTTTGGCGATTTTAGAGAAGTCTTTTATGAACCGTCTGTAGAAACCTTCATGACCTAGAAAAGATCACACTTCCTATACATAGGGAGGGTAAGGCAAAGTCTTAATAACATCCAATTTGGATCTATCGACCTCTATGCCTTTATGTGAAATGGCATGCCCTAATACTAGACCTTAATCAACCATAAAATGACATTTCTCATAGTTTAATATTAGATTGGTTTCCAAGCATCTTTTCAGAATTTTTCTTAGATTATCTAGACATTCATCAAATGAATTACCATAGACAGTAAAGTCATCCATAAATACCTCGATTCCTTTTTCAATAAATTCTGAGAAAATACTTACCATACATCTTTGAAAGGTAGCGGGTGCATTGTACAATCCAAAAAACATGCGTCTATAAGCAAATCTACCGAAGGGTCATGTGAAGGTAGTCTTCTCCTAATCTTCTAGGGCTACTGGTATCTGGTGGAAACCTGAAAAACCATCTAAACAATGGTAATGACTTTTTCCAGACAGCCTTTCAAGCATCTGATCCATAAACGGTAAAGTAAAGTGATCCTTTATGGTTGTTGTATTGAGCCTCTTGTAGTCTATGCACACTCTCCAGTTGTTCTGCACTCTTGTGGCAACTAACGTCCCATCTTGGCCTTGAACAATAGTTATTCCTGATTTCTTAGGAACAACTTGTACAGGGCTTACCCATTTACTGTCGGATATCGGGGTATATAACCCTTGCATCTAGGAGCTTTAGTATCTCTTTCTTCACAACCTCCATCATCGATGGGTTTAGTCTTCTTTGAGGTTGTCTGTCTTCCTTTTCGCCTTCATCTAAGTTGATTTTGTGGGTGAAAATTGATTGCAAAATTCCTTTAATGTCAGCAATTGTCCACCCGATTACCTCCTTGTATTCTCTCAAAACTCGCAATAGTTTTTCCTCTTCTAGTGAATTAAACTTGTTAGATACGATCACTGGTAGGGTCTCTTCTAGGCCTAGAAATGAATATTTCAGATGGCTCGGTTGTTCCTTCAAGTCCAATTTTAGAGCCTGCAAGATTGAGGGTAACAATTTTGGATGTGAGTTTGTCAATGACAAATCATAAGGTACATTAGAGTAAGTTTTGAGATTTTTTAAAGCGTAAACAGCACTCTGAATTTCCCCATTTAGAATTAATTATTCTTCTAGGGCTAGAAGTGAATCTCTTGTTAAACTTCTACTCAAAATATATTCAAGTGGGTAAATAACATCCATTTCAAATAATTGTTCAAATAATGGATCGATGGCATCAACAAAATTTACACATGTAAAATCGTTCGGATACCGCATCACATCATACATGTTAAATTTTACTATTTTACCATCAAATTCTAGGGAAATACAACCCTCGAATACATCAATTTTTGCTCTTGTTGTCCTCAAGAACAACCTTCCTAGCAAGGCATCTGTTGACTTGGTAGAGTTGTTATCCTGCATATCAACAACGTAGAAATCAGTAGGAAAAATAAATTCTCCTACTTTTACTAAGACATCCTCCACTAATCCTTCAGGGAAGATCACTAATCAATCTACTAGTTGGATCATCATTCTGTTCGGGTGTGCGAACTAAAGTCCCACATCGGAAAGAAAAGAGAAATAGAGACTACATATAAGAGGAGTTGATCTTCTTAATGAAGTGAGGCCTTTTGTGAAAACCGTGCGGGCTCAGGCCCAAAGCGGACAGTACCATTCCATTAAGAGAGACTCAGCTGGTCTCTATTTGTCCAACAAATGGTAGCGGAGACGAAGGTTCGGCTGAGCCTGAGTAATGGGCTTTGATGTGGGTGGCACGCTGTGAATCTCCGAGAGGAACTTGAAGTCGGTGGGTCTTGTTGAGGACTATGTAGGGCTTCGTTCGAGAGGGAGATTGTTGGGCTAAGATGGTGGGCTTGGTGGTACTTAGTTCGAGGGGAGATTGTTGGGGTGTGTGAACTAAAGTCCCACATCAGAAAGAAAAGAGAAATAAAGACTAAATATAAGAGGAGTTGATCTTCTTAATGAAATGAGGCCTTTTGTGAAAACCGTGCGGGCTCAGGCCAAAGAGGACAGTATCATTCCATTAAGAGACACTCGGCTGGTTTTATTTCTCCAACACATTCTTGTTTCCTTCAAGGGCCTTAATCCAAGCATCTTGTAGATGGAGAAAGGCATGACGTCTATTCTAGCTCCAAGATCATAAAGTACCTTCTCTAGTTCTTTTGAATCAATGATACAAGGAATCGTGAACATCCCTTGATCCTTACACTTCACTGGTAGTTTCTTCTTAAATACCGCTGAAACATTCTCACTCATTCTTACCCTTTCTTCACTTGCAATTTTATTTTGATTA